>CM029400.1:20000000-21349930 GCA_017139565.1 Luffa aegyptiaca | reverse complement strand
AGTTGCATGGATTACGATCTATCCTAACTTCTCTCCGTCTAGTCTCCATTAAGAATCAGATCAATACACAATTGGCCAGATTTCATATAGCATTAAGCACATCCATACAAATAATTAGGAAAAAGGGCAAGAGATAGGCAATTATAACAACATTTTAACTATAATTTCATTTCAAGACCCCAAATTGGGGTTTAGCTATACATAGCTAAAATATTCACAAAATTTACAATGGAAAGCATAAATATAAGCACAATAAAAGGGAAGGAATTGACCGTCGAAGACCCCGTCGCTGGCGCTTGGAGTCCCTCCGAGCAACCCTTGAGCCTCCTAGAGCGCTCCCAAAAACTCCCCAAAATTTTCCCACTAAAGAACTCTCAAAAAGGCTAGAGAGCCTTTGAGAGAAGGAGCCTTAGAAAGAAAAGAATGAAGGAATGAAATGATGGTTGATGGTGAAAAAGGGCTCCAAGGGGCGCCTTATATAGGCTCGAAAATGGGGTAGCGTCGCGACGCTATCGGCACAGCGTCGCGACGCTGTGATGTCATCGACTTGTCGACCTAGAAATGGGACAGCGTCTCGATGCTAGGCGAATTCCAGAACTTTCTTGTGCGATTTTGGGCTTGAAGTTGGACCTCCCTTCATTTCTTTTGGGCCTCATCTTCATGGTTGACTTCTTTGGGCTCCCCCTTGACCCATGGATGGAAACTTGACTTGAATGGCTCATTTTTTGGGATTTTTTCCACAAATTTCCATAAAGTGCTCCTTAGGACAAAATAATAAATTCAATTAGATATTTTCAATAAAAACACAATGAAAGCACTAAAAAGCTTAATAAATTGGGACTAAAATAGCGACATTTCTGTCCGCTATCAAGTCTCCACCCATAACCCAAGGCATCTCTATCTGCTCCCCCAATTGCTTCATTAACGTCTAGGTTTCATGATGCAACCCTCTCACCGGATTACCATAAATCCCTGTGAATCACCAATTCCACTCTTTTTCTTGGATCGTAACATCAATATGCCCTTTGGAATAAGACCGAAGCATCACATTTACCTCATTTGACCACTGGAGCATCAACCCACCGCTAAGCCCCATGCTAGGCACGTTGATCCCATTATCAAACTCCAAAGCTCTTATCAAACCATCTCCACCATTTCCTCTCATTTTGGTTTCCATAAGGAAAACCAATTGGGGTCTATGTGTCCGAATAATATATCGGACCATCCTCAATGTCCTAGGGTTCCCCAAACCCTGGACATTCCAGCTTATGATTTTCATTGTGCCTGGCGGGGCTGTCCCGCAGCCTCCACCGATTGTGCATTTATCTCACTGTCACCACACCCTGTTTTCCTCTTGCTTGGACCCTCATGTTCGAATTCCATTTTGTGTTTGACTCCAGTTACCTTCTGAGTATTCGACCCTTCTATGTTACTGGAGCAAGGGATCCTCTGTTCTCGAACAATTCTTTTCCAACCTTTGGTCCTGGCCCTTTCCTTGTTATTATCCTTCGGCCCAATAGCATCTCCCTCTTTTTGGATTTCCACATCCTCTGTTTGACTCCATATGTGAGCTGTGAGGTAAATGACCGTTGGAGTGATTAATAGGGTTATCACCGCTATTGCATTTACTCTCTTTCGCTCCTTGATCCACGCCAACAGCTTCCATATCCCGTTCAGATCCTGGATTTACGCCCATCTCCTTTAATAGACTTTCCTTATCTGTAACCTTTCCCTGAATAGAAGATTCAACCGTTGCTCCGTTGCTCACGGTAGCCGTTGGCAAAGGTTCCACCGAAACATGCGTCTGCTGGTTGGATTGCTTCAAACCAGACTCCACAACCGGCTGACTGAGGTCACCGTTTTCTTCCTCCCCGTCGCTATCCTCATTGTTAGTCTGCCTACTTCCCGACCGTCATACATTCCCCTGCCCCTACCTCTGCCGTGACTATTTCCCGATGGTGACCCGCGATCCTCACCCTTAATTCTCACCGACTCCCGGAGGAAAGGTCCATACAAGAGCTCCCCACCACTAGAATTGATCTTATCTTCACACTCTTTGATGGTATGTCCTAATCGTCCACAACCGTAGCAAAAATCCGGTAGTTTTTCACACGTAATAGGAATCCACTTATCCTCACCTTTACTCCCTGATTTCAAGAAAATTCCCCGCTTCAATGGCCTCAACACATCAACTTGGATTTTGATCCTTAGAGATCTACCCCAATCAGGACACGATTCGTCTCGTATATCCACCTTTTCGACCATACCGAGTAGGCTGCTGATTGCTTCCGCTGAAGCCCTGGTAAAACAAGCATATGGCAATTTATGAAAACGACACCATATAGAAACGTACCTAAATTCCATGTCCTCGCTACATATTCCACCTTTCGGCTCCTCGAATGGTAGCATTGCTTTGTCGTAGAACCACGGTCCCATGTCTAGTATCCATCCCTTGATTCTAGCATTCTTTAATTTACATAAGAATGTATCAAAACCCACGTTAACGATATTGGTATGTTCCTGATTCCAGATTATCGGCATTTTTGCTTGGAACATCTCTATGTTAATCCTCTTATTTGTATAGACTTTACAGAGAATTGAGTTTGCCAAATGCAACTCAGATCTGTCTATCTCTCTATCTTGAAGTTGAAAAATGCTTGCTTTCTCCTCAGGAGTAACCCGTAGGTCCGCAAGCTGTTTTACCAGATCGTCTTCCATTGACTTATTCGGAACCAGCAGACAAGCTGCACCAGAACAGCAGAAACGCCGCCTCACAACCAGCACTCCGGCTGCCAATTTCCACCACTAACCCAGAGAGAAAACGAGGAACCTTCCTGGTATAGGATTATAATTAGTTGGGCAATGAGATAGGATAATTGTAATAATTATTTAACTATTAATTTATTTTCAAGACCCCGCTTCTCACTCAAAACTCTTTCTCCATATTTTTTTTTCTATTCCTTTGATTGATCAATTTTTAATCTTTAATTGTTTTAATTTTTAATTCATTTTAAGTTTCATGATTTGGTCCCTAAATAATATTTCTCCCAAGTACCATTAGTGTTCAAGAATTTATTGCTTTGCTTAATTATCGCTTCACCTCCCTGTGGATTCGATACTCGGAATATTTCCATTTTATATTACTTGTGGCCCGTGCACTTGCGATATTGGCAACAATTTTTTCGGCGCCGTTGCCGGGGAGGTTTGATTTTTAAGCAAAATAATTTCTTCTTGACATTAAAAAGAACGGGATAAATATTAATTTAGGGTGTAAATATTTTTTCTTTTATTCTTTTGTGATTTTTTTTTATTTTCTGTTTTTACTCTTGATTTGTTTGGGAGTAGTGCATGCGAAGAGATAAGGTGGTTAAATTGTTTCCTCTAGATCTTGAAATTGACAGGACACTTAGAGCCCTTCGTAGAGAGAAAAGATTAACGGAAGCAATGGCCCACCAACAAGACGACGCTCCCAAAGCAATCAGAGATTTTCTGCAGCCAGTTCTCCCAATCGAGAATTCAAGCATCGTTTACGCCTCGATTCAAGCGAATAATTTTGAGTTAAAGACGGGACTGATTCAGATGGCGCGATACAATTCTTTTAAGGGACATCCTTTGGAGGATCCACATTCGCATTTGCAATCATTCTTGGAGATATGCGGGATAGTAAAGATCAATGGAGTTCCGGCCGACGCAATAAGATTAAGGTTATTTCCATTTTCTCTTCAAGATAAGGAGAAAGATTGGCTCGAATCAGTCGAGACGGGTTGTATCAGCACATGGGACGAGCTTGCCCAAGCATTCCTGACAAAATTTTTCCTGCCTGCAAAGACCACGAAGCTCCAGACAGAGATCGGAACATTCAGACAGTTGGATGAGGAGCAACTATATGAGGCATGGGAGAGATATAAAGAGATGATTAGGCGATGCCCGCAGCATGGCTATCCAGATTGGCTCCAGGTACAGTTATTTTACAATGGACTGAATCCTTCTACCAAAACGGTTCTTGATACATCAGCGGGTGGGAGTTTTCTATCCAAGATAGTGACTGAAGCCAAAGATCTTTTGGAGGAGATGGCAGCAACTAGTTACCAATGACCGACAGAAAGGGGATAATTTCAAAGAAGGCTGGCATATATGAGATCGATGAATCAAGCTCTCTGAAAACGCAGATGGCATCATTGACGAATGCACTGAACAAGCTTACTTCGTCTGAGGTGGTCAAGTCCATCTCCACCTTAGCTGAAGGATACTCAAAGAAGGAAAATCAAGATGTCGAAGAAGTTCAGTATGTGGGAAATAGAGCATTCACTCAAGGAGTACGAAACTTCTACCATCCAAGTCTGCGCAATCATGAGAACTTTTCGTATTCGAACACCAAGAACGTATTGCAGCCACCGCCAGGATTTGCTTCATCAAGTGTTCCAGAAAAGAAAAGCAACCTGGAGGAGATGGTGGCCATGTTTATCAAGGAACAGAAGGTTTTAAATGTGAATCTCCAAACAACGGTAAATAACTACGACACGACTCTCAAGAATATGGAAGTGCAGATAGGACAGATCGCTTCAGCAGTGAATGCCCTTCAGAAAGGGAAATTTCCAAGCAACACTGAAACCAATCCTAGAGAGCAGTGCAAGATGGTGACACTGAGAAGTGGTAGACAACTGGAGGACAGTTTAGATTGGAAGATAAAGAAAGAAGACAATTTGAGCAAGGATGAAGATGGAAGGGTTGAGGCACAAAAAGCCTCCTCAAAAAGGTCCCAAAATCCTCCTAGCTCTTGTGATTTAAATATTGAATGTGATGCATGATTTTACTGCAAGCGTACGGGTCGTCACAAGTAATATAGTGATTTTTAGTATCGAATATCGTCTCCATAGGGATTGGATTTATTCAATTAATTACCATGAATAATCTTGTTATGCTTTATTTATAGAACGAAATCTAATGCTGAAAAGATAAACTAAAAAGCTAATCTAGAAAGCAAAAGATAAATGGAGACACAATTTGGAGGGATAATTATGTTGGGTTTTATGCCCTAAAACTCGTAGATAGTAAATGAAACAAATTAATCGATCTCAATAAAGTGTTATTTGAGTAATTCAGTATTTTGGTTATTGAATAATTGAGTTTGCATTAATAAACCCTAAATCCAATAAACTAATATCCAAGGTTGTTTAAATGAAACTTGGACTAGTATGTGGGTGAAGGAATTGAATCCTTAAAGCGGAAGCGAATTGAATCGAGCGTGATTTAATTTCAATTATTTCGAATGCCGGTACGTTGGGCAAAACATAAAACTATTTTCTAAAGCTAAGCATGCTGTAATTGAAGGAATCTAAAACGATTTTAGATCAATGAAAACTTACGTGATGGAGATCGGGATTCACTACACTATGCTCCTCAACGAACACTTCGTCACGATCTCTTGAACACAACCATCAAAGAGCACCCGCTATCCTCTGAATTCATGAGGCTTGGATTGTGGGATCCAATCTTGAGTTGGGAATTTTCAGCAAGGAAGATTGTTGGAATATTGAGAGAGGAAGATAGAAAAACTCAGAGAATTCCTCTCTGCTTTTCGTGAGAATGAGAGAATGAGCGACTGTTGGGGAACTCCCTCTCCCCTGTACGATAAGTGGGGAGGGAGTTATTACCCTACTAGATCTCAATCGTTGGATCTAATCCAAACGATCTTGGTCGTCTATTAATTAAATAATAATGATCATTTAATTAATTAATTAATTATAATTAATTTAATTAAAACAATATTAAGTAAATCAATTATAACATAAGGTATTTAATTCAATTTGAATCATATTAAATTGAATTAAATTGGCCATTCGATTAATCTCATTAATTGAATCCACATTAATTAAATATCCAATATTTAATTAATATTACAATTGAATCATATTCAATTTTAATCTCTCTCATTTAACCTATAGTTTTAATGTGCATCATAATGTACATTAATATTAACTATAGAATTAATTTAATTAAATCGCATTTAATTAAATTAAATTAATTAATTTTCCAATTAATTAATTCATTAATTAAATATCATATATTTAATTAATTTACTATTTGAATCATTATTCAAATAATACTCTCATATACTATAGTTTTAATATGAATATCATTCACATTAAATTTAACCTATAGTTTCAATATGAATCTAATTCATATTTAATATTTGAACTCTTTCAAATATTTAATTCTCTCATTAATTAATTTTCAATCACATCCAAAATTAATTTTATAATATAAAGTTTAATTCATCAATTAAACTTATATTATAATGTATCTTTATACATTATTTTAATTGTATCAAATACAATAAAATTCCCTTAACGAATTTGAACACACTTCAAATTCTATTCAAGACTATTTAACCTCAGAATCCTTTACGAGCTAGCAGGTGGACCTAATGGACCTACAGATCAGAAGCTCCAACTACGAGACTAATTGGCTAAACTCATTAACCATATTAGTCAACATTCGTTAACTGTGGGTCACTCCACTAAAGACCCACAGCTGCACTCTTCTCACTGTAGAATATTTTTGTGTCCACGGATCTTGACCAATACCGGTAAGTCAATCCTTCACTAATGTTCGTAACGCCAACTGGGTCAAATTACCGTTTTACCCCTGGGTTACCTCTGGATCCTTAAGTACCACTGATTCCTCTAATGAACAATCTGTTTATGATCCAATCAATAAACAGCAGTTCCTCTCGGGCCAGGAGAGGATGGGCGCCCTTGTTCAAGACCCGGAATCAGCCCTTAAGGGAACACACATCTGCTTACCCCAATAGGGGAAGGAGTGAATTCCATCTTGTAATGTTATGCTCCCAGCCCCCACTCGGTCTTGCCCTTGAAATGGTAGGCTTATTGAGTCGGCGAACTGGCCACTCTCACCCATACAAATCTAAGGACAATCCCTCCTGAAAGGGGTTCATAACACACTCAGGATTTAGATTGAGTTACCTAGGTCATCCTATTGAAATAGAAACCTAAACTAGTTAACGGTGTTACATCTAGTGGTTACTATTTTGCGGTCCGGTCTTATGCAAACTCATTGCACAGGATACCCCCACTCGCATGTCTCCTACATGGATGCTTTGGATCATTGCATCTGTATCGAATACAAAGTGGGCTGTATCACATAGTGTTACCAGGATAAGGTACCCAGCCTTATCCCTATACTATAGACCATTTAGGTTGTTACTTGAACACTGATCCTCGTATGTCCCCACATACTAGTCCAAGTTTCATCTAAACAACCTAGGATCTTAGTTTATTGGATTTGGATCAAATTGTGCAATTTTAGTGACAATAACTCTTTATTCTACATACCTCAATAACAACGTATTGAGACAAGTGAACAATTTGTCACCATTCACAATCTACGAGTTTTAGGGCATAAAACCCAACAGTGGGGACATACGGGGATCAATGTCCAAGTAACAACCTAAAAGGTCTATAGTATAGGGATAAGGCTGGGTACCTTATCCTGGTGACACTATGTGATACGACCCACCTTGTATTCGATACAGATGCAATGATCCAAAGCATCCATGTAGGAGACATGCGGGTGGGGGTATCCTATGCAATGAGTTTGCATAAGACCGGACCGCGAAATAGTAACCACTATATGTAACGCCGTTAACTAGTTTAGGTTTCTATTTCAATAGGATGACCTAGGTAACTCAATATCAATCCTGAGTCTGTTATGAACCCCTTTCAGGACGGATTGTCCTTAGATTTGTATGGGTGAGAGTGGCCAGTTCGCCGACTCAATAATCCTACCATTTTAGGGGCAAGACTGAATGGGGGCTGGGAACATAACAGTACAAGATGGAATTCACTCCTTCCCCTATTGGGGTAAGTAGATGTGTGTTCCCTTAAGGGCTGATTCCGGGGCTTGAACAAAGGCGCGCCGTCCTCTCCTGGCCCGAGAGGAACTCCTGTTTAGTGGTTGGACCATAAACAACTTGTTCATTAGAGGAATCAGTGGTACTTAAGGAACTAGAGGTAACCCAGGGGTAAAACGGTAATTTGACCCAGCTGGTGTTACGAACACACGTGAAGGATTGACTTACTGCATTGATCGATATCTGTGGACACATAAATATTCTACGGTGAGAAGAGTGCAGCTGTGGGTCTTTAGTGGAGTGATCCACAGTTAACGAATGTTGATTAACTTGGTTAATGAGTTTGGCCAATTAGTCTCGTATCGTTGGAGCTTCTGATCTGTAGGTCCATTAGGTCCCACTGGTAGCTCGTAAAGAGACTTGAGGCAATTAAGTATAAATTATAAATTGAAAGTGTTCAATTTATTTGGGGAATCATACAATGTATATTGATGCATTATAATATAAAGTTTATGAAACTTTATAATATAATTTTTTGAATTAATTTCAAAAATTAATTCTTGAGAGAAAATATTTGAAAGAGTTCAAATAAATTTAATATGAATTGGATTCATATTAATTTTAATAAAATCCCTAAGATTAAATATATGATATTTAATTGGGAAATTAATTAATTATTTATGAAAATTAGAGACCTTTTCCTATTAGGAAAGAAAATATTTGAAAGAGTTCAAATAAACTTAATATGAATTGGATTCATATTAATTTTAATTTTAATAAAATCCCTAAGATTAAATATATGATATTTAATTTGGAAATTAATTAATTATGGAATTAATTAATTATTTATTAAAATTAGAGACTTTTTCCTATTTCCTTTTCCTATTAGAAAAAAGGTCTTGGCCTTTACTATATATAGGACCCCTGGGGTGGGGTGAAAGGCATCCCATTCATTCTCCTACTCTCGGAGAATTCCCCTCAAGGCTTCCTCTAGACTCCCACCAGTCTCCTGCCTCTAGAAGTCTCAGAGTCATACTGATGTAGCCATAGTGGTGGTGTTCGCACTAGTTCGTGATTAATTCACAAGCAGTTGGTGAATTTAATCTGAGTCGTCAACGAGAGTAAGTAATTTGTTACTTTATAAATTAGATTTAGATCTAATATTTTTGTATGCTTAGCCTTAATATATATTTAGAATAGTTCTAATATTATTGCCAATGTATTGGTATTTTAGATTAAACAAAATTAATTACGAATCGGTCCCAATCACGCTTCCGCTTTACGGAATTACGGAATTCCAATCCTTCAAATTCTTAGGGGGTTGATTTCATCAATTGGACCTTTAATCGCTTAATCAATTAACTAATATGGATTAACTAATCATTTGATTCATAAGTCTAGAAGCCCAATGACAAGGACTCTCCTGTCGGTTTCCTCCTATCTCATACCTTTCAATAAAGAATCTCCTTTCGGTTTCCTCTTTATTTACTTAGCATGGCATTACGACCCTTCAATACAACCTCTAACGCTATTTATCTTATCCCGTATCACTCGGGTAAATAAACGTTAGTCATGCATTCAGTTTTTGTCTAAGCTTCTCTCCGTCGAGTTTCCACTTAGCAACGATTCATATAATCAGTGATCAGTTGATTAAAAGCATTAAGGACAAAATGCACAAATGAACAATAATGGCAATTAAACCAAACCAATTCATTAATTCAGCAAAGGTTCAACAACTAAATCAATCTCAAAGAATTTAGGAATTAACTACTCATAATCACTAAAATCCAATAATTCCTAATCACAACAATTCTAGAAACTAAAACATAAAGGAAAAGGGAAGAGAAATGCTCATAAAAGTGTCGATCTCCTCGATCCCGCGCCGACCTCCATCGATCCCGAGCTCCAAACATCTTCAATAAAGCTCCAAAACTCTCCCAAAAACCCCCAATTTTAGTGTGGACTCTAGAATGGGGTGAAAACCCACAAATTGGCTCCCCAAACTTGGATGAAAATGGCTCTATTGATAGGCTCCCAGCAGGCGCAGCGTCGCGACGCTACCCACTTTCTGGATCTTTCCGCATAGTTGCCTAGAGTCGGGACGCTCAAGGCTTAGCGTCTCGACGCTAGGCCTTGAATCTTCTAGAATAGCCCAATTTTGAATGGAATTTCGGGCGTCCTTCATTTCCTTTGGCCCAAATGCTTCATGTAATGGATTTTGGGCTCTTTTCTTGACCCAACTTGATAATTAAGGCTTTGGGATTCATGAATTGGGGCTTCTAACTTATTCTTTTTGGGCTTTTGGACTTGGATCTACAATGGACTTCTCCAAATTGCTCAAAAAACCTCCAAAATCATCCAAAGTCTCTCAAAAATCCGATTTTGCTTCCTTGACTCGGTTTTCTAAAATTTAAACAAAAAATAGCATTAAAGCACACAATTCAAGCACAAAACTAGCTAAAATTAATAGGAAAATGGTAGCATTTCTGCATGCTATCAAAATGCACTAACTCTTTTGCAGGATCAAAGAAAGATGAGAAGCAGAAAGAAAAGTTGAACGAGGAAGAAGTAGTCCTGTGCAACCACCATGATAGAGGGTCGCACATCAGCCCGCCCAAGAGGAAGGGCGAACGTCCTACCTTTGATTACAGGGAGTTACCTTTTCCTCAACGATTTAAAAATGTTAAATTAGATGATCAGTTTCAAAAATTCCTAGAAATGTTTAGAAAGCTTTCTGTGAACATTCCCTTAGTCGATGCTTTGTATAATATGCCTAATTATGAGAAGTTCATGAAAGAGATGTTGTCTAGGAAGATAATTTTGTCAAAAAAGGAGGTCTTTAGGTTATCTGAAAATAGTAGCACCATAGTTTCAGGAAAGATGCCACTAAAACAAAAGGACCCAGGGAGTTTTACTGTTCCCTGTATTATAGGAGAAGTATCGTTCGATAGGGCTTTGTGTGACTTAGGAGCTAGTATATATTTGATGCCTTATTCTTTATACAGGAAGATTGGTCTAACAGGATTGAAAGACACCGATATCACCCTCCAGCTTACTGATAGATCGATCACCCAGCCGATGGGTGTTGTGGAGGACGTGTTGGTGAAGGTCAACAAATTCATCTTCCCTGTAGATTTTGTGGTACTCGACATGCAAGAAGACAAAGAGGTACCCATCATCTTAGGCAGACCTTTCTTAGCCACATGTAAGGCCGAGATTAGCATGCATATTGGTAGGTTAACCTTAAATGTGGATGATGAAAAGGTCGTTTTCAGTATTTTTGGACAGGATGAATCTGTATGTAGTTTGCATACCTGTTTTTCAATTGGTCCAGAATTATTGACTGATGATGAGGAAGAGGTATAATTCGAACTTCGCTTAGGATTAGGAGAAGCACCTATAGATAATGAAGATTTTAATCCTAATGCATTCTTTGATGATCCTCTGTTTGAAAATAAGCTGATTGATATACAAATACCTGCTTTTGAGAATGATATAGAAATGTCTGCAATAGATGATTTGCCTGATTTTGAGAATGAGCTTGATATGCCTGCAATTGATGATCTGCCTGCACTGAATTTAGAGGATTACTTGATAGATGAAAATGTTGAGTCTGATCATGATACTGCTGAATCTATCGAGTCTAATCCTGATATGGCTGAAAGTATAGAGTCAGACCCTGAAATTGTTGATAGTTTTGATTCAGGTCCTGATAGTGTTGATAGTATAGAATCTGACCCTGATGAGATTGAATTCTTTGATTCTTCTGATGATGAGTCATATGATAGCTTGGTTGAGTCATTTTTTTATTCTGAGTCTCAGGAATCTCATGAGCATTTAGATATTGCATCTGATGAATGGATAGGCATAGTTGATAGGCCATCCTTAGATCCTAGACCAGTAGATATCATGATGCTCGATGACTCTGTGAATAATTGTTTTGAAAATAGAGATTTAGAGAAGAGATTTGATTCAGTTACATATTTCTTGACTTGTTATTATGATAATCTCTTTAGTGATGACGGGCCAGGGGAAAGTTTTTTTTCTCCCCTGTTTGCAGTTTGTAATTCGGTGCGAGATTTTCTTCAAGGCCCGAGGACGACGAGAATTTTTATTTCGAACCTCCATGAGCGTGCTGAGCCTCGTCTAGCTAAAGACGTTAAAGAAAGCGCTGCTTGGGAGGCAACCCAAGGATTTAAAAGTTTAGGTAATTTTTGCGGTAAATAATTTTCTTTGCTTCGTGATCCAATTTTGTTTTCCAGGATCACCTTAGCAAGTCCTAAAGCTCCAAAAATCCCATTTTCTACAACCAAAGGAAGAGGATGAATTGCTCCTAATTCAGGGAAGTCTCAGTATCCCTCTTTATGCTTTATTATTTGTAAACATTGGGGACAATGTTTAGTTTAAGTTTGGGGGGGGGGGGGCTTTCGCTGTGTTGAACATATTTAAATTCTGTTGGATGCATGAGTAGATAGCTATGATAGTCGAGGATGTGATTTTAGAAGTTTTGGGAGAAAATGGTTTATATGTTGTGGAATCTGGGAGCATAGCAGAAATTGTGAAATTTTAAAATTTTTTGATACCTAGTTTTAATGTCTAAAGCATGCAAAAGACTTATCTTATGACATCTTTGAAAATCTAGATTCTTATTATGATTTTTAAAATTTGTTGTCACCCCGATAGGCTTAGTTTCTAACACTAGGAGTTCATGCTTGATTGTTTTAAGAACTAGGTAGAAAAAAAATGTTATGCCTGCTGAGAGAAAAAGCAACAAAGGAAAAGAGAGAAAAAGAAAAAAATCTATTGAAATGAAAATGTTTGCTTGCACAAAAAAAAGACTAGGGGTAAAAAGAGCTACCTACGGTGTGATCAGTTAGGCCAACCAGAGAATAAAATTCGGGTTAAGGGTCCCTGCATCGTAGTGTGAAAGCTAGTACCATTAGATATAAAAGTGCAAGTTTGGGGGAGAAGCAAAAGAAAAAGAAAATGAAAAATAGTTGTGAGTTTAACTCCCCCATGAAAAAGAAAAATATCAGGCGCCCTAGTTTCTTTGTTTGCATGATAGTAGAACTCCAACCTATTAGGGACTCTTAGCCAGTGTAGGGGGAAAACAAATGGAGAAAGCCATAAGACTAATCTAGGTTAGTAAAAGAATCATTAGAAAAGTCTTGAGCATGCTATTCATTAATCTTAAGTTCAAATTCTTTTAAGATTTCTTCATGAGTATGTGGTGCTTGCTTATTCCACTTGCATGTTTTCCATTTTAGCTTAAAAGTTCCAAAATCATTGAGGCTTGAGTGATTCTATTTCATGCATCTTTCGAATTTATTTTGCTCAGGACTAGCAAAAGCTTAAGTTTGGGGGTGTGATAGCGGGCAGAAATGTAGCTATTTTAGTCTTAATTTATTAAGCTTTTGAGCGCTTTAATTGTGTTTTTATTGAAGAAATCTAAAATAATTTACTATTTTGTCTTTAGGAGCAATTTATGGATTTTAGGTGGAAAAAGGCCCAAAAATGAGCAATCCAAGCCAAATATCCAACCATGGGTCAAAGGGGGAGCCCAAGAGTCAACCATGCAAGAGCAGATCCAAAAAGAATTGAAGTTGGCCCAAGTTTCAAGCCCAAATCCGCGCCTGCTGGGTCTGGAAACCGCACAGCGTCGAGACGCTGTGGGGACAGCGTCCATTTCTTGGCGGACAAGTTGATGACGTCACAGCGTCGCGAGCTGTCCCTATTCCAGGCCTATAAATTGACCCCCTTGGTGCCCGTTTTTCTCATCAATCATTTCACCATCCTTTCCTTCCTTTCCTTCCTTTGCTCTCTTTGAGCATTCTCTAAAGGCTTTTTAGCCTTTTTGAGAGTTAAGAGTGGGAAAATTTTGGGGAGCTTTTTGGGAGCACTCTAGAAGGCTCGGGGCGTGCACAAAGGGACTCCAAGCGCTAGCGATGGAGTTCTCGATGGTCATTTCCTTTTCTCTTATTTTGCTCAAATTTATGATTCCTTTTGTATACATTGTGGATATTATAGCCATGTATAGCTAAACCCCAATTTGGGGTCTTCAAATGAAAATTTATAGTTAAATGTTATTATAATTTCCTATCTCTTGCCCTTTTCACTAATTATTTGTATGGATGCTCGTAATGTTGTTTATAATCTGGCCAATTATATACTGATCCGATTCTTAATGGAAACTCGACGGAGAGAAATTAGGATAGATCATAATCCATGCAACTAGTTTAATTGCCCGTAGTGACAACGGGATTAGTTGGTTAAGCTTAGACTCCAATTATCAATCAGAGCATATTAATTAACGAATTTTAATGGCGCTAAGGACACTTAGGTTGTTAAAATGAGTTAGTTATAATTAGGGGAAACCGACAAGAGAACCTATGTGATTAACAGAGATTCTAGGATTATAATTAGTTGGGTAATGAGATAGGATAATTGTAATAATTATTTAGCTATTAATTGATTTTCAAGACCCCGCTTCTCACTCAAAACTCTTTTTCCATATTTTTTTTTCTATTCCTTTGATTGATCAATTTTTAATCTTTAATTGCTTTAATTTTTAATTCATTTTAAGTTTCATGATTTGGTCCCTAAATAACATTTCTCCCAAGTACCATTAGTGTTCAAGAATTTATTGCTTTGCTTAATTATCGCTTCACCTCCCTGTGGATTCGATACTCGGAATATTTTCGTTTTATATTACTTGCGGCCCGTGCACTTGCGGTATTGGCAACAATATCACCTTTATGAGAACCGATATCGTTTGTCCCTTTCAAGATCAAACTCACATAGCATGCAAAGTCTAAGTGATCAAGTCAAACTCAGCAAGATTAGAGTGATAATCAATAAAGAATGACATGCATTAAACACAACTTAAGCAAATAAAACACTTTCCAGCCATTAGACCATATGGGAATTCACCATATTGAACCCCTCAACGAAATTTAGCTACTCATGGTGAGATAAAGAGCAAATGAATACATTTTCATTGAATAAGAATGTAAAGAATACAGAATAATGAAAAGATTCAAAAGTTGGAAATAAAGGAGTTAGCTAAATATTATGGGTTTTTCTATTTACTCAATCCTTCTGGAGTTCGCTAAGACACTCCACTCTCTCGCTTTTACAAGTGGGAATGGGTGAAAATCCCTACAAACCCTAATGTTTGATGTCTAACTCAGGTTAGAATTCAGTCATCTAAGAAGGACCTCGGGCATCCCTACTCATAGGCGTCGAGCCAGGGTTCTGTCACCATCCCTTTCTTCCAATGAGTTCTGCTTGAATTTGACTTCGAATCTCGAGCTTATATAGTGTAGAAAGTGGTTGAGGAGTTGCGAAATAGGTGTTGGAAGGTTGCCCTGGCTATCAATTGAGTTCCGAATGAAATATTTGGGAGAAGCTCAGTATGTTCTAGGGATTCAAATTATAAGGAATCGTAAGAATAGAACGTTAGCCCTCTCTCAAGCATCCTATATAGACAAGATGTTGTCTAGATATAAGATGCAGAATTCCAAGAGGGGTTTACTACCCTTCAGGCATGGAGTTCATTTGTCTAAGGA
Source organism: Luffa aegyptiaca (assembly GCA_017139565.1). NCBI lineage: Eukaryota > Viridiplantae > Streptophyta > Magnoliopsida > Cucurbitales > Cucurbitaceae > Luffa > Luffa aegyptiaca. The sequence continues at coordinate 21,334,489 of CM029400.1, read as the reverse complement.
ATAATGTCCTAAGACACCTCAAGAGGTTGAGGATATGAGACGGATCTCTTATGCTTCAGTTGTGGGCAGCCTAATGTATGTCATGTGTGTACGAGGCCTGATATATGCTATGCAGTTGAGATAGTCAGTAGATACCAGTCTAATCTAGGGTTAGACCACTGAGCTGCAGTGAAAAACATCCTCAAGTATCTTCGAAGAACGAGGGACTTTCAACTTGTGTATGGGGCTAAGAATTTGATCCTTACAGTATACACAGACTCTGACTTTAAGACTGATAAGGATTCTAGGAAATCCACATCAGGATCAGTGTTTACCCTTAACAGGGGTGCTATAGTCTGGCGTAGCATCAAGCAATGATGCATTGCAGACTCCACCATGGACGCCGAATACGTCGCTGCTTGTGAAGCAGCTAAGGAGGCTGTATGGTTTAGGAAGTTCTTAACTGATTTGGAAGTTGTTCCAAATATGAACTAATCAATCACCCTTTATTGTGATAATAGTGTTGTTATGGCAAATTCTAAAGAACCTTGCGCCACAAGAGAGGCAAAGACATAGAGCGCAAATATTATCTCATTCAAGAGATTGTGCAACGAGGGGACGTGATCATCATGAAGATAGCTTCGGAGCACAACATTGCTGATCCATTTACGAAGGCTCTCACGGCTAAAGTGTTCGAAGGTCATTTAGAGAGTCTAGGTCTGTGAGATATGTACATAGAATAATCTAGGACAAGTGGTGAAGGAATGAAAATCCTTTGAATGGAAGCGTATATCAGATTGACACATTGTTAATTGGGTTAAAAAGAAATACCAATACATTGGCCTTAAAATGCAGAATGATTTCTATAGAAATTCTAAGTTAAACATGTTGAATATCCCTAAACTATTTAGAGAAATCGATACTTACTTGTTGTAAACTGAATACATCACAACACAATGCTCCCAATTGGATTTCACGTACTAAGAACCTCCAACGAACACCACCAATCGGAACACCTGCTATCCTCTGAGTTGTGAGATTGTGATGGTGGGATCACCGTCTTGATTTTGGGAATAGAGTTACAACAAAGAATAGTTTACTGTGAATCAAGAGAGAGATCTAGAGAGTTTGGAGGGAGAGAGATTTTTCTATAAAATTACAGAGAGCCTTAAGAGAGAGAGATCCATCATGTGAGAGAAAATCGCTTCTTCATGTTAGGAGAGAGGGGGTTACACACCTGTAACCCCCATCTGAGATAACCTCCAAACACCCCAGCAACTGCTAGGGAGTTATTATTAATTTACTCAATAAATTAATAAACCTATATAATATACATCCAATTAATTTAACTAAACTAAGTTTAATTAAATTATTTATAGTATATAGTTTTCCATTCAATTAAGTCATATTTAATTGAATCATTGAGGTCATCCTATTAATTAATTCTAAAATTAATTAATCCCAGTATTAATTAAATATCATATATTAAATTAATTTTACATTTGAATCATATTCAAATGTGTCTTTCTCTTTTAACCTATAGTTATAATGTGCATCCAATGTACATTAATTATAAACTATAGTATTAATTAAATTAAATTAAATTAACAATACTCCAATTAATTAATTTCTTAATTAAATATAAAATATTTAATTAATTTACCATTTCAATCATATTCAAATAATTCTCTCATATACTATAGTTTAATATGAGTCTCATTCACATAAAATTTAACCTATAGTATTAACATCTAACTCATATTTAATATTTGAACTTCTTCAATATTTAATTCTCTCATTAATTAATTTTGAATCACATCCAAAATTAATAATAAATTTTAATTCAATAATTAAACTTATATTATAATGTATCTCCATACATTATACTAATTGCATCATATACAATTAACTAAAATTTCCTTAATGAATTTGAACACTTCAAATTCTATTCAAAACTATTTAATCTCAAAACCCTTTACGAGCTAGCAGGTGGACCTAATGGACCAACAGATTAGAAGCTCCAGCAATACGAGACTAATTGGATAAACTCATTAACCAAGTTAGTCAACATTTGTTAACTGTGGGTCACTCCACTAAAGACCCACAGCTGCACTCTTCTCACTGTAGAGTATTTCTATGTCCACGGATATCAACCATACTGGTAAGTCAATCCTTCATGAGTGTTCGTAACGCCAGCTGGATCAAATTACTGTTTTGTTGGGTTTTATGCTCTAAAACTCGTAGAAAGTAAATGTAACCTTTTACCGAACATTAATAAAATAGTTTATTTTGTTTGTATTTAGTAGATCTTGTCTTATTAACCCTAATCCAATAAACTAAACATCCTAGGCTGATAGTATGAGGCTTGAACTAGTATGTAGGGACATACGGGGATCAATGTTCAAGATTCAGCCTAAAGGGTCTATAGTATAGGGATAAGGCTGGGTACCTTATCCTGGTGACACTATGCATACGGCTCGCTTTGTATTATGATACAAACGCAATGATCCAATGCGTTCATGTAATTGGCATGCGAGTGGGGGTATCCTATACAATGAGTTTGCATAAGACCGGACCGCGAAATAGTTAACCACTAACTGTAACACCGTTAGTTGGCTTGGTTTCTATTTCACTAGGATGACCTAGACAACTCGGTCTCAATCCTGAGTGGATTATGGACTCCTGTTCACGAGGGGTTGTCCTTTGATTTGTATGGGTGACAGTGACCAGCACGCCGACTCAATAAGCCTACCATTTTGGGGACAATACTGAGTGGGGAGCTGGGAACATAATCACACAAGATGAAATTCACTCCTTCCCGACTCTAGGGTAAATAGAGGTGTGTTCCCTTAAGTGGTGTCTCCGAGACTTGAACAAAGGGCCCAACCCTCTCTATGGCACGAGAGGGACTTCTGTTTGTTGGTTGTACCTCAAACAAGTTGCTCATTAGAGGAGCACTGGGGACTTAAGGACAAAGATGTAAACCAGGGGTAAAACGGTAATTTGACCCAGCTGGGATACGAACACACGTGAATGACTGACTTGTAGTATTGGTTGATATCCGTGGACACAGAAATATTCTGCAGTGAGAAGAGTGCAGTTGTGGGTCTTTAGTGGAGTGACCCACAGTTAACGAATGGAGACTAACTTGGTTAATGAGTTTAAGCTGATTAGTCTCGTATCGTTGGAGCTTCTGATCTGTAGGTCCATTAGGTCCCACTGGTAGCTCGTAAAAAGACTTGAAGTAAATAAATATAAATTGTAAATTGAAAGTGTTCAATTTATTTGGGGAATCATATAATGTATATTGATGCATTATAATATAAAGTTTATGAAACTTTATAATATAATTTTTTATTAATTTCAAAAATTAATTCTTCTGAGAAAATATTTGAAAGAGTTCAAATAAATTTAATATGAATTGGGTTCATATTAATTTTAATTTTAATAAAATCCCTAAGATTAAAGCTCAAGCCATTGCGATGAATTGAGCTTTGATGAGATGATAACTGGGAGAGATTCTTTTTCTCCCAAGAACCTGTACTTCAAATGTTTGGCAATGGCTTGAGTTCTAGCGCAGGGGGTTGCGCTATAGAAGGCAAGGTGGGGATTCTTCCTTTTAGATCCAGCGCATGGATAATTTCTTCATGTTGCGCTAGGATGCAATTTTCTTCCACCTGTTCTTCCTTGTTTTCTTCTCTCATGGGGCTGAACGCATTTGAGTGTAGAATCTCCTGCGGAGAGCTTACGTCAATGCGAGCTACCATGTCGCATTCTTTGTTATCATCAGGATATTTTAGTGAGGAGAGAATATTAAAAACCACTTTCTGGTCGTTCATACGCATTGTCAGTTCTCCTTTTTGTACGTCAATCAGTGTTTGGCCGGTGGCAAGGAATGGTCTTCCCAAAATAATGGGAATTTCTCTGTCAGCTTCATAATCTAGAATGATAAAATCTTCAGGAAAAATAAACTTGTCAACTTTGACCAAAACGTCTTCAATTTTTCCTTCTGGGTGGACCACAGATCTGTCTGCCAATTGCAGTGTGACAGTTGTTGGTCTTACTTCTCCGATCCCTAGGCGCTTGTAGACAGATAATGGCATCAAATTTTTGCTTGCGCCCAGGTCACATAATGCCTTGCCCACATCGATTCCTCCTATTGAACAAGGAATCGTGAAGCTTCTCGGATCTTTCAATTTTGGTGGAAGTTTATTGGCAAGTATTGCGCTACACTCACTTGTCAGCGCAATAGTCTCAAACTCTTTCCACTATCGTTTATTCATCAGAATGTCTTTTAAGAACTTTGCATAGCTGGGCATTTTCTCTAATGCCTCTACAAGTGGGACGTTAATGTGCAGTTCTCGCAAGACATTCAAAAATTTCTTAAATTGAGCCTCATCATTTTTCTTTCGCAACCTTTGAGGGAAAGGGATTGCGGGCTTGTATGCGTCAGGCTCCTTTTCTGTGTGGGCCTTCTTCTTTTTGGACTCTTCATCTTCAGCTACTTTTTCTTCTTGCGTCTGGTTATGATCTTCTGCGGCTGAATATTTAGGCAATTTGTCCTGTGTTGGTGCAGGATCATTTACCTGCAATTGCTTTCCACTGCGAAGAGTCACCGCATGGCAGTGCTCCTTCCCCTTTGGATCCTCCGTATTACTAGGCAATGCTCCCGCAGGTCTATTCTTTAACTCTGACGCAAGTTGTCCAACTTGTATTTCCAGACTGCGCAGAGATGCGGCTTGGCTCTGAACCTCTGCGTCATTCTTCGCCATATACTCCTTTTGACTCGTCATAAATTCTTTCATCATGGTTTCCAACGCATTCGAGGAAGATGGTCTTTGATTTCCATTGTCGTTGTTGCGCTGAAAATGTCCCTGCGAGGATTGTTCATTGTTAGAATTATATAGTCTGGGCGCAGGATTCACATTACCTTGCTGTGGCTGTTTATTTGCGCCACCATTCCATGAAAAGTTCGGGTGATTTCTCCATCCTGGGTTGTACGTGTTTGAAAATGGGTTGTTGCGCGCAGCTCCTTGCTGGCCAACTTAGAAAACTGATTCGGGGTTTGAAGGACATTGGTCATGTGTGTGTCCTTCACCGCAAATTCCGCACCCAACTGCATTGAGTTGCGCGATCAATGGTGCTGTACTGGCCGTGAGCGCATCCATCTTCGTGGTCAATGCATCAATCTTTGCGTTTACCGAAGTTATGGGATCCACTTCAAAACTTCCTGTGCTGGTTTTAACCGATCTCCTTCTTCTATCTTCCGCAGTGCCCCACTCGTAGTTGTTACGTGCGATCCGATCAAGGATTGTGTGGGCTTCATCATACGTCTTTCTGAGCAGTGCACCATTTGCGAAAGAGTCTACCCAGACTTGTGAGTTTTTGTTAAGACCTACATAGAAGGTCTCTAATTGAATGCATAATGGTAGTCCATGGTGCGGGCACCTTTGCAGTAAGCTCTTGAAACGTTCCCACGCCTCACTCAACGTTTCATCTTCCATTTGCATGAAACTCATTATTTCCTTCCGCAATCTGGAGTTTGCAGTGGGTGGAAAGTATTTTTCTAGAAACTTTTCAGCCAAATCATTCCATGTTGCGATGGAATTTGCAGGTTGCTGATTGAGCCACACTTTCGCCACATCTCTTAATGAGTAAGGAAATAGGATAACTTGCAATTGCTCATGCGTTACACCTGGGATAATAAATTTATTGCAAATATGCATAAATGACTTTAAGTGGGAGTGAGGATCTTCTGCTGGACTTCCTCCAAACTGTCCTGCAGCTGTCAACATTTGAAACATAACTGGTTTTAATTCAAACCTTTATGTTTCAAGAGTGGACTGAACTATCCCTGGATTAAAATTACAATTTGCAGGGGCTGCATAGTCTCTAATCCCTCTGGCTCTATCATCGGCCATCTGAATGGGATTTAATGGTCTGTTTGGTTGTGCTGCCATTTCTCCTGATTGCCTTCGGGCTCTTCGATTTCTTCTCCTTCTGTGATATGTTCTATCAATTTCAGGATCGACTTCGAAATCGATTCGTCGAGCGGCACGCATCAAACCTCTGGTTACCTAGAGAAAAAGTACTCGACAGGAAACGCAGTAAATAATATCAATGGAGTGTTAGATCAGAAAAATTATTAAAACTTTGTTGCCCTTCCCCGGCAACGGCGCCAAAAACTTGATTGTTGTCCTGTCTGTCAGTGTTATGTTTTGGAATATGGTCGTAGATAATAATCAATCCAAGTATAAATTGACAAAATCAAGTAATACCTGGTGAGTCCAGGGTCGAATCCACAGGGAAAGGATATTCACAAAGTTTTTAACAAATTTACTGACCTAAACTCTAAACGTATGATACTATTTTTTTAACAGATTAAACAAGAGGGTTGGTATATTTGAAAAGTAATATTTGCATAAAACAAAACATGCGAAGAGAGTAAAAGGAAAATCTTTAAGGAAAATAAGATCAAGGTTGTTGCGGTTGCAACCTCATGCATCAATAAGAACCTTGTAGTGCATACTTTGAGTAATTGATCCATTAATGCCTAAGTAAGAAAAATTCATAAGTTTCCCTTCCGGTATTCCCTATGCGTTTAACACAAACTATCAATTGATTAATTGGCTAGTTCATGCGTTAGGTGCAGTTTCTTTTAAAACTTACAAGGGATTGCGTTAGTCACAATGCAGTCTAAACTCATGCATGCACTATCTTTTATCGGTAGTGTTTTAATGCTACCAAGACTACATGTCATGCGCTAACTTGCTCTACTCAGAGATTTCCACATGCGTTACCTGTCAGGGATTTAGCATGCTGCTACCGCATCCGGCTGGCCAAGCGGGAGTTAGTAATGAAAATAGTATCGCAACTGAATAGAAAGCAATTAATGATTCATTTAATTCAAAATATGCGCTTACAAGATGTTACTTATTGCCGCATGAGGTGCTTGCGCTAAGCCTTGAAAAGGAATGTAACTCATGCGAGCAAAACAAGACATTCTAGAAGAAAACATTACAAGCATAAGTTTGCTCCTAATCACAGCTTTCTCTGTGATTCCTCTGCTGATCTTCCTTCTTCTCCCTCTTGAGCAGGAAAATGAATCAAGAATGATCTCCCCGATATTTGATTTTTGGCTTCTATTTATAGGTGAAAGAAGATGACTTCTTCAAGTAATTAGCAACTTGCGTTAATCATCATTAGGCAACTTGCTAGACTTTTCAGCCCCCCTTTTTTGGCCCACTTGCGCTTGCTTTGTCAGTTGTGTCTGCGCTTGTCTTTTCATCATCTTATCTGTCTCTTGATCGTCTTGGAATGTGTGCCTGCGCTGAGAAGGAACTAAAACAAACAACTAAATTAGGTTGCGTTAGCGCCCTATATTTTATAATTTTTCACCGCATTCATGAATATAGCTCGCCGCATTAAATTATCACGTTTTTCTCTCTTTATGCGCTGAAGCAATGCATCTTTGGATCTTTTAGCCTTGTCTTAGCTTAAGTTTAGAGGATAAATAACTTGCTTTTTGCAAGTTATCAGCATCCAATGTACATTAATTTTAACCTATAGTTTTAATACGAGTCCAATTCATATTTTAAACTTAACATTCGAACCCTTTCAAATATATAATTTTCCCTTAGAAATTTACCTCAACGCCCTAAATGAGCTACCGGTGGGACCTAATGGACATACAGATTAGAAGCTCCAACGATATGAGATTAATTGGCTACACTCATTAACCAAGTTAATCAATGTTCGTTAATTGTGGTTTACTCCACTAAAGAACCACAACTGCACTCTTCTCACTGTAGATATATTTATGTGTCCACAAATATTGACCATCAACAGCAAGTCAGCCCTTCACGTGTGTTCGTACCCCATCTAGGTCAAATTACCGTTTTACCCCTGGGCTACCTCTTCATCCTTAAGTTCCAGTGCTCCTCTAATGAACAACCTGTTTGAGGTCCAATCAGCAAACAGAAGTCCCTCTTGTGCCATAGAGAGGATAGGGCCCATTGTTCAAGACCTGGAGACACCACTTAAGGGAACACACTTCTACTTACCCTAGAGTCAGGAAGGAGTGAATTCCATCTTGTGTGATTATGTTCCCAGCTCCCCACTCGGTCTTGTCCCGAAGATGGTAGGCTTATTAAGTCGGCGTGAAGGCCACTCTCACCCATACAAATCAAAGGACAATCCCTCACGAACAGGAGTCCATAATCCACTCAGGATTGAGACTAAGTTGCCTAGGTCATCCTAGTGAAATAGAAATCTAGCTAGCTAACGGTGTTACAGCTAGAGGTTAACTATTTCGCGGTCCGATCTTATGTAAACTCATTGCATAGGATACCCCCACTCGCATGTCCACTACATGAACGTGTTGGATCATTACGTTTGTATCATAATACTAAGCGGGTCGTATCCATAGTGTCACCAAGATAAGGTACCCAGCCTTATCCATATACTATAGACCCATTAGGCTGAATCTTGAACATTGATCCCCGTATGTCCCTACATACTAGTTCAAGCCTTATAGTATCAGCCTAGGATGTTTAGTTTATTGGATTAGGGTAATAAGACAAGACTACTCAATACAAACACAGATAAATGAATAAAACATCATTTTATTAATGTTCGGTCAAAAGTTACAATTTACTATCTACGAGTTTTAGGGCATAAAACCCAACATTCATAACATACTCCGGATTCAGATTGAGTTACCTAGGTCATCCTATTGAAGTAGAAACCTACACTAGTCAACGGCGTTACATCTACTGGTTACTATTTCGCAGTCCGGTCTTATGCAAACTCATTGCATAGGATACCCCCGCTCGCATGTTTCCTACATGGATTCTTTGCATCAATACATCTGTATCGAATACAAAGCAGGTCGTATCACATAGTGTCACCAGGATAAGGTACCCAACCTTATCCCTATACTATAGACCATTTAAGTTGTTACTTGAACACTGATCCCCGTATGTCTCCACATACTAGTCCAAGTTTCGTTTAAACAACCTTGGATCTTAGTTTATTGGATTTAGGGTTAATTAATGCAAAACTCGATTATTCAATAACAAATTACCGAATCACTCAAATAACACTTTATTGAGGTTAATTAATTTGTTTCATTTACTATTCGAAGTAGGTATAAGTACAAATACAAGTAAAATACAATAAGCTAAGACATTTACAATACCCATTACAGTGGGGGCGTAATCGACCCGTAGTTCGTCCTCTACTCCCTGTAGGAGCTCAATCGACTTTGGTTTGGCCTAAACCCCCCTATTGGGGCTCAATCAAACCTATAGCTTGGTCTTGGTCCCCTGTATGGGCTCAATCAACTTTTGTTATAATGGTGTAATTTTAGCCTAATTGGCTTTCATATAAGGGGTTTTATTTGCTATAAGACTTTAACGTAAATTTTTATTTAATTGAAAATAACTGAATAGAATAAGATTGTCTAACCAAAAAAAAAAAGAAAGAAAGAAAGAAAAGAAAAGAAAAGAGGAAATTGACTATTGATAATAGACTTTCAGATGTTCTACATTATATTTTAGGAATGAAGGATAAACACTTATTTGTAGCTCTACTGACAAACTTGTTAAGTGTAGTTATCCTACCATTAAGGCTCAAAAGTTGTTTGAGGTTGGTTGGGGATGACATCTCCAATACCGTTTGGATCTTATCTAGATTAGCCTCAATCCTTCGCGATGAAAATCCCAAAAGCTTGCTTGAAGTGATTCCAAAAGCACATTTGCTAAGATTCCGTTTCATCTTATAATTATGAAGGGTTTAAAATGCATTGGTTAGGTCCACCTCATTCTAGTTGACCTTTACACTTTTTACTAACATGTCACCCACATATATCTCCATGTTCTTTTTATCGATTAATGGACCAAACATTTGATTTACCATTTTCTAGCATGTGGCTTCTGTTGGGTTTTAGGTCCTAAAACTCATGGATAGTAAGTGTAACAAAGTTAATTATAATCGATAAAACGTTATTGAGGTTATTCAAGAAGTAGTTATTGAATGGTTGTTTAATTATGCATTAATTAACCCAAATCCAATAAACTAAAACCCATGACTATATAATAAACACTTGAACTTTATGTGTAGACATAAAAACGGATGAAGTTCAAGTAATAGCCAAAACGGTATATAGTATAGGGTTAGAGGTTGGGTGCCTTATCCTAGGGACACTATGAGACGCGACTCACTTTGTATTTAATACAAACGATGTGATCCTGAATCGTTCATGTAAAGACATGCGAGTGGAGGCGTCCTATGCAATAAGTTTCCATAAGACCAGGACCGAGAAATAAGTCACTTTCCTTTATAATGTTGTTTACTATGAAACTGACTATTTCATGTGATGACCCAGGTAACTCGATCTTAATCCTTAGCTAACCATGAACTCCTATTTATTCGAGATTATCCTTTGATTTGCAAGATGGAATTCACTCTTACTCGCCTATAGGGATAGTAGAGGTTGTTTCCTTAAGTGCTGACTCCGGGTCTTGAAAAAAGGCGCGTCGTCCTCTCCTAGCATGAGAGGATTTTCTATTTAATGGTTGGACCATAAACCAATTGTTCATTAATTTAAAATCATTATTAATTAAATAATTATTAATTAATTTAATATTAGATATTAAATTAATATTTTGCCATCAATCCCGAACATTTTCGAAATTTTATTTTCCAACCATGAATCCTTATTCATGTGTTTGATATTTAAATCATATTTAAATATTAAATCTCTCACAACTCGATTTATACAAAACCCGATGTATCAATAACGTCAAACATATCCAACCATTTCCCTAAACCGAATTCGAACTAATTCTTATACCATCCATCACATTGTTCCAAAGGTTAGTCTCAAGCTAGCAATGGGACCTAATGGACTTACAGATCATGGGCTCCAACGGTACGAGGTTTAACTGGCTAAACCCTTTTAACCTAGTTAACCAACATCCATTAACTACCGAGACACTCCATTATAGCCTAGTAGTTGAACTCCCCTCACTGTAGATAGATTTTCGTCCACTCGATATAACCATGATTAGTAAGTCAATCCTTCACAAGTCGTTCGTTACTATAGCTAGGTCAAATGTCTGTTTTACCCCTATAGAACATCTTTGTTCCTTAAGTCCACTGGTCTTCTAATGAACAATTTTTTTGTGGTCCAACCACTAAATAGAGTCCCTCTCGGGCAAATGAGAGGTTGGGGCCCCTTGTTCAAGCCTCGGGGTCAGCACTTAAGGGAACAACTTTTCTACTATCCCTGATTCGGGTAGGAGTGAATTTCGTCTTGCAATACTATGTCCCCAGCTATCCATCTAGTCTTATCCCCAAAATGGTAGGCTTATTGAGCGGCACTATTGGGCCATTCTCACCCATGTAGATCAAAGGATAATCCTAAACGAACAGGAGTTCATAGTAAGCTCAGGATTAAGATCGAGTTACCTAGGTCATCAGATGAAATAATCAGTCTTAACAGTAAACGGCGTTATAAAGTAAGAGTGACTTATTTCTCGATCCTGTCTTGTGTAAACATCTTTTACACAGGATGCCCCTACTCGCATGTCTCTACATGAACAATCCAGGATCACGTCGTTTGCCTTATTCGCAAAGTAGGTCGCATCCATAGTGTTACCAGGATAAGGTATCCAGCCTTATCCATATACTATAGACCATTTAGGTTATATACTCGAACTTGATCCCTGTCTATATCCACGATATAGTTCGAGTATTTCATATTATAACCATGGATGTTTCTATTGGGTTTAGGATATAAAACAAACGATTCACTGAATAACATCGTTATTATAAAAGAATTATAAAACTTGATTTTTAGGACATAAAACCCAACACTACGGGCTATAGTGGAGTGTCCCGTTAATTAAACAAATGTTGGTTAACTGTGTTAATGAGTTTAATCGGTTAATCTCGGATCGTTGGAGCCCATGATCTGTAGGTTCATTAGGTCCCCCTGCTAGCTCATACGGACCAAACCTTAGAACAAAGTGATGAAAGAATTTGAATCGTTCAAATAGGAAGGTAACGTTAAATTATATGGGATATACTTAACGTACTATAGTTTAAACTTTGGATTAAGTTGTATTTCGAGAGAGTTGGAAATATTTAAATAGGATTTAAATATTGTAAATGTATATTCAATACATATATCGATATGTATATGAATAGGGATTCATAATGAGAGAGGTCGAAATTGGGGCAATTATTTAATTTAGTATTTGATATTAAATTAAATAATTATAACTAATTAAAAAGTTTAATTAATTATTAATTTCATTCAAAATTAAGTACTTAAATTAATTTTAATATTTGAAATTATTAAAAGAAAATGAATTTAAGAATTTCATTTTAGGTGGCTAATTAGCATGAAATGTGATCATGCAATTCATGAGATTTTGACACCAAATATGGTGACAAATCAATTCAACTTCAATTGCCTCTTGATATAAATATGCATACTATATGCATTTTGAGAAGATGATGGGAAATGCTGAAGATTTCGTAGTATGCATTTTGAGAAGATGATGGGAAATGCTGAAGATTTCAGTCCATGAAATCTAAGAAAAAATCTCTTTAAAACCGTGGGTTCAAAAACTCATTCCCCTCGAATTCATCACATACCGACTCCCACAAGCTCGTTCTATGGCCGGAGAATAGCGGGAAGGATCTTGGTGGTAGTCCACGACGTGTTCGTGTGAAGAAACAACCAACGAATTGCCTTGAATTCGAGCTACAAGGTAAGTTCTTGAATACTCAGTTTTTCAGGTTATTTTACAGCATGCTTTAGTTTAAGAAATTGATGTAATTAAACGCCCAAGATTGTCAATCACTTCCGCTCGAGTGATATACACTCCTTCAGCTCCAACATTTTTCATACCAAAAGGCATGGCATTATAACAATAAAGACCTTGGCTTGTTACAACTGAGGTCTTCTCCTTATCGGGTTTATACATCTTGATTTGGTTATAACCTAAATAACCATTCATGAAGCTCAACAATTCATGTCTTGTTGTAGCATCTACCAACTGGTCAATTATTGGTAGTGGGAAGCTATCTTTTAGACATGTTTTGTTCAAGTTTGTAAAGTCGATGCACATTCTCCATTTTCCATTAGCCTTTTTACCATAACAACATTGGACAACCATTGGTGATAATGGACTTCTCTAATGAAATTGGCTTGAAGTCGAAACTAACCTGGTCAGTAATGATTTCGTTTCCTACTTGGTTGAATTCTTAGCGTTTCTGTTTCACAGGTTCAAAGTTTTTGTCAACACTCAGTTGGTACACTCACATTGGGTTCAGTCATGGCCATGTCTTCATGTGACCAGGCGAATACATCTACATTACTTCTAAGGAATCTGATCAAATTTTCTCTATGCTCGGAACTTGGCTCCAATGTTGACTCGTCTTTCTTCAAACAGGAGTGGGATGGATTCCAACTCCTTGGCTGGTTGGCCTCTCTGGTCAGCCCTATGCTCTTCTTCATCATTATGGACCTGGCTAACCCAAGCTCTCCTATGAAGGCATGAGCCTGGTTTTTTGCTTGCCTCTTTATGGTAGTAAGTTTCTGATTGGCCTTCTATTATTCCTCGTGGCAAGGACTTGGTCGGCCTCATGCTCTTCCCAAGTAGTAAGGACCTGGTTAGCCTTCTGATCTTCCTTGGTAGCAAGAGTTAAATTTGATTTTTTAATGACAGGACATTTTGCAGGGTGTCAAATTCTCCAAGGTTTGAGATCAAATAAATTTATAATCACCAGTTTCTAAAGCTAACTTGCAGCAGTAGTGGTCGGGGTTGAACAAAGGGACTGCGATTGTTAATTCATCTAGATCAGGTTTGTTATGATGATCAGACTAAAAAGGGGGGAATTGGATTCGTAAGGATAATTGCAAGAAAAGATAAAATGCATAAAAGAAAGGCGAGAAAATAAATGATGAGTAGGTTAATCGTACCTCGGCTACAATTGGAAATACTTAGTGTTTAGTACATTCAATTTCATTCATTGATTACCTAAAGATTGGTTTAAATGAATTATTACAAGCCCAATGTGCTTCTTGGCCATTTGGATTCTACATCCTTCTAACCTGAGCTTAATCAGTTAATTAACCAGTTAGTCTGTGTGATCAGTTAACCGATTATTATTGAGTTATGCTTGCTACCCCTCATGCATTAGCCTGCTAGCCCATGTGACTAATTCTAATTAACCAGATAGACAACCCGTTAGCCTGCGTGATTTCCTACTAAATTAATCGCGTGATTTCCTACTAAATTAATCGCATTAAGATTAAGGGTCCAGAATTAATCAATTCAATCAGAAAATAATTCTCTAATCTAATTAATCAATTTCTCTATGTTTCTTAGGCCCTTATCAAGCAAGCTATGCAATTTCTTTAGGCAAAATTGCAAAGGACATGATTCAGACCTAGTGGCTATCTCAAAATAACCAATAGATTACAAATATATGAACCTACGAGCGATCAATTTGAAGGAAAAGCACATATAAACAATGGTTTAAGCAAGAAATCATAGATGCATCATAAAACATTCACAAAATCTCATAGAATTCCAGAAATCTCATAGAAATTGAATACACTCACAAACTGAGGTTTCGATTACAGCAATTCACGCTTCGACGACCATATAGGATCCTAATCTAAGCCTCAAGACTTGATTAATCGACCTGAATCTAACTAAAACGAAGGAAATACAAGAAAATACAAACGCATCGGAGAAAAAAGAAGGAAAACGGGCTAAAAACGGCTCAAGAATAACCTAAAATTGGAAAAAGGACTTCTATATCCCAGGCGATGGGGTCGAGGCACTGTGTAAACTCGAGACTTTCCTTGGATTATTTTCTCTTGTCACACAGTGTAGGAAGTTGGATTTAAGTTATTGTGGTTTCATTGTTGGATTAAAGTTGTTGGAGTTTATTTATTTTTTTTTATAAAAAAAAGAACCAAAGCAACAACAAAGAAAAGAAAAGAAAAGGAAAAAGGAAAAGAAAATAAAAAAAAAAGGTAAAGAAAAAATGAAATGGAAAATGTTGCATTCGGTGCTAGTGCTTTAAGGAAAATTCCACCACCGACAAGATCACTTTTCAGCCCATTACCAGCCATTTGCTCCATTTTTTTTCCATCAAAACTTCAGAGCATTTGAAGGAAAGAGTGAAGAAGAAGAAGAAGAATATTTCTAAGGTTTTGAGGTTGAAGAAGAGAGGAAAAAGCTCAAACAAAAGCATCCATGGCAGAATCTGAGTTCAACCTGCCTATCTCTGGTTTTTTATTCGGTTTCAGCTACACAGAAAAATTTAAGCGGTGAGGTCTGGTTTTCTTGAAGGTTAGTCCATTTCCTAACAAATTTCATGAAGGAAGCTTGAGCTAAATCTGATGATAAGTTAATGGTTTTTGAAATGGAAAACAGAGCACAGAATTTTCGTGCAAACGAGGAGGATCTCTGGTGTTCTCTGGTTTTTCGAGCATTCTGGGGTGTAAAAGTTGAATCAGAAGCTCTATTTGGTATGTTTGGAAATCTGATTCAATTTCCTATAACTTTCATGAATAATTTGTCAGCCAAAAATGACTTGACATAGGTTTAATTTCAGAAGAAAGATAGAGGGTAGCAGAGAAGCTCAAATCTGTGTTTTCTGTGTTCGGGGCATTTCTGGACAAATCGGTTGGTAATCTCGTTTTCATTTCTTCAGGTAAGTTGTAGAGTGTTAGAAAATGAAGATTTTGATGTATAGTACATTAATTTTGGTCAAGTATTGAGGTAGTTATGAGTGTGGGAAGTCAGGGTATTGAATCTGGAAAATCTGAAAAAGTAGAATGTGAAGTGTGATTTTAATTCAAGTGTTTAGAATTCATGAGCATGGAAAGACAAAACTACTTATGGTTCTAATGCTCGGTTTTTGTTGTTTGACAGGCCAAGAGGAAATAGGTCGAGTCTACAGACCAGGAAACTAGCTAAGACAGTGAGTGACAAAACAAATTTCGAAATTGTTCCTAAACGGTTGTTCATGATTAGATGTTTTATATGTTTTTTTTTCTATGAATGATACATGATTTCTATTAACCGTTTCAAGCATAAGTTTTGAGCTTAGATTTTCTAATGAGGTTTATATACGAGCACGTGGTTAATGACCTAATGAAAAGTAGTTGAAACGATATCATTTGAAGTAAAGTATGTATTAGCACGTACTGTTTAAAGATTTTCAGTTTTTCACGAGCAAGCTGAGTAAGCTTAAGTTTTACGAAAGATAACGATAAGCAGGCATGTTTTAATGTTTTCATGTGATTTTCTAAGATTTCTATTGACTACATGATTGAGATATTTAGTCCGAGGCTATATGGTATCGTGTGCACACAGGTTATATTCCGTTGTTGACGTTGAGTGTACTCCGTGACAACGATGCTGTCGTGAGTGCTGGGCGGGCCCCACTACATCGTAGAGCTAGCAAACATTGGTTGTACTGGGCGTGCCCTACACAACGTAGATCTGTCATGATAGTTAAAATGTTTGATATAAATGATATGCCTTGCTAGATTTTTAATGACATACTTACGGATTATATGAGAAAGCTTTTATCATTACACGTTTATGTTTAACGCTTTGAATGAATGGATTTATATGTTTAAAGGTTTATCACGTGTTCTGATTTCCGAATTTACAGTTTTAAATTTAGTCACTCACTGGGCTTCATAGCTCACTCTTTCAAAATGTTTTCCCACTTTCCAGGTAGAGATCGAGCTCCCGGTGCCTGATACACTGCCAATGTCTGCTGAAAGTTCCAGATCAAGCTCCAGTACATAGGTGGAGTTGTATATTAAGTCTGTCTATATTGTAAATGTTTTTGTAAGGATTGAATAATTAACGGTTTGTGTAATTTCTAGAGGTCGTGGTTGTATAAACCCCAGTTGTATATGTTGATATCTATATCAGGTTATTTTCCTAATCGAGTTATGTCAGGGCTGCACCTCATGTATGTTAAAGGTTTCCAGGGATTCTGCTGTGTTGTGTTTCATGTAGAATATATTATATCTAAGATTAGTATGTTTATCAGGTTCAACGTTTCAGGAGGGTCAATGGGTATTGTTAGAGGAAGATGATGTCCGTTGGCTTCACGCCATCTTCCGAACTAAGCTAGCAGGTGGTCCGGGAGGGGTTGTGACACACTGTGCATAGCGTCTCAATGCTATGGCCTCTACCTTGCAAAAACACACACATATGGGATAGCTTCGAGACGCTCTACGTAAAGTTGAGGCGTCGTCCTTGGCTTGCGATAGCGTTGAGATGTGATGTGTGCAAAATACGCCCTACCGCAAGTGTACGGGTCAAATTTTAATATAGTGTAATGAGATTAAGGTTGTCGTCCTTTTGGATTGGGTTTCTAGCCACTTAATTACCATTAATACTATTGCTCAATTTTATTTAGAGATTATAATGTGATGAAAAAGTGAATTGAAATTAACAAAAACTAAAAGCTAGAAATTCAATGGAGAGAAATTCTTAGGGAATTGATTTCACCAATTGAGATTATAGATTAATTACTTGAATGTGATTAACATGCAATGTTCCATAAGTCAAGGAAACTAAAATCATAACTATCTCTCCCGAGCATAATTAATTCCCATGCACATAATGAATTCAATATTTCTATCTAAATTCATTAACATGCAAGACCTTAAGTCTAATCCTTTTTACAACTTCTAAAGCGATCCTAAATCTCCCGATCTTAGAACTACTTTAGTCATGAAAGTTAAGATCTGATCTAAACCCCCTCTCCCGAGCAAGATTCAAAATAAACAACAATTAATCTATGATCAGTAGATTAAAGACATTAAGCAAATAACTTGCATGAATGGAATCAAGACACTAAAGCATTGAAATAACTAATCCATAAAATCCGAGTAAAGGAAAGAAGATAAAAAAACTCAAGTTCCGTAGGTGTCGCATGTGAAGGCATGAATATCACTCATGCGAAAGCAATTAGGATCTAAGGCACTTTAACTACGACAATTTTAACAATTAAGCATGCTAGTTCAATAAATCGAAAATAGAGTTTTTGAGCACCTACCTCTTGTAGCTCAAAATTGAATCAATCTGTGGGGTTTCTTTGATCATGAACTCAATGTGGAGCACCGCTAGAGTCTTCCCCACTATTCTCCAGCCTTAGAACGGCTTGTGGAAATCAATTGTGATGGGAATTTGGAGAGAAGCTTGAAGGTTCAAGCAATGAAAGATTTTGAGTAGTTGGTTTTGAGTGAATAATTCAGCAGAATAACACCAAGGTTCAAGCTGTGAATATTGGACCTCTTTAAGACCTATTTAAAGAGGTTTTCATGCAACTCAAATTCACCAAAAGAAGACACCAAATTGATCATGAATTAGGTGTTTAAAATAGGTGTCTAATGGAGGCTTAAGCATGAGATTACAAGCTAATCCACCACCTCCAAAAAAATCATTTTATTTTGAATTTCTTAAATCCAAAATTAAATGAATTTTCTGAATTTAATTTTAAATAAAATTAATTCAAATAATTAATTATATTAATTTAATATCAAATATTAAATTAATTATTTTGCACCAATTTCGACGTCTCTCAAAATTGATTTCTCGAATATGAATCCCTATTCATACGTGCAATATTTAAATCATATTTAAATATTTTCAACTCTCCCTATAGTTTAATTCATAATTAAACTATTACGTCAATAATATCGTATATAATTGACGTTAACTCCATAAACCGAATTTGAATGATTCAAACTCTTCCATCACACTGTTCTAAGGTTTAGTCCAATATGAGCTAGCAGGGGGGCCTAATGGACCTATAGATCATGAGCTCCAACGATCCGAGATTAATCGGTTAAACTCTTTAACCTAGTTAACTAACATTCGTTTATAAAAACTCTTTTGCATAGGACACCCCCACTCACATGTCTCTACATGAACGATTTAGGATCACATCGTTTGTATTAAAACAAAGTGGGCCTCGTCACATAGTTTTTCCTAGGATAAGGTACCCAGTCTTATCCCTATACTATAGACCGTTTTGAGCAATGTACTTGAACCTGATCCAGTTTTATGTCACTACATATAGTTCGAGTGTTTCATATCATAGCCATGGATTCTAGTTTATTGGATTTGGGTTCATAAATACATAGATAAACTAATCTTTCGGCAACCAGAAAATGAACTATTTTAATAACGTTTTATATTTAACTTTGTTACATTTACTATCCACGAGTTTTAGGACATAAACCCCAACAAATATCCGTGGACACAAAAATATTCTACAGTGAGAAGAGTGCAACTGTGGGTTTGACTAAACTCATTAATCAATTTAACCAATATTCATTAATTGTTGGTCACTCCACTGAAAACCCATAGTTGCACCCTTCTCACTGCAAAATATTTTTGCGTCCACGGATGTAATCCAATAACAGCAAGTTAGTCCTTCACTAGTGCTCGTAACACTAGTTGGGTCAAATTACCATTTCACCCCTAGGTTACCTCTATATCCTTAAGTCTCAGTGCACCTCTAATGAACAACCTGTTTATGGTCCAACCATTAAACAGAAAACCCCTCTCAAGCTAGTGAGAGGGTAGGGCCCTTTGTTCAAGACCTGGAGACACCACTTAAGGGAACACTCGTCTACTTACCTTGAAGTCGGGAAGGAGTGAATTCCATTGTGTGTGATTATGTTCCTAGCCACCCACTCAGTTTTGTTCCCAAAATGGTAGGCTTATTGAGTCGGCGAACTGGCCACTCTCACCCATACAAATCAAAGGACAATCCCTCGCGAATAGGAGTTCATAATACACTTGGGATTGAGACTAAGTTGTCTAGGTCATTCTAGTGAAATAGAAACCTAACTAGTCAACGGTGTTACATCTAGCGGTTACTAATTCGCGGTCTAGTATTATACAAACTCATTGCATAAGATACCCCCACTCGCATGTCCCCTACATGAATGCGTTGGATCATTACGTTTGCATCAAATACAAAGTGGGTCGTATCCGTAATGTTACCAGGATAAGCTACCCAACCTTATCCCTATACTATAGACCTTTTAGGCTGTATCTTGAACACTGATCCCCGTATGTCTCCACATACAGTTCAAGACTCATGCAACAACCTAGGATGTTAGTTTATTGGATTTAGGGTTATTTAAGACAAAACTAATACAATAATTCGATGACTCTTTATAGAATATTAATCAATAACACTTTATTGATAACAATCGATAGTTTACATTTACTATCTACGGGTTTTAGGGCATAAAACCCAACAAAGTCCCACTTGAACTAAAACTCTAGTTAGTGGGATGTACACTAGAATAAATAACCAAGAGCAATGAAAATGTTAATTGTATAAGTACATTGCATACAAATACAATAAACTAGGACATACTCATACCTATTACACATCTCCCACTTGCCCTAGATTATACTATGTACGAATCTCGTAGACCTAGACTCTTTAGGTGACCCTCAAACACTTTAGCCAATAGAGAGCCTTCATAAATGGATCAACGATGTCTTTTGCTACTTCACAAGCAGCTACATGCTCAGTCTCCATAGTGGAGTCTGCAATGCATCCTTGCTTGATGTTTCGCCACACTACAGCTCCCCGTTGAGGGTGAAAACTGACTCTGACATAGATTTTCCAGAATCCTTGTCAGATTGGAAGTCAGAGTCGGTGTATCCTGTAAGGATCAAATCCTTAGCCCCATACACCAGCATATAGTCCATCGTTCTCTTAAGATACTTGAGGATATTCTTAACGGTTGTCTAGTGATCAAATTTTAGATTGGATTGATACCTACTGACAATCCCTACAACATAACAGAAGTTGGGGCTTGTACAAAACATGACATATATTAAGTTGCCCACAACTGAAGCATAGGGTACACGTCTCATGTTCTCAACTTCGTGAGGTGTCGTAGGACACTGTTCCTTAGACAAATGAATTCCATGCCTGAAAGGCAGTAAATCCTTCTTGGAATTTTCCATCTTATATCGAACCAACATCTTGTCGATATAAGACCCTTGAGACAGGGTTAGCATTTTGTTCTTACGTTTTCGAACAATTTGGATCTCAAGAACAAACTGAGCTTCTCCCAAATCTTTCATTTGGAATTGAGTTGCTAGCCATTTCTTTATGTCAGTAAGATAACCTACATCATTCCCAATGAGTAGGATATCATCCACATGTAACACCAAGAAAGCTACTGAACTATTGACGATCTTCTTGTAAACACAAGGCTCATCAATGTTCTCATCAAAGTCAAAAGATTTGATCGCAGTATCAAATCTTATATTCCAAGATCGAGATGCTTGTTTCAATCCATAAATGGATCAATTAAGCTTGCAAACCTTTTGCTCTTGACCTTGCTGAATGAACCCTTCTAGTTGAGACATATAAATACTCTCCTCAAGATTGCCATTAGAAAAAAGAAGTCTTGACACCAGCATGGCAACAAGAGAGAAGGTTTCCTCATAATCCAATCCCTTTCTCTAGGTATAACCCTTTGTCACATGAAGGAGTGTACGAGACACTAGTAGAAGCGATTTGGATCGAAGCAACTCAAATTTCAATTAGTTTTAGAAAGAAAACATGCATTCAAGAAACCGAAAAATAGAGTAAATTTCTACCAACCTTTTGGAGACAAAATCGAGCCACTCCGTTTGGTTTCTTTGAACACGATCGACTAGTGGACGACCATAGACGTCTTCCCAGCTAATCTCTGGCCTTAGAACGAGTTGTGGGACTCGACTATGTGATGAATCATGAGAAAAAGGAAATGGGTTTTTGAGAGAGTTCTTTGGAGTGATGAAAACATCCAGACGCAAGAGTAAAAAGCAAATTGGTTTTCATTCTCAATATATACTTGCATTGCATGTCTCACATGCCTTATAACAAGTTAGCAATAGATTAAAAGGGTTAGTTAAGGGGTAATGTGGCAACATTATGGAATTAACCTCTTGGATTTTTCCTAATTTGAATGAATTTTCATAAAATTCATTTTACTTTAATTAATCAATGAATTTTCATAAAATTCACTTTATTTTAATTAATTAATTTAATTGAGTAATTAATTAAACACTTTAATTAATTACATTTAGTTTAATATCCTATATTAAATAATAATATCATACCTGATACTATTCTTGAGCTCTCTTAAAATGATATCTCGAATATGAATCCCTATTCATATATTCAATATTCAAATCACAGTTAAATTTACAACTCTCTCTATAGTTTAATTCACATAATTAAACCATAATACGTTAAGAATATCGTATATAATTAACGATAACTCTCTAAACTGAATTTGAACGTTTCAAATTCTTTTCATCACACTGTTCTAAGGTTTATTTCGTATGAGCAAGCAGGGGGACCTAATGGACCTACAGATCATGGGCTCCAACGATTTGAGATTAATCGGTTAAACTCATTAACCCAATTAACCAACATTCGCTAACTACCGGGACACTCCACTATAGCCCAATAGTTACACTCCCCTCACTGTACATATATTTTTGTCCACCCGATATAACCATGCTTAGTAAGTCGACCCTTCATAGGTTGTTCGTAACTACAGCTAGGTCAAATGTCTGTTTTACCCCTGAAGTTAAATCTAGTTCCTTAAGTCTCACTGATCCTCTAATGAACAATTGGTTTGTAGTCTAACCACCAAACCTAATCCCTCTCGGGCCAATGAGAGGGCAGGATCCCTTTGTTCAAGTCCCAGAGTCAGTACTTAAGGGAACAACCTCTCTATTATCCCTAAATCCGGTCGGAGTGAATTTCGTCTTGTAGGACTATGTCCCCAGCTATCTACCTAGTCTTATCCCCAAAATGGTAAGCTTATTGAGTCGGTGATGATGAGACACTCTCACCCATGCAAATCAAAGGATAATCCCGAATAAACAGGAGTTCATAGTTAGCTCAGGATTAATATTGAGTTACCTAGGTCATCGCACTAAATAAGTTAGTTTTAACAGTAAACGTCATTATAAAGGAAAGTGGCTTATTTCTCGGTCCTAGTCTTATGCAAACTCATTGCATAGGACGCCACCACTCGCATGTCTTCACATGGACGACTCAGGATCACATCGTCTGCACTATATACAAAGTGGTTCGCGTCTCATAGTGTTACCAGGATAAGGTACCCAACCTTATCCCTATACTATAGACCATTAAGGCTACTACTTGAACTTGATCCATTCTTATGTCACCACATAAAGCTCGAGTTTACATATTATATAGCCATGGATCTTAGTCTATTGGATTTGGTTTATTTAACGTGCAATTCACTTATTCATTAACTTTAGTGAACAAAACCTCGATAACGACTTTATCGAACAAGTATATTACTATTTGTTTCATTCACTATCTACGAGTTTTAGGGCACCAACCCCAACACCACAAGTCTAGCTTTGGAGGTTTGTACTTTACCTTCTACGTCTCATTTTCTCTTGTAAATCCATTTGCAACCTATAGGTTTTACCCCATCGGGTTAATTTACAAGATCCCAGACGGAATTGAAGTACATAGACTCCATTTCCAGGTCCATGACTTTAATCCATTGGTTCTTGTCTACATCATTCATTGCCTTTCTGTAAGATAATGGATCCTTCATGTCATCATCAGGTATGACGACCTGGGCTTCAGTTGAGCCCATTAACGATCAGGTTGTATAAAAATTGTCCCACTACGTTGAGGAACTCTCAACTCTTGAGATGGATGTGATTGACCAGATGAACCGGCCCCATCAACAACTCTTGTTGATATTTCTATAGCTTCATTAGTTAATTCACTTGATATGACCTTACTTCATGGCTTATAATTCTTATGTGGTCTTCTTCCAAGAATGTAGCATTTGTCGATACAAACACCTTATTCTCTTGTGGATCGAAGAAGAATTCACCTCTTGTTTCCTTGGAGTAGCCTACAAATAGGCATAATTTTGAACGGGGTTCCAATTTCTTTGGGTTAGTCACAAGCACATGTGCTGGACACCCCCAAATCCTGAAATAATGTAAACTACCTTTACGCCATCTCTACAACTCAAAAGGTGTTTCAGAAACACTTTTTGATGGAATGTTGTTCAAAATATGGACTGCAATGAACACTGCATGACCCCAAGACGAATTAGACAACTGAGCGTAGCTCATCATGGATCGAACCATATCCAATAGGGTTTTGTTTCTCCTTTCTGATACACCATTCTGCTGACGTATACCAGGCGCTGAGAGTTGGATGTGATTCCATGTTCTATCAAATAGTCGTGGAATCTCAAGTCCATATACTCTCCATCTCGATCAGATCGAAGTGTTTTTATCGTCTTACCTAACAAGTTTTCAACTACAATGTTAAACTCCTTGAACTTTTCAAGGACTTCAGACTTATGTTGCATTAGGTAGATGTTGCTTTCTAGAGTGGGGTTAAAATGTAGCAAAAATAAGCTCTAGAATATTGAGCAAGCATACACAATCCGCAGCAAGTGATAAGTATTTATAGTATCCACGAGGTTTTGAATAGTTCTCACTTTACCTATCTTGTGTAACTTTTTAATGGTTTCAAGATTGTTAAAATGATTGGTTTTGATAAAATGTTGAAGCAAAAGAAATGACAGAACAAAACGTAAATGGATAAAGCAGACAGATTGGAAACATGCGTTGGTCAGGAATTCAGTAATTGTTTTAAAAGACGCTCTAGCAATATTATTGATTAGACAATTCTCTTGCAATCTTATTAGGAGGATTCTCCCAGAACTCTGGATTTTTTGGAATGTGTTTCAACTCCAATGACGTGCTACCGATCAAGCACTAGGCAACTGGTTATCCCTAACTCAGTCACTGGCGTCCACCAACACATAATGGTCTAGTGTGATTAAATGCTACACACTTCTCAAATCATCCCTGAAACTAAGAAGTGATATTCATACCAACTGGCCAGGCGGGCACAAAATAGAAATAGACACAACAAATAATCAAGATGCTCAAATCAACATAGATTGCATAGAGAATGAAGCACGACAATTACATGATCCCTAACCAACACCAAAGTAAATTTAGTTCATGGAGTACAAAATAATACACGCTACAATCGGAGTATGTGCATCCATAACTACAAGAAATTACAAGAAAATGGACGATCAAGAATAATTGGGACATCTTTATCTACCTCATAATCTAAGATAATAAAATCAATAGGAAATATGAATTTATCTACTTTCACTAAGACATCCTCAATTTTACCCTCAGGATATGTGATAGACCCATCGGCTAGTTGGTAGGCCTAGCTTCACCAATACCTAGCTTTCGATAAACCGAAAGAGGCATAAGGTTAATGCTTGCACCTAAATCACAAAGTGTTCTACCTAACCCTTTTCCACCTATTGAGACAGGAATAGTAAATGATCCTAGATCCTTAGCCTTGGTTGGTAGCCCATTCTTGAGAATATCACTACATTCCTCAGTAAGAGATACAGTTTCAAATTCACCTAACCTCTTCTTTTTAGTCAAGATATCCTTAAGAAACTTAGTATAATTTGGCATTTTCTCAATAGCTTCTACTAAAGGAATATTTATATGCAATTGCTTAAGAATTTCTAAAAACTTCTTAAATTGACCATCCTGATTCTTAGGCTTTTGCCTTTGTGGAAAAGGTAGAGGTGGTAAATAAGATGGGGACAGCACATAAGGTGGTTCCACATCTGGAATAGAACCAGATGCTCCAGCATCATTATTGCTGCCTCCATCATTCTTACCAGACTCCAACTCTTTCTCAACAACAACATTTTTATTACTACTCTTCTCTACATCCTGGGGTTTACTAGGCTTCTTTCTCTCTTCTAGTGGCTTACCACTCCTTAGAGTCACTGCCTGTACTTGCTCCTTACCTTCCCTTCTAGGGTGTTCAGTATCCGCAGGAAGCTTCCCTTAAGGCCTTGCCTTCAGCTCATTAGCTAGCTACCCATTTGCAATTCCAGGGCTCTCATTGAAACTTGATTACTTTGAATTGCGGCATCTGTACGAGCCATATATTCCTTCATCATTGCCTCAAGAGACCTCTCCGAATTTTGCTGGGGCAAAGCCTGCTTATTTTGCTGGGGCAATACCCTTACAAAATCCTGACTAGTTCACCTTTTGCTGTGCTTGAGGGACTTGCGAATTGCTTCCTTGTCCTCCCCATACAAAGTTGGGGTGGTTGCGCCAACCTTGATTATAAAAGTTAGAATAAGGGTTATTCCTTTTATTACCTACAAAAACACAGAAGCTGGATTGCTGGGGCAAAACTCGTAGTTGTGCTCTTCACCACAATAAACACATGATTCTTTTGTAACTTGGTTCACCACTGCAGTAGGCTCTACCACTGGCGGCTGCTAATGACTAACCACTATTACATTTTTAAGAGCATTAGCTAACATTGCAATATCAGCCCTAATGGTAGACACACCATCAACTTCTAACACACTCTTAACTTTTTTACTTGAGCCTCTAACATCCGACCACTGACAACTATTAGTTGATATTCTCTCTAAAATCTCATGGACTTCATTAAAAGTTTTTGCCAAAAGGGCCCCTCCCGCAGAAGCATCGACCATACTTTGGGTTGCTACGTTTAGTCCATTGTAAAATATTTCCATTTGGATACAATGAGGCAAATCATGGTGGGGACACTTTCGCAAAAGCTCCTTAAACCTCTCCCAAGCCTCACTAAAAGTTTCGTCTTCGAGTTGCCTAAATCCCACTGTCTCACTCCTCAACTTGGGATTCCTAGTTGGTGGAAAATATTTACTAAGAAATTTTTCCGCTAACTCATTCCATGTCCTAATTGATCCTGGAGCAAAAGAATTTAACCATGTCTTTGCTCCATCTCTAAGGGAATACGGGAACAAATTTAATCTAAGGGCATCTCTAGACACTCCTTGAATTACAAACGAATCACTAACTCCTAGAAAAAACTTAAGATGTAAATGAGGGTCTTCAGATGACAAACCATGGAACTGCATGCCCCACGATTTACAACATCTGAAACATTACAGGTTTCATTTCAAAATTTGCTGCCTCAATTTGAGGACGTGCAATTCCTGGATTTAACTCATCAAACATTGGAAAAGCATACGCTTGGATGGCTCTGGCCCTATCATTCGCCACCAAGATAGGGTTCTCAGCTGGATTATTTTGCTGTCCATTTTGATCCAGCGATGGATTAGGCTGCAGTACACGATTCTGCTGGGGATTAATTGGATCTTCTGGAACTTCCAGGAGACGTGACAAGTTATCCATTGGATTTTGATTTATTCGCTGCTCTCTCCTTCTTCTCCTGAATGTCCTTTCAATTTCTGGATCAAGCTCAACCTTACCCCAGGCGGATCGCTCATGCACCAAACTCACACCTGCAAAAACAAAAGAAATAATCAAAAAGTTCTAGCACCAAACCACTAAAACACATACACAAAATAGATAAGATAAAAACTTACTCAAGTCCCCGGCAACGGCGCCAAAAACTTGTTGCTTTCTAGAGTGGGGTTAAAATGTAGCAAAAATAAGCTCTAGAATACTGTGCAAGCATACACAATCCGCAACAAGTGATAAGTATTTATCGTATCCACGAGGTTTTGAATAGTTCTCACTTTACCTATCTTGTGTAACATTTTAATGGTTTCAAGATTGTTAAAATGATTTATTTTATAAAATGCTGAAGCAAAAGAAATGACAGAACAGAAAGTAAACGGATAAAGCAGATAGATTGGAAACAGACGTTGGTCAGGAATTCAGTAATTGTTTTAAAAGATGTTCTAGCAATATTATTGATTATGCAATTCTCTTGTAGTCTTATCAGCAGGATCCTCCCGAAACTCTGAATTTTTTGGAATGTGTTTCAACTCCAATGACATGCTACCGATCAAGCACTAGGCAACTGGTTGTCCCTAACTCAGTCACTAGCGTCCACCAACACATAATGGTCTAGTGTGATTAAATGCTACACAATTCTCAAATCATCCCTGAAACTAAGAAGTGATATTCATACCAGCTAGCCAGACGAGCACAAAATAGAAATAGACACAACAAATAATCAAGATGCTCAAATCAACATATATTGCATAGAGAATGAAGCACAACAATTACATGATCTCTAACCAACACCTAAGTAAATTTAGTTCATGGAGTACAAAACAACACACGCTACAATCTGAGTATGTGCATCCATAACTACAAGAAATTACAAGAAAAGATTAATTCCCTCGATTAGATCCGTAGCTAATGGTCTTTTTGAAGTCTCCAATCTTTCCTCCTCTATTCGATTCCCAAAGATTGAAAGTAAGCCTCCACGAATGGAATATGACCTTCCTTTCTCGAAATTGGAA
This sequence comes from Luffa aegyptiaca, assembly GCA_017139565.1. Lineage (NCBI taxonomy): Eukaryota > Viridiplantae > Streptophyta > Magnoliopsida > Cucurbitales > Cucurbitaceae > Luffa > Luffa aegyptiaca. The sequence continues at coordinate 21,306,081 of CM029400.1, read as the reverse complement.
TATCTTTGACTTGAGACGGCTCTTTCCTTTTATAAAGTGGAGTCAAACCCTAATTAGGTCAAACGTTACACGTGGAGGGCTCTCCAAGCTTCCTAGATCCGAAATTAATTCAGCTAATGCCACCTCATTAAATGGATTACGTGCGGCTTATGTGGCAGTTTTGCTCCCTGGTTTGCTGCATCACGGATTTTGCTCCCTCAAGTCGCTTAGCATTATATTCTGCACAAAATAACTTCCAAAGCATCTATTCTTCCAAATGGATTAAAACATATAATATTCATCTAAAAACAACCCTATTTAACACAAATGACACACAAAACACTATAGAAATAAGGCTTAAATAACTCCCTTTTGGAGAGTTATCAGTAGAGATATCCATACCTAGAATAATCATCTATAAAAGAGATGAAATATTCATACCCTCTTCTTGCTTTCACATTCATTGGACCACAAAGATCCGAATGTATAAGCTCCAAGGGCTCTTTGGCTCTATAGCCCTTTCCAGTAAAAGGCCTTTTAGTCATTTTTCCCTCAAGGCATGACTCATAAGGTGGTAAAGAGTCATCTCCTAACTTACTTAGAAGTCCACTCTTGATCAATCACCCAATCCTATTGAGATTAATATGGCCTAACCTTAAGTGCCAAAGATAGGTATTCTCTTTAGGAGAAATCCTTTGCCTCTTATTACTTTGAGTAGTAGTAGTCTTAAACAACTCAGTGTTCATGATTGCTTTACTCTCAATTGGTCTTAAAACATATAAATTATTTTCCAGTTTAGCTGAACAAATATTAACTCTCTTTCTAGAAATGAACGATTCATTCACTGAGAAAGATATGGAATAATCTTGTACAAGGATACAAGATATATAAATCAATTTTTTTTTATTTTGGGAACATCATACACATCATCTAATAATATGTATTTATTCTAACTGAAAAATAATTTGATGTTCCCCACTGCTATAACTGAGATGGCCTCTCCAGTTCCAACTTTGAGAGTCATCTCATCAGCTTCAAGTTGTTGCAAGGAACACATTCCATTAAAGAAAGAACAAACATGGTTAGTGGCCCCTGAATCTAATATCCAAGCAGAATCATCATTCTCCACTAAGCACGTTTCCAAGACAAATAAATCATATTTACAATCTCTGGAAATGTTCTTTTTGGCTAAACAGTGTTTTATGTCATATTCATCATGAACATTTCTTAATGAATTAGATATTGGGGCATGAGGACATTCCTCAGTTAAGATTAATCATAAATTATTTACCACTAGTTTATCGTTTAAGCTAGTTGTATTACTATTATTTTTATGGGTGTTAATAAAGGAAGACATGCTGAAATTAAAACAAACAATTGATCGTATTAGTTATCTTTGTCTTAACCCATTACAGAAGCAAACAAATTGCAAAACAATCCAATCGATTTAGGAAAAAACCAGCAATCATAGAACCCTAACAAACTATTGATTTAGTTTTTGCAATGATGCTTCAGAGGTTTAGAGCAACAACCATTGAAGGGTGATTAGCTACTCCTCCTTTGAATTGAGACAATTCTCATCTAACTCTAATGTCAGGGTAACTCATATTCCTATCGACATTAGTCAACGTTGTTCGGTCAAGGATTCATTAACATATTTAACTCATCCCCGTAAGTGTAGCCCTCCATTTTCAGATCCCAAAGGTCAGCCCCAACAAGCTACTACTAAAAAAGACAATGTTGGGACATGTACCTAAGAAATCCTATCCATTTCTGGAGTTTTTCCTGCTACTCCATATCCAACCCTTCGAAGGGATGGTCACACCACGGCAACACGCAGGCAGAGCATGAAATCTCAAGAACAAACCAATGGATGAGACCGTAGGATGTATTGACACACGTCCTTCTCCCACTTACTATGAACACTTTCCTCATTCACCTTGGTATTGACCCATGCAAACACTTTCCGAAGGGAGACCACTTCAAGGTGACACGAAGCCGAGCATGAATCTCACAATGTGAACACAGGGGGATGTGATTGTAAAATCTTGATATTAATAGCTCGTTTTTATATTTTTCCTTCCACTGAAGTGTTCTACTTGTTTTAGGGTTTATTTAACTTAGATAAAACCGACTAACTCAATCTATCTAAGTCTATGCCTATTATAACCCTTATAACAATGTCTTAACTATTGCTATGGTTAATTCAACTCAGGTTCCGAGTCAGTTCCCAAGTAGCAGGTGTTCCATAAACCGTCAACTTAAATACCTCCAGCCTTAGACAGATTTTCATCAGAAGAGTTCCCTTATAACCATAGTAATGTAAAATCTTTACTCTAAAGATCTAGGTGTAGTAAACTCTTTTAATTTACCTAGCGACATTGCATGCTAACATAACTATGGTTAATTCAACCCAGGTTCCGGGTTAGTTCCCAGGTAGGAGGTGTTCCATAAACCGTCATCTTAAGTACTTCCAGCCTTAGACAAAACTTCACCGATAGAGTTCCCTTATAACCATAGGATATGTTTGTCCTACTTAGTCTCACTAAAACTATTTTAAGAACTAAGCAAGACTTAATTCTAATTCTATTAGAATACGTGATCTTAGGTCTAATTAATTTTAAACATTTTAAAATTAATTGATTTACCTATGATCCTATGTTTGCATGCAATCTTTATTATAGGTTGATGGTTTCTAATCATTAATTTTATAACTTTTACAAAAAAAAAATTAATGATTAGCCCTATAATAAACTTTCAATGGTTTAATTAATTAACAATCAAATTAAAATTAATCAATAAACCATAACATTTGCATTTCATGACTTAATATAACAATCATATTAAACTATGGATGTGTCATGCTCAATGCAAATTGATCTTCATATTTTATTAATATAACTCCTTATATCATACAAATCATGAAAATCATTCTAGCATCCACAAGACATTAAATTAAATATAACTCTTTATATTTAAACTATGTAATGTCACGCTACATGCTTATTTAATTTCATATATTTAACATAACCATTATATTAAATAACTCATGAAATCCATCCATCATGCATTAACACCATACATTATAACATTTATAATATATCAAAATGCATGATTATGCTTAACCAAAGGTGGGATTTAATCTAAATGACATTCATAAAACATTTAAATAGCAAATGAACCGATAATTTGACCCCTAGGATAAAATAAAGCAATAAATTACATTAATTTAGCATAATTTTATCCTCATAAGTCTTCTGCCGCTCTAGAACTAGACCAAAACGACTCGAACTGACCTCAAAAACCTTGAACCAAGCCAATCCACCACAAACCGAAGTCGAACCAACCGAACCGAACCGCTTACATCACGAACCAAAGATGTTGAAACCCTAGCCGCCATTGCTAAGAACTCGACATACCGTCTCGACGCTGTCGATTTTTCGCGTGTGGCCGGGAATCGACACAGTGTTGAGACGCTGATGAACGACGATTCAACGTTGTTGCGTCTGAGAGCAATTTCTGGGCATATCCATGGTTGTTCTTGCGATTTTGACCAAAATTGGTCTCTATCTTCATCGAATTTTGAGCTTAATCTAGACCCGGACTTACATAAGACTCGAATTTACAAATAATTTCCCAAAAACTCAAGGGCCCTTACAATTTTGATCATATCAAACCAGTAAATTCTAAGGCCAAAATTACCGTACACATTCTGACGGGACGTAGGAGGGTGTCGAATTCTCCAACGTTCGTGCCAAATAAATTTATATTCCACAACCCCTAAAGCTAGCTTGTAGCAGTAGTGGCCAGGGTCGAACATAGGGAATACGATTGTTAATTCGTCTAAATCAGGTTTATTGCGATGACGGGACTAAAAAGGGGGGTTGGATTTGGATAGATTGAAATGCAAAGAAATATAAAAGACTAAAAATTAGATTGAAGGAAAGTAAAGACGGGAATAATAAAAGGCGGGTAAGCTAATCGTACCTTGGAGATCACTGCAATCATAATTATTCGGTGTTAGTTTATTTAAATTCAATCATTGATTTTCTACAGATTAATTTTACTAAATTATTATGAGCCTGGAGTGCTTCTTGGCTTTTCAAATAACCCACCTATTCAGCTTGTGCTTAATTAATTAGATTCCCTGATAGCCCACGAACAACCTAATTAATTATTTATTTTAATTGCGCCCGCTACCCCTCATGCTTAGATCGATAAATCCTCAATCTAAATCTAATTAGTTAAATTAGCAATCTGATAAATCCTCAAAATTACTAATTATAACTAACCGAATTATTACGCAAGGCCCGAAATTGTAAAATTAAACTAGGAACTGAAATTCTCTACTTCAATTAAATCAATTTCTCCTATGTTCTTAGGCCTATCAGAGGTAGCGACGGGTCCGCCTCAACCTAGTGGCTATCTAAAAATAACAAATAGATCATGCTTGTATTCAATTTAAGAGGTGTCAATTCTTAAACTAACATGCAAACAAGATGGTTTAAACGAGAATCATAGGATGCAGCATAAAAATATTCAATAAAATCCATAAGAACAACACATAAATCTCATGAAAACTGAAATAAACTTATAACCGAGGTTCCGATTACAGCGATCCATGCTTAGACGGCTATAGATGAGCCAAATCTAAGCCCCAAAGCTTGACTAACCAACCCAAAACTAAAATAAACTAAGAACTAAAGAGAAAATACAAAGAAAGCCGAGAGGAATCGAACAGAAACGAAGAAAGACGGTTGAGTTATATCCTAATCGGCGAAAAAATTCGTATTTATAACATCGTGCCAAAGTCAAGACGCTAGGCACGGCGTCTCGATGCCGGGCCTTCTTTCCGCAAGCTTGGGCTGAAGCAGCGTCGAGTCGTTGCAATTGCAGCGTCTCAACGCTAGCTCTCGGGTTTGCCCAAATATGCAATTTCCCTTTTATCATTTTGGCTCTAATCTCGAGGCCCAAACGCTCTAGTCACGTTCTTAAGCTCCCTCGTCATCTCGGGAACTCCAAGATAGCTCGAAATTGTCCTAAAACTCCCGAATTAGTGCCCAATTGACAAATTGGTCCTAATTATCCTCATGTGCTCGAAATCCTACAAAATAAACAATTAAACCATAAAACACAAACTAACAAGATTAAATTAATGGTAATTAAATAGCACATTCCAGGTGCTATCACATTCATTCGCAAAATTACATCCACCATGCAATTAATCCCACCAAACCAATGCAAATTTTAGAAAGCTAAAATTAAACATACCAAAAGGGCTCTGATACCAATTGAAGGATTGGAATTCCGAAATTCTCGATGGAAGCGTATATGACCGATTCGTGTTTTAATTAAGTTTTCTAAAATATCAGTACATTGGCAAATCATACAGAACAATTCTAGGTTTAAACTAGGCTAAGCATGCATTAGATCTAAATCTAATAATTGAAAGAATGAAATACTTACTTGTTGAAAACTTTCTTCAATGAATTCCACGAAGAATAGTATGATCACAGTCGGGACACTACCACCGAAATCTTCCACTGCTATATCTCTAGGACTAGGAACGTATTTTTTATCATATAAAGCCAAACCGCTGCTTCTGGCTTTAAGTTTCCTGATAATAGAGTCCTGACTCTGGTCCTGGACTCTTGCCACTTCACTCCCTCGTGGGCCACCATAGATAGGGCCTCTGTCAGATGCTCAGTTGTTGGTTTTTCAATGGCCACGTTGCCAGCTAGGCATCTGAGGGATGGCAATCGAAAAATCTGATTGATTTGCCTTGCCGAGAACTCCACCACTCGGCCTCACAGGAGCATTGTCGTTTGCATCTCTTTCCCTATTTGAGCATAAAATTCACGTACCAGAGAGATAGAGGCTGCTTTTGGCTCCTTGCATAGTCGATCTCAACCATACCTACGCAGAACGTCTTCAATGAATGTTTGAAGAGGGCTCGTCTTAGTGGAGAATGTCTTCTCACACATCAAGACCCATTTTTTCATAATGGCCAGATGGGTCTGAGTGTCTGGATGGGAATCCACTCGTACTTCAACTCTCGGCTACTTTGTTGGAGTCTTCTTTGGCCAAGGAACGGATGGTTCTCTCCTTGCAGGTGGTAGTGGTGGTGGTGTCTTGGCTCGGGGGAGCACAGAAGTCGCTCCCCGAGTGTTTAGCCTTCCTTTCGACCTCACTATCATTTTCTTCTCTACCCCTCTTGGGCATTTGGTCCCTAGAAATCTCTTGGACCTCATCTTCAACAGTTGAAGTCTGTTGCTCCTTCCCTTGCTCATGTTCGAAAAGGTCCTCGAACATTGCCTCATTCTGATACTCGAATAGGTCCTTGAGCACATTTTCTTCCTCCTTTGGTGGTGGTGGGATTTGCACATCAGATTGCACCTCAAGAACTGGTGCAATCTCTGGTTCTTGCTCTGTTTGTGCCACATTTGCGGCCGCAAACTCCCTTGCATTTTCATTTAATTGGCCCCCAGAAGCGGGTGCAATTTCTTCTTCTTCTTCTTTCTTAGTGGTATCCACTGAGTCTTTCTGACAGGAAGCTGCAAAATCCAGAGCAGCTTGCTCTTCTTCTTCTCTCTTCTTCTTCTCGACCTCTTTCTTGGCCTTTTTCTTCCTTTTTTCTTCAACCCAGATGGTGTCAGCCACCACCTTATTCCAGTCTTTTTCTCGAGCGTTTTCTCCAACTTTGGACCTGATAAGTGCCAAAAATATACCTATTTAGCCCCTTATTCTTAGTTTATTTCTTGTGAAACTTGTATTTTTCTGGTCAAAATTACTATTCCCGAGTCTAAAAAGTGTAAAAGTTGGTAAGTTAGGTCTTTGAGAGTCATGTATGTCAAATTATATATATTTGTGCTTAAAAGAACTCATTTTAGTGTGAATTTGACTTAGTTTTGGTGTTTTGCAGAAAATAGAGGAAAACAGAGAAATGTTGTTAAAATGCTATTGAAATGCAACTGCATTTATAGGAAGAAACAGGAAAGTCTGAGCCCTTCGCAAGTCGTTTTAAACGAGCTTTTCACGCAACTAACTGACTGTTTTGACTCCGAAACTGACTGGACTACCTGCTAGCATGAATTTCGTGACTCCCCAACTACTTTTCACTCTATAAAAGGCCGGAAATCGAGAGGAAACACAAGCAGAACTCAATGGGAAGAAGAGGGTGGTGACAGAACCCTAGAAGAAGCCCATGAGTAGGGATGTTTGAGGTTCTTCTTAGAAGGCTGAATTCTAACCTTTAGTTAGACATCAAACCTGAGTGTTTGTAGAGATTTTCACCCTATTCTCACTTGTAAAAGGAGAGTAGAGTGTCGAGCGAACTTTAGAGGGATTGGATAAAAGAAAATACCCTAGTTTTAGCTACTGCACTATATTTTTCTAGCACTTGTTTCTTTTCATTACTTTGTATTCTTTATTCATTATTTCAATGAAAATTTGTTCATTTGCATTATACTCCATCATGCGTAGCTAAATTCCATTGAGGGGTTCGATATAGTGAATTACCTTATGGTTTAAAGAGCTTGAAAGTGTTTATTTGCCTAAGTTTTATTCATTGCATGTCACTCTAAACTGAATATGATTTTGAATCTTGTTGAGTTTAACTTGATCACTTAGACTTTGAATGCTATTTGAGTTTGATCCTGGAAGGGACAAGCAATATCGGTTTACGTAAAGGTGATATAGAAGAAAGGGCTCGAAAGAGTGTATTCGGTGTTATAGGGGAAGGTCGCCTTATAACAACTATAGGGTTATAGGTTGCATGCAAGAACTATCTATGTCGGAGTCGAGACACAGAAATGCGCATAACGATACTCGCTTAGCCTTCTAACGGTTCTTGGGAGCAAGGCCAAATAGAAGTTAAATCTGAACCAATGCATGAATAGGCTTAGGTTAAATAAGCCATAATTAGTGTTATTTGCCTTAGGGTTGAAGCTATATTGAATACCTCACTTATTTATCATTGTTATTTCTTTACTTGCTTATTTCTTTGTTTTACAAAACTCATCCTCAATTATTTCTTTGGTTACCTTTCTTGATAACAATCTTTGAGCAGTTTCTTCTTCAAATCTGTGTTTCCAATTTAGTCCCTGTGGGATCGATACCTTTGGAATACTTCCAGAGATTTTATTACTGCATGCGATAGTGTATACTTGCACTAGGTTGGTTGAATTATTCTTAATCTATATTTATCATCTTTTCCTTACATCCAGATTCAGCCCAACACGCAACAAGTTTTTGGTGTCGTTGTCGTGGACTAAAAGTGAAACCAGTTTTTGTTTGTTGAAATTGCGATTTGATTGTGACCGAATTTCTATCTTAAGAGTATCTAACTTTGATTTGGAGTTTCTTTTTCAGGTTGAAGTTGGTGCATAAGCAAAGAGCATCATCTCTTCGAGCTAGACCTTGAGATAGAAAGAAAGAGCAATTGGAGTTGAGCGCACGAGAACATCTTTAAGAAGCTTCTTACACTCGAGATCTTCTAATAGATCTACTCGGAGTCGATCCTCCTGTTGGCCAAAAAAAAAGAGAAAAAGGAAAAAAGACGATAGAAGATAAGCATAGCCAAAGGGTTTGATAACTCAAGATAATCCACATGTGAAAGAAGACATCATCACAACCTTGAGTGCACATATCACATCAATGGCTTGTCATTCAAATTTCTTTTGTGTTTATTGTGCTAAGATTCATTCTTTGTTTGAAACTTGTCCATCTAATCCTTACTATAAAGGGCAACCAGACAACTAGAGTCCTATTTTCAATCCTTACCGAAGATGGTTGCAACACCAGTAAGATCTTAGCAACAATAATCGAACACCTCATTTGGAGCAAGAATGTTTGTTTACTTTTGAAGACCAATATCAAGATTAGTATGCCCAACAAGAAACGCAACAAGAGATGGAACCACAAGTGTCAACCAGTTTGGAAGAACTCATAAGAGAATATATGGTGAGAAATGATAAAGCCGTGCAGAACTTGGAGATTCAAGTAGGGCAACTGTTAGAGTAATTGAAAAACAGTCAATAAGAAATCTTGCCCGACACCAAAGAGAATATGGAACAAGAAGCACAAGAGCAATATAATGGGATGACATTTCAAAGTGGATTGGAACATGAAGACCCTGAACTCTCAGTAGACGCAAGAAGCATTCCAGCACTTGAAACTACCGAGGAGACAAACGAGAGAGCCTCAAAAAGAGAATAAAGAGAAGACGCCCGAAAAAGAAATTGTAGTGAGCCATGCAGATGTCACTTCTCAGCAAGTGAACTTCGATGTGCTCCAGGCATTAGAACACCCTGAGGAAATGAATGGATGTTTTGATTTGGATCCTATTGATTCTTTTACTTGTTGTAGCTTGCAGAAAATGCTATTCGGGGAAGAAATCAAGGAGGAAATCATGGAAAATAAAAATATGCAATATACGACAGAGGATGAGACCACAAAGTCTACATTCGAGAGAAGATTGAGTGAGCTGATAATAGAGACAAAGCACTTCATGATTAAAACGCCTCAATTAAGACTCAAATCTCATCCGTTATCAAGACCTAGGGTCAAGATGAAAGTTTATGGCCCAAGAAGTAGGAATAAAGCTTTAATCTCCCTGTTGGAGATCAGCTAAGCCATTCTTTTTCTTTTCCTAAATAAGTATATAAAAAAAAAAGAAACAGAAAAAAAAAAAAAAAAAAAAAAAAAAAAAAAAAAAAAAGAGAAAAAGAAGATTTTTTTTTTTTTTTTTTTTTTTTGAAGTCAAGAATAAAGGATTTTGATCAAGAGGAAACTTTTTCTAAGGAAAGTCCTGGCTAGGCTGAGGTATTTAAGTTGACCGTAGGGAACACCTCTACCTGGGGACTTACCTAGAGGTTGAATTGATCAAAACTTTTTTACTTGAATTCTCTTTAAAATTTTCCCATAAAATATATAACATATTTGAGTTTGTGAACTTTTTTATTTATTTTTTTTTTTTTTTTATGTTTCAGGAAGTTAAAAAGTTAGGAGACAAGAAGAAGAGGAGCCTTGAGGAGGAAGAGAAGAAGAGAACTAAAGGCCGAGCGAAGGACAAAGAATAAAAATTATCCGAATTCTTTTAAAGAGGCCGAGGACAAGGTTTTATGGATACCTCACCCGCGCAAGCCACCACCTCACTGTCAAAGAATCTATTCCTAGAAGTCTTTAAGGATGTGGACTTCACAGCCAAGATGGATATAATGAAGAAAAAGGACTCCTTTAACAAGGAGGGATTCTTAGATCATAACTAAGGTGATCTCTTAGTACAAGTGGCAGGAGTTATGGCTCACCCTCAGGAGGTCATGATGCCTCTAGTGCATGAATTCTAGGCAGGATTGGGAGAGGAGAGCCTGAGTCTATCGGTGGTGCGAGGGAAGATGGTCAGTTTCTCTTCAGGGGGATATTAATAGAGTGTATCGGGTCAAAGCACTTCTTGAACCCGAGGGACAACGATGAAGTAAAGAACCCCACGACCAAGAAATTGAATGAAACACTCAAGATAGTGGCCAGAAAAGGAGTGCAATGGAAGAGTCACAGACTAAAGTGAAATTCTTGGTACCAAACGACTTGAAACTTGAATCGGCAGTGTGGCGTCACTTTATTAAAAGTCGTCTAATGCTAGCTACCCACGATAGCACTATTTCTGTAGAGAGGGTTATGTTTCTCTACAACATGATAAAAGGGTTGGAGCTAAATATTGGAAGCATAATCCTTGAGGAGATTCTCTCTTGTGGGAGAAAGAGGGCTGGGAAATTATTCTTTGAGTCATTGATCACCCAACAATGCCAGAGAGCTAAGATCGCTCTAGGGCAGGACGAGCAACGAAATTTCTACAAGCCTACCATTGACCTTCCATTGATAGGAAAGTTGCAGCTCTATAATGCACAGCGAAAAGAAAAGGCATCTACTTCCCAGGCTACTCCTTCACTAGGGCTGACACCTGCTTCACCGCCGCCATCCACTCCTATTTCAGGGCCTACACCATCATCAAAGGCTCTTGGGTTTGCTCTTAAGCAATTTGACCGGATTGAGGACCGATTGAAGACATGTTGGGTCTATGCCAAAGAGCAAGATAAAGCCATTAGAGAGTTTAACCTCTCTATTGCCCCTAGCATCGCCCTTATCTTTCCCGACATGCCATGGAATCTACTGCCTCAAGATCTTAAAGAATCTGATGATGATGAAGAAGAAAAGAATGAAGATGGTTCCTCAGAGGAGGAATAGGGGAGTTTTCTATTCCCCTTAAACTTTTAAATGCTTTGTTTAGATTTTGTTAATAATTGTTAGTTGTTGTTATATATTTCCAGCATGTTAATTTACTATTTTTGATAGGTTAGTTTATTGTTTTTATGTCAGTTTGCTATTTTGAATGAATGGTTAACTGTTTAGTTTACGTTTTTAGGTTAGTTTAGTGATGGTTGCTGCTATATTAGGTTCAAAATAACTTGGGTTTTTAAGTTTTTGGAAAATTTTGCTTGCTGTCCATTTTTGCTAAACTAGTGAAATTCTTGAAAAAACCAACTTTTGATAAAACTTTTTGCTAGGAAAAGATTTTGATAAATACGCTATCATGTGAATTTTCTTTTAAGACCTTTATGATGATAATTAGAGCATATTTCTATCTCAAAAGTGTCGTCGTCACAATCGATTTGTTTTCTAGTCATAGGCTTTCCACTAGTCTTTTTCTTTACAAAATTTTCTTAAATCTAAACTTCCTCATGTTTAATCTTTCTAACACGCTAGGAGAGTTTAGCCTTGATGTTTTGAAAACAAAAAGCCTCCTGTAAAGCCCATATCCCAAAAACAAAAGTCAATGAGGACATTGCCTATCTTAAGTTTGGGGGGGTGCTTATTTATAAATCTGAAGTTTTGTTGTAAGTTTGCTGCTGAAAAAAAAAATATGTGCTTTGAGATGTTATTCAAAAAAAAAGAAAAAATCATAAAACCGAGAGTTACTCCTCCTTCCTAGAGTTTACTGAGTAACCAAGGGCATTCATGACACCCATGGTTTGCCACTGCATGAAAGGTTGACTTAGGGAAGTGAGTATTATTTTGAGTTTGTGATCTTTGCTCGTAGCTAGATATCTTCACCACAAAGTGTCCATAAGCTAGAACGAAGGTAAAGGTGACGACCAATATTCTCTTGGAGAAAAAGAAAAGAAAATCTGAATAAAAAGAGCACTAGCAGACAAACAAGTTTGGGGGAGATAGAAAAGGACTAGAAAGCTCATGTATGCTCAGATACCTCAAGATTAGTTTTCTTAACTAAAAGGATTACCATAGACTCTATGAGTAGAAGTTAGGTAGTTTAAACATATTGGTTAGGATGGATTAGGGAGAGTTTTGCTTTGAAAAAGAAAAGTAGAAATCCTCATGCCTAAAAGACTTAGAAGTTGTGACTGGCACTAGAGTAGAAACCTTTCCTGAAAGGCAACGTTTTAGAAAACGATCTTGAGAAGCATGTTTACTTGATTTCATATTCTTGATCTCTAACATTTTGATTCTCAATTACATTTGATCTCCAACATTTTGATTTGTCATTGCTTGAGGCCAAACAATGAGTTAAGTTTGGGGATATGATAAGTGCCAAAAATATACCTATTTTGTCCCTTATTCTTAGTTTATTTCTTGTGAAACTTGTATGTTTTTCGTCAAAATTACTATTCTCGAGCCTAAAAAGTGTAAGAGTTGGTAAGTTAGGTCTTTGAGAGTCATGTGTGTCAAATTATACATATTTGAGCTTAAAAGAACTCATTTTGGTATGAATTTGACTTAGTTTTGGTGTTTTGCCGAAAATAAAGGGAAACAGAGAAATGTTGTTGAAATGCTATTGAAATGCGACTGCATTTCTGCCAAGGCAAATGAAATGCAACCGCATTTCTAGGTAGAAACAGAAAAGTCCGAGTCCGTCGCAGGTCGTTTTAAACGAGCTTTTCACGCAACTAACTAGCTGTTTTGACTCCGAAATTGACTGGGCTACCTGATAGCACGAATTTCATGACTCCCCAACTACTTTTCACTCTATAAAAGGTCGGAAATCGAGAGGAAACACAAGCAGAACTCACTGGGAAGAAGAGGGTGGTGACAGAACCCTAGTAGACGCCCATGAGTAGGGATGCTTGAGGTCCTTCTTAGAAGGTTGAATTCTAACCTTTAGTTAGACATCAAACCTGAGTGTTTGTAGAGCTTTTCACCCTATTCTCACTAGTAAAATGAGAGTAGAGTGTCGAGCGAACTCTAGAGGCATTGGATAAAAGAAAAAACCCTAGTTTTAGCTATTGCACTATATTTTTCCAACACTTGTTTCTTTTCATTACTTTGTATTCTTTATTCATTATTTCAATGAAAATTTGTTCATTTGCATTATATTTCATCATGCGTCGCTAAATTCCATTGAAGGGTTCGATATAGTGAATTCCCTTATGATTTAAATAGCTTGAAAGTGTTTATTTGCCTAAGTTTTATTCATTGCATGTCACTCTTTACTGAATATCATTCTGAATCTTGTTGAGTTTAACTTGATCACTTAGACTTTTGCATGCTATGTGAGTTTGATCCTGAAAGGGACAAGCAATATTGGTTTTCCTAAAGGTGATATAGGAGAAAGGGCTCGAAAGAGTGTATTCGGTGTTATAGGGGAAGGTCGCCTTATAACAACTATAGGGTTATAGGTAGCATGCATGAACTATCTATGTCAGATTCGAGTCACAGAAATGTGCATAACGGTACTCGCTTAGCCTTCTAACGATTCTTGGGAGCAAAGCCAAATAGAAGTTAAATCTGACTCAATGAATGAATAGACTTAGGTTAAATAAGTCATGATTAGAGTTATTTGTCAGGGTTGAAGCTATATTGAATATCTCCCTTATTTATGATTGTTATTTCTTTACTTGGTTATTTCTTTGTTTTACAAAACTCATCCTCAATTATTTCTTTGGTTACCTTTCTTGATAGCAATCTTTGAGCAGTTTCTTCTTCAAATCTGTGATTCCACTTTAGTCCCTATGGGATCGATACCTTTGGAATACTTCCAGAGATTTTATTACTGCATGCGATAGTGTATACTTGCACTTGGTTGGCTGAATTATTCTTAATCTATATTTATCATCTTTTCCTAACATCCACATTCAATCTACTGCTCTACCAACACCGCATCAGGACCCCATCGTGTTGATCTTTTGTTTCTAAGCTTGGATTGATCCGTAGCTGAAGTAGAAGTCTGAACCTGCATTTGCGCTCCAGATGCGGGCACATCTTTTCTGTTTAGTACCTCAAGAACTGGCACTTTGTCTTCTGCCTTGGCTATGTTTGCAGTCGCAATTTTAGGTCGACCTATAAACAGATTCTCAAGTTGCTCCACATTTGTGGCCGCAACCTTGATGCGTGGCTCAACTCCGTCCTTTCTCTTCCTTCTGAAGTATTTCACTCCCACCTTGTTCTCTACTTCTTCTCTCTCCTTAAGTCATATTGCTTTCGGCTTAAAACTGTCACGTAACAGCTCGTAATCCATTTTAATGAACTGAAGTTAGTTGAACTATTTTCGGATCTAAGAAGCTTGGAGAGCCTTCCACATGTACAATTTGACCTAATTAGGGCTTGCCTTCACTCTATAAAAGGGGAGAGCCGTCTCAAGTCAAAGGCATTCCATCTTTGGGGAATTCCAATTTCCATCTTTGGAAACCGAATAGAGGAGGAAAGATTGGAGACTCAAGAAGACCATCAACTACGGATCTACTCAAGGGAACTAACCTTTTCTTGTAATTTCTTGTAGTTATGGATGCACATACTCATATTGTAGCGTGTGTTATCATGAGCTTTATGAACTTAGGTGTTGGTTAGGAATTATGTAATTGTCGTGCTTTATACTCTATGCAATATATGTTGATTTGAGCAGCTTGATTATTTGTTGTGCCTATTTCTATTTTGTGCCCGCCTGGGCAGCCGATATGAATATCACTTCTTAGTTTCAGGGATGATTTAAGAAGTGTGTGGCATTTAATCACACTAGACCATTGTGTGTTGGTGAACGCCAGTAGCTGAGTTAGGGATAACCAAGCCTAGTGCTTGATTGGTAGCACGTCATTGGAGTTGAAACACATTCCAAAAAATCCAGAGTTCCGGGAGGATCCTGCTAATAAGACTACAAGAGAATTTCCTAATCAATAATATTGCTAGAGCATCTCTTAAAACAATTACTAAAATCCTGACCAACGCCTGTTTCCAATTTGTCTGTTTTATTTGTTTACTCTATGTTCTGTCTTTTCTTTTGCTTCAGCATTTTATCAAAATCAATCATTTTAACAAACCTTGAAACCATTAAAAAGTTACACAATATAGGTAAAGTGAGAGCTATTCGGCCCCGTGGATACGATAAATTACTTATTACTTGCTACGAATTGTGTATGCTTGCACAGTATTCTAGAGCTTAATTTGATCATATCTTACCCCACTTTAGAAGTCCAACACAAATCATACCGAACAATTCTATATTTAAACTAGGCTAAGCATGCATTACATATAAATCTAATAATTTAAAGAATGAAATACTTACTTATTGAAGACTTTCTTCAATGAATTCCACGAAGAAGAGTATGATCACAGTAGGGACACTACCATCGAGATCTTCCACTGCTATATCTCTGGGACTAGGAACCAAGTTGTTGGGCTTGGTGTTCTTGAATTTTTGGAAAAGAATTTCACTAGAATGTTGTGAAAATTCTTAGAGAGAAATTTTTTCTTGAGAGCAAAGTCTTGAGTTGTATTGATTGGGAAGGCAGTTTGTGTTTTATATAGAATGTCATATCTCATTTCCTAGTCATAATAGGATAGGGTTTTAATTAATTAGTAATTAATTACTTTTCCCAATCGTAATAGGATGGTGATTTATTTAATTAAATCAAATTTAATTATTATTTTTTTTAAACAAATTTAATTAATTTCATTTAAATCATATTTAAATGAACATCTCCCACATAACCTATAGTTTTTAATTAAATCAAATTAAATTAAATTAATTAATTAATTAATTACTAAATTAAATATCTCATATTTAATTTAAGCCTACAATTAAATCGTATTTAATTGTATTTCTCTCAATTAAGAAAGTTTAATCTCAAATTATACTTTATATTATAATGTATCACATATATTATATTAATTGTATCTCATACAATTAACTTGATTTCCCATAATAGATTTTGAACTATTCAAATTTCTTTGAAGATTAATTGTTCCTAATTAGCCTTTATGAGCTAGCAGGAGGACCTAATGGACCTACAGGTCAGAAGCTCCAATGATATGAGGTTAACTGACTAAACTCATTAATCAATTTAACCAATATTTATTAACTGTGAGTCACTCCACTAAAGACCCACAGTTGCACTTTTCTCACTGCAGAATATTTTTTGTCCACAGATATAGACCAATAACAACAAGTTAGTCCTTCACGAGTGTTCGTAACACCAGTTGGGTCAAATTACCATTTTACTCCTAGGTTACCTCGATATCCTGAAGTCTCAGTGCTCCTCTAATGAACAACCTGTTTATGGTCCAACGATTAAACAAAAAACTCCTCTCAAGCTAGTGAGAGGGTATGGCCCTTTGTTCAAGACCTAGAGACACCACTTAAGGGAACACTCATCTACTAACCTTGAAGTCAGGAAGAAGTGAATTTCATCTTGTGTGATTATGTTCCCAGCCACCCACTCTATCTTGTCCCCAAAATGGTAGGCTTATTGAGTCCGTGAACTGGCCACTCTCACCCATACAAATCAAAGGACAATCCCTCGCGAACAGAAGTTCATAATACACTCGGATTGAGACTAAGTTGCATAGGTCATCCTAGTGAAATAGAAACCTAACTAGTCAACGATGTTACATCTAGCGGTTACTATTTCGCGGTCTGATCTTATGCAAACTCATTGCATAGGATACTCCCGCTCGCATGTTTCCTACACAAACGTGTTGGATCATTGCGTTTGTATCAAATACAAAGTGGATCATATCCGTAGTGTTACCAAGATAAGATACATAGCCTTATCCCTATACTATAGACCCTTTAGGTAAATCTTAAACACTGATCCCTGTATGTCTCCACATACAGTTCAAGACTCGTGCAACAACCTAGGATGTTAGCTTATTGGATTTAGGGTTATTTAAGACAAAACTAATACAATAATTCGATAACTCTTTATAGAATATTAATCAATAACGCTTTATTGATAACAGTCAATAGTTTACATTTACTATCTACGAGTTTTAGGGCATAAAACCCAGCACTTGGGTTGCGTCACAACGCTACCCTCTCGAGTCTAGCTTACTCCAATTCATCGATTTGACTTTCGTTGATTAGGTTTTGGCCTAATTTCTTCCTTTTATGCTCCTTTTGCTCCAAAGTGCTCCCGAGAAGCCCAAGCATCAAATTCCTACAAGGTGATACAATTAAGCACATAAATAACTATAAAACTAGCATGATTAGGCCTAATTATATAGTGCCAAATTGGTCCTATAAATCCTTTTTAACGAAGACTCTATAGGTTGATTCTGACAGTCCAAGATTTCTAGAATCCGTGCTAAATTTCTATCTATTCCATGGACCTTGGCCTCTAGTGCCTCTAACCTTTCATTAGGTTTTGCCATTGGAATTTTTTGGTTGTGTCAAACTCATCATCATTTGTTGACTCTAATTCTTGTCTTGATTTTCAATTTCTTCAACACAACTCATATTCTTGCTCAGTTTCAAAACTCAATGTATTCTAGAGTAGATTACTATTCTCCCAAGAGACGATGTCAAATAATGTTAATCCCAAAATCTGGTCGAGTATTCCCACCAGCTTTGCACGTGATGAATTGAAATATAAGACTACATGCAAAACTCAAGGAATTGTGCACCGATGTGACATTTGCCACACAGGCTCTGATGCTTAAGTTAAATTAGAGAATTTGATAACTTGCAAAAGCAAGTTATTATTCATCCAAATCTAAATTAAATAAAGCTAGCAAAAGAGATTATTGCGTCAAGTTAACGCATAAGAAGAAGAAAATGTAATAGTTGCGCTTAAAGCAAAAATTCTATGATGTGATAGGATACCGCAAGTATTTGTCTTTGTCTAACGCGTGTCTTGTAGGTTATAATCTTTCCCAAGTTATCAGTGAAGTAGGCGCCAGAGCAATCACGTGAAGAAAGTACGTTTGCAAGTTGTCCAAAGCAGGCACTGACATGTGGTAACCCTCTGAGCTAGTGTGAAGATAAGTTGAACACGCAAGCAGTTGCTTGGTGAAGTCAGTCTCCTCGTGCCTATAAGTATGAGCCTAATTTCAAGAAAAAAAAAAGAGAAGACGAGGAGAGAGAAAGAGACCATATATGAAATCTCAAGTGCTGGCGCAGGGCATTCGATTTATGTTTTCTATTGTATGCGCTATGTATTTTCTTTGTAGCATGAACTAATTCCCTTTTATCAAGGCTTAGCCTAGGCGCCCATGCGGCGATAAGACCATTTTGTGTATATGTTACATTGAATGAATGACATTGATGCTTTCTACTTAGATGTGTCAATTCTTTCATTACTAATATCTGTCTGGCCAACCAATAGAGGGAGTAGCATGATAAACCACCGGAAGGGTAACACATATGGAAATATCTAAGTAGAGCAAGATAACGCATCACATGTAGTCTAGTTGTGTTAGGAATTGTAGGTGTTAATAACTAACATGCATAAGCAATTTTGGATCTTAGGCATATAATAACATCAATTTGATCATTCAAAGCATGTTGTTCATAAGCTCAAAAACAGAGTTTTGAGTACCAACCTTTGTGTAGCTCAAAATTGGACCGATTATTGCTTTATTGTTTCTTCTCACCAAATGATCACGAACCACCACAAATGTCTTCCTTGCTATTCTCAGGCCTTGGAACGGATTGTGGGATCCTCTAGTGATGGAATTTGGAAGGGAAATGCTTGGTTTTCAAGCTTTTAGAGAGTTTTGAGTCTTTGGGTTTGAGGAGCAAAATTGACGACATAACACTAAGATTTTGTGTCTGTTTTCTTCAGCAAATCTTCCTCTATTGAAAGAGGAAATCATGCAAACTAAAAGCCCAAAATTAGACACCAAGACATGGCTTAATTAAGTGGGATTTGGTGGCTAAATAAGGCGGAGTGCATGGGTTTAGTCACCATGCACTCCACCTCCTAAAACTATTTTCTTTTTTAATTTCTAAATTCAAATTGAAAATAATTTTATTTAATAAATAATCTGAAATTTTAAATCCAATTTTGAATTTCAATTTTAAAATTAATTCATAATTATTTTAAAATAATTATTAATTAAATATAATTATGTTATATTAATTTAATATCAAATATTAAATTAATATTTTGCAACCAATCCCGACCATTCTCGAAATGTAATTTTCCAAACATGAATCCCTATTCACGTGCTCGATATTTAAATCATATTTAAATATGTTAAACTCTCAAATTTAAGTTTAATTCGAAATTAAACCAATGTGTCGGTAATATCAAATATGACCGATATATAATCCTTAAATTGAATTTGAGCGATTCGAATTCTCCCATCATATCGTTCCAAGGTTTTTTCCTGTATGAGCTAGCAAGGGGACCTAATGGACCTACAGATCATGGGCTCCAACGATTCGAGGTTTAACCGGTTAAACTCATTAACCCAGTTAACCAACATTCGTTAACTACCGGGTCACTCCATTAAAGCCTAGTAGCTACACTCCCCTCACTGTAGATATATTTCCGTCCACTCGATATAACCATGATTAGTAGTAATTCGACCCCTCATAGGTTGTTCGTAACTATAGCTAGGTCAAATGTCTGTTTTACCCCTATAGCACTTCTTTGTTCCTTAAGTCCCACTGATCCTCTAATGAACAATTTGGTATGTGATATAGCCAACAAACCAAGTCCCTCTCAGGCCAATGAGAGGGTGGGGACCCTTGTTCAAGTTCCGGAGTCAGTACTTAAGGGAACAACCTTTCTATTATCCCTAAAATGAGTAGGAGTGAATTGTATCTTGCATGACTATGTCCCCAGCTACTTATCCGGTCTTATCCCCAAAATGGTAGGCTTATTGGGTCGGCGATGTTGGGTCACTCTCACCCATGCAAATCAAAGGATAATCTCTAATAAATCGGAGTTCATAGTTAGTTCAGGATTAAGATCGAGTTACCTAAGTCATCGCATGAAATAGTCAATCTCATCAGTAAACGGCGTTATAAAGTGAGAGTGATTCATTTCTCGATCTGGTCTTATGCAAACTCATTGCATAGGACGCCCCTACTCACATGTCTTCACATGAACGATTCAGGATCATATCATTTGCTTTATGTGCAAAGTAGGTCGCATCCATAGTGTCCCCAGGATAAGGTACCTAGCCTTATCCATATAATATAGACTATTTTGGCTATATACTAAAACTTGATCCATACTTATGTTTGTACATATAGTTCGAGTATTCATACTATAACCAAAGATCTTTAATCTATTGGATTTAGGTTAAACAATCAGGTGTTTCACTGAATAATCTTTATAACAACTTTATTGTAAATAAGAAATATGTGTAAAGTTTACAAGTCATGAGTTTTAGGACATGAAACCCAACAGGAATAACTCAGCCGCATAAGATAATTCATGAATGTGTGTTGGTTGCTTTAGGATAATTCAACTACTTGCAAGTATACAGAGAATTGCGCTAACGCATGAATTAAGTAATAGGAACATTTTTAGTTCTACGCCAAACGCATGTGTAATACTGGGAGGGAAACGCATAGTTATTTCTCGCTTAAGCATTAGTAGTCAGTCAATTCATTGTTATGCGCTACACTAATGTATTTCTTGTCGCATGTGATTGCTACGGTGAAAGCCTTGATAACTCTTCCCTCACTGTTTCTCATTTCAACGCATAAGCTTTTATTTTGTATGTATTATATATCACTCGTTCATTCAACCTCTCTTATTGTTTATTTCTAGCACCATTGCATTCGAATAGAACTCAGTAAAGGCATTATTTTTACTTCACTCCCCTTTCTCGTGTTCTGACCCTGGAATACTCCAGGTATTACTTGGCAGTGCATGATTTATACTTGGATTAATGCACAACAACGACATACTTTTCAGATAATTCAACATAATTAGAAGTGAATATGATCTACGTCAGAATTTTATATGAAGTTAGAGTTTTTTAGTGTTGAATCAGGCTTACCCCTGCAAGCGTTTATAATCCACGTATTTATATCAGGGTCGTCCTTTAGCATGTGTAGGTTGTGATTCGTCACAGGGCCCCAAAAATTTAGGGGCCCCAAATTGAAAATTTTGCTTAACCAAAAAATAATAATAATAAATACATAAATTTTGGTGTGCTTGTCTAGGAAAAAACAGAAGTTAGACCAAAATTTTTAGGGCCCCGTTTCGTAACGTTCTCGTTTCTTGTTTCTTGTTTCCAATTTTATTAAGAAATCTAAGTATTTAATAACTATGTATGTTTCTTGTTTCTCATTTTTTAGAAACACTCCCAAAATTTGTATAGAACTTTTGGGAACAACTAAAACTAGTTTCTCCTTTTTTGTTCTTGTTTCCAATTTTTTCCAAACATAGATAAGAATATAGGTTTATTATTATTGAATGTATAGGTGTTAGGGTCATGAAATTCTATTTTTCTTTATTAAAAATGAAGAAACGGAAACAAGAAACGAGAACGTTACCAAACGGGCCCTTAATTTCTTACCTCTTCATTTCTCGCCCCTCTTCAACCAAGAAAAACCCTTCCAATTCCTTCTTTTGTCAATTCCCATGCTAAATTAAACATAAAACCTTTTCATCTTCTCCATCATCTTAGAAATTCAATTGAAATCAATTGTCCCTCAAAGAAACCACCAAATTTATGGGGTTTAATGAGAAAAAAAAGTTTATTTATCCTCATTCTAGTTTCAATCTTTCTTCACTAGACTCAACTAGTAATTTGTGATAAAAGCCAACAAAGAAGGTTTCTACCTATTGTCTACTTATTAAAGTTTGGATTTGGAGATTGTTGGAGTTTGAAGATTGTTTCTTCTCCAATTCGGTGGTCTTGAAGGTAAATGATTTTCTTTTTAGAAAAAAAAAATCAAATTTGTTGGTAGATTTACGGGCTTGATTTTTATTTTTTGGTATTGAAATTTATCAATATCCTCATATTTTTGTTTGTGTGATGATCTTTAATTGAAGGTTGATTTTTAAACATAGCATAAAAGAGAAAAGGGACTGATTTTTAATTGGAAGACAAATGGGATTTTTAGGGCAGTGAATATACAAAAATACCCCTAGCAAAAATCCCCAATTTTTAACCCTTTAATTCATTTTCTTCTAACCCTAACTCTCACTTTCTTCTTCTCTCATGCTTTCCACGATTTTCTCCCTTCACGCACGCAGACAAGAAACAACGATCAAGTGCTGGCGACGAGCAGACGACGGCCACAACAATCACAACAAAGGAGAAGCAACTACGGGACAGCAACCACAACTGACGGCGACCAAAGACGGCAACAACAACTCCAACGATCGACTCTTGGATAGGTTTAAGAAACTTTCTTTGTACTTTTTTTGTTACTAAAATAGTTTTTTTTTTCCTTATGTTGTTACTTAG
The DNA here is from genome assembly GCA_017139565.1 of Luffa aegyptiaca. Lineage (NCBI taxonomy): Eukaryota > Viridiplantae > Streptophyta > Magnoliopsida > Cucurbitales > Cucurbitaceae > Luffa > Luffa aegyptiaca. Next base: position 21,283,440 of record CM029400.1, on the reverse strand, counting down.
AAACAAATTATGGATTGTTTGGTGTTTTTTTTTTAGATTTGACTGAATATTTTTTTTAGCCAAGATAGAATTTCATTCACCACTAATTTTGGTTGTTCGTAGAAAAAAAAAAGCATAAAATTCCTGCTGGGCATGCGGCTATGAAAAGCAGCGATGGAGTGATTCATTTCAATGTACTTCAAAAAAAATATTATTTCTTTCCAATCATAATGATCCAAATCAATTTAGCTTTAAGAGGAAGAGGAAGACCACATAAAAGCTAAAAAAATGTTTGGTATTTCTTCTTCACCATAAGGTTCGGTTTCGAAATTATGGGATGCTTCAACTCAATCATGGAATCTTGTCTTTAGAAGATTGTTAAAGGAAGAGGAAATTGAGGACTTGCATGTCCCTTTGGGTTGTCTCTCTCCTCCTGGATAAGGAGGTTTTCTTTGCCTTACAGAAGTCTAAAATCCCCAAGCAATTTAATATCCTTATGTGGATCATGATTGATGGCAATTTGAATTATTCAGGGGTTTTACAGTAATAGCTCCCTTCTCATTTTATTTCGCCCATGGTCTGTCCAATTTGTCTCTCAGATGAGGATGCTCTTCTCCAAATTTTCTTTGAATGTCCTTATTCTCGGTTTTGTTGGTTCAAGCTTTTCTCAATTTTCAATCTTCAGTTGGTTTTCTCCAACAAATTTAAGGATAATGTTCTTTAGGTAATTTACAGTCCTTCTTTGGCACCAAAATCTATAATTTTGTGGATTAATGTGGTTAAAGCTATTCTCTGAATTATGGTTGGAAAGAAATCAATGCATCTTTCAAAGCAAGAATCTTCCTTGGTTAGAACAATTTAATCCAGCTTGTCTCTAGGCTTCCTTCGATGTTCTCTATCTAAGCTATTTGCTGATTTTTCATGACAGAATATCTGCCTTAATTAGAATGCAATTATGCTTGTAATTGCATGAGCTTGAGTTTTAAGCCTACTTTTGATTGATGCTAATGTCCAAATTCATTTCATATAAAGATGAGTCTTGTTACATCATGAAGAAACAGATAAGGTATATTTAATGACTTAACTCCTTACTTTAAACTTTATTTGGATTGAGAGATGCATATGGAAAGCTCAATCAAATCATACTATTTGTTTGAATACACCTAAATGTGATAGAAACGACGTATTAACATTGCCGAGTTTAACTTTCTATCTATCTAGTCAAATAGAAAACTAGGTGCTTGTTTTATTGTATTGGTGAACTCTCATCATGATGTCAAATCTAAGCATAGTTCAATTGGTTAAGACATTAGGTACGAGAAACTGCAAGAAAAAAACAGAAAGCAAAGTAGTCTCTTTCGTGGTTGTTCTACTTTTGTTATGGTCTTTATGGAATGTCTAGCTAGTTATTGTCTTCTTTAAATTTCACGTTTTATGCGTTCCTATAGAATGTGTGGGTATAACAAACTTGATGCTTTTTTATTAGAATTCATGATTTTTACTATGCTTGTGTCAATTCTTGCATTGGTTTGTGAGTGCGAGAAAAGAAAATAATATGAAACTAGTTCACGTATCGATGTGTTGTGCTTTCCTACATGGTTTCTTTTGAATGTGTGAGTATAACTTGATGCTTGTTACTGTGTGCAAGGAATTTTGTAAGGATTTGTTTTTGTGTCGAAGGTGGATCAAAAGCTATCCAAAATGTAATTCCCTCTCCTTTGAGTGCTTTTTTTCCCTTTTTCATAATCCATCTCTTTGTTTTGTTCACCTTGTTGTTCTTGATGGTTTATTTTGCAGCAAGGTAGTGAGATTGTCGATTGCTCAAGTCTTGACAGTAATATCACAATACCCTTTTTGGCCCCAAGTATGATGTATTTTGTTCCTTAATGTCAACAATGAATGTGTTGCAAAGCTACTTGTTGGTCGTTTGGTTTTTCACGGTTGGTTTCAGTGAGGAATATGAAGTCTCTTGCTAGTACTTGTTCATGCCAGTGCGCGCACGTTAGTGCCGGTGATATTGTACAATACTCGTTTTTTAGCAAGCAATTGGCATTCCAATTATGGGCCAATACCCCGGTGTATTAAAAGACAGATTGTAATTAAAGTAGATATATGTTATATTAAATGTTAGGATGTTTGGTGATGATGCTTTTAATCTACACAGGGATGTCAAATGATGAGAAAAAATACATATTTTAAGATGCTGCAATTTTTCTCGTGAGAAAAAAAAACAGCAAATCATTTTAAGCTACTGCTCTTTTTGAGAAATAATTTTAAGCTACTGATATTAGAAATGACGAGGAAAAAAATGGTCAAGAATTTGACTTAATATTTGTTTTTAGTCAAGATGAATTTCATTCAAATGTTTGTGGCGATGCTTACTCTACAGGGATTTGAGATGAGGAATCAGGAGATCACATTTTTTTTTTTTTGTGTCTTGCAACGTGTAATCGCAAGAAACAAGGCAGCAGGTCATTTTAAGTTGTGTTTTTTGAGCTACCGATACTCCAAATAACGTGAAACTTAAATATATGTTATATTAAGTGTCGAGATGTTTGTGGCGATGCTTACTCTATAGGGATTAGTGATGAGGAATAAAATTACAGGGGATTATTCCTAAATGTCGAGATGTTTGTGAAACTTAAATAATTGTTATTGTTATATTAAATGGCGAGAAAAAAATTCTCTCAGCGAGATTATGAAAAAAAATTCTCCCAGCGAGATTGCGAGAAAAAAATTTCTCCTAACGAGATTGCGAGAAAAAACATTCTCCCAGCGAGATTGCGAGAAAAAACATTCTCCCAGCGAGATTGCGAGAAAAAAAAATTCTCGCAGCGAGATTGCGAGAAAAAAACATTCTCGCAGCAAGATTGCGAGAAAAAAAAATTCTCGCAGCGAGATTGCGAGAAAAAAAATTCTCACAACGTGATATTGCGGGAAAAAAAAACAGAAATCACCAAAACAAACTAAAACACGAACTTGAGTCAAACTTTGCATTCCGTTTTTTTTTTTTTTCCTTCTAAGACAAACAAAATAACAACCAAATATTCATAATCAAATACCTAAAAAAAAAGCAAACTACTTACATTTTGTTCCTCAAGCAACAAAGTAAAAGGGAAGAAGTTAGGGATTTTTCTAAGAAGGGCAACATGGTAATTTCATACCCTCAAAAGTCCTACTACTCTATAAAAATAAAAATCATCCTAAATCTCTTTAACCCCCATCATTTTGTCCTATTTTTTACAATTTCCCGAGAAAGTTGCGTGAGAGGCTAAAAAAAAGATGAAGTTAGGGATTTTTCTAAGAAGGGCAACATAGTAATTTCATACCCTCAAAAGTCCTACTACTCTATAAAAATAAAAATCATCCTAAATCTCTTTAACCCCCATCATTTTGTCCTATTTTTGACAATTTCCCTTTTTTAATTGGGAGATAAAATGGATGGCTAGGGCTCTTGAAGTTTTTGAATCTTGATTGATTATTTTCCAAGTTGTTTCTGTCCTTTTGTTTTTCGTTCTCTCACTTGGTTTATTTTTTTAAGAATTTGATCATGGGTCCTGGAATTAGAAAACATATGATTATGGATGTGAAAAACGTAAGAAAAAAAGGAGACTAGAAGAGTTAACTCAATCTCAAAGAGGGGCTCTTGATAAGTTCTTTGTGAAGGAATCACATACTCCTATTGGAAGTAATAATGTTGTTGATATTCATAATGAAAATATTTTGAGTGAAAATTGTGATAATTTGAATGATAATGTTGATAACGGTGTTAATTTGAATGAAAATGTGTATATTGACAATGAAAACCCTTCTAGTGATGTTCCCATTCAGAATACTAATCCTTAACTAATAATCATACTAGTCAGGCTGGGAACAACGATTTTGAAGAATTGGTTGACGATTTTGCTTTAAAGAAAGTTCGAAGAATGACACTTTTTAAATAAAATATCACTGTTACTTTGTTAGTTGTTTGGTGACATTTTCTTAGTTTCATATATTATATATATATTTTTTTTTAGAAACAATCCTATAATACCATCATCAATTATGATATTTTACAATTTTGTATTTGTTATAAAATATTATTTTAGGGTCTCATTTTGAAAAGTATCACAGGACCCATATTTTGGGACAGGCGTGGTTTATACTATCATCTTAGGATATCAAGGAATCGTGCCTTAAGTGTTGAACCAGACTAGAACTTATTTGATTTGTCGCATTGAGGTTGGATCAACTCACATTCTGGTCTAAACCTCGACTCACGTGCTATGTTTCTTTTTCTTAGGTCAATCTTGTGACATTAGTGTAATTCACTTTAATTTTACCCACAACAGAGAACAAGAGAGTATAGAGACGTAGTGAATTAGGAACCATAATCCTAATTAAAAACAATATTGTTGATATATCCTAGGATTTTCAGTAATCCGAGATGTAGCTTAATTAGTAAAGTACATTTCTAAATAAGAATTTTATAATCCAGAGTGAATACGCACTTAGGTAGACCACATATCTGAATGACAATTAGTCAATAGTTGGAAGGAGAGAGAGAAAGAAAAGTTGATCATAAACCCCAACACCATTGAAAGTTGAAATTAGGGGAATTAGGGTTGGAGTCAAAAGGGCAATAAAAGGTTATGGTGAGAAATAATGAAAGAAGGGACAAGAGTCATCTTCACCATCATCTATCATCCAAACAAAATTTTTCATTGGAAAGGAAAGAAGGTGGAAACCAACAAAGAGACAAGAGTCATCTTCACCATCATCATCTCAAACTTTCTCACACAATTCATTGGAAAGAAAGAGAAAAGGAAAAAGAAAAGGAGGCAGACTTTCGAGGAAAGTGAAAATCCATATTCCCACCACACAGCCTATCTATTATTCTAATTTCGAAGCTGCTGAGAAAGTGGATGCAAAGCCTTAGATCTTATCTTTTCTTTTTTCTTAAAAACTACTTTTTGTTTGGGGAAGCTTCTTAACTGCTACAATAAAGGGCTCCTAAGCATGAACTAACTTCCCCCTTTTTTTCTTCTTTTCTGAACCAATAATACTCAGGTGTACTCACACACACATCAAAAGTCGTCAAATAGGATAAAATTGTACTTTTGGTCTATTAACGACTCGAGAATTTCAAATTATATGTACCAAATTTTAGATGTGATTTTATTGTTTTTAAATTTTACTGATCTTTCTAGGACATATTAAGTATAGGGGCATCTTAGTTTTTTTGGACCTTTTGGATTTTCAAGTTATATAAAGCCTAGTTTTTCCAGTAATCGATAGGTTTTTATGAGGAATAAAATTGTGTCTCTTGTCACAGTTTTGCAATGTCTTGCGACTTGCATGACATAATATTCAAGTGGGTGTGATCAACCTACGTGTGGAGTATTCGAATGTTAAGGTAAGTCATTATTAAGCTCTTTTCTTATGGTTTTGATTCTCTAAATTGTAATTTTAAGGTCTTGGGATTTGAAAGTTAAAAAGTTGTTCTTTTAAGTAGGAGAATTTTTTCATGCAATTCTATGAAGTTTCATACCAAAAAAAAATTTTGTTTAGATGACAATTCTGTTTGCTTTTTTTTTTTTTAAGTTAAAAAGAATTCAGCAATTTAATTTTTTTTTTTTTTCCTTTTTTCCCTTTTTTAGGGGAAATACTGGCAATCTAATATTATTAAAAACTGAAAAGGTATTCACTTTGTAACTCGAAATTAGTATCGTCCCATAAGTAATTACCCTAAGCAAAAAAGTTGATGTGGTAATGTTTATCTGACTATATATGTTTAAGTTAATACTATTTTTCTCTTTATTTAAATTTTATATTTTTTTAAAAAATACCACTCTCTCTCATCTGTCTCTCTCACCCAACTTTTTCTCTCCCAAAAGAGAATCTAATTTTTTTAAATTTCTTCCTCTTTTCCTTCTCTCAACTAATTAACTTCTTTTTTTTTTTTTTCTCTCTCTCTCTTTTCTTGTTGGAAAAGAAAAGACTTAAATCTCTGTCTCTTGGCCCCTCTCTCTAACAAATTTTCTAATCATTGGCCACCATAGTCTACTAGTTTGGTACTAAAGTGATAATTGTATACAACAAAACTAACCCATCTCTAAAACATTATCAAAAGAAATATAAATATATATTTTGTATATATAATTAATATGAAATATGTAAGAAAGAACATTCGTATATAATCTTTGCTTTTTGGTGAGGAAGGACGAGGGAACATGGTGAAGATTAGATGCCTCACCATTTTCAATTTCTTTCTTTAATTTCTTTATCTTTGTGTTTCCATTTACTTTTGTCTATCAATATCAAATGCTTCTATCTTTGTGGGGTTCACAAAATTTCTAAACTTTTCTCCAAATTCACTGCTTCTTAAACTCATTTTCCAATTTCTTAGTTAATAATAATATCTTAACTCAAAATTCTCCCTCTCCCTTTCTCTAATCATTATTGTGTAGCCTTTTTAGTTTTGAATCATACAATTTAATAATTTTCCAATCAGTTTCTATTCTACAATATAATTCTACCATATACATGCACGACACACTAGCTAGACTGGTAAGTGAACATTCACTTAGGTTAATAATATTCTGAATTTTATAAATTTTATGTTTATTTTATTTTTGTCCTTAAATTTTAGAATGTTTTGTTTTAAATATTCAGACGCAGTTTTCAAAAAAAAAAAAAAAAGAAAAGTTTTGAAAACAAATTTCTAATTATTATCAAAATAATTTTCCAAACAGCCTCATAAAGAAAAACATAATTTTATATTATTGCTCTCTAAAATTTTATGTGAAACTTAGTTTTTAAAAATTGAAATATCCAAATATTTTTGTTATGTTATATTTATTTTTGAAGTTTTATGTTTATTTTTTTTTTTCTCAAAACTTTTAATTTTGTTTAGAAAAAGAAAACATTATATTTTGTTATTACCAAAATCTCTATAATTTTGGAAATGTTTATGAAAAATAAGAAACAAGAAACATGAATAATTACTCAATGCTTATGTTTCTAAAAAAAAAAGTAAAAACAAAAAACAATAGGAACGTTGTGGAACAACCTCAAAATTTATTCCTTATTTCAATCTTTGAAGAAATGTTTTCTTTTCTTTTTTTTTTTCAATAAGAACATGATTCAATTGATATAAAATTTATAATCCAACTAAAGTCAGAGTTCAGTCTCCACTCTTACATGTGGTAAAAAAAAGAAAAGAGAAATGTTTTTTCGAGCCTCATTTTAAACGGGGATTGGAGTGTGAGGCTCGTAAGTTGAGGATTTTTATCATCCTTAAGCTTTAAAAATTATATGAGTTTGTGTATAAACATATATTACACAAACCAAATTCATACATCGTAATAATTCAAGTAATTAATTAAGGAAAAAAAAAACAGAAAAGAAGGCGAAGTTGTCGGCAATCCCACGCGCACAATTAAATCGTAATAAAATTGATTGGATACACGTAGATTGTGTGGAAAGACGTGTGTTGCCGACGTGTCACCGACTTTTCCCAATCCAACAACAGTAGGACGGTGCCCAGCCACATGCGTGTTTAATCCACATTCACGTCATCATCAGTCAACCAGAATTATTAAATAGATTAAATTATAAAAAAATAGTTTTGTTTCAAAAATACCTCTGAATTTTAAAGGAATGTTAAAAAATGCTCTTATCGAAAAATGTTAAAATTTTAGTTTCATTAATACTCTTGAATTTTAAAAAAATGAATACCCTTATTGAAAAATGCTTCTTCTTTTTTTTCCTCTTCTCTATATAGATTTTTCCTCCATGAAAGTTAATGTAAAATTTTGCGCTTATAAAGGTGATGTGCAATACAACACCATATGAAACACAAAGTTTGAAATCAAGTTTCCTCTTTTTAAAAGGGTAAAGAAGATAACCGGGAGAAAAAAAAAACTTTTTTTTTTTGCTCTCTCTATTTGTGTATGTTAGTGATAAGTAGAAGAATTGTTAGAAGATGGTGGGTTTGGTTCAGTTTACAAGATTAATTATTCAAAAAATTTATATATATGATTTTGTTTTTATTAATATTTAAGAAATGTTAGAACCACCATATGACAATGTTTTTATTTATTTTTCCTAAAATAAATATAGAGAAAACTAATGAGTAGTGATTGGTGAGGAAATAACATTGAAAAGGCTATCCACAAAAAATAAGTCAAGGACATGAAAAATTCAAGAACAAAGCAAAAGTCATCTTGAGGTTTCAACACGAGAATCTAGTCAAGCTCTTGAGATGATACGTTGAAAGAGAGAAGAAACACTCCTTCTATAAATACATGACAAATAAGTAAAGTTTCTTACTAATTTTCATGGAACAAGAATTTGTAGAGAGGAAGAAAAAAAGGAGAAATGTTTTTTCAGTAAGGGTATTTTTGTAATTTTTTTGAAAGTTCAAGAGTATTAATGTAACAGCCGGCTTTTGAAGAAAAAAAAAAAGAGATTAATTTATTTTAATGTTTTCAAGAAAATCTTTTATTTGAATTTATTTCCTTTTTGAATTAGGAGGTAAATTTGAATTATCCTTTTCCTTTTTAGAAAAGGAAATATTGTTTTAGGGTTTTAATTAGGGTTCTATTTAAAAGACCTTTTCTTTAGCTCTAATTATTATTACGCTCTGAATCAAAAAAAGAGAGAAGAAGAATAACGCATTCTACATTTTCTTTCCCAGAGAAAAAGTAGTAAGTTTTTCTTCCCTCCTATGTTTTTCTTTTGTTTTATTTTCTTTTTGAAAAGTTTTAGTATGAAGTTTTATTTGCCCTATTTGGGATGAAATTGGTCTTCAAACCTTTTTGCCCTCAAAAGTTTTAGGTTTTTGTTTTGGCCTAAATTTTTTATCAAACTTTTTCCTCTTAGGGCTTTTGGTTTAAATTCAAGATTTGAGGAAAAAGGAATTTTTCCAAAATTTCCAGCCTTGAATTTATTTGATTTTGGGGTTGTTTTTGTGTTTAAATTGGAATATTTTTTATCAAAAAGTTTGCCTATGATTGCTAAATTGAAGTATGATTTATGGCTTTGTTTTCTTCATGAAAAAGGAATGTTTTTGCTGATTTTACAGCAGTTTTTATTGGGTTTTTCAGATCTGGTTTTGTATTTTAAAGTATCCATTATTGATTTGTTTTAGTGTGAAAAGTTTGGAAAATCTTTATTTTGTTTGCAGAAAATTTTATGGGTTATTTATCCCAATTTTAAGGTAGTTTTGAAGGTTTTAAAGATTGAGGAATTGAAATCTTGTTTTGTATTTAAATGGTATTGAAAGGTATTTGTTTTACTGATTTTTGGTATGAAAAAATTGGATTTTAAAGTGAAAATTTCCAGATTTCAATGTTGTTTTTGGCACCCATTAAGCCTATTTTCCCAACCTTTTATGAAAGGAATTTGTTTTAAGTGGGAAAATTTGGAGGTTAAGATTGATTGCCATTTGGATTGGTCGTTAGACCTTTAACATGGATTAGTTGGTTTCTAATTAGAGAAGTATTGGCTATGTTTAGGAAATTGTTGGATTCAAGAAACCAAATTTTGATTTGCTTTGACTTAAGATTTGTAGGTTCTGATCGAGGTAAGTAATTTCCACATCCCTTCCAAAATAGAAATTTTGGTTAAAATTGTTTGTTTTAAATTGAAATTGATTTGATCGAAATTGATTCTGTTTCAATTGTTTTGTTAAATGAAATCATGTTTACTGTTTTGAATGTTTTGAAAAGTGTTTTGAATTGAATCGAATAGTGCTATCCAGATATGCCAAATTTTGTTTGGGGATTGTATGCTTTGTAGTAGCCATATTGGAATTGACGGATATATGTTTTGAATGAAACTTATTTGTGAGAAGGCACTTATGTGGTTTGACGTTCCTTTTGAATGTAGATTCATGTGTGTGTTGCACTCACGTGGCCTCACTCTTAAGTATTTGTATGAAATGTTCTGACTGTAGCTTATTTGTGGGAAGACACTTATGTGGTTTGACGTTCCTTTGGAATGTAGATTCATGTGTGTGTTTCACTCACATGGCCTCACACTTAAGTATTTGATTTGAAATGTTCTGGTCGGTTTTAACTGACAATTATGTATGAATGTCTGATTGGTGTTACCGACGGGTAACCACTTCTGTTCTGGGCTACTCCATTGATGCATCTTTCCCAATATGTTTTGAAAGTATTGTTTGACTGAAAGAATGATTTTGTTTCGATTATTGAAATGTTTTATTACTTGAAATCCTATGTTTTGTTTTGAACGAAAGTGAATTGTGAACTTGATGTGGAAGTTGCTTATTGAGTATTTTTGTACTCATTTTGTGTTTTTAAAATGTTTTCAGATGATCATGGAGCAAGTGATAGTTCTGACAGCGATTAGGCTAGCGTTCTGGCATGCCCAATGAAGACTTATGATCCGTAGGATTTTAGTAGGCTTATGTAGGTTTTGTTGTTTTTGGTATTGTTTAGTTCTTTATTTGTTTGGAATGTTGGACTTGGCTTTGGTTGTAAGCCTGGTTTTCTGAATAATAGGTTGTGTTTTCAATTTTGTTAAATCGCTTCCGCAATATTTGAAAGTTTGTCCGTATTGAAAAATACGGGCTGTTATAATTAATGAAACTGAAACTCTAACGTTTCCTTCCAAAACTTAACGGTAAGGATTTTTTTTTTGACATTTTTTAAAGTTTAGGGGTATTTTTTAAACTTTTTAAAGTTTAGGGATATTTTTGAAAGAAACCTCATAGTTCAAAGATATTTTTTTATAATTTAGTCTATTAAATATTATTAAGGTTAAAACTCACTATTTTGGTTTTTTAACTTTTATATGATCTTTCATAGAAGTAACCAAAACATTAATTTATATTGGTTAAATTTTATAACAATTTAAACTATAAACTTTAATATACAAATTTAGTCATGTAATTTAAAATTTGTAACGATTTAATCTATATCGTAAAAAATATTATTCAAATTTATTAGGAATTCTTTTATATATAGATTAATATATAACTAAACATTGGGTGTTAATAAGCCTACAAATACTAATTGTTACCTAATATAAAACCACACTTAATTTTGATAGAATTTTACTTCAAAAAAAAAAAAAGTTGATGGAATTTTGTATGGTATGAATTAAATTATTATAAGTACAAAGATTAAAATACTACAAATTTAAAACGACAAGGACTAAATTGTTGCAATTGAAAGTTTAAGAACTAAATAGTTACCTTCATAAAATTTTAGGGATCCAATATATTTTTTAATCTATCACCAAATTCTGGTCAAATTATATGGTTGTTAGTTGATTATATTTATATAGTCCTTATACTTCAAAATGTTTCAAATGGTTCGTCCCTACAGTTTTAAGACTGTATTTATTTAGTCCATGTGAAAAAAGGTTTTTTTTTTTTTTTTTTTTTTTTTTTTTTTTTTTTTTTGGGTTTCTTAATTTTATGTTAGGTCTCTATGCTAATTTTGTTCATTTATTGATTATGTCATGCATCGTTTAAACTTTCTCAAAATCAAGCTACCCTGCAATCTTTAGATAATATAGTTTTTTTTTTTTTTTGAAATAAGATAATATAGTTAATATGTCACAAAAGCATCAAATTAATCAAATACAATAGAGATCAATTAAATACAAAATTAAAAGTTTAAAACTAAATAGACACTATTAAGTCTTGATTACTTGAAGAGAAAGAGAATGAGAATAGAGAATGGGAATGAAAATTTTCATTCTCATCAATGGTATTTATTAAAATGCACAAATGAAATGAATTTGTTGAATCCACCATCAATTTGAAAATCCCTACCCATAAAAAGAATAATCTCATTCCTCCCTTGAACTCTTATCAATCTCATTTCCATTTTTTATTAGGTGGATCTTACAACATTTTTATCAGTTACTTTACCACTTTTACAGTCATTTCTCTTTCATCTGTTACAGAAACCTTAACTTTTTTAAATTATTTTTACAACTTTACTATCTCTTATTTTCATTACTTATTATTTTTCTTCTAATAAAAAAATTTATTAATTTATTTTTTATTACATTTAATTTTTTTAAAAAATGAAAATTTCTATTTAATTGATTCAATATTTAATTTTAATTAATTTTTTTATTATTTAATTTTTAAATAAAATTTTATTGATTTACTTTTTTTTTTTACTTTTATTGTATTAATTTTTTAATTTAATCTTTTATTACTTATTATTTTTCTTCTAATAAAAAAACTATTGATTTATTCTTTTATTAAATGTAATTTTTAAAAAAAATTGAAATTTTCTATTTAATTTTTTCAATATTTAATTTTAATTAATGATTTTTTATTATTTAATTTTTAAATAATATATATTTTTTAGAATAGCATATTCAAATAAATTTGAAATATATGTTTTCTAGTACCAGTTTATTTTAATATTTTTTCAGTTGATGTAGTTTTATTTTAATTAGTTATTATTTATTGGTATCAAATAAATTATTCCAATAGAATTCCTTAATATTAAATATCATTATATTAGGCTTAGTTTGGGGTTGCTGTAGCTTCTAAAATAATTGTTGTTAGTTGTGCTTTTAAGAAAACCAGTGCTATTACAAAGTAAATTAGTGTTTGGTAAATTTTAGCTTTATAGACGAAAAAGCAAGTTGAGGTGTTTGGTCAATTAATATTCTAAATTATTGCAGTTTAACTATATTTTTTCCATAAATAAATTTAATGTTAATATTTAATTTCAAAATTTTAAAAGATAATTTCAAAATTATTTTAAGATAATTATTTTTTTGAAACATATAAGATAATTGTTTTAAATTTGATATGATTTAAAATATAATCTTATGTTTAACCTAGGATGTTTTCATATTTTGCTAAGAAATATAATTTGCTACTGGTATTGGAATTATTTCTTTTTAAATAAAAATAAAAATAAATAATTTCAAATGAGTGTAAAATAATAAAATAAAAATATGTTAAATTAAAAAAATGATTCACATGAATCAAGTCTAAATAACGTATAGAGAAATAAATAGTTAGTTACAGATTAGATTTTTAGGGAAGCTAAATGGAAAACCTACAATTATTGGATTTTGCAAATGGACGTGGTTGAAAAAGTACTTTTATAAAAATTAATTTATAATCTGTTTTACCAAACGCTAAAAACGGTTAAGATTTTTTTTTAATCACGTCAACCGCCTCCAAAATCAACGCCAAACGTACCCTAATACTGGTTAGTTGATGCAATTTTATTTTAATTAGGTAGTATTTGTTAATATTAAATAAAACATTAGAATATAACAAATATTACTATAAAATAAAATAGTAATAAAACGAAATATAAATTAGGGAAAAATACACTTTTGGTCCCTAAGGTTTGGGTTAAGTTACACTTTGGTCCCTGAGTTTTCAAACTCAACAAAAATATCTCTGAAGTTTGAGATAAGGAGCAATTTGGTCCCTGCCGTCCAATTTGTCGTTAAATCCTAACGGATTGCTGACATGGCACCATTATTTTAATAAAAAAATATTTTTTAAAATTTCTAAATAAAAATATATTAAAATAATATAAATATTATTATTTTATTATTATTTTAATTATTTCTCCTTCCCTCTCTTACTCTTCTTCTTCTCCATCTTCTTCCTTCTCCTTCTTCTTCATATCTCCGGCGGCCGGCGAGCGGCCGCCGCCGCCACCGCTCGGCGGCGACTGAATTTTTTTTTCTCCCTTCCCTTCTTCTTTTTCTTCTTCCTCCCCTCTTTTCACTGTTTAAAAAAAAAACGAAAACGAAAACGAAGGGGGAAAACCCCCTTCGATTCCGGCGCCAGAGAGGGAGGAGAGTTTTTTTTTTTTTTAAATAGTGAAAGAGGGGAGGAAGAAGAAAAAGAAGAAGGGAAGGGAGAAAAAAAATCCAGTCGCCGGCGGCCGACGACGGCGGCGAGCGGTGAGAGATATGAAGAAGAAGAAGAAGGAAGAGGATGAAGAAGAAGATGGAGAAGAAGAAGAGTAAGGGAGGGAATGAGAAATAATTAAAATAATAATAAAATAATAATATTTATATTATTTTAATATATTTTTATTTAGAAAATTTAAAAAAATATTTTTTTTATTAAAATAATGGTGCTACGTCAACAGTTCGTTAGGGTTTAACGACAAATTGGACGGTAGGGACTAAATTGCTCCTTATCTCAAACCTCAGGGGTATTTTTGTTGAGTTTGAAAACTCAGGGACCAAAGTGTAACTTAACCCAAACTTCAGGGACCAAAAGTGTATTTTTTCCTATGAATTATTATTAGTTTTTTTTTTTTTTGGCAACGATTATTAGTTATTATTATGTATATTAGCATATTTTTACTTATACGTTTTAATTAGTTAAAAATATGATCAGAGTATTCTAGTAATTGTATTATGTCTGATTCTGATTCAGAAGAGGTTGAAGTAAACAACACCCCAATTCCAAATAATTCCTAGTAAACAACATTAAAATAAAAATAGCATTTTGATTGTTTGTTATTAAAAAATTGAAAATAGGATTATATGTCATTATATCAAGGGTTCGCCTTCCTTCTCTCTTTACTTTTCTGGTAGTGGAAAATAGGATTATTTGTTATTAAATTCCTTAAACTGTATCATAATCTTATAAAAGTATATTCTTAATAATTTTAGCTTAAATTTTAGAAAAAATATTTTCAAACAATTTTTGTTCAACTAAAACTTTTAAAGAAATTTAAAAAGGTAGATCACAATATTGAAACAAGATTTTTTAATAAGATTTTTTTAAAATAATTTTTTAAAAAAATTATGTACTAAAAGAGGGCTTAAGTTAATGAAAGGGTTATTGCAAACTGAGAATTATTGAAGCATGTTGTTATATATAAAGCAACATTTTAAATAAATTAATATAAATTTGGCAAAAAAGAACAATGCACATGATTTATAATACATCTTGTTATTATCTTTTAAGTTAATTGATTATTAAGTAAATCGTTATTGAAAAAAAGTCAAATAAACTAGTTACTATTATAATCAATGAATGATTCACTTTTTGCAATTATTTATAAAAGTTGGTGTTGTATTTATCATTACTTTGTTTAAGAAAAAAGATACAAATGTTTTAAAAATAAAGCTACTAACACAATTTTGCATATTAAAAAAATGTGACAGTAACCCTATTTATTCTCCACATGTTTATAACTTTATATATCATACCATCACTTTTGCTATGTAGATTAATGTAAAGTGCATGATTTAAAATGAGGTTAAATATATTTGATTTCTTAAAAGTAGACTAATATTGAAATAATTAAATCCTTACTATTTCATAACCCAATTAAGGACACTGAACAACAAAATGGTGATTTTAACATTTAAAAATTATTACTTTAAGAACAAGGCATCATTAAATATCTATTTTACTATAAACATTTTTTTTTTTTTTTTTGACAATATGTGGGGAGGGAGATTCAAACCACAAACCTTGTGGTTATCCGTACAACTTTATGCCAGTTGAGCTAAGCTCTTATTGACTATTTTACTCCAACGTTGAAAAAAGAATTGGTAATATGCTTTATTCAAATAAAAAGAACTTACATAATACAATTTCGAGACAAAGAGAGTGTCATGTGGAGTTATCAATTTTGAGGATATCATGAACAAAGTGAAGCCATTAAGAACCAAGAAATGAGATAGTTGCACAAATGAATAAAAGATTGTTGCACAAAGGGAAGAAAGTGAGGTTAAGGTGTGGAATCATAATTTCTTTTTTATGAATTCATTTTAATCAACTGAGATATGAAGTTTTGTTTTGTTTTTTTTTTTCCTTCTTCTTTTTAAAGTTCTAGAACATATATGATTGAAAAATCCAAATGTTTGACCTTTTGAACTATGTTTAGGTCGACAAGATATATATCTTAACCAGTTGATCTATACTTAAGTTGACAAGATAGTATAATCTCATAACATTTTGTCCAAGTGAATTTGTATTTAAGTAAGACATTTTTTTTAATCGGTTAAAATCATAAAGATATTTAGAATGTATTTGACACACTTCATAGCTTAAGCATTTTTCTTAAAATATTTTTAATAAAAAAAAAATCATTTCTATATCTTGTTTGGTGCGTTTTTTTTTCCTTATATGTATCTTGAAAATTTTCCATCAGTCACGTTGAGGTATTTCATTTTTGGGGATATTCATCTCTCAAACGTTTTCTCCAGAGAGTTTTAAGGCTATGTTTGGGAGTGATGATTGAATTATTGATTTTGGGAAAAGAGATTTTGTAAAATTGATTTTATAAAATTGATTTTCATACAACCATATTTATGTTTGGTTCCAAATTTTTAAAAGTAATTTTCATGTATTTAAAAGTGATTTTGAAATATTATGTTTGGTTTCAAAAGTGATTTTAGAATTACCAAATTACTAAAAATGACAGGTTACATTCAATAAATTATTTAACTAAATAATTATGATAAATATCAATTTTTATTAATTATTTTTTCATTTCTTTTATTGTTAAACTTTTATAAATTATGTTAGGTAAGAAAAACATATAATACATATCAAAATAAAAATTCAAAAGTCATATCTCATTTAATCTTGAAATGTTCTATGGTAGAAAAATCCCTATACGTCTTGTTATGCAGTCGAGTATTGTTCTATTATGCCAAAGTGAGCTTATTTCAATGGTAATTGGCATGTACTCTCGACTGTTGAGGATCCCACATTGAAAAGAAAAGTGGAGACCTCACAATTTATATGTCAAATGATATATACTTTTGACTAAGAGGTCAAAATTGGATGTTAAGTGAACATAATAACACTAATAATTCAACGATAATTGATATATATTTCAACTAAGAAGCTAGACGTTCGGATCTTTTTGTTTTCCAATGTTATCCAACTAAAATGTTTCAAGTAAAAAAATTAATAAGAAAAATAAGAATCCCAAAAGAAAAAAAAAAATAACAGATTGTGGAAGTAAAGAAAAATTAATAAGAAAAATAAGAATCACAAAAGAAAAAAAAATAATAGATTGCAATTTTTGGGACATGAGAAAGAGAGTTTCACATGGCAATTAGTGAAGTTAATTCAATGGGAGGTGATTCCCGGTCCAACACCAAATCCAAAATCACCTCCCAACTAATTCTTTAAAAATCAATTTAAAATGATTCCAAATTTTTTCAAAATCAATTTATCTTTTTGCCAAACATGTTTATTTTAGATGAAATTGATTTTGACATTGATAAAATTGATTTTGGCTATGCCAAAATCACTCCCAAACATAGCCTATATTAAATTTCGTCTGATTACCTTTAAGGTGTTAATGACCAAAGGTCATGCTAATAAGGATATGCGAGTGGAGAGTTTATTACTCCATCAAACCACTAGGATGTCTCCAAACTTAGCCAATATTTATGCGATGAGGATGTTGGAGTGGTTTCTCACTTACCAATCAGCAGGTCGGCTCCGGATACGTGGATTTGGCACTACGACAGGAAAGGGAAATATACTGTCAAAAGTGGATACAAATTTAGCATGTTGAATCAACAAGCCTCCTCTCCTTCGTCTCTAGAAATTGAGAGTAAATGGTGGAAGAAGTTATGGAAGTTGAGGATTCCAAATAAGGTCAAACACTTTGTCTGGAACTCATTCCATAATTCTATTTCAACGATGGCTAACCTTTGGCGTCACCATGTTCCGGTGGATGGAGTATGTACAAGTTGTAAAGAGGGTCCAAAAACTACCGATCATGCTCTGTTTCAGTGTAAGCGTGCGACGATGGTATGGGAATTTAAGTCCTTGCTTTAGGAGATAACATGATCCTACAGAGACATATGGATATACAGGATCGTTGGCTCGATCTCAGTAGTTGCTCAGAGATGATTTTGGATCTAATTTGTATTGGTGCCTGGGCAATTTGGAACAACGATAGAAATAATGCCCTTCATAATCACCCTATTCCCAGCATCAATGACAGGTGTGCATGGGTTTACAAGTACCTAGAAGACTTTAGGAAGATTAATGGAGCCAGCGCTTCCGCTCCATCATCTGGAGTGGATTTCCATGTGTTAATTGAAGAAGGTGAAGAAATCATTATGCATACTGACGCGACTTTTGATGAACCCAACAAAAAGTCGGGAATTGAGGTAGTGCTTCGTGACAAGCAGGGTGAATTGAAGGCAGTTTTGTCTTTATCATCCCAAGTTTGCATCTCCCCTTTATGTGCTGAAGCGGTTGCAGTGCTAGAGGGACTTCGATTTGCTAAAAGTTTGTGTGTGGAAAGCGTATCAGTGATGTTTGACTCTCTCTCATTGGTTCAGGCTCTTAGGGGGATGGACCAATGTGATTCGAGTATTTTCATCAGTTTTGTGGGACATAAGAGGTCTTCAGACTTCTTTTCTTGGGGTTAATTTTTCACATGTAAATCGTAAATTTAACAAGTTAGCTCACGACTTGGCTCAAGCGGGCCAATATTCTACTAGGAAGGAGTGAATGTCAAATTATCCGGAGTGGATCACTCAGTTGATGAGTCAGGAGCGTTCTCTTTTTGTATCCCCTAGGGGAGTCCTTTCTGTTTAATGAATTCCATTATCATAAAAAAAAGAAAAATTAGAAAATTTTTTACATTCTAAAACTTTTGAAATTCTATTATGAATTATGATTGATTTTTTTTTCTAAGCTGTAGTACAAACTTTTTGCATTCCTAACCTTTTAGATTCCAATAATTTTCATACATTGTTATTATTGAAAATTAATTATTAATAAAAATTAACTAATTACTTTTATAATTAATAATGGTTTTTTAAATATAATTAATAATGGTTAATAACATGCTCTGTAAATTAATAAATTAAAGAAGGGACATAAGTCTACAAAATATTTCACTTTTTAATATACTTTACAGTTTTTTCGTACGGATGATCCATTGAAAATGACGAAAATGAGAAATAGTTACCCTACCTTTTTAATTTAAGGTTATATGTCATCTTGCTTGTGTCAACATCCTAGTAAAATGGTAATTTTACTGTCTATTATAATCTCGTTCTCTCTCTCTCTACTCTCGCTCTCTCTTCAATTTCTCTCTCTAATTTCTCTTTTTAATCTTTTGCCCGCTCTTCAATTTCGCACTCTCTCCAATCTCTCGCTCTCTCCTCAAACTCTCGCGATTCAGTCTCACTCTCTCTCTATTCTCTCACTCTTCAATCTCGCTCCCTCTCTCATTTCTCTCACTCTCCAACCTCGCTCTCTCTCTCTCTCCAATCTCACTCATTCTCCAATCTCTAGCTCTCTCTCCAATCTCGCTCTAGCCTCCCATTCTCGTTGTGTGCTCTTTGAAGAGAGAAAAGGAAAAGGAAAAAATAGAGCGAGAAACGAGATGAGAGAAAAAATAATGCATGTTTTCATATTAGAGAGTAAAGTGGTAACTTTGCTAGAATGATAATGTAAGAAAAATGACATATAATCTTAAATTGAAAATGTAGGATATTTTTCATTTGAGTCTCCTTAAATAGATCAAAATTCTCTATTACAAATGTAACCAAAACATGAAAGGGAAGAAAACATACATAAACCTAAGGATCTTTTGTGAAGATAAAATCTGAATAATATATATATATATATATATATATATTATTGAATAAAAATGTGAATAATAATAATAAGCAGTAGAAGACGAGCATGTGGTGGACATTGACAGGTGTCAGGCATGGAATCTTTCTGATAAAAAATTGAAAAAGAAAAGAAAAGAAAAGAAAAGAAAAAGATGGAATTGGAAGAAACCCAGAAAGCAACCTCTTTTTGTCCACCTTCTAAAAGGTGTTAAGTTGTTAACCACCATCCATAAACCTACTCTATTTGTTTTCAAAATTCTTAATCCCACTCAATTATATTTTATTTTTTCTGAATGAGTTTCATTTCAAATTATTAAATATATTAATTTGGCAATATATCAAACCTTTAATTAATTAATTAATTAATGTATATAATGCAAGTGGTAATGATTATTGGCTATATTTGTGCGTGATGCATGCGTTTGCATGACCATAATCTTAAATGTACTTTAACTCAAATACAAGTTTAATGTTTTAGTCTCACTTTATTCTCATGGTGATTGAGATGATATGTTGGTGAACAATTTAACTTAAATGTAGGAGCTTGGTTTGCATTGTGAGTATTTTATCACGCCAAATGTTTCTTGTAAATTGGTGGTCTCAATTAACTTATATTTGGATTAACTTCTATTGTGACCTCATACATGCACACTCTTTTAATAATGTTACTAATATCCCTTAGTTGCCAAAAATCAATTCACTTATCATTTTAACTCTTTAAATTTTTGCCAAAGTGAACATAACTCAGCGGTAATTAACATGTACTCTCAATCAAGAGATCAAAGGTTCAAATCCTCCCTCCCCAATCAGTGGCGGATCCAGAACGTCACTTTAGGGGGCTATATAGAAATTAAGAAAAATATCAATTTTAACCCTAAAATTGGTAAGGTGTTCAATTTTTACCTTAAACTTTCAATGTTATCCAGTTGCACATTGAACTAGGATTAGTGTTGCAATTTTCACCTTACCTTTAAAGAGTGTTGTCAAAGAATTTAATATAAATATAAATATAAAAGAAAATGAATGATAATCAAATAATAAGTTAGATTTTTTTTCTCTTTGTAAAAAAAAAAAAAAGAGTTAGATTTTTTTCTCTTTTACCAATTACCAGAATTATACATTTGTTTCATGCTATTCAAATTTTTAAAAAATAATTTATTGAAATTTAAAAATAATGTTATTCATTTTCATGTATTTTTATCCAAAAAAAATAATAAATAAATGCAGGGTTGAAATTGAAAAAAAAAAATAATTAGTGTTTGACTAAAAGAAAATAATAAAGAAAAAATGATTAAGGATGTAGGTTAATAAAAATTCAAAAGAGTTGTTAAAAAACATTTGAAACAAAGGTCACTTTAAAACAAATTTCAAACTTTAAAGGCTAAAACGAAAATTTTAAAAGTTTAAGAGAATAATTAAAACAAACTCCATAATTCAGAGATATTTTTGATAATTTAACCTAAAAAAACTAAAAAGAAAAAAAGAAAAAAAAAAACAGATAAAAGAGAAACGCTAAAATGTGGGTGAAGAA
Organism: Luffa aegyptiaca; assembly: GCA_017139565.1. Taxonomy (NCBI): domain Eukaryota; kingdom Viridiplantae; phylum Streptophyta; class Magnoliopsida; order Cucurbitales; family Cucurbitaceae; genus Luffa; species Luffa aegyptiaca. Next base: position 21,262,346 of record CM029400.1, on the reverse strand, counting down.
AATCTGAAAAGGAAACAGAACGAAAATGCGTGTACGAAAAAAAACTGAAAGAGAAAAAAGGAAAAAAAAAATGCGAAATAGCACGTCAAAAAAAAAAAAAAAAAAAACACACGAAACAGTAGGCTTGAACTAGGGTGGAAGGCGTTGCAAGGGGGCTAACTCCGCTGAGCTGAGTGAATGGATTAGTGAAATAGTGCAACATTTAATATAACAAGTAAAGCATTCTTAAGTTGAGGGGAGGCTCGAACCCCCTTGGACCCTATATAGATCCGTCGCTGTCCCCAATTGTTGTTGAACTAAAAAAAAACTCTAAATTCATAGGCTTTTTTTTTTCTTTTCCTTTTTGGGTCGTTCTAGGTCACATTTTAATATGAGAAAGTAATTCAAAATTGGGTAGTGTTTATTTATTTATTTAAGAGAAATTGCAATAGGTAGCAAAAAATATTAAGATATTTGCAAATCTAGGTATGATTTTTGAGATTTACAAATCGTTGGGTTTTATGCCCTAAAACTTGGTGGATAGTAAATGTAATAAATTAATTAATAATCAATAAGTGTTATTGGTATTATTCAGTAAAGTGTTAATGAATTTGTTATCTTATGTTTTGCATTAATTAACCCCTAAATCCAATAAACTAAGATCCAAGGTTATGATTAATTTAATGAAACTTCAACAAGTATGTAGGGACATACGGGGATCAATGTTCAAGAAACAACCTAAAAGGTCTATAGTATAGGGATAAGGTTGGATACCTTATCCTGGTGACACTATGAGATACGACCCGCTTAGTATTCAATACAGATGCAATGATCCAAAGCATCCATGTAGTGGACATGCAAGTGAGGGTATCCTATGCAATGCATAAGACTGAACCGCGAAATAGTAACCACTAGATGTAACGCCGTTGACTAGATAGGTTATTATTTCAATAGGATGACCTATGTAACTCAATCTGAATCCTGAGTGTGTTATGGACTCTTTTTCACGAGGGATTGTCCTTAGATTTGTATGGATGAGAGTAGCCACCAGTTCGCTAACTCAATAAGTCTACCATTTCAGGGGCAAGACCGAGTGGGGGTTGGGAACATAACATTACAAAATGGAATTCACTCATTCCCCTATTGGGGCAAGTAGATGAGTGTTCCCTTAAGGGTTGATTCCGAGCCTTGAACAAAGGCGCGTCGTCCTCTCCTGGTCCGAGAGGAACTTCTGCTTATTGGTTGGACCATAAACAACTTGTTTATTAGAGGGATTAGTGGTACTTAAGGATCCAGAGGTAATCTAAGGGTAAAACGGTAATTTGACCCAACTGCCGTTACGAACACTCGTGAAAGATTGACTTACCAGTATTGGTTAATATTCGTGGACACATAAATATTCTACAGTAAGAATAGTGTAGCTATGGGTCTTTAGTGGAATGACCCACAATTAACGAATGTTGATTAACTTGGTTAATGAGTTAGCCAATTAATCTCGTATCGTTGGAGCTTCTGATCTGTAGGTTCATTAAGTCCACCTGCTAGCTCGTAAAGGGGGTGTTTGGGGCAACAAGGTGGAGTTTTGAAGTATGAGGAGTCGTTGTGAAGTCTGGAGAGTTGTGAAGTTTGTGTTTGGAGTGCAGAGTTGTTAAATCTGGAGTTAGGAAGTCTGTGTTTGGGGAGCAAAGTTGTGAAGTCTGAATTTATGCTAGCTGTTTTTTTTTTTTAAAAAAAAAATACAATTTTTCCAAATTAAATTAAAATTAGTTACTTTCTTTTTTGAAAAAAAAAACTCAACCAAACTTTGAAAAAGTGTTTTTCTTTCCAAATGAACCATCTCTTTGAAAATTAATGACACTCATTTTAGTTTTTAATTATTTTTTACTTAAAAAACTAGATTTATTCCAAATTGATTGAATTTATTTTTTTCTTTTAATTAATTATAGGTTCTCAAAAGTGATTAAGTCCAATGTTTAAAAATTGGCATATAAAATCACAAAGGTTTCATTCTCCTTGTTTCTCCATTTACTCCCTTTCCTTATCCTCAAAATAATAATAATAATAATAATAATAATACTCCCTTTCTTTACGGACAGTTTTAATTAATATTATGATTTTTAAAACTATTTATTAAAATATTGTGATTTTGAAACTTATTATATTAATATCGTAATTTCTGAGAGCAACTCATCTCTTGAAGAAACGACCTGCACGCGTCACAAGGTCATCTCTTCAAGAACGACTAATAGTGTAAAGATCTGGCTAAAATAGATTTAATATTATAAATATACTTTAAAACGTCTTATTACTAAGTTTCGTTTCTGCTACAGTTGCTGAGTGCCCTTCTTACAATTTGTAGTATGTAGTATGTGGGTTTGATTCCAAATGAACGCAAATTTTCCGTTTTTCTTTCTTTTTCTTTTTCCTTTTTCGTTTCCCATTTTTTTTCTATTTTATTTCTTCTTTGCAGTTTTTTTCTTCCTTTTTTCTCTTTTAGACAAATAAAATATAAAATATTAGATGGGATTCTTCTCCTTCTTCAAATAATTTGAAAATTAACTAAATTATTTTTTATAACATATTTTATTTTATATATTTTCTATAAATTCCTATTTTTTAAAATCGAACCCACGCGTTTCAACTTGTAAGAGGGGCGCTCAGCCACTGTAGCGGAAACGAAACATAATAACAAAATGTTTGAAAATATATTTATCATATTAAATTTATGTTGGCCAAATTATTACACTATTGGTCGTCTCTTGAAGAGACGACCTCGTGACGCGTGCTGCAGGTCGTCTTTTAAAGAGACGAGTTGCTCTCGGAAATTTAAACAATATTAATATAATAAGTTTCAAAACCACAATATTTTAATAAATAGTTTTAAAAATCATAATATTAATAAAAAAAATGTCTTTTCTTTCCCTTCTTTTTATTTATGTCTTCTTGATTTTTTTTAAAAAAGAAGAAGAGTATAGTCTGAAACCCACTTGGTCTTCTCCCTCTCTCTCTACTTATTTCTTTCTCTTCCTTCGCCCCTCTCTCTCGATTTCTTTCTCTCTCTTCCCTCTCTCTCTCTCTATTTCTTTCTCTTTCTCTGTCGATTTCTCTCTCTCAATTTCTTTCTTTCTCTTCCCCTCTCTTTTGATTTCTTTCTTTCTCTTCTCACTGTCTCTCGATTTCTTTCTTTCTCTTCCCTCACTCCCTCGATTTCTTCTCGCGTGCAAGACCCATGCCAGCGAATTGAGAGAACAGAGAGAGAAAACCACGGTTTTAGGCAGACTTCAACAGTGCTGCACTGTTGAAGATGGGTTTGGGAACTCGGGTTTCAGAAGACGGAGCCCCAAACGTCGTTTTAGGGGAGTTGGAAAAACAGGTTTCCGAAAACGGTGGCCCAAACACGCCCAAAGGGTTCTGAGATTAAATAGTCTTGAATAGAATTTGAAGTGTTCAAATTCATTAAGGAAATTTTAGTTAATTGCATGTGATGCAATTAATATAATGTATGGAGATACATTATAATATAAGTTTAATTAATGAATTAAACTTTATAATATGAAATTAATTTTGGAAGTGATTCAAAATTAATTAATGAGAATTAAATATTTGAAAGAGTTCAAATATTAAATATGAATTAGATTCATATTAATACTATAGGTTAAATTTAATATGAGTGAGATTCATATTAAAACTATAGTATATGAGAGAATTATTTGAATATGATTCAAATGGAAAGTTAATTAAATATATGATATTTAATTAAGAAATTAATTAATTAATTAGATTGATTTAATTAAATATGATTTAATTAAATTATTTCTATAGTTTATAATTAATGTACATTGGATGCATATTAAAACTATAGGTTAAAAGAGAGAGATGTGCATTTGAGTATGATTCAAATTAAATATGAGATATTTAATTTTAATAATTAATTAATCGTGAATGAATTAATTGATTAATTTAATTTAATTGAATATGATTTAATTAAGTTGGATTAATACGTTATGTGAGAGATATTCATTTAAATATGATTTAAATGAATACATTAATTAAATATAATTTAATTAATGGTTTAATTAATTAATATGATTAATTAATTAAAATTAAAATTAATTTTTTTTAATTTAAATTAGTTTTAAAACTCTCGACAGTTGCTAGGAGTTGGATCTCGTGAGATCATGATCTTTCTCTCTCACTAATCAAAGTAACGTAGAAGGAGGTTCTGGGTTATTCACTCTCTCTCAATCTCTCCCAAGATAACTCTGTAAATATTCTCTCAAGAACACAACCAAATTCTTGTTGCATTCTCCCCTTTTCAAGACAAGTTTGGGGTTCCCACAAGTCAAAAATCTCAGTAATTCAAAGTATATGTAGGTGATCTCTTTTGGTGGTGTCTTGGGAAGCTACTGTACGTGAAATCCAGGAGGAGCATAGTGTTGTTTTGATCCCCAACAAGTAAGTTCACAATCTCTAAAGTAGTTTAGAGTTAATTAGAACAACATGCTTAATCCGTTTAATTCATAGAAATCGTTTCTATATGAACTTGCACAATGTATCAGTATTCTACGTAATTGGGATTGTTTTACGACCGATTAACTTCGCTTTCGTTGGGGATTCAAATCCTTCACAACTATAGACATATTCCCTACGCCTCAGCTGTCGGCAGCCTAATGTACGCTATGCTCTGCACTAGGCCAGACATTTGTTTTGCAGTAGGAATAGTTAATCGGTACCAATCTAATCCAGGGTATGACCACTGGACTGCCGTTAAACATCCTCAAGTATCTCCGAAGAACGAGGAATTATACGTTGGTGTATGGTTCAAAGGATCTGATCCTTACTGGTTACACTGACTCTGACTTTCAAACTGACATAGATTCACGGAAATCTACGTCAGAGTCAGTGTTTACTCTGAATGGAGGAACAGTAGTATGGCGAAGCATTAAACAAGGATGCATCGCTGACTCCACCATGGAAGCAGAGTATGTTGCTGCATGTGAAACAGCTAAAGAAGCAGTATGGCTATGGAAGTTCTTGACAGACTTAGAAGTTGTTCCAAATATAAACTTGCCCATCACTTTATATTGTGATAATAGTGGGGCAGTAGCCAATTCTAAAGAGCCTCGCAGTCACAAACGAGGCAAACACATCGAGAGGAAGTATCACCTAATTCGGGAGATAGTGCAGCGTGGGGATGTGATAGTCACAAAGATCGCTTCAGAACACAACATCGTTGATCCATTTACAAAGACTCTCTCGGCTAAAGTGTTTGAGGGTCATCTACAGAACATAGAAGCAGAGTATGTTGCTGCATGTGAAGCAGCCAAAGAAGGATGCATCGCTGACTCCACCATGGAAGCAGAGTATGTTGCTGCATGTGAAGCAGCCAAAGAAGCAATATGGCTATGGAAGTTCTTGACAGACTTACAAGTTGTTCCAAACATGAACTTGCCCATCACTTTATATTGTGATAATAGTGGGGCAGTAGCCAATTCTAAAGAGCCTCGCAGTCACAAACGAGGCAAACACATCGAGAGGAAGTATCACCTAATTCGGGAGATAGTGCAGCGTGGGGATGTGATAGTCACAAAGATCGCTTCAGAACACAACATCGCTGATCCATTTACAAAGACTCTCTCGGCTAAAGTGTTTGAGGGTCATCTACAGAACTTAGGTCTACGAGATATGTATATAGCATAACCTAGGGCAAGTGGGAGATGTACAAGGTATATGAGTGCCCTAGTTTATTGTATTTGTAACATTTCCTTGCTTTGGTATTATTAAATGCGTATACATTTCCACTCACTAGAGTTTTAGTGCAAGTGGGAGTTTGTTGGGTTTTATGCCCTAAAACTCGTAGATAGTAAATAAAACATTTGACTTGCTTCAGTGAAGTATTATTTCTATATAAAGTTTTGCCTAAATATAACCACAAATCCAATAAACTAAGAACCCATGATTATATTATGTATACTTGAAGTTTATGTGTGACATAAGTATGGATCAAGTTCAAGTAAATAGTCTAAACGATCTATAGTATATGGATAAGGTTGGGTACCTTAATCTTGGGGACACTATTGGTGCCGCTCGCTTTGTTCCTTAAAGACAGACGATGTGATCCTAATCGTTCATGTATAAGACATGTGAGTGAGGGCGTCCTATGCAAAGAGTTTGCATAGAGATCGGACCAGGAGATAAGTCACTTTCACTTTACAACACCGTTTACTGTTGAAACGGAACATCTCATACATATAACCTAGGTAACTCGATCTTAATCCTGAGCTAACTATGAACTCCTGTTTATTTAGGATTATCCTTTGATTTGCATGGGTGAGAGTGGCCAAACATCGCCGACTCAATAAGCCTACCATTTTGGGGATAAGACTAAATTGATAGCTGAGGACATAGCTTTGCAAGATGGAATTCACTGCTACCCGTTTTAGGGTTAGTAAAGGTTGTTCTCTTAAGTGCTGACTTCGAGTCTTGAACAAAGGGGCCCCGCCCTCTCATAACCTTGAGGGACTTGGTTCAGTGATTGTATCACGAACTAGTTGTTCATTAGAGGATCAGTGGAACTTAAGGAACAAGATGTAACTATAGGGGTAAAACGGACATTTGACCTAGCTCTAGTTACGAACAACCGGTGAAGGGTCGACTTACTAATCATGGTTATCTAAAGTGGACAAGAAATATATCTACAGTGAGGGGAGTGCAGCTACGGGCTATAGTGGAGTGTCTCGGAAGCTAACGAACGACGAATGACTAGGTTAATGAGATTAATCGGTTATCATCATTTCGTTGGAGTCCATGATCTGTAGGTCCATTAGGTCCCTCTACTAGCTCAATAGGAATAAAACTTGGAACAATATGATAGGTTAATATTTGAAATGTTCATATTCGGAAAAGGATACAAAAGTCGCTTATATACGATATTTAACGACATATTAGTTTAATTATGAATTAAACTTAAAATGAGAGTTATATATTTAAATATGATTTAAATATTAAACACGTGAATATGGATGCATGTTCGAGAAAATTCGTTGGGAGAAAGAAACCAAGATTGCACAAATGGTATTAATTTAATATGAGATATTAAATTAAATAATTTTATTTTAATTAAATAAATGATATTTAAATTAAAATAAAAATAAAAGAAAGTGGGATTATTCAGAATTTTATTTGCAAATTTTGAATTTAAAAGAAATTCAAAAGTTAGCAAATTTTGGAGGTGGTGCTTAATGACTAATCACTTGTAATTAGCCTTATTGCACCACCTAATCTTGTGACTCAAAATGATCCCTATTTGTTGTCAATTTTTTGTGCAATTCTTGTGCATGATTTTTCTCTATATATAGAGGATGAGCTAATGAGAATTAGTGGATTTCTTCAACCTAAAATGCTGCCAAAATTATCCCAAGAACTTCCATGTTCATACTCTCAAGCTTGCTTATACCCATAAGCTTTCCTTTCCAATTCCTATCAATTGAGGATCCCACAATCCGTTCCAAGGCCTGAGGATAGTAGAGAAGATCCAAGTGGTTGTCCAAAAGCCATTCGTGTGAATTATGAAGCATCAGATTATACGAATTGGGAGCTCCAAGAGATAGGTACCTTATTACTCTATTTTTTGTTCTTATGGACAACATGTCTTCTAGGATTAAATTGATCAAATTGTGTGCCTAAGATCCAAAATTGCTTCCGGATGTGTGATATTAACACCTACAATTATTACTAAAATAATTAGTAACATTGATATACCTTATTATGAGTAGCTAAATACATCAATGATCGACTTGTTATTTTTTAACAAAAAAAAATCATTGATATATATTTTTAATTGTTGATGTATTATGAAGGTCATTGAATGCAAAATTTGTTATAAGTATATCAATAAGATATGCAATTTTAAGTACATCATTGGTATATTAGTAGTATATCATTACTCACTAAAAGTGTAATTTCAAGCACATCATTAGTGTATTAGTAGTATAAATATATATATATATATATATATATATATATATAGGGTATATTGATGATATATTTGCCAAAGATCAAATATATCTAAACTAATGAAAACTCATGTGTATACTTCATGAATGGAGTATATTATATATTCCTGAAATATACTATATATTTAGTATATTAGTTGATTGATATACCAAATATCCAGTATATCAGTCACACTAAATAACACCATTGATGTACTTTTTAAACTTCCAACTTACAATGTGTTTTTAGGATTTTTTTTTACTATATTTGCAACATTAAAAAACTGATGACATGATTGCAAATTTCATTTTTATTTTTGTTATTCTTGCAACTACCCTTTATTTAACGTACTGTTCTTAAAAAGAAATTCTCAATTGAAACTTTATTTTTATTTGAAACAACAACGGTGACACATGGTTTTTGTTTTCTCAGTAAAAAAAAAAAATGAAAACAAGAAAAAAAAGTTTTGAAATACTTTTCAATTTATAAAAGGAAGATAAGAACCATTTATTTCTTACCCAAGTCTCTTGAAGATTTGGGTTGAATTTTTTATTTATTTTTTTGAGTTCAACAACATTTGAGGTGGGAGATTCAAACCCATGACCTTTTGGTCATAAACACATATTTTAGGTCTGTTGAACTATGCTCTCATTATTGATACATACACACATCTTCTAAATAAATAAATGAATTTGAGTTGATTATGAGCATGCTCGGGGTAGAGTCTTTTATATGTAAATAAATGAGTATCTAATTTTTTTAAAAAATATATTTTTTTATTAATTCTTTCACAAAATTAAATAATAAAATGGATAGATATTTCATATGAATGTTAAAAGAGACAACTACTCGTGTTGGAACAATGATTGAATAATTATTGGATCATATTCAATAACATACAAAATAGTAGAAAAGAAAACAATTATGATATAGATTCCTTCCTTAATTTCATTTATAAGATGCGTGTGTAGATATAAATTTTTTAGGCCCCATTTGATAACCATTTGGTTTTTGAAAATTATGTTTGTTTCTTCCCAATTTCCTTACCATGGTTTTCATCTTTCTCAAGGACACATTTGAATTCCTAGTCAAATTCTAAAAACAAAAACAACTTTTTGAAAACTATTTTTTTTTTAGTTTTCAAAAACCAAGTCAAATTTTGAAAACAAGGGAAAGATGTAGATAACAAAACAAAGAAATTTGTGAGTAAAAGTGGTGTTTATAGGCTTAATTTTCAAAAACCAAAAACAAAAAACAAAATGGTTATCAAACGGGGCCTTAGTAAAAAAATTTGGGGTGTGTTTGGTTTAACTTTTCAAGTGTTTAATTTTGAAAATAAATCATTTTGAAAAAAATTCTAGTATTTGGCAACCACTAAAAATGACTTATTAGAAAATGAGATTGATAAATACACAATTTTGAGAGAAACACTTGAAACCAACTTTTTAAAAAAGACTTCTTAAGTAAACAATAACTTGTGTAGAAAAACACTTGTGAGGAAATGCAACCAAACATATGAGTGTTTAAATCCTAAACAATTTTTATACAAAATGTTTTTTAAAAAATGCATTATTGAAAAACATTTAAATTAAAATGTATTCCAAACGGACCCTTAATCTACATTAGTAATGACAAAGAAAATCAAATTCATACCAAACTCTTTGACAGATTTGTTACAATAAAAGGGATTCAAACCTTCAACTTAAAGAAAATATTACTAGTATCTTAATGGTTGACTACTTCTATTCATGAGGGTACATGCCAATTACCGCTGAGCTAAGCTCGCTTTGGCTACTTCTATTCATGTTACCTTCATATGATTTGTTACTAATTTAATATATGTTATAAATGACATGTATTTTCGTCAAAGCGAACATGACTCAGCGGTAATTAGCATGTACCCTCGACCAAAAGGTTAGAGGTTCGAATCCCTCCACTCCAAATGTTGATGTACTCAAAAAAAAAAAAAAAAAACATGTATTTTCAAAAAATTAAAGGATATAATAATTATTAAAAACCATTAAGTTACTTTTTCTATTTTTAAAAATTGAAAAAAGAAGTTATCATATTTAAAAGGATTTTTTTTTCTTTCTTTCTTTTTTAAGCTAAAGATGTATACATTATAACATAAATGATCATTTCCCATATCTCTATCTCTAGTGTGATAATGTCCACCTTGAGTAAAAAATTTTGTTTTTTGTTTCATCTAAAATATCTCATACCAATGAAGATATTGTCCCTTACATATATATCCATAACCTTCCTCTTATCTAATCCATGTGGAACTTTGGTTGCATTTCTAATAGTATATAATTAAAAATTAGAGACTTAATTGAAATTAAAATTTTACACTTAGTAGATAAAATAGTATAAATAAAATATAACTAATATTTTTTTTTGAGTTCAACATCTATAGGGTGGAGATCGAGCCATCATATCTTTAAAATGATAATTGGTGTTTTATCTATTGCTCCAATTGGTATATAATTATTAAATAGTTGGAATAAGTGTATGGAATTTCATAATTAATAACGTAATATTCTCTGTTTAAAGAACACACCTTTTATGAAAAAGAGTTTAAAGATTATTCCATAATTGACACCATAATTATGTTATAAAGTTGCAAGTTTTTTTTTTTTTTTTTGACAGCAATAAAGTTGCAAGTTTAAAATTATAAATGATTTTTATTTCCATAATTTGACCTCATAATTTGTATATTTACCATTATTACCAAATCCTATTCTTAATTAATTTTTTTTTTGATACACTATTCTTAATTAATTAAGAGCACGTATTAGCTCATTCTCAGAAACAATGTGCCCATATTAGTTTCATTCTCCAAGTCATTTTGGTAATTTGATTTTCTATTTTCTTCCATTTTTTCAGTATTTTCAATAAATAAGGTTGTAATTAGTAATTTTCTGTTTATAAATATTCTTTCATAACTTTCATTAAATTAAAAATTACCATCAATTAACCCTATGAAAACCTAAAAATAAGCCAAAATGAAAATAACTATAGCATGTACCACCAAAAAGTCTGAGGTTTGAATTCCCTTCAAATATTGTTGAATTAAAAAAACCCGAAACCAAACCATTAGGAATTTTATTAGTTAACAACAAAAGTGTCCTGATTAATAAATTTATTTTAATAACCATGAGTCAAAATTTAATCAATTAAAAAAAATTAAATTACAGATTTATATGCTACTTAATTTTTTTTATTGTGTTTTTATACTTTGAATTATATTTATTTAGTCTATATTAAAAAGATCAGTTGATGTAACGATACATATATTATACTTAATTTTATCTTTTTTTTTTTTTTTTTGAGTACATCGACATTTGGGGGTGGGGGGATTCAAACCTCTAACCTCATGGTCGATGGTACATGCCAATTACTGCTGAGCTAAGCTCGCTCTGGCCTTAATTTTATCTAATTGATTCGATAGCTAGTTGGATGTGTTACAAAAATTAGATAAAACTATTTCCTAATTAAATTTGAGATTGCCAATCAAGTTGAAGAAGTTAAAATTAGGGTTTGTAAAAAAAAATATAGTTTTAATCTGATCAAACTTATAATGCTTTAATCTAGTTCGACGATCGATTTTATAATGTTTTATTTAGTTAAACTATTTTCATATTGATTGAATAGTGATCTAATTTTAACATAATTCAGTTAGTCAAAATATCAATAGTTTTATTATTATAAGTGTGAATTTCTAACTTGTCGTTTTATTTTTTTAAATCTTCAATGTGAATGTTGTAAAAATAACGTACAATGTGAAATGAAATTAGAGTTTCATCCGTGCAAGCATAAAGGGGAGGAGGAGGAAACCAATTAAACATAAATTCTAATTAAATAAATGGGAAAAAAAATATTATTTAAAAATATCAGTAAAATAAATAATTCAATTCAAATAAAAGCTGTCCGGATGCGGCTGCACCGTCTCTCGAACGGACCACGAGGGAGCGGCAGCTTTTCACTACACACTCCTATAAAACGCGTACTCGTATGAAATTTAGCTCCCATTTTCTCGCCGGCGATCCTTCTATCTGCTGATTCACGGCCGTGCCGGAGGCGGACGCGGCGGCGCGGCGGTGTTTTCTCGGTTTGGCCTTATCTTCTGACTCCTTCATGGCTAACTTCCACCGCCTCTTCCGAGTTTTGTTGCTGCTTTTCACTTTCTCAGGTTTGCTTTCTTGATCTTGTTGGTTTGGCTGCTCAGAAACTGCGGGAAATGTTTTGGAACTTCTTTCTTGTTTATTTTAATCTCGTAATCAGGGGAAGAACGTCGAAATTTTGGCTACTGGAGTTGTGAAATGTTCTGTGTTTGTTTCTTGAATTCAGTGAGTTGCAGAGGACTTTGATTCTTTCCGGTTTCTTTTTTTCTTTTGTTTTCTCCTCTGCGGATTCTTACCGATTAGTTGGATGGAATTCCGTTTCCTAGCATATTCTTTGTCTTTTAGGACTTTCTCTTCTCCAAAGAATATTTGTGAAATCGAGATGATCTATGATCATCTATTTTTCAATTAGGAATTTGTATTGTTTTAAACTCTTTGAGATTCGTTTCTCTTTTGATAGAATTTGGATTCTAAACACTCTGGCTCAGCTTTAATTCGGCTTGGGTTTCATTTCAGGTTCAGTAATCCGAACTCAGAGCGTTGGAATTGGAATTAACTATGGCCAGATCGCTAATAATCTGCCGTCTCCATCGCGCGTCGCCATTCTTCTCCAAAGTCTAAACATCAGCAGAGTAAAACTGTACGATGCAGACCCTAATGTCCTGTTTGCCTTCTCCAGGAGTAATGTGAACTTCATTATAGGACTTGGTAATGAGTATCTCCAGAACATGACCGATCCACAGAAGGCCCTAGCCTGGGTTCAACAACATGTTCAAACGCACATCTCTCAGACTCAAATCACTTGCATCACTGTTGGGAATGAAGTTTTCAACTCTAATGATACCCAATTAAGGTCTAATCTTCTTCCTGCAATGCAATCTGTTTATAATGCGCTTGTTAATCTTGGGCTGGATAAGCAGGTTTCTGTCACCACTGCTCATTCCCTTAATATCTTAGCCAACTCTTTCCCTCCATCGGCTGGGACGTTCAGGCCAGATCTCGCTGAATACTTACAGCCAATTCTCAATTTCCACTCGATGGTCAAGTCGCCTTTTCTTATAAATGCATACCCTTTTTTTGCATACAAGGATAACCCTGGCCAAGTTCCGCTAGAGTATGTGCTTTTCCAGCCTAACCAAGGGATGACTGATTCCATTACAAATTTGCACTATGACAATATGCTGTATGCTCAAATCGATGCGGTTTATGCAGCCATCAAAGCGATGGGGCATACAGATATTCGAGTCCAGATTTCCGAAACTGGTTGGCCATCTCGGGGTGATCCAAATGAGGCTGGTGCTACACCGGAGAATGCGGGGTTGTATAATGGTAATTTGTTAAGAAGAATAGAGAGTGGACAAGGAACCCCAGCAAAACCATCAGTTCCTATCGATATCTATGTCTTTGCTCTATTTAATGAAGACTTGAAGCCTGGTCCAGCATCTGAGAGAAACTATGGTCTTTACTATCCTGATGGCACACCGGTTTATAACATTGGATTGCAGGGGTACCTTCCAGAGTTGTTGTATTCATCATCGAAAAGAAATGTAAGAACCATTTATTTTGTTTTTGAGTCCCTATTATTGTTTCTACATTCTTGTACAAAAATCTAATTTTTGATTAATTCCTTTGCAGGTTTTCTCAGTTTTCAGCTTGCTTCTGATATTGATAGCCTGCTTAATCTACACTTGAGAGCTTCACCATCAATCATGAGACAGTAGAGGTATACCGAGTAATAGTTAGAGATTCTTATTCATAGCCTGAGTTTTATAGAGAAGCCGCCCATTACAGATCCCCTTTCAGCTTCTGCACTCAACTAACCATCTGTATTGTATATTTACTTCCTGTCCCGTCATCAATTTGGTTCATTGGATGATTTTTTTTGTAGTTTCACACAGCAATAAAGTATTATTATTTCATTAAAAAGATTTCACAGTTTTGTCTTAATTTGAATAATATTGAGCTCCAGAAGAAGAACAGTTTTGTTTTTCTTCCTCTCTTTGCAGCTCCATTCAGATACAATTGTAAATCTCACGAACTCAAGGACTAATACTGGAAATGGGCCATTCAATTCATTCTGTAAGAATCTGGAATCAGTAAGGTTTCTCTTCTCTTTCCTCCAATGGTATATCCAACATATACAAGAACCTATCTTCTTCGTGATAAATTCTGGTTGTCTCCATCAGTCTCTCTCTTATTTTACATGTGAATCACGCTCTTAAGTTGCTGCAATCTCCAGTTGAAGCAGCCTTGTTTGAACATCATTTCATGTACCTAAACACATATTTGAAACCGCAAAAAGTAGCCATCTGGTGAAGGTTGAACAGTTGTCATCTCAAATCTTGGACTTTCTTCTCCCTCTTTGCTTTGTCTTTATTCTGGGCATCAGCTTCTGGCCCTTTTGGTGGAGTAATCTCATACGCCTTTTCTTTTTTGAAATCTCCTTGTTGGCGGGGCCTACTGATTTTTACCAGATTATTTGATGGTGTTGAATTGAACGAGGGTCAGCCTCCTTGGGCTTGGCCCTCTGTTTTCCTTTTTGATAAGTTTGATTTTGATTTTGATTTTGATTTTGATTTTTGAATGGTGTCATCTGAGGAGAAAGATGAGCCCCCTTTCTATATGAGGCGGTGACTGTCTTTTTCAAAGGGAGGTGGTGTGGGAACAGATTTGAGTGGCTTGCAAATAAAGGAATTAGGTATATTTTTGTTGATATTTTTCATGGATACCTTTTTTTGTATTCTTATAAATGGACTGAACATAAACAAGTATCAATGAAATATTACACTATTGTAAACATGAAAGATTTTTATTTTTTCATTACTGCCAACATATGTTTGGTTAAAATACTCATTTGTACTTTGAATTTCATTCCATTTTAGTCATGTACTTACAAACATCCAATTTTGGTCCTCGTGCTTTATCCCCTACCGTTGGCTTGAAGTAAGTAATCATAATAACTTTTATGCAAGAAAAGACATCATGTGAACATATTTGTCGGATATACTGAAAACTAATAGAAACCAATATTTTTTTTCATTTTTTAAGAAAAGTTAACAATAAACTAAAAGCTTTATTCAACAACTAAAATGAACAAAGACCAAAATGGTATTTTAAACACATTTTTATTAAATTGAAAATTTCCCTATTCCATATCAATTTCTATTTAAGGGAGGAATACTTCTCTGTTTTTATGAAATTTAATAAATGGGTTTTAATTGGCCTCCAATTCAAATTGAAGATGATTGTGCTGTACAATTCTACCCAACCTTCAAACATAACATCGGCTATCGAGAATTCATGAGTTAAGTTCTATGTAATGATACAATTTCTTTTAACTACTTTCTTTTTATATAAAATATTTTCACTAATCTAAATAAGATATACATTTTTTAGTTTAAGAAAAGAGAGTGAAATATTTAAAAAGAAAAAAAAGAGTGGAGATTCAAACCTCGAACTCCAAAGAAATGAATTAGACTCCAACTCGAATTGAAGATGATTGTGCTGTACAATTCCACCAAACCTTCAAACATAACATCGGCTATCGAGAATTCACGAGTCTTACTCTTAGTTTTCACCCTTTATAAGGTGATTAAATTCTATGTAATGATACAATTTCTTTTAACTACTCTCTTTTTATGTGAAGTATTCTCACTTATCTAAATCAGATATACATTTTTTTAGCTCAATAAACGAGAGTGGAAATATATATATATATATATAAAAAAAAGAGTGAAGATTCAAACTTCCAATCCAAAGAAATGGGGTAATGTCTTAATTGTTGGACTGTGTTCATATTAGTTGAATTAAACATATATTTTTGCTTCTTCTCTCAAGTTTCTCTTAATTTTCTCTAAGTTCCCTAACACATTCTCTCTCTAATTACGTCTCCTCTTTTGTAATTTAGTGTTTCCTTTCTCATAGTTGATAATAAGATACTTTAGTTTTAGTAGTAAGTATCAATTATTCAAATAACCTTCTATTTGATGAATAGCTTTTGAGATATCATAATCAAATAATTGAGTAATTTATTATTTAAGTACTAAACAACAATACTTTTATAAAATAAAAATTCTTGCTATATGTCACTTGATTTGTCATTTCTTCTAATGATAGGCAGTTGCCTTATCGATTAGACAAGACAAATGACATGGCTGACTATTTTTATGTATTTTCTATTAAATCATTTACTTCAAAACTGTTCTCAAAATTTTTTCAAAAAAAAAAAAAAAAAAAAAAAAAAACTGTTATCAAAATAATTTACTGTCCGTTTGATAACCAATTGGTTTTTGAAAATTAAGTCTATAAACACTACTTCCACCTACAAATTTCTTTGTTTTCCTAATACATTCTTTCCATATTTTCAAAAATTAAGCCAAATTTTGAAAACTAAAAAAATAGTTTTCAAAAACTTGTTTTTGTTTTTGGAATTTGGCTTGAAATTCAAATGTGCTCTAGACAAATGCGAAAACCATGATAGGAAAATGGAGAGAAACCAAACATAATTTTCAAAAACAAAAAACCAAATGGTTATCAAACGGGGCCTTAGTTTTCTCTAGAGTTGTTCGGTAAAAAGAAGTTGGATGTTTTCTTCAATAATCTATTTGTGTTTTTTTTTTTTTTTTTTTTTTTTTTATAAATATTATTTAGGCAAACTTATTGTAAAATATTGTTATGGTAATTAGGAAAAGACGGCCTCGTCTCGATGATCATCCAGTTGTCTCTTGAAATTAAAGGACGACATCGATTAATGTAAAGAAGATATTTTTTTAAGAAAAAATATTGTTTATACTTAAAATCGACATACTCGTTCAATATATTTTTTTCAATTTTTAGTAATCAAAATTTAAGTTTTATGTTTTGAAATTATTTTAATTAAATTTTCATTTTAAATTGATTTTTAGTAATTGAAATTCATTTCTTTTCTACTCTTTTTAATTTATCTGAAGAATAATACTTTCTTATATTCCAGCGTATTTTGAGCTTAGTTTACTTCACTCAGAATAATGTTGTAGCAACACAACTAATTGTTGCATGTGTTGGTGTTTAATGAAAAGAACAAAACTTGGCTACATACTGGCGGATCCAGAATTTTACGTCTGGGGGCACAAGTTCATATATAAGGAAAATGGTAAGAAAACTCGAAAATGGGATGATCCTGAAACGAAGAAACCAACTACTATTTATAGCTATACAAATAATAACTCTCTGGAAAAATGAAAAGACAAACAATAAATACTTTGTAATTACATTAATTACAGTTTATTTATATGTATTTACAACAGATGCATAATACAGAAGGTCATTCGTTTTCTCTTTAATTATGAGCAATTACAGCAGTTGCAGAACATAAAAAGGCAAAAACCGTTCATGTTCACACAAGTTATGAATTTAATTTCCGGACATTAAATTCATAATTTAAGCAACCGTTTAAAAACTTTTGATAAACTAACCACCACTTTCTTTCACACATTTACACCAAAATCCAACAATCCTGTCACACCCCCTCCCGGACCACCTGCTAGCTTAGCCCGAAAGATGGCATGAAGCCAACGGACATCGTCCTCCTCTAACGATACCTGCCGACCCTCCTGAACGCTGAACCTGATAAACATACTAATCATAGATATAAAACATTCTACATGAAACAGAACACAACAAAATCCTTGAAAAAAAAACTTTCAACAAACACGAGGTGCCGCCCTGACATAACTTGGTTCGGATAATAATCTGATATAGATATCGTACCAAAAACATATACGACTAGGGTTAATACAACCATGACCTCTAGGACTAAATTGTCCAATCCTTACAAAACATTTACAATATAGACGAACTCAATATACAACTCCACCCACGTACTGGAGCTTGATCTGGAACTTTCAGCAGACGTTGGCAGAGTATCAGGCACCGGGAGCTCGATCTCTACCTGAAAGTGGAAAAACATTTTGAAAGAATGAGCTACGAAGCCCAGTGAGTGACTAACTTTAAAACTGTACATTTGGAAATCAGAACACGTGATAAAACTTTAAACGTATAAAGATGCTCAACCAAGGCGTTAAACATAAACGTGCAACGATAAAAGCTTTCTTAAAAACATCGCAGGCTCGTCATTAAAAATCTAGCAAGACATATCAAGTACATCAAACATTTTAACTAATATGACCGATCTACGTTGTGTAGGGCACGCCCAGTACAACCAACGTTTACTAGTCCTACGATGTAGTGGGGCCCGCCCAGCACTCCCATCGTCTTTGTCGTAGTGGGGCCCGCCCAGCACTCACGACAACATCGTTGTCACGGAGTACGCTCAACGTCAACAACGGAATATAACCTGTGTGCACACGGTACCATATAGCCTCGGGCTCAATATCTCAGTCATGTAGTCAATAGAAATCTCAGAAAATCACATGAAAACGTTTAAACATGCCTGCTTATCGTTATCTTTCATAAAATCCAAGCTTACTCAGCTTGCTCGTGGAAGAAAAAACGAAAATCTTTAAATAATTCTTGCTAATACATGCTTGGCTTAAAAGGATGTCGTTTCAACTATTTTTCAGAAACTCGATAATCACATGCTCATTTATAAACCTCATTAGAAAATCTAAGCTCATAACTTAAGCTTGAAACCATTCATAAAAACCATGTATCACTCATAGAAAAGCATGTAAAACATCTAGACATGAACAACCGTTGGAAACAATTTTCGAAATTCATTTTGTCACTCACAGTCTTAGCTAGTTTCCTGGTCCGTAGACTCGACCTATTTCCTCTTGGCCTGTCAAACAACCAAAACCGAGCATTAGAACCATAGATAGCTTTGTCTTTCCATGCTCATGAATTTCTAAACAATTGGATTAAAAATCACATTCACATCCTACTTTCCAGATTTTCCAGATTCTACACCACAACTTCCAACACTCATAACTTCCTCAATACTTAACAAAAATTAATGTAATACACATCAAACTCTTCATTTTCGAACACTCTACAACTTACCCGAAGAAATGAAAACGAGATTCTCAACCAATTTGTCCAGAAACGCCCCAAACACAGACAACACAGATCCGAGGTTCTCTGCTACCCTTTATCTTTCGCCTAAAATTAAACCTACTTCAAGTCATTTTTGTTTCACGAATTCTTCATGAAAGTTGTAGGAAATTGAATAAGATTTCCAACCATACCAAATAGAGCTTCTGATTCAACTTGTACAACCCAGAATGCTTGAAACACCAGAGGAAACCAGAGATCCTCCTGCTTTGCTCGAAAATCCTGTGCTCTGTTTTCCATTCCAAAAACCATTAACTTCTCATACGATTTAGCTCAAGCTTCCTTCATGAAATTTGTTAGAAAATGAACTAACTTTCAAGAAAAGCAAACCTCACCTCTTATTTCCTTTTGTGTAGCTCAAACCGAATAAAAAACTAGAGGTTGACAGGTTGAACTCAGATTCTGCTATGGCTGGCTTTGCATGAGCTTTTTGCTATCTTCTTCAACCTCAAAACCACGAAATTCTTCTTCTTCTTCTTCTTCCCTCACTCTCTCCCTCAACTGCTCTGAAATTTGGATGGAAAATGATGGAAAAATGGCTGGTAATGGGCTGGTAAAGAAGGCTGTCAGTGGTGGGTTTTAAACCACCGCTTGCTGTCTTTTCCCATCTCCTTTTTTTTTTTTTTGGTTTTCTTTCCTTTCCCATTTCTTTCTCTTTTTAAATTAATAACTTCCAACCAATTTTAATCCAACCATGAAACCACAATAGATGACAAGAGGAAATGATCCAAGGAAAGTCTCGGGTTTACAAATCCCCCACATAAAAGAAAGTGAATAGATAAAAACAAACACATTGAGAGCAAACAGACAAGTTATGCATAAGGAGAGGTGTCTTCTGGACTTGAACCTTCCGTAGTGAATGTCCATCGAATTTACCGAAGAAATAGTGAGATGAGCTCTGGAACTATCCTTCTCATTAGTAAACTGAGACAATAAACATCACACATAACTTATCTTGTATCTTTGAGTTCTATACGTCTGTGTCCATTTTGGTCCTGGAAAAAATCCCGATTTCATGAGAGCTTTAGGGAACATAAGCCATTTGAAAAAGTTCTCACAGAAGTGATCCACTTCTACTCTCACATAAGTGATATTGATTAAGAGTATTCTGCCATTACTCCCTTTGTAAACAAGATATCAATATGACCTTAACTTCGACAAATCACACACACTCTATTGGGGTTGGTGCCCTAAAAACTCGTAGATAGTGAATGAAACAAATAGTTATATACTTGTTCGATAAAGTCGTTATTGAGTTATTGTTCACTCAAGTTATTAAATGACTGAATTGCACGTTAAATAACCTAAATTCAATAAACTAGTATCCTTGGCTATGACATGAGTGCTTGAACTATATGTTGTGACATAAATATGGATCAAGTTCAAGTAATAGCCTAAACGATCTATAGTATAGGGATAAGGCTGGGTACCTTAATCCTAAGAAAACTATGTGACGTGGCCCATTTTGTTTGAGTACAAACGACGTGATCCTGGATCGTTCATGTAAAGACATGCAAATGGGGGCATCCTATGCAAATGAGTTTGCATAAGACCAAGACCGAGAAATAAGTCACTCTTACTTTATAACGCCGTTTACTGTCAAGACTGACTATTTCAATGCGATGACCTAGGTAACTCGATCTTAATCCTGAGCTAACTATGAACTCCTGTTTATTCGGGCTTATCCTTAGATCTGCATGGGTGAGAGTGGCTCAACAACACCGACTCAATAAACTCCCCATTTCAGGGATAGGAACGGGTAGATAGCTGGGGACATAGTCTTGCAAAACGGAATTCACTCCTACCCAATTTAGGGATAGTAGAGAGGTTTTTCCCTTAAGTACTGACTCCGGAACGTGAACAAAGGGATCCCGCCCTCTCATTGGCCCGAGAGGTTTTAGGTTTAGTGGTGGGACCACAAACCGATTGTTCATTAGGGACTCAGCTAGAGACTTAAGGAACAAAGATGTAACTTCAGGGGTAAAACGGACATTTGACCCAGCTCTAGTTACGAACAACCTGTGAAGGGTCGACTTACTAATCATGGTTATATCGGGTGGATGGAAATATATCTACAGTGAGAGGAGTTCAACTATCGGGCTATAGTGGAGTGTCCCAGTAGTTAACGAATGTTGATTATCTGAGTTAAAATAGTTTAACCAGTTAATCTCGGATCGTTGGAGCCCATGATCTGTAGGTCCATTAGGTCCCCCTGCTAGCTCATACGGAATAAACTTTAGAACTAGTAATGAATGAAGTTTGAAATGTTCAAACACGAGTTAGGGAGTTAGTGTCAATATATGCAATAAGATTGACAAAATGGTTTAATTATAAATTAAACTAGATCGAGAGAGTTGGGAATATTTAAATGAGATTTAAATATTAGGAATATGTATTCGATACAATATTTTGTTTTGGATATGGATGAGGATTTGTATTAGAAACCGGGATTGAAAGAGAGTGAGATTTGGTGCAAATATTTAATTTAATATTTGATATTAAATTAAAATAATTATTATTAATTAAAATGTTTAATTAGTAAATAGAATTAATTTTTACTTAAAAATTAATTTGATAAGTTAGTGGATTTTGTTGGTTTTTTATTTTCGTTTTTGAAATTATTAAATCCAAGAGGCAAATTCACCAAGCTTGACACCAAACCCATTTTCTCTTCTTTGATCTAAGACACCTAATGGAGTGATTAATCTCCATTCTTAATTGTTGTCTTGATTAGGAAGCTTGATGGCATTATGCTTCTTCAATATAAGAGTAGAAAAACAGAAGATCAAGATTGATCTTGGATGTTTTTTTGGAAAATTTTCTCTTAACATTAAACTCTCTCAAATCCATCTCTCCCTCTCAAAAGTTCATCACAATTGGAGTCCCACAACTCGTTCTAAGGCTGGAGAATAGTGGGGAAGACTCTCATGGTCGTCTACAACCGATTCGTGCTGAGCATTCATCAACGGAGTGGTTTAATTTCATCCAAAAGGTTGGTACAAAAACTTGCTCTGTTTTTCGGTTGTAAAAACAATGTTTTTCTTTTGCGAAATTAACGAAATTAAAGTGCAATCGATTCAAATTGCTTCCGCTAGAGTGTTCTACACTCCTTCACACTCTACAAACATCATAGAAATGGAAAGAAACTATAAGTTTCTTAGTGTGTCAATTATGAATCATTCAGCCAGTTTGCCTATTGAACCTAGATCTTGGGATCTCCAGTCAACTAGGTTAGGTTTCCACCAAATAATTCATTTCAAAGGCTTCAGCCCCATTTCCCTCAATGTATATGTCACTTGCTCTCTTGACAATCCTTTCGTCAAAGGATCAACAATATTCTCTTTCAATTTCACATAATCAATGGAAATTATTTCTTTAGAGAGAAATTTCCTTACTGAATTTTGCATGCATCTTATTCGTCGTGACGTTCCATTACATACATTATTCTTAGCTCTCATCGAGGCTGCTTAACTGTCACAATATATACATATCACACTCACAGACTTTATCCACAATGGAATATCTTCAAGAAAGTTTCAAAGGCATTCAACTTCTTCTCCAATTTAGTCAAGAGCTATAAACTCTGATTCCATAATAGAACGCGATATACACGTCTGTTTTGAAGATTTCCATGATACACTTGGTCCACCTAAGGCAAATACCCACTCGGTGATTTAGTCTCCATGCTATTAGAAATTCAATTAACATCACTAAATCTTTCCAGTACATGTGGATACCTCATACAATGCAATCCATAGTCTAGAGTGTACATCAAGTACCCTAGAACCCTAACTAAGCATTCTAATGGTCATGCCTAGGATTGCCAATGTATCTTATTGCCAATGTATCTTAATACAATTTATTTTGTACATTAAGTCATCAACAACTCTAGAGTATTCTAGAGGAGATACACTTTCATCATTCTTCTTCATCAACATACAATTTTGATCAAATGGAGTAACACCAACTTACTCTCAAAGTGATCAATTTTTTCAACCCTTTCTCTTTATGATGAGATTGAGAAATTGTGTATCCACTTGAATTCTAATTCCAAGGATAACATCTACAAGACCATTGCCTTTCACATTAGAGTTGAATTTCAACATATCCTTAACGCAATCAATGACACTTCGATTCGTGTCAATTAACAACACATCCTCTCCACATACAAGCATACAATGATACAATTTCGATCTATGGTTTTAACATAGACATATTTATCACACACTCATTTATCTTTAAATCAATTTGATAACATAGTGTGATCAAACTTTTCATGTCATTATATGGGTGTTTGTTTCAACCCATAAAGAGACTTGACAAGTTTACAAACTTTATCTTCAAGTTCTTTTACAACAAACCCTTTAGGTTATGTTCCAAATAGATTTCTTCATCTTGACACAACTTCCTATCAAGTTTCAGGCTCACTGAAATCATGTTCAGAAGAAATAACTTTCTTAGCTCTTTTGCTTCTTCTAGGTTCAAACCCAGTTTTCTGATCATTTTGACCTTTCGAAGAGCTAGATTCATAATTCCTTTTGACATCACTACTTTTGTATCTTTATTCTTTTAGGAAATATATCCTTAAAGACTTTAGCTTCAATAGATTCCATTAATATCAGGTATTTCTAATATAACCACCAGGAATCTATAAGCAACATTATGCATTGCATAGCCTATAAAGATACACTCAATTGTTTTGGCTTGAGTTTAGTCATTTTTGGTAAAAGAATTTGTACCTTTTCCAAACACATGTCAAACACACCCCACACTTTCAACATTTTATATGAGGGTAACCTTCTATTCCATACTTCATAAGCTGACTTATCACTCTTTTTAACCAATTTCTCATACATGAATCTCTATTCACGTGTATAATATTTTTGAATAATATTTCCATCTCTCTCATATTATAGTCTAATTCATAATTAAACTAAAACACGTTACGTATATCACATATATAAATAACGTTCAACTCCCTAAATGAATTTGAACATTTCAAAATCTCTCATCATATTATTCTAAGGTTTATTCTGTATGAGCTAGGAGAGGGACCTAATGGACCTACAGATCATTGGCTCCAACGATTCGAGTTTGACCGGCTAATCTCATTAATCTAGTTAACCTACATTCGTTAACTACCGAGACACTCCACTATAGCTCGATAGTTGCACTCCTCTCACTGTAGATATATTTCTGTCCACCCAATACAACCATGATTAGTAAGTCGACCGTTCACAGGTTTTTCATAACTACAGTGGGTCAAATGTCCGTTTTACCCCTGAAGTTACTTCTAGTTCCTTAAGTCCCACTGGTCCTCTGATGAACAATTGGTTTGTGGTTCAACCAACAAACCTAATCCCTCTCGATCAATGAGAGGGTGGGATCCCTTTGTTTAAGCCTTGGAGTCAGCACTTAAGGGAACAACCTCTCTACTATCTCTAAAGAGGATAGGAGTGAATTCCGTCTTGCAGGACTATGTCCCCAGCTATCTACTCTGTCCCATCCCCAAAATGGTAGGCTTATTGAATCGGAGAACTCGGGCCACTCTCACCCATGCAAATCAAAGGATAATCTCGACTAAACAGGAGTTAATAGTTAACTCAAGATTAAGATCGAGTTACCTAGGTCATCGCATGAGATAGTCAATTTCATCAGTAAATGACATTATAAAGTGAAAGTGACTATTCTCGTGGTCTTGTCTTATGAGAACTCATTGCATAGGACGCCCTCACTCACATGTCAATACATGAACGACTCAAGATCACATCGTTTGTACTAAAGGACAAAGCGAGTCGCGTCCATAGTGTCCCTAGGATAAGGTACTGACGGGAACGACTTGTCGAGGGTCGTGTCAAATAAATTTATAATCCACGACACTACAACTATTTTGTAGAAATAGTGGTCGGGGTCGAACACAGGGAAGGGGGTCTAGCAAGTATAGAATTTCGTGCTTACGAAAACAGGGGGGATTTTGGAAAGCAGGGCGAAACAAAGAAAATAAATGCAAAAAAATAAAGAAGACAGAAATAAGCATGCAGAAGAGAATTAAGATGAAATTCAGTAACATAAAAAGGGATCACTGGATTGGGATTTCTTATGCTTGATTCTATTTCGATTGGCTTCCTAGTTTTCTCTAATAATTGTTCTAAACTGATTTCATTAGTCTGGTCGGCTTCTGGGTTACTCGGAGGACCCCCCTACACTAACCTGTGCTAATTATCTTGCTAATCGTGAATTCTGCAATTAACAAGATTGATTAATATATTCTTTATCGCTCGCCATCCCTCATACATAAAATAGCAACCATCCGAAACCTCTACAACGGTTACTAATTATATCTAACTAGTTTTAGATTAAGCAATTTCGCAATCACCTATTAAACTAGCCGCTTTGGGATCGTGGGTCCGGAATTGTATTAACTAAATTCGAATAGAATTCAAATCTAATTCCTACAACCTTTAACATGCATCCTAGGCTTATCAAGGGTCGTCTCGCGTAGAGAGTGGCTTGCCTCAACCTAGTGGCTATCTAAAAGTAACTGATTGAATACACAAGCGGTAATCACATAAGGTCGTCAATCCTAAATAGACTAGCCTCATGTATTGGTTTAAACGGGATAACATGCAAACTGAATGAAAAGACAGCAAGAATAGTAAGTACACTCCAAAAAACTCAGCCAATCTTAATATGAATCAAAGCATAAACTCAATCCAACAATCTAATACGATTAGCTACTCATAGATGAAGTAAAAACATGAATAAACAAGAAAGAATCCATAAGATATGACCTTTAAAGGTCTACAACAGTGCTGAAACGTAAAAGAGGCAAAAGAAATCGTAAAAGGACCAAATTTCTAACCTAGCGGCGGACTAAACCGAGGCTATGTATTTATAGAAGACACGGCGACGTCGTGACGCCAAGGGCAGCGTCTCGACTCTGCGAACTATACACTCCGGATGAAAATCGCGTCGGCGTCTCGACGCCAGGGGCAGCGTCTCGACGCCGTTCCTGATCCACGGCTTTGAAGGATTGGAATTCCGTAATTCTGTAAAGCGGAAGCGTGATTGGGACCTATTCGTGATTAATTTTGTTTAATCTAAAATACCAATACATTGGCAACAATCTTAGAACTATTCTAGATTTATATTAAGGCTAAGCATACAAAAATATTAGATCTAAATATAATTTATAAAGTAACAAATTACTTACTCTCGTTGATGACTCAGATTAAATTCACCAACTGCTTGTGAATTAATCACGAACTAGTGCGAACACCACCACTATGGCTACACCGGCAGGAGACTGGTGGGAGTCTAGAGGAAGCCTTGAGGGGAATTCTCTGAGAGTAGGAGAATGAATGAGATGTCTTTCACCCCGCCCCAGGGGTCCTATATATAGTAAAGGCCAAGACAAGACCTTTTCCTAATAGGAAAAGGAAGACCTTTTTCCTAATAGGAAAAGGAAGACCTTTTCCTAATAGGAAAAAGTCTCTAATTTTAATAAATAATTAATTAATTCCATAATTAATTAATTTCCCAATTGAATATCATATATTTAATCTTAGGGATTTTATTAAAATTAAAATTAATATGAATCCAATTCATATTAAATTTATTTGAACTCTTTCAAATATTTTCTTTCCTAATAGGAGAAGGTCTCTAATTTTAATAAATAATTAATTAATTCCATAATTAATTAATTACCCAATTAAATATCATATATTTAATCTTAGGGATTTTATTAAAATTAATATGAATCCAATTCATATTAAATTTATTTGAACTCTTTCAAATATTTTCTCTCAAGAATTAATTTTTGAAATTAATTCAAAAATTATATTATAAAGTTTCATAAACTTTATATTATAATGCATCAATATACTTTATACGATTCCCCAAATAAATTGAACACTTTCAATTTATAATTTATACTTAATTGCCTCAAGTCTCTTTACGAGCTACCAGTGGGACCTAATGGACCTACAGATCAGAAGCTCCAACGATACGAGACTAATTGGTCAAACTCATTAACCAAGTTAGTCAACATTCGTTAACTGTGGGTCACTCCACTAAAGACCCACAGCTGCACTCTTCTCACTGTAGAATATTTCTGTGTCCATGGATATCAACCAATCCAGTAAGTCAATCCTTCACGTGTGTTCGTAACACAAGCTGGGTCAAATTACGTTTTACCTCTGGGTTACCTCTGGTTCCTTAAGTACCACTGATTCCTCTAATGAACAAGTTGTTTAGGGTCCAACCACTAAACAGGAGTTCCTCTCGGGCCAGGAGAGGACGACGCACCTTTCACATCTACTTACCCCAACAACACTAGTCTGGGATTGGTTTACTCAACTCTCATCCTATCTTCCCCCTACACTGGCACTAAGGTCTTGTTAAAAGGCCCAAATGGAACAAACAGGTTGCTTCCTCTTGTTTAGGTGCCTGATCAAGTTAATAGTGAACACATGATATGGGGTTTTTGATAGGACCAAGTAGTATATTAACTACCCACTAGAATCACCTCCAAGACAATCAACCAATTAATAGTGCTCCAAAAACACAATAGATTAATCACCAATTTATCACCAAGAAAACAACCAACCACGGACAGCAATCAACCATAAAATTCAGAATACTAAAAACACAAAAACACGCACGATTTATACGTGGAAAACCCCTTCGATGTGAAGAGTAAAAACCACAGGACTTGTGAGGAGTCCACCCTTGTCACCTTCTCTTATTATGATAAAATTGAGCGAAAAAGAATCCAAATCAGTCATACAAAGATTCACAACCCACCAATACTTTCATACATAAGAGATCAACACAAAAGAGATAAAGAAGATGAAAATATCTCCAGTTCTACAGGTTCTGTCCAACAGCTATTACGAACAAACTAGATTTCCAAACGACGATCCAACCGTTCAAAACGAGGCCCTATGTGTCCCCAACAAGCTGACCAAATTTCAGCAAAATCCAACGGTTAAAAATTCGGAAATCGACAACTTTGTGAACGCTGTCGCTGAAAATCCGAACTGCACTGCTCTCCCTGCTTCTCTCTGTTTTTCTGTGTATTTTTCTGTATTTTTCTTGCTGCCGTCTTCCTTAGGTCATCCCATATCAAAGGAAAAAAAACCCTAGGCTTACAAGACACGCCCACTCATTTAACCTCAATTGGGCTGAACACATAACCCGACATATTGGGCTCATAAACACAAGTTTTTTTTTAAAAAAAACTCTTGCTTGTGCAACAAGTGGGCTGGACACCCACAACAATCTCCCCCTCCAGCCCATCATGGGGAAGACACAATCACATCCATGATCACTTGAACCTCATCCCGACAAGCTTACTACAAAGCTCGATCTTGCTTCCGGGAACTACTTTAGTTAACATATCTGCACTATTCTTGTCAGTGTGGACTTTCTTCAGTTTCATTCTCTTCTCTTCAATCACATATCGCAACCAATGATATCTAATGTCAATGTGTTTGGTGCGAGCATGATACATCGAATTCTTGCTCAAATCCATAGCACTCTGACTATCACAGAATACTTCATACTCATGTTGCTTCAAACCCAACTCTTGAAGAAACCTTTTAAGCCATAACATTTCTTTGCTTGCTTCCATTGCTGCAATGTCCTCTGCCTCAGTTGTGGACAATGCTACACATTTTTGTAGCTTGGATTGTCATGAGATGGCTCCCCCTGAGAATGTAAACACATAACCTGAGGTAGACTTTCTATTATCAAAATCACCTGCCATGTCTGCATCAGTATAGCCTTCAAGTATAGGTTTGCCACCTCCATAACACAAACTCAATTTGGAGGTGCCCCGCAAGTATCTGAAAATCCACTTCACTGCTTCCCAATGAGTCTTACCTGGATTGGATAAGAAACGACTCACTAAACCAACTGCATGTGTAATATCAGGTCTAGTACACACCATAGCATACATCAAAGAACCAATAGCAGAAGAGTAAGGAATGGATGACATAACTTCTTTCTCCTTCTCTGTTGTAGGACAAGCTGTCTTACTTAGCTTGAAATGAGTTGCTAGCGGTGTACTAACAGGCTTAGCATGCTTCATATTGAACTTTTCAAGCACCCGTTCAATATACTTCTCCTGGGATAACCATAATTTCCCAGCTTTCCTGTCACGAGCAATCTCCATGCCTAAAATTTGCTTTGCAGGACCTAAATCTTTCATGTCAAATGACTTGGACAAGTCTTTCTTCAAACTTTGAATCCTATTTGCATCCTGTCCAACTATCAACATATCATCTACATATAGAAGAAGAATGATGAAGTTACCTCCAGAGAACTTTCTAAAATACACACAAGAATCAGCTGTAGTTCGTTTATAACCATTGCTTATCATAAACGAATCAAATTTCTTGTACCACTGCCTTGGTGCCTGTCTAAGCCCATAAAGACTCTTCTTCAACTTGCAAACAAGTTTATCTTTCCCTTTTTCTTCAAATCCTTCAGGTTGCTCCATGTAGATCTCTTCATGCAAGTCATCATGTAAAAAAGCAGTTTTTACATCAAGTTGCTCCAACTCAAGATCAAGACTTGCTGCTAAACCCAACACTGTTCTGATAGATGTCATTTTGACCACTGGAGAGAAGATCTCATCAAAGTTAATGCCCCTTTTCTGGTTGCATCCCTTTACCACTAATCTGGCTTTGAGCTTCACTATCTTCTCACCATTCTTCTTGTACTTGAAAACCCATCTATTTCTCAAGACTTTCTTGTCCTTTGGAGGTTTCACTAGCTCATAGGTTTCATTCTTTTTCAGGGAATTCATCTCTTCCTTCATTGCATCGAGCCACTGGGAATGTCTAGACCAAGAGGAACCGATGGAGATCGATTAATCAAATACACGGCGCATTGCACTGCTTCAGCCCAAAATGTCTTAGGAAGATTAGACATTCTAAGCATGCACCTCACCTTCTCTACAATGGTTCTGTTCATCCTCTCAGCAACTCCATTGTGTTGTGGTGTGCTGGGCTCTGTCTTCTCATGTCTAATGCCATGCTGTGAACAATAATACCTGAACTCATTCGAAGTATACTCACCACCATTGTCAGATCGAAGACGCTTCAACTTTCTTTCGGTCTCCCTTTCTACCATGGCATGAAACTTTTTGAAAATCTCGAACACTTGGCTTTTTGTCTTCAACATATACACCCAAGTTCTCCGAGTAGCATCATCAATGAAAGTGACAAAATATCTATTGCCACCAAGAGACTCAACCTCAATAGGACCACAAACATCGGAGTGAACTAACTCCAACTTTCCTTGCCTTTTGATGGACTTCCCAGAAAAAGAAACTCTATGCTGCTTGCCTGCCAAACAATGATCACAAGGGTCAAGAGGAACTGTTTTATCAACATGGTAAGAGATTTACCTGCCAACAGTTTAATCCCCCTGTCACTCATATGTCCTAGCCTTCGATGCCACAAGTTAGGAGAATTCTTTTCTTCAACTGCATTCAGCTCAGAAGAACATACACTCAAGTATGTTTTATACAAAGAGCAACACAACTCACCACGAGCAACTGTTATTGAACCCTTAGACAATTTCCATTTACCATCTACAAAGGTATGTCGAAATCCTTCTTGATCAAGAACATTTGCAGACAACAAGTTAAGGCGTAAATCAGGAATATGGCGCACATTCCTTAATGTAAGCATGCACCCAACACTTGTCTTCACACGAATATCACCTAACCCAACAATGCTAGCTGAGCTCTGGTTTCCCATCTTCACACTACCAAAATCACCAGATTGATAGTTCATGAAATACTCCCTTTTGGGAACACAATGGTATGAAGCACCTGAATCTATCAGCCACTCTGTATCTGAACTCTCTACATGATGACACTCACTAGTTGCACAAATCAAGGTGACATCATCATCACTCTTAGAAGTGATTGCTGCAGTATTTCTATCATCTCCCTCTTTTTGTGAGTCTTGCTTCTTACCTTGTTCTTTCTTCCAACGGTAGCAAAACTTTTTTATATGGCCAGGCTTGTTACAGTAATGACATGTCCTAGTCTCTTTGTCTCTAGACTTGGACCTCCCTTTTGAGTTACCACGACCTTTGGGTCCCCTACTCTTGTTTCTTCCACAATTCTCAACAACAAGAGCATGTGAATTATCAACTCCCATCTCCTTTCTTCTTATCTCTTCATTGAACATGCTTTCTTTAATAACATTCAAAGACAAAACACCTTCTGGAGCAGAGTTACTAATAGTCACAACTAAAGTTTCCCAACTGTCCGGCAAAGAACTCAACAAGAACAAAGACTGCAATTCATCATCAAGAACAATCTTCATAGTAGTCAACTTATTAATAATATCTTGGAAGTCACTCAAATGCTCAGAAACAGACTTCCCACCCTTCAATTTCAAATTAACAAGCCTCTTGATTAATGAAGTTTTGTTATGTGCGGTCTTTCTTTCATAAAGACCTTCCAATTTCTTCCACAACGCATATGGGTCAGACTCTTGAGACACATGGTTAAAAATGCTAATATCAACCCACTGCCTAATAGTCCCCAAAGTTTTTCTCTTTAACTTTCCCCAATCTCTCTCTTCCATTTTCTCTGGTTTTGCAGGTTTAACAATGGTGCCATCAGCTCCTGTGGTTGCTTCAATTGGATCAAACAGATCTTTACAATATAACAGATCTTCCATCATCGGTCTCCAAATGGAATAATTGGTTGATGTCAATTTAATCATTGAACTACCTCCACTACTACTAGTAGACTCCATGACAATGATTAAATTAAAACCTTTCTCTGATACCAACTGATAGGACCCAAGTAGTATATTAACTACCCACTAGGATCACCTCCAAGACAATCAACCAATTAATAGTGCTCCAAAAACAAAATAGATTAATCACCAATTTATCACCAAGAAAACAACCAACCACGGACAAAAATCAACCATAAAATTCATAATACTAAAAACACAAAAACACGCACGATTTATATGTGGAAAACCCCTTCGATATGAAGAGTAAAAACCACGAGACTTGTGAGGAGTCCACCCTTGTCACCTTCTCTTATTATGATAAAATTGAGGGAAAAAGAATCCAAATCAGTCATACAAAGATTCACAACCCACCAATACTTTCATACATAAGAGATCAACACAAAAGAGATAAAGAAGATGAAAATATCTCCAGTTCTAAAGGTTCTGTCCAACCGTTCAAAACGAGACCCTATGTGTCCCCAACAAGCTGACCAAATTTCAGCAAAATCCAACGGTTAAAACTCCGGAATTCGACAACTTTGTGAACGCTGTCGCTGAAAATCCGAACTGCACTGCTCTCCCTGCTTCTCTCTGTTTTTCTGTGTATTTTTCTGTATTTTTCTTGCTGCCGTCTTCCTTAGGTCATCCCATATCAAAGAAAAAAAAAAAAACCTAGGCATACAAGACAATCCCACTCATTTAACCTCAATTGGGCTAAACACATAACCCGACATATTGGGCTCATAAACACAAGTTTTTTTAAAAAATAACTCATGCTTGTGCAACAAGTGGGCTGGACACCCACAACAGTTTTTTAGTAGAAATAATAAAAAACATCGATGAAAGAACATGATAAAGGGAATTTTTCATAAGAATCTCAATTTCCAATAGCCAAGCAACTTAAACATAAAGCTGAGAACTGAATACGTAGGGTTTTTGTTCTTTACCTTCTTTGACCTTAATTGCTCTTTTGGTTGTTTCTATGGTGACTTCATACTAAGAAATTGGTATGTAACGATATTGTTCAGCAGAGAAAACAAATATGTGAGCCACGGCTGCAATGGCCATCTGTAATGCAATAGAAAAATAACCAAGGTAACGACTGAAAAGATGTACACATCTCCTTAAAAAAAAACACTTGCTTTCCAGTTTGGTCTTCCAACTAGACAAGTCACTAAATATTAAAGTCCAACAATCTCTGTTGAAGTTTATTTGAAGAAATACTAGTTATTGTTGATCATGGTATGTATGTATTATTCCATCATCATATTCCTTTAGAGATAAGTGTAATTAATAACCAAAACAAAGCAAGCAATGAACAACAAAAAGTAGCTCAATATAGCTTGTTACCAAAAACTTGGCAACGCAAAAAGTAAAGTATATTACTTCTATGCAAATCAAGAAATTCTTGAAGGAGTGTATATCACTCTAGCGGAAGCGATTGACGATCTTGGGCGTTTAATTACATTAATTTCTCTAACTAAAAAGCTTGCATTTTAAACCGAAAAACAGAGGCAACGAAAACTTACCTTTGTAGCTTGAATTCTTCAATTTCGTTGGATGATTATTCACACGAACACTTAATGGACGACCATCAAGATCTTCCCCGTTATTCTCCGGCCTTAGAACTAGCTTGTGGGAGCTAAATCGTGATGAATTTTGGGAAGGAAACCATGGGTTTTAGAGAGCTTTTTTTACAATCTGTTTTTGAGAGAGAACCTTCAACTTTTATCATGCAAAATCTCAGCCAAATTCCATCATCCCTCTCAATGTTCATGCAAGAACATTTATATAGAGAAGATATAAGTTAATGGAATGTGGTATGTCATACAATTAGGTGGTAAATTATGGCATTTTGCATGATATGAATTCATGCAATTTGCCACCTACAAATGAAATTGATTTTGAAAAATAAAATCAATTTTCATATTCAATCTTCTTATTAAAATTGAATTAGATAATTAATTAAATTTAATTTAATATCAAATATTAAATCAAACAATGTCACCAATCCCAATTTCTCTCAAAACCGATTATTTGAATATAAATCGGTATTCATATATTTCAAACCGAGATATGTATCATATACATATTAGCAATATTTAAATCATATTTAAATATTTCCAACTCTCTCTAATAGTTTAACTCAGAACTAAATAATATGTTAAACATATCGTATATAATTAACGTTAATTCCCTAAAGCGAATT
This sequence comes from Luffa aegyptiaca, assembly GCA_017139565.1. Lineage (NCBI taxonomy): Eukaryota > Viridiplantae > Streptophyta > Magnoliopsida > Cucurbitales > Cucurbitaceae > Luffa > Luffa aegyptiaca. The sequence continues at coordinate 21,228,219 of CM029400.1, read as the reverse complement.
TGAACGATTCAAATTCTTTCATCACTATTGTTCTAAGGTTTGATCCGTATGAGCTAGCAGGGGGACCTAATGGACCTACAGATCATGGGCTCCAATGATCTGAGATTAACCGACTAAACTCATTAACCTAGTTAACCAACATTCGTTAACTAACGGGACACTCCACTAAAGCCCATAGTTGCACTCCCCTCACTGTAGATATATTTCTGTCCACTCGATACAACTATAATCAGAAAGTCGACCCTTCACAGGTTGTTCGTAATTGCAGCAGGTCAAATGTTTGTTTCACCCCTGAAGTTACATCTTGTTCCTTAAGTTTCATTGATCCTATAATGAACAATTTGTTTATGGTCCAACCATTAAACAGAAAATCCTCTCGTGCCAGGAGAGGACGGCGCGCCTTTGTTCAAGACTTGGAGTCAGCACTTAAGGGAACAACCTCACCTATTTCTACAGGCGGGTAGGAGTGAATTCCATCTTGCAAGACTATGTCACCAGCTATCTATCCGGTCTTATCCCCAAAATGGTAGGCTTATTGAGTCAGCGATGTTGAGCCACTCTCACCCATGAAAATCAAAGGATGATCCCAAATAAACAGAAGTTCATAGTTAGCTCAGGATTAAGATCGAGTTACCTAGGTCATCGCATGAAATAGTTAGTTTCACAATAAACGGCGTTATAAAGGAAAGTGACTTATTTCTCGGTCCTAGTCTTATGCAAACTCATTGCATAGGACGTCCCCACTCGCATGTCTTTACATGAACGATTTAGGATCACATTGTTTGTATTAAATACAAAGTGGGTCGCGTCTCATAGTGTCCCCATAATAAGGCACCCAACCTCTATCCCTATACTATAGACCGTTTTTGGCTATAACTTGAACTTTATCCGTTTTTATTCCTACACATAAAGTTCAAGTGTTCATTATATAGCCATGGGTTCTAGTTTATTGGATTTGGGTCAATTAATGCATAATATAAACAACCATTCTGGATTTGGGTTCATTAATGCATATTAAACAACCATTCAATAACCACTTATTGAATAACCTCAATAATGTTTTATTGATTAACTTTGTTACATTTACTATCCATGAGTTTTAGGACATAAAACCCAATAATCCTGTAGTCCAATTTCTAGTTTCGCCTCTTTCGGCAGAACTCCAAGTTCACGTAATAGAACAATACCTACACCTTGCCACCATGTTGCAAACATTATGGCCTTGAAGCTAATGAATTTTTCTAGTGGCTTTATTGGTTTCAATTGCTCGTGAGATACATTATAAAATTGGACGAGACAATATAATGCCCACATCTGGCTAAAGTTAAGTACCACTGCTATGATTGGATACCTACAAGAAAGATAATACAACAAGGCATAAGAAGGAGTGAAACTAAACATAAATGTACATCTCTTCGGACCAAAATGACATTAAGTGTCTTTGTGGCAAAGGATATAAGAGTAGAAGGATTCTCATTTCCAGGAAGTTGTGCAAATCAAAAAACGGATAAATCAAAATAATATTCAAAGAATACACCAAAAGTACATGAATTGAAAAAAAAAAGGCCACATACTTTAAATTTGCAGGTACATTGAAAGGAACTGGATTCGAATTTTAAGATATTAGCAAGAATTAACCACGTAGGTATCAAGTCAGCAACAATATTGACGAGTATATATATTAAAAACATGAATGACGAAATATTTTGGGGGCTTGAAGAAAGAAAACATAAAGAACCTAGCTAGAAACGACAAAGCAAACATAAAAACATCAAATTGTACACATCATAGTAACAAAAAAGTATAAACATACATGTTGGTGTGTCTCAAAGAAACAAGGTCGTCTTACCTCCAGATTCATCAGTATCTGTCGATTTTGTCAATGCCACATAATCCTCGTTACCGTTATCCATGACTAAAACACTAAGTATTATAATGCTTGGAGGAAGATAGAATCAAGCATGCACATTATTTCCTGTAAATTAAATATATACACTAAAAAAGAAGAAAAAGAAAAAGAACAAACCCATTGAGATGCAACTAAAGCTTAAGAAAACCAGTTCCAGCGTCATGCTCAGTAGAACAAAAAACCCAGAACTCAAGTTTTAAAACACTCAATAATTGCTCAAACAAACCCAGAACTCGGAATCATATTTGCTCTGATCCATCCCCACCCGACCCTCCATTCAACAAAAACTCCCCATAAATCCCTCACCTAAACAAAAGAAAAACAACCCCCTCTTCCTAACCAAGCAAACACCCACATAGATTCAAACAAAACAAACAATCATAGAATCTGAGCAATAACAAAATTGTGCAAAGAATAGAGTGAACACACAAGAAATAAAATAGAGAGTTGATAGCATGGACAAATGCTATCTATTTCCTGTTAATTTTAGCTAGTTTTGTGCTTGAATTGTGTGCTTTGAAGTGTTTTTATGTTTAAATTTCAGAAACCGAGCCAAAAGAGCAAAACCAGAGTTCTTGAGAGATTTTGGATGATTTTGGAGGCTTTTGGAGCAATTTGAAGAAGTCCATTGAAGACCCAAGCCCAAAAGCCGAAAAAAAGCGAGTTGGAGGCCCAAATTGAAGAATAAAGGGCCACTTTTGAAGAGGAGTCCGAGGGCTAGCGTCTCGAAGCAAGTTTTCAGCGACTCGACCCCAACAAGCTGTGAAGAAAAATCCAGAAGTGGGACAGTGTCTCGACGCCGCCCACGCTGTGGCGACTTGGGCACCAAGTTTGTGACATAACAGCTTCTCGACACTGTCACGTCAGCGTCTCGACGCTGGGGCTGCTGGACATCTATAAATTGAGCATTTTTCAACCGAATTAACAGAGCCAATTTGAGGGTTTTCACCCTACTCTCGATTCAAGACTAAAATTGGGGGTTTTGGGGAAGATTTGGAGCCTTGTTGAAGATCTTGGGAGCTCGGGATCGATGTAGGTCGCCATGGCATCGAGGAGATCGACACAATTATGAGCATTTCTCTTCCCTTTTTCTTTGTTTTTAGTTTCTAGACTAGCTGTGTGATTAGGAATTATTGGATGTTTAGTGATTATGAGTAGTTAATTCCTAAATTCTATGAGTTTTGATTTAGTTGTTGAACCTTTGTTTGATTAATGAATTGATTTGGTTGATTGTCATTATCATTCATTTGTGCATTTTATCCTTAATGCTTTTAATCACTTGATCACTGATTAAATGAATTGTTACTAAGTGGAAACTCGACGGAGAGAAACTTAGATCAGAACTGAATGCATGACTGATGTTTATTTACCCGAGTGACAGCGGGAGAAATTAAATAGATGTTAGAGCTTGATAATGAAGGGTCTTAATGCAATGCTTAGTAAATAAAAAGGAAACCGAAAGGAGATTCTTTATTAAAATGCATGAGAATAGGAGGAGACCAACAAGAGAGTCCTTGATATTAGGCTTCTAGACTTATGAATTGAATGTCTAATCAATCTGAATCGGCTAATTGATTAAGCAATTAAAAGGTCCAATTGATGAAATCAACGCCCTAGAATTATCCCTCCAAATTGTGTCTCCATTTATCTTTTGCTTCCTAGATTAGCTTTTTGTTATTCTTTTTGGCATTAGATTTTGTTCTCTAAATAAAGCAAAGTAAGATTATTCGCGGTAGTTAATTGAATAAATCCAATCCCTGCGGAGACGATACTCTATACTCAAAATCACTATATTACTTGCGACCCGTGCACTTTGCGGTCAACAAGTTTTTGGCGCCGTTGTCGGGGATTGGTTAATTTCATTCATTTAATCTTGTGAAAAAATTGCTTGCTTTAAGTTAGAGATTTTATTTTGCTTTCTTTGTTTTTATATTTTTTTGAGTCCTGGTCCATTGTTCTTGTTGTGCATTTAATTGGTGTTTGCATCTGACTGAGAGTCTGATCGTTGCTGCTTGTATTGATTTAAATGGCTTTTTATAATTTTGGGTGGCCCTTTAGGGAATCTGAGCCCGAATAACCAACACCATCGTCCAATTTTTTTTCTATTCAAGTTACCCCCCTTTAGAAGAAAAATCTCCCTTAGAGAGCCTACTTCAAGCTAATATTGAGGATAATAGAGCCATTAAACTAGCTCTAGAAAAATTCCTAGGGAGATTGCATCCCCAAGAGGAGGTGAGTGAAGTGCAATCTGCTTCCATAGAAGAAAAATCTTCCTTAGAGAGCTTGCTTGAAAATTTTATTGAGGAGTCTATAGCCATGAATTTAGAGCTAGAAAAATCTATGGAGAGACTCCAGACCCAAAGGGAAGATAGGGAAGTAGGATCCACTTCCATAGGATGTCTAGTGAGTCATGTGGCCACTGATTCATTAGCACCCATTCAAGAGCCTAATGCATTTGATTTTTCTAAATTTGAGCATATAGGGGTGAGTTGTATAGATAGAAGAGAAGAATTGGAAAGTTTTAGCACCCACCAAGAACATGTTTGTGAGGAAGAAAAAGAAAACGAGCTTGTAGTGTTCGAGGAAGTTCTGGAGGTAGAGTTTAAGGTTGAAAGGCCTTTGTTTGTTCTATCTTCTACATCCTTTGTTGATTCTGATTGTTTTTTTTTTCTTGTTCTCATGAGTTAGTGTCAGAGTCTAAGTCCATTTATTTTGATCTTTCTCCTTTTACTCTTTTATTATCAAAAAATACCAAAAATATTTTTGCTTCTGGGGCCCATGAAAAGCTAGTAAGCCTGCTAGCGATAGTTGGCTTCATCGATTCAAGGAAGAAAGGCCCGAGGAAATACGAGAATTTTTATGTGCCTTGAAAGCCTACACAAGCTCGTCTAGCTAAGAGACATTAAAAAAAACGCTTCTTGGGAGGCAACCCAAGTTTATTTTTTCGTTAATTTTCTTTTCTTTCTTTTTCAATTTTTTTTAGTTAGTGCATGTTGATCTTTCGTTCCTGTTGATTAATTTTTATAGGAGCTCGAGAACACAATTTCTTCCAAAACACCCCAATGACTGTTGAGGCTGACATCCTTGGTTTCTCTCACACTCTAGGGCAGTATTGTTCTCCCTACATCGTTCTTAATTGTCCTTATGCATGCTTAATTGTCTGAATAATTAATACATTGAGGACAATGTATAATTTAAGTTTGGGGGAGGCTTTGCTGTTCTAATCTGAGCTGATTGAAAATTTTCATGATGATTCTATTGCATCTGTTTTGATGAGGACAACCTGTGATATGATCTAGATAATGAATTTTGTTCAATTTTTGCGAAATAGAAAAGTATGTTCAAGATTAATGTAAATTTTAAATTTTTGCTTTGATTTCCTTGCACATGTTGAGCACTTAGCGTATTTATTAATGGTTTTGAATGCTTAGAACTGGATTATATTATCTAGATGTTTGTTGTCACTCCGATAGGCTTAAGATCTGATTTGAAAGTCAAACTGCATGAGAGTTTGTAATGTTTTGCTTGGGAGAAATTGCATGATTATTAGCCTGTAAAGAAAAGAGAAGAAAAAAAGAAGAAAGAAAAAGAATAGAAAATAAAAGATGAATAAAATAGCTTGCAGTGGAAAAATTGATCGAGGGTAAAAAGAGCTACCTCTATTGTGATCAGTTAGGCCATCCAAGGATAAAATTCGGGATATGGGTCTCTACAACAGATGTGTGAAAGCTAGTGCCCTTGAATTAAAGAAAAATGCAAGTTTGGGGGAGGCATACCCCGTTGTTTTCAGGCACCCTAGTGAGGTATTTCTTTCTTGATTGTTGGGAAGCTGGAGAATTAGAGCTTAGGGCCAGTGTAGGGGGAAGATGAACTGAGGATTTTATAAACCTTTTCAAGGCTAGTAAGGACCTAATAAGGAGGCTCGCACACACACACGCAAGGGATGAAGAGTTAAAATTTTAATTTCATGATGAATGAATGTGTTTTAACATTTCTTTAAATTGTTTGGAATTCATTATTTTGATCATTGAGATTAGAGTCATTCATTTGCAATATTTGATTCATATTTGCGGTTTTAGCTTTGCTCGGGACTTGCAAAGGTTTAAGTTTGGGGGTGTGATAGCATGCATAAATGCTATCTATTGCTTATTAATTTTAGCTAGTTTTGTGCTTGAATTGTGTACTTTTAAGTGATTTTATGTTTAAATTTCAGAAACCGAGACAAAAGAGCAAAACCAGAGTTCTTGAGAGATTTTGGATGATTTTGGAGGCTTTTGGAGCAATTTGAAGAAGTCCATTGAAGATCCAAGCCCAAAAGCCCAAGCGAGTTGGAAGCCCAAATTGAAGACCAAAGGGCCACTTTTGAAGAGGAGTCCGAGGGCTAGCGTCTCGACGCCAGTTTTGAGTGTCTCGACCCTAACAAGCTATGAAGAAAAATCCAGAAGTGGGACAGCGTCTCGACGCTGAGGTGACTTGGGCACCAAGTTTGTGACGTAACAGCAACTCGACGCTGTCACGTCAGCGTCTCGACGTTGGGGCTGCTGAACATCTATAAATTGAGCATTTTTCAGTCGAATTAAGGGAGCCAATTTGAGGGTTTTCACCCTATTCTCGATTCAAGACTAAAATTGGGGGTTTTGGGGAAGATTTGGAACCTTGTTGAAGATCTTGGGAGCTTGGGATCGATGGAGGTCGCCATGGGATCGAGGAGATCGACACAATTATGAGCATTTCTCTTCCTTTTTCCTTTGTTTTTAGTTTCTAGATTAGCTGTGATTAGGAATTATTGGATGTTTAGTGATTATGAGTAATTAATTCCTAAATTCTATGAGTTTTGATTTAGTTGTTGAACCTTTGTTTGATTAATGAATTGATTTGGTTGATTGTCATTATCATTCATTTGTGCATTTTATCCTTAATGCTTTTAATCACTTGATCACTGATTAAATGAATTGTTACTAAGTTGAAACTCGACGGAGAGAAACTTAGATCAGAACTGAATGCATGACTGATATTTATTTACCCGAGTGACAGCGGGAGAAATTAAATAGATGTTAGAGGTTGATAATGAAGGGTCGTAATGCCATGCTTAGTAAATAAAGAGGAAACCGAAAGGAGATTCTATATTAAAACGCATGAGAATAGGAGGAGACCGACAGGAGAGTCCTTGATATTAGGCTTCTAGACTTATGAATTGAATGTCTAATCAATCTGAATTGGCTAATTGATTAAGCAATTAAAGGTCCAATTGATGAAATCAACGCCCTAGAATTATCTCTCCAAATTGTATCTCCATTTATCTTTTGCTTCCTAGATTAGCTATTTGTTATTCTTTTTGGCATTAGATTTTGTTCTCTAAATAAAGCAAAGTAAGATTATTCGCAGTAGTTAATTGAATAAATCCAATCATTGCGGAGACGATACTCTATACTCAAAATCACTATATTACTTACGACCCGTGCACTTTGCGGTCAACAAGAGGAAAAATTGAAATCTGACTTAGACAAGGAGCCACCCCATAAGATCCACGGTCTGCCGTGGGAGGAGAGTGAATCCAAGAGAGAAAGAGAGCGAGAACAACTATCATGAATACAAAATTTAACCAACTTATCAATACTTCATGCATAGAACAACTAAACTAAGCTTAGCGAAGCTTAAGTAGAACATAACAACCAAACTAATCATGAACACAAATATTAAACTCATCAAACTAACGAGAATTTTTTTTTTTTTTGAAATAACTAACAAGTGTTGGGTTTTATGTCCTAAAACTCAAGTTTTGTAATCCTTTTATAATAAAGATGTTATTCAGTAAATCATTTGTTTTATATCCTAAATCCAATAGAAACATCCATGGTTATAATATGAAATACTCGAACTATATCGTCGATATAGACAGGGATCAAGTTCGAGTATATAACCTAAATGGTCTATAGTACAGGGATAAGGTTGGGTACCTTATCCTGGTAACACTATGGATGCAGCCTACTTTGCGAATGAGGCAAACAACGTGATCCTGGATCGTTCATGTAGAGACATGCGAGTAGGGGCAACCTGTGTAAAAGATGTTTACACAAGACAAGACTGAGAAATAAGTCAGTCTTACTTTCTAACCTCGTTTACTGTTAAGACTGACTATTTCATCCGATTGTTGGGATTGGTGTCCTAAAACTCGTAGATAGTGAATGTTAAACGAATTATATACTTATTCGATAAAGGCGTTATCGAGACTAATTCAGTAAAGTTATTACTGAATAAAGTAAATTGCACATATAATTACCCAAATCCAATAAACTAAGATCCATGGCTATAGGATGAACACTTGAGCTTTATGTAGAGACATAAAAGTGGATCAAGCTCGAGTAATAGCCAAAACAGTCTATAGTATAAGGATAGGGCTGGATACCTTATTCTGGGGACACTATGAGACGCGACCCGCTTTATAGATGGTATAGACGATGTGATCCTAAATCGTCCATGTAGAGACATGCGAGTGGGGGCGTCCTATGCAATGAGTTTGCATAAGACCAGGACCGAGAAATAAGTCGCTCTCGCTTTATAACACCGTTTACTGATGAGACTGACTATTTCATATGATGACCTAGGTAACTCGATCTTAATCCTGAGCTATCTATGAACTCCTGTTTATTCGGGCTTATCCTTAGATCTGCATAGGTGAGAGTGGCTCAGTATCGCCGACTCAATAAGCCTCCCATTTCAGGGATAGGAACGGGTAGATAGCTGGGGACATAGTCGTGCAAGAAGGAATTCACTCCTACCCGAATTAGGGATAGTAGAGAGGTTGTTCCCTTAAGTGCTGACTCCGGGGCTTGAACAAAGGGATCCCGCCCTCTCATTGGCCCGAGAGGGACTCGGTTTATTGGTTGGACCATAAACCAATTGTTCATTAGAGGATCAGTGGGACTTGAGGAACTAGAAGTACTATAGGGGTGAAACGACTTTTTGACCTAGCTATAGATACGAACAACCTGTGAAGGATCGACTTACTAATCATGGTTAAATCAAGTGGACGGAAATATATCTATAGTGAGGGGAGTGCAACTATCGGGCTATAGTGGAGTGTCCCGGTAGTTAACGAATGTTGGCTAGCTTGGATAATGAGATTAGTCGGTTAGCCTCGAATCGTTGGAGCCCATGATCTATAGGTCCATTAGGTCCCCCTACTAGCTCATATCGGAACAAAGCCTAGAACAAAAAGATAGGAAGCTTTGAATCGTTCAAAATCGGGAAAACGGGTATTATCGTAAATTGTGTTTGACACAATAATTTAATTATGAATTAAATTAGAAAATGAGAGATGGAGTATTTAAAAGTGTTTTGAATACAATATATATGTATTAGGAATCATATATAATTCATGGCACTAGGTGATAAAGATTAATTGGATTAATCATGTAAAAATTACTTGGAATTGTACAAATTAATTGCCTAGAAATCAATTTCAATTTTGAATTGAAATAGGAATGAATTGCAAGCTGAAAATTGAGAATTTAGATTCAATTTTAAGTGGATTTAGTGGCATTCCCACTCTTGCATGTTGATGCATAGTGGAAAACAACACAACCATGCACTAGTTGCATGTGTTGTGAATTAAACACCTAGAATCCACTTTGAGTTGCAATTTCACCATGTGTCTAGTGTCATGAGGCTTCTCTTTGCATGGAAGATGTCTATATAAGGAGTATGAATCAGATTCAAAGGAAGTAGAGCCATTTTTCATATTGTTATGCTGCTGGATTTTGGTCTTAAACTCACTCATCTCCATATATCTCTCTAGTGCTTGAACCTTCAAGCATTCCCTTCCCATTCCCTATCTCTATAGACTCCCACAAGTCGTTCTTGGCCCGGAGAATAGTAGGGAAGACACTAGAGGTGGTCCACACACCGTTCGTGATCAAAGGAATCAAAGGGAGTTGTTGAATCGGTCTCCAAAAGGTTGGTAAAAATTCTGCTCTCTCCTTACGGTATTTGGACAACATGTTTTCATTTTCTAAAATTGATGTAGTTAAGTGCCTTCGATCCTAAAATTGCTTCCGCATGTGTTATATGAACACCTTCACCGATGACCTAGGTAACTCGATCTTAATCTTGAGCTTACTATGAACTCCTGTTCGTTTCAGATTATCCTTTGATCTGTATGGGTGAGAGTGGCCCAATAGTGTCGCTCAATAAGCCTACCATTTTGGGGATAAGACTAGATGGAAAGCTGGGGACATAGTATTGCAAGACGAAATTCACTCCTACCCGAATCGGGGATAGTAGAGAGGTTGTTCCCTTAAGTGTTGACTCCGAGGCTTGAACAAGGGGCCCTACCCCCTCATTGGCCCGAGTGGGACTCTGTTTAGTGGTTGAACCATAAACAAATTGTTTATTAGAGGACTAGTGGACTTAAGGAACAAAGATGTGCTATAGAGGTAAAACGGACATTAGACCTAGCTATAGTAACGAATGACCTGTGAAGGATTGACTTACTAATCATGGTTATATCGAGTGGACAGAAATATATCTACAGTGAAGGGAGTTCAACTACTAGGCTATAGTGGAGTGTCTCTGTAGTTAACGGATGTTGGTTAACTAGGTTAAAAGGGTTTAGCCGGTTAAACCTCGTATCGTTGGAGCCCATGATCTTTAGGTCCATTACGTCCCCTTCCTAGCTCGAGACTAACCTTTGGAACAATATGATGGATTGAATTAGAATTAGTTCGAATTCAGTTTAGGGAAATCGTTGGATATGTTTGCCGTTACTGATACATCGGGTTTTGTATAAACCGAGTTGTGAGAGATTGAATATTTAAATATGATTTAAATATCGAACACATGAACTGGGATTCATGGTTAAAAAATAACATTTCGGAAATGTTCGAGATTGATGGCAAAATATTAATTTAATATTAGATATTAAATTAATTAATAATTATTTTAAATTAATTTTGAATTAATTTAAAATTGAAAAATTAAAATTAGATTTTACATTTTTCAGATTATTAATATTAAATAATTACAATTAAAATTCAAGATAATTTTGAATTAAATTAATTCAAAATTAAAATGAATTTTTGGAGGTGGAGTGCATGGTGACTAAACCCATGCACTCCCCTCACTTAAGCCACCAAATTACCCACTTAAGGTGGGGTAATTTGGTGTCAATCCCTGGTGGTTTTCTTCAGCATTCATCCCTCTATAAAAGAGGATGAAATTGCTGAAGAAATAAGTCTTGCATCCTTTGTGAATTGCTGCCAAAATCTCTCCAATTCATAGACTCCATTTAACAAAGGGATCTTATACAATAAAGTGTTAACGAATTGTATACTTGTGTTAATAAAGTGTTATTGAGGAATCTTATACAATAAAGTGTTATTGTTAATATTAAGTTGAGAGTTGCACAATATAACCCAAATCCAATAAACTAAGATCCAAGGTTGTTTATATGTTACTTGAACTAGTATGTGGGTGTTGGGTTTTATGCCCTAAAACTCGTAGATAGTAAATGTACATTTGACCGAACATTAATAAAAGTGATGTATTATTCATGTTTGTATTATATCTTGTCTTATTAACCCTAATCCAATAAACTAAACATCCTGAAGGGGTCAAACCCATTGGGTGTAAATGGATTTATAAAAGGAAAAGAGATGCTGTTGGGAAAGTACAGACTTTCAAGGCAAGACTTGTAGCAAAGGGTTATACCCAAAGAGAAGGGGTGGACTATGAAGAAACTTTTTCTCCAGTTGCTATGCTAAAGTCCATAAGAATTCTCTTATCCATTGCCACGTTTTATGACTATGAAATTTGGCAGATGGATGTCAAGACTGCTTTTCTGAATGGCAATCTTGAAGAGAGTATTTTTATGTCTCAGCCCGAAGGGTTCATAACCCAAGGTCAAGAGTAAAAGGTTTGTAAACTGAATCGATCCATTTATGGGTTGAAACAGGCCTCCAGATCTTGGAATATTAGATTTGATACAGCGATCAAATCTTTTGGCTTTGACCAAAATGTTGATGAACCTTGTGTATACAAGAAAATCAACAAGAATAAAGTAGCTTTCCTTGTACTTTATGTTGACGACATCCTACTCATTGGGAATGATGTAGGATATCTGTCTGGCGTAAAAGAATGGCTAACGACCCAATTCCAAATGAAATATTTGGGTGAGGCCCAATATGTTCTTGGTATCCAGATTATTCGGGATCGAAGGAACAAATCGCTAGCCCTGTCTCAAGCAACATATATCGACAAGATGTTGGCCCGATATTCGATGCAGAACTCCAAGAAGGGCTTGTTGCCTTTCAGGCATGGGGTTCACCTGTCTAAGGAACAATCTCCTAAAACACCTCAAGAGGTTGAGGATATGAGACGGATTCCCTACGCCTCTGCAGTGGGTAGCTTAATGTATGCTATGCTCTGCACGAGGCCTGACATCTGTTATGTTGTAGGGATTGTCAGCAGATATCAGTCAAATCTAGGGTTAGACCACTGGACCGCCGTTAAAGGAATCCTCAAGTATCTTAGGAGAACGAGGGACTACATGCTGGTGTTTGGGGCTAAAGAGTTAGTTCTCACTGAATACACCGACTCTGACTTTTAGTCTGACAAGGATTCTAGGAAATTCACGTCAGGGTCAGTGTTCACCCTTAACGGGGGAGCTGTAGTTTGGAGAAGTATAAAGCAAGGATGCATAACATACTCCACCATGGAGGCTGAGTATGTAGCTGCTTGTGAAGCAGCTAAGGAAGCTGTTTGGCTAAGGAAGTTCTTGACTGATTTGGAAGTTGTTCCAAATATGAACTTGCCCATTACGTTATACTGTGACAACAGTGGGGCTGTAGCCAATTCAAAGGAGCCTCGCAGCCACAAACGAGGTAAACACATAGAGAGGAAGTATCATCTGATTCGAGAGATTGTGCAAAGAGGAGATGTGGTCGTGACCAAGATCGCTTCGGAGCACAACATTGTTGATCCGTTTACGAAGGCCCTCTCGGCTAAAGTGTTCGAGGGTCATCTAGAAAGCCTAGGTCTACGAGACATGTATATAGCGTAATCTAGGGCAAGTGGGAGATGTGTAATGGGTGTAAGGATGCCCTAGTTTATTGTATTTTATATATTTACTTTTCATGTAATGTACAACATACATGTACCATTTCCAGCTTTGGATTATATTGTATATACTTTCCCTTTAACTTGAGTTTTACTTCAAGTGGGAGTTTGTTGGGTTTTATGCCCTAAAACTCGTAGATAGTAAATGTACATTTGACCGAACATTAATAAAAGTGATGTATTATTCATGTTTGTATTATATCTTGTCTTATTAACCCTAATCCAATAAACTAAACATCCAAGGCTAATAGAATGAGGCTTGAACTAGTATGTAGGGACATACGGGGATCGATGTTCAAGTTTTAGCCTAAAGGGTCTGTAGTATAGGGATAAGTTTGGGTACCTTATCCTGGTAACACTATGGATACGGCCCGCTTTGTATATTGATACAAACGTAATGATCCAACACGTTCATGTAGTTGACATGCGAGTGGGGGTATCCTGTGCAATGAGTTTGCACAAAGACCGGACCGCGAAATAGTTAACCACTAACTGTAACACCGTTAGTTAGCTCCGTTTCTATTTCACTAGGATGACCTAGGCAACTTGGCCTTAATCCTGAGTGGATTATGGACTCCTGTCCATGAGGGATTGTCCTTTGATTTGTACGGGTGAGAGTGGCCTACACGCCGACTCAATAAGCCTACCATTTTGGGGACAAAACCGAGTGGGGAGCTGGGAACATAGTCTTAGAAGATGGAATTCACTCATTCCCAATATTAGGGTAAGTAGAGGTGTGTTCCCTTAAGTGGTGTCTCCGAGTCTTGAACAATGGGCCCTACCCTCTCTATGGCACGAGAGGGACTTCTGTTTGTTGGTTGGACCTCAAACAGGTTGTTCATTAGAGGTGCATTGGTACTTAAGGATGAAGAGGTAGCCCAGGGGTAAAACGGCAATTTGACCTAGCTGGGGTACGAACACACGTGAAGGGCTAACTTGCTGTTGATGGTCGATATCCGTGGACACAGAAATATATCTGCAGTGAGAAGAGTGCAGCTGTGGTTCTTTAGTGGAGTGAACCACAGTTAACGAATATTGATTAATTTGGTTAATGAGTTTAGCCAATTAATCTCAGATCGTTGGAGCTTCTGATCTATAGGTCCATTAGATCCCACCGATGACTCTTATAAGGTCTTGAGGTTAATTTCAAAGGAAAGATTAAGTATTCGAAAGGGTTCAAATATTAAAATAAAATATGAATTTGATTCATATTAAAACTATAGGTTATAATTAATGTGCATTGGATGTACATTAATACTATAGTTTATTTGAGAGAATTATAATTAAATATATGATGTTTAATTATAATATTAATTAATTGATGAATTAATTAATTGTTTGTTTTAATTTAATTAAATTAAATTTTGATTTAATTAAATTGCATTAAAACCATAGGTTATGTGAAGGATAATCATTTAAATATAGTTTAAATGGGTTGGTTATTTAATTGTGAATTAAATAACTTATTTTAATTAATTTGGTTATTAATTAAATTATTTTTTTTAATATACTGATATTTTGATCAGTTAAAGATAGTGGGTGGTTGACCTACTATCACTCCCCTTCACGCCTACTTAGGAGGGGGTTACGGAGTTTTTGCAGTTCAGTTCATTTTTTTTACGTTGTGTGGTATTCTGGTTTACAGAGAACTCTCTCCAGAAAAACTCCTAACTTCCCTTTGATTCTCTCATCTTCCTTCCTTAGAGAAAGAGTTCCCACCATCTCACTCATATTAGCCTTTTGAGTCCATCGGTGAATCCTATTTGGTGGTGTTTGTGAAGGATTTGCAGCGAAAGAGGAGATCTTTTGCTGCTGGAATTTTCTGCAATTTTCTGCAATTTGGCAAAACAATCAAGGACTTCATCTACGGTAGGTGTTCCTTAACCTAGGATCATTAGGATCCATTCCTAGATTAGATCTAGGGTTTTTAAATGAGAATTAGCATGTTTTATAATAGATTTACAGCATGTTAATTTTTATTTATTGCTGTGATTTAATTTGCCAACGTACGGTATTTTAGTTCGAATTAAAATCTGAGTTAAGGTCTATACGTTTCCGCTGCGCAAGGGCTTTTATCCCTTCAATGGGAACATACGGGGATCAGTGTTCAAGTAACAACCTAAAAGGTCTATAGTACAGGGATAAGGCTGGGTACCTTATCTTGGTAACACTATGTGATACAGCCTGCTTTGTATTCGATACAGAAGTACTGATCGAAGGTGTCCATGTAGGAGACATGCTGTTGGGGTTTATGTCCTAAAACTCAAGTTTTGTTATCCTTTATATAAATAAAGATGTTATTAAGTGAAATTGTTTATTTATATCTTATAATCCAATAGAAACATCCATGGTTATAACATGAGATACTCTAACTATATCGTGGATATGGACAGTGATCAATCGAGTATATAGCCTAAATAGTCTATAGTAAATGAATAAGGTTGGGTACCTTACCCTATTTAGGGATAGTAGAGAGGTTGTTCCCTTAAGTGCTGAATCCAAGGCTTGAACAAGGGGCCCCACCCTCTCATTGGCCCGAGAGGGATCTTGTTTAATGGTTGGACCATGAACAAAATTGTTCATTAGAGGACCGGTGGACATAAGGAACTAAGATGTGCTATAGGGGTAAAACGGACTTTTGACCTATCTATAGTAACAAACGACCTATGAAGGATTGACTTACTAATCATGGTTATATCGAGTGGACGAAAATATATCGACAGTGAGGGGAGTTCAACTACTAGGCTATAGTGGAGTGTCCCAGTAGTTAACGGATGTTGGTTAACTAGGTTAAAAGAGTTTGGCTAGTTTAACCTCGTATCGTTGGAGCCCATGATCTGTAGGTCCATTAGGTCCCCTTGCTAGCTCGAGACTAACCTTTGGAACAATATGATGGATAAAATATGAATTACTTTAAGTTCATGTTGAGAAAAATTAGTAGAGGTGATAGGCGTTGTCTGTACGTTGGGTTTTTTTGTGAAAACCGTGTATGTGAGTATTTAATATTTGAATATGATTTAAATACTGAAAACATGAATAGAGATTCATGATTGAAAATAACATTTTGAAAATCTTCGGGATAGGTGGCAAAATATAAAACATGATTTTTTGGAAGTGGAGTGCATGGTGACTAAACCCATGCACTCCCCTCATGTTGGACACCAAAATTCTCACTACTCCTTGGCTGATTGAGTGTCAATTTCTGGGGCTTTCCTTCATCTTTAATCCCTCTATAAAAGGGAAGAAGATTGCTGAAGAAAGGATCTTGAAACATAGTGAATTGCTGCCAAATTGAATACTCACCAAACCCACCTCCATATGCTTGTTCTTCAAGCTTTCTCTCTTAAATTCCATCACTTGAGGATCCCACAATCCGTTCCAAAGGCTTGAGGATAGCAAGGAAGATCCTTTGGTGGTTCGTGACTCGTTGGTGAAGAAAAACAAGAAGGAAATCCAACCAATTTCTCCATTGAATCAAGGTCGGTAAACACACTCTGTTTTTCTCCACTTGGACAGCATGCAATGTTTGATCAAATTGAACTAATTAAGTGCCTAAGATCCAAAATTTCTTTCGTATTTTAGATATTAACACTTTCACATGCGAGTGAGGGTATCCTATGCAATGAGTTTGCATAAGACCGAACCACGAAATAGTAAACCCCTAGATGTAACACCGTTAACTAGTTATGTTATTGTTTCAATAGAATTACCTAGGTAACTCAGCCTTAATCTTGAGTGTGTCATAAACTCCTTCTCACCTTTGATTAGTACGGGTGAGAGTGGTCTGCACGCCGACTCAATAAGCCTACCTTCTTGGGGAGGAGACCGAGTGGGAGGCTGGGGACATGACAACACAAGATGGAATTTACTCCTTCCCATTTCTTGGAGAAGTAGATGAGTGTTCCCTTAAGTGGTGACTCCGGGTCTTGAACATAGGGATCCCTCCCTCTCATTGGCTTGAGAGGGACTGTCTGTTTACTGGTTGGACCGTAAACAGGTTGTTCATTAGAGAATCACTGGTACCTAAGGAGCCAGAGGTAACTCAGGGATAAAACGATAATTTGACCTAGCTGTAGTTACGAACACTCATGAAGGATTGACTTATCGTTTTTGGTCAATATCCGTGGGCACAGAAATATTCTATAGTGATAAAAGTGTAGTTGTGGATCTTTAGTGGAGTGACCCACAGTTAATGAATATTGGTTAACTCGATTAATGAGTTTAGTCAGTTAATCTCAAATCATTGGAGCTTTTGATCTGTAGGTCCATTAAGTCCCCCTGCTAGCTCGTAAAGAGTAATTGGGAATAATTTATCTTGAAAGAATTTGAATAGTTCAAATTCATCTTGGGAATCAAGTTAATTGTATGGGATACAATTAATATAATGTATATTGATACATTATAATATAAAGTTTAATTTGTGATTAAACTTTATTAATTGAGAGAATTATATATTTGAAAGAGTTGAAATATGTGGTTGATTAAGTATATGATATTTAATTAGTGAATTAATTAATTAATTATGAATTAATTAATTATTCAATTTAGTCTTTAATTATTCAATTTATTCTAATTAAATGTGATTTAATTAAACTATAGTATATGAGAGAAATATTAGAATGAGATTCTAATATGTAATTAATAAAATATGATTGATATTTAATTAATTATAAAATTAATTAATTTTGATTTAATTAATTATTAAATTTAGTTAAATGGGATTTAATTAAATTAATAACTATGTATTAATGTGGATTGGATTCATATTAAAACTATAGGTTATAATAGAGATGCACATTTGAATATGATTCAAATGTTTGATTAATTAAAGATGCAGTATTTGATTGAACCAAGATTAATTGTGTAGTTTAGGCCCTGTTTGATAACCATTTGGTTTTTGGTTTTTGGTTTTTGAAAATTAAGCCTATACACACCTACTTCAACCTATAAGTTTCTTTGTTTTAGTATCAATCTTCTTCCTTGTTTTCAAAAACCAAGTCCAATTTTGAAAACAAAAGAAAGTAGTTTTCAAAAACTTGTTTTTGTTTTTAGAATTTGGCTAGGAATTCTAATGGATCCTTAACAAGGATGAAAGTCATGGTAAGGAATTTAGGGAAAAACAAGCATACTTTTCAAAAACCAAATGGTTATCAAACGGGGCCTTAATTAATCTGATTAAATTTGATTCAATTAAGATTAATTAAGACTATAGGTTAAGTGAGGAATGTGCATTTAATATGATTTAATGCACATGTAATTAAATATTAGATATTTAATTATTAATTAATTAATTAAATTGTTAATTGATTAATTAATATATTTAAATAATTAGAATTGTTTTTAATTATTTTATTTTAATCTTTTCCTCACAGTTTTACAAATACGCGTGGGGGGTCCCCTGGGATATGGTTCATTTTGCAAATCATAGAAGATCTCACTCTCTCGCATTCTCTCTAAAAATTGTTCTTTCCCAAAAGAAAAATTCAAGATTGTTGAGATCCCACAATCTCATTCTCAAACTCAAAGGATAGCGGGGAAGGCCATGTGGTGGTGTTCTTCGTTGTTACAAACGTTCAAGAAGGTGTTCTTGAATTCAGAGTCGTCAGACGACGGTGAGTTTGCTTAGCCTTAAATTTTGTAGAATTATGAATTCTGAGTTTTGCCAATGTATGAGTATTTTATTTGAAGCAAAATTAATTACGAATGGTCCAATTGCGCTTCCACTTTAACGGAATTGGGAATTTCAATCCTTCAATAGGAAGATCAAGTGGTGGTTCGTGACAGTTTGGAGAAGAAAAAAAACCAAAGGGTTCAACCAATTTAGAGAATTAAAGAGGTTGGTAAACACTGCCCTGTTTTTCTTCCTTAGAATAGCATGCATAGTTTGATTAGATTGAGCTTATTAAGTGCCTAAGATCCAAAATTGCTTCCTTATATTAGATATTAACACTTCAATTGGTATCAGAGCATGGTTTGGGCACCTAATTTGCTTTAATTTGATCATGGTGGGTAGCATTTTGAAATTCAATATGCATGGGTGCTAAAATGGATATATTACGGTTTTGGAAATTTTTTCTCGTCAATTTGTTGATGAAATTGTAATTGCTCACATGTATATGAGCATTAATGTGTTGAGAAGAGTCTGTAATTTTTGGAGAGTCATTAGAGTCCATTTAGTGCTATAATTGATCAAAAGAAGGCGAATGACTCATGCTGGCCGAAGAACAGAGGGCTTCTAGTCGCATCAGCATCGCGACGCTATTCTTCAGCGTCTCGACGCTGATGAGTTTTCAAAGAAGGCGCACGTTTTTTTTCCAGATTTCGGTCTGGTTTGCTTGTTCTTAGCTGGTTCAACCCTTTTTAAGTTCAATGATATTTCAACCCTTGGAGGTCCGATTCGGTCCATTTCAAGCTGGTTCGAGTTGGTTCGAGATTCCCAGGAGCTTCACAACACATTTATTTATTATTATTTGTAATAATTTAGTTAATTGCTTGCTTGAATTGCCAAAACCGGTCCATTTCAGTGTGGTTTAATTATTTATGCTTTATGAATGCATGTTATAATTAGAATGAATGTTATATGCATAAGAGTATGTCATATAGATTTAAAATCCCACCATAGGAAGCATGTTTCATGCATTCAAGTATGTTATAAAGAGTTATAATATAAGTATGCATGTTTTAGGTTTCATGTTAGATGCATGCTGAATGAATAGTTCTCGTTAATTATAATCGTTATATGACCTAAACGAAAATGAACAAGCATGCAACATGAAACTTCCTTAGCTCGATATTAAAATGTTAACATCGATTAGAAAGCATGTTATAGGTTGACCTCATTTATAAGCAAGTTATAAACCGAGATAGGCGTAAAAGCTATAACAAAGATAGAAGCATGCTCACCTAGGGTTAAATGAACCAAATCGATCAATCTCATAGAATAGGTCGATAACTTGTAAAGCTAAGGTTACAAGAGAACTCACCCGGTTCGATGCTGTCTAAGGCTGGAGGTATTTAAGTTGACGGTTTACGGAACACCTCCTACCTGGGCATTGGGCCGGTACTTGAGTTAGGTTAACCTAGGTTTTACGAGCATGCACGTGAGAGATGTAAGGTTATAAATCACCTAGACATCGTAGGTTAATTCATAACCTAGACTTAGGTAAGTATTCAATTAGCCGAAATATGCCTAAGTAACAATATATCCAACAACCGTTAAAATACTTAGTTGGAGAAAAAGATAAACATAGTTTTTTCTCACGCTCTCCTTATAAATTCACACGGTGAGATTTATGCTTGGCCTCGTGTTGCTTACTAACGCAACTGCTCCATTCGGAAGGTGTTTGCATAAGTCAATATCAAGGTGAATGGAGAAAGTATTTATAGTAAGTGGGAGAAGGAAGCGTGTCAACGCATCCTACAGTCTCTTCCATTAGTTTACACCGTGAGATCCCTATGTTGCGCCTGCTAAGTATGTCCTAGAGCTACTACACCATTCGGAGGGATGTAACATAGGAATCGGAACAAAGTAAACTCCAAAAATGGATAGGGTTTCTTAGGGCCATTCCCAACATTAGCTTTTCCATTCGATAGCATTGTTGGGGCCGTCCTCTAGGATCTGAAAAATGGAGGGTCACACTTACAAGATAGACTAACTGTTAGCTTATTCTTGACCAAAGTAGCGATAACTAAATGATACAGAAATAAAGGAGTTATTCTGGTTATAGTATATTTAGTCAAGAATGTCTTGGTTCAGTGAAGGAGTGATTAACTACCCGTCGGTAGCCGTTATTCTGACTCACTAAAGTATCGTTGCAAATTAATTAATGAGATGGATACATTATTACTTTTGCTAAACTGAAATTGGATTTATTAAATAATCAATTCACTGATAAAGGATTTATTTTATGTTTTCAGCATGTCTAGCTCTTTAGTGCAACTATTAGCTTCAGAAAAACTTAACGGTGACAATTACGGAACCTGGAAATCAAACTTAAACACAGTATTAGTGATTGATGACCTTCGATTCGTCTTAACGGAAGAATTTCCACCTAACCCTGGCCCGACAGGAACCCGAGTAAATCGGGACGCCTATGACAGATGGACTAGAGCCAATGATAAGGCAAAAGTCTTCATCCTGACAAGCATAAGTGATGTTCTGTCTAAAAAGCACGAGGGTATGGCTACGACGAAGGAAATAATGGACTCATTATAGGCAATGTTTGGACAGCCGTCCTCATCCCTTCGACATGAGGCCCTCAAATACGTTTACAATTCTCAGATGAAAGAAGGAACTTATGTTCGAGAATATGTTCTGAACATGATGGTGCATTTCAATGCAGCCGAAGTAAACGATGTTGTCATAGATGAAAGTAGTCAAGTCAGTTTTATTATGGAATCTCTCTCGAAGAGTTTCATTCAATTTTGCACAAACTCTGTGATGAACAAAATTGAATATAATCTGACAACTCGCCTGAACGAGCTACAGACCTACCAGTCCCTTACTAAAAGTAAATGACAAGAAAATGAAGCAAATGTAGTTTCTGGTAGGAAGTTCCTTAGAGGTTCGAACTCTGGAACTAAGTCTGAATCTTTTACTTCAAAGAATAAGAGTATTCAGTTGAAGAAAAAGAAGAACAAGGGAAAGGGGAAAGCTCTCATCACCAAGAAAGGCAAGAAGAAGAATACAGATAAAGGAACCTGCTTCCACTGTAATCAGGATGGTCACTGGAGAAGGAACTGTCCTAAATATCTTGCTGAGAATAAAGCAGAAAAGGTTGAAGCTGCCAAACTAGATAAATATGATTTACTCATTATTGAAACATGTTTAGCAGAGAATATGATAACTCGATCTGGATATTAGATTCAGGAGCGACTAATCATGTATGTTCTTCTTTATAGGAAAGTAGTTCCTGGAAGGCACTTGGAGAAGGCAAGGTAACACTCAGAGTAGGAACAGGAGATGTCATCTCGACCGAGGCAGTGGGAGCAATGAAGCTGTTGTTTAGAGATAGTTACATTTTGTTAGAAAATGTTTTGTATGTTCCTAGTATAAAAAGGAACTTAGTATCTATCTCTTGTTTAATAAAACAAATGTATAAAGTATCTTTTGAAATCAATGAAGCGTTTATTATCAAAAGAGGATGTCAAATATGTTCTGCTAAACTTGAAAACAACATGTATGTGTTAAGACCAAATGAAACAAAAGCTGTTTTCAATACTGAAATGTTTAACACAGCAGAGACCCAAAAGTAAAAGACAAAAAGTTTCTCAAGATACTCTTCTTTGGCATCTAAGAATAGGGCACATAAATCGGAAACAAATAGAAAGGTTGGTTCAGAGTGGACTTCTAAATGAGTTAGAAGATGACTCATTACCACCATGTGAGTCCTGTCTAGAAGGTAAAATGACCAAACGACCTTTCTCTGGAAAAGTTCATAGAGCCAAAGAAACCCTGGAGCTTATGCACTCAGACCTATGTGGTCCAATCAATGTTAAAGCAGGAGGAGGGTATGAATATTTCATTAGCTTCATTGATGACTATTCAAGATATGGGTATCTTTACCAAATGGTTCACAAGTCAGAAGCCCTTAAAAAATTCAAGGAGTATAAAGCTGAAGTTGAAAACAAATTAGGTAAAACAATTAAAACTCTACGATCTGATCGCGGAGGAGAGTACGTGGATTTTAAATTCCAAGACTATTTGATAGAACATGGAATTACTTCTCAACTCTCTGCACCTGGTACACCACAATAGAATGGTGTGTCAGAAAGGAGAAACATAACCTTATTAGATATGGTTCGGTCTATGATGAGTTTTGCTCAACTACCTGATTCGTTTTGCTCAACTACCTGATTCGTTTTGGGGTTTTGCAGTGGAAACCGTTGTATATATTCTGAACATGGTTCCCTCCAAAAGTGTTCCAGAAACACCTTACGAGTTATGGAGAGTGCGTAAAGGGAGTTTACGTCACTTCAGAATTTGGAGATGCCCAGCACACGTGTTGGTACAAAATCCAAAGAAATTGGAATGACGTTCTAGATTATGCCTATTTGTAGGATACCCTAAAGAAATGAAATGAGGTCTCTTATATGATCCTCAAGATAACAAGGTAATTTTTTCGACCAATGCCACGTTCCTTGAGGAAGATCATATAAGAAATCATCAAACACGCAATAAACTAATACTCAAAGAGATTTTCGGAGAAGCTACAACCAAACAAACAAAAGTTGTAAGTGATGTTGGTCCTTCCAAACAATCTCAAAATGTGAGAATACCTCGACGTAGTGGGATGGTTATAATACAACCTGACCGGTACATGGGTTTAACTGAAACTCAACTCATCATACCTGATGATGAGATGGAGGATCCATTGACTTATAGACAAGAAAGCAATGGGTGACAAGGATAAAGACCAGTGGGTCAAAGCCATGAAGCTTGAGATGGAATCGATGTATTTCAACTCCGTCTGGGAACTTGTAGATCAACCGAGTGATGTGAAACCTATCGGTTGCAAGTGGATCTACAAGAGAAAATGAGACCGAACTGGTAAGGTACAAACCTTCAAAGCCCGATTGGTGGCCAAAGGTTATACCCAAAGAGAAGGGATTGATTATGATGAAACCTTCTCACCAGTTGTGATGTTAAAATCAATAAGAATACTCATTTCCACTGCCGCTTTCTATAACTATGAAATTTTGCAAATGGATGTCAAGACAACGTTTTTGAACTGTAATCTTGACGAGAGTATTTACATGGTCCAACCAAAAGGGTTCGTAATCCCGAGAAGAGCAAAAGCTTTGCAAGCTTATGAGATCCATCTATGGATTGAAACAAGCTTCTAGGTCCTGGAATAAGAGATTTGACACTGCAATCAAATCTTATGGTTTTGAACAGAATACAGATGAACCTTGTGTATATAAAAGGATGATCGATTCTACTGTAGCTTTCTTAGTTCGATACGTAGATGATATCCTGCTCATAGGGAATGAAGTAGGAGTATTGGCTGACATAAAGCAGTGGCTAGGAGCTCAATTCCAAATGAAGGATTCGGGTGAGGCTCACTTTGTTCTAGGGATCTAGATAATAAGAGATCGAAAGAACATATTACTGGCACTGTTGATAGCGAGCATAGCTAGCTATTTTTCTCTAATTAATTAAGCTAGTCTTTTACAATTATTTGGCCAAATTTATGCATTTATATGTTTTATTTGTAGGAAGTATGTGTTTGAAGCTTAATGGAGAAATTGGAGTCAAATGGAGTTCGCGCGCTAAAAAAAAAAAAAAAAAAAAAAAAAAAAAAAAATCCATAGCGTCGCGACGCTCTCGGTTGCAACTTCCAGAATCCGTGATTTCGCGGTAGCGTCGCGACGCTACGACCAATTCTTGCCTTATTTAAAGATTGCGATTAGGGCTGATTGGGTGACTTCTTTTGGGAGATTTTTAGCCGTAAAACAGAGAGAAAAACCATATTTTGAAGCTGAAGCAAGCGGGGGAGCGGAGAATTGAAGAATTAATTCGTGGAGATCGTAACGGGGACGTGCGGTCTCGGCCTCCATAGTGTTTAATCTTCTTTCCCTCTTACTTTAGTTAGATTTAATGGTTTTTTCATGCTTAGTCTATCTTGTAACGCCATGTATGAGTAGCTAAGCTTGTTACTTAGGGATTGATGTAGTCTTTTTAGTTCATGGATTGATTTATGGGTTGAATTGTGCAATTGTTTTATGTTTGCATTCTTAATTTAATGCTTTCAATTAATTGGCCATTAGTTGAATGATCTAAGTGTTGAGTCTTGCTCGAGAGAGGGGATTTAGCATAGACTTAATTAAGATTGCATGACTAAAGTTTATATTCTAAGCTCGTGACGGATTTTAGATTAACTTTAGAATTGGTCAAAAAGAACTAATTGCCTTGCATGTTAATGAACTTAGATAGGGATATCAAGTTGGTTATTTTACATGAGAATCAATTATACTCGGGAGAGGTAGTTGTGATTAAAGGTTCTTAGGCTCATAATTCCATTGTGCATGATAATTCATTTCCTAAAATCAATCCTAGACTAAATTGGCGAAATCAATTCCCTAAGTGTTCTTTCAATTGAATCTCCGTTGTTTATTTGCTTTGATCTAGTTTTCTATCACTCATTACTTTCCGTTCCCTAAATAAAATTTAGCAAGATTGTTCATGATACTTGATTTAACTTAAAAATCCAATCCAGAGGACGACACTCGATTTTTCGATCACTTTATTATTACTTGACCCGTGCGCTTGCGGTAGGAAAATTCCACATCAAGTTTTTGGCGCCGTTGCCGGGGATTGGCACATTTAGTTAGATTAATATTGTGAAAAAATTGTTCGGTCTTAATTTAGGGTGTATTTTTACTTTTCTAGGTTATCTTCATTTTTTTCCTTATTTGTTATTCTTTCCATTTTTGTTTTTCTAGTTTAGTGTTTTTTCGTAGTTGTGTAATTTTTTCCTTTTTTGTTTTACTTTCTTTTCTCTTTAGTTAGATTTTTTTTTTCCTTTTTAGTAATTTGCCTTAATTGTAATTTTCCATATTTGTTTTAGTTTTCCTTAATTAGATAGTAGTTTCCTTTTCTAGATTTTATTTTCCATATTTAGATTAGTTGTTTCCTTTTCTAGTTTCTTGCCTTAATTGTTTTCTTTCCTTTTTAGGGTAGTTTAGTTTGTGTATGCGTAGTAGTAGAGAATTGATACCTTTGGATCCAGAGATCGAGAGAACAATTCATAGGCTTCGAAGGGAGAATAGAGAAAAAATTCAAATGGCCGACCCAAATCCACCTGAGGAGCCTAAGCCAATTAGAGACTACTTTCAACCCGTGTTTCAGGGGCAACAATCGGGGATTGTCCATGCCCCGATCAATGCCAACAACTTTGAGCTAAAGACCGGTCTCATTCAGATGGCTCGAGATTGTGCATACAGAGGATCGCCCACTGAGGATCCAAATTCTCATCTAAAATCATTTTTAGACATTTGTGGGACGGTAAAAATAAATGGAGTTTCTGAGGATGCCATTCGCTTACGCTTGTTTCCTTTTTCTTTGCAGGATAAAGCACGGGATTGGTTTCAGTCTATTCCCCCTGAAGCATTACCACCTGGGATGCTCTGGTCCAGGCCTTTCTGAAGAAATTTTTCCCTCCTGCAAAGACGGTCAAGCTGAGGACCGAGATTGGGACGTTCTAGCAGCAGTTTGATGAGCAGCTGTTCGAGGCTTGGGAGCGATTTAAAGAGTTGCTGAGGAAGTGCCCTCAGCATGGCTACCCCGACTGGCTTCAGGTTCAACTATTTTATAATGGTTTAACTCCTAGTACAAAAACTATCGTTGATGCAGCTGCAGGTGGGACTCTGTTGTCCAAGAATGTGGAAAATGCTCTCACACTTTTAGAGGATATGGCCACCAACAGCTATCAGTGGCCATCTGAGCGGTCTGCACCTAAAAAAATTGCTGCTGGAGTGTTCGAGATTGACAATGTAAGTGCACTTCAGGCCCAGATGTCTTCCCTGGCTAATGCTTTTCTGAAATTTTCAGGTACAGGGAGTGCACAGTCAATTGAATCAGCAGCTGCCTTGGCATCTAAATCTCAGGAGGAGACCATCGAGCAGGTTCAGTACGTATCAAATTTTAATTCTAGGGGATATAATAATAATTCTACACCTACACATTATCACCCTAACAATAGGAACCATGAAAATTTCTCTTATGCTAATAGTAAGAATGTTCTTAACCCTCCTGGTTTTGCCCCTCAAACTCAAGAAAATAAAAAGTCTTTAGAGGATCTTGTTGGAGCTTTCATTGCAGAGTCTAGTAATAGGACAAACAAGTTGGAGGATGCAGTCATGGCCATCAACACGACAGTAAACGGCCACAGTACAGCCATCAAAAACATTGAGACTCAGTTGGGATAGTTGGTAAGTGTTGTAAACACCATGAACAAAGGTAAGGCCCCAGCTGAGTAGGAGAAAACCCAGATGGAGTACTGTAAGGCTATTACTGTGCACCAGGAGGAAGTTGAAGAGGATCCTGAGTCTGAGGACTATGACACGCCTACTGGGGAAGCTGAGGAGGACACATCATCAGATGAAGCTGAAAAGCCTGAACCTGAGCCTCCTATTCCTTCTCCCACATTGATGGTCCTCAAAGACAAAAAGAGGAACAAGAAAAAGAAGAACAATCAGGTTTAGTTTGATAAATTTATGAATGCTTTTATGAGCCTAAACATTAATATTCCTTTTGCAGAAGCACTAGAGATGCCCCAGTACAACAGGTTCATGAAGGAATGGCTAGCAAAGAAAATGAAGGAGAAGAAGGTTGACACTATATACCTCGCTTCCACATGCAGCACCAGAGTTCAGCAGAAGGTACCTGAAAAAGTAGCAGATCCAGGGAGTTTTTCTGTTCCTTGTAGCTTTGGTACTTATTCTTTTAGAGCATTGTGTGATTTAGGTGCTAGCATTAATATTATTCCTTTATCCTTGTGCAAAAAGTTAGATATAGGTGAGATTAAATCTACTCCTGTTAAGCTCCAATTGGCTGATCAGTCTGTGGTTAGACCAGTTGGCATTGTAGAAAATGTTTTAATCAGAGTAGGTAGATTTTTCCTCCCTATTGATTTATATGTCATGGATATGATGGAAAATCCTGCAATGCCTGTTATACTAGGAAGACCATTCCTCGCTACTGGGCGAGTGATCATTGATATTGAGCGCAGGGAGCTCACTGTTAGAGTCCAAAAAGAAAAGGAGATATTCAAAGCAGTTGAAGACTCTAAGGATCATTCTGACGTGCTCGTGATGGGCTACAGAAAAGGTGCAAGAAAAAGCACCTCTGGTGGATTCGCAGAAAAGAAGCCTCCTTGATGCACGAGCAACACGTCGAGCTAATGACGTTAAACAAGCGCTTATGGGAGGCAACCCAAGTAAGTCCAGTTGTATTTTTCTTTTTGCTTTTGATTTATTGTTTGTTTTTGTTTTGTAGGTCTTGGTTTCAGTTTCTCCTTTGCTTGCAAGCTTCCATGAGAAGGTCATCATCTTTCCAGGGCAGTATTGTTCACTCCTTCCATTCTTTTATTGTTCTCATGCTTGATTATGTTTTATTTTCTTCATACATTGAGGACAATGCATGTTTTAAAGTTTGGGGGTGGAATAACATGTTTGTGGAGCCCTTGAGTATCTGAGTTCGGGCTATAGTTTTGAGCTTTCTTTGAATTGAGCATATGGTTGTTTTTTGGATGCTATTTTTGCATGACTATGACTTCCTAGGATAGGCTTTCTTGTCAATTTTCAAGCTTTTGATGAGTTGTAAGCATGAGTGCCCAAAAAGGGAGACTTTTTAAACTTTTTCTAGGAGATGTCTTGCATGAGTAGAGTATTTGTCTTGACTAGATTTGGATTTGAATGCTTAGGAGCGAATTATTAGGTTCATATGCTTGTTGTCACCTCGATAGGTGTAGGGAAGAGCTAAAGAGTCAATTTTTTGCAAATTAGCATGTTTGATCTTGCTTAGGAGGAAAGAAAAGAATATATGCTTATCATGCTCATAAAGATAAATAATTCTTGTTGTTACAATTTGAAGGGAAAAAATTTATTATGCCATGGCATGTGCACAATATGCAATGAGTAATAAAGTTTTAGGCAAAAAGAGCTACCCCTGTTGTGATCAGTTAGGCCAACCAGAGAAAACTCAGGTTAAGGGTCCCTGCAATAGGTGTGTGAAAGCTAGTGCCACATATAAATGCTTGAATTAATTTTCAATTATAAGCACCTAAGTATGGAGGAAAACAAACTAATTTGTTCCATTGACTCGTTAGTGAATCCTTAGTGCCAGTGTAGAGGGAAGATGAGCTGAGAGTTTAGTAATCCAATCCCGGGCTAGTAGAGTCTGATCTCGTTAAGTTAGATCTCGCTTGTGCAAGTTAATTTTGGAAAACTTTTGATTTGTCTCCCTCATTGGTCTTTATGTGCATGTCTCTTGTTTGCTTGACTATTGACTTTTGAGCCTTGAGGATTGAGTCATGTTTGTTGCATCCATTCTTCAACGGTATGCTTGATTTTAGTTTGCTCGAGGACTAGCAAAAGCTTAAGTTTGAGGGTGTTTGATAGCGAGCATAGCTAGCTATTTTTCTCTAATTAATTAAGCTAGTCTTTTACAATTATTTGACCAAATTTATGCATTTATATGTTTTATTTGTAGGAAGTATGTGTTTGAAGCTTAATGGAGAAATTGGAGTCAAATGGAGTTCGCGCGCTAAAAAAAAAAAAAAAAAAAAAAAAAATCCATAGCGTCGCGACGCTCTCGGTTGCAACTTCCAGAATCCGTGATTTCGTGGTAGCGTCGCGATGCTACCCCTACAGCGTCGCGACGCTACGACCAATTTTTGCCTTATTTAAAGATTGCGATTAGGGCTGATTGGGTGACTTCTTTTGGGAGATTTTTAGCCGTAAAACAGAGAGAAAAACCATATTTTGAAGCTGAAGCAAGCGGGGGAGCGGAGAATTGAAGAATTAATTCGTGGAGATCGTAATGGGGACGTGCGGTCTCGGCCTCCATAGTGTTTAATCTTCTTTCCCTCTTACTTTAGTTAGATTTAATGGCTTTTTCATGCTTAGTCTATCTTGTAATGCCATGTATGAGTAGCTAAGCTTGTTACTTAGGGATTGATGTAGTCTTTTTAGTTCATGGATTGATTTATGGGTTGAATTGTGCAATTGTTTTATGTTTGCATTCTTAATTTAATGCTTTCAATTAATTGGCCATTAGTTGAATGATCTAAGTGTTGAGTCTTGCTCGGGAGAGGGGATTTAGCGTAGACTTAATTAAGATTGCATGACTAAAGTTTATATTCTAAGCTCGTGACGGATTTTAGATTAACTTTAGAATTGGTCAAAAAGAACTAATTGCCTTGCATGTTAATGAACTTAGATAGGGATATCAAGTTGGTTATTTTGCATGAGAATCAATTATACTCGGGAGAGGTAGTTGTGATTAAAGGTTCTTAGGCTCATAATTCCATTGTGCATGATAATCCATTCCCTAAAATCAATCCTAGACTAAATTGGCGAAATCAATTCCCTAAGTGTTCTTTCAATTAAATCTCCGTTGTTTATTTGCTTTGATCTAGTTTTCTATCACTCATTACTTTCCGTTCCCTAAATAAAATTGAGCAAGATTGTTCATGATACTTGATTTAACTTAAAAATCCAATCCAGAGGACGACACTCGATTTTTCGATCACTTTATTATTACTTGACCCGTGCGCTTGCGGTAGGAAAATTCCACATCAACTGTCTCAAGCATCATATTTCGATAACATTCTGATTTGATATTCAATGCAAAATTCCAAAAAGGGTTTATTACCCTTTAGACATGGAATTCACCTATCTAAGGAACAAAGTCCGAAAACACCTCAAGAAGTTGAGGATATAAAACGAGTTCCTTATGCATCAGCAGTCGGTAGTTTAATGTATGCAATGTTGTGCACAAGACCCAACATATGCTATGTGGTAGGTATTGTGATAAAGGAACTATCTCAATTACGTTTGAGAACTCCTCTTATTTCAGGTGAACCCCACAACAATAATAAGAATAACCCCATTAACAAGATGATAAGACAACCCCAAGAAAGTTAAACATATTTGAATTGGAATGATGACCAAAGATCAAGAAGAAAGGAGAACTCGTTCCTAACTTCAAGATTTCGAACTCTTCACAATCTAATTAATTAGACTAGATTGAAAGTCCTAGGCATGCATTCTAAACACAAGAACACAAAGAAAGCATAAAAGCTTGAGAGAGACTAAACTCAATATGAAATTTCATTCAAATTCAACTTCAACTTTTGTTCAAATGACAAATTACATCCCTATTTATACTAAATGAAAAGACACCATGAAAGGACATAACCCTTCATCTATGTGGTCTAAATTCAGCCCCTAACCTTTCAAATCCATTCATGAACCTTCATAAATACAAGTTCATGAATTCACAAGATACATAATACATTAAATATGTGAATGAATATGGATTTTTAGATTCAATGTGTCTTTTGGTTGAATAGGTGCCTTTCCAAACTTGAATGGATGCAACTCTTCACCATAATAATTGATTGAGCTGGTTGGTCACTTATTTCCTTATCATATTGTCAGCAGATATCAGTCCAATTCAGGTCTTGCGCATTGGACTGCCATTAAGAATATCCTCAAATACCTGAGGAGAACAAGAGATTATTCGCTGGTGTATGGATCTAAGGATTTGATCCTTACTGGATACACTGACTCAGATTTTCAAACCAACATAGATTCTAGGAGATCTACATCGAGATCAGTATTCACTCTTAATGGAGGAGCGGTTGTGTGGAGAAGTATTAAACAGGGATGTATCGTCGACTCCATGATGGAAGCTGAATACGTTGCAGCATGTGAAGTGTTAAAGGAAGCAGTATGGCTTAGGAAATTTCTAATCGAGTTAGAAGTAGTTCCTAGCATGCATCTGCCTATCATTTTGTATTGTGATAATAGTGGAGAAGTTGCAAATTCGAAGGAACTTCGAAGCCATAGACGAGGAAAGCACATTGAACGCAAATATCATCTCATCTGGGAGATTGTACAAAGAGGAGACGTGACCGTCACCCAGATAACCTCAAAGCAGAACATGGCAAATCCATTTCCAAAACCCCTCACGGCTAAAGTGTTTGAGGGACATCTCCAGAATTTAGGACTAAGAGCTTTTTAGCATATGATGTGTTGCTAATCACCTGACATATTGTAATCTCACTTGAGTTATAGTCCAAGTGGGAGTTTGTTGGGTTTTATGTCCTAAAACTCAAGTTTTGTAATCATTTTATAATAAAGATGTTATTCAATAAATCATTTGTTTTATATCCTAAATCCAATAGAAACATCCATGGTTATAATATGAAATACTCGAACTCGTGGATATAGATAGGGATCAAGTTCGAGTATATAACCTAAATGGTCTATAGTATAGGGATAAGGTTGGGTACCTTATCCTAGTAACACTATGGATGCGACCTACTTTGCGAATGAGGCAAACGACGTGATCCTGGATCGATCATGTAGATATATGCGAGTAGGGGCATCCTGTGTAAAAGATGTTTACACAAGACAGGATCGAGAAATAAGTCACTCTTACTTTCTAACCCCGTTTACTGTTAAGACTGACTATTTCATCCGATGACCTAGGTAACTCGATCTTAATCATGAGCTTACTATGAACTCCAGTTCAATTAAGATTATCCTTTGATCTACATGGGTGAGAATGGCCCAATAGTGCCACTCAATAAGCCTACCATTTTGGGGATAAGACTAGATGGATAGCTGGGGACATAGTATTGCAAGACGGAATTCGCTCCTACCCAAATCAGGGATAGTAGAGAGGTTGTTCCCTTAAGTGTTGACTCCGAGGCTTGAACAAGGGGCCCCACCCTCTCATTGGCCCAAGAGGGACTCTGTTTAGTGGTTGGACCATAAACAAATTGTTCATTAGAGGACCAGTGGACTTAAGGAACAAAGATGTGCTATAGGGGTAAAACGGACATTTAACCTAGATATAGTAACAAACGACCTGTGAAGGATTGACTTACTAATCATGGTTATATCGAGTGGACGAAAATATATCTACAGTGAAGGGAGTTCAACTACTAGGCTATAGTGGAGTGTCCTTGTAGTTAACGGATGTTGGTTAACTAGGTTAAAAGGGTTTAGCCGGTTAAACCTCGTACCGTTGGAGCCCATGACCTGTAGGTCCATTAGGTCCCCTTGCTAGCACTAACCTTTGGGACAATATGATGGATTGAATTAGAATTAGTTCGAATTCAGTTTAGGGAAATCGTTGGATATGTTTGACGTTACCGATACGTCGGGTTTTGCATAAACCGAGTTGTGAGAGATTTAATATTTAAATATGATTTGAATATCGAACACATGAATAGGGATTCATGGTTAAAAAATAAAATTTCGGAAATGTTCGAGATTGATAGCAAAATATTAATTTAATATTAGATATTAAATTAATTAATAATTATTTTAAATTAATTTTGAATTAATTTAAAATTGAAAAATTAAAATTAGATTTTACATTTTTCAGATTATTAATATTAAATAATTACACTTAAAATTCAAGATAATTTTGAATTAAATTAATTCAAAATTAAAATGAGTTTTTGGAGGTGGAGTGCATGGTGACTAAACCCATGCACTCCCCTCACTTAAGCCACCAAATTACCCACTTAAGGTGGGGTAATTTGTTGTCAATCTCTGGTGGTTTTCTTCAGCATTCATCCCTCTGTAAAAGAGGATGAAATTGCTGAAGAAATAAGTCTTGCATCCTTAGTGAATTGCTGCCAAAATCTCTCCAACCCATAGACTCCATTGAAGCTTCTTTTCAAGCTTTTTCCCTTCAAATTCCATCACTAGAGGATCCCACAATCCGTTCCAAAGGCTTGAGGATAGCAAGGAAGATCAAGTGGTGGTTCGTGACAGCTTGGAGAAGAAAAACAACCAAAGGGTTCAACCAACTTAGAGAATTAAAGAGGTTGGTAAACACTGCTCTGTTTTTCTTCCTTAGAACAACATGCATAATTTGATTAAATTGAGCTTATTAAGTGCCTAAGATCCAAAATTGCTTCCGTATATTAGATATTAACACTTTCAACAAGAACTATCAAAGTTATCAAAATTTATAAACATAATAACCAAATTAAACTAAACTTATCAAAACTTAGGAACATAACTACACTTATCATGAACATAAATACTAAACTCGTCAAATTAACACGAACAAATAAAGTAATCAAAACTTATGAACATAATAACAAAACTCAACTAACCTATGAATATAACAATGTTGAACTAAAATAAGCTTAGCAAAGCATAGGGACCTAACAACTAAAAGAATTATCATGAACATAAATACTAAAATGAAACTCTATACACAGTTAACATGAAAAGAATAATATCAAAATCAATGACAAAGCAAATGAATCAACAAGTAGAAATTATCAGATGTCTGTCACTAAAATAAAATCTGGAACAAATTCACTTGGATAATGTGAAAATCAAACCTCGACCAAATTCCCTTGGCAATGTGAAAATCAAACCTCAACCAAATTCCATTGTTAGCAAAAAAAAAAAAAAAAAAAAAAAAAAAAAAAAAAAAAAAAAAAAACATAATTAGATAGATACTCTACTAGACCCTCTACTTAACCATTAAGGTCTAAAAATTACCAAGAAACAATAGGTTTCCTTAGGTCACCCTACGCCTGACCAGATGTCACCATGATATGTTTCCTTAAGTCCATGATTTTTCATTTTAATCTAAAACCTCAAGCATTCATTTTTATAATGTAAATACAGATTGAAAAAACATATCTTTGGGATAGAGATCTTTAGGAGATTGCCATGCTAAAGGTTTTAGCTTTTATCAGCTTGGAAACATACTGGTCATCAACATGCTATTACATCTGAGGACTCCTGACTATAGTTCCAAAGAATTGTAACGCCAATCATTTTTCTGCAACTTTAAAGCTCATTCCTTGGTGATGGTCGTATCAAATAACATGGGGTTCCATCTCAAAACCAATTGGCAATGAGTGGAGTAACTCATACATCTTATAAATTAGGAGGTCTCCACTTATCTTTTCAATGTGGGATCCTCAACAAGCCGAATCATTAAAACAAAGTCCAGATTAAAGAATGTTTTAGAAACACACACCCATAAATAACAACACAATTAACAGAACATAAATTTCTACTTAGAATAGAAACTTCTTGAAAAAAAATTTATCAAACAACATATCAAAGTGGAGAAATTTGGTTGTAAATCTATCACCCTACGCCTGACCAGCTGCCACCACGATATGTTTCCTTAGGTCCATGATTTTTCATTTTAATCTAAAATTTAATACTTGTCCAAGGATACACTTGGTGGTGACATGATGCAAAAGTTGTCTGATGTTGCTTCCTTCAAATCATAAAATTTAATACAGCAACTTATGCAATGCACACAAGAGATAGCTAAAAGACTAGTCTAGTATAATATTAAAAAAATTTAGTCTCTGAAGAGAGAGATTCAAAGACTTATTTTTCCTACAGAAGAGATCCGGTGACTTATAGCATGCTTGCAGCTATTCATCCACCAAATCTTGATTCCAACAGATGCAGGATTATGAAGATAACATATAGGAACTGTTTGGCAGCTCTTTTGAGAGCATTCTGTTTTTAACAAGGATTAAAGAAAAACATATGCAAGTAATTGTTTCCTAAACTTTGTTTTCAACTCATTTCAGCTATTTTTTTTTTACAAGGACTAAAGAAAACATGTGCAAGTAATTGTTTATTAAACGTTTTTTCCAACTCATTTGTCTTTAATTTGTTCTATCACTACCACGTAGCCTATATTTTAAACCACGTTGTTCTTCCTTTGAAAATCACAACCTTAACCTATAAAGTCATTGATCACTATTCTAACTTCTAAGAATTAGTTTTGTCTTCAAACATAAAATACCGTTACCAAGAACAACTCCAAAACACGCCCAATGAATGTGCTCCTAGTTTTCAAAAATCGTGTCTCTCTAAAACCATCCAATACTTTATATCTTCCAATAGCAACAGTAATCACAGTAAAATCAAAAGCGACACACTATGTTTTACACTCCCAAAATCAACATAAGAATTATATTGGAGGGAGAACGAATTAAGGAATTAATTAATTTTGAAGGTGTTAATTTAACACATGCGGAAGCAATTTAGGATCTTAGGCACTTAATTTCATCAATTTTATCATACAAAGCATGTCGTTCATAACCGAAAAACAGAGTTCTAGATTACCAACCTTTTGAAGATTAATCAAGGTGCACCATGGATGAATTCTTCTCACGAACGTGACGTGGACGACCACTGTGATCTTTCCCACCATCCTCCGATCTTAGAACGAGTTGTGGGACTCGATTGTGTGATGGACTGGGAGAGAGAAGTGATGTTGTTCATCAATTTTTGAGAGAGCTCAAGTATGTGTGTCTGGGACCAAATTCCCAACAATTGACAAACTCTTTGGTCAACTTCTTCTTCTCCATTTATAGATGAATACTCAAGCTTCCACCTCATCGATTTTAGCTAGCAAATGGCCCTAAGAAGAAGACACCAAGATTGAAGGGAAAATGACTCATTTGAGTTGGTGGATTTTGGTGTCAATTGCATAGAATTAACCTCTTGGTTAATTTAAATAAAAAATAAATTAATTTTCTTTTTAATTATTAATTAAAAAAATTAACAATTAAAGTCATATTTAATTTTGAAAATTAATTTTACATAAAATCCATTTAGAATTATTAATTAATCAATTTAATTAATTTATTAATTTAGTATCAAACATTAAATTAATTCTTTTACACCAATCTCAATTT
Organism: Luffa aegyptiaca; assembly: GCA_017139565.1. Classification (NCBI taxonomy): domain Eukaryota; kingdom Viridiplantae; phylum Streptophyta; class Magnoliopsida; order Cucurbitales; family Cucurbitaceae; genus Luffa; species Luffa aegyptiaca. Next base: position 21,191,754 of record CM029400.1, on the reverse strand, counting down.
CTCAATCTCGGTTTCATGAACGTGGATAGATTCACGTTATAATATTTAAATCATATTTAAATATTTCTATCTCTCTCATATTATAGTTTAATTCATAATTAAACTAAACACATGTTACGTATATCACATATTATAACGTTCAACTCCCTAAACGAATTTCAACGTTTCAAATTCTCTCATCACATTGTTCTAAGGTTTATTCTGTATGAACTAGTAGGGGGACCTAATGGACCTACAGATCATGGGCTCCAACGATTCGAGATTAACCGACTAAACTCATTAATCTAGTTAACCTACATTCGTTAACTACCGAAACACTCCACTATAGCTCGATAGTTTCACTCCCCTCACTGTAGATATATTTTTGTCCACCCGATACAACCATGATTAGTAAGTCGACCGTTCACAGGTTGTTCATAACTACAACGGGTCAAATGTCTGTTTTACCCCTAAAGTTACTCCTTTTTTTTTTTAATAACCCCTGAAGTTACTTCTTGTTCTTTAAGTCCCAATGATCCTCTAATGAACAATTGGTTTGTGGTTCAACCAACAAATCTAATCCTTCTCGGTCAATGAGAGGGCGGGATCCCTTTGTTCAAGCCCTAGAGACAGCAATTAAGGGAACCTCTCTACTATCCCTAAAGAGGATAGGAGTGAGTTCTGTCTTGCAAGACTATGTCCCCAACTATCTACTCGGTCTCATCTCCAAAATGGTAGACTTATTGAGTTGGCGAACTTGGGCCACTCTCACCCATGCAAATCAAAGGACAGTCCCGAATAAACAGGAGTTCATAATTAGCTCAGGATTAAGATCGAGTTACCTAGGTCATCGCATGAAATAGTTAGTTTCAACAGTAAACGGCGTCATAAAGTGAAAGTGACTTATCTCGTGGTTCGGTCTTATGCAAACTCATTGCATAGGACACCCTCACTCACATGTCAATACATGAACGATTCAGGTGAAGGAGTGTATATCACTCTAGCAGAAGCAATTATGGATCTTGGGCGTTTAATTACATCAATTTCTCTAACTGAAAAGCATGCGTTTTAAACCAAAAAGAGAGAAAGAACATATTAACCTCTTGGAGCTTGAATTCTTGCAACTCCATGGACGATTCGTCACACGAACGCGTCGTGGACGACCATCAAGATCTTCCCCGCTATTCTTCAGACTTAGAACGGGCTTGTGGGAACCGATTGTGATGAATTGAAAGGGAGAAAGAATGAGTTTTTTAGAGTTCATGTGTTTATGACAGAGCTATCAAACTTGTTGTCCATGGAGAATTTTCAGCAAATTCCACTTCCATCCTCTCTAAAAGACATTCAACAAACTATATATATATATATATGGAGGCAAGACACAATGGAATTGACATTGTCATGAAACTAGGTGTCATTCTCAAGAATTTTGCATGAACCGTTCATGAAAATACAACACCTTGGATTCAAATTAAAATGAAAAATTAACAAATTAATTTTAAATTAATGAAACTAATTTCATTTATTAATTTTAAGAAAAAATAATTTAAATAATTAATTTTAAATAAAATTAAACTTAAACAATTAATTATTATTTATTTATTTTATTTAACATCAAATACTAAATTAAATACATTACAAATTCCCGACACCAATTCCAATCTCTCTCATAATCAATTGTTTGAATATGAATACCTATTCAAATTCAAACCGAAATATGTAACTTATACACATTAACAATATTTAAGTCATATTTAAACATTTCTAACTCTCTCCATAATTTAATTCACAATTAAATAATACGTTAAGTATATCGTATATAATTAACGTTTAATTCCCTAAATCGAATTTGACCGATTCAAATTCTTCCATCACTTTGTTCTAAGGTTTGGTTCATATGAGCTAGCAAGGGGACCTAATGGACCTACAGATCATGGGCTCCAATGATATGAGATTAACCAGTAAAACTCACTAACCTAGTTAACCAACATTCGTTTAACTAACGGGACACTCCGCTATAGCCCATAGCTGCATTCCCCTCACTGTAGATATATTTATGTCCACCCGATACAACCATAATCAGTAAGTCGACCCTTCACAGGTTGTTCGTAACTGCAACGGGTCAAAAGTTCGTTTTACCCCTGAAGTTACATCTAGTTCCTTAAGTTCCACTGATCCTCTAATGAACAATTTGTTTATAGTCCAACAATTAAACAGAAAATCCTCTCGTGCCAAGAAAGGACGACGCGCTTTGTTCAAGACTCGAAGTCAGCACTTAAGGGAACAACCTCTTTTATCCCTACAGGCAGGTAGGAGTGAATTCCTTCTTGCAAGACTATGTCCCCAGCTATCTACCCGGTCTTATCTCCAAAATGGTAGGCTTATTGAGTCGACAATGATGGACCACTCTCACCCATTCAAATCAAAGGATAATCCCGAATAAACAGGAGTTCATAGTTAGCTCAGGATTAAGATCGAGTTACCTAGGTTATCGCATGAAATAGTCAGTTTCACAGTAAACGGTGTTATAAAGGAAAGTGACTTATTTCTCGGTCCTGGTCTTTTGCAAACACATTCCATAAGACGCTCCCACTTGCATGTCTTTACATGAACTATTCAGGATCACATTGTTTGTATTAAATACAAAGTGGGTCACGTCTCATAGTGTCCCCAGGATAAGGCACCCAACCTTTATCCCTATACTATAGACAGTTTTGGCTATTACTTGAACTTGATCTGCTTTTATGTCTACACATAAAGTTCAAGTGTTTATTTATATAGCCATGGGTTCTAGTTTATTGGATTTGGGTAATTAATGCATAATTAAACAAGGGAAAAATACACTTTTGGTCCCTGAGGTTTGGATTAGGTTTCATTTTAGTCCCTGAGTTTTCAAACTCGACATTTTAGTCCCTGAGGTTTGGATTTCGTTTCATTTTGGTCCCTCCATCCAATTTTCCGTTAAATCTTAACGGTTTGCTGACGTGGCACAATTTTTTTATTAAAAAAAATAGTTTTTTTTTTAATTTTTAAAAATAAAATATTAATAAAATAATTAAAAATATAATTTTTTTTATTTTCCCTTCCCTTTCCATTTTCCCTCCCATTCTTCTTCTTCTTCCCAGTGACTGCTCCCCGTTCCGTCACCACTTCACCGCCCGCAGCTACCAGAAATTTTTTTTTTTGTTTTTTTCTCTCCGTTCCGGTCACTGCCCCACCGTCGGAGCCACTACCGCTGGAAAAGAATGCCACTGTCGAGCTCGTGGGCGCGAGTTCGTGCGTTCTCGTTTAGGCTCCAGCGACTTCGACGACGGCGTTACAGATCTGAGCTGCTCCAGCGAGTTCGACGGCGCGTTTCAGATCTGAGTGCTCCAGTGAGTTCGACAACGGCGTTCCAGATCTGAGCTGCTCCAGTTCGGCTGCGGCGTTCCAGATCTGAGGAGAAGGGAAAAGGCTCCACGGTGTTCAGATCTGACGAGCCCCACGCTCCAGCGGCGTTCAGATCGACATGGCGCGTTCCCCCACGACTGCCGGCGACCCCTGTAATCTCGGCTGCGAACTTCTCTTAGAGTGGGGGTTTGAGAGAGAGAGAATGGGGGGTTTTAGAGGGAACATAACAGAGAAAGAAAAAGAGGAAAGTGAGGTTGAAGAAGAAGAGGAAGAAGAAAGGAAGGAGAAAAGAAAAAAAAATGTATTTTTCCGGTAATGGCGGCCGTCCGGCGACGGCGACAGTGGCGGCGGCGACAACAACGGTTCGGCGGCCGGTGGTGAAGAAGGTGAAGAGGGTGAAGAAGGGGAAGAAGGTGAAGAAGAAAAAGAAGAGAGATAAAGAATAAAAAGAATAATATTTTTTAATTAATTTATATCATTTTATTTTCAAAATTCAAAAAAATAAAAATTAATAAAAAAAAAATTACATGCCACGTCAGCAATCTGTTAAGGATAACGGAAAATTTGACGGAAGGACTAAAAATGTCACGAAATCCAAACCTCAAGGACTAAAATGTCGAGTTTGAAAACTCAGGGACCAAAATGAAACCTAATCCAAACCTCAGGGACCAAAAGTGTATTTTTCCCATTAAACAACCATTCAATAACCACTTATTGAATAACCTCAATAATGCTTTATCGATTATAATTAACTTTGTTACATTTACTATCCACGAGTTTTTAGGACATAAAACCCAACATCAGGATCACATCATTTGTACTAAATACAAAGTGAGTTGCGTCCAAAGTGAGTTGGTACCCAGCCATGTACTATAGACCGTTTAGGCTATTACTTGAACTAGATCCATTTTTATATCCCTACATAAAGTTCAAGTTTTCATAACATAGCTCGACAAACATCAAATGTTACATTTACTATCTACAAGTTTTAGGGCATAAAACCCAACAAATTTAATTTGATTAAATGTGATTTAATTGAATTAATACTATAGTTTAGTATTAATGTACATTTGATGCACATTAAAACTATAAGTTAAAAGAGAGATGTACATTTTTTTTTTATTTGAACCTCAGACCTCTCGGTTGAGAGTATATGCCAATTACCGTCAAGTTATGCTCGCTTTGGCAAGAGGGATGTATATTTGAATATGATTCAAATGTGAACTGAATGAAATATGAGTTATTTAATTTATAGATTAATTAATTATGAATTAATTAATTGGCTAATTTAATTTGAATGAATATGATTTAATCAAATTGATATAATACCATAGGTTTTGTGAAATAAATAATTAAAAATGATTTAATTATTAATTTAGTTAATTATAGTAATTAATTAAATTGAATTAAATTTAATTTTAATTTTAGTTAATTAAAATTAATTTTAATTAAAACTCCCAGCAGTTGCTGGGAGCTGATCTCTGGTGGGGAGTTACTACGTGTAACTCCCCCATAACCTCTCACACTCTCTCTCGTGGGTATATAGATGAAGAACAGAGAAGTTTCATCTAAAAGTGATTTTGGTTCTCTCAATCTTCATCTCCCTGTCACTCTCATACACAAGAATTACAACAATCATTCTTTGTTGTAAATCAATTCCCTTTCCAAGACAAAGGCGATCCCACAATCGTTACTTTAGTAACTTAGAGTCATAGTGGGTGAATTCTTTTGGTGGTGCTCGTTGGGATTTTCTCTGTACGTTGTTCTTGATCGTGAGGGAGCATTGTGCAGTGTGTAATCGGCCTTCAACATGTAAGTACCGAATTCTCTAAATAGTTTAAGGATATTCAGCATGTTTAATCTGTATACATATACTGTAGAAATCATTCTGCTGATTTTTGGCCCAATGTATTGGTATTCTATGTAGTTGAAATTGGTTTATGCACGATTAACATCGCTTCCGCTGAGAATTCAATTCCTTCAACCTATAGGTTGCAAATGGAACAGGAGGAAACGAGACTTTGTGGGTAAAGTTCAAACCTTCTAGGCTAGACTTGTGGCAAAGGGTTATACCCAGAGAGAAGGGAACCTTTTCTCCTATTGTCATGTTGAAGTCTATTAGGATACTCTTGTCCATTTTGAATGGATGTCAAGACTGTCATTATGAATGGTAATCTTGAGGAGAATATTTATATGTCTCAACCAGAGGGGTACAGGGTATAGGAGTGCCCTAGTTTATTGTATTTGTAACATTTCCTTGCTTTGGTATTATTAAATGCGTATACATTTCCACTCACTAGAGTTTTAGTGCAAGTGGGAGTTTGTTGGGTTTTATGCCCTAAAACTTGTAGATGGTAAATATAACATTTGACTTGCTTCAATGAAGTATTATTTCTATATATTTGTTTTGCCTAAATATAACCACAAATCCAATAAACTAAGAATCCATGGCTATATTATGTATACTTGAAGTTTATGTGTGACATAAGTATGGATCAAGTTCAAGTAAATAGTCTAAACGATGTATAGTATATGGATAAGGTTGGGTACCTTAATCCTGGGGACACTATTGGCGCGACTCGCTTTGTTCTTTAAAGACAGACGATGTGATCCTAATCGTTTATGTATAAGACATGTGAGTGAGGGTGTCCTATTCAAAGAGTTTACATAGAGATCGGACTAGGAGATAAGTCACTTTCACTTTACAACACCGTTTACTGTTGAAACTGAACATCTCATACATATAACCTAGGTAACTCGATCTTAATCTTGAGCTAACTATGAACTCCTGTTAATTTAGGATTGTCCTTTGATTTGCATGGGTGAGAGTGGCCAAACATCGTCGACTCAATAAGCCTACCATTTTGGGGATAAGACTAAATAGATAGCTGGGGACATAGCTTTACAAGACGGAATTCACTACTACCCATTTTAGGGTTAGTAAAGAGGTTGTTCCCTTAAGTACTGACTCCAAGTCTTGAACAAGGGGCCCTGCCCTCTCATAACCTTGAGAGGGACTTGGTTCAGTGATTGAATCACGAACTAATTGTTCATTAGAGGATCAGTGGAACTTAAGGAACAAGATGTAACTATAGGGGTAAAACGAACATTTGACCCAGCTCTAGTTACGAAAAACCTATGAAGGATCGACTTACTGATCATGGTTATCTAAAGTGGACAAGAAATATATCTACAGTGAGGGGAGTTCAGCTACGGGCTATAGTGTAGGTCCATTAGGTCCCTCTACTAGCTCAATAGGAATAAAACTTGGAACAATATGATAGGTTAATATTTGAAACGTTCAAAATTGGAAAAGGATACAAAAGTAAGTTATATGCGATATTTAACGACATATTAGTTTAATTACGAATTAAACCTAAAAATGAGAGTTGGATATATTTAAATATGATTTAAATATTAAACACGTGAATAAAGATTCATGTTCGAGAAATTTCGTCGGGAGAAAAACCAAGATTGCACAAGTGGTATTAATTTAATATAAGATATTAAATTAAATGATTTTATTTTAAATTAAATAAGTTTTATTTAAATTAAAATATAATTATAATTGAGTGGGATTATTCAGATTTTATCTTTAAAATTACAAATTTTGAATTTAAAAGAAATTAAAAAAAATTGGTATTTTTTTGAGGTGGTGCTTAATGACTTATCACCTTAGATTAGCCTTCTTGCACCACCTAATCCATGACTCAAATCACTCCCAAATTGCTGTCAATTTTTGGTGCAATTCTTGTGCATGATTTTCCTCTATATATAAAGGATGAGCTGATGAAAATGTGTGGAACAATTCAACCTAAAATGCTGCCAAAATTCTCCCAAGAACTTCCATGTTCATACTCTCAAGCTTGATTATACCCATAAGCTTTCCTTTCCAAATCCTATCAATTGAGGATCCCACAATCCATTTCAAGGCCTGAGGATAGTAGAGAAGATCCGAGTGGTTGTCCAAAAGTCGTTCGTGTGAATTATAACGCATCGGATTATACGAATTGGGAGCTTCAAGAGGTAGGTACCTTATTACTCTGTTTTTTGTTCTTATGAACAACATGACTTCAAGGATTAAATTGATCAAATTGTGTGCCTAAGATCCAAAATTGCTTCCGCATGTGTGATATTAACACCTACAAGGGGTTCATTCAGCAAGGTCAAAAGCAAAAGGTTTGCAAGCTTAATCAATCCATTTATGGATTGATTCAAGCATCTCGTCTTGGAATATAAGATTTGATACTTTGATAAAATCTTTTGGCTTTGATCAGAAGTTGATGAAACTTGTGTCTGCAAGAAGGTCATCAACAATTCAATAGGCTTCTTAGTGTTGCATGTTATTGATATCATACTCATTGGAAATGATGTAGGTTATCTTACTGACATTAAAAGTGGCTAGTAGCTCACTTTCAAATAAAAGATTTGGGAAAAGCTTAGTTTGTTCTTCGGATCCAATTGTGAGGAACCATAAGAACAAAATGCTAGCCCTGTCTCAAGCGTCTTATATCAACTAAATGTTAGTTAGATATGAGATGCAGAATTCTAAGAAGGGTTCACTACCTTTTAGGTAGGGAATTCTTATGTCAAATGAACAGTGTTCTTAGACACCTCAAGAAGTTGAGGACATGAGACGCATGCCCTATGCAGTAGACATTGTCAGTAAGTATCAATCCAATCCAGGATTTGATTACTGTGACGTCAGCGTCGCGACGCTATCGCTGCTGGACACCTATAAATACAGCATTTTCCAGCCTTGTTTGTGGAGCCAATTTGAGGGTTTTCATCTTATTCTCGATTCAATACTAAAATTGGGGGTTTTGGGAGAGTTTTGGGAGCCTTGTTGAAGATCTTGGGAGCTCGAGATTGATGGAGGTCGCCATGGGATCGAGGAGATCGACACTTTATTGAGCATTTGTCTTCCCTTTTCTTGTACTTTTAGTTGTAGAATAGTTGTGATTAGGAATTATTGGATGTTTAGTGATTATGAGTAGTTAATTCCTAAATTCTTTGAGTTTGATTTAATTTGTTGAACCTTTGTTTAATTAATGAAGTAATCTGGTCTGATTGTCATTGTCCTTCATTTGTGCATTTTGTCCTTAATGCTTTTAATCACTTGATCACTAATTAAATGAATTGTTACTAAGTGGAAACTCGACGGAGAGAAGCTTATACTAGAACTGAATGCATGACTGATGTTTATTTACCCGAGTGACATGGGAAAAAAATAAATAACATTAGAGGTTGTTATTGAAGGGTCGTAATGCCATGCTTAGTAAATAAAGTGGAAACCGAAAGGAGATTCTTTATTAAAAGGCATGAGAATAGGAGGAGACCGACAGGAGAGTCCTTGATATTAGGCTTCTAGACTTATGAATTGAATGTCTAATTAATCCGAATTAGCTAATTGATTAAGTAATTAAGGGTCCAATGAATGAAATCAACACTCTAGAATTATCCCTTCAAATTGTGTCTCCATTTATCTTTTGCTTTCTAGATTAGCTTTTTGGTATTCTTTTTCAGCAATAGATTTTGTTCTCTAAATAAAATTAAGCAATAGTATTTGCGGTAATTAAGTGAATAAATTCAATCCCTGTGGAGACGATACTCTATACTCAAAATCACTATATTACTTGTGGCAACCGTACGCTTGCGGTTCACGTCATCAAGTTTTTGGCACCGTTGTCGGGGGATTGGCTAATTTCATTCATTTAGTATTGTGAAGAAATTGCTTGCTTTAATTTAGAGGTTTTATTTTGCTTTCTTTGTTTTTATTTTATTTGAGTCATGGTCCATTGTTCTTGTTGTGCTGTTATTTGGTGTTTGCATCTGATTGAAAGCCTGATTATTGTTGATTGATTTAAAATGGCTTTTAATAGTTTTGGGTGGCCCTTTAGGGAATCTGAGCCCGAAGAACCAACACCATCGTTCAATTTTTCGTATTCAAGTTACGCCCCTTTAGAAGAAAAATCTCCCTTAGAGAGCATGCTTGAAAATTTTATTCAGGAGTCTAGAGCCATAAATGTAGAGCTAGAAAAATCAATGGAGAGACTCCAGACCCAAAGGGAGGCTAGGGAAGTAGGATCCACTTCCAAAGGTTGTCTAGTGAGTCATGTGGCCACTGATTCATTAGCGCCAATTCAGGAGCCTAATTCTTTCGATTTTGCTGAGTTTGAGCATATAAGGGTGAGTTGCATAGATTGTAGGGAAGAATTGGAGAGATTTAGCACCCACCAAGAACAAGCTTGTGAGGAAGAAAAAGAAAATGAGCCTATAGTGTTTGAGGAAATTCAGGAGGTAGAGTTTAAGGTTGAAAGGACTTTGTCTGTTCTATCTTGTCCATCTTCTCTTGATAATGAGTGTTCTTTTTCCCATTCTCACGAGTCAGTGTTAAAGTCAGAGTCTCTTTATTTTGATCTTTCTCCTTTTATGCTTTTATTATCCAAAAATACAAAAAATATTTATGCTTCTAGGGCCCATGAAAAGCTAGTAAGCCTGCTAGCAATAGTTGGCTTCATCAATTCAAGGAAGAAGGGTCCGAAGAAATACGATAATTTTTATGTGCCTTGAAAGTCCACACTAACTCGTCTAGCTAAGAGACGTTAAAAAGCGCTTCTTGGGAGGCAACCCAAGTTTATTGTCCGTTAATTTTCTTTTCTTTTCAATTTTTTGTAGTTAGTGCATGTTGATCTTTCGTTCTTGTTATCAATTTTGTAAGAACCCGAGACCACAATTTCTTCCAAACAACCCCAATGATTGTGAAGGCTGACATCCTTGATTTCTTTCACACTCCAGGGCAGTATTGTTCTCCCTATATCTTTTTAATTGTCCTTATGCATGCTTAATTAGTCTGAGTAATTGATACATTGAGAACAATGTACGATTTAAGGGGGAGGCTTTGCTGGTCTAATCGAAGCTTATTGAAAATTTTCATGATGATTTTATTGCATCTGTTTTAATGAGGACAACCTGTGATATGATATAGGTAATGAATTTTGTTCAATTTTTGTGAAATATGAAAGCATGTTCAAGATTCATGCAAATTTAAATTTTTCTTTAATTTCCTTGCACATGTTGAGCACTTAGCCTACTTATATGGTTTTGAAGGCCTAGAATAGGATTATATTATCCAGATGTTTGTTGTCACTCCGATAGGCTTAAGATCTTATTTGAAAGTTGAACTGCATGAGAATTTGTAATGTTTTACTTGGGAGAAATTACATGCCTATTAACCTGCAAAAAAAAAGAAAAAAAATTTAAAAAAAAAAAAGAAGAAAGAAAAAAAGATGAATAAAATAGCTTGCTATGTTTAAAATTGATCAAGGGTAAAAAGAGCTACCTCTGTTGTGATCAGTTAGGCCATCCAAGGATTAAATTCGGGATATGGGTCCCTGCAACAGCTGTGTGAAAGCTAGTGCCCTTGAATTAAAGAAAAATACAAATTTGGGGGAGGCATACCCCGTTTCTTTCAGGAACCTCAGTGGGATATTGCTTTCTTGAAGGTTGGGAAGCTGGATAATTAGAGTTTAGGGCCAGTGTAGGGGGAAGATGAACTGAGGATTTTATAAACCTTTTCTAAGTTAGTAAGGACCTTTTCTAAGTTTAAATCTAAATTTTGTGATGAATGAATATATTTTAATATTTCCTTTAATTGTTGGAATTCATTATTTGGATCATTGAAGTTAGAGTCGTGCATTTGCAATATTTGATTCATATATATGGTTTTAGCTTTGCTCGGGACTAGCAAAGGTTTAAGTTTGGGGGTGTGATAACATGCATAAATGCTATCTATTTCCTATTAATTTTAGCTAGTTTTGTTCATGAATTGTGTGCTTTGAAATGTTTTTATGTTTAAATTTTAGAAAATCGAGCCAAGGAAGAAAAACCGAAGTTTTGAGAGATTTTGGATGATTTTGGAGGCTTTTGGAGCAATTTGAAGAAATCCATTGAAGATCCAAGCCCAAAAGCCCAAAGAAAAGCAAGTTGGAGGCCCAAGAAAAAGTCCAAGGGCCATTTTGAAGAGGAGATCCGAGGCCTAGCATCGAGACACTAGCCTTGGGCGTCTCTGCACTAGGCAGCCACGAGGAAAGATCTGGAAATGGGACAGTGTCGCGACGCTGAGGCGACTTGGGCTCCAAGCACATGACGTAACAACGTCGCGACGCTATCGCTGCTGGACACCTATAAATACAACATTTTCCAGCCTTGTTTATGGAGCCAATTTGAGGGTTTTCACCTTATTCTCGATTCAATACTGAAATTAGGGGTTTTGGGAGAGTTTTGGGAGCCTTGTTGAAGATCTTGGGAGCTCGGGATCGATGGAGGTCGCCATGGGATCAAGGAGATCGACACTTTATTGAGCATTTCTCTTCCCTTTTCTTATACTTTTAGTTGTAGAATAGTTGTGATTAGGAATTATTGAAAGCTTAGTGATTTTGAGTAGTTAATTCCTAAATTCTTTGAGTTTGATTTAATTTGTTGAACCTTTGTTTAATTAATGAAGTAATTTGGTTTGATTGTCATTGTCATTCATTTGTGCATTTTGTCCTTAATGCTTTTAATCACCTGATCACTAATTAAATGAATTGTTACTAAGTGGAAACTCGACGGAGAGAAGCTTAGACTAGAACTGAATGCATGACTGATGTTTATTTACCCGAGTGACACGGGAAAAAAATAAATAACATTAGAGGTTGTTATTGAAGGGTCGTAATGCCATGCTTAGTAAATAAAGTGGAAACCGAAAGGAGATTCTTTATTAAAAGACATGAGAATAGGAGGAGACCGACAGGAGAGTCCTTGATATTAGGCTTCTAGACTTATGAATTGAATGTCTAATTAATCCGAATTAGTTAATTGATTAAGCAATTAAGGGTCCAATGAATGAAATCAACACTCTAGAATTATCCCTTCAAATTGTGTCTCCATTTATCTTTTGCTTTCTAGATTAGCTTTTTGGTATTCTTTTTCAGCATTAGATTTTGTTCTCTAAATAAAATTAAGCAATAGTATTTGCGGTAATTAAGTGAATAAATCCAATCCCTGTGGAGACGATACTCTATACTCAAAATCACTATATTACTTGTGGCAACTGTACCCTTGCGGTTCACGTCATCAATGTAACACCGTTAACTAGTTAAGTTACTGTTTCAATAGGATGACCTAGGTAACTCAGTCTTAATCCTGAGTGTGTCATGAACTCCTTCTCACGAGAATTGTCCTTTGATTTGTATGGGTGAGAGTGGCCAGTACGCCGACTCAATAGGCCTACCATTTTGGGACAAGTCTGAGTGAAGGGTTGGAGACATGACAGCACTAGAAGGAATTCACTTCTTCCCGCTTCTAGGAGAAGTAGATGAGTGTTCCCTTAAGTGGTGACTCCGAGTCTTGAATAAAGGGATCCCACCCTCTCACTGGCCCGAGAGGGACTTTCTGTTTACTGGTTGGACCATAAACAGGTTGTTCATTAGAAGAGCACTGGTACTTAAGGAGACAGAGGTAACACAGAGGTAAAACAGTAATTTGATCCAGCTGTAGTTACGAACACTCGTGAAGGATTGACTTATTGGTATTGGTCTATATCCGTGGACACAGAAACATTCTACCGCGAGAAGAGTGCAACTGTGGGTCTTTAGTGGAGTGACCCACAATTAATGAATATTGGTCAACTCGATTAATGAGTTTAGTCGGTTAACCTCATATCATTGGACTTCTGACATGTAGGTCCATTAGGTCCCCCTGCTAGCTCGTAAAGAGTAATTATGAACAATTTATCTTGAAAAGAATTTGAATTGTTCAAATTCATTATGAGAATCAAGTTTTGTATGAGATACAAATAATATAATGTATGGTGATACACTATAATATAAAGTTTAATTTGAGATTAAACTTTATTAATTGAGAGAATAATATATTTGAAGGAGTTCAAATATATTTGATATTTAATTAGTAAATAAATTAATTAATCATTCAATTTAGTTTAATTAAATATGATTTAATTCAAACTATAGTACATGAGAGATTAAATTAGAATATGATTCTACTATGTAATTAATTAAATGTGATATTTAATTAATCACAAAATTAATTAATTTTTAATTAATTAATTGTTCAATTTAATTTAGTTAAATGTGATTTAATTAAATTAATAACTATAGATTAATTTTAATGTGAATTAGATTCATATTAAACTATAGGTTATAAGATAGATTCATATTTGAATATGATTCAAATGCTTGGTTAATTAAATATGTAATATTTAATTAATCATAGAATTAATTAATTATTGGAATTAATTAATTGAGTAGTTTAATTAAGGAAAAAATACACTTTTAGTCCATGAGGTTTGGGTTAGATTTCATTTTGGTCCCTGAGTTTTCAAACTCAACAATTTAGCCCCTAAGGTTTGGTTTTAGTTTCATTTTGGTCCTTTCATCCATTTTTCCGTTAGAAACTAACGGTTTGCTGACGTGACGCTATTTTTATTAAAAAAAAGTATTTTTTAATTTTTATAAATAAAAATATATTAAAATAATAAAAATATTATTATTTTTTTATTTTTTTAATTCTTTCTCCCTCTCTCTCTTATTCTTCCTTTTCTTCTTCTTTTCTTCAACTTCTTCTTCATTCTTCTTCTTCTTCACCAAGTCACTGGCGGCGACTTTTTTTTTTTTTTTTTTTTCTTCTTCTTCTTTCCTCCTCTTTTCTTTTTCTTTTTTTTTTTCCTCCTTTTCTCCAACTTTTTTTAAACACAATATATACCCAAACTTTAGGTTGTACTAATTAAAACCTCAAACTAAAAAGGGAAATTGTGCTGAATAACTACAAAAAAAAAAAAAAAGCATTCTTGATTTTTCGTTACGGAAGTTTGGATTTTGCAGGTGTGGCTACCGAAATTTTAGGAACCGTTTCCCGTTTTTTTGGACGTTTTTACCCCTGGTATATACGGCTATATACAGACGGTGTTAACAGTTGTTTTCGTTTCACGCAGTTCGCGCCCCCCTTTTTGCGCGCTAGATGAATCCCGATTTACATGGGATTTGGTTGGCGATCTGTTTTGATCCTTAAGGAATTACCTATTGTTCAGGCTTAGGGTTTCCAACGGTAATTTTTTTTCTCCACATTTTTGTCCCTCATATAAATGTCATAGTTTATTATCTATTTGTTGCATATCACGATCACATTGCCATTGTAATTGTCCTTCCTAATCTAACATGGCGACAGTTCAACAGGTCACGATATTGTTTGGTGGTGTCTGGAGTGTTGAGGGTATTTACAGTGAATTCAAGTTCGGAAGTGTGGATGTTAGGAGTGATTCTAATCTCAAAGAGTTTAAAGTATGTCTGGCGAAATACCTCCAACTCCAGAAGACAATAGAATTACTCGGCTAACACTATTCAGGAGCTGGTCGAATAACCCAATTAATATAATCCATTCCGAGGACAGAGATGTTTTTTGGATGGTCAACGGATTTCAAAACGGTACATACAGGGGCTGTTGTGTAGTCGTTGACATTCTGGGTGTCGATACTGGTATACACATCGTGGGGACAGGCGCAGGCCCATCCCGTGGGGACAGGAATTTTGACTTCATCAACGCGGATGGTATTGAAACTGCTCTGGACAATTCTACTGTATCGGAGGGGTGCACATTTGCCTGCAAAGATCATCTGAAGAAGGTTGTGTATAACATAGCACTGAAAGAAAGTTTTCAGTTCAAGACTGTTAAATCTAACAGCAAGCAGTTCAAGGTATCATGCGTAGACGATTCGTGTCCGTGGTATATACGTGCATCTACATATCACGGAGGCCAAATTTGGATTGTCCGGAAGTTCAGCAATGAGCACACGTGTTCCTTTGATGCAGTCCATAACGACCACAGGCAGGCAACTGCGAGTGTTGCTTGCGATTATGCCAAAGCTATAATGACAATCACTAACAAGATGCACTGCACACCGCGGGATATATTTGAATACACTAAGAAAAACCACGGTATCATTATCCGTTATGACAAAGGATGGAGGGGGAGAGATAAGGCACTAACTGAGTTAAGAGGTTCCCCCGAAGAGTCGTATGCGCGTATTCCAGCGTTTGTAGCTAAGTTGATCGAAAAAAACCCAGGTATTTTTCGCTTCGGCTTGAATGGTAATACCAGTAAATATTTGTATTTACCAACAGTTTGTTTTCCAACATTTTGTTTCCCCGAAGAGTAGTAATATTAGTAAATACTTGTATTTACCAACATTCTGTTTTCAGGGACGTATACTGCTCAGGAGGTTGATTCGAACGACAGGTTCAAATTCTTCTTTATGAGTATTGCAGCGTCCATCGAGGGTTAGAAATATTGCCTGCCGGTCATTTCTGTGGATGGTACATCACTCAAAAAAAATTTAATGGTACGCTCCTAACGGCTTGCACATTCGATGGTAACTTACACATATTCCCGCTGGCGTTCTCTATTGTTGATTCTGAAAAGACGCGTCGTGGGAGTGGTTTTTCCAGAATTTGAAAGCAGCTTTTGGAGAACTGAATGATCTAGTTATAGTGTCTGACAGGCATAAGAGCATTGGTAATGAGGTGAGGAAGGTATATACGTCAGCACACCATGGCGTGTGTATCTATCATTTGCTAAGGGACATTAAGTCAGACCATAAGTCAAAGGGGATTGACGAATTGTTTTACAAGTGTACTAAATCGTACACCATCGGTGAGTTTGCATACTATATGAGGCAGATGGAGCAAATTATTCCCTCAATTAGGAGTGAGCTGGAGGAGGTAGGGTATGTGCGTTGGTCTCGTGCATTCTCCATGAGCAAACGGTATGTATTAATGACCACTAATGTCTCCGAGAGTCTAAACGCTTTTTTGATTGAGGCTCGTGGACTACCTATAATTCCAATGTTGGAGTTTATAAGGGATTTTTTACAACGATGGTTTTATGAGAGGAGGAACCATGCAACCTTCCAAATGACTACGATTACTGACTATGCAGCGAGAGAAATACGGGATGCATTGAAAGCAAGCCGCACTATGGATGTATGCATTTTACAATGTTTTTTGTTAAACTAATTTTATATTTACGTATACACACATCTAATAATGTTTTGTATTTTGGCGTAAATATATAGATATACCCCGTCGACCGTGTGCAGTTCCAAGTGTTGGGTTTTATGCCCTAAAACTCGTAGATAGTGAATGTAAACAAATTGTATACTTGTTTCAATAAAGTGTTATTGAGTTTCTACAATAAAGTGTCATTGTTAAATATTGCACAATTTGACCCAAATCCAATAAACTAAGATCCAAGGTTGTTTACATGTGACTTGAACTAGTATGTGGGGACATACGGGGATTGGTGTTCAAGTAACAACCTAAAAGGTCTATAGTACAAGGATAATGTTGGGTACCTTATCCTGGTAACACTATGTGATACGGCCCGCTTTGTATTCGATACAGACGTATTAATCCAAGGCGTCCATGTAGGAGACATGCGAGCGGGGGTATCCTATGCAATGAGTTTGCATAAGACTGGACCACAAAATAGTAAACCACTAGATGTAACACCGTTAACTAGTTAGGTTACTGTTTCAATACGATGACCTAGGTAACTCAGTCTTAATCCTAAGTGTGTCATGAACTCCTTCTCATGAGGGATTGTCCTTTGATTAGCATGGGTGAGAGTGGCCAATACGCCGACTCAATATGCCTTCCTTTTTGGGGGCAAGACCGAGTGGGAGGCTGGGGACATGACAACACAATAAGGAATTCACTCCTTCCCACTTCTAGGAGAAGTAGATGAGTGTTCCCTTAAGTGGTGGCTCCGGGACTTGAACAAAGGGATCCCGTCCTCTCACTGGCCCGAGAGGAACTTTCTGTTTAATGGTAGGGGTAAAACGGTAATTTGACCCAACTGTAGTTACGAACACTTGTGAAGGATTGACTTACAGGTATAGGTCTATATCCGTGGACACAGAAATGTTCTACAGTGAGAAGAGTTCAGTTGTGGGTCTTTAGTGGAATGACCCACAGTTAATGAATATTGGTTAACCTGATTAATGAGTTTAATCTATTAACCTCATATCATTGGAGCTTCTGATCTGTAGGTCCATTAGGTCCCCCTGCTAGCTCGTAAAGAGTAATTAGGAACAAATATATCTTGAGAGAATTTGAATAGTTCAAATTCATATTGGGAGTTAAGTTAATTGTATGAGATACAAATTAATATAATGTATAATGATGCATTAAAATATAAAGTCTAATTTGAGATTCAACTTTATTAAATTGAGAGATTGATATATTTGAAAGAGTTCAAATATATGTCTAATTAAATATAGGGTATTTAATTAGAAGATGAATTAATTAATTATGAATTAATTTAGTTTAAATTAAATGAGATTTAATTAAACTATAGTCTATGAGAGAAATAAATATTTGAAGAAGTTCAAATATTAATATGAATTTGATTCATAATAAATTTATAGGATATAAGAGAATTTGAAGGAGTTCAAATTTTAATATGAATTTGATTCATATTATAGAATTAATTAATTGAAGGCCTGAAATTAAATATATGATATTTAATTGGGTAATTAATTAATTAACTAATAGAAGGTCTGAAATTAAATATATGATATTTAATTGGTGATTAATTAATTGAAGAATTAATTAATTGGAAATTAATCAATTATGGAAATGATTAATCACTTATGGAAGTAATTAATCATTTATGGAAATGATTTAATCACTTATGGAAGTGATCGATCATTTATGGAAAAGATTAATCAATTGTGGAATTGATTGGTCATGGAATTGATTAATTATGGAAAAGATTAAATCAGTTATGGAAATAATTGATTTTAAATGAATATTTTATTCATGGCCTTTCTCCTATAAATAGAACACTAAACCTAGGGTTTAGGCACAACAACATAAGGCCACAAGAATGCACTCTTGCATTCTCTCTAGCCTCCCTCTCATATTCTCTCAACTCAAGAACTCTAGGGAGAATTTTCTCTTTAGTGTTTTTCCCATTCAAGATTAGGTAGTCCCACAACTACGTTCCTAATCTCAGAGTTATAGCGGGGAAGATCAAATGGTGGTGTTCTTCGTTGTTGCAGAGCAAACAAGAATCATCCGTTGAAGTATTCAGAGTCGTCAACGGAGGTTTGCTTCTTTTTTCTTTATTATAGATTTAGATCTAAATTTTGTATGCTTAGCCTTAAGTTTCTATAGAATTTGTTCTATGTTTTAACCAATGCAATAGTATTTTTGGATAAACAAAATTAACTACGAATCGATCCCAATTACGCTTCCGCTTTAACGGAATTGGGGAATTCCAAATCCTTTCAATTGGTATCAGAGTCGATCGTAGATTTAATTTCATTTCTCTAAAATTAGCATTGGTTCAATGGTGGGTATTTTAATTTCATATATGTGATATTGTTTTAATTTACAAAATTGATTATTTAGGCATATTTGTTGGCATTAGATTTATACTTTTGATTAGATCAATTGTAAATGCCAAAAAGGAAAATATTTGAAGACCAAGATATGTCTTGGATTTAAATTATTGTAATTTAAATTGCTTTCAATTTCTTAGGATATACCAAATATGCCGGTCAATTTTGGTACTTTTAATTTAATTATGCATGTGATGTATGTATTAAATTAATTGATTGTTGCATAAAGTATGCCATTTAGCTTAAAATCCCACCATAGGTTAAGCATATTCGTGCATAGTTATTATTATAAATGTTATAATGTATGAAATATGTATGAATTTTATTTTCATGAGTATTTAATATAAATTGTTAAGATTAAATGGATGAAAATTGAGAAGCATTAAGCATGAAATTACTTTAGTAAATAATATAAAGAGTTATATTTATGAAAGTAATTTATATGCTTATTTATTTTCATGAGCAATTAATATAAAGTGTTATGTTAATGTATGAAAATGTGAATGCTTATTTTAATTTTCTTGGGTAATTAATTTAAGAGTTAGATTAATTGAAGAAAATTAATTTGCATCGAGCATGAAATTACTTTAGTTTAAAAATATAAAAAGTTATATTTATGAAAGTAATTTATATGCTTATTTATTTTCATGAGCTATTAATATAAAGTGTTATGTTAATGTATGAAAATTTTCTTGGGTAATTAATTTAAGAGTTAGATTAATTAAAGAAAATTAATTTGCATTGAGCATGAAATTACTTTAGTTTAAAAATATAAGAGTTATATTTACATAAGTAATTAACATGCTTAATTAGTTTTCATGAGCTATTAATATAAATGTTATGTTAATGTATGAAAATGGTAATGCTTAATTTTAATTTTCTTGTATAATTAATTTAAGAGTTAGGTTAATTAAAAGAAAATTAAATTGCATTGAGCATGACATTACCTTAGATTAATATAATTGTTATATTTTTGGTATGTCATGTATGCTAATGTATGGTTTTATAAATTAATTAAAATTTGATTGTTAATTTACTCACCATAGTAGCATGTTATAGGGTTAATTCATTAAAATTTATAATAGTTATAAAATTAATGAATAGAAATCGTTAACCTATAACAAAGAATTGCATGCAAACATAGGATCTTAGGATAAATGAATTAATTTTAAAATGTTTAAAATTAATTAGATCTAAGATCACATTTCTAATAGGATTAGAATTATTCTTACTTAGAATTAAAATTAGTTTTAATTGACTAAGTAGGAAAAACATTACTATGATTATAAGGGAACTCCACCGGTTAAGTTCTGTCTAAGGCTGGAGGTATTTAAGTTGACGGTTTACGGAACACCTCCTACCTGGGAACTGACCCGGAATACCGGAGTTGAATTAATCATAGTTAAATGTTAGCATGCAATGTCACTAGGTTTATTAAAAGTGTTTAATACACCTAGATCTTTAGAGTAAAGACCTTACATTACTGTGGTTATAAGGGAACTCTCTCGGTAAAGTTCTGTCTAAGGTTGGGGGTATTTAAGTTGACGGTTTACGGAACACCTCCTACCTGGGAACTGGCCCGAACCTTGAGTTGAATTAACCATAGTAATGTTGACTTGCAATGTTGGGTTTATTAAAAGAAGTTTAATTCACCTAAAACATTGCGGTTGAATCCTTTCCATAATTGTTATAATAGGATCAGACTTAGATAGATTGACTTAGCCGAATTTTATCTAAGTTAAACAACCCTAAATTAACCTTAGGACATTTTCAGTGGGAGGAAAATTACAAAACGAGATTTAAATCAAGTTTTGCTCCTACGTCCCTATATTCACAACGTGAGGTTCATGCTCGGCTTCGAGTCGCCCTAGGAGCGGCCTCCCTTCGGAAAGTGTTTGCATGAATCAATAACAAGGTGAATGGGAAAAATGTCTAGAGTAAGTGGGAGCGGGACACGTGTCAACGTATCCCTCGGTCTCCGCCCCTAGTTCGCACCGTGAGAGTCCTATGATCCGCCTGCAGGTTGTCCTGGTGCAACCATCCCTTCGGAGGGCCTGATCATAGGATTCGGAACACCGTGAACTCCTGAATAGGATAGGGTCACTTAGGCTAATCACCAACAGTTGTCTTTCCCTTCGGTAGCCTGTTGGTGCGTGCCTCTGAG
Source organism: Luffa aegyptiaca (assembly GCA_017139565.1). NCBI lineage: Eukaryota > Viridiplantae > Streptophyta > Magnoliopsida > Cucurbitales > Cucurbitaceae > Luffa > Luffa aegyptiaca. The sequence goes on along the minus strand of CM029400.1, from coordinate 21,170,761 downwards.
ATCTGAAAGTGGGAGGGTTACACTTACGGGGATGAGTTAAATGTGTTAACTAACCCTTGACCGTACAACGATAACTAAACGCTAACGGAATATGAGTTATTCTGGTGTTAGAGTTTGGTTGAGATTGTCTCAATTCAGAGGAGGAGTAGCTGACCACCCTTCGGTGGCTGTTGTTCTAAACCTTTGAAGTATCGTTACAAAAACTAAATCAATAGTTTTATAGGGTTTCTTTGATTGCTTATTTGTTTTTGCAGAATTTGATTGGATTATTTGTAATGGGTTAGTGCAATTAATAATACAAGTAATTTGTTACTTCAGCAATTATATAATAATTTTATGTGTATTGTCTTACGTCATTTTATAAATAACGGTAATACAACAAGCTTAAACGAAAAATTGTGGTAAATGAGTCTAGGATTATTCTTAACTGAGGAATGTCCTCATGCCTCATATGTTTAATTCATTAAGAATTGTTCTTGGTGAATATGACATAGAACCTTGCTTAGCAAAAAGAGAACTTGTTCAAGACCGTAATTTTCATTTACCTGTCTTGAAAACGTGATTAGTGAAGAATAGTGATTCTCCCTGAATACTTGATTCAGGGGCCACAAATCACGTGTATTCTTCTTTTAAAGGAATAAGTTCCTGGCAAGAGCTTGCTGCTTGTGTAATAACTCTCAAAGTTAGAATTAGAGAGGTTATTTTGGCTATATCAGTGGGGAACATTAAGTTATTTTTCTCAGTGGGAGAAAATACATATTATTAGGTAATGTGTATTTAATTCCTAAGATCAAAAGAAATTTGATTTCTGTGTCTTATTTGCTGGAACAATGTTACTCTTTACCTTTCTCTGCTAACGAAGTTTTTGTTTCAAGAAAGGGAGTTGACATTTGTTTAGCTTTACTAGAAAGTAACCTAAATGTTTTAAGATTAATCAAGAGTAAAGCAGTCATGAACACTGGGTTGTTTAAGACTGCTACTACTCAATGTGAAAAGAGGCAAAGGATTTCTCCTAAAGGAAAATACCTTTCTTTGGTTTTAAGGTAGACCATATTGATCTCAATTTGAATGGGAGATTGGTCAAGAGTGAACTTCTAAGCGAGTTAGAAGATGACTCTCTACTACCTTGTAAGTCATGCCTTATGGGCAATATGACTGATAGGTCTTTTACTGGAAAAGATTTAAGAGCCAAAGAGCCCTTGGAAGCTTGTACATTTGGATCCTTATGGTTCAATATGTTAAAGCAGTGGGAGGGCATGAATAATTCATTTCTTTTGGATGATTATTCAAAGGTATGAGTATCTTTACCTAATGCAACTCAAGTCTGAAGCTCTTGAGATATTCGAAGGGGCTTAGGACTGAAGTTGAAAACTTGTTAGGTGAGATGATAAACACTTCGATCTGATCAAAGTGTTGAATATATGGATTTGAGATTCCAGGACTATTTGATAGTACATGGGATCACACCCTAAATCTCATTTAGGAGAAATAGAACCCTATTGGATATGGTTCATTCCATGTTGAGCTATGCTCATTTGCTTGACTCGTTTTGGGGTCATGCAGTGTTGACTGCAGTGTGTATTTTGAACAAGATTCCATAAAAAAAAAAAAAAAAAAAAAGTTGTTTATGAAACATCTTTTGATTTGTGGATAAGGCGTAAAAGTGGTTTACGTTATTTTTGGGACACTGTTCAAAAGTATACCTATTTGTAGGCTGCCCCATGGAAACGAGAGATGTGGATACTTCTTCAATCCACAAGAGAATAAAGAATTTGTACCGACAAATACTACATTCTCAGAAGAAGACCACATGAGAAATAATAAGCCACAAAATAAACAGTTGTTTTAAGTAAATTAACTAATGAAGCTACAGAAACATCAAAAAGAGTTGTTGATAAGTCAACAGGGGTTTTTGATAATGTTGAACCTTTAACAAGAGTTGTTGATAGGACCGATACAACTGGTTAGTTACATCTATCTCAAGAGTTGAGAGTGCCTCGATGTAGTGGGAGGGTTATTTTATAACCTGAACGTTACATGGGCTTGATTGAAGCCTAGGTCATCATACTTGATGATGGCATAGAGGATTCATTATCTTTTAGAAAGAAAATGAATGATGTTGACAACGATCAGAGGATTAAAGCCATGAACCTAGAAATGAAGTCTTTTGTATTTCACTTCCATCTGGGATCTTGTAGATCTGCTTGAAGGGTAACACCTATTAGTTACAAGTGGATTTACAAGAGGAAACGAGACATTCATGTCTTAACCAGAAGGGTTCATACAACAAGATCAAAAGCAAAAGGGTTTGCAAGCTTAAGTGATCCATTCATGGATTGACCTAAGCATTTCGATCTTGAAATATAAGATTTGATATAGTGACCAAATCTTTTGGCTTTAAATCAGAACATTGATAAGTCTTGTGTTTACAAGTAATCATCAATAGTTCAGTAGCTTACTTAGTGTTGTATATGATTGATATCCTAATCATTGGGAATGATGTAGGTTATCTTACTGACTAGTAAAATGAGCTAGCAGCTCAATTCCAAATGAAAATTTGGGAGAAACTGAGTTTGTTCTTGGGATTCAAATTGTTTAGGAACCGTAAGAACAAAAAGCTAGCCTTGTCTCAAGTATCTTATATCTACAAAATGTTAGTTAGATATAAGATGCAGAATTCCAATAAGGGTTCACTACCTTTTAGACATGGAATTCTTTTGTCTAAGAAAATGTTTCCTAAGACACCTCAAGAGGTTGAGCACATGAGACGAATGCCCTATGCAATAGGGATTGTCAGTAAGTATCAATCTAATCCAAGATTTGATCACTGGAAAACCATTAAGAATATCCTCAAGCATCTTAGGAGAACGAGGAACTATATGCTCGTGTATGGGACTAAGGATTTGATCCCTACAGGATACACTGACATGGATTTTAAGACTGATAAGGATTTAAGGAAATCTACATCAGCATCTATGGTCAATCTTTACAAATGAGCTATAGTATGACATAGTTACAGTCTTGACCATATAGGCCGAAAATATAGCTACTTGTGAAGCAGCGATAGAGACTGTATGGCTTAAGAAGTTCTTGACTGATTTGAAATGTGTTCCAAATGTGAACTTGCCCATCACACTTTATAGTGATACAGTGGTGTTATGGCAAATTCAAAAGAACCTCGCAGCCCAAGACAAACAGACACATTGAATTGAATGGGATTTTGCTGATTAATTCACAAAGGCTCTCTCGGCTAAAGTGTTTGAGGGTCATCTAGAAGGTCTAGGTCTACGAGTTATGTACAAAGATGAAATCTAGGACAAGTGGGAGAAATTTAATTGGTATAGTGATACCATTATGTAATAGGTATAGTGATGCCCTAGTTTATTGTATTTGTATATTGTATATGTTTTATACATTTATTTATACACCTGCTGCTGTTTAGATTATTGTACATCCCACTAAACTAGAGTTTTAGTTCAAGTGGGAGTTTGTTGGGTTTTATGCCCTAAAACTCGTAGATAGTGAATGTAAACAAATTGTATACTTGTTTCAATAAAGTGTTATTGAGTTTCTACAATAAAGTGTCATTGTTAAATATTGCACAATTTGACCCAAATCCAATAAACTAAGATCCAAGGTTGTTTACATGTGACTTGAACTAGTATGTGGGGACATACGGGGATTGGTGTTCAAGTAACAACCTAAAAGGTCTATAGTACAAGGATAGTGTTGGGTACCTTATCCTGGTAACACTATGTGATACGGCCCGCTTTGTATTCGATACAGACGTATTAATCCAAGGCGTCCATGTAGGAGACATGCGAGCGGGGGTATCCTATGCAATGAGTTTGCATAAGACTGGACCACGAAATAGTAAACCACTAGATGTAACACCGTTAACTAGTTAGGTTACTGTTTCAATACGATGACCTAGGTAACTCAGTCTTAATCCTAAGTGTGTCATGAACTCCTTCTCATAAGGGATTTCCCTTTGATTAGCATGGGTGAGAGTGGCCAATACGCCGACTCAATATGCCTTCCTTTTTGGGGGCAAGACCGAGTGGGAGGCTGGGGACATGACAACACAATAAGGAATTCACTCCTTCCCACTTCTAGGAGAAGTAGATGAGTGTTCCCTTAAGTGGTGACTCCGGGACTTGAACAAAGGGATCCCGTCCTCTCACTGGCCCGAGAGGAACTTTCTGTTTAATGGTTGGACCATAAACAGGTTGTTCATTAGAGGAGCGCTGGTACTTAAGGAGACAGATGTAACACAGGGGTAAAACGGTAATTTGACCCAACTGTAGTTACGAACACTTGTGAAGGATTGACTTACCGGTATAGGTCTATATCCGTGGACACAGAAATGTTCTACAGTGAGAAGAGTTCAGCTGTGGGTCTTTAGTGGAATGACCCACAGTTAATGAATATTGGTTAACCTGATTAATGAGTTTAATCTATTAACCTCATATCATTGGAGCTTCTGATCTGTAGGTCCATTAGGTCCCCCTGCTAGCTCGTAAAGAGTAATTAGGAACAAATATATCTTGAGAGAATTTGAATAGTTCAAATTCATATTGGGAATTAAGTTAATTGTATGAGATACAAATTAATATAATGTATAATGATGCATTAAAATATAAAGTCTAATTTGAGATTAAACTTTATTAAATTGAGAGATTGATATATTTGAAAGAGTTCAAATATATGTCTAATTAAATATAGGGTATTTAATTAGAAGATGAATTAATTAATTATGAATTAATTTAGTTTAAATTAAATGAGATTTAATTAAACTATAGTCTATGAGAGAAATAAATATTTGAAGAAGTTCAAATATTAATATGAATTTGATTCATAATAAATTTATAGGATATAAGAGAATTTGAAGGAGTTCAAATTTTAATATGAATTTGATTCATATTATAGAATTAATTAATTGAAGGCCTGAAATTAAATATATGATATTTAATTGGGTAATTAATTAATTAACTAATAGAAGGTCTGAAATTAAATATATGATATTTAATTGGTGATTAATTAATTGAAGAATTAATTAATTGGAAATTAATCAATTATGGAAATGATTAATCACTTATGGAAGTAATTAATCATTTATGGAAATGATTTAATCACTTATGGAAGTGATCAATCATTTATGGAAAAGATTAATCAATTGTGGAATTGATTGGTCATGGAATTGATTAATTATGGAAAAGATTAAATCAGTTATGGAAATAATTGATTTTAAATGAATATTTTATTCATGGCCTTTCTCCTATAAATAGAACACTAAACCTAGGGTTTAGGCACAACAACATAAGGCCACAAGAATGCACTCTTGCATTCTCTCTAGCCTCCCTCTCATATTCTCTCAACTCAAGAACTCTAGGGAGAATTTTCTCTTTAGTGTTTTTCCCATTCAAGATTAGGTAGTCCCACAACTACGTTCCTAATCTCAGAGTTATAGCGGGGAAGATCAAATGGTGGTGTTCTTCGTTGTTGCAGAGCAAACAAGAATCATCCGTTGAAGTATTCAGAGTCGTCAACGGAGGTTTGCTTCTTTTTTCTTTATTATAGATTTAGATCTAAATTTTGTATGCTTAGCCTTAAGTTTCTATAGAATTTGTTCTATGTTTTAACCAATGCAATAGTATTTTTGGATAAACAAAATTAACTACGAATCGGTCCCAATTACGCTTCCGCTTTAACGGAATTGGGGAATTCCAAATCCTTTCACCAAGTTCATGACCAGAACAAGCAATTTGAGGTAAACATCACCAACCGGAGTTGTACATGCAGGAGGTGGGAGTCGGATCTTATCACGTGCGCTCATGCTTGCATAGCTATTTGTCGCAAAGGTTTGAACATTGATACATTTGTTCACGAGTTTTATCGGAACTCAAACCTGCAAAAGATGTATAGCGCGAACGTGCACCCCATCGGCTCCATGAGGCAAGACATGTCCACATTGGCGGTTGAAGCGAACACAGTCCACCTGCCCATTTCGAAACGTGGTGCTAGGAGGCCAAAAAAGAAGAGGATTAGGCCCCGGAGCGAGAGGGTTCATACTCAAAGGTGTGGGGGGGTGTGGGCAGCTAGGTCACAACAAGAGAAGTTGCAACACCCCCATCGCTCGATGAATTGAGTCATTTTTTGTTCTAAGTTTTCAGTTGTTTCTACTGTTGTTTTCATTCTTTGTATGTACTAAGAACAAAGTTCTACAAGAAATAATTTTTTGGAGGTGTTAATAAAGTATATTGTTATATATACTAAGGATGACAATAATAAAACACCCATGGTAATCTATATATTAATAATATATTAATTCCAACAGATCAAAGGTAATCAAAGGTAATCGGATGTCAAGTAGCAAAATCATGCAAAATAGTGATATGATTTCAAGTTTAAACAGACGTATCTAATCAGAATGATACGACGTTATGTGTATATAAATTTTGATCTTGGTATAAAAATGGACAGGCGGAAAAAAAGGTGGGTTTATATCAATTTTTTTTGTAGTTATTCAGCACAATCAAACAGACGTATCAAAGCAAAATCAAGCAAAATAGTGATATGATTTCAAGTTTAAACAGACGTATCTAATAAGAATGGTACGTCGTTATGTGTTTATTGTTGGGTTTTATGCCCTAAAACTCGTAGATAGTGAATGTAAACAAATTGTATACTTGTTTCAATAAAGTGTTATTGAGTTTCCACAATAAAGTGTTATTGTTAAATATTGCACAATTTGACCCAAATCCAATAAACTAAGATCCAAGGTTGTTTGCATGTAACTTGAACTAGTATGTGTGGACATACGAGGATCGATGTTCAAGTAACAACCTAAAAGGTCTATAGTACAAGGATAAGGTTGGGTACCTTATCCTGGTAAACACTATGAGATACGACCCGCTTTGTATTTGATACAGACGTATTGATCCAAAGCGTCCATGTAGTAGACATGCAAGTGGGGGTATCCTATGCAATGAGTTTGCATAAGACCGGACCACGAAATAGTCAACCATTAGTTATAACACCGTTAACTAGTTAGGTTACTGTTTCAATAGGATGACCCAGGTAACTCAGTCTTAATCCTGAGTGTGTCATGAACTCCTTCTCATGAGGGATTGTCCTTTGATTAGCATGGGTGAGAGTGGCCAATACGCCGACTCAATATGTCTTCCTTTTTGGGGACAAGACCGAGTGGGAGGCTGGGGACATGACAACACAAGAAGGAATTCACTCCTTCCCGCTTCTAGGAGAAGTAGATGAGTGTTCCCTTAAGTAGTGACTCCGGGACTTGAACAAAGGGATCCCGCCCTCTCACTGGCCCGAGAGGGACTTTCTGTTTAATGGTTGGACCATAAACAGGTTGTTCATCAGAGGAGCGCTGGTACTTAAGGAGACAGATGTAACACAGGGGTAAAACGGTAATTTGACCCAGCTGTGATTACGGACACTCGTGAAGGATTGACTTACTGGCATAGCTGTGGGTCTTTAGTGGAATGACCCACAGTTAATGAATATTGGTTAACTTGATTAATGAGTTTAATCAGTTAACCTCATATCATTGGAGCTTTTGATCTGTAGGTCCATTAGGTCCCGTGCTAGCTCGTAAAGAGTAATTAGGAACAAATATATCTTGAGAGAATTTGAATAGTTCAAATTCATATTGGAAATTAAGTTAATTGTATGAGATACAAATTAATATAATGTATAGTGATCCATTAAAATATAAAGTCTAATTTGAGATTAAACTTTATTATATTGAGAGATTGATATATTTGAAAGAGTTCAAATATATGTCTAATTAAATATATGGTATTTAATTAGAAGATGAATTAATTAATTATTCATTTTAGTTTAAATTAAATGAGATTTAATTAAACTATAGTCTATGAATGAATTATTAGAATATGATTCTAATATGTAATTAATTGAATATGGGAGATATTTAATTAATTGTAAAATTAATTAATTGATTAGTTTAATTGAATTAATTAAATGTGATTTAATTAAGTTTAATTAAAATATATTATGTGAGGAAATTACATTTAAATAAGATTTAAATGTGCATGAAATTAATTAATTAATTAACATTTAATTAATTAATATGATTAGTTAATTAACATTTAATTAATTGATTTAATCAATTAATTAATTGATCTTGATCTAACGGTCAAGATTGTTTCCTAACCTCACTAGGGTTTCCTCTCTTATAAAAGGAAAGGTTATGAGAACCCTAACCCTAAGGTCTCATTCTAGCCTCCCTCTCATTCTCTCAACTCAAGAACTCTAGAGAGAATTTTTTCTCTCTAAGAGATTTTCCCATTCAAGATTAGGTAGTCTCACAACTACGTTCTTAATCTCAGAGTCATAGCGGGGAAGATAAAATTGGTGGTGTCCCAATTGTTGACGCAAATCAAGAAAGGCGTTCTTGAAGAATTCAAAGACGACAACGACGGTATGTTTGCTTCTCCCCTTTAGAATTAGTTCTAAGGTTGTATGCTTAGCCTTAATAATTGATTTAGAATAGTTTTCTAAATTTTGCCAATGTATTGGTATTTTGGTTAAAACAAAATTAACTACGAAACGTTCCAATTGCTTCCGCTGTAACGGAATTGGGAATTCCAATCCTTCATTTATATCACAGCCCTTTCCATTTTTATACCAAGAACAAGAATGGACAAGAATGGATAAGGATATCATTGTATATACTAGGAATGACAACAATAAGACATCCATGGCAAACGGAATATTAACAACATATCAATTCCAAACAAGTTAAGTTTCTATAAAACGGCAATAAAATCAAAAAAGGTCAAAGACAATCAAAACCATTCAGAAGTCAAGTAGCAAAACAACGATATAAAGTTAAGTTTCAAAAGAGGTATCTAATAGGAATGATAACAAATTCAGGTTCAGAAGGTCGAAGGAAGGGTCTAATCCCTGGGCTGGCTAAGCTGTAGGTCGAATGATGGCTGATAGAATTGGGGGGGCAGTTCCTCATGGGTATCCTTCCTCCAAGTCCCCCTCAGTGCGTCTATGTAAATGCCCATAGCCTTCATTGAGCCCCCTTCATCTCCACCCGTCACACGGGCGACACTCCCTCGCTGTATATTTGGGTTGACCTGTGCACATTTACAGTATATAAAGATAAATACATGGGGCTACAGATAATCTATGTATATGTAGTGTCATATACACACCTCACGCAGCGGGGTCCTATGTTGGGAGTGACCGGCTCGACGATCCTTATCCCCTTTGCCTACAAACTCCAGAGGTTAGAGTACATAAACAGGTAAATGGAATGTACATAATAGGTCATAGTACTTTGTATCTATGTTTACCTTCGTTGACCATTTTTGTCCAGTGTGAGGGGATGGGGTTTTCAGCACTGCAGTAGGTAGACCCTGGTTGGAGGTCAAGGAGTTAGGTTGTATATAAAATAGATCACTTGAAGATTATATTAGTACTTACCACCATAACAGCCTTTCCTTTTATGTCCCTATTAAACTTTTCAATAATTTTGGCTTCATCAATTGATAGGATTGCTTGGTTAACTGGGTCATTCTCTTCACCACAACCCTGCAAGAAGCATAGGTGAGCAACTAACGCACAATAATGGACCATGTACTTATCACAAGGATCGTACCTTGTTTCCTTCGTCAACGCCCGTTTTCTCTGTTCCTTCGTTTCCAGTAGTTCCAGTTTCTAATGATGGATTTGTTGCTATAATAACAGGGACACCCCCTCCCGGTTGCTGGGGACGGCCCCCAGTGGGGTCGTCGTCGTCATCGTCATTACGTGGACGAGGTTTTTTTTCAGAAGGATGGTAGTCTTCCTTCTTGTCCTTGTCATTCTTCTTTTGCTCTTCTTCTGTTTTCTCCTACTGCAGTGGGGGGCAAGAGACAAAATCAGTAAGGGGTATTTAGGGGACAAGGTAGAGCACACTGTAATTACATATACATACCTCCATATCATCTTTGGTTTTTGAAGTCCCTGCACTTGGACCGTCATCTCCGTGGACTTTCCTCAATACGTCAATCAATTTGCCCAACACCGAATAAACCTTGTCAAGTTTTCCTACTATTTCTTTGTGACGTTGTTCACCCACATCTGCCGTTTGGTCTGCAGTGGTCGTGCCAATATGGAAGTTGGGGGGGATTGTATCATCTCCTTTAGGTACTGCCCCGCTGCCGCCTAATCTACGGGCTGCCATCTCATCAGGCTGGAAGTACGGCATGCGCATTTCCACCTCCGTTGGCTCTAATGGCACGACCTCCAGCTGCATAAGACGTTGTCAATAAGGGTATATACTGTTAAATACGTATCTTACAACACAGAATTGGAGTTACTTACCAATGGGGACCGGAAGATTTTTGCGTGCAGCGCTCCCTCCATTCTGGCTACGTGTCCGACTCCCAGTTAATTATTCGCGGCACTGTGTTCCTTATCCTTCGGGCACAATTTTCTGGCGGGGCGCTAAGGGCAGGGATTACCTCGTATGCCCACACTAGGATGCCATATACAAATCCCCCCACTCCTATTCTAGAACTGCCGTGGCTGAGCCACGCCTTCTGCATGTATCTTGCTAACAGCGTGAAGGCGACGTGCCCCCATGGGTATGCATTAAACAACTCTTCGTCATCGGCCATTAGTAGGTGATCATCTTCTATGTGGACCTTTTCCTGCCGGGGGAGTAGGAAACTTTCTAGGCAATATAATTGGTCCATTTTTACCAGGTCTGACTCATCACCGCGTTTGATTGCCTTGAAGACGATGTTGAGAGTTTTCCTTTTTACCGCCTCGTCATCATCAAAGTATTCGGTCTTGAGCCTGGAAGACTCTTGTAGTCTGTCCTTGTCGATTTGGGGCAACGGACCACAATTCAGTCCGGTGATTAATGCAAACTCTCGGTGTCCAAATTTGAGTATTTTCCCTCCAATTTTGAAATAGAGTTCTGTTGTGCGCTTCGGCTTGCATAGATGTTGAATCAAGTGCAGGAGTAATTGTGACGACGTCTTTTTGAATGAAAAGTCTAGGAGGTGTCCAAAGCAGGTGTTTCTGAATGCGTCTTGACATTTATCCCCCAATACTTTGCGGATGTTTTCTATAATTTCTGTTTTGGTGCAGAGATTAATTTTCAGGGCCTTGCTGCGATTCGAAAGCGGCATGAAGTAGTCATCGTCTTGTATCATTATCAATGGTAAAAAGGGTAAGAATAAGGTTGGTAAGTAGTAGCACACACAGAAAGACAACAGTGTATACAAATTGCAGCGTGTACACAACCATGTAATAATATAGACAAATATCGTTCATGAAACGCATCAGGCATTGCATCCAAGTGAGCATGGTACCTGGGGGGGAGGTATTATGGTTGCACACACACGTACAAGCACAGTAGCATAGGTCAATCCATTCAGACAAGAAGATGCAGAGATAGCTGTAAACAATAGATGTATATACTGATGCATACAGATGTATAGAATGAGAGCATTTCACTTATACAGAGTTGCCAATGTATAGAATGTAAGGTGGGGGGAGGGTATTATGGGTTCACACAGCAGCACAAAGAAAGACTGAGTGTATTACAGGGTGTGGGCATTCAAGATTTACAAGATACAGGGGGTGGATCACATACACACACGTATAGGGACACTAGCACAGTTCAACGAATACACTCATGAAGAGGCAGAGATAACTGCAAACAATAGTTGTACATACTGATACACACACATACAGAAGCATACAACAGATGTATCACCCCCCAAAAACAACATCAAACAATTCCATAGGTGTATATAACAGTTCAATCCACACAGACAATAGATGTATGAGAGCATAGGTGTATATACCGATACATACACATACACAGGCAGACAAGAGATGTATGAGTGTATTTCCCCTACACAGACCTGCACGACCAATGTATACAGACTTGCCAACGCATAGATTGGAAGGTGGGGGGGGGGGTATATAACTGGTCATTCAACGATGGAATAGTATTTATCAGTACATACCGCTCTGGTGGGTTCAGCCTCCTCACTTTCATCCTTTTTTGTCCTTTTGTCCTTCCTCTTGGGGTTCTTCGCATCCTGGATGTAATCGAGGAAGTTAAATTCTCTAATTGTAATTCACAAGGGGGTGATGTTGGCGATCTTGCTTACCTTTTTTTCCACCTTTTTCTTTTTCTTACTGTCTCCTTCGTCTCCACTATCGGTTGAGGAGTAATCGTCTTCAATAGAATGGTCTTCCCTCGTATCCGCGCTCGTGTCAGTTTCTTCCTGTTTTTCACACAATCACATGATTAATTACAACGTGTTTTACACAACACAGAGAGTAAATACAGAGTCATAACTCCGCGGGCTTAGTCTTTTTTGGTCTCTCCGTTGTCTTTTTCGGGGAACTATTCTTCTTGTCTCTAGGTAAGCCAATCTTTTCCTTTTTGGCCATTGACTAAATAACGTAAACAAGAAATTACATTTAGAAATGGCGAGGGTGGGGGTGGGGGGGTGGGGGGGAATGGGTGTATCAAACTCCACATACCTCACTCGGTTCAGACTTGTCTACATCGTTTTTTTGGGTTCTCTCCTTGGTCTTTGGTTTTTTGGGTGTACTTTTCTTCTTTCCAGATCCTTCGTCGTCTCTTTCTCTTTTCACCCCCTTCGAATGAACTTCCTTCGGTACTGAATCGGCTGTACTCATATCGGCTTCTTCACTCCCGGACTCGCGGTCGCTGCCCAACGTGATGGGCGATGCCTGTGGTGGGTGTTTCCTCCTGGGTGTTACCCCAGCCGCCTTTAACCTTTGGCTCGATCGTTTTGACGCCGGTTTATCGAATGACATTTTTTGCGGGTCTGTGCGAAAATATACGGTTACAATCGAGCGATATATTCTCGAGTTGCAAGGAAGAAACGAAATCCCTAAAATCTCGGGGATAATGTATCTGTTTGTTGCAAATATAAGGGAAGGGAAATGAAGTCATTACCTTAGTTCAAATTTTTTGGTACAGTCCTCGCGTAGAAGAAGAATCGATTGAGCATGCAAGAGATTATCGTTGGCGCGGCGGATGAAGGTCGTCGGCACGGCAGAGGTGGGTCGTCGGCGTGATGTGAGAGGTACGTAGCGATATACACTCTGTTTAGCGGTGGGAAATGGTGGGGAATGGAGGTTTTTGGCTCTCAAGGGTTTCGAGGTGTGGAAGACGAAGATGGACGAATGGGGTGGAGCATGAAGGCGGTTCTGGTGGGAGGGTGGGCGGTGTTATGACATGTCATAATTGCAGCATTTAAGGTATCATCTTTTTAGGTCATTCAATTTCTGGGCAATTACTAACGTGTTCTTAGTTGTTTTTTAATTTCAAATTTTTTTAGTTGTAGGTAGTATATCTTCTGATTGAGAGGACTGTTTTTTCCAATTAATGCATTCCGAAGGTGTTTTTCTCTACTGAGGGAGGTTGAACTTTGTACTCCTTCCCCAATAAAGGTATTGACTCCTTTTTCCGGGAAACAACTTTTTCCAGTAGTAACAATATGATACATCTAAATTTTCAAATTAGTTTTGTTTCTTGGATTTTTGGATTTCAAACTTCCTAAAATGTCTCCAACTTATTTTTAGGGGTGTATTTTATCTCTTTTAAACTCTGATTTTGGTTTTAAACGTTAAGAACACGTTAGGCCGTTTGTTGGGGAGCATTTTTGTCTTGTACATATAGGAATTTACTAATCAGTAAATCGTTTAGCCATCTATTTAATTTATAAACGTTTGTAGCCATTTTTCAAGCCACCTATTTATTTTTAGCCACTTTTCTTATTGCCCCAACTAAAAATTGTATTGATTTAAACCATAAACTTTCACAAAAGAATGAGTTTAGAAAACTCATTATTGATTTATAACTATTTTTTCTAGATTCTGTTTAAAATCAACTCAAAATCACCTTAAAAAAATTCCCAAATATCCTACCAAAGTAAGAAAAAAAAACAAATAACCACATAATTATTTTTAAATAAGTCAAAGAAAAATAGAAGAATGTGAGAAGATGAAAAATCACTCATATTAATAAAAAACTGTTACTTGTTATAAAACGTTGAAGAACAATAAGAACACTAAGAGGGAAATTGAGAGAGCAAAGGTAGGGAGAAAAGAGAGCAAATGATTCTCATTCAATTGTGTTTTCAATACTTCATACAACCTCATATTTATACTAATGCAATGGGATAGGTTACAACGTCAAAATACTTAAAATAGAAGGGAGGGAGAGTCTCATAGCTATTCCTAAGGAAGAGGGAGAGTCATGGGGAAGAATAGCTATACTTATGGGTTGAATAAACTAATGGAGTAATGGATATCTATAATATATACCAGGTATATTTACAAAATTCCCGTTAGATATCCATTGTATATAAAATATATGCCTCATTAAAACCTTACTAGGAAAAACCCTAGTAAAGGAAAAAGAGTACATTATATTTATATACATTAACAACTGCATCATAAAAAACTTTGTTAGGAAAACCCAGTGGGAAAAACCATAGTGAAAGGAAAAAGAGTGCAGTATATTCACTACCCCTCATGGAAACATCATTTGACATCTCCAAGTCGTCGCATTCCAATGTTGTGCACCAAATTCTCAAAGGTTGCGGTAATGCCTTCGTAAATAAGTCTGTCAAGTTGTCTTTTGAAGAAATTTGTTGAACAGTGATAATTTAAAAATAATTTTTAAAGAAACAATTCAAAAATAGATTATCGAAAATTACTTTTGATTAACAGAATCTTCCAAAGATATAGTAAGAAAAAAAATTACATATTTATAATTAATAGAATAAATCAAACAAAGATTTTATTTAAAGTGCTTACAAAAATGTAAGATATAAAAATATTTCTTTTAAAGTATTCCAAACACTCCCTTCATGGGAATAAAAACATGTAAATCCACATAAGGAAAAGAAAAAAGAAAGAAAAAAAAAAAAAAAGAAAACCTTCGTTGATATTTTCTTATTTTAAGTTATAAATTAGAGAGAATATATATACACATATATATATACATATATATATATATACATATATATATATATACACAACTCCCTTTCCTCCCTCCCTCGTCGTACCGACTACAAGCCATTAGAAAGATAAGGCTAAATTATAAAAAAATACTCCTGAACTATGGTGCTTGTTTAAAAAATGTTCCTGAACTTTAAAAAGTTTCAAAAATAACTTTAAAAAATGTTTCAAAAATACCCTTTCCGTTGATTTTTGGATGGAAACCGTTAAAGTTTCAATTTTATTAATACTCTCAAACTTTCAAGGAATTTCAAAAATACCCTTATTGGAAAATTCTTTTTTTTTCCTTCTCTCATTGTAAATTCTTTCTCCATGAGAATTAATGCAAAACTTTGCTGGTAAAGGTTGTGTGCAACACAATACCAGATGAAAACAGACTTTGAAATCGAGTTTTCTCTTCTAAAAAGTGTAAAGAAGATAAGTGGGAGAAAACAACATATTATATATATTCTTTCATTTTTGCTCTCTCTGTTTGTGTATATTAGTGATAAGAAGAAGTGTTTATAAGACTCTGAGTTTTGTTTGGTTTACAAGATTAATTAATCAAAAGTTTTATATATGATTTTGTTCCTATTAGTATTTAAGAATTGTTAGAACCAATAAACAATAATAGTTTCATTTATTTTATTCATAAAATGAATATAGAGAAAGTTAATGGGGAGTGGTTGGTAAGGAAATAATATTGAAAAGGTTACGAAGAAAATGAAGTCAATCATATGTAAAATTTCAAGAACAAAACAAAAGTCATCATGAAGTTTCAACACGAAAATCTAGTCAAGCTCTTGGGATTGTGTTGAAAGAGAAGAAAAACTCAGTCTATAAATACATGACAAATAAGTAAGTTTATCATTAATTTTCATGGACGAATAATTTACGGTGAGAGAAGGAAAAAAAAAAGTATTTTCCAACAAGGGTATTTTTGAAATTTTTTTTAAAGTTCAAGGATATTAATGAAACTGAAACTTTAACGATTTCCATCCAAAAATTAACGGCAGTGGCATTTTGAAACATTTTTTAAAGTTCAAAGGTATTTTTGAAACTTTTTAAAGTTAAGAAGCATTTTTTAAACAAATCTCATAGTTCCGAGGTATTTTTTATAATTTAGCCTAAAGATATATATATATATTGACGACACCTAAACATAAATTAATATCAAGTAACCCTTCAATCACCCGAATATAGTCTCTACAAAAGGTTGTACAGTAGGAGCAAGGGCAGCACAGCGAGGACTCTTGATTTGCCTCTTAAAGATATAAAAGTTGAGATTTTAAACTTCTCCCTAATTTGTTCCTCCTAAGTTTTCAAAATTGAAAGAATATATAAATTAGAATTCAAAATTTTTCCCCTCCTTACGAAAATTTTTAGACGAATGGTGGCTTCCTCGTAAAAATGTCCAGAAGTAATTTCTCCCAATCAAAGAGAAGAGTGAAGTTACGATTAAAACCACCATCAGCGAGTCTGTGTGTGAAGAACGCAACTTCAAAGGCCTCCAAAAGGGCAGTGTTGATATCTCCATGCCAATCGAAGCAAATCCTTCTCGGGGCTGTCTTTTCTGTCTTTTACTGGAAAAAAAAAAGAGAAGCAAGAAGCAACTCATAAGGGCTTTAAGATAAATTCAAGCCAAGCACACGAGAACTAAACAAGGAAAAAACAGGCGACGTAATTATTTTAACAAAGGTAGAAAATGGAGGCCATCTACGGAGATTAAACTTGCATCTAATAAATATAAGTCAACTTTAGCAAAATAATTGCCTCAACTAATTGTCTCAAAGCGATCCCCTAGTCATCACCAATTTTCAAGTGGATCCCAATAAGGGCATAAGGAAATGACAATCAGCCAACAACATATGTAAGGTAGTTATTCAAACGAAGGTGTTTAGCTAGAGAACATTAATAGACATTAAACTACTTCAAACTCCTAACTTTTGGCGGAGAAGGCAACCATCTCAACCAATTTAAGCTGAAATAGATTAAGTGTTGTGGACCCAAATGTACTATTAATGTCCAAACACTCCAAATCTTAGCAAGGACTTCAAATATTCAGACCATCTAGAACAGAATAAAATTAGATGACCAAGGGAATGACATTAGAAGGGCAAAAAAGCAAATCAAATGCTAATGAAAGGTCCAACTTTTTTGGCAATTTAAGTCAAGAGCTTCTTAAATTAGAACCACCCAAATTTACACCATATATATGTATTAAGAAAGTACTTCAAAATGGAATACTAATTCCAAAGAACTCCAATATTCGCTTCCAACTATCTTATCTTCTTGTAACAGACTCTAGGATTGGCAGATGGCGGTTAGAGGCCGTTTCTATTTAAACAGCAACATGCGTCTTTAAATTGCAAAAATGGGTTACTCTTCTGTACTAAATATTGGAAGATCAACATAATACTCCTAAACAGAGAAACAATTAACCGTTCAAGCCACGTCCTTTAGCTCAAAAGAGTTCACAGTTCAGCAATCCAAATCTGAAAATAGAATTAGCAGTAGCAGACTGCAAGTTACTTTCATGTTACGATATGGACACCAATAGCACACACTATTCTCTAAGTCAAAGGTTTAACTCCCGTGTTTGAAAATTTGTGCAAAATGAACATAATAATCCAGAACGGAGAAAAACTCAACCCACTGAAGCCATGTCCTTGAGCCAAGTTTTTCAACTTCAACAATCCAAATCTGAACAGAATTAGCAATAGCAGACTGCAAGTTACTTTCATATTACGGTACGGGTCATCAACAGAATGACATAATATTCTCACATCAAAGTTTGAATTTTCATGTTTAATGACCCAACATTACACTTCTAAAATTTTAATCAATTGTTGGAAACTTGAGCAAAATCAAACAGAGAACACATCCAACATATCAAGAGTAAAAACATGATTGAACTCAAAAAAAAGCTTAATTTTATATAAAAGATTTGAATAGAAATGCTCTTCACTCAATAATACCCAATGAAGTGGCTAATTGAAGACCAGAGTGATGTATTGCGCTTAATTGCCTGGCTCGAAGCAAGATTTCCTTGGTTTTCATGTGTATATTTATCAAAGTTTTCTTGAAGCATCCCTACATCACATGAAAATTACCATGAAATTCAGTAACTATCTTTGGAAAATATTACAACATATTTAGGTTTAAATTACATTTTGGTGCCTAAAATTTGACACTTTTTTGTTTTGCTCCTTACACTTCAAAATATTCTCTTTCGGTTTTTCAACTTCCATAAAAATATATTTTGATCTTTGCCATTGAATTTTTTAATATTGCATGCAAGGTAAAGCACAGCCTATCTATCTTTGAATTAGATACTAAATCCAATTTATTTGACTTAAAACACAAGTTGATATGATAGACAGGTAAGATTTCTATTAAATGCATTACAAAATTCTAATGACAAAAGAAATGCAGTATAAAATTTAAGGACAAGAACCAAAAGGAATTTTTATGCAAAGTTAAAAAATCTAAATAGGATCACTAAAATAAAATAGGGAAAAATACACTTTTGATCTCTAAGGTTTGGGTTAGGTTTCATTTTGGTCTCTGAGTTTGAAAACTCGACATTTTTACCCCTAAAATTTGAATTTCGTATCATTTTGGTCCCTCGGTCTAATTTTCTCTTAATTACTAAGGGATTGCTGACATGACACTATTTTTTTTATTTCTTCTTTTCTCTCTTCTTCTCCTCTTCCTTCTCAACCATAACCCTTGCAGCCTTGCCGCCACTCACTTGCGACCTTTTTTTTCTTTTTTTCTTTTCAATCTTTCTTTCTTTTTCTTCCTCTTCTTTTCTTTTTCTTCCTTTTTTTAGGAGGAGAATATTTTTATTAATTTAACATTATTTTATTTTAAAAAATAAAAAAAAAACAATTTTTTAATTAAAAAATAGTGTCAGGTCAACAATCCGTTAGTAATTAACCGAAAATTGGATGGAGGGACCAAAATGAAACGAAATTCAAACCTTAGGGACAAAAATGTTGAGTTTTCAAACTTAGGGACCAAAATGAAACCTAACCCAATCCTTAGGGATTAAATTTTCCAATAAAATAATTATGAAAATTTAAGAACCTGCATAGGATTTAAATAAACATTTAACTAATTGACAAATTAAAATGATAACCAATGGTCCAGTACCGTCAGTAGAAACCTCATCATTCTTACTAGACGCCTTGAGTGAAGCCAATTCTTTAATGATTGCACGTTCTGAACCACTGCATTTGCCATAACATGAAAAGCCCAGAGAAAAAACTAAATTATATTATTTGTAACTGAAGAAAGGAGGGAGGATCAATGAACAAATGTATTTGAAAGAAATTCTATATCTTTTCAGCAGTGCACACCCTAAGTCACTATGATTACAATGACTTTGAAGTCCAAGGAAAGAACCAAATCAATGTGGATCCAACTGAATATAATCTCTGTTTAAAGAAGGCATGGACATTCCCTGGACGAAAAAACTTAACCAGACTTTATACCCTAATAAAACTTCTGAACAAATATAAATAAATATATATACACTGTAATAGTATAAATCCAGAGTTGAGGGTCAGTTGTAGAACAATATCATGTTTCAGCAAACTTGAAAAATCATATATTAAAAACAAATTTATCAATGTACATAAGAAATTATAATAAATTAGTCTACTATATTGAAGAATAGTAAAAAAAAATCAAATTAGTAATCCTTTCCTAAATAACGCAAGCGATGAGAAAGCTAATATCTCAATCTCCATAACTAAAATTGATGAGGAAGTAATGCTTTTTTGAACAAGAAACAAAACTTTTCATTGATGAAATGAAAAGAGACTAATGTTCAAAAGATACAAACTCAAGGGAGTGAAAAAGAAAAACAACAAAACAAAAAGAAATGTTGATGCTATCACGAGGAAGTAATGTTAATCATATCGATTAGGCCATTCAAATTTTGAGTATCTCAAATTATATTCTCGTATAATCAATAAATATCCTATTATTCCAAGTGAAATATAGTGATAATCTAAATATGTCCATACTTAATCTTCCCATGGCTTTATACATTTGATCTTTTCTCAATGTTATCTCATGATGGTTCAGGGATGACCACAAAAATATATTATTTTAAAAAAATGTAACTGGTGCAAGATAACCATACTAGAAGAAGTTAGATGTTCCTCACAAAAGAAAATTCCGAAATTACTATTTTCAAAATCTGTATGATATTGAAACTCAGATTCAACATTAGACGTTTAAGCATGGAAGATTTCTTGATTAACATTATTCTCAAAATGGATGCAAACTATTTCAAAAGTCTAAGAAGTCTGCAAATTAACACCCCTTAAAAGGCCTCAAAAATCAATGTCTTTTAAAGAATGAAGCGCATTGAAAAGCAACAGTCCTCTAGGACTTAACCACAAAGCAAAAAGAAAAAAAGGCAAGAGAAGATGAGGTGCACAAAGAAAGTAAGTATTATGACTCTTCCAACAGCAAAGAGTCCACAAGATCACATTGCTAAGACTTAGAATTTACACCTCAACATCACTAAAATAGGTCCCTAGCCCATATTTTTCATCATTAGACATTACGTATAGCCATCTATATCTTCCTCTTTAGCTTCATTTCCATGCTCCTCCACATGAGAGCGCACCACATGTGATAAGGTCTAATGAAAGTAGATGAACCCATGAATTTTTTGTTAAATTCTTTTTTAAAAAAAAAATTATGAATGGAGCTTTTTAGCTGTTAAATGGTGTTTCTCAAATTCCTTTTATCCTTTTAAATCTTTGTTGGCTTCTTTTTGGGTGGGGAGGGGATTCTGCAATTTGTAGTTCCTAGCACGTAACCCTCATTCTCTAGCCATAGATACAGATCAATATGTTGAGATAATAACAAGGATTCCAGTTGGGAGTTTCAGATTGAAATGCTATGTTCAAGAAAAAAAAAACATAACCCAGTCAAGAATGGTAAAACACTGAACCTGATGCGTTTTGGAATCTGAACATTCACAATAAACAGATGATCACCACGAACAGAAGGTTCATTTATATCTGGAACCCCCATGCACGATAATCTAACTATGTCCCCTGGCTGAACTCCAGCAGGTATTTGAATATCTTTCAAGCCTTCAACAGTTTCAACCTGAAGTAATTTCACGTAATAGATGACAAAGAAGTACTTTTTGGTTTGTGTAAATGGCAACTGCAGTCCTCTAAAATATACGGCAAAGTTTTTGGCATTTTAAAAAGTGTGCTTATTAGAAGGATCAACATACACACACCAGGGAAGAGAGAGAAATTCAAGTTTAAAACTCAAATTAGTCCCTAAACTTTTAGGTTTGTTCCATTTTTAGTCCATAAACTTACAAAGTAAAAGACCATTTTGGTCCTTGAATTTTCAAACGGTCTATTCTAGTCCTTAAACTTTTAAAAGAGTAACTATTTTGGTCCTCGGAAATATTTTCTTACCTAATAATTGTTTATCTGATACTCATCTAAAATATATTTGGTTTAAATATGTATCCATGTTAATACATTAATACACATACTTGAAAGTTGAAACCATGTTGCATTTGTTAGAAGTGAAAATGTGAAATAATGAAAAGGATCATGACTAAAATGGTTATTTTTTAAAAGTTTCATATAGTCAATGTAAGTTTATATTATTTCTTGATTTCAACAAGAAATTATAGGAAAGGAAAAAATAATGATGTCATTCAGACTCTTTTGACGTCCAACCCAACAACTATAACTTACCTTCAAAAGAGTACCTAATATTGCCTCTGTGTAGTCAATGCTAATTTTAGAGTATAGGTGAATACCATCTCTCCAAATTCCATGCTTTTCATCTATCTGGAGCGTGATATACATGTTACCAGTCATTCCCCTGCCAAAGAAAAGAACGGTTAGAAAAATCAGAAAATATTATGAAACTGATTCATAAGATTACAACCTTCGGACATAAAATATAATGGAAAACTCTTTTTTTTTTGAGAAAAATGAAACTTCAATTAGGAACGGAGAAACAAAAGAGAACAACCTAATGGCCAAGGGACAAGGATTCCCTTCCCTAACGGCTACTAATTACAAAACATCTTCCAATCCAAGTTAATGAAGAAAGTGGAGTAATTACTAAAGGACTTGTGTTGGCTACCCCAATTAGAGGTCATGAACTGTACAAGATTAAATAAACAAAAGAATTGGACTTACCTTTGAAAATTCTGTCATTACTTTCTTTCCATGTCAGCCACAAAATAGCTTTAACCATGTTAGACCACAACACCTTCGTCTTGCCTTTCAACCCCCAGCCGTTTAGCACTTCCATCATCCACTCTTTAATCAACCTTGGCTTACTCAAACTCAAACCAAACCTTCTCCCAAAGAAATCCCAGACTTTGCAGCAAAAACTACAATGAAGAAATAGATGAGATAAAGACTCTTCATTCCACCAGCATTGTGTAGTTAGCTCATAGTGCTGTTCAAGCACACAGGTCTGGATCTTGAATCAGATGATGAATTCTCTTCTAGAAAAGGAACTACAACCTATGTCCACTAAAACCCATTGTCCTTATACCGTGCAATGCATATAGAAAGAAAGAATATACTATATTCCCAAAAAAAGGTTATACTAAGTTCAATTCCTTAGCTATTTCTAGTGGTCTTGTTTCCATTCCTCTAGAGGGGTATTGGCATCAAAAAGAGACCTAATGCGCCTGCCTATGCACAAAACATGCATATTTGGAGAAATTTGAACATGAGGTAGCGGTAGCCTCCTTTGCATCTAAGTATTAATACCACCATGTGCAACAATCCACCAAAAGAATTTGACCCTTTTTAGGGGTTACTCCACTCCAAACATCCATACAAAGCTCCTTCTCCAACAACTTTCTTTTTTCCAACAAGGAATGATAAGCAAATTTAACCAAATAGGAACCATCAGCTTCCAGCCTCCACACTAAAGCATCGATGCCTTCAACCAGCCTATTACCCTCCAACAAAGCTTCTTTTGAGAAGAAACAGAGAATTTCATTAAAAAAGGCCCCGGCCCAAGAAAAACAACCTGAGGATCTAGGGATACGGCATCCCTAGTCCACCAGATAGTTACAAAAAAGCCTTCTAATGAATTCATTAGATCATACAGAAGAGTAATTACCAAAAAGCCTATCTTGGGCACTCCAATTTGAGGCCAACACCTGTACAATATCACAAAGGGAATGAAAGGACATCGACTTATCTGAGAAGACCCTAGAGTTTCTTTCCTTCTAGAAAAGTCACAGAGCTAGGTTCTGCCAAAGAACACGGGCTTTATCTCTTAGCAATCACCCCGATAATGCTTCAATCATCCAACACACCACACATTTTGGTTTACACCCCAATAGCCCAAACTCACCACCAAAATAGTTCCAAACCTTTTCTGGAGTAGGTGGGAAGCCGACTCTTCATTTCTTAAACACATACTGCACACATTGGGAGAGACCTAAAGACTAGGGAATCGCCTTTGAACCATATCCACCATATCGATACTTTGGAGCGCTAGGGTCCACATAAAGAACTTGACCCTATTTGGGACAATACCCTCCCATACCTGAGAACACGAAACACTTTCAAGCACCACTCTTTTAAACTAAATAGCCCTTGAAGCAGATTGAACAGAGAACTTACCCGATTCGTCAAGCCGCCACCAAACCACGTCTTCACCATGAGAAAGATTAATCTAGCTCAAAAGAGAAGACAATCTGATCCATTCTTCAATCTCCCTATCAAACACCCTCCTCAATTGCAAATCCAATGTCAACCCATTCCAAAACTCATGGGTTTTAACCTCCTTTGCCATACATATTTTGTAGATATTTGGGAATAACCACTTTAGAGGACACTCGACTACCCACCGGTCTTCCCAAAAGGCCGTCTTATCCCCCGCTTCCCACTTTAAACTTGTTGTGCTCCTAATAAAAATCGGCCAACCTAGCAGTGTCTTTCCAAGGGCTATACTTGTTTTGCCACTTCTTATAAGCTTGATGATCACAAATAAAGCTGACTCTAAACTTGCTTTTTATCATATTTCTCCATAAAGCGTCTGGTTCCATATCAAACCTCCACAACCATCTCACTAGGAAGGCCGCATTTTTAGCTCTCAGATTATCAATTCCCAAGCCCCCCAACGACCAATGGGTAGTCACATGCTCCCAATCAATTAAGTGGGTCCCTTTACCCTTATCAGCCCCTCTCCACAAGAATCTTCTAAAGGTCTTTTTCACCTTATTGCTCACCTCTACCGAGATTCTAAAGATCGAAGAATAGTAAGCTAGTATACTGGACAAAACCACTTTAATAAGAGTTGCTCTCCCCACTTTTGAGAGAGGGAATCCTCTCCAAACCGCCAGCTTACACCTTACGTTTTCATACCCTGGGTCCCAAAAAGAAACAGATTTAGGCTTACCCCCAAATGTAACTCCCAAATAATAAAAGGGAGAGCCTCTGCTTTGCATCCCATTAGATCTGCCAACTCATAAACTTCATCATCCCTCATGTTCAAGCCAATTATGGTTATCTTTTGCATATTAATGGTGAGCCCCAATGCTTGTTCAAAAAATGCTTCGACTAATCAAGGGGCCAACAATCATATCAGATATGAGAGATCTGACTGTAAAACGCTTTGACTGATCAAAGGACCAATACCATGAGTCGTTCACCGTTTGTAACGTAATAGATGAAAGAATATGGGAAAGATTAGTCCATTCAGTCACCTATTACATCTGAGACCCAAATCCCACGCATTAAAACTATTCCAAACTTGATCAATCGAAGCAGTAAGTCTGATAATTAAGTGAAATAGTCTTGGATAAACTTCTGCAATAACTACATGTGGTAGCAAGAGTCGTACCAAAAATAAATATTTTGACCATTTCCAAGAACTCTCTAAATCTGATTTTCAATTAGATCAATGGTATTGCAGATATAACGCCAAGGAGATTTCTAAGGACCTCTCAAAATTTTGTTTGGCCACTTATTATTATCATCAGTAGGATAATATTCACCAACAATGATATTGTACTAAAGAGAACCCCGCTCATGTAAGAATCTCCATATCCATTTACCCATAAGAGCCAAATTTCTATCTCTAAAGTGGCTTATATTCAAACCACCCAAGAGAATAGGGAGCTGAGTTGTTTCCCAATTAATATTATGCATACCACCATCACCTTGAGCTCCTTCCCAAAAAAAATCTCGAATAAGTTTCTCCAAAATTTTGGTAGCCTTGTTTGGAAGTTTAAAACAAAGGTAGTATATAGGTATACTTGAGATAGTAGCTTGAATAAGCGTATGTCTACCACCGGCATACTTCCAACTATGAAGTTCTTTGTGAATTTTTCCAATCAATGGTTGCCAAAAGGATACCTTCTTTGAATTTCCACCTAAGAGAACTCTGAGATATGTTGTGAATTTTTTCAATCAATGACCCTGTTTACAACCAAAAGTTCTCTTCATCCAATCCATTTGTTGATCATCAAAGTTGATTCCCAAAATCTCACTTTTACCGAAATTGATATTCAATCCAGAAGCCAATTCAAAAATTTTAATAAGACCAAACAAATTCTCAAGTGCTTTCAAATAAAAAATGGAGAACAGATATTCAATCTAACAGAAGAGTTACCAATAGGATGAGATAGAATTTTTCCTGACTGTGCTCCATGAGATAATAATCTGATAAGACAATCAGCCACAATGATAAAAAGAAATGGGGAAAGCGGATCTCCCTGACAAATACCTCTTTGAGGGATTAATTTTACCTTGTGGCCTCCCATTGATAATTATCGAGTAGTTAACAGAAGAGATACAACCCCAGATCCAGTTCCTCCATTTTAAACCAAAACCTTTAGCATTCAAAACTGTTATGATATATGCTATTTTGTATATATGTCCTTTATCGTAATTGTACATTACTTAAGTTAGGGTTTTCTTGTATTCCTATATATATATGTTATTCTCTAATGTAAAT
Source organism: Luffa aegyptiaca (assembly GCA_017139565.1). NCBI lineage: Eukaryota > Viridiplantae > Streptophyta > Magnoliopsida > Cucurbitales > Cucurbitaceae > Luffa > Luffa aegyptiaca. The sequence continues at coordinate 21,144,721 of CM029400.1, read as the reverse complement.
AAGAGAGTATTTTCCCTAATACTTTGTACATGGTATCAGAGCATTTAAGGATTTAGAATTCTCTCTTTGGCGACTAGGGTTTTTTCTCTAGGGTTAGGGTTTGTAGTTTGGGTCACCTCGTTTGAGTGGCCGTTTGTCATCAACACTACCTAGGAAGGAGCGCCGCCGTCAGGAGAGCAGGAGCGCCGTCGCCGATCTTCAGAAAACACCGCGCGTGAGCCACACGTGCCGCCGGAAGGTCTGCATCCGCCGACACACGCCGGCGCGTGAGGGCAGATGAGCCACCCGTTTCCGCTTCCGCCGCTTGGGTTTGTCTCGCCTCGTTGTTTCTGGCCAGCCTGTGTGATTAGATTTCGGAATATCACCTTTTTTGGTCTCGAGTTGTGTAGTTTTCTTTGGTATCAAGCTGTTTTTTGCAATTCAGTTATGTTTTTCATGGTTTATTGAGGTTTACCAGCGGTTTTAAGCTACCAATGGCTGAGATGAAACCTTTGGTCATATCTAATGGAGTTCTCCTTTCTTCGAAGTTCACAGAACATAAGCTAAATGGCCCAATTACTATGAATGGAGTCGTACAATTCGATTTTATCTACGGAGCACTGAGATGGATGACCATATCACTGAGAATCCGACAGAGGATGACACAAAGAAGAAGGCTTGGCTTAGAGATGATGCTTGGTTGTACTTGGGAATAAAGAATTCTATAGAAAACGAGATATTTGGTTTGTTTAATCATTGTGATTCGGTGAAAGAACTACTAGCATTCACAGAGTTTTTATACTCAGGTAAAGAGCAAGTTAACAGAATTTACGATGTTTCCATGGCCTTCTTTCATGCAGCTCAGAAATAACAATCTGTAACGAATTACTTCATGCAGTTTAAGAAGACGTGTGCAGAGCTTGGTACATTATTCCCATTTACCACTGATATAAAGGTTCAACAAGCTCAGCGAGAAAAGATGGTCGTCATGATATTTTTGAATGGACTTTAACCTGAATTTGGGATGGCGAAAGCACAAATTCTCTGGTTCTGAAATTCCTACTTTGGAAGAAGTCTTCAGTAGAGTTCTCCGTATTAAAAGTCCTCAAATAAGTTTGTCTGTCCCTCAATCTAACAGTGCTTTGATTAGTAGAAATAATGACTCTAAGGTTAATAGAGGAACGAGCACAAATACTCAGAGAACTAGTTATGATAACCGGCGACAGGATTCACAGGAGATTGTATGTAACTATTGTCGGAAGCCTGGTCATATAAAACGTGATTGTAGAAAGTTGTTAAGTAAGGTACATAAACCTCAACTTGCTCAGATTGCTTCCACTAGTGATACACCTGAGAAGTCAGTTTCCATTTCTGCAGACGAGTTTGCTAAATTCCAGTTGTATCAGGAATCATTACAAGCATCATCTTCCTCGAATCCTATTGCAACCATTGCTGAGTCAGGTAGTCCGAATCATTGTCTTCTTACATCCTCTACCAAATGGGTCATAGACTCTGGTGACACAGGCCATATGACAAGTAATTCTAGCTTATTTTCTACTTCTTTGTAACCTGCACTTTCTCCGAATGTCACTTTGGCAGACGGATCAACATCATCTGTTCTTGGTTATGGCACCATTGATCTCACACCTCTTCATTTGTCTTCTGTTTTACATTTGCCTAAACTTTCTTTTTACTTGATTTCTGTGAGTAAACTCACTCGTGACCTTGATTGTTTTATCTCTTTTTTCCCTAGCTATTGCTTGTTTCAGGATCATATGACGAAGAAGATTATTGGTAAAGGATATGAGTATGGAGGTCTTTACATCTTTGATCACCAACTACCGAAAGCTGTGGCCTGTTCTGGAGTTGCCTCCGCATTTGAAATCCATTGTCGTTTGGGTCATCCTTCTTTGTTTGTGTTGAAGAAACTTTATCCCGCTTTTCAGTCTTTGTCGTCTTTAAATTGTGAGTCTTGTCAGTTTGCTAAATTTCATCGTCTTAGTTCGAGTCCTAGAGTCAATAAACGAGCTAGTGCTCCCTTTGAATTAGTTCATTCTAATATTTGGGATCCGTGTCCAGTATTGTCCAAAACTGGATTTCGTTATTTTGTTACTTTTGTTGACGACTATTCTCGTCTAACTTGGTTATATTTAATGAAAAATCGTTCTGAGTTACTTTCTCACTTTTGTGCTTTCCATGCTGAAATCCAAACTCAGTTTAATGTGACTTTGAAAACTTTGCGCATTGATAATGTTGGTGAATATTTTTCTCACATGTTTGGTTCTTACTTGTGTAAAAATGGAATTGTTCATCAATCTTCATGTGCTGACACTCCATCCCAAAACGGGGTCGCTGAACGAAAAAATAGGCATTTACTTGAAACCGCGAGAGCATTATCCTTTCAAATGCATGTTCCAAAGCCTTACTGGGCCGATGCAGTTTCCACAACGTGTTTCTTGATTAATAGAATGCCTTCATCCGTCCTTAATGGTGAGATTCCTTATCGTGTACTCTTTCCCACCAAACCTTTGTTTCCCATTGGACCAAAAATCTTTGGTTGCACTTGTTTTGTTCGGGATGTTCATCCTCATCGTACCAAGTTAGATCCTAAATCCTTGAAGTGTATCTTCCTCGGTTACTCTCGTGTTCAAAAGGGATATCGTTGCTATCGTCCTAGTCTTAACAAATATCTTGTTTCTCCAGATGTTACTTTTTTCAAAGATACTTCTTTTAGTCTGTCATTGCTGAGCCCGAGTGAAGGGGAGGATGATGATCTCTTTATCTACAAGATTATCTCTCCATCATCATCCCTTGATCATTCTCCATCATTATCAATCCCTCCTCATCCACCCATTACTCAGGTATACTCCAGGACGCCACCACAGGAACCTTCAGGCACATGTCCTACCCCACAAGATTCTTCGACATCTGATCTTGGACCAAGTGATGATCTTCCCATTGCCCTTCGTAAAGGTAAGTGAACATGTACTTATCCTATTTCTTCGTTTGTGTCTTATAACCGGTTGTCATCACCCACATATTCGTTTATCACATCCCTTGATTCTATCTCTATCCCTAACTCTGTTCATGAAGCGTTATCTCATTCTGGTTGGCGCAATGCAATGATTAAGGAGATGAATGCTTTAGATGCTAATGGTACTTGGGATTTATTATCTCGTCCTGCAGGCAAGAAGGCCATTGGGTGTAAATGGGTGTTTGCCATCAAGGTCAATCCTAACTGATCTGTTGCTCGTTTGAAAGCCGTCTTGTTGCTAAAGGATATGCTCAAGTTTATGGGATTGATTATTCTGATACATTTTCTCCAGTTGCTAAACTAACGTCTATTCGGTTGTTTCTTTCCATGGCTACTACTCAAGGTTGGCCTTTACATCAGTTAGACATCAAGAACGCATTTTTACATGGCAATCTTCAGGAGGAAGTTTATATTGAGCAACCACCTGGATTTGTTGCTCAGGGGGAGAGTGATAAAGCTTGTCGCCTTAGAAAATCATTGTATGGATTGAAACAGAGTCCACGTGCATGGTTTGGTAAGTTTAGTCAGGCACTTGAGCAATTTGGAATGAAGAAGAGTACGTCTGATCATCCTGTTTTCTACCGACGATCTGAGAATGGTATTACTTTGCTTGTTGTGTATGTTGATGATATTGTTATCACTGGTAATACATCAGGTATAGCCTCTCTGAAAACTTTCCTTCAGGGTCAATTTCATACTAAGGATCTGGGAACACTAAAGTATTTTCTGGGTATTGAAGTGATGAGAAGCAAGAAAGGTATCTTTTTGTCACAACGGAAATATGTACTTGATTTGTTATCTGAGATAGGAAAACTAGGCGTTAAACCATGTAGTACTCCGATGATACCAAATTTGCAACTCACCAAAGAAGGAGAATTATTTAAAGACTTAAAAGATATGGAAGATTAGTTGGGAAGTTGAATTATCTAACAGTGACACGACCAGACATTGCTTATTCAGTGAGTATTGTAAGTCAATATATGTCATCACCTACAGTAGATCATTGGGCTGCAATAGAACAAATTCTATGCTACTTAAAAGCTGCCCCAGGGCATGGAATCTTATATAAAGATCATGGTCATACAAAAGTTGAATGCTTTTCAGATGTTGATTGGGTTGGATCTAAAGAAGATAGAAGATCAACTTCTGGATATTGTGTCTTTGTAGGAGGCAATTTGGTTTCATGGAAGAGTAAGAAGCAGAATGTGGTTTCACGTTCGAGTGCTAAATCAGAATATAGAGCTATGACACAATCTGTATGTGAGATAGTATGGATACATCAACTGTTGACGGAGATAGGGTTCAGTGTTACTATGCCAGCTAAATTGTGGTGTGATAATCAAGTTGCACTTCACATTGCATCTAATCCAGTGTTTCATGAGAGGACTAAACATATTGAAGTGTGTCACTTCATTCGTGAGAAAATACAACAAGGGTTGGTGTCCACAAGATATGTGAAGACAGGAGAACAATTGGGAGATATTCTTATCAAAGCATTAAATGGAGCAAGAATTACTTATCTCTGCAACAAGTTGGGCATGATTGACATATTTGCTCCAACTTGAGGGGGAGTGTTATGATATATGCTATTTTGTATATATGTCCTTTATCGTAATTGTACATTACTTAAGTGAGGGCTTTCTTGTATTCCTATATATATGCGTTATTCTCTAATGTGAATAGGAGAGTATTTTCCCTAATACTTTGTACAAAAAACACATCCAGAAAATTCTAATCCACTTTACCAAATGCTTTTTCCAGGTCCAATTTAAGAATCACACCTTCCTTTTTAGAGATATTACAGTCATCAATCACTTCGCTGGCAATTACAGAAGCATCCAAAATTTGTCTATTGGCTACAAAGACCATTTGATTTTGAACAATAGTGTGAGGCAAAACATATTTTAATCTATTAGACAAAACTCTAGCAATAATCTTGTAGGCACAGGGTATAAGGCAAACAGGACAATAGTCTGTCACTGATGTAGCATCTAATTTCCTTGGGATTAGGCAAATATAGGTTTCGTTTAAGGCTACATTAATAACATCTGAGTTATAAAATTCTCTAATCATGGTCATAATATCAGATTTAATAGTGTTAGAGTTATTATATTAGTATAATAAGTGTAATTATATAGAGTTGTCCTTTATTGTCTTTTTACATTCTCCTACTTAGGGTTAACCTTGTACACTTGTATATATATATCTTTTATGTGAATGGAATAGATAATTCTGATTCTCTCAAACCTTAGAGTTTACATGGTATCAGAGCGGGTCTAGGGCAATTAGGGTTTTGTCTCGTTGGAGATTTGTGAACGGTTAGGGTTTTGGTTTGGAACACCTTTTGAGAGTTTTGGGTTGCCCAAAACGTTTGCTGCTCGAAACCGCCGCCGCCGCCACCAGATTCCGCCGCCGCCGCCGCCGCCACCTGAAACCGCCGCCGCACGCCGCAGTTTTGGTCTGTCGCCGGAGGATTTTTTTGTCACCGCCCAGTCCAAAACGTAGCCCACTCGCCGATCTGTTGGTCCTCAAAATCCGAAGCCGAAACTCCCTGCGCGTGGCCCTCACGCGCCGCCTCCAGAATCTGCGTCAGTCTCACGCGCCGGCGCGTGTGAGCACGTGCGCCGCCGTTTTTTTTGCTCCTTTTTTTGTGGGTCGCCTCGGTTTGGTCTCCTCCTTCCAGTCGTGTGTTGCTTTGGGCCATATCGGGTTTGTTTGGTTATGTTTGAAAGCCATAGTTTGTTTGGAGGTTTAGGGTTTGTGTGATTCAGATTTCAGCTCTACTTTTTGGTCTGTTTTTTGTTGAGGTTATGGCTGAAAAGAAGGCTTTAGTGCTGTCCGAGATGATTCCAATGGTATCCAAGATTACGGAACATAAGTTGAATGGTTCTAATTTTTATGCTTGGCGGTCGAATATTCATCATTATATTCGGAGTCTTGATATGGATGACCACCTGACTTTAGAATCACCGCCAAACGATGATACTAAGAAGAGTTGGCTACGGGACGAGTCTCGACTTATTCTACAAATCAAGAATTCTATTGAAAGTGCCATCATTGGGCTCGTTAATCACTGTAACTCAGTCAAAGAGCTCTTGGAATATTTAGATTTTCTTTACTCTGGGAAAGGAAACATCAGTCGGATATTTGATGTATGTAGAACTCTCTTTCAACCTGATCAAGGCGAGAAGTCTTTGTTGAGTTATTTTATGGAATGCAAAAGAGCATATTCAGAATTTAATGAAGTGTTGCCCATGAGTACTGATATAAAAGTTCAGAATGTCCAACGCGAACAACTGTTTATCATGAGTTTTCTAGTTGGTCTTGCTTCGAAATATGACACAGCTAAAGATCAAGTTCTCTCGAGTTCAGACATTTCATCGTTGGAAGATGCTTACACTCGGATACTACGTACAGAGCGGTCGCCAGTGATAGTGCCATCTGAATCTAACAGTGCTTTAGTTGGACAGACCACTGAATATAGAGGTAATCGAGGGGTAGGATCGAACATGTCCAGAGGAAATTCTACTGCTCCAAAAGCAAATTCAGGAGATATTGTTTGCCACTATTGTCATAAGCCAGGGCATATAAAACGTGATTGTCGGAAATTACTTTATAGAAACTAGAGGTTTCCATCTGCACATGTTGCCTCTACTCCTGATAATTCTGACAAGTCTGTTTCGATCTCAGCTGAGGAGTTTGCTAAATTCCGACTGTATCAAGAGTCATTGACGGCTTCATCCTCCACTCCTGTTACTGCCATTGCCGACACAGGTAACACATCTACATGTCTTCTTTCCTCCTCTTCGAAATGGGTCATAGACTCTGGCGCTTCCGATCACATGACAGGTAATCCCCGTTTATTCTCTACCATTTATCCATCTACATCTTCCCCTAGTGTCACTATAGCTGATGGAACCACCTCTCCAGTCTTAGGGATCGGCAATGTTCGACTTACCAACTCACTTTCGTTGTCTTCCGTTTTGAGTTTACCACAGTTTTCCTTTAACTTGATTTCTGTTAGTAAACTCACTCGTGACCTTAATTGTTGTGTCTCATTTTTTCCTGGTTATTGCTTATTTCAGGATCTTACGACGAAGAGGACTATTGGTAAAGGGCGTGAATCTAGAGGTCTCTACATCTTTGAACCAGAAATATCAACAGCCGTTGCGTGTTCTAAAGTGTCATCTCCATTTGAAGATCATTGTCGTTTGGGTCATCCTTCTATTTCAGTATTGAAGAGTCTTCGTCCTCAGTTTCATTCTTTGTCTTCTTTAGCTTGTGAGTCATGTCAGTTTGCTAAGTTCCATCGTGTGAGTCTGTATCCCCGTGCAACTAACCGAGCTAATGCTCCATTTGAATTAGTTCATTCTGATGTTTGGGGTCCGTGTCCTATTGAGTCAAAGAGAGGGTTTAGATATTTTGTTACCTTTGTCGATGATTTTTCTCGTGTAACTTGGTTATATTTAATGAAAAATCGCTCTGAGTTGCTTTCTCATTTTCGTAACTTCCATGCTGAAATCCGAACTCAATTTAACGGTTCTCTTAAAGTTCTACGGAGTGATAATGCTAAAGAATACTTCTCTCATGCTCTTAATTCTTATTTAGATGAACATGGCATCCTCCATCAATCCTCATGTGTTGATACTCCATCTCAAAATGGGGTTGCAGAAAGAAAGAACCGTCATCTCCTCGAAACAGCCAGAGCCTTAATGTTCCAGATGAATGTTCCAAAGTATTTTTGGGCCGATGCTGTATCCACAGCTTGTTTCTTAATAAATCGCATGCCCTCCTCAGTTCTAAAGGGTGAGATACCTTATCGTATTTTATGTCCCACACAACCTTCATTCTCTCTTCCTCCCAAAATCTTTGGTTGTATTTGCTTTGTTCGGGATGTTCGTCCTCATCTCACCAAACTTGATCCCAAGTCCTTAAAATGTATCTTCCTTGGTTATTCTCGTGTTCAAAAAGGGTATCGGTGTTATTGTCCTAGTCTCGATCGTTATTTTGTCTCTCCTGATGTCACCTTCTTTGAGGATTCTTCTTTCTTTTCCTCACCTTCAAGTCAGCCTAAGGGGGAGCGTAATGAGGAAGATGATGATTTTCTTGTCTATACCATTCTCTCCTCTTGTGAGCCTTCTACTGATTCACCTCCATCTATACCTGTTTCTACTCGTCCACCTATTACTCAGGTTTATTCTCGACGACCACCCCCTTCAGTTACATGCCCTGAACCAGAGGCTTCTTCGTCATGGGATCCAGGAACGAGCGATGACCTTCCCATTGCTCTTCGTAAAGGTAAACGTCAATGCACTTATCCTATTTCCAATTTTGTTTCATATAATCATTTGTCATCTTCTACCTGTTCTTTTATTGCATCCTTACAATCGGTATCTGTTCCTAAGACTGTTCATGAAGCTTTGTCTCATCCTGGTTGGCGTGCTGCAATGGTTGAGGAGATGAATGCCTTAGATGACAATTGTACTTGGGATTTAGTTTCACTTCCTGCAGGAAAGAAGCCTATTGGTTGTAAGTGGGTATTTGCGGTCAAGGTCAATCCAGATGGATCTGTGGCTCGCTTGAAAGCTCGCCTTGTTGCTAAGGGTTATGCACAAACCTATGGGGTTGATTATTCTGATACCTTTTCTCCCGTTGCTAAATTGGCTTCTGTTCGGCTGTTCATTTCGTTGGCATCCATTCATCATTGGCCCTTGCATCAGCTTGATATTAAAAATGCCTTTCTTCATGGTGATCTTGAAGAAGAGGTGTATATGGAGCAGCCACCAGGGTTTGTTGCTCAGGGGGAGCATGGAAAGGTATGTCGTCTTCTTAAATCCTTGTATGGATTAAAACAGAGTCCACGAGCTTGGTTTGGAAAATTCAGTCAGGTGATTGTAAATTTTGGAATGAGGAAAAGAAAATCAGATCATTCTGTTTTTTATAAGCGATCTGAAAATGGTGTTATCTTGTTGGTTGTGTATGTTGATGATATTGTTATTACTGGCGATGACACATCAGGTATCCAAGCACTCAAAACCTTTCTCCATAGTCAATTCCATACAAAAGATTTGGGAACGTTGAAATACTTTCTAGGAATTGAGGTAATAAGGAGCAAGAAGGGAATCCTGTTATCACAGAGAAAATATGTAATTGACTTGTTGACTGAAACAGGGAAGTTAGGGGCTAAACCATGTAGTACCCCAATGATGCCAAACTTACAGCTTACGAAAGAGGGAGAGTTACTTAAAGATCCTGAAAGGTATAGAAGGTTAGTAGGAAAACTCAATTATCTTACAGTGACTCGGCCTGACATAGCCTATTCAGTGAGTATTGTGAGCCAGTTTATGTCTTCTCCTACAGTTGATCATTGGGCTGCATTGGAACACATTTTGTGTTATTTGAAGGCAGCTCCTGGACGTGGTTTATTATATAAGGATTATGGACACATGAACATTGAATGCTTCTCAGATGCTGACTGGGCAGGATCTAGAGAAGATAGAAGATCAACTTCAGGATATTGTGTATTTGTGGGTGGTAATTTGGTTTCTTGGAAAAGTAAGAAACAAAATGTGGTGTCACGTTCAAGTGCTGAATCAGAATATAGAGCAATGGCACAGTCTGTATGTGAATTAGTCTGGATACGTCAACTTCTTGTTGAATTGGGATTTGATATCACAACACCGACAAAATTGTGGTGTGATAATCAGGCAGCTCTTCATATTGCATCTAATCCGGTATTTCATGAACGGACTAAACACATTGAGGTTGACTGTCACTTTGTACGTGAAAAGATACAAGAAGGTTTGGTGTCAATAGGATATGTGAAGACTGGAGAGCAATTAGGAGATATCTTCACAAAGGCACTAAATGGAGCTCGAATAGATTATCTCTCTAACAAGTTGGGCATGACGAATATATATGCTCCAACTTGAGGGGGAGTGTTAGAGTTATTATATTAGTATAATAAGTGTAATTATATAGAGTTGTCCTTTATTGTCTTTTTACATTCTCCTACTTAGGGTTAACCTTGTACACTTGTATATATATATCTTTTATGTGAATGGAATAGATAATTCTGATTCTCTCAAACCTTAGAGTTTACAAATAGTATGCCAATAATGCTTAAAGAATTCAGCTGTGAAACCATTAGAGCCCAGAGATTTACTTACTCCCAAGGATTTGACTGTAAGAAATACTTCCTCCTCTATAAATTCTTTTTCTAAATCAGCAGCCCACATTTATAGGACACCATTCTAAGTTTGTAGGGAGGAAATGCAATTTATTCTCTTTGGTATAAAAGAGCTTGATAAAAAGCAATAAACTCCTTTTCGATATCCCCAACTAAGAATAAGCAACACTTTCACAAGAGAGAACCTCGGTATTCATGTTTTTCCTCTTACAAGTTGCTAAAATACGATGGAAGAATTTAGTATTTTCATCGTCTTGATTAAGCCACTATAATTTACATCATTGATGCCAATGAATATGCTCTTTTGTTGTCAAATCTTCAATTTGATCTTGTAATAGGTGTCTTGATTCTTTATGTGCCATGGAGAAATTATCTTATTTTCAATATTGTCCAAATTTCTCAATTCTGAAATAAGAGAAGGGAGATGAGAAGCCCTAGATCGTTGCTCTTTATTCCAGATGTGAAGAGAAACTTTCACCTTTGAGTTTATTCATAAAACCAAATATTGGCCAGCCTTGAAGAGGATTTTGTGACCACCATCTCTCGACCAATTTATTGAATGAACTGTCCTAAAACCAAGTGTTTTCATGGTGTAGCCGAATATTATCTTTAATTAGAATGAATCAATGATGCTTTATTGATAAGCTCTTGCCTTTAAATAGGCAAGGAGACTAACTAAAAGTAGTTACAAAGCATGTGCTAGTCACATGAGTAATAAAATAGAAAGTAACTAAATGATTACATGAAATAGGCTACACCAAACATCCCCGCCCACAAAAATAACTCGACCTCGAGTTAGGTAATAAACGACCAAAAATTCTATTCTTAGACTGTATCCCATTCTTGGACTGTTCTTTGATCAAAAATTTTCCTTTCTTGCTTTTCTTGCTGATATTTTGTCTTGCTGCATTCTCCTTGGCGGTTTTGTTGATCTTTTCCCCAATTTGTCTGCGTTGCTGGATTTGTAATCACTTGCTCGATCTTGCTGCCAATTTTTTCCAGAATCATTTGTGTTTCTAAAGGCTTCCACTTGAAGAATTCTTGCTGCCAAATATGCAACACATTAACAGGGGTGACTATAAATTCTATTTGTAAACCCAAGTCCACATTTCTCATGGCAGTGTAGAAGAATGCTATAACCTGAAAAGTTTTACCAAGACCCATTGTGTGAGCAAGAATGCATCCAAGACTTTTATCACCAGACTTCACTTTCCTTATTGATTGAATTTCCCACAGAAATCTTATTCTATAAATCGAATAGTCCCATGAATCTTTCCCTTGCGTTCTCTCCTTAAATCTTGAAATTATGTACCATTCCATGAAAGTTTCAATCTCCATCTTCCCACTATATAAGGGATTATTGTTGAATTCTTGGAGCATTGGTCGGCGTTCTTGATGGATTCTTGGAGGAAAATCCACTTCTTGGGCCATTCTTGGAGGGAAATCTACTTCTTGGACCATTCTTGGAGGCAAATCTACTTCTTGGACCATTCCTTGTTCCATTCCTAGCTTTTCTTGCCACTGTCTTGCTTTGAAATCAGCTCCTAGCTTTTCTTGTTTTGAATTCAACTCCTTTGTTCCATTCCTAGTTTGCATCATCGGGTTTGTTGATTGTTGATCCGGTTTAATTCCCAACTTCTTGCAGATTATTTCTAAGGTTTTCTTGATCTCACCCACATCATTCTTCAAGATTTTCACATCTTGTTCAACCGACAGCAAGCGTACGGTTGTTGCTCGTGGTGAGAGGACGGTGGTTGACTCCGCCTTTTTTCCAACCGAAGATGAATCTCCTCCCACGTTGGTCGAGACTCTCTTGGTCGTCATAGTGGAAGCGCCCAAAAATCGTGCGCTCTGATACCAAATATGGTGTAGCCGAATATTATCTTTAATTAGAATGAATCAATGATGCTTTATTGATAAGCTCTTGCCTTTAAATAGGCAAGGAGACTAACTAAAAGTAGTTACATGTGCTAGTCACATGAGTAATAAAATAGAAAGTAACTAAATGATTACATGAAATAGGCTACACCATTTCAAAACACTTGGTTTTAGTCAAAACACTTTGAGTTTATTCATAAAACCAAATATTGGCCAGCCTTGAAGAGGATTTTGTGACCACCATCTCTCGACCAATTTATTGAATGAACTGTCCTAAAACCAAGTGTTTTCAAAACGAAAAGGGCAAGGACCCCAAGAAATGTCTCCAAAAATGAAGACCAATGGATAATGATCTGAAGTTAGTCGATCAATTCTATGCAGGAGAGGTAAGCCAAATTTTTTAAGACAAGCAACAGTAACTACAAAACGGTCCAATAGGGTTATAGGGAGAGATAATTCGTTTCACCAAAAGTAGACCAAGTAAAGCATCCATTTTGCAAAGGGATGTCCATGAGCTGATATGCAGCAATCCAAGTATTGAAAGTTTTCATATTTCTAGAAATCGATTGATCATGAGATTTCTCCCAGGACCATCAGGTAACATTAAAATCGCCGCCAAGAATCCATTTATCGGCTCCTAAGCCCGCCAAATCATAATGTTCTTGCCAAAAATCTCCATATAATTCACATCTATTAGGACAATAAACTGTCAAAAGCCAAAAGGAAAAACTGTTAGCCATAAAAATATGAATAGAGACAAAAAATAGAACTTGAATAGTCTCCTTAACCACAAAATCAGGTTCACTCCGTATAATTAGAATGGTAGTAAGGGTATGATAGTAATTAGCTAGGGTGTCTTGGTTGTGCTTTGGTTATAAATAGTTAAATTAGGGTCTTAGAAGGGTGTGGAGAATTTTGAGTGTAGTCTCGTAGTGAGGCTTTGGGAGAGAGTTAGCCCTCTCGAAAGACTATCAGGTATTATTGTAACTTCATTTTGATATTGCAATATATAGTATTTGGTGTTTTCTTGGTTTGGATACCTACCAGAAGTTTTCCTAAAAAACTTCTCACTAAGTGGAGTGATTAGCAGTTTGCCAATTGAATCCGCTAGCCATACTACAATACAACTTTCAAGCACCACTCCAAACGTCAGGTTATGATTCTTCTCAGAGATCTTCAGGAGCCTTTTATTTCGTTCTTTACTAAAATCTATCACAAACACTTTCTTCTCAACACTACACTTGTGGGCTGCCCTCGACATCATTTCTACTCTCTTCAAAGGACGATCTTCATGACAAAACTATAGTCGAAAGGGTTGGAGCAAGGATGCTTCATGAGATGGAAGGGGAAAAGGATGGGAGGAGCAAGAGCGCCATTTCTCACAACCTTTCTACCCTCCAATTGCCAACTTTGAGCAAATTTAGGAACTTCCCTGTTACCCTCTAACAAAGTGCTGTTTGAACTTCAAGACCTCCCAATAAGGTATTATCGACATATTACCCAACAAGGTATATTACCCTTATTGGCATATTGGATATGGGATATATGAACTTCCTTTCTCACCTTGAAGCCTTCAATCAAGCCTTTTATCTCTTCCTACCTTAACAAAACAACTAAATGCATCAGCCACTATAGTAAAAAGGAGAGGGGAGACGTGATTCCCTTGTCCGACACCTCTAGAAAGAATAAAAAGTTTTGCCCCATTTATCACAATGGAGATGTTTGAATGGGAGAGACAACCCCTTATCCAAGACTGCCACGTACCCCCAAAACTTTTGAACTCTAGAATATAGTCGAGAAAGGCCCAATCCACCTTATTGAACGCCTTCTCAAAATGAATCTTCATCATAACCCCAAATTTTGCTCTAGATACATAGTCAACAATAGATTCTGCCGCAATCAAAATGGCATCAAGCATATGTCTCCCTTCCACAAAAGCCATTTGAGCATCATCAATAGTGGTAGGAAGGACTTTTCTCAACCTCTCAACTAGGACTTTAGCTATCACATTGTATAAAGAGGTCACTAAGCTTATCGGTCTAAAATCGCTCACCTTCAAACTTCTTTTTCTTAGGAATCAACGTAATGTATGTCTCATCTCATTTGTCCTTTTATTTAAAATCTCATTACAAAAACACTCTTGGATAGTGTTCCAAGATTTTTTCAGAAATTCCCCATTAAAACCATCCAGACCCGGTGTTTTCTTATGCTCCAACTGATTTATAGCATACAAGACCTCCAATTCTTCAAACAGTCTTTCCACCCAACTAGAAACCTCTGAATTGATGGTCTACCAATCTGCTCCCTCTAAGATGAACCTTGTTTTTCCATCTGACTTATAAAGACAAGAAAAAAAAATTCAAAATCTCTTCCTCTATCACCTATTCTAGATAGTAGTCTTCATTGTTTAAAATGGTACAAATGTAATTTCTACTAACACGAAGAAAAGCCCATCTATGAAAAAATTTTGAGTTAACCCTTCTTTTAGTCATTTAATGTTCATCTTTTGAAGCCACAATTGTTGCTCTTTCACTATCAATTACAGCTCTAATATTACTCTTTTCCTCAAAGATATTGCCAAACTCTTGCTTACCTGAATAGGATCTGTTCTATAGGTTGTACAACTATGTTCTGGAGTGTTCTAAGAAGACAAGAAAAAAGTAAAACTCCTACTGGTTCCAGCTCTCGAGGTTAGTTTTCACATAATTCAGCTTCTCCATAAAACAAAGGCTGGCCCAATTAGAGCTATTTTTCTCCTCCCATCACTTGTTTAAATTGCTGTTAAAAGACGAGTGGTCTAGCCAAATATTCTCAAATTTGAACGGACACAGGCACCATTGAAACATTATTGGAAAGTGATCCGAAGTGATCCTCTGTAAACGCACCGCTTTTACATTTGAGTAAAGAGCAAGCCATCCCTTTGACACAAAAAATCTATCTAACTTAGTAAATTTAGGAACTTCCCTATTAACCCACCAAGTGAAGAACACACCATTGAGTTACAAGAGGGATCACCATTTAGTTAGTAACATCGAGAGATAATATTAACAAATGGGTTTAGATCCTTTTTTAAGGAGAAACATAAAATTTTTGTTGGTAAAATGAAAAATTACTACGATAGTTATAACAGCTTGCGTTGAATTTTTCATTGAGAAAATGAAAAATTACGATGATGGTAAATCATCATTCTTGCAATTGCAGCTACTCTTTTACCACTGCTTTCAGAATTACAAGATTATTAGATCACCAAACAGCAGCTTCAATTTTAAAATCTGAAAAAAGGGGAAGAAAAGAAAGAATAGTTATTTACCTTTTCTTATCAAAACTACCCTCTCTTTGAATTTGCATTGTGGCTCCATCACTGACGCCAGGTGGGATTACTATATTCATTTTTCTAATTGATTGCACTTGACCACTGCCACCACAGCTTCGGCATAAGTCTGTTATTATCTTACCATCACCACCACACACTGAACATGTGGACACCTAAGATGTCACGGAAAAATGCAAAATCTTATGGTAATCTAGTAAGGCTAAAGAGTTGGATTTCATAGGAATTTTCTCTAAAAACCAAAATTCATTAGAACACGTGAAATTTGTAAGAAACCAATTGGGAAATTTTACAAGATTATTAAGTTCAAGCGGTACAATCAAGAATCAGTTTTTCGTTATCTTTCCTCTAACATCTACTACAATCGGTAATAATGTATATAAAAGATTAAATATATATGACAAACTATTAGAGTGAGAGGTCTTGCATTCGAACTCCATAATATTATTTCCCTTTCTAATTAATATTGATAGTCACATGTTAGGCCTAGGCCTAGTCTAAATCCGTGAGTGAGTGTTAAGAATATGTAAAAATAATTAAACATACTCAATTCTATATCAACTTACGCTTTTGCATTTAGTGACAATTTAACAGTAGCAGTTTAAAATAATATCTTCAACTTATCATAGTGTCAATCATATGAAGGTCAATGACACGATCTAAAAGAATACGATTTACCTCAATCAGTCCAAAATTATATACTCATTAACGATATGAGTATTGGGAGCCAGTCAACAATGGTATAAAAAGATACGCAGCTTTGAAATTTTATTCTTAGTAAATGTAGAACTATGAAGCACGGACACGTGAAAATAAAGGAGGAATCTGTGTCGGACACAGATACGTCCAAACACGTGTTGGACACACAAATTTGCGTGTCCTTTTTTTTTAATTTGGGACACGCCATACATAATTTTAAAGGGAATTGGGCCCAAATGTAAAGCCCAAAATTCTGGGCTTCAGTTTATTTTTTTTAAAGAAAAAAAAAGAAAAGAAAAAAAGAAGAGAAACCCTACATTTCCTTTCGAAAAACAGCAGTCACTGCTCAACCATCTTCTTCACATTCCACTTTCCTTCCCTCACTGCTCAGCCATCTTCGCCAGCACTGTCACCGGCCGTCTTCGCCACCACTGCCGCCAATTCAGCTCAGGAAGTCGTCGCCCGTCAGCCATCTTCCATTTTCAGAGGCAAAAAGTATATCTTTTTTTTCCTTAAACTTATTTTCTTTTTTCTTTTTTTTTAATCTCCTTAACTTAAAGTTAAAGCTTAGCCATTGTCATTCAATTTATTTTCTTTCTAGGGCAGAAAGGATTATATACTATAAAAAAAATTAAAATTAAAAAAAAACAAAGAAAAAAGTATTTGTATCTTAGTTTTTTAGAAATCGACATATCGTCGTGTCCTATCGTGTCCGTGTCCGTGCTTCTTAGTCTCTACCTAAGTCAACTTCAATTACACATATTCCCACTCATTTACAAGTGATATTTATAAGTCACTTCCAGAACTATATATTAAACTCCTAATTTTCTGAATCTTACCGTAGATCATCCACACATACACTCCCACTTACATCATATATACTCTTTTTTTAATATCCATGAGTGGATTTTCTTTTAATATTTGATAGCACGGATTCTGTGCTTATGTATTTGCCTAATTCATGCATGATTCCTCTCATTTATGTGCTATAAATGTTAAATTTCAGGTTAATTTGTTGTCCGAGCCTTCTGAGAGTGTTTGGGACCAAGAAGGGCATTTTTGGACTATGAAAAAGTCAAAATTGGTCAACATTCTCAAAGGTCAACCCAAAAGTCAACTATGGCCTGAAGCAAGCCAAAAACCCATGCATGGAGTGTCTCAACACTGACCTTGACACTGCGTTCGACACTGCAGTAAGGTCTCGCAGCGTCAGGACGTTAGAAACACGTGGCTAAAGAAATCTGTCGAAAGTGTCTCACACTGCTTGTCGTGTCTCAACACTATGGCCTCGGCTATAAAAATAAAGTTTCTTTTTAGGGTTTTCTGTTAGGGCTCTCCCCCTCGTCAACTTAGTTACACCTGTGAGAACAAAAGAAACAATGCCCAACAAAAAACAAACACACAAGAGAAATCCAGACCCTTGTCACTGAGAGTTCTTCAATGACTCAAGGAGGGAGTTATGCATTCAATAGGATATTCAAACACAAGGTTTAGAACAATACAAGTCCAAACAGAAAGAAAATATCATCAATGTTCGAGAGACTGATACTCTCCTACTAGTTGGTCTAATCCCCAAAATTCCAGGCAGACCTCCCAACCCAAAACTTTCCTACAAAATACCTCCTACCACTAACAACCGTACCAACCACGTTCTCTATCCTTTAGTGGTCCCCACTTGAGCCAGCTTCTCCTTCTTTCCCAGCAGTGTTACCGTTTTTTTCCTTTCTCTTGTATGTGTGCACTATAGGAGGTCTAACAATACCCCTGGTTTGCTGAAGCACCTTGCCCTCAAGGTGAAATTCTGGAAACTGTCGTTTAATCACATCAGCTTCTTCCCAAGTGGCATCACAATAATGACGGTGTTGCCATTTCACTAACCATTCCTCGGTTTGGCGCTCCTCATTTCATTTCATCCCGAGCACTTCCTCTGGTTCCAGTTGCCATTCAAATTCTTCTGTTAACATTGGTGCCACGGATTGGGAATGTTCCCATTCACCAAGAGCCTTCTTCAACTGCGATACGTGAAAAACGTTATGAATGGAAGACTCCGGAGGTAAGTCTAGCCTGTAGGCCACGGCACCGATCTTTTCCAGAATGGTATACGACCCAAAGAACTTGGGGGACAACTTCTCACTCTGTTTCCTTGCTAAGGAGCACTGCCTATAGGGCCGAAGTTTCAAGAAAACTTTGTCGCCCACCTCATATTCGACTTCTCGCCTCTTTTTATCCGCATACCACTTCATCCTTTCTTGACCTAAGTTCAGTTGATCCTTCAAAGCCAATAGGATTTGATCTCTGTCCAATAGCTGCTGCTCAACCGTGTTGTTAGATGTCTTTCGATCACCATAGGATAGCAATGGGGGTGGTTGCCTGCCATAAACTACATTAAAAGGAGGGGTATTGATAGAGATGTGAAAAGTGGTATTGTACCAATATTCAACCCAGGACAACCACTGCTCCCACTGTTTTGGATGTTCGCTGCAAAAGCATCTAAGTTAATTCTCGATACATTTGTTCACTATTTCCGTTTGCCCATCGGTTTGGGGGTGGAAAGTCATGCTACGCTTCAACTGGGTGCCTTGTAATTTGAAAAGCTCATTCCAAAAGTGGCTAACAAATATTTTATCACAAACGAATAAGATTGATTGGGGAAATCCGTGTAACCTGACCACTTCCTTGATGAAGACTGTCGCTACCTCATTCGCTGAAAAATGGTGTTTCAGGGGAAGAAAGTGTTTGTATTTACTGAGTCGGTCCACCACCACTAATATAGAGTCAAAGCCCTAGGACATAGGTAGGCCTTCCACGAAGTCCATAGAAATATCTTCCCAAACTCGATTTGGTATCGATAGGAGTTGCAGGAGGCCCACAGGTGACATGGAGCTGCTTTTATTTCGCTGACAAACCACACATTTGTCCACATACTTTTTAACGTCTGCCTTCATGTTCTTCCAGAAAATTTCCCCGTTCAATCTCTTGTAAGTCCTAAGAAAACCAGAGTGACCTCCCATTACTAAGTCGTGATAGGTGTGGAGGATGGTGGGAATTAACATGGACTTACTTGATATCACCATTCTATCCTTATAAAACAACTTCCCCTGCTGTAGGCTGTACTTCGGATGGGCAACTGGATCAGCCTCTAACTCTCTTCTGATTTTCACTAAATCTGGGTCTTGACTTAACCCCTTCTTGCACCACCTCCATATCAATGATTGAAGGAACTGAAATCATGGATAACTCAGCCTCGTGAGGGATTCTGGACAGCGCGTCGGCAGCCTTATTGAGCAGCCCAGGGTTATTTCTAATCTCGAAGTCATAGTCGAGTAATTTGGTCAACCACTTTTGGTATTCAGGTTGTATTTCCCTCTGTTCTAGTAGATGTTTCAAAGCCCTCTGATCAATCAACACCACAAATTTTTGTCCGAGTAAATAGTGTCTCCATTTTTGGACGGCTAAGACAATGGCCATCAACTCTCTTTCATAAACAAACTTTTCTCGTGCTTAGTTGGACAAGGTTTGACTGAAAAAGGCAATTGGCTTCTGTTTCTAAGTGAGCACCGCCCCTATCCCCATTCCTGAAGCATCGGTCTCAATCGTGAAAGGCTGATTGAAATCAGGTAAAGGCAATACAGGTAACATAACCATATCCTTTTTTACGTTATTGAACGCTTCAATTGTTGCCTCATTCCAATTAAAAGCATCTTTGTTCAACAATTGAGTCAGGGGAGTAGCTATTTTCCCATAGTTCATCACAAATCGCCTGTAGTACCCTGTCAATCCCAAGAATCCTCTCAATTCCTTGATGTTTTTAGGTCATGGCCAACTGACCATGGCTTGGATCTTCTCTCTGTCAGCTTCTACTCCCTTAGCGGATACCTAGTGGCGCAAGTATGCGATTCGTTCCTGATCAAACACGCATTTCTTTTGATTGGCAAACAGAGCCTTATCTCTCAATACATTGAAAACCATGCCTAGGTGAGTCAAATAGGTCTGCATATCCGGGCTGTATATCAGGATGTCATAAAAAAAAACCAATAAGTAGCGTCGAAGGAAGGGCCTGAACACTCGATTCATGAGGGATTGGAAGGTCGTTGGTCCATTAGTCAACCCAAATGGCATTACCATGAACTCATAATGTCCCTCGTGGGTACGAAAGGCAGTCTTTGGCACGTCCTCTTCCTTCATCCTAATTTGGTGATATCCGAATTTCAAATCCAACTTCAAATAAACCCTGGATCCGTGGAGCTCATCAACTAACTCTTCGATTACTGGAATGGGAAACTTGTCAAGAATCGACACTTGGTTCAGGGCCCTGTAATCCACGAAGAAACGCCATCCACCATCTTTTTTCTTTACCAGCAACACTAGGCTCGAGAAGGGGCTTGAGCTTGGTCGAATGATTCCAGATAACAAAATTTCTTTGATCAAATTTTCAATCTTCGTTTTCTACACATGAGCATACTTGTAGGGCTTTACATTAACCGGTCCTTGTCCTTCCTTTAACACAATCTGGTGATCCACTTCTCTTCTTGGTGGTAGTTCTGCAAGCAGATTAAACACATCTTTATATTCATCAAGGAGGTTCATTACCTCTCGTGGAATGGGAGTTTGAACCATGGTTCTCCTTTTGTTTCCCGTTGGTTTGGTTTGTTAAGCGATAGATCACACAGCTCCACGTCAGCCTCTTGCCATCATCTTCAATGAGACCTCTGCCCTGGTCAAGGAAGAATCTCCCCTGATAGTTACCTTACAGTCTCCTGCATCGAATGTCATGGTCAAGGTGGCCCAGTCGACCTTCATTGTGCCCATAGTCATGAGCCACTGCATTCCAAGGATAACATCCACTGCCCCAAGCTCTCAAGGTAAGAAATCCTTTGCTATAGTGAGTTCCAGGAACCCTTGGTCAACCTCTTGCCATGTCCTTGCCATCATCTTCAATGAGACCGCTGCCCTGGTCAAGGAAGAATCTCCCCTAATAGTTACCTTACAGTCTCCTGCATCAAATGTCGTGGTCAAGGCGGCCCAGTCGACCTTCATTGTGCCCATAGTCATGAGCCACTGCATTCCAAGGATAACATCCACTGCCCCAAGCTCTCAAGGTAAGAAATCCTTTGCTATAGTGAGTTCCAGGAAGGTGATGGAGATTGATTTGCATACTCCTCTCCCCTTGGTTGCTACCCAATTGCCCATTACAATTCCATAATAGGAAGTTTCTACCACTGGTAACTTGAACTTTTCCACCAATGATGTAGCCGATTACTGGCTTGTGATTTATTTGGTTAGTTATTATCTTTTCAGCCATGTGTTGGGCATGTGCTTGTTAGTTAGTTAGTTAGTTGGGCTATTCCGCCTATTGTAAAGCCTATATAAAGGCTAGTATCCTTTAGTCTTGACACACTAAGATATACTGAGGTTATTCATTATATTCGACCAAATCAAATTGGTATCAGAGCGCTCGAATTTTTGGGACGCTTCCTCCATGACGACCAAGAAAGTCTCGACCAACGTGAGTGGAGACCCATCTTTGGTTGATAAAGAGACGGAATCTACCCCCGTCCTCTCACCACAATAATCAACTGCACGCTTGCTGTCAGTTGAAAACGACGTGCGTGAGATCAAGAAGATCTTAGAATTGATTTGGGAAAAGATTGGCGGCAAGGCTGAACAAGTAACTACAAATGCGGCAGCACAGACAAACTGGGGAAAAAGCCAACAAAATCGCCAAGGGGAAAGCAGTAAGGCAAAGTATCCGCAAGAAAAACAGAATTTTGATCAAAGAACAGTCCAAGATTGGGATATTGCTCCAAGAAGATATCAAGATTTCAACGAAAACCCATTATACAAAAGGCATCAAGAATGGACAGATTCTTCAAGTGAAGAGGATGATGAACCAATGGATTTTCCTATGGAGAGAAGAAGGGATCAAAGATTTCTCTACCAACAGCAAGAAATGACTTCAAGATGAAGATTGATATCCCAACTTATAATGGCAAGATGGAAATTGAGGCATTCTTGGAATGGATAAGGCACGTGGAAAATTTTTTTAGTTACATGAATACCTCGGAGACCAAGAAAGTGAAGTTGGTGGCTCTCAAGTTAAAAGGAGGAGCACAAGCTTGGTGGGATCAACTTGAAATTAATTGTCAAAGATTTGGGAAGAGACCGATACGTAGGTGGAAAAGAATGAAACGGTTGATGAAGGAAAGATTTCTTCCAGCCAATTTCGAACAAATTTTATATACTCAGTATCAAAATTTCCGCCAAGGCACACGCACGGTGATGGAATACACAGAAGAGTTCCATAGACTGGGGGCCCGAACAAACCTTGGAGAAAATCAACAATGTTTGGTAGCAAGATACAAGGGCGGTCTTCGCACGGATATTCAAGAACGCATTTCTTTGCAACCTATAGCTTACTTGAATGAAGCTATTACCGCAACCGCCACAGTAGAAGAACAGATCGCTAACAGATTTAAGAGGCAATACACAAGGAGAAATGCAGGAGAACAAACCTCTTACAACCCAAGAAATCCTGCGATCGACAAGAATACTTCCCAAAATTCAACTGCTGCAACAAAGGGCAAACAAATAGATGTGGGAATGACCAAAGATTTGGCTCCAAAGAGAAATGCAAACACATATTCAAGGCCTACTTTGGGGAAATGCTTCCATTGCAATCAAAGTGGGCATTTGTCTAACGAATGTCCACAGTGAAAGACTTTAGCCATTGCAGATACTGTGGACTATCAAGAAGAAAGTGATGAAACAAACCTTGAAGAAGCTACTGATTTCCTTGAACCAGATGAAGGCGAACCCTTATCCTTGGTCATTCAAAGACTCCTTTTAGCCCCTAAATTCGATCCCAGCTATCAAAGGCACACCTTGTTCAAAACTAGATGCACAATAAATGGGAAGATTTGCAATGTTATCATCGATAGTGGTAGCACAGAAAACGTGGTAGCAAGCAAATTGGTTTCCACTTTGAATCTTTGGTGTAGCCGAATATGTATTAAGTTAGTGAAGTCTTTTATTTTTAGTAGTCATGTGCAAGGCACATTTTGTAACTATTTTTAGTTATTCTCTTTGCCTATTTAAAGGCAAGAGATCTTCAATAAAAGATCATTCATTGATTGTTTATTCAAATTGGTTCTCGGCTCCACCATATTTTGGTATCAGAGCTTGTGATTTTGGGCGCTTGGGATGGCATCCAAGAAGGTCTCAACCAGTGTAGGTGGAGAATCAACATCGACGGGCAAAGAGGCGGAGACTATCACCGTCCTCTCCCCACAAGAAACGACTGCGCGCTTGCTGTCAGTCGAAGATGACGTGCGTGAGATTAGAAAATTTTTGGAGATGATGTGCGTAAAGATGGGCTGCAAGATTGGACAGCAAGCTTCTGAATATCAAGAACATGAGAATGTGGGAAAAAGACCGCAAGAATTTCAAAAGGCGGCAGAACTAAATATTGGCAAGATAGGCAAGTTTTTTAGGGGAAATCATCTCAAGAAGTGGTGACAGCACCAAGAATTCTCCAAGAACAACATTCGAGATTTCAAGAACTCAATCACAACCCTTTATTTAGAAGACAAAATGAATGGGGTGGTGATATTTCAAGTGAGGAAGAATATGAAGAGATTCAAAGAGAGGAACGAAGAAATTTTAGACACCATCAGCATCAAGAAAGCGACTTCAAGATGAAGATAGATATTCCAACCTACGGGGGAAAAATGGACATTGAGACCTTCCTCGAGTGGATCAAACATGTGGAGAATTTCTTTAGCTATATGAGTACACCAGAGACCGAAAAGGTAAGGTTGGTAGCTTTAAAATTGAAAGGTGGAGCTCAAGCGTGGTGGGACCAATTAGAGATAAATCGTCAAAGATATGGTAAAAGGCCAATCCAAAGTTAGGAGAGGATGAAGAGATTAATGAAAGAAAGATTCTTGCCCATAAATTTTGAACAAATCCTTTACGATCAGTATCAAAATTGCAAGCAAGGTACAAGATCCGTTCTTGAATATGCTGAGGAATTCCATCAGTTGGGAGCAAGAACTAATCTTGTTGAAAATCAACAACACCTAATAGCAAGGTTCAAAGGTGGATTACGATATGACATTAAGGACCAACTAGCGCTACAACCTATTGGACATCTAAACGAGGCCATTTCTGCTGCAGCAACAATTGAAGAACAAATATCAAATTGCTTCAAACGCACCTATTCAAGAAGAACCATGGGAGATCAAGGTAGTTCATTTAATAAAGCTATGGCAGGAGACAAAACGGCTCAACAGAATGCAGCAAACAAAGGCAAACATGTGGAAACCAATGTTTCCCGAGAGGTCAAGAACTCGGATGGGTTGAATAACAGGCGAGCTTCTAGTACATATGCCAGGCCAACCCTTGGTAAATGCTTCCATTGCAACCAGACCAGTCATTTGTCAAACGAATGCCCTCAACGGCAAACCTTGGCAATTGCTGACAATGTGGATTACCAAGATGATGAAGATGAGCATGATTCAAACGACAACACTGATTTTCTTGAACCTGATGAAGGAGAGCCAATTTCCTTAGTAATCCAACGACTCCTTCTTGCTCCAAAATCAGATCCAAGCTATCAACGCCACGCCTTATTCAAGACTCGCTGTACAATCAATGGAAAGATTTGCAATGTCATTATAGACAGCGGCAGCACGAAAACGTGGTGGCTAGTAAACTTGTTTCCACTTTAAACCTCCCTTTACCTCCACATCTAGCACCATACAAAGTTAGTTGGATCAAGAAAGGGGGAGAAGCTCAAGTTACTCATACAAGCACAATTCCATTGTCTATAGGGGCAAGCTACAAGGATCAAATCATTTGTGATGTCTTGGACATGGACGCCTGCCATATACTATTAGGAAGACCTTGGCAATATGACGTGCAAGCAACGCATAAAGGACGGGATAACATGTATGAATTCTTATGGATGGGAAAGAAAATCGTTCTTTTACCCTTAAATCCGGCAAAGCAAGCTTCCCCTACATCTAATCCTCCAAAGAAAGGTCAGCTTTTTACTTTAACTTCAGGAAAAGAATTACTTAGTGACAAAAATTCTCATATTCTTGGATTGGTTGTCAAGAATTTTTCTAATCATACTCCTATTGTTGAAATACCTTTGGAGGTGCAAAATCTACTTGACCAATTCAGTGGGATCGTGGACAACCAGAGCAGTCTTCCCCCTTTACGGGACATTCAGCATTCTATCGACTTTTTGCCTGGTGCTACGCTCCCAAACTTGCCTTACTACAAGATGAGCCCAACTGAATATAACATCCTTCACGATCAAGTTCAAGAACTTCTCGATAAGGGGCATATTCAACCTAGTTTGAGCCCGTGCGCCGTTCCAGCCTTGTTAACTCCAAAGAAAGATGGTAGCTGGCGAATGTGTGTGGACAGCAAGGCGATAAATAAGATCACAGTGAAGTACAGATTCCCAATCCCTCGAATTAACGACCTTATGGACCAACTTGGAGGTGCAACTATCTTCTCAAAAATAGACCTAAAGAGTGGTTATCACCAAATCCGCATTCGACCGGGAGACGAATGGAAAACAACATTTAAGACAAATGAAGGGCTCTTTGAGTGGTTGGTAATGCCTTTCGGATTATCTAACGCCCCAAGTACTTTTATGCGGCTTATGCACCAGGTACTACTTCCATTCCTTAACAAATTCATTGTGGTCTACTTTGATGATATTTTAATCTATAGCCGATGCATGACAGAACACTTAGGACACATTCGAACCCTATTTACAACTCTTCAGAAAAATGCCCTAGTTATCAACCTGAAAAAATGTTTATTTGCATCTTCTGAAATCTCTTTTCTGGGGTATATTATCGGGCATAACCAAGTTCAAATGGATCCTTTGAAGACTAAGGCTATTAGTGAGTGGAGTGAACCTACATCCACAAAGGAATTACAAAGCTTTTTAGGTTTAGCTTCTTTCTACCGGAAATTTATCAAAAACTTTAGCACTATTGTTGCCCCATTAACCAACTGCTTAAAAAAGGGTCAATTTATTTGGGGGACAAATCAAGGGAATAGCTTTGAAGATATTAAAAAGAAATTAACTAGCAGTCCCGTCTTAGCTCTACCTAACTTCAATAATCCTTTCGAGGTAACTGTGGATGCCTCTGGGGTGGGAATTGGAGTTGTCCTTTCCCAAACTAATTATCCCATTGAATAT
The DNA here is from genome assembly GCA_017139565.1 of Luffa aegyptiaca. NCBI lineage: Eukaryota > Viridiplantae > Streptophyta > Magnoliopsida > Cucurbitales > Cucurbitaceae > Luffa > Luffa aegyptiaca. Next base: position 21,118,386 of record CM029400.1, on the reverse strand, counting down.
TTTAGTGAAAAACTCAGTCCTTCACGACAAAAGTGGTCTACCTACGAACAAGAACTATACTCTCTTGTTAGAGCACTCAAACAATGGGAACATTACCTTCTAGGAAAGGAATTCATCTTATTTACTGATCACTTTTCCCTTAAGTTTCTACATACTCAGAAAACGATAAATCGAATGCATGCTCGCTGGCTTTCCTTTCTCCAACGTTTTGACTTTGTTATTAAGCACACTACGGGCACAACTAACAAAGTTGCAGATGCTTTGAGTAGAAAAAACAGCCTGCTTACAATTCTGAAAGGCAAAATTATAGCCCTCGATCATCTCCCAGATTCCTATACTAATGACCGCGACTTTGGAAACATCTGGTACAAATGTGAGGAGCATCAACCGACCGACGACTTCCACATAGTAGATGGCTTTCTTTTTAAAGATAAGGCCCTGTGCATTCCTCATTCCTCCCTTCGGGAAGCCTTAATTCAAGTGAAGTGCAAGATCTTTTAGGAGAATTCCCTACAATTGTAGACACTCCTTCACAGGTTCCTCCTCTTCGGGAAATACAACATACAATTGATTTTTTCCCAGGGGCAACTCTCCCAAATTTGCCACATTATCGAATGAGCCCTAAAGAGTATCAAATTCTTCATGAACAAATCCAAGAACTTTTGGACAAAGGGCACATCCAACCGAGCCTTAGTCCATGCGCGGTGCCTGCTCTTTTAACCCCAAAAAAGGATGGATCCTGGCGTATGTGTGTTGACAGTCGTGCCATCAACAAGATAACCATCAAATACAGATTTCCCATTCCCCGAATTTCTGATTTGCTGGATCAATTAGGAGGTGCAACGGTCTTTTCCAAACTTGATCTTAAAAGTGGCTACCACCAAATACGTATCAAGTCGGGGGATGAATGGAAAACAGCATTCAAAACAAATGAAGGCTTATTCGAATGGCTTGTCATGCCTTTTGGTCTTTCGAATGCTCCTAGCACGTTTATGCGATTGATGAACCAGGTATTTCATCCTTTCCTCAACAAATTTGTAGTACTTTACTTTGATGATATCCTAATTTATAGCAAAGGTCCTGTAGAACACCTAGACCACATTCGGACCATTTTTTCTACCCTAGAGCAGCATTCTTTGGTCATTAACTTAAAGAAATGTTTATTTGTCACTAGTGAAATATCATTTTTAGGTTACATCATTGGCCATAATACAATAAAAATGGATCCCCTTAAGATTAAAGCAATCCAAGAATGGAGGGAACCCAAAACTATTAAAGAAATTCAGAGTTTCCTAGGGCTGGCATCTTTCTATAGAAAATTCATTAGAAGTTTTAGCACCATCGTGGCACCTCTAACCAATTGTTTGAAAAAAGGTCAATTTTTTTGGGGTCATACACAAAGCCAGAGCTTTTCTTTGATAAAAGAAAAACTTGTAACAAGCCCAGTTTTAATTCTCCCAAATTTTGACCTTCCTTTTGAAGTGGCCATTGATGCCTCGGGTATTGGGATAGGAGCAATCTTATCACAAACCAACCATCCTATTGAGAATTTTAGCGAAAAATTGAGCCCTTCAAGACAAAAATGGTCAACATATGAACAAGAATTGTATGCTTTAATTAGGGCTTTAAAACAATCGGAACACTACTTACTAAGTAAAGAATTTGTTTTACTTACGGATCATTTCTCCCTTAAATTTTTAAATTCTCAAAAAACTATAAGCCGGATGCATGCTCAATGGTTATCCTATCTTCAACGATTTGATTTTGTTATTAAGCATACTTCGGGTATTACTAACAAGGTGGCTGATGCTTTAAGCAGAAAAACAAATCTTTTAACTATTCTCAAAGGGGAAATCATTGCTCTAGACACCCTACCAGACTCATACGAGAATGACAAAGATTTTGGTTCAGTATGGACCGATTGTACTGCACACAAACCTACAGGCGACTTCCATATTGTTGATGGATTCCTTTTTAAAGGAGATAACCTATGCATCCCATTCTCCTCTCTCAGGGAGGCTTTAATAAAAGAGGCTCACGCCAGTGGCTTAGCTGGACATTTGGGAAGGGATAAAACCTTACACATCCTGGAGACAAGGTATTATTGGCCACAACTTCGCAAAGATGTTCAAAACTTTGTTACCCGCTGCTATATTTGTCAAACTTTTAAAGGGACAGCTCAAAATATTGGTTTGTATACCCCTCTTCCAATCCCAGAACATATTTGGGAGGATTTGTCTATGGATTTTATTCTAGGCCTCCCCCGCACTCAAAGAGGATTTGATTCGGTCCTTGTAGTGGTTGATAGGTATAGCAAAATGGCACACTTCCTTGCATGCAAGAAAACATCAGATGCCATCAACATTGCTAACCTATTTTTTAGAGAAATTGTGCGGTTACATGGAATCCCAAAGTCCATCGTTTCTGACCGAGATGTTAAATTCTTGAGTCATTTTTGGAAGACATTATGGAAAAAATTTGATACATCTCTGAAGTATAGCACTACTAGCCACACACAAACGGATGGGCAAACCAAGGTGACCAATAGAACTTTGGGAAACCTCATCCGATGCTTGAGTGGAGATAAACCACGACAATGGGACATGACTTTGGCACAAGCTGAGTTTGCCTACAATCACATGAAGAACCAGACCACAGGGAAGTCTCCATTTGAGCTTGTTTATACCAAAATACCTCGATTAACAATGGACTTAACTCATATTCCTTCTTTTCTTGATCTTAGCATTGAAGCAGAAGAAATGGCAACTCGGATTCACGACTTACATCAGCAAGTTCACAAACACATAGAGGACCAAACAGCAAAATACAAAATGGCGGCTGAGAAAAAACGAAGATTCAAGGGGTTTGCTGTTGGCGATTTGGTGATGGTCCATTTGAAGAAAAGCAGACTACCAACGGGTACTTATAGCAAGCTTAAAGAAAGGAAGATTGGTCCAGTTCCTATATTAGAAAGATATGGAGACAATGTTTATCGGGTACAACTTCCAGCACATTACAACATTAGCCCAACCTTCAACATTGCGGACATTTCACCTTACAATCCCCCGGACGAGTTTGTTTTAGCTACTTAACTCGAGGTCGAGTTCTTTTGTTGGGGGGGAAAAGTTGATGTAGCCGATTACTGGCTTGTGATTTATTTGGTTAGTTATTATCTTTTCAGCCATGTGTTGGGCATGTGCTTGTTAGTTAGTTAGTTAGTTGGGCTATTCCGCCTATTGTAAAGCCTATATAAAGGCTGGTATCCTTTAGTCTTGACACAATAAGATATACTGAGGTTATTCATTATATTCGGCCACATCAACCAACTTATGAGAGATGAAGTTGTGGGTGGCTCCACAATCCACAAGCACAGTGATGGCCTTCCCTTTGAGAAAACCCTTCACCTTCATCGTTCCCGACGTAGAGAAATCGATGATAGATTTCAAATCTAGTTCAACCAAATCCCCTATTTGTGGCACGGTGGCTCGTCTTCTTCCTCTGTCAGAGTTGCTTGAAAGACTTTTATCTCCTCAGTCCCATTAACCAATAAGACCCTGAGCTCTCTGATTTCTTTCTTCTTGCAACGATGGGTTGGCGTGTACTTTTCATCACAGCGGAAACAAAGGCCTTTTTCACGTTTAGCTTGGAACTCAGAGTCAGAGAGCTTTTGTGTAGCGAAGTCTTTCCTTCCCACAATTCCTTTTTCTGGTAGAGTGATAGCCCATAGGGATACGGCGTCTGTCACTTTAGCACTGGCTTGTGTACCTGTTTTATTTCTCGCTTGCTCGATTGGGTTAGGCCCATCATGAGGGTTTTAGTGGCCACTCCTGGGCCCATTCCTTCTATAGCCATTTGAATCGCAAAATCCCTGTCCTCGATTAGTTGGGCCTCGATCATGATTTCCTCCAGCCCATTGGGTCTACGACTAACCACGACAGCCTTCACGGCTGATATCAGACCGTTGAGAAACGTGTTCTCTAACACCGTCTCCAACAGCTCTGGCAGCGGCGCTGAGTAAACTTCAAAGCGTTTGATATATTCTGCTACTAAATCCTCTTGCTTAATGGCCAAGAAACGTGCGCATAAACTTCCTTCTTGGGAAGGACTGAAGCATTTGGACATCCGGCCTTTCAAGTCTTCCCGTGACTTAATCCTTTGTTAGGACTCTTCCCCTCATCAACTTAGTTACACCTGTGAGAACAAAAGAAATAATGCCCAACAAACACACAAGAGAGAATCCCGACCCTTGTCAGTGAGAGTTCTTCAATGACTCAAGGAGGGAGCTATGCATTCAATAGGATATTCAAACACAAGGTTCAGAATAATACAAGTCCAAACAAAAAGAAAATATCATCAGTGTTCGAGAGACTGATACTCTCCTGCTAGTTGGTCTAATCCCCAAAATTCCAGACAGACCTCCCAACCCAAAAACTCCCTACAAAATACCTCCTACCACTGACCACCGTACCGACCACATTCTCTGTCCTCTAGTGGTCCCCACTTGAGCCAGCTTCTCCTTCTTTCCCAACAGTGTTACCGTTTTTTTCCTTTCTCTAGTGGTCTAACATTTTCATTCTGCCACCTTTTCCCATTTCTCTTAATCCTTTTCCATTTTCGTGTAATTAGTACGGGTGTTCAAAACTAGACTGAAAACTAATCTGACCAACCGAAACCAACCGAACCGACGTCGGTCGGTCGGTTTCTATCACTTTCGATCGGAGTCGATTTTGTCTCTTGATAAAACCGATCGTCGGTCGGTCGGTCCTCCCAAAAATAGAGAAAATCGACCGACCAACCGATTTTTATTTATTAATTAAAAAAAACATGTAGACCTTATTAATTAAGAAAAAGTCAAACGTGTACTTCACTCAAAAAAAGTAAACTTACATTGCATGAGTACTTGTGCAATCTTTTCAAGATATCATTTTCCAAAAAAGTCATTATTACCTTCTTTTAATTTATTGGTTTTTCTATTCTTCTCTTTCCATCTTCTCACGTTTTCCCATTCACTTTACTTTTTTTTATAATGTTCTTTTCAAGATGTCATTTTCAAGAAAAATAATCATTACTTTTTTTAATTTATTGTTTTTTTATTCTTATCTCTTCTCATCTTCTATAGTTTCTTCTCCCCTTCTTTCTTCTCTTCTTTTTCATTTTTCAGACACCTTCCTCTCTCTTTCTTTTCTCCTTCCACCTTTCCTCTCTCTTTTCTCTTCCTCACCGCTTCTTCACCATCTTCCTCGCCGTCCGACGTCGTCACCTCTTTCTTCATCTCTCTTCCTCACCAATCTTTTTGTCTCTCCTTTTTTACTCTTTTCTCTCTTTCCTTCTTCCTCACCGATCTCTCCTCTCTCTCGTCTTTTCTTCTTCGCATTTTTTCTCATCCTCACCGTGCTTCAAACTCTCCAGAAGGAAAATCAGATTTCATCCATTAAAATAGAAAACTGACAAAACCAACCGACCAACCATGTATTTGGTTGGTCGGTTTCATGAAGCATCCCAAAACTAACCACCATCGACTGACCGAAACCGATAGGTCGGTTTTCGTCTAAAACCGACTTCGACCGACCGACGAACACCCCTAGTAATTAGCACTAGATTAGTGATTTTAGCTTAGTTTAGGCTTAGTTTGGATGGCTACTCGAGCCCCGACGCCGTGTTCATGCACCCTGATGTCCGGCTAGGCATTATTCATGTAATCAGGAACTTGGTTGTAAGTTTGGATTCAATTTTTATGAGATTTTGATTGTCTAATTCCATGAGTTTACTGTTCTTTGTGTTGTTGATTCCCATTTATATAATATTAGGATTGGTAGAGAGGCGTGACAAACCTCTCGCAGCTATTAATCCCTAAATTAGTAGCAATTGCATGTCATCCTAGGTTTGACACTTAATCGATCCATGATTCTGGCTTTTTCTAGTTGTGTGTTCGATTATCTAGCTATCGTATGCTTAATGCGATCGCGAGTTAGTTAATTATGCGGTTAATTAATAAACAGCTAGATAAATAGCTCTGATGCATTGGTCAAGCTAGTTATATTAAAGATTGCATGGATCTCTGGCTTTTCCAGGAGTACGTTAGGCTTAGATCAGTAAATTCTATCTGAAATGGTAATCAATGATTAAAAATTATCCAAACTCAATTTTAAAATGCTTTTTGCCTCCCCCCGTTCTGGTTACCTAAAGACTTCAAAGAAAATAGAAATAAATCGAGTTGTTCCCTCATATCGACCCAGTCTCTATTGCTAAAAGTTAGCTTTAGGAACCAGTAATATAAATTTAATTTGATCGAGCCCTCGACAAGCTCGCCATCAATATCCATGAGTATTCGAGTCAGCTTGTGCGCATCTCGAAAATTTCACAAGACAACCACCTAATCCTACTATATTTGGTTACCAAGAAACTTATAGGATATTAAATCCTAGGTAGGTGGCCACCATGGCTTAAACCCATTCACACTAAGCTATACTAACATCATATTTACATATTCTAATAATGTAAACTATCATTCTCCCCCCCAAAAAAAATCTCTCATTTAACGTCCTATGTCCCATTCTAATTTTTTATGAAGGTGTATCAAAACATACAGGTGGCTTCTATCCTTGTCAAAGTTTTTGAAACAAAACATCTGTCATTTAAAATAAAAATAACGTGATGCTGATATATATATATATATTTGCAACTCTCTTGGCATGGGATTCTGCTCCTTGATATTAATTCATTTAATATATTTTTTCTCTAAAGACCATAATATTAGTAGCAACTTACTACAGCCACGATTGTGTAGAACAAAGAATGTCTTAAATAAAAGTAATGAGCTTCAGTTCCAAATACATCAACCTGGATCTTAGAGAAAAGAATCTTGAATCACACGTTCTTTTACAATGCAAAACATCAATTTTTACTATATAGATATTTAACTACCTGAGACATCATTCCAAATGGTGTTCTTTGAGTTCTGACCACTCCTCCTTTTCCATGACAGTCGGCACACAATTTTATGCAATTACTTGATTTAGCACCCGTTCCATCACAATTTTCACATGTCTCAAAACAGGAAAATTGAATTTCCTGCTCTCCTCCAAACACTGATTCTTCAAAGCTTAAGTGCAGGACATGACTGTAAGGTTAAAAGGAGGAAAAAGAATGTACGACTCAGACTGTTTATAAGCACATATCATCAAATTTACAAATATATGAGAGTATACACAAAATCAGTTCGAGAGACACTCCAGCACTCTCAAATTGGTTGGGAGCTTTTGTATGACCTTGGACTTCTTTTATTCATTATCGAATACTGTTAAATCATCACTCAACCCAAAAGCTTAAGCTGATGGGTCAAGTAAATTTAATCTTATATCAAAACTTTTAACCCCGAACCCCGAACCCCTGCTCTGACACCATGTTAAATCATCACTCAACTCAAAAGTCTAAGTTGATGGGTTATGGTAAATTTAATCTTATATCAATACCTTACAAGATCATGCTAACTGATAATGGAAGTGTTGAAGTCAGATAAAACTTTTGGTATCTATCTAGTAAGGATTTAACATAATATTAGAGGAGGAGATCTTATATTCAAACTCCAGTAATGTCATTTTCTCTCCAACTAATATAGTCACTAGTTGGATCCTATACAAATTTCCAAGCCCACAATTAAGGTGGAGTTTAAGAATATGAAATAAATGATTAAATATGCAGTTAACTTATTCTAGTAGTGATTTAACAGGAGAGCGATCTCATACTGAATATCAAGATTATGGTTTCTTCCACTCCTCTTATTTAAATTGATGCCTCCAATTCCACCTCTTTCTCCAAAAAGTCCATCTGATTCGCCAAAGAATGCATCAAAAATTTCAAAGGGATCAACCTAAAAGAATTCCATAAACGAAATGCTTAAAAATCATTCAACTGTCTAAAAAATTAATTTAAGCAAATTGAAAAGAGAATTTACAAATAGATTTCAAAATAAAAATCTAATTTCAACAATGATACATATGCCTGTAAGCTTAAGTGCTAGCTGATCTTACCCTTGGTGGACCACTGCTCATAACGCCATATTCTCCCTGCAAACCTGCCACACCGTATTGATCATATAAAGATCTTTTCTCATCATCTGATAGGACCTGCGCAACTACTCCATTATCATATGATTGCAAAGAATTTGAAGGTATTAATCAATATTAATGCCACATATAGCTAATTTCATCTAATTTATCTTGAGGCCCAAACTCCATTCAAATAATTTCAAGGTATTAATCAAAATATCTAACATTGAATCATCAAAATCACAAAATAGAAGGGTATCATTTGCAAATTGCAAGATAGATACGTGTGTAGCATTAGGTCCTACCTCAAAGCCCTTATATAAACCTTGAGTTTATGAATTCAAAAAGCACACTAATAGAAAAGAAGATAAGGGATCACCTTATTTTAAACCTCTAAAAGCTAGAATTCTTCACTTAGACGCCCATTAATAAAGAAAGCAAACTTGGTGATGGAGCCGAGAGTATGGATAACCTCAAAATATATTCAATGATCAAAACTAAAGGCTATGAGCCTTTAATTAGGCTAACAAAATGCGGTTAGACCTAACTAAATAACTAACTAGGAAGCACATGCCAAACACATGGCAGAATTAATAAAGAATTCTAAAAGCCTATATTCGGCTACATCAACTTTTCCCCCCCAAAAAAAAAGGAACTCGACCTCGAGTTAGGAAGCTAGAATAAACTCATCCGGTGGGTTGTAGGGGGAAATGTCTGCAACATTGAAGGTTGGACTGATGTTGTAGTGTGTCGGTAGTTGGACTCGATAAGCATTATCGCCAAATCTTTCTAATATAGGAACTGGTCCAATCTTCTTTTCCTTGAGCTTGTTGTAAGTTCCGGCTGGAAATCGATGTTTGCGTAAGTGGACCATCACTAAATCGCCAATAGCAAACTCCTTGTATCTTTGTTTTATATCTGCAGCTTCTTTGTATTTGGTTGTCTGTTCTTCTATATGTTTATGTACTTGCTGGTGTAAGTCCCAAATCCTAGCTGCCATCTCTTCTGCTTCAAGACTAAGATCAACAGAAGAAGGAATAGATGTTAGATCCAGAGTTAGCCGTGGAAGGTTAGTATAAACAAGCTCAAACGGTGACTTCCCTGTTGTCCGGTTTTTCATGTGATTGTAGGCAAACTCGGCTTGTGCTAGAGTCAGATCCCATTGCCTAGGTTTGTCTCCGTTGAGGCATCGAATCAGATTTCCTAGAGTTCGATTAGTCACCTCCGTTTGTCCATCGGTTTGAGGGTGGCTTGTTGTACTATATTTGAGGCTCGTATCGAATTTCTTCCATAAGGTCTTCCAAAAATGACTCAAAAATTTAACGTCTCTGTCGGAAACTATGGATTTTGGTATTCCATGTAGTCGCACAACCTCTCGGAAGAATAAGTTTGCAACATAAATCGCATCAGCTATTTTCTTACAAGCAAGGAAGTGGGCCATCTTACTGTACCGATCAACCACTACTAGAACCGAGTCGAAACCTCGTTGTGTCCGAGGGAGGCCGAGTATGAAGTCCATAGATAAGTCTTCCCAAATATTCTCCGGAATAGGTAGAGGGCAATATAATCCTGTATTTTGGGTTGTTCCTTTGAAGGTTTGACAAGTATAACATCTAGAAATAAAGTTTTGAACATCTTTTTTAAGTTGCGGCCAGTAATATCTATCTTCCAGGATCATTACTGTTTTATCCCTGCCTAGATGTCCAGCCAAACCACCGGCGTGTGCTTCTCGAAGAAGTGCCTCTCGTAGAGATGAATAGGGTATACATAATAAGTTCCCTTTGAATAGAAACCCGTCTACCAGATGAAAGTCTCCTGCCGGTTTATGCTCCATACAATTTTTCCAGATTAATCTGAAATCATTGTCGCTGGAATATTCATCTGGTAAACCTTGTAGAGCTACAATTTCTCCTTTTAGGATTGTGAGAAGATTCACTTTTCGGCTTAGGGCATCTGCCACTTTGTTAGTAGAACCCAATGTATGCTTAATAACAAAATCAAAACATTGTAAAAACGACAACCAACGAGCATGCATTCGACTAATAGATTTTTGAGATTGTAAGAATTTAAGAGAGAAGTGGTCAGTGAATAAGACAAACTCCTTGCTCAATAAATAATGTTCCCATTGTTTAAGGGCCCTAATGAGAGCATATAATTCTTGTTCATATGTTGACCACCGTTGTCTAGAGGGGCTTAATTTTTCACTAAAAAATTCAATGGGGTGATTATTTTGTGATAAAACTGCCCCTATACCAATGCCGGAGGCATCTACTGCTACCTCAAAAGGTAAGTCAAAGTTTGGGAGGGCTAATACTGGGCTGGTTGTAATTTTTTCTTTTATGGTTTGAAAGCTCTCGGCTTGTGATGGACCCCATAAAAACTGGCCCTTTTTTAGGCAATTTGTTAAAGGGGCTACAATGGTACTGAAATTTTTGATGAATTTTCTATAGAAAGAAGCTAGGCCAAGGAAGCTTTCGATATCCTTAATTGATTTTGGTTCAGACCACTCATGAATAGCCTTAATTTTGATAGGATCCATTTTGACTCTATTATGGCCGATGATATAGCCTAGGAAGGAGATTTTTGTAGCCGCAAATAAACATTTCTTTAGATTAATAACTAAGGCATGCTGTTGAAGAACAGAAAAGATTGATTGAATATGATTGAGATGATCTTGTAGTCCTCGGCTATAAACTAGGATGTCATCAAAGTAAACAACAGCAAATTTATTAATAAAAGGTTGGAGTACCTAGTTCATCAGCCGCATGAATGTGCTCGGGGCGTTGGAGAGGCCGAATGGCATGACTAACCATTCAAATAATCCCTCATTTGTTTTGAATGCAATTTTCCATTCATCCCCCGGTCAAATTCTTATTTGATGGTATCCGCTTTTGAGATCTATCTTGGAAAAAATTGTGGTACCACTCAATTGGTCAAGAAGATCATTTATTCGTGGGATTGGAAATCTATATTTGATCGTGATCTTGTTTATTGCTCGGCTGTCCACACACATGCGCCAAGATCCGTCCTTCTTTGGTGTTAATAAAGCTGGAACTGCACAAGGACTTAGGCTCGGCTGTATGTGGCCTTTCTCCAGCAACTCAGTTACTTGTTCATGCAAGACTTTGTACTCACGTGGGCTCATCCTGTAGTGTGGTAAATTGGGAAGAGTTGCACCGGGTAGAAGGTCAATATTGTGCTGAATATCCCGAAGTGGTGGTAGTTCTTGAGGAGTCTCTGTGATCCCTTTAAAATCTTGTAAAAGATGTTGAACTTCTCTTGGGATAGTATGGTTAGTATCATCATTATTAAAATCTTTAACTACCAAACCAAGTATGGGGAGTTGTTTTTCTTGGAGAAAAATTTTTCCAGAAGATTAAGTAAAGAGTTGACCTTTTTTAGTAGAAGATGTACCTACTTGCTTGGTTGGATTGATAGGTAGGAGTACTATTTTCTTCCCCATCCATGTGAATTCGTAGGTGTTGACTCTTCCTTTGTGGATTGCCTGCATATCATACTGCCATGGTCGTCCCAATAAGATGTGACATGCGTCCATATCAAGAACATCGCAAACTATTTGATCCTTATAGCTTGCTCCTATCGATAATGGGATTGTACATGTATGTGTGACCGGAGCCTCCCCTCCTTTCTTTATCCAAGTGACTCTGTACGGGGCTGGATGTGGAGTCAAAGGTAAGTTTAAGGTAGAAACTAACTTACTTGCAACCACATTCTCGGTACTGCCACTGTCGATGATTACATTGCAGATTCTCCCATTTATAGTGCAGCGGGTCTTGAATAAAGCGTGTCTTTGATAACTTTGGTCGATCTTTGGGGCCAAGAGTAGACGTTGAATGACCAAAGATAAAGCATCCCCTTCATCTGGCTCAAGATAATCAGTGGCTTCCTCCAAGTCTGTTTCGTCATCTTCTTCTTGAAAATCCACAGTGTCTGCAATAGCTAATGTTTTACGCTAAGGGCATTCATTAGACAAGTGCCCAGTTTGGTTACAGCGGAAGCATTTTCCCAAAGTAGGTCTTGAATATGTGTTGGTATTCTTCTTTGGAATCGGTTCCTTACTCATTCCAGTGTCTATTTGCTTGCCTTTTGCCCCGGCCGATGAGGTCTGGGATGTGTTCTTGTCAATTGTGGTGTTTCTTGGATTGAAAGTGGATGTTTCCCCCGTATTTCTCCTTGTGTATTGTCTTTTGAACCTGTTGGCGATTTGTTCCTCAGCTGTAGCTGTTGCCGTGATAGCTTCATTCAAGAAAGCTATAAGTTGTAAAGAAATTCTTTCTTGAATGTCCGTGCGCAGTCCACCCTTGAATCTTGCAACCAAACATTGTTGGTTTTCTCCAAGATTCGTCCGAGCCCCCAATCTATGGAACTCCTCAGTATACTCCATCACCGTGCGTGTCCCTTGGCGGCAGTTTTGGTATTGAGTGTATAAATTTGTTCAAAGTTAGCTGAAAGAAATCTGTCTTTCATCATCCTTTTCATTCTTTCCCATTTTCTGATTGGCCTTTTCCCAAATCGTTGGCGATTGATTTCAAGTTGATCCCACCATGCTGAGGGCCACTAATTTTACCTTCTTTGTTTCCGGAGTATTCATGTAGTCGAAAAAATTCTCCACATGGCATATCCATTCCAAGAATGCTTCAATCTCCATTTTACCATTGTAAGTTGGGATGTCAATCTTCATTTTGAAGTCGCTTTCTTGCTTATGGTAAGGGATTATTGCATCTTCTCTTCTTTCCGGATGATCATACACTGGAATTTGGTGATAAGGAATTCTTGGTTCTCTATCGTCTTCACTTGATGAATCCGACCAGTCTTGATACCTTTGATACAGTGGATTTTCTTTAAGTTCTTGGTATCTTTTAGGCGCCATCTCCCATTCTTGGTATTTCGTTGGAGCCGTAACCCCATCTTGTGCTGTCTTTTGTCCACCAGAACACTTTTCTTGCTGAAATTTCATTCTGCCTTCTTGCTGAACTGTCATCTTGCTGCATTCTCCTCGGCGATTTTGTGTTTCTTTTACCCAAGTTGTTTGCGCCTCTGGATTTAATGTCAGTTGTTCGGTCTGAATGCCAATCTTTTCCCACATTAGTTCTAGGATTTTCTTGATCTCACGCACGTCGTTTTCAATTGACAGCAAGCGTGCAGTTGTCTCTTGTGGTGAGAGGACGGGGGTAGATTCCGCCTCTTTATCAACCAAGGATGGATCTCCACTTACATTAGTCGAGACTTTCTTGGTTGTCATGGTAAAATGTGTCCCGAAAATCGAGCGCTCTGATACCAATTTGATGGAGCCGAGAGTATGGATAACCTCAAAATATATTCAATGATCAAAACTAAAGGCTATGAGCCGTTAAATAGGCTAACAAAATGCGGTTAGACCTAACTAAATAACTAACTAGGAAGCACATGCCAAACACATGGCAGAATTAATAAAGAATTCTAAAAGCCTATATTCGGCTACATCACTTGGTGCCCTCAATACAACCCTTCATCCATTGGATCCATTTAGAATTAAATCCTTTGAGCTTAAGAACTTCAAACAAAAAATTCCAATCCACACAGTCAAATGCCTTCTCTATATCAAGCTTGAGGATCCAACCTTCTTCTTGTTGACTCTATAATCTTCCACCACCTCATTTGCAATCAAAATAGTATCATAGAATTTTTCTTCCAGCAATAAAGGCACTTTGAGATTCTGAAACTGTGGAGGAAATAATCTTCTTTGATCTTTCAGCAAGCACTTCTGCTAAAATTTTGTAAATTGAAGTGGTGAGACTGATGGGGTGGAAATCTCTCACAGAATTGGCCATCTCTGTCTTTTGTATTAAGCAAATAAATTTTTCCTTAAGTAGGTTTTGAAATCCAATATTTCATATTCTGATTTAATTGTACAGTGGAAGCCATGTGACTTTTAGTTACTTGCTGTAACAGTATTAGGTGGTTATTTTTCACCTTTACTCTTTCATATCATTGTTAACTAGAAGCTGAGAGTTATAAAAGGCTTCAAAAGAGAACAACAGTGTATTCCCTGTATTCCAGTGACTTGAGCTCCTGTGTTCAATGACCCTCAGTAATTGAATAAAGAATCTCTCTCAAGCTGTTTAGAAATAGGTGTAGACCTTAGGTCGAACCACTATAATTGTGTGTATCTTTCTACTCTCTTCTTGGCTTTATTCTTTATGTTGTTCGTTTGATTAGTTTATACATCTAAAAGCTCACATTTAGAAGCTCTATGTGAAACTATTTCTTGGGCTGAGAGACTACCATCTTCAGCCTTTTCATCATAAAATTCAATTGCTTACTCATCACCTCAAAATTTGAAAACCAGTTCTTTGGGAATGGAAGTGAGATTTCTTAGCTTTGAAGATAGCACAAAACCAGCCCAACCAAAAGAAGAATCCTCAAGTAATGATTTCTTAATTGCTTGCCTCAACACAGTCTTTTTAAAAAGCCACGAATAGTAGAATCCTAAAGGAGATGGCCCCCAAATAAAGTTATCTGCCTCCAGAAGAATTGGAAAATGATCTGAAAAACTTTTTACTTGTTTAGAGACTCTGGAGTTTTCAAAGATAAGCTCCATCTTTTGAGAGGAAGTATCGATCAAGCAAGGAATGAAACTCACCTCTGCAAGACCAACCAAGTAAACTTGCCATTAGAAGGGGGAAGTTTTAACAAACGGACTTTGAAAGTTGTTGGGATGCTTCGTTATTTCCTTTGTGTTCTTTTATTATTCTCTTTGTACATCCATGTAGATTTTGTATCTCTTGTGCACCAGTCTCTTCATTTTTTCAAAGAAAAGTTTCATTTTTTGTTTAAAAAACGGACTTTGAAAACAAGAAAAAATGGAAGGCATAACTTTTTTCAATCATTCGGCTAAAACTTTTGCAAGGACTTTGTAAATTGAGGAAGTTAAACTAATCAGCCATAAATCTTTAACATAAGCTATCAAATCTTTCTTCTGAATTAGACAGATGAAGTTCTCTTTCAACACCGAGTTCACATGCCCATTATGATGGAACTCATTGAAAAACCGAAGAAAATCATGTGAGGCCTCCGATTACATACAATATACACAGAGAGGTAAAAAGGGTAATGTAGGTCAGGGGAGTTAGCTATTTTGGGAGGGGACCATCTGTGGGGAATATATGGCAGTAGTCTGTTAGTATTATCTTTTATGCTTTTGGTGAATTTGTGAATATTGTTGCTAGCTCAAAGGAGTGGGAGAGATTATCGACCCTCTCGAATTCGCCAAGAGTTTTGTATTTGCCCTAAGGGGTTCTTCTTCTCTGATTAACATCAATATAGTGAGGATACCTCACAAATCACTTTTCAAATGCTGCCAATGTTGGGTTTTATGCCCTAAAACTCGTAGATAGTAAATGTAACATTTAACGATTGTTTATAGATAAAGAGTTATTTCCATTCAATAAAGTTGGTGTAGTCCGTAGGCATGCTTTAAATCTTTAGTCTTTTATTTTATTAAGTCATGTGACAATCACATGCTTTGTAACTACTTTAGTTATGATCCTTGCCTATTTAAAGACAAGTGATCATCAATAAAGAGGCATCATTATTATTGTGTTAAAAGTTAGTCCACGGCTACACCATAATTGGTATCAGAGCGTGTGATTTTGGGCGCTTCCTCGATGGGATCCAAGAAGGCCTCGACCAACATAGGTGGAGACTCAACATCGACGGGAAAAGAGGCGGAAACTAATACCGTCCTCTCACCACAAGAAACGACTGCACGCTTGCTATCGGTCGAAGATGACGTGCGTGAGATTAAAAAGATCCTTGAAATGTTATGTGTCAAACTAGGCTGTAAATTAAATCAACAAGCTGCCGAACCGCAAGAACACTTGACTTTGGAAAGAAGACCGCAAGAACATCAAAAGGAAGGATGGGGAACCAAACGTGGGCGCAAGATTTTGAGCGAAAGTCATTTCAAGAAGTAGTTACAGCACCAAGGATTTTGAGCGAAAGTCATTTCAAGAAGTAGTTACAGCACCAAGAATTTTCCAAGAAGGCTCAGGACTTCAAGAATCCAATTACAACCCATTATTCAAAAGGCAAACCGAATGGGATGGAGGTAGCTCAAGTGATGAAGAATATGAGGAAATTCAAAGAGAAGGCCATAGAAATTTTAGATATCCACAACACCAAGAAAGCGACTTCAAGATGAAGATAGACATACCAACTTATGGGGGAAAAATGGAAATTGAAACCTTTCTTGAATGGATAAAACATGTGGAGAACTTTTTCAACTACATGAATACACCCGAGAGTAAAAAGGTGAGATTGGTAGCCTTGAAGTTGAAAGGGGGAGCTCAAGCGTGGTGGGACCAATTAGAGATCAACCGTCAACGATATGGCAAAAGACCAATCCAAAATTGGGAGAGAATGAAGCGGCTAATGAAAGAAAGGTTCTTGCCATTGAATTTCGAGCAAATACTCTATGATCAATATCAAAACTGTAGACAAGGAACAAGAACCGTGCTCGAATATGCTGAAGAATTTCATCGTTTGGGGGCAAGAACTAATCTTGTTGAAAACCAGCAACAACTTGTAGCAAGATTCAAAGGAGGACTACGTTATGACATTAAAGAACAGTTGGTCCTTCAACCTATTGGACACCTAAATGAAGCTATTTCCGTTGCAGCAACAATCGAGGAGCAATTAGCTAATCGCTTCAAGCGAACTTATTCAAGAAGATCCGTAGGGGAGCAAGGCAATAATCTTACTAAATCTGTGGCCGGAGACAAGTTGTCGCAACAAAATGCAGTAGCAGCCCTTAAAGGGAAACAAGTGGATACCAATGCTTCACGAGACACAAGCAAATGAACCACCAATACCTATTCCAGACCAACTCTTGGGAAATGTTTTCGATGCAATCAAACAGGCCATTTGTCAAATGAATGTCGATGTCCTCAACGCAGAACATTAGCTATTGCAGACAATGTTGAATTTCAAGAAGATGAAATTGAAGATGATACCGACGACAATATAGACTTTCTTGGGCCTGATGAGGGAGATCCGGTATCTCTAGTAATTCAAAGATTACTTCTTGCTCCTAAAACAGACCACAGCTACTAGAGACATGCCCTATTCAAGACTCGCTGCACCATCAATGGCAAGATATGCATGTCATAATAGATAGTGGCAGCACGGAGAATGTGGTAGCAAGTAAACTCGTATCTTCTTTAAACCTTCCACTGCATCCTCATCCAACACCATATAAAGTAAGTTGGATCAAGAAAGGTGGTGAAGCACAGGTGACCCATACTAGCTGATGCACTCAAGTTTCAAAACAATACCTCAAAATGATTTTATTCAATGCTGAAACTCTATCTCACAGCCATATAAATAGGCTTGGAGATAACTAACTCACTCTAACTAACTAATTACAATAAAGAAAGCTTTTAACTATATGGTAAAAGCTAAAATAAAGACAAGGTAAATGTACAGTAAGTAAATAGTAAAAGATCTTTAATGATCCTACATCAAATCCTTCCCTCTACAAAAAATAACTTGCCCTCAAGTTAATTGGCTAAGGAAAAACTATCTGGGGCATGGAAAGGATATATGTCCGAGACATTGAACGTTGGACTGATCTTGAGAGAAGGAGGAAGGTCGACACGGTAGGCATTAGTCCCAATTCTTTCCAAAATTGTGAAGGGGCCGATCTTTTTGTTAGTAAGCTTAGAGTGGGCACCCGATGGAAGTCTTGATTTTCGTAGATGAATCATAACTAAGTCTCCAATTTGGAATTCTTGATCCCGACGATGAGCATCAGCAGCTGCCTTGTATCGAGCATTGGCTTCCTCTAGATGATCTGTGACTTCTTTGTGAAGTTTCTGGATTCGGTCCACCATGAAGTCAGCCTCAGAACTAACATCAATTGGGGAAGGAATGTTAGACAAATCTATAGTTAATCGAGGGAGGCTAGTATTAACAATTTCAAATGGTGACTTCCCTGTTGATCGATAGCACATGTGATTGAAGGCAAATTCGGCTTGAGCCAAGGAAAGATCCCATTGTCGAGGTTTATCTCCACTGAGGCAACGAATTAGATTCCCAAGAGTCCTGTTAGTTACCTTAGTTTGGCCATCCGTTTGGGGATGACTTGTGGTACTGAATAGAAGACCTGTTCCAAAACGTTTCCACAAGGACTTCCAAAAATAGCTCATAAATTTAACATCCCTATCTGAAACAATAGTTTTAGGAATGCCATGAAGTCGAACAATCTCTCGAAAGAAAAGATTAGCAATGTTTAAAGCATCGTTAGTCTTTTTACAAGGTAAGAAATGAGACATTTTGCTAAAACGATCGACCACAACTAAAACGGAATCAAAACCTCTTTGAGTTCGGGGAAGTCCTAGAACAAAATCCATAGACAAGTCCTCCCAAATAGAAGTAGGAATAGGTAAAGGACTATAAAGGCCAGTGTTCTGTTTTGATCCTTTTGAGGTTTGGCAAATATAGCATCTTTTAACAAAATTCATTACATCCTTCTTTAGTTGAGGCCAATAAAATTTTGTTGATAATAAAAGATAAGTTTTATCCCTACCAAAATGGCCTGCTAAACCGCCACATGCATTTCTTTAATAAGAGATTCCCTTAAAGATGTGTGTGGTATGCAAAGTGTGTTTCCTTTGAAAAGAAATCCATCTAATAAGTGAAAATCTTTACAAGGTCTATGATTGGAACAATTCTGCCAAATTTCTTTAAAATCTTGATCATTTACATAGGATTCAGGTAATTGATCAAAGGCAATAATTTCCCCTCGTAGTAAAGTCAGAAGAGTACCTTTACGACTTAGGGCATCGGCTACTTTGTTTAAATGACCAGCAGTATGTTTAATAACAAAATCAAACCTTTGTAGAAATTGAAGCCATCTAGCATGCATTCGGCTTATTGATTTCTGAGAGTGTAAGAACTTCAAGGAGAAATGATCAGTTAATAACACAAACTCTTTACCTAGTAGATAGTGTTCCCACAGCCGTAATGCTCGAACTAAGGAGTACAATTCTTGTTCATATGTGCTCCATTTTTGTCTAGCTTCACTTAATTTTTCACTAAAAAATTCAATAGGATGGTTAGCTTGAGATAAAACAGCACCAATTCCAATTCCAGAAGCATCCACCGAAACTTCAAATGGCTTAGAAAAATCAGGGAGGCAAAGAACAGGAGTTGAACTAAGTTGCTGTTTTAGCATATTAAAGCTGTCCAATTGAGGGTTGCTCCAGCAAAATTTCCCTTTTTTTAAACATTCCGTTAAAGGGGCTGCAATTGTACTGAAATTTTTAATGAATTTTCTATAAAAGGAAGCAATTCCCAAAAAACATTGAATATCACGAACTCCTTTAGGAATTGGCCAATTCATGATAGCTTCGACCTTTTTAGGATCAACTGAAATTCCATTATGTCCTATTATAAATCCTAAGAAGTGAATTTTGGAAGTCATAAAAATACATTTCTTAAGATTAATAAATAATTTGTTGTCTAGTAATGTGTTAAAAACTTGGTGCAAGTGATTTAAATGATCATCATTGGTTTTGCTATAAATTAAAATGTCATCAAAGTAAACGACAACAAATTTGTTAAGAAAAGGAAGCAAAACCTGGTTCATTAAGCGCATAAATGTGCTTGGAGCGTTGCTTAGACCGAAAGGCATGACTAGCCAATCAAATAGACCTTCATTAGTCTTGAATGCCGTTTTCCATTCATCCCCCGGTTTGATGCGAATTTGATGGTAGCCACTTCGTAGATCAATCTTAGAAAAAACAGTTGCCCCACCTAATTGGTCTAACAAGTCGGTTACTCTAGGGATGGGAAATCGATATTTGATTGTAATCTTATTTATGGCTCTGCTGTCCACACATAATCTCCAAGAGCCATCCTTTTTTGGAGCTAAAAGGGCAGGTACTGCACATGGGCTTAAGCTAGGTTGGATATGCCCTTTGTTTAAAAGTTCTGTTATTTGTTCATGAAGGATTTCATACTCTTTAGGGCTCATGCGGTAGTGTGGTAAATAGGGTAAGGAACTACCAGGTAGAAGATCTATTTGGTGTTGAATATCTCTAAGTGGAGGCAAAGAAGTAGGACTTTCAGCGAGATTAGAGAATTTGGACAAAAGCTGTTGAATGGCTGAACACATTGGTGTTTGAGTATTATTCATTGTCTGACCCTTTACCATTAGAGCTAAAATTGGGTGTTGAATGTCCTCTACAAAAGATTTGTTACTACACACAGTAAACAATTGTTTTTTTGAATTGGAAGATTCTTTAATATGCTTGTTATTTTCAACTTTACCTAATGGACGAAGAATTATCTTTTTGTCCATCCACATGAATTCATAGGTATTATTTCTTCCTTTGTGAATGGTTTGATTATCATATTGCCAAGGTCTTCCTAAAAGAATGTGGCATGCATCCATTTCTAATACATCACAAACTATTTGATCCTTATAAGAATTTCCTATAGACAAAGGTACTGTGCATATTTCAGAAACTGTTGTTTCCCCTCCTTTTTTAATCCAACTAACCTTATACGGATTAGGATGTGGTTCAGTTTTAAGATTGAGGACATTAATAAGTTTCTTGGATACTATATTTTCGCTACTCCCACTATCAATTATAACTTGGCAAATTTTTCCATTAATTGTGCATCTAGTGCGAAAAAGAGTGTGTCTTTGAGGATTAGAATAAGTTTTTGGAGTTAGAAGTACCCGTTGGATAACACAAGAGAGTTGCTCTCCATCATCGGCTTCAGCATATTCTTCTTCCACCTCATCTTTGAAATCTTGGTCCTCTACATCTTCCTCATTTACTTCTCTAATTGCCAATGTTCTTCTTTGTGGGCATTCATTGGATAGGTGTCCTTGTTGACCACACCTAAAGCATTTACCAAGAGTAGGCCGGTTATAAGGGTTAGAATTCTTTTTAATAATAGAAGTATCCAAACCTTTACTAGAAGAAGAATTTTTAATTGGGATGTCCTCTTTTTTGGATTGAGAACCATAATTAGATGAACTCCCTTGTAGAAGATTTTTGCTCAAGTCACCCGCAGTTCTTCGTTGAAGTTGCTGCTGTTTGTCCCATGTGTTTCTTCTTTGATAAGTTCTCAGTGGCTAAAGTAATAGCATCAGCAAGATATGCTAGTGGGTGTAGGTTCACAACTTCCTTGATATCATCGCGAAGCCCATCGACAAATCTTGAGATTTGTTGTTGTTCAGTTTCTGGCAAATTGTTCCTAGCTCCCAAACGATGAAATTCCTCAGTATAGTCAAGAACAGATCTTGATCCTTGCCTACAATGTTGATATTGATTGTATAAAATCTGCTGATAGTTGAGAGGGAGGAATCTTTTCTTCATTAACCGCAACATCTTAGGCCATTTCTTAATAGGTTGCTTTCCATAATATCTCCTATTGTTCTGCAATTGGTCCCACCAAGCCGAGGCTCCACTTTGAAGTTTGAAAGCCACTAGTTTTACTTTCTTTTCCTCGGGTGTATTGGCATATTCAAAAAAACTTTCTACATTCTTCACCCAATCCAAAAAATTTTCCACATCCATCCTCCCATTAACGCTTGGAAGATCTACCTTCATTCGGTACTCAGAATATTCATGAGCAAGCTGTCTATCTTGCTGTCTTCTTGGAATTCTTGGTTGTTGATCTTGCTGAACGTAATCAAAATTTTCATCTTCACCTGAAGAATCCGAGTCTTGTGTCATAAAACCAGGCATGAATGCTTCAGGGATTCTTTCAAATTCAGCATTTGCTAGTCTTCTTGGATGGACAGCAACTTCATTTCTGTTTTCTTGGATGTTTCTTGCTCCAGCCACCAATCTGTCTTGGTTTTCTTGGGGATTTCTTGGGTTTATTGCCATTCTGTTTTCTCCCAAATTTTGTTGATTTGCTGCCAGTGTACTCATCTTTTGTGTAAGTTGCCTAATGGACTGTTGAATGTCAGTCACACTCTTCTTGATGTCTTCTACCGAAGTTTCAACTGACTGCAAGCGTCGATCATAGGTTCTCTGGACGTTTGAAGCTTCCGCCTCCATGAGAGAAAGAAAAATCCAATTTCTTGAAGGCCTTGGATTCGGGCGCTCTGATACCAACTTGATGCACTCAAGTTTCAAAACAATACCTCAAAATGATTTTATTCAATGCTGAAACTCTATCTCACAGCCATATAAATGGGCTTGGAGATAACTAACTCACTCTAACTAACTAATTACAATAAAGAAAGCTTTTAACTATATGGTAAAAGCTAAAATAAAGACCAGGTAAATGTACAGTAAGTAAATAGTAAAAGTTCTTTAATGATCCTACATCACTAGCACAATTCCTTTATCCATTGGGGCAAGCTACAAAGACCAAATTATTTGTGACGTGTTGGATATGGATGCTTGTCATATCCTTTTGGGACGCCCGTGGCAATATGATGTGCAAGCAACGCATAAAGGTCGTGACAATACTTATGAGTTCCTGTGGATGGGCAAGAAAATTGTTCTTTTACCAATCAACCTAACCAAGCAACTCAGCAGCAACAATCAGTCTTCTAAAAAAGGTTAGCTTTTTACTATAACCCCTGGAAAATCATTTTATTCTGCAAAATAGTTACCAATTCTTGGATTAGTTGTTAAGAACTTTTCTGACCACGATACTATTGATCCTATTCCTTCGGAGGTACACACATTGCTCCAAGAATTCCCGAAGATAGTGGACAACCCAGTTGATCTTCCCCCATTGCGAGATATACAGCATGCAATCGACTTCCTACCCGGTGCAACACTTCCTAATTTACCTCATTGAAGGTGTTCATATAACACATGCGGAAGCAATTTTAGGATCGGAGGCACTTAACTACAATTTTAGAAAATGAAAACATGCTGTCCAAATACCGTAAGGAGAGAGCAGAATTTTTACCAACCTTTTGGAGACCGATTCAACAACTCCCTTTGATTCCTTTGATCACGAACGGTGTGTGGACCACCTCTAGTGTCTTCCCTACTATTCTCCGGGCCAAGAACGACTTGTGGGAGTCTATAGAGATAGGGAATGGGAAGGGAATGCTTGAAGGTTCAAGCACTAGAGAGATATATGGAGATGAGTGAGTTTGAGACCAAAATCCAGCAGCATAACAATATGGAAAATGGCTCTCCTTCCTTTGAATCTGATTCATACTCCTTATATAGACATCTTCCATGCAAAGAGAAGCCTCATGACACTAGACACATGGTGAAATTGCAACTCAAAGTGGATTCTAGGTGTTTAATTCACAACACATGCAACTAGTGCATGGTTGTGTTGTTTTCCACTATGCATCAACATGCAAGAGTGGGAATGCCACTAAATCCACTTAAAATTGAATCTAAATTCTCAATTTTCAGCTTGCAATTCATTCCTATTTCAATTCAAAATTGAAATTGATTTCTAGGCAATTAATTTGTACAATTCCAAGTAATTTTTACATGATTAATCCAATTAATCTTTATCACCTAGTGCCATGAATTATATATGATTCCTAATACATATATATGGTATTCAAAACACTTTTAAATACTCCATCTCTCATTTTCTAATTTAATTCATAATTAAATTATTGTGTCAAACACAATTTACGATAATACCCGTTTTCCCGATTTTGAACGATTCAAAGCTTCCTATCTTTTTGTTCTAGGCTTTGTTCCGATATGAGCTAGTAGGGGGACCTAATGGACCTATAGATCATGGGCTCCAACGATTCGAGGCTAACCGACTAATCTCATTATCCAAGCTAGCCAACATTCGTTAACTACCGGGACACTCCACTATAGCCCGATAGTTGCACTCCCCTCACTATAGACATGTTTTTTTATCCTCTTGATTTAACCATGATTAGTAAGTCGATCCTTCACAGGTTGTTCGTAGCTATAGCTAGGTCAAAAGCCCGTTTTAGCCCTATAGTACTTCTAGTTCCTTAAGTCCCATTGATCCTCTAATGAACAATTGGTTTATGGTCCAACCAATAAACCGAGTCCCTCTCGGGCCAATGAGAGGGCGGGATCCCTTTGTTCAAGCCCCGGAGTCAGCACTTAAGGGAACAACCTCTCTACTATCCCTAATTCGGGTAGGAGTGAATTCCTTCTTGCACGACTATGTTCCCAGCTATCTACTCGTTCCTATCCCTGAAATGGGAGGCTTATTGAGTCGGCGATACTGAGCCACTCTCACCTATGCAGATCTAAGGATAAGTCCGAATAAACAGGAGTTCATAGTTAGCTCAGGATTAAGATCGAGTTACCTAGGTCATCACATGAAATAGTCAGTCTCGTCAGTAAACGGTGTTATAAAGCGAGAGCGACTTATTTCTTGGTCCTGGTCTTATGCAAACTCATTGCATAGGACGCCCCCACTCGCATGTCTCTACATGGACGATTTAGGATCACATCGTCTATACCATCTATAAAGTGGGCCGCGTCTCATAGTGTCTCCAGAAAAAGGTACCCAACCCTATCCCTATACTATAGACCGTTTTGGCTATTACTCAAGCTTGATCCACTTTTATGTCTCTACATAAAGATCAAGTGTTCATCCTATAGCCATGGATCTTAGTTTATTGGATTTGGGTTATTATATGTGCAATTTACTTTATTCAGTAATAACTTTACTGAATTAATCTCGATAACGCATTTATCGAATAAGTATATAATTCGTTTAACATTCACTATCTACGAGTTTTAGGACACCAATCCCAACACTCATTACAAAATGAGCCCAGCTGAGTACCAGATTCTTCACAACCAAATTCAAGAACTGCTAGACAAAGGCCATATTCAACCTAGTCTCAGCCCTTCTGCAGTACCTGCTCTTCTGACGCCCAAAAAGGATGGTAGTTGGCGCATGTGTGTTGACAGCCAAGCCATCAATAAGATAACAATTAAATACTGGTTTCCTATTCCGCGGATTAGTGACCTTTTGGACCAGTTAGGTGGCGCCACAATCTTCTCCAAGATTGATTTGAAGAGTGGGTATCATCAAATCCGCATACGTCCTGGGATGAATGGAAAACGGCTTTCAAGACAAACGAGGGCCTCTTTGAATGGCTTGTTATGCCCTTCGGTCTGTCTAATGCCCCTAGCACCTTCATGCGCTTAATGAACCAGGTACTCCTTCCCTTCATCAATAAGTTTATTGTGGTCTATTTTGACGACATTTTAGTTTATAGCTGAGACCTTCATGAACATTTAGGTCATATCCGAACTTTGTTTTCAGTTCTTGCGAATAATGTCGTAGTTATCAACCTCAAAAAATGTCTTTTTGCAACTTCTGAAATATCTTTTCTCGGCTATATCATTGGGAAGAATGAGATTCGCATGGATCCTATGAAAACTAAAGACATTAGGAGTGGGAAGAACCTAAATCCATCAAAGAATTACAAAGTTTTCTAGGCCTCGCTTCTTTTTACCGTAAATTCATTCGAAATTTTAGCACTATTGTTGCCCCTTTAACTGATTGTCTAAAAAAGGGAAAAAAATTTTGGGGAAGTTCTCAAACAACAAGTTTTATGAACATCAAAGATAAACTGACTTGTGGCCCCGTGCTAGCATTACCAAACTTTGACTATCCTTTTGAGGTGGCAGTAGATGCTTCGGTCATAGGCATTGGGGCTATACTTTCCCAACATAAACATCCCATTGAATTTTTTAGTGAAAAACTTAGTCCTTCACGACAAAAATGGTCCACATATGAACAAGAACTTTACTCCCTCGTTCGTGCCTTAAAACAATGGGAACACTACCTTTTGGGAAAAGAGTTTGTCTTATTCACTGATCATTTTTCCCTTAAGTATTTACATAGTCAAAAGTCCATTAGCCGAATGCATGCTAGATGGCTTTCTTTTCTTCAAAGATTTGACTTTGTTATTAGACATACATCGGGCACAACTAACAAAGTTGCAGATGCTCTAAGCCGCAAGGCTAGCCTTCTCACCATCCTAAAAGGAGAAATCATTGCTTTGGATCATCTCCCCGATACTTATGCCAATGACCAAGACTTTGCTATGATCTGGAAAAATTGTGAAGATCATGTTCCAGTGGGGGACTACCATATGGTCGATGGTTTCCTCTTCAAGGATAACGTTTTATGCATTCCACATACATCCTTACGTGAAGCTCTAATTAGAGATGCTCATGCGGGAGGTCTGGCAGGACATTTTGGCCGAGACAAGACAATGTACACACTTGAACAACGATATTATTGGCCACAGTTCCGAAAAGATGTAGCCAACTTTATCAAACGATGCTTTACATGCCAAACATCTAAAGGCCAATCTCAGAACACTGGATTATACACTCCTTTACCTATACCCGAGCACATATGGGAAGATCTTTCCATGGATTTCATCCTTGGTCTTCCACGCACGCAAAGGGGCTGTGACTCAGTTTTTGTGGCAGTCGATAGATATAGCAAGATGGCACACTTCTTAGCTTGCAAAAAGACATCCGATGCCATTCACATTGCTAACTTATTCTTTAAGGAAATAGTTAGACTCCACGGCATTCCAAAAACAATAGTATCAGACCGAGATGTCAAATTTCTCAATCACTTCTGGAAAACCTTATGGAAGAAGTTCGATACAACTTTAAAATATAGCACCACAAGCCATCCTCAAACCGATGGACAAACGGAGGTCACTAATCGCACATTAGGTAATCTCATTTGATGCCTAAGTGGGGAGAAGCCAAAGCAATGGGACCTCACATTAGCTCAAGCAGAATTTGCCTATAACCATATGAAGAATAGAACAACAGGGAAGTCACCATTTGAATTAGTTTACACTAAACTACCTCGACTAACTATAGACCTAACTAATGTTCCTTCTTCGGTTGATTTTAGTGTGGAAGTGGAAGAAATGGCTGAGAGGATTACCGAGCTGCACAAACAAGTCAGGGACCACATCGAGAATCAAACAAACAAATACAAAGTAGCTGCGGATAAGACACGTCGCCCCAAGGAGTTCAAAGTTGGCGACCTTGTTATGATTCATTTAAGAAAGAGTCGTTTCCCTGTGGGGACATACAACAAATTAAAGCAGAAAAAGCTTGGGCCATTCTCCATTTTGGAACGCTTTGGTGATAATGCTTACAGAATTGATCTTCCCACCGATTATCACATTAACCCCACTTTCAATGTGGCTGATTTGTATACCTACCACCCACCGGATGATTTTACCTTGGCTACTTAAACTCGAGGACGAGTTCTTTTGTAAGGTGGGTAGTTTGGTGTAGTCCGTAGGCATGCTTTAAATCTTTAGTCTTTTATTTTATTAAGTCATGTGACAATCACATGCTTTGTAACTACTTTAGTTATGATCCTTGCCTATTTAAAGACAAGTGATCATCAATAAAGAGGCATCATTATTATTGTGTTAAAAGTTAGTCCATGGCTACACCAAAAGTGTTATTGATTTTGAATGATAGCCTAAATAACCACAAATCCAATAAACTAGTAACCCTAGGCTATGTTGTGAAAACTTGAACTTTATGTAGTGACATAAAAATGGATCAAGTTCAAGTAATAGCCTAAACGGTCTATAGTATAGAGATAAGACTGGGTACCTTAATCCTAGGAAAACTATGTGACGCAGCCCACTTTGTATACAGTGCAAACGATGTGATCCAGAATCGTTCATGTAGAGACATGCGAGTAGGGGCATCCTATGCAAATGAGTTTGCATAAGACCAGGACCGAGAAATAGGTCACTCTTACTTTATAACGTTGTTTACTAACAAGACTGACTATTTCAAAGCGATGACCTAGGTAACTCGATCTTAATCCTGAGCTAACTATGAACTCCTGTTTATTCGGGATTATCCTTTGATATGCATGGGTGAGAGTGGCTCATCATCGCCGACTCAATAAGCCTACCATTTTGGGGATAAGACCGAATAGATAGTTGGGGACATAGTCCTGCAAGAGGAATTCACTCCTACCCTATCTAGGGATAGTAGAGAGGTTGTTCCCTTAAGTGCTGACTCCAGAAAGTGAAAAAAGAGATCCCGCCCTCTCATTGGCCCGAAAGGTTTTAGGTTTAGTGGTCGGACCACAAACCAATTGTTCATTAGGGACTCAGTGGAGACTTAAGGAAACAGATGTAACTTCAGGGGTAAAACGGACATTTGACCCAGCTGTAGCCTGTAGTTACGAACAACCTGTGAAGGGTCGACTTACTAATCATGGTTATATCGGGTGGACAAAAATATATCTACAGTGAGGGGAGTTCAACTATCGGGCTATAGTGGAGTGGTCCTGGTAGTTAACGAATGTTGGTTAACTAGGTTAAAAGAGTTTAGCTAGTTATTCTCGGATCGTTGGAGCCCATGATCTGTAGGTCTATTAGGTCCCCTGCTAGCTCATACGGAATAAACCTTAGAACAAATGTGATGAATGAGTTTGAAATGTTCAAACTCGGCTTAGGGAGCTATCATTAAATTATGTTCGATAAATTTAAAGTTTAATTACGAATTAAACTATATTTGAGAGAGTTAAAAATTATTAAATACGATTTAAACATTGATTACGTGAATAGGGATTCATGTACGAGCAATCAGTCTGGAGAGTCAAATAGGATTTATATAATTATTTAATTTGATTAAATAATTAAGCTAAATTAAAATGTGTTTAATTTAGATTAAATTAATTTTAAAAAGCTGATTAATTAAAATTAGTTTTATAAAATTAATTTAAATGAAATTCAATTCATGAATTTCAAAAGATAATGGGTTTAGTTGTAAACCAAAGTCATGAATCTTGAATTTAGGTGAAGACACCTAATTGGAGTGACAAATCTCCAAACCATCAGCTGGCTTCTTCTTGTTTAGTTATTTTGCATGTAATGCTTGTATAAAAGAAGAAGAAATGAGCTGAAGAAGAGTTAGTTGCTATTTTTTTTTTTAAACAAAAAGCTCAGAAAGTTCTCTCTCAACATTTACACTTTCGCCCTCTAAAATCCATCACGTTCTTGAGTCCCACAACTCGTTCCAAGGCCGGAGAATAGCGGGGAAGGCTTGCGTGGTTGTCCTTGAACCAATTGTGATCATTATAACCTTTTGGAGCTCACGGATTTCTTCCATAAAAGGTTGCTTTGTAAAACTCTGTTTTCGGTTTTAATTTCAGCATGTTTTCATTTGCAAAATTCATGAAATTGAGAGGTTCTAGATCCAAATTGCTTCCGCTAGTGTCTCATACACTCCTTCAGCCAAAATTCCAAATAAAACACTATAGTGAAGCTGCTAGTGGATCATTATTAGATAATGAAGAATATTAGTTGAACTGTTTTCTTCAATAACAAAAATGAGTTGAAAACATTATTACATATTTACAAATCAGGAAGGAACAACTATACATCTATAAGGAAAAGAAAAAAGAAAAGAAAAAACATATTAGAATGGAACAATAAAATATCTATCTCCTATATATCAGGGATGAGAAACTAAATATCTTTTTGAAAAGGAGACAGTAAAATAGAAACCAAATATCCATCTCCTAAATATGAAGAAGGAACATGATGAACAAGTTGAAAGACGAGACATGCAACACTTATGGAGTCTTGAAAGACATCAATTGGAGGATCCATGAAATGGTTAAAGAAGATGAAATGTACAAAATAGCACAAGAAACCGATGCTCAAATGGGAGTCTTGGTTCTCACCTCATATGCAGCACTTATCTGTTTGAACTTCTCTTCAGATCCAGGATTCTTGTTCATATCTGGATGGTACTGTTAAAAATAAAAACGAAAAAGGGGGTAATCATTTGGGACATTGTGCAATAGAGGTCATCTCAATAATCAAATACAAAGTAAATGCCCATTGCCCTACATCGAGAGTTCTTACGACTGAGGCAGAAAATACAAAACTTCTTAATTTCAATTTTTTATACAATTGGAAAGGAAAGATCCTCCAAGGATGTAACAAGACAAGAGAAGTATTGCTGCTATGAGTATTCCACTAGTTAGCGATGAGTTACCTACAGGTTGGTTGGCCAATTCAATACTGTCGATTTCTTTTAACTCACAGTTAGCTGGCAGTTATCAAAGTCCCGCCCAAAGAATTAAGTTGTACAAAGCATTACGTTGTACACAATCCCATTAAAAAAACAAAATAAGAAGGCTTATCTTCAAAAATCCTTCTAATCAAAGTCCCTATCAAATAACCATGTTTTCTGTAGTCGGGGAATTCATCCTAGAATGAACAAAATTTCTAATTTACTTTGTACTTATTGGTACCAGAGCAACTTTGTCCAGGCAAGGAGATAGATCCCTATAAAGAAAAGTTTGCAAGAAGCCGGAGATGGAGTTCCCATCTGCTAGGAGTTCCAAGCAATGAGTTGAGACCTGCTACACATGGAAAACCCTCATTGAACCTCATTAAATTATTTCTATTGCCTCTCCACCTATGTTTCTAATGCGCAACATTGTAGGAAAGTCAAAGGTGCCTCAAAGTCAGCATGAGGAGGGAGACATTTGGATAAGAGCGCCTGAAAAGTTGTCAGGCAAGGTAGTGGAGCAGACTGCGCATTCGTACAATGTAGAAGGCTCTAGGCCAACATCTGATGCAAGTGCAGGCAGGTACCATAACACAGCGTGCTCGTATACCTAATTGATAGCAACGTTTTCTTAGATGTGGACTCCAACCTGCCTCGTCTTCCCATGCCTATATAAAGCGCCCTTCGTGAAACATGAAGAGGCTAGCAAAACAAGGAGGAAAAATCCCCCATTATCATTCCATCGTCTTCAACCTTGCAGTTGGAGAAGTGATAGTTCTCCATTAAAGGCCTGAAGCAAGCTCTGCATGTCAGAGAGCTTTTGTCTTCTCTTATGCCTTAGCCTCTGTATTCAATGTTTACGTTTATGTTTGAGGCAGCAGAAAATATGTATTATAGCATGAGCTAATTTTCCTTTCAAGGCTTCGTCTAAGCCACCCATGTTAACTTAAACTATATTTTCCTAGCATGTTTGAATGAAAGTACTTGAATCTTCTACTTAAATGTGCTTATTCTTTCATTGCTTCAATCTATTTAGCCAACCGATAAAAGTAAGAGCATGTTTAGGCACCAAAAGGGTCGGGCATGTAGAAATATTTAAGTAGAGCAAGAGTGTGATATATAACATGCTAGGTTGTTTTAGGAATAATCCAACCACTTGCAAGTAAGGAGGGAAATGAGTAAAATGAACAAGGTTAGCACCTAGGATTATAACTAGCCTTGTGTGCGAGGCACTATAGCGGAAGGGCAGAGCATGTTGATTTCCCACATAAATTCACAAGTATGCATCATTCAATGCATGTGAGCTAAATAATAGTATAAGGCAGCATGTGGTAGCCGCAGCCAAGTCGAGTCTCACTTTCATGTCTAACGCCTCACTAGTTTTTGTCTGCATCTGTATGGATAACTATATTTCAATTGCGTTTTTATTTACATTTTCGCAACTTGTACCGCCTCTATTCACTTACCTAATTTTAGACATTGATCACCTACATGCCTCTTAGTTTAAATCATTTTTAACGCGTTAGAACTAATTCTTCCCCTTCCTCGTGGATCTGACCCTGGAATGCTCTAGGTATTACTTGGTGTTGCGCAATTTATACTTAGATGAGTGCAATGCCAACAGTAGAGTTCAAGGCAACCCCTACTGTTATATTTAACTGCTTATAGCGCCCTTAGTTTGGTATCAAAGATGCGTTAAAACTCTTTATTTGGCCCAATTGCATTCATAGTTCCTCTCCCCTCGGGGAAAATACCAACTACATATGTTCTGACTACTCCAACTCTCCATCTTTCTCACTTTATAGATCAAAGTATTGAATGAATGAAAGTCTAATCAATTGAAAAAAAAATTATATAAGAAACAGAGAGAACTTCATTCAAAAGTCACAGCCAAGAAAACAACCTAGGAGATAAAGGGTAGGGCATCACTCTTACCAAATGAAGGATTACAAAAAGACCTTCCAATCTAAAGAGATGGTATGAATGGAATAGTTACAAAAGAACCTTGTGTTGGGCACTCCAAGTAGAGGCAATATGTTGTACATAATCACAAAAGGGAGAAAAAAAGATTTCTTGTTTGAAAAAACTCTAGAATTCCTTTCCTTCCAAAGGAGCCCGAGGATATCTCTTGCAATATTCATCCATAACACTAGCCTTGTTGATGTAGCCGGTTATTAGTCATTTGGTTAGTTAGCCCTTCGGCCATGTGTATGGCATGTGCCTCTTTTATTTTGTTATTCTGTTAGTCAGGCCGCCTCCTTGTAAAGTCTATTTAAAGGCTAGCAGCCTTTAGTTTTAAGCATAATATAATTCTGAGGATTATTCATTACATTCGGCTTCATCACTTGTATTTTTTAGGATGGTATTTTTTAGGAACCATCCTAAGAGGACTCCAGACAACCAACTTCCCACCAGCTTTTGTTTACAGCCCTACTAACTGAAAATCTCATCCATACGCTTGCAACAAAATCACAATGGAGTAAAAGGTGGGAAACGAATTCCTTGCTTCTAAGACACAAGAAGCCTACATTGGGGGAGATGCATGAGCTGGGAAACCTCCTCTAAACTTTGTCCAACATGTTGATACTATTAAGGGACAAAGTCCATAAAAGAACTTCACTCTCTTTGGAATTTTACCATTCTAGATCTGAATGCGCATATCTTCCTCCAGCACCCTTCTATTCTCTTGGAGAGTTACTAAAGTTAAGTAAACCAAGAACAAGCTTGTACCTTCCAACTTCCAGAGCAAGACATCCTCCCTTTACGACAATGTAGCCTCCTCCAAGAGCGCAAACAGATTGGACCACTCCTCCACTTCTCTATCAAAATAGCCCATTCGCAATCAGTGTTTTCAAAGCGCAAGGCGCACCTCAAGGCGACAAGCCCCTTGATCGCCTCAAGGCGAGAGGCGACAAAAAGGCGACGCCCGAGTGAAGCGAGGCACAATAAATAGAAACATAAATAAATAATATATATATATAGAGCACAAATTTCTATAGAAAATATAATTACATAAAGTGTCAAATTCTTATCCTCCTTACACATTAATATTGAATAGTAAAAACATATAATGGCCAAAACATCAAACAAGAATCAATTTCTAGTAGTTCCAAAACACCATGAAGACAAGACTTAAGAGTGAACAAAAACTAAAAGTCTAAAAGCCAAAAGTAAAACATTAAATGTCAAAATCATCATCCTCCTCTCCTTCTAAATCTAAGGCCTCATCTACTGCTCCTCTTTGGCCATTATCTTCAACTTGCCCAATAAACAATAGCTGAAGCGTCCCTCTCTGCATGGCCTTCGTGGGCTTTTTTTTGGTGGGCTATTATTAGGGTTTCTTAAGTTATGTTAAACATAATTAAAATAAAAAATAAAAAAAAATAATAATAAAAAAAAGAGATCACAAACGGCAACTTCAATCAGGCGACAAAAGCGACAGGCGACCAAAGGCGCTCGCCTGACTGAATCTACTCGCCTCAGCTACCTACGAGGCGCATAGGCCCCTGGGCACCTCGCCTCTCGCCATAGGCGAGCGCCTAGGGTCGCCTCTGTTATGATATATGTTATTTGGTTTCTATGTCCTTTATCGTAATTGTACATTCCTTAAGTTAGGGTTTTCTTGTATTCCTATATATATGTGTTATTCTCTTATGTGAATGAGATATATTTTCCCTAATACTTTGTACATGGTATCAGAGCGTCTAGGGTTTTAGAATTCTCTCCTTGGCGGCTAGGGTTTTCCTCTAGGGTTAGGGTTTGTAGTTTGGGTCACCTCGTTTGAGTGGCCGTTTGTCGTCACCACCTACCTAGGAAGGAGCGCCGCCGTCAGGAGAGTGGAAGCGCCGTCGCCGATCGTCGGAAAACGCCGCGCGTGAGTCACACGCGCCACCAGAGGAATCTGCATCCGCCGCCACGCGCCGGCGCGTGAGGCCACGTGAGCCGTCCGTTTCCGTTTCCTCCGCCTGGGTTCGTCTCGCCTCGTGATTTCCGGTCAGCCTGTGTGATTAGATTTCAGAATATCACATTTTTTGGTCTCGGGTTGTGTAGTTTTCTTCGGTATCAAGCTGTTTTTTTGCGATTCAGTTCTGTTTTTGTGGTTTATTGAGGTTTTTTCAGCGGTTTTAAGCTACCAATGGCTGAGCTGAAACCTTTGGTCATATCTAATGGAGTTCCCCTTTCTTCGAAGTTCACAGAACATAAGCTAAATGGCTCCAATTACTATGAATGGAGTCGTACAATTCGGTTTTATCTACGAAGCACTGAGATGGATGACCATATCACTGAGGATCCGCCAGAGGATGACACAAAGAAGAAGGTTTGGCTTAGAGATGATGCTCGCTTGTACTTGGGAATAAAGAATTCTATAGAAAACGAGATACTTGGTTTGTTTAATCATTGTGATTCGGTGAAAGAACTACTAGCATTCACAGAGTTTTTATACTCAGGTAAAGAGCAAGTTAACAGAATGTATGATGTTTCCATGGCCTTCTTTCATGCAGCTCAGAAAGAACAATTAGTGACGAATTACTTCATGCAGTTTAAGAAGACATGTGCAGAGCTTGGTACGTTATTCCCATTTACCACTGATATAAAGGTTCAACAAGCTCAGCGAGAAAAGATGGCCGTCATGATATTTTTTAATGGACTTCAACCTGAATTTGGGATGGCGAAATCACAAATTCTCTCTGGTTCTGAAATTCCTACTTTGGAAGAAGTCTTCAGTAGAGTTCTCCGTATTGAAAGTCCTCAAATCAGTTCGTCTGTCCCTCAATCTAACAGTGCTTTGATTAGTAGAAATAATGACTCTAAGGTTCATCAAGGAACGAACACTAATACTCAGAGAACTAGTTATGATAATCGGCGACAGGAGATTGTATGCAACTATTGTCGGAAGCCTGGCCATATAAAACGTGAGTGTAGAAAGTTGTTAAGTAGGGGATATAGGCCTCAGTATGCTCAAATTGCTTCCACCAGTGATACACCTGAGAAGTCAGTTTCCATTTCTGCAGATGAGTTTGCTAAATTCCAGTTGTATCAGGAATCATTGCAAGCATCATCTTCCTCGAATCCTATTGCAACTATTGCTGCGTCAGCCTCAGGTAATCAAAATCATTGTCTTCTTACATCCTCTACCAAATGGGTCATAGACTCTGGTGCCACAGCCCATATGACAGGTAATTCTAGCCTATTTTCTACCTCTTTGTCACCTGCACTTTCTCCGACTGTCACTTTGGCAGACGGATCAACATCATCTGTTCTTGATTATGGCACCATTGATCTCACGCCTTCTCTTCATTTGTCTTCTGTTTTACATTTGCCTAAACTTTCTTTTAACTTGATTTCTGTAAGTAAACTCACTCGTGACCTTGATTGTTTTATCTCTTTTTTTCCTGGCTATTGCTTGTTTCAGGATCGTATGACGAAGAAGATTATTGGTAAAGGATATGAGTCTGGAGGTCTTTACATCTTTGATCACCAACTACTGAAAGCTGTGGCATGTTCTGGAGTTGCCTCCCCATTTGAAATTCATTGTCGTTTGGGTCATCCTTCTTTGTCTGTGTTGAAGAAGCCTTATCCCACTTTTCAGTCTTTGTCGTCTTTAAATTGTGAGTCTTGTCAGTTTGCTAAATTTCATCGTCTTAGCTCGAGTCCTAGAGTCAATAAACGAGCTAGTGCTCCCTTTGAATTAGTTCATTCTAATATTTGGGATCCGTGTCCAGTATTGTCCAAAACTGGATTTCGTTATTTTGTTACTTTTGTTGACAACTACTCTCGTCTAACTTGGTTATATTTAATGAAAAATCGTTCTGAGTTACTTTCTCACTTTTGTGCTTTCCATGCTGAAATCCAAACTCAGTTTAATGTGTCTTTGAAAACTTTGCGCACTGATAATGCCGGTGAATATTTTTCTCACATGCTTGGTTCTTATTTGTGTAAAAATGGAATTGTTCATCAATCTTCATGTGCTGACACTCCATCCCAAAACGGGGTCGCTGAACGGAAAAATAGGCATTTACTTGAGACCGTGAGAGCATTATCCTTTCAAATGCATGTACCAAAGCCTTACTGGGCCGATGCAGTTTCCACAGCGTGTTTCTTAATTAATAGAATGCCTTCGTCCGTCCTTAATGGTGAGATTCCTTATCGTGTACTCT
Source organism: Luffa aegyptiaca (assembly GCA_017139565.1). NCBI lineage: Eukaryota > Viridiplantae > Streptophyta > Magnoliopsida > Cucurbitales > Cucurbitaceae > Luffa > Luffa aegyptiaca. Next base: position 21,082,128 of record CM029400.1, on the reverse strand, counting down.
TTCCCACCAAACCTTTGTTTCCCATTGAACCAAAAATCTTTGGTTGCACTTGTTTTGTTCGAGATGTTCATCCTCATCGTACCAAGTTAGATCCTAAATCCTTGAAGTGCATCTTCCTCGGTTACTCTCGTGTTCAAAAGGGATATCGTTGCTATTGTCCTAGTCTTAACAAATATCTTATTTCTCCAGATGTAACCTTTTTCGAAGATACTCCTTTTAGTCCGTCATTGTCGAGCCCGAGTGAGGGGGAGGATGATGATCTCTTTATCTATGAGATTATCTCTCCATCATCATCCCATGATCCTTCCCCATCAGTTTCTATCCCTCCTCGTCCACCCATTACTCAGGTGTACTCCAGGAGGCCACCACAGGAACCTTCAGGCACATGTCCTACGCCACAAGATTCTTCGACATCTGATCTTGGACCAAGTGATGATCTTCCCATTGCCCTTCGTAAAGGTAAGCGCACATGTACTTATCCTATTTCTTCCTTTGTGTCTTATAACCAGTTGTCATCACCCACATATTCGTTTATCACATCCCTTGATTCTATCTCTATCCCTAACTCTGTTCATGAAGCGTTATCTCATTCTGGTTGGCGCAATGCAATGATTGAGGAGATGAATGCTTTAGATGCTAATGGTACTTGGGATTTAGTATCTCGTCCTGCAGGCAAGAAGGCCATTGGGTGTAAATTGGTGTTTGCCATCAAGGTCAATCCTGACGGATCCGTTGCTCGTTTGAAAGCACGTCTTGTTGCTAAAGGATATGCTCAAGTTTATGGGATTGATTATTCTGATACATTCTCTCCAGTTGCTAAACTAACGTCTATTCGATTGTTTCTTTCCATGGCAGCTACTCAAGGTTGGTCTTTACATCAGCTAGACATCAAGAACGCCTTTTTACATGGTGATCTTCAGGAGGAAGTTTATATTGAGCAACCACCTAGATTTGTTGCTCAGGGGGAGAGTGATAAAGTTTGTCGCCTTAGAAAATCATTGTATGGATTGAAACAGAGTCCACGTGCATGGTTTGGTAAGTTTAGTCAGGCACTTGAGCAATTTGGAATGAAGAAGAGTACGTCTGATCATTCTGTTTTCTATCGACGATCTGAGAATGGTATTACTTTGCTTGTTGTGTATGTTGATGATATTGTTATCACTGGTAATGATACATCAGGTATAGCCTCTCTCAAAACTTTCCTTCAGGGTCAATTTCATACTAAGGATCTTGGAACACTAAAGTATTTCTTGGGTATTGAAGTGATGAGAAGCAAGAAAGGTATCTTTTTGTCACAACGAAAGTATGTACTTGATTTGTTATCTGAGACAGGAAAACTAGGAGTTAAACCATGTAGTACTCCGATGATACCAAATTTGCAACTCACCAAAGAAGGAGAATTATTTAAAGACCCAGAAAGATACAGAAGATTAGTTGGGAAGTTGAATTATCTAACAATGACACGACCAGACATTGCTTATTCAGTGAGTATTGTAAGTCAATATATGTCATCACCTACAGTAGATCATTGGGCTGCAGTAGAACAAATTCTATGCTACTTAAAAGCTGCTCCAGGGCGTGGAATCTTATATAAAGATCATGGTCATACAAAAGTTGAATGCTTTTCAGATGCTGATTGGGCTGGATCTAAAGAAGATAGAAGATCAACTTCTGGATATTGTGTCTTTGTAGGAGGCAATTTGGTTTCATGGAAGAGTAAGAAGCAGAAGAATGTGGTTTCACGTTCGAGCGCTGAATCAGAATATAGAGCTATGGCACAATCTGTATGTGAGATAGTATGGATACATCAACTGTTGACGGAGATAGGGTTCAGTGTTACTATGCCAGCTAAATTGTGGTGTGATAATCAAGCTGCACTTCACATTGCATCTAATCCAGTGTTTCATGAGAGGACTAAACATATTGAAGTGGATTGTCACTTCATTCGTGAGAAAATACAACAAGGGCTGGTGTCCACAGGATATGTGAAGACAGGAGAACAATTGGGAGATATTCTTACCAAAGCATTAAATGGAGCAAGGATTACTTATCTCTGCAACAAGTTGGGCATGATTGACATATTTGCTCCAACTTGAGGGGGAGTGTTATGATATATGTTATTTGGTTTCTATGTCCTTGATCGTAATTGTACATTCCTTAAGTTAGGGTTTTCTTGTATTCCTATATATATGTGTTATTCTCTTATGTGAATGAGATATATTTTCCCTAATACTTTGTACAGCCTCAATAACACTGTTCGCAATCGAAGGTCTCAAGAAGAACCATTCCACAGCTCCCTCACCGTCTTATCTCAAGCCAAGGAAACTCTAAACATACTAGGGAACAATCGTTTAAGAGGACAATCAGCCAGCCACCTATTACTCCAGAATAAAACCTTGTCACCCTTTCCACTTTGAACTTGTTGTTATCCCAGAAAAAATGAGCCGCTTTTGCTATATCCTTTCAGGGACTACACAAACCTTCCTATTGCTTATGCACTAGAGGGTCTTTAAGGAAAGAATCCCAAAATGATGTTGACCACCACTCTCTACAGCGGAAAGTTCTCATTCTCAAAGTGCCAAAGCCACTTAGTTAGAAAAGCTAAGTTTTTTACCTTTAATTTATCTATCCCGAGCCCCCCAAGGATTGAGGAGTGGTTCCCAATTCACCAAGTGGCTACCTTTAAACAAATCCGCCCCCTTGCAGAAGAAATTTCTAAAAACTTTTGCCACTTTTTTGCATACCCCCACTAGCATTTGAAAATAGAGAGAAAATAAGTAGGAACACTTAATAAAACAACTTTAATCAGGGTAATTCTACCCCCTTTAGAAATAGGAAAGCCCCTCCAAACGGCCCGTTTACTTCGAATCTTATCATACATAGGCTCCCAGAAGGATTCATTCCTATGCTTGCCTCCCACTGTGACCCCAGATAGTTAAAGGGCAAACCTTCAGCCTTACAACCTACTAGGTTCGCCATCTCGACCAACTTCTCCTTGTCAATATTCAAGCCTATAATGGTAGTCTTCTATAAATTCACGAAAAGGCTCGAGCCTTCTTCAAAGAAATTTAGAATGGTTTGTTAATGCTCCACCATTTGATGATTTCTTTCTCTAAAGAAAAGAGTGTCATCAGCAAATTGAATGTGAGTGACATTGACCTCCTCTTTACCAATCTTAAAACCACAAAGAAAACTTTTATCACGACATAAGTTAATAAAGCAACTAAATGAATATGCTACAATGGTAAACATGAGACATGTCCCTTTGCCTTATCCCTCTAGAAGCCCAAATTTTCCCCCTTGGTCCATCATTAATCATAATGGAAAAATTGGAATTGGAACAACAACCTCTAATCCACCTTCTCCACCTCTTCCCAACTTAAATTACCAATGTCCCACCAAACCAAATGTGATCCTTTTCCCTCATCAACACCTTCCCAGATGAAGTCTCTCATGATGTTCCCTAGACTTTACTCACATAAATTGGGATCCTAAACAAAGAGAGAAAGTAAGAAGAACAAGTTGGATAAAAGTCCATTTCTAGCCCCTTTCCAAAAGTAAAGACAGTTGTACCATCTCTAAAACAAGGTTCCAAAAAGGCTTTCACTTTAAATTGTGAGCAAGGGGAAGCCCAAGGTAAGAGGAAGAAAAGTGAATCACCTTACACCCCACAAGAGAAGTCCAACTGATCAGTTTAAAAGGGTCACAATTAATGCCAATGGCATAGCTCTTTCTTCTGCCTTATCTTAAGGCCAGAATTGGAAGATATCACTTTGAGTCAAGATGAGGAAAAGCTACTTTGGTCTCAAGATTCCACAAGAACCTTCACGTGTAGATCAACTACATTTCCTTCATCAATTCTATGGTTAGCTTATGAGGGTATTAATACTCAAGGGTCAAGAAAAACTTCAAAGGAGGAATCCACATCACACCTTTCTCTCCCAAGTTTGCCTCAACCATTTCTGTTGATCCTTTCTGTGTAGGAAGTTCAGTATGAACCGATGCTTATGCTTCCATAAGGACATAATTTTTGTGCGACCATAAATTATCTTGGCATGGTGGCTTAAAGGAAAGGCTAAAGCTCTTTGGATAAATGCTTTCAGAGCTATTTTGTGGATGATTTGAATAGAAAGAAACAACATAACTTTTAACAGGTGAGAATTTGGAAGAATGTACGGTTCTTTAATTCCTCCTGGTCAAAGTTTAACTTCTTATTGGAGGCCTCTTTCCAAATTCCCCTTTCTTGGTTTTCATTTTAAAAAAAAAAGCTTTGGATGGATAGAATGAAAAGAGACTAATGCTCAAAAATACAATCACCACAAACCAGAGAAAAAGAAACAGCCCAAAGAAAAACAAAACCACCAAAGAACTAAGAGAACCAGGAAAGAAAGAAAGGAAAAAAGCTGCAACAATTGAAAAACCAATGGAAAAAAAACAGCAAATCCATCCAACTCAGAGAAGAGATCAGAACCACCAAGCAGCTGAAAATACCAATACAAGAGAAAGCGAGGAAAATAAGGATTTTCGAAAGAGGAAAAAAAAACCACTATTGAAAATTGCACCAAAGAAATTTGAGAAGAGTCCAACTTGAAGAGACCAAACCTGAGAGAAAATCAAAACTTAGCTAACGAGAGAAATACTAAAGAGCTTTAACTGCACATGACGGATTAGTAATGGATCAAAGCCAGCTAAACAATTTTGTTAGTTAAGTTGATAAATGTTTGGTCAACCAGTTAGCTGAATCTTGATTTTTGGAGTCTGCTAGAAAATAACAGCATTTCTTGTAATCGATTACCCTTCTACTAAACTTTAATAAAATGAATGAATTCAGCATCTTAAAAAGTAATTGCAAAATGAATCACCTTTATATACAAACTTGTGGTCCTAAAATGTCTGTCCTTTTGAGAAGTTACGCCACGCAATTTTTGCCACTTTTTTTTTCCTAATTGGTAGAAGTTAATTCTACTCCAACTTTTCTCTCTCTAGGGGTCAGGTGGGGTGGAGGTGGGAGTATCAAATGAATCTCTCAAGCAGAAGCACCGATGTACAGCCGCGAGTGCTAATTGCATAACATATACCATATACATGGCAATTGAAATTTCATTTATCTTTCACGTCTCTAGTTTTTCATTCTCTCTCCCACAGTGCAGTTTCATTCAACCCTCCAATTCGCTTCATTGGCGACCAAGAAGCCCCGTAAAAATCAAGAATATAGTATGGAAAATACCTTACGAGCGAGTTTCTTATATGAGTTTTTTATTTCCGGCAAGGTGGCATTTCGGCTAACATTCAACGTCGAATAGTGATCAGTAGCGGCGGCCCCTGTTGCTGCTGCACCACAGTGTACAAATGTTAAGCGACTTCTGGTTTGAAAATCCGTTCTCCTGAGTGGACCAACCACGCGGGACAATCCGGAATAGTTCGAGCTGGAACCAAAATTGATAGAAGGTGGGTTCGCAAAATTTAACACTTTAGGAACTGAAGATAGAAAAACTAGTCGAAATTTAGAAGTTGGGTTAAGATTGCCATTGCAGGGACTGCGAATACCGTTTAGTGGCATTATTCCTTGAGGTTGTGCTCAGGACTTCGCAAGAATCGGGGTTTTTGTATTAATAAAAACAGGGATGTACTGTAAAATAATGGGACAAATTATTGAAAATACATTTTAAATTGAACTCAAAAAAGAGAAAATACCTTTTAAATTTATATTTCGTTTCAATAATAATATTTGAAATTTTTTGTCCCAAAAAAAAATTGAAATTTAAAAAGTTTTGGGATAAAATACCTTTTTTATACATCATTTTGGAGTTGTGTTCTCTGGATTTCATTATCCGACAATCCATAGATTTATAAAATAACATAATATTTTTTTAATATTATTATTAATTTATAAAAAAAATTACATTTTTCATCCTAACGTTTGGGTTTGGTTTCATTTTGGTCCCTAAATTTTAAAACTCGACATTTTGGCCTCTAAGGTTTGAATTGACGTGACACCTATTTTTTATTTAAAAAATATTTTTAAAATTTATAAAATAAAAATAATATTAAATTAATAAAAATATATTACTTTTTATTCATTCTCTCTCTTCTTCATCATCATAACCACCACCACCCGTCGTTGTGTGCCAGCCCACCGCCATCATCATCATCTTTATTTTCATAAATTTTAAAACTCTAACGTTAACCCTAAGCTCTAAATCAAAAACCTTAAAATGGTCATCATCATCATTTATCACCATCATCTTCGTAATCGTCGTCATCATCATCATCTTCATCTCCATGATCATCATCTTTATTTTCATCTTAATCTCATCATCATCACGAAACCTTAAACGTTGAACCTCTAACCTCTAACTTTCAAATATTGATGCAAAAGCCTCTAATGTAGTTGCATGTGCATTAATCCAAAATATAAATTATGCAACCAAGTAATACCTAAAGTATTCCAGGGTCAAAACACAAGGAAGGGACAAGTAGTGCTAACGCCCTAGACTATCTATTTTTCTAATGACATAGTGCATGATGTATATAAATTGATATGATATACATTAAATTGGACTATTTTATGCAAACTTACGACTTCGTTTGGGATTGTTGTAGCTTTTAAAATAATAATTGATGGTAGTTGTACTTTTAGAAAAATTCGTTGTTATACAAAGCATATTAGCGCTTGGTAAATTTCAATTTTAAACATAAAAAAACAGTTCAAAACATTTAGTAAATTCAAATGATATTGTTATGATTTAGTTATAATGACTAATGTCATTAGAGAAAATATTAGTTTAGTTATTAACCATTTAGAATTTTTATAGTTTAAATTACAAATTATATTTTCTTATTGCTTTAAATTTGATGTGGAAAATCCTTACCGTAAGTGTACGGGTCAAGTTTTAATATAGTGTTTTCGTTTAAAACGAGTGTCGTCCTCTCAATTGGTTTTCTAGTTAAATTAATTACCGTGAATAGTCTCATTCAATTTTATTTAGAAAGTAGAACGTAATGAGAAAGATCAAATTAAAGCAACCAAACTATTAAGTGGAAATTCAAATGGAGAAGATTCTTAGGGAGTTGATTTCATCAATTGAGATTGAGTATTAATTAATAGGGTATGATTCTCAGCATGTTATTATCTTATAAGTCAAGGAAACTTAATTCACAACTATCTCTCCCGAACATAACTGATTCTCATGCATGCAATAAACCCGATATCCCTATCTAAATTCATCAGCATGCAAGACCTTAAATCTAGTCTTTTTTACAACTTCTAAAGTTATTTTAAATCTCCCGATCTTAGAGTTTTACTTCAGTCATGCAATCAAAATCTAAGCTAAACCCCCTCTCCCGAGCAAGATTCAACACAACATCGTTCAATCAATGGCCAGTCAATTGAAAGCAGTAAGAGTATAATTGCATGAATAAAATAGAGGCACAATCATTCCATAAATCAATCCAACAATCTAAAAGCCTACATCAATCCCTAAGACATTCAAATTAGTTACTCATAGTCTTGGAACTACAAACACTAATTGAAAGAAAAATCATAACAACAACTAGATAAAAGGTTAAAGGAATAAAACTCGAATCATTGAAGTCGCACGTCCCCGTCACGATCTCCATGAGCTCTTGCCTTGAATCCCGCTCCTTGTCCTTGCTCAAGCTCCCACAAGAGGTCTCCAATCGAAATTAGGGCTAAAAACTATCCAAATGAACTCCCTTAGGCCATGCAAAATCGTTAAATATTTATAGGAAAAATCTAGGTAGCGTCGAGACGTTAGGGACAGTGTCGAGACGCTACCCCTTTGTCACGTAGATTTAATAAGGAAAACATCACAACGTCGAGACGCTCTTGGCACAACATCTCGACACTGTGTCCTCGGGAAAAATGGCTTGGATCTTGCAGCAACGTCAAGACGTTGAAGGCCAGCATCGAGACGCTGAGCTCTCGGATCTAATGGTTGCTGCAGGTTTCGGCTTGATTCTTCTCCACTTCCTTTGCCTCTTTTTGCATCTCAAACGCTCGATCAACTTCCTAAATCAACAATTCATCCAAGAATGCATTTCCTACAAAGTAAACATCAAAGTGTATGATTTTGGTCAATTTAATCTAAAAAACTAACTAAAATATATATGGAAAAATAGCTCATCTTGTGAGCTATCAAACACCCCCAAACATAAGCTTTTGCTTGTCCTCGAGCAAACTAAAAATTATGCATAGGTTGTAAATGGATTTAAAAACACAACTCAGTCCTCAAGGTGAAGGATTGGAATTCCCAATTCCACTAAAGCGGAAGTGCAATAGGACCGTTCAAAATTAATTTTGTTTACACCAAAATACCCATACATTGGCAACAAAAACAAAATTCACAATTCTACAGGCTAAGCAGTTAATTTAGATCTAATTTAAAGAACGAGAAGCACAAACCTCCGTTGACGACTCTGAGAATCAAGAACGCTTCTTGATTGTGCCGCTACAACGAACACCACCATATAGTCATCCCAGCTATATCTCTGAGATTGGAAACGTGGTTGTGGGACCATGATCTTGTGTTTGGGAGAAAATTAATAGAGAAGAAAAACTCCCTGTATTGTGCTTGAGAGAGCATGAGAGAATGAGAGAGAGATTGAGGGAGAGATTGAATCTCCATAATGATACTGCCATCCATGACCCCTCAGGCGTGAGGCATGTGTGAGGGAGAGCCGATCAAATCTTGACTGTCCACCTCATCATATAGTTATCTCATAACTTCATTTAATATAATTAATTGATTAGATACAATTCAATTAATCAATTAAACACTTATCAATTAATCATATTAATTAATTAAGCATATGTGCATTTAAATCATATTTAAATGCATTTCTCTCACATAGTCTATAGTTTTAATTAAAATTAATCAAATCATATTTAATTAAATTAATTAAACTGCATTATTAATTAATTCTTTGATCAATTAAACACCACATATTTAATTGATATAACATTTGAATCATATTCAAATGTGCATCTCTCTGATAACCTATAGTTTTAATATGAATCAAAATTCAAATTAAAATTAATCTATAGATTAAATTTAATTAAATCACATTTAATTAAATTGATTAATTTATTTTATAATTAATTAAATATCATCCATATTAGAATCTCATTCTAATATTTCTCTCATATACTATATAGTTTAATTAAATTACATTTAATTTAAACTAAATTGAACAATTAATTAATTCATGATTAATTAATTTATTTATTAATTAAATGTCATATATTTAATTAGATATATATTTGAATTCTTTCAAATATATTATTCTCTCATTTAATAAAGTTTAACCTCATATTAAACTTTATATTATAATGTATCACTATACATTATATTAATTGTATCTCATACAATTAACTTGATTCCCAAGATGAATTTGAACTATTCAAATTCTTTCAAGATAAATTGTTCCCAATTACTCTTTACAAGCTAGCAGGGGGACCTAATGGACCTACAGATTAGAAGCTTCAATGATATGAGGTTAACTGACTAAACTCATTAATCGAGTTAACCAATATTCATTAACTGTGAGTCACTCCACTAAAGACCTACAGCTGCACTCTTCTCATTATAGAATGTTTTTGTGTCCACGGATATTGACCAATACTTCACGAGTGTTCGTAACTATAGTTGGGTCAAATTACTGTTTTACCCCTATGTTACATTTGTCTCCTTAAATACCAGTGCTCCTCTAATGAACAACTTGTTTATGATCCAACCATTAAACAGAAAGTCCCTCTCGGGCCAGTGAGAGGGCAGGATCCCTTTGTTCAAGACCCGGAGTCACCACTTAAGGAAACACTCATCCACTTCTCTTAGAAGCGAGAATGAGTGAATTCCATATTGCGTTGTCATGTCCCCAGCCTCCCACTTGGTCTCGCCCCCAAGAAGGTAGGCTTATTGAGTCAACATGCAGGCCACTCTCACTCGTACTAATCAATTGACAATCCCTCATGAGAAGGAGTTCATGACACCACTCAGGATTAAGACTGAGTTACCTAGGTCATCCTATTGAAATAATAATTTAACTAGTTAACGGTGTTACAACTAGTGGTTTACTATTTCGTGGTCCGGTCTTATGCAAACTCATTGCATAGGATACCCCCACTTGCATGTCTCCTACGTGGACGCCTTGGATCAATACGTCTGTATTGAAGGTGTTCATATAACACATGCGGAAGCAATTTTAGGATCGGAGGCACTTAACTACATCAATTTTAGAAAATGAAAACATGCTATCCAAATACCGTAAGGTGAGAGCAGAATTTTTACCAACCTTTTGGAGACCGATTCAACAACTCCCTTTGATTCATTTGATCACGAACGGTTGTGGACCACCTCTAGTGTCTTCCCTACTATTCTCCGGGCCAAGAACGACTTGTGGGAGTCTATAGAGATAGGGAATGGGAAGGGAATGCTTGAAGGTTCAAGCACTAGAGAGATATATGGAGATGAGTGAGTTTGAGACCAAAATCCAGCAGCATAACAATATGGAAAATGGCTCTCCTTCCTTTGAATCTGATTCATACTCCTTATATAGACATCTTCCATGCAAAGAGAAGCCTCATGACACTAGACACATGGTGAAATTGCAACTCAAAGTGGATTCTAGGTGTTTAATTCACAACACATGCAACTAGTGCATGGTTGTGTTGTTTTCCACTATGCATCAACATGCAAGAGTGGGAATGCCACTAAATCCACTTAAAATTGAATCTAAATTCTCAATTTTCAGCTTGCAATTCATTCCTATTTCAATTCAAAATTGAAATTGATTTCTAGGCAATTAATTTGTACAATTCCAAGTAATTTTTACATGATTAATCCAATTAATCTTTATCACCTAGTGCCATGAATTATATATGATTCCTAATACATATATATGGTATTCAAAACACTTTTAAATACTCAATCTCTCATTTTCTAATTTAATTCATAATTAAATTATTGTGTCAAACACAATTTACGATAATACCCGTTTTCCCGATTTTGAACGATTCAAAGCTTCCTATCTTTTTGTTCTAGGCTTTGTTCCGATATGAGCTAGTAGGGGGACCTAATGGACCTATAGATCATGGGCACCAACGATTCGAGGCTAACCGACTAATCTCATTATCCAAGCTAGCCAACATTCGTTAACTACCGGGACACTCCACTATAGCCCGATTGTTGCACTCCCCTCACTATAGACATATTTTTTGTCCACTTGATTTAACCATGATTAGTAAGTCGATCCTTCACAGGTTGTTCGTAGCTATAGCTAGGTCAAAAGCCCGTTTTAGCCCTATAGTACTTCTAGTTCCTTAAGTCCCACTGATCCTCTAATGAACAATTGGTTTATGGTCCAACCAATAAACCGAGTCCCTCTCGGGCCAATGAGAGGGCGGGATCCCTTTGTTCAAGCCCTGGAGTCAGCACTTAAGGGAACAACCTCTCTATTATCCCTAATTCGGGTAGGAGTGAATTCCTTCTTGCACGACTATGTCCCCAGCTATCTACCCGTTCCTATCCCTGAAATGGGAGGCTTATTGAGTCGGCGATACTGAGCCACTCTTACCTATGCAGATCTAAGGATAAGTCCGAATAAACAGGAGTTCATAGTTAGCTCAGGATTAAGATCGAGTTACCTAGGTCATCACATGAAATAGTCAGTCTCGTCAGTAAACGGTGTTATAAAGCGAGAGCGACTTATTTCTTGGTCCTGGTCTTATGCAAACTCATTGCATAGGACGCCCCCACTCGCATGTCTCTACATGGACGATTTAGGATCACATCGTCTATACCATCTATAAAGTGGGCCGCGTCTCATAGTGTCTCCAGAATAAGGTACCCAACCCTATCCCTATACTATAGACCGTTTTGGCTATTACTCAAGCTTGATCCACTTTTATGTCTCTACATAAAGCTCAAGTGTTCATCCTATAGCCATGGATCTTAGTTTATTGGATTTGGGTTATTATATGTGCAATTTACTTTATTCAGTAATAACTTTACTGAATTAATCTCGATAACGCCTTTATCGAATAAGTATATAATTCGTTTAACATTCACTATCTACGAGTTTTAGGACACCAATCCCAACATGTATCGAATACAGAGGGATTCGTATCTTATAGTGTTACTAGGATAAGGTACCCAACTTTATCCTTGTACTATAGACCTTTTAGGTTGTTACATATATGTATTGGGTTTTATGCCCTAAAACTCGTAGATAGTGAATGTAAACAAATTGTATACTTGTTTCAATAAATTGTTATTGAGTTTCTACAATAAAGTGTTATTGTTAAATATTGCACAAATTTGACCCAAATCCAATAAACTAAGATCCAAGGTTGTTTATATGTAACTTGAACTAGTATGTGGAGACATATGGGAATCGATGTTCAAGTAACAACCTAAAAGGTCTATAGTACAAGGATAAGGTTGGGTACCTTATCCTGGTAAAACTATGTGATACGACCCGCTTTGTATTTGATACAGACGTATTGATCAAAAACGTCCATGTAGTAAACATGCAAGCGGGAGTATCCTATGCAATGAGCTTGCATAAGACCAAACCACGAAATTGTCAACCACTAGTTGTAACATCGTTAACTAGTTAGGATACTGTTTCAATAGGATGACCTAGGTAACTCAGTCTTATTCCTAAGTGTGTCATGAACTCCTTCTCATGAGGGATTGTCCTTTGATTAGCATGGGTGAGAGTGGCCTATATGCCGACTCAATATGTTTTCCTTTTTGGGGACAAGACCGAGTGGGAGGCTGGGGACATTACAACACAAGAAGGAATTCCCTCATTCCCACTTCTAGGAGAAGTAGATGAGTGTTCCCTTAAGTAGTGACTCCGGGACTTGAACAAAGGGATCCCGCCCTCTCACTGGCCCGAGAGGGACTTTCTATTTAATGGTTGGACCATAAACAAGTTGTTCATTAGAAGAGCGCTGGTACTTAAGGAGACAGATTGTAACATATGGGTAAAACGGTAATTTGACTCAACTGTGATTACGGACACTCGTGAAGGATTGACTTACCGGTATAGGTCTATATCCATGGGCACAAAAATGTTCTACAGTGAGAAGAGTTCAGCTGTGGGTCTAGTGGAATGAACCACAATTAATGAATATTGGTTAACCTGATTAATGAATTTAGTCAGTTAACTTCATATCATTGGAGCTTCTGATATGTAGGTCCATCAGGTCCCTCTGCTAGCTCGTAAAGAGTAATTAGTAACAATTTATCTCGAATAGAATTTGAACTGTTCAAATTCATTATGGGAATCAAGTTAATTGTATGAGAAAAAATTAATATAATGTATGGTGATACATTATAATATAAAGTTTAATTTGTGATTAAACTTTATTAATTGAGAGAATTATATATTTGAAGGAGTTCAAATATATGGCTGATTAAGTATATGATATTTAATTAGTACATCAATTAATTAATTGTGGATTAATTAATTATTCAATTTAGTCTAATTGAATGTGATTATTTAATTAAACTATTGTATTATGAGAGAAATAAATATTTGAAGAAGTTCAAATATTAATATGAATTTGATTCATATTAAATTTATAGGATATAAGAGAATTTGAAGGAGTTCAAATTTTAATATGAATTTGATTCATATTATAGAATTAATTAATTGAAGGTCTGAAATTAAATATATGATATTTAATTGGGTAATTAATTAATTAATTAATAGAAGGTCTGAAATTAAATATATGATATCTAATTGGAAATTAATTATAGAATTAATTAATTGGGTAATTAATCAATTATGGAAGTGATTAATCACTTATGGAAATGATTAATTATGGAAAAAATTAGGGAAAAATACACTTTTGGTCCCTGAGTTTTGGGTTAAGTTACACTTTGGTCCTTGAGTTTTCAAACTCAACAAAATTACCCCTGAGGTTTGAGATAAGTAGCAATTTGGTCCCTGCCATCCATTTTGCCGTTAAATCTAATGGACTGCTGACGTGACACTATTATTTTAATTAAAAAAATTAATTTTTAAAATTTTTAAATACAAATGATATGAATCCTACCATGCTATCCAAAACTAAAGAAAAGCTTCAAAATGGAGATGCATTAAATGCACGCGAACTTCATTTATGACGAACCAAAGGCAAACTCAAGTTACATTAAATAAAGTCGAGTAACATAAATTTGAAGTCAAGTTGTATTTAACGAACTCAAGTTCAACTCAAGCTTCATTGAAGACAAGTCAAAGCGTCATTTATGGAACATGGACTTCAAGCTACTTCAAATGAGGCTTCATTTATGCATGGGAGGTTACAAACATTAAGTTGGCTGATTGAAAACTCCTATTCTCGGATTTATGGTGCCTTTTGAATGTATTTTCAGTTTTATGTCATTTTATTTACTTTTTAGGTTACATTTAGTTAATGGCTGATTATGGTCATAAAGTTGGAATGTTACAACTCTTGAAATGCCTCATGGAAGGTCTAGGGTTCAATTTTAAGGCTATATAATGCCATGTAATTCCTTTGTAAAAAGAGACTTGGAAATGTAGTAAAATAAGCCTTTGAGCTTTTCCTTTAGCCTAGAGCTAAGTTTCTTTGCAATTCTATGTAGTTTAGGTTGCATGCTGAGAATCATTCAAGCTTGACTTGATCAATCATGCTTGTGGAGTGATTTGAATCTCAAACAAGTTTTCTTGCCTTGAGATATTTTATCGACAAGGTAATCCGGTTTTTACTTTCCTTGGGTTGATTTTCAAATCGGTTTTGGGGTTTTCATATTTGAGATCTAAAGGTCTTGTTTTTCAGCAAGGTTGTTAGATCCATTTCTTGGGAGTTTCTTAACATTTGGTATCAGAGCTGCTTTGATTCATAACAACAAATATATTAAAATAATAAAAATATTATTATTTTATTATTATTTTTTAATTCTTTCTCTCCCTCTTTCTTCTTTCTTCTTTCTCTTCTCCATCTCTTTCTTCCTTCTTCCCCATCTCCTTCTTCTTCAACTCCCGTGGCCGGCTGCCGGCGTACGGCGGCGGCGGCGGCCGCCAGATTTTTTTTTCTTTCTTTCTTCTTCTTCCCCTCTTCTCTTATTCTCCTTTCTCCTTCTTTCTTCTGAAGACGCCACCGTCAGTTTCAGATATGGGGAAGAAGACGCCACCGTCGGTTTCAGATCTGGGGAAGAAGACACCACGCATTTGAAATCTTGCCAGCGTCGACTTCAAGAGGTCGCCGGCGGTTGAAAACCCCAACCAGATCTCTCTCCCTCGCCTTCTCTTTCCCTCGATGTCCCTTTCTTTCTCTGTTCTGTCCGAAAAACCAGATAACACGAGCTCGTCTTCACTCGCCGTCACCAAATCGCACCAGATAACACGCCAAACTCCTCAAACGTACTGCCCGCCGCTGCATACCCACGAGCTTGTCTTCACCCGCCACCAAATCGCACCTAGCCCGATTTTGCGAGATGGGTTTTTAAGTTTTTTCTCGTTCTATTTTGAAGAGCAAGGAGAAGAGACTATCGATTACATCCCCGGAGTGTCGAAGATTCACCTTGGAGATTTGCCCACTTTCTTCTTCGGCAATGGCCTCAAAGTCGTCGGATCCAGCGTGAACTTCGCCCGTTCAGTTGACAGAGCCCAATTTCTCCTCTTCACCTCTGTTTACGAGCTCGAATCCTCCGTAATCGACGTTTTGAAAGTGAAGTTTTCCTTCCCAGTCTACACAATCGGCCCCAGTACCCCATATTTCGAGCTTAAAAGCAACCCAATTGCTCCAAACGACGGCGGCGACTCTAAAAACTACCTCTGGTGGCTGGACTCTTAAGTAGAGGGCTCTGTTTTGTACGTTTCGCAGTGGAGTTTGCTTTCAGTTTCGAGCACCCAAATGGATGAGATCATCGCCGGCGTGAGAAACAGTGGCGTACGGGTCTTGTGGGTGGTGCCGACCTCTTCCCCAATTTTCCCTCTTTTCTTAAAAAAAAACGAAAAAAAAAACAGAAGAAATAAAAGAAAGGAGAAGAAGATAAAGAAAGGAAGGAGAAGAAAGAAAAAAGAAATAAAAAAGAAAAAAATTACCGACGGCCGGTGGCCGGCGGCGAGCGGCCGTCGTCGGTGGAATGTGGTTGTGGTTGGAAGAAGATGAAGGGGGGTTGGGTTGAAGGAGAAGAAGGGTTGGGTTGAAGAAGAAGGGAAGGAAATAAAAAATATTAAAAAAATAATATATTTTAATTATTTTAATATATTTTTATTTTAAAAAATGAGAAATTAATTTTTTTTAATAAAAAATATGTGCCACGTCAGCCTTCTGTGAGAGTTTAACAGAAAATTTGACGGAGGGACCAAAAGTTTAACGAAATCCAAACCTCAGGGGTAAAATTGTTGAGTTTGAAAACTCAGGGACCAAAGTGTAACTTAACCCAAACCTCAGGGACCAAAAGTGTATTTTTCCCAAAAAATTAATTATTTATGGAAATAATTGATTATTTGTGAATATTTTATTCATGGTCTTTTTCCTATAAATAGAACACTAAACCTAGGGTTTAAGTGATACAAAATAAGGCCACAAGAATTCACTCTTGCATTCTCTCTAGCCTCCCTAGCCACTCTCTCATATTCCCTCAACCAAGAACACAAAGAGGAACTTTTTCCTCTTTGTGTTTTTCCCATTCAAGATTGGGTAATCCCACAACTACGTTCCTAATCTTAGAGTCATAGCGGGGAAGATCAATTGACGGTGTTCCAATTGTTGACGCTTGGACCCTATGAAATTAAGAAAGACGTTCTTGATATTTCAGAGACGACAACGACAGTATGTTTGCTTCTCCCCTTTTGATTAGTTCTAAGGTTGTATGCTTAGTGTTGGGTTCCTAGAGTGAATAAAAATGCGATATAAAAATGCTCTAGAACTCTGTGCAAGTATACACAGTCCGCAGCAAGTAATAAGTATTATCAATCCAAGGCCTGAACTAGCTCCCACTTTATCTATTTTGTATAACTTTTTAATGGTTTCAAAGATGGTAAAAATGGTTGGTTTTTATAAGAATAATGCTGAATCAAAATAAATGACAGAACAAAGAATAAACAAATAAGCAGACAGATTAGAAACAGGCGCTGGTCAGGATTTAGTAATTGTTTTTAAAAGATGCTCTAGTAATATTATTGATCATGCAAACTCTCGCAGTATTATTAGCGGATTCCTCCCGGAACTCCGGATTTTTTGGAATGTGTTTCAACCCCAATGAAGTACGACCGATCAAGCACTAGGCAACTGGCTATCCCTAGCTCAGTCACTGGCGTTCACCAATACATAATGATCGTAGTGTGATTAATCGCCAGACACTCCCTAAATCATCCCTGAAACTAGAGAGAGGTATTCATACCGGCTGTCCAAGCGGGCATAAAATAGAAATGAACACAACAATTAATCAAGATGCATAGAATCAATATTTATTACTAAAGTTAAGCACGACAATCACATAGTTCCTAACCAACGCCTAAGCTACTTAGTTCGTAATATGCATGGAAACACACGCTACAATCTGAGTAGGCATGTCCATAATTACAAGATAATAAAAGGAAATGCTAATCTCCTCGATCAGCTTGCAATAATGGTCTTCTAGGTGGTCTCCAATCTCTCTCCTCTATTCGGCTCCCAAAGGTGGAAGGAACTTCCCAAGAATGGAATGTTTTCTCCCAAAAGTGGAATGATCTTGACTTGGGCGGCTACTTCCTTTTATAGAAGGATAGGAGGCTTGAATTAGGTCAACATGGACACGTGTAAGGCTCTCCTTGCTCCTTTATCCCGAAAATAATTCAACAGAAGTCGGTTCATGAAGTTGGCTAACGAGCTGTGACGTGGCAGTTCGTCTCCCAGTTTTGCTGCAGCACAGAATTTGCTCCCTCAAGTCGCCCAGCAACAGATTCTGCACAAAATGATTTCCAAAGCTTCAATTCTTCCAAATGGGTTAAAACATGTAATATACATATAAACCAACCCTATTAAGCACAAAAGACACGCAAATCAATATAGAAATGAGGCCTAAATAACTACCTTTTGGGCAGTTATCACACCCCCAAACTTGAACTATTGCGCGTCCCGAGCAATACTAACCAACCTTCCCTTAAGAATTCAAAACATTAGACAAAGCATAGCTTAATCAAAACAGATAATCCAACACTACCTTCAACCTTTACCTGAGCACTCTGCAAAACCAAGCTCTGCTGCAGCAAAATAATTCTTCCGGTATGGACAAATAATCACCACTTTTAACTCAATTCTAAGAACTTGCCACAGCTTAGCTCTATTACCAGACATATCAAAACACATTTTCAAGGGGTTTATATTTTTGTTTTTCAGACTTAAAGCAGCCCTACAGTCATAAGCTCTTAAGCACGGGATGACCCACTTTATGGTGCAGTATACCCTTGCCTCAAACTTATCACCAACTAGGCTCAATACTCATTGCAAAGCTAAAAAATCCTTAGTTATTCTATCTCTTGCCCCTCAGAATGGCGACATTTTATGATGAAGCTCACCTAAGTTCTGGGAGACAGAAAACTGCTGGATCATCATTCATCCTTCAAAACTTTTGCTCCATGAATTTTCTCAGCAAAATTTTCAACAACCACTTTTTTCAGCAAATAATTTTTCATCATTCTTCACATTTCCTAGGTCACCTTTTTACGCGAAGACAAACTGTGGGTATCACAAATGTCCCCGGTTACTCAATAACCTAACAAATTGTTTCACGAAGGAGGGGAATGCTCGAGCAAAACTATTGGAGTAGCAAAAAGTCCCCCAAACTTAAATTATTCATTGTCCTCAATGAATTATCAGTTTTGGCAATTATACCCCCAAACTTAAATTTTTCTATCTGAATTTTAAACCTAAGCGCGGGACTAGAACTAAGCTAAAAGTGGATCAAATAAGTCAACACTACCTCCAGAATCTTCTTTGCCGCAGCAACGACCAGGCCAGAAGAAATGCTCAAGCAAAAGGTTTCTGGAGATCAGAATACCTTGATCTGATTAAGCTTAGCCAGTCCAAGCTTCAAAAATTCAGAAGGAATTAGTTAAGTTAAATTTACTCAGTGCTTATGGAACAGAAATAACTTCGGAAATTTCATTAAAACAAAGAGAAAGGAATTACAAAAGCAGATAAATTTTTGTAGAAGCAGAAACATTAAAAAGAAACAAGCAAACATATTAGCCAGCGGGGTCAGATATGCGCGAGCAAACAAAAATGGAAAAACAAAAGTAATGCTCACTCAAAATCATCACATTAGTCAGTCTTCCTGACCCTGCTCTTCATCATCCTCCTCTTCTCTTTCAACAGGTGGGGGTGGAATCCAAGGGTTCAACAGATCCTCAGGGAATGCTGGAAGGGCTGGATACGGCTTGGAAAAATTCTCTTGCAGCGCCTTCTTCAGATTGGCATCACGAGTTCTAACATAGTTCCAGAAGGTTAAAGCTTGCCTCTCGGCAAACTCTTGCCTGCTGGCCGAAAGTGCGAGTTGTTCTAAAACCGTGTTGATGCCGTAGATAAGCCCACCTTGACGTGCCTCCTGCATACGCTGAAGCCGCGCCAAGTTAGGCGTATCTATAATTCCCTTGTCAAACAGGATAACATCTCCCTCATCCACTGGAACCCCTGCTCTTCTGCAAAGCATCGTGATTGTGTTCGGAAAGAACAGTTTCCCCACTTTCTTTTTCCAACAACCAGAAATCTCATTAACAATCATCTTCCCTACATCAATGCTAAGAGACCGCAAAATCGCGAAAGTCAGAAGAACCCGTTCCCTCGAGACCGTCGAGTCATGAGTCGTTGGAAGCATCCTCTGTCTAATAAATCCCATCCACGTGTTCGCTTCCCTCTTCAGATAAGCTGACTGAAATGTCCTTTTCCCTGTCTTGGACAGCTGCCACCGTGCCCCTTCAATACCCACCTCCCGCACAGCATCACTTAACTGCTCATTAGATGGCGCTACAGTCATCTCATTATAAACTGCATGGGGGAAATTCTGAAGGTTATACAGTGCATTGATAGCACTAGGACTCCAGTCTACCTCGACTCCTCGAACAATCACCTGGAAACCATCTTCTTTATCAATATTAGCATAAAATTCACGCACCACCTGTGCGTTTACAGACTCAGGCTTCGCACAAAACAACTCCCAGCCATGGTCTACAATGCCGGTCCTCAGAAAATGTGGAAGATTACCGCTAAATCCTCTTTCAAACAGGAAGTCTCTTTTCAGCAGCTCAGCGTATTTTGCTCTGGAAAAATTGTTGATGAAGCGACCATGTTCTTCTATTTCATCAGGTTCCTCCGATGCTTCAGCAACACTTTTGCCCTTTTCCGCCCTTCGCTTGAGCAACCGCTCTTCCTCAGCCTTTTTCTCTGCCTCTTCTCTTGCTCTTTCTTCGGCTTCCTTCTTCTCACGCTCTTCTCTCTCTGCATTCTCTTTTTCAGAATCCGTGGTTGGAGGCGAAGGAGCATCAGTTCGGCCAACCCTAACGCGACCTGCTTTCCTCTTAATGTGGCGACGTTTCGGTGCACCTGGCATGATCACCTCCACTCGAGCCTCCTGCACCGGCTCATTATCCGTTACCTGAACATCTTCTGCCTGTTGCTCTTGCACATCCTCGGCCTGCTTTTCTTGAACTTCTTCTGAAATTTCTTCTCGAACTTCCTCGGTATTTTCCTCTCAAACTTCCTCTGTTTGCTCCTCTTGAACTTTTTCTGTATCCGCGACTCTCTGCTCAACCTCCTCTGGGTTCTGTACATCAGGTTCTTGCGGGTCTCCTTCTTCAACTGTAGCAGCAACAACCTCTGTTGCCTTTTCTTGTTCCTCAGCCCTCTGTTGTTGTCTTCGTCTCTTGGCTTCTTTCTCCTCTGGTGTTTTTTTCTTCTTCGCCTTTACCTTCTACACCTCAGGGGTAACAGGTACCTCTTCCTCCTCATTCTCTCTTTCTTTCCTCGCTCTTGTTTTTGCCATGAAGGACTCAAGGGTTTAACAGAGAAAGAAAGCGAAAACGAAAGCAAAAGATCGAAGCAAGAAGTTGAAGTAAGAGAAACGTACCGAGGGTTGCCAATAAATAAGGCTTCAGCAAAATAAAATCCTAACAGAAAGATCTTGCTTTCATTAAATTGAAATTACCGTTTTAAATCGCATGCAACCGGTAGAATTAAACCATCCAATGGTAAAATCTGGAATTCAAACGCCCATGGTAAATAATTATGCGTTTTCAAATAGCCAGACCGTTGGATCATTCCTGCATGACACGTGGCAGCATCCATGCAATCTACCTGCCCATAGAAAATTCAAAATCGAACGGTAAAAATAATTACTCCAACAAACCCCTCCTTATTCGGACGATTCGCTTCAGCCATAACTTTGCCGCAACAACTTTCTGAACCTGAAGAGTCCTGGATACATAATTCGAATTTCAAAGCAGGAAAATCAAATCTTTTAAATTCAAATTTAAATTTAACCGATCAAATCAAATCTAATCCCCTTTTTTTTATTTATTTATTTGCAGCTGAATTAATTAGAGGAAATCTTTATTAAACCTACACTAATTAAAATGTAAATCTAAACTAAAATCTAATAAAACCGAATCTAAGATAATTCAATTAAATAAACGAAAAATAAAAAACAAAATCAAATTCAAATAGACATAGATAAAATCTAAAATAAATTCTACGGAATTAAAAATAAAAACAGAAAATAAATCATTAAACGAACTAAATCTAGAATACTCGAAATTAAAAATAAATCAGCGAAAAAATAAAATTAAAATAAACTCTGGGAGCTCAAAATATTGCTCTGTAAAATGCTCCCGCAAACATCTTGCTCTCTCACTCATCAACCAACTTTAGGGAAGGATATTTCATCTGGAACTCCTCTCCCCAATAATGCTTGACACGCTGACCATTCACCTTGAATACTCTTCCATCTTTTTCATCTTGCAAAGTAATTGCTCCATGGGGGAAAACCTCAATCACAATAAATGGCCCTGACCATTTAGATTTAAGCTTCCCAAGAAACAATTTCAATCTAGAATTATAAAGCAAAACTTTTTGACCTTTTGCAAACTCTTTAGGCTTAATTTTCTTGTCATGCCACAACTTAGTCTTTTCTTTATACATTTTCGCATTCTCATAAGAAAATTGGCGAAATTCCTCCAATTCGTTAAGCTGTAACATCCTCATTGCCCCTGCACGAATCAAATCAAAATTTAATTTTTTCAAAGCCCAAAACGTTTTATGCTCTAGCTCTAATGGTAAATGACAAGCTTTCCCATATACTAACCGATAGGGAGACATCCCTAGAGGAGTCTTATAGGCTGTCCTATAAGCCCAAAGAGCCTCATCCAACCTAAAAGACCAATCCTTTCTAGATGGATGGACTACTTTTTCTAGAATTGATTTAATTTCCCTATTACTTATTTCAGCTTGACCATTAGCCTGTGGGTGATAGGGGGTAGCTATCCTATGCTTGATTTCATACTTAGCTAAAAGCTTAGTTAAGATATTATTAACAAAATGTGTACCCTCATCACTTATTAGAGCTCTAGGTGTCCCAAACCGCGCAAAAATGTGCGATTGGAGAAACCTTGAAACCGTCTTGGCATCACTCTGATGGCATGCAATGGCCTCCACCCACTTGGACACGTAATCTACTGCTAATAAGATAAAAACATTGCCATTAGAAGGAGGAAATGGCCCCATAAAATCAATACCCCACACATCGAATAACTCCACTTCCAAAATGTAAGTAAGAGGCATTTCATCTCTTGGCCCCAAGTTTCCTCTCCTTTGGCAAGCATCACATTGCTTGTAGAACCAATGGGCATCCTTAAACAAGGTAGGCCAGAAGAATCCACAATGCAAAATCCTCATAGCTGTCCTCTGACCGCTGAAATGGCCTCCATACGGCGAGGAGTGACATTCCTCCAGGATTTCCTTTGCTTCATCACCTGAAACACACCTACGAATAATACCGTCAGAGCATTGCTTATACATAAATGGCTCATCCCAATAGAAAAATTTTGCATCATGCTTAAACTTTTTCTTCTGCCTCCAATCCATGTCAATAGGAGTGACTCCTTTTACCAAAAAGTTGGCAATATCAGCATACCAAGGGATCTCCTTTACTACCTTTACCTCAACAGCGAAAAGCTGTTCATCTGGAAAAGAATCGGAAATGGCAGATTGCTCCAGCAAAGATGATGATGGATCAAGACGAGACAAATGATCTGCAATGACATTCTCTGATCCCTTCTTATCCTTTATCTCCAAGTCGAACTCCTGCAATAATAAAACCCAACGAATTAGTCTAGGCTTTGCATCTTTCTTTGACATTAAATACCTTATTGCTGCATGATCCGTGAACACCGTGACTTTGGATCCAACCAAATATGGCCGGAATTTCTCAAAGGCAAACACAACAGCTAACAACTCCTTTTCAGTAGTTGTGTAGTTGACTTGTGCCTCACTTAAAATCCTGCTTGCATAATATATAGGATGGATAAATTTGCCCTGCTTTTGCCCCAGCATTGCACCTACTGCAGCATCACTCGCATCGCACATTACCTCAAATGGTAAATTCCAATTAGGTGCACAAAGAATGGGTGCTGAGATTAAAGCAGCCTTCAATGTCTCAAAAGCCTTCCTACAATCTGCATTAAAGTCAAAAACATGATCAGTGCACAATAAGTTACAAAGAGGTTTACTGATTTTGGAAAAATCCTTTATGAACCTTCTATAAAATCCCGCATGACCTAAAAAACTCCGAATCCCCTTCACTGAATTCGGTGGTTCTAATCTTTCAATAACCTCAACTTTTGCTCTATCAACTTCTAGACCATTCCTAGAAATCCTATGACCTAACACTATGCCCTCCTTCACCATGAAGTGGCATTTCTCCCAATTAAGAACTAGATGGGTATCCTCACATCTTTTTAACACCTGACCTAAATTATCTAAACAACTCTGAAAAGACCTTCCAAAAACTGAAAAATCGTCCATGAATACCTCAACAGTGGACTCAATCATATCAGAAAAAATTGCTAACATACACCGCTGAAATGTTGCTGGAGCATTACAAAGGCCAAAAGGCATTCGCCTGAAAGCAAACGTCCCATAAGGGCAGATGAAAGTGGTTTTTTCCTGATCCTCAGGAGCAATAGTAATCTGGTATACCCAGAATAACCATCCAAGAAACAGTAGTAGGCCTGACCAGCCAATCTATCCAACATCTGGTCAATAAATGGCAGAGGGAAGTGGTCCTTACGGGTGGCTTTATTAAGCCTCCTGTAATCCATGCAAACCCTACAACCAGTTACTGTCCTAGTTGGGATCAACTCATTGTCTTTATTGCTTACCACAGTGACACCTCCTTTCTTAGGAACACATTGGACAGGGCTTACCCAATTGCTGTCTGCAATTGGATAAATGATGCCAGCATCCAACCATTTAATCACCTCCTTTTTAACCACTTCTTTCATTGTAGGGTTAAGCCTTCTTTGTTGCTCAATACTCCTAAAGGATCCCTCCTCTAGAGTGATTTTGTGCATACAAAAAGATGGGCTAATCCCCTGAATGTCAGCCAGTGTCCAACCAATAGCCCTGCGGTATTGCTGCAGCAACTTTATTAAGGCCTTCTCATGATCCGGCATTAAATCTGATGCAACAATAATGGGCAACGTCTCACCCTCCCCAAGATACACATACTTTAGATGATCCGGCAAGGGCTTCAAATCTAAAGTAGGTGCCTCAATCAGGGATGGCTTAATCGGGGGAGCCTTCCTTTGATCTAAATCTAAAGACTCAAAAACATCCTCACACCTAAACAATTCTTTTTCATTTTTTCTTTCTAAAGGACAAACCTCTAAATCTTCTACACTAACCTCTCCATGATTTTCCAAATGCTTATTTGCCGAATCCCGAATTGCTGTCTCAATAATTGTGCTCTCCAGAATCCTAATGAAAGAGCAATCTTCCATCTCGTCTGGATACTTCATGGCCTTAAACACATTAAATTTTACTTCCTCGTTACAGACTCTCATTGTTAATTCCCCTTTTTGAACATCTATTAACGCCCTACCAGTAGCCAAAAATGGACGTCCTAGAATAATTGGGACATCTTTGTCAGCCTCATAGTCTAAAATAATGAAATCAACAGGAAATATGAATTTATCTACCTTTACTAAGACATCCTCAATTTTCCCCTCTGGATATGTGGTAGACCTATCAGCTAGTTGGAGTGTAACTGTGGTAGGTCTAGCTTCACCAATACCTAGCTTTCGATAGACCGAAAGAGGCATAAGGTTAATGCTTGCACCTAAATCACAGAGTGCTCTACCTAACTCTTTTCCACCTATAGACACAGGTATAGTAAATGATCCTGGATCCTTAGCCTTGGTTGGTAGCCCATTCTTAAGAATAGCACTACATTCCTCAGTAAGAGATACAGTTTCAAACTCACCTAACCTCTTCTTTTTAGTTAAAATATCCTTAAGAAATTTAGCATAATTAGGCATTTGCTCTATAGCTTATACTAAAGGGATATTTATATGCAGTTGCTTAAGAATCTCTAAAAACTTTTTAAATTGACCATCCTGATTCTTAGGCCTTTGCCTTTGTGGAAAAGGTAGAGGTGGTACATAAGGTGGGGGTGGCACATAAGGTGGTTCCACATCTGGAACAGAACCAGATGCTCCAGCATCTTTATTGCTACCTCCAGCACCCTGACCAGACTCCAACTCTTTCTCAACAACAACAACATTTCTATCACAATTATTATCTGTATCCTGGGTTTTACTAGGCTCTTTTCTTTCTTCTAGGGGTTTACCACTCCTAAGAGTCACTGCCTTTACCTGCTCCTTACCTTCCCTTCTAGGGTGTTCAGTATCTGATGGAAGTTTCCCTTGAGGCCTTGCCTTCAGCTCATTGGCTAGCTGACCCACCTGCAATTCCAGGGCTCTCATTGAAGCTTGATTACTTTGAATTGCGGCGTCTGTACGAGCCATAAATTCTTTCATCATTGCCTCGAGAGAATTCCCCGAATTTTGCTGGGGCAAAGCCTGCTTATTTTGCTGGGGCAATACCTGCGCTTTAGCAAATCCCGGCTGGTTCACCTTTTGCTGTGTTTGCACATTACTCCCGTCCTCCCCAAGCGAAGTTGGGGTGGTTGCGCCAACCTGGATTATAAAAGTTAGAATAAGGGTTATTCCTCTGATTAGCTACAAAAAACACAGAAGCTGGATTGCTGGGGCAAAACTCGTAGTTGTGGTTTTCACCACAATAGACACAAGCTTCCTCTGCAACTTGGTTCACCACTCCAGCAGGCTCCACAACTTGGTTCATCAAAAAGTTCTAGCACCAAACCACTAAAACGCATACACAAAACAGATTAGATAAAAACTTATTCAAGTCCCCGGCAACGGCGCCAAAAACTTGTTGGGTTCCTAGAGTGAATAAAAATGCGATATAAAAATGCTCTAGAACTCTGTGCAAGTATACACAGTCCGCAGCAAGTAATAAGTATTATCAATCCAAGGCCTGAACTAGCTCCCACTTTATCTATTTTGTATAACTTTTTAATGGTTTCAAAGATGGTAAAAATGGTTGGTTTTTATAAGAATAATGCTGAATCAAAATAAATGACAGAACAAAGAATAAACAAATAAGCAGACAGATTAGAAACAGGCGCTGGTCAGGATTTAGTAATTGTTTTTAAAAGATGCTCTAGTAATATTATTGATCATGCAAACTCTCGCAGTATTATTAGCGGATTCCTCCCGGAACTCCGGATTTTTTGGAATGTGTTTCAACCCCAATGAAGTACGACCGATCAAGCACTAGGCAACTGGCTATCCCTAGCTCAGTCACTGGCGTTCACCAATACATAATGATCGTAGTGTGATTAATCGCCACACACTCCCTAAATCATCCCTGAAACTAGAGAGAGGTATTCATACCGGCTGTCCAAGCGGGCATAAAATAGAAATGAACACAACAATTAATCAAGATGCATAGAATCAATATTTATTACTAAAGTTAAGCACGACAATCACATAGTTCCTAACCAACGCCTAAGCTACTTAGTTCGTAATATGCATGGAAACACACACTACAATCTGAGTAGGCATGTCCATAATTACAAGATAATAAAAGGAAATGCTAATCTCCTCGATCAGCTTGGAATAATGGTCTTCTAGGTGGTCTCCAATCTCTCTCCTCTATTCGGCTCCCAAAGGTGGAAGGAACTTCCCAAGAATGGAATGTTTTCTCCCAAAAGTGGAATGATCTTGACTTGGGCGGCTACTTCCTTTTATAGAAGGATAGGAGGCTTGAATTAGGTCAACATGGACACGTGTAAGGCTCTCCTTGCTCCTTTATCCCGAAAATAATTCAACAGAAGTCGGTTCATGAAGTTGGCTAACGAGCTGTGACGTGGCAGTTCGTCTCCCAGTTTTGCTGCAGCACAGAATTTGCTCCCTCAAGTCGCCCAGCAACAGATTCTGCACAAAATGATTTCCAAAGCTTCCATTCTTCCAAATGGGTTAAAACATGTAATATACATCTAAACCAACCCTATTAAAGTGCATAATTTGGCCAAATAATACTCAAAGACTACTAAAATTAACCGGGGAAAATAGCTCGCTATGCGCGCTATCATCATCATCATGCAAAAACAACATCCATAAACAATCATAGGATTCAACAATAAGCTCAAAGCATAGCCTGAACTCAGATGCTCAAGGGCTCAACAAAGCAAAATATTTCACCCCCAAACTTAAAACATGCATTGTTCTCAATGTATAGAAGAACTAAAGCCTAAACATGCATGAGAACAAAAAAAAAAAAAAAGATAAAGGGTGAACAATATTGCCCTAGAATGATAACCTTGGAGGTGTTCATATAACACATGCGGAAGCAATTGAAGATCGGAAGCACTTAACTCATTCAATTTTACTCCTAAAGCATGCATGTTCTAGAAAAGACAGAACAGAGAGTTTAGAGAACACCAACCTTTGTAGCTCACTAATGAGGAACTCCTTGTGGTGTTTTCTTCTCCTATGCTCCTTGCACAACCTCAAGAGTCTTCCCTACTATCCTCCGGGCCAAGAACGACTTGTGGGAGTCTATATAAGATAGGGAATGGGATGGGAATGCTTGAAGGATCAAGCTATGGAGAAGTATGAGAGATGAGAGAGCTTAAGTGTAAATTCCAGCAGCATAACAGTATGGAAAATCACTCTTATGACTTGAATCTGATTCATAACCCTTATATAGACATTCTCCATGTAAGGAGTAGCCTCAAGACACAAGACACATGGTAGTCTTGCAAGCCAAAGTGGATTCTAAGTGTCCATTTTACAAGACATGCAACTATTGCATGAGGTGAGTTGTTTTCCACTTTGTATCTTCATGCAAGAGTAGGAATCCAACTTAATCCACTAATTACATCTTTGAAATCTGATTTCAAGCTTGCAATTTAATGTTAATTTCAATTCCAAATTGAATTTAACATTAGGAAATTGATTTTGAGACATTTCAAAATGATTTCTTATGATTAATCCAATTAATCATACTAATCTTGTGCAATATATGATTCCTAATACATATATATGGTATTCAAAACACTTTTAAATACTCCATCTCTCATTTTCTAATTTAATTCATAATTAAATTATTGTGTCAAACACAATTTACGATAATACCTTTTTTTTTCCGATTTTGAACGATTCAAAGCTTCCTATCTTTTTGTTCTAGGCTTTATTCCGATATGAGCTAGTAGGGGGACCTAATGGACCTATAGATCATGGGCTCCAACGATTCGAGGCTAACCGACTAACCTCATTATCTAGGCTAGCCAACATTCGTTAACTACCGAGACACTCCACTATAGCCCGATAGTTGCACTCCCCTCACTATAGATGTATTTCCGTCCACTTGATTTAACCATGATAAGTAAGTCGATCCTTCACAGGTTGTTCGTAGCTATAGCTAGGTTAAATGACCGTTTTACCCCTATAGTACTTCTAGTTCCTTAAGTCCCACTGATCCTCTAATGAACAATTGGTTTATGGTCCAACCAATAAACCGAGTCCCTCTCGGGCCAATGAGAGGGCGGGATCCCTTTGTTCAAGCCCCGGAGTCAGCACTTAAGGGAACAACCTCTCTACTATCCCTAATTTGGGTAGGAGTGAATTCCTTCTTGCACGATTATGTCCCCAGCTATTTACCCGTTCCTATCCCTGAAATGGGAGGCTTATTGAGTCGGCGATACTGAGCCACTCTCACCTATGCAGATCTAAGGATAAGCCCAAATAAACAGGAGTTCATAGTTAGCTCAGGATTAAGATCGAGTTACCTAGGTCATCACATGAAATAGTCAGTCTCGTCAGTAAACGGTGTTATAAAGCGAGAGTGACTTATTTCTTGATCCTGGTCTTATGCAAACTCATTGCATAGGACGCCCCCACTCACATGTCTCTACATGGAAGATTTAGGATCACATCGTCTATACTATCTATAAAGTGGGCTGCGTCTCATAGTGTCCCCAGAATAAGGTACCCAGCCCTATTCCTATACTATAGACCGTTTAGGCTATAACTCGAGCTTGATCCACTTTTATGTCTCTACATAAAGCTCAAGTGTTCAACCTATAGCCATGGATCTTGGTTTATTGGATTTGGGTTATCTAATGTGCAATTTACTTATTCAGTTATGACTTTACTGAATTAATCTCGATAACAACTTTATCGAACAAGTATATAATATTTGTTTAACATTCACTATCTACGAGTTTTAGGGCACCAATCCCAACAAACCTCCTAATACAAGCAAGCACAGAGCCACGGGATAAAAAGACCTACAAAACAAAAACAACACTCAAATAAAAAACACAAACAAAATAAACTAACTAACTTGGGTTGCCTCCCAAAAGCGCTTAGTTTAACGTCGTTAGCTTGACGTTTTGATCGTATATGCGTCATGGAGGTCGAATGTCAGGAGTTCCACTGGTGGTGCTCTTGCTTGTACCCTTTATATGACCAATTATCAATGCCTCAGAGTGATCCTTAGAGTCCTCAAATGCTTTAAGAACTTCTTTCTCCTGTTGGACTCTAATGATGAGCTCCTTGCGCTCAATATCAATGATTACTCACCCAGTAGCGAAGAATGGTCTCCCAGAATAACTGACATTAAAGGATTCTCTTTAACATCCATTACATACGAATCAACAGGCAGAAAAAATTTACCTATTTTAATCAACACATTCTCAACAATTCCAATCGGACTAACAACAGATTGGTCAGCCAATTGCAGTTTTACAGCTGTAGGTTTAATTTCTCCTATTTCTAACTTCTTGCATAATGTTAAGGGAATCACATTAATACTAGCCCTTAGGTCACATAAAGCACAAAAAGAATGAGTACTAAAGCTGCAAGGAACAAAAAAACTCCCTGGATCAATTAGTTTTGTAGGTACCCTCTGCTGAAGTCTCGCACTGCAAGTCTCCGTGAGGTACACTGTCTCTATTCTTTTCTCTTTCTTCTTTTTAGAGAGCCATTCTTTCATAAACTTGATGTAACTGAGCATCTGCCCCAAAGCCTCTGCAAAAGGTAGATTAATATTTAAACTCATAAAAACAACTTTAAATTGAGCTTCACAATTCTTTTTCTTCTTTTTCTTTTGCTTAGGAAATAAAATAGTAGGGGAAGGGACAAAGAGAGTAGTAGTAAGCTTTTCAGCATATTTTGAGGGTGACTTCTCTTCCACTTCTCTAGTGGTGATTGTTGGTTCAGTAGTCTGCTGTTCCTCAGCTACTTGGATTTCCTCCACTTGATGCACAGTGATGGCCTTGTAGTACTCCACCTGGGGCCTCTCCGACTCAGCTGGGACTTTACCTTTTTACATGGTGTTCACAACATTCACCAACTGTCCCAGCTGAGTCTCTATGTTTTTATTTGCTGCACTATGGCCCGTCACTGGGGTATTTACTGCTATGACTGCCTCATCGAACTTGTTCGTCCTGTCACTAGATTCTGCAATAAAAGTTCCAACCATTTCTTCAATTGTGGTTTATTTTCATTCTTTTGAGAGGCAAATCCAGAAGGATTTACATATGAAACATTTTTGTTATTTGCATAAGAAAAATTCTCATGATTTCTAACCCCAGAGTGTGGGTAAAGTGTTTTGGTGTCCCCTAAAGTTAGAATTCCTATCTATGTAATGAACATGCTCTATGGTGGTCTCCTCCTGAGACTGAGATGCTGCAGCAGCTGACTCAATGGATTGTGAGTTCCCTGTACCTGAAAATTTAAGGAAAGCAATAGCAAGGGAAGACATCTGGGTTTGAAGAGCACTTACGTTGTCAATCTCATAAATCCTAGCAACAATTTTCTTAGGGGCAGATCGCTCTGATGGCCACTGATAACTGTCTGTGGCCATATCCTCCAACAATGTGTGAGTGCTCTCCACAATCTTGGACAACATAGTCCCACATGCAACTGCATCAACAATGGTTTTAGTGTTGGGATTTAACCATTGTAAAATAACTGGATTTGCAACCAATCGAGGTATCCATGTTGTGAACACTTCCTCAGCAACCCCTTGAATCTCTTCCAAGCCTCAAACAGTTGCTGAAAAGTCTCAATTTTGGTCCTCAGTTTGATCGTCTTTGCAGGAGGGAAGAATTTCTTAAAAAACGCCTGGACCAAAGCATCCAAGGTGGTAATGCTCCTAAGTGGTATAGACGATAACCGATCATTCGCTTTATCCTGCAAAGAAAAAGGAAATAAATGTAAGCGTATGACATCTTCAGTGACTCCATTTAACTTTATTGTCCCACAAACATCTAGAAAGGATTTCATATGAGAATTAGGGTCCTCAGTGGGCGATCCTCGGAATGCACAGTCTCGAGCCATCTGTATGAGGCTGGTCTTCAACTCAAAATTATTAGCATTTATCGGGGCATAAACAATCCCCGACTGCTGCTCCTGAAATACGGGATGAAAAATAGTCCCTAATTGGCTTGGGCTCCTCAGCTGAATTTGGGTTGGCCATTTGGACAGGACTTTCCTTTTTCTCCCTCCTAAGTTTACTGATGGTTCTTTCAATCTCAGGATCCAATGGTACTAAGGCCAACTCCCTATCCTTTCGCATACACAAATCTAACCTAAAAAAGGAAATAACAAAAAAAAAAAAAAACAAATAAGGAAACAAATAAAAAAAAAAGAAAACAACAAAAAATAACCAACAAATAAGGAAAGCAATAAAATAGGAAACCACAACTAAGGAAAAAAAAAAGATGCACCTACCTAAAATACAATAAAATACACTCTAAACTAAGACCAAAAAAATTCTTCACGATATTAATTGAACTAAATATGTCAATCCCCGACAACGACGCAAAAAACTTGCTGTGAAAAATCCTTACCGCAAGTGTACGGGTCAAGTTTTAATATAGTTTCTTCGTTTAAAACGAATGTCGTCCTTTGGATTGGTTTTCTAGTTAAATTAATTACTGTGAATAGTCTCGTTTGATTTTATTTAGAGAGTAGAACGTAATGTAGATCAAATTATAGCAACAAAACTATAAAGTGGAAATTCAAATGGAGAAGATTCTTAGGGAGATGATTTCATCAATTGAGGTTGAGTATTAAATAATGGTGTATGATTCTCGCAATTATTTTATAAGTCAAGAAAACTTAATTCACAACTATCTCTCCCGAGTATAATTGATTCTCATGCATGTAATAAACCCGATATCCCTATCTAAATTCATTAACATGCAAGACCTTAAGTCTAGTCCTTTTTACAACTTCTAAAGTTATTCTAAATCTCCCGATCTTAGAGTTTTACTTCAATCATGCAATCAAGATCTAAGCTAAACCCTTCTCACGAGCAAGATTCAACACAACATCATTCAATCAATGGCCAATCAATTGAAAGCAGTTAGAGTATAATTGCATGAATAAAATAGAGGCACAATCATCCCATGAATCAATCCAACAATCTAAAAGACTATATCAATCCCTAAGAGATTCAAATTAGCTACTCATAGTATTGAAACTACAAACCCTAATTGAAAGAAAAGTCATAACAACAACTAGATAAAAGGGAAAAAAAAGGGATAAAACTCGAATTGTTGAAACCGCACGTCCTCGTCACGATCTCCATGAGCTCTTTCCTAAAAGTGTAATTATATAAAGTTGTCCTTTATTGTCTTTTTACATTCTCCTACTTAGGTTAACCTTGTACACTTGTATATATATCTCTCTTATGTGAATGGAGTAGAGTATTTTGATTCTCTCAAACCTTTAGAGTTTATAGTAACGTTATTGGGGGCTCGGTAATCCACGCAAAATCTCCAACTTCCATCATTCTTCTTTACCAATAGAACCGGGCTAGAATAAGGACTAACACTTGGCTGGATTATTCCTGAGAGCAACATGTCATTAACTAATTTTTCAATTTCATTTTTTTGATGGTATGAATACCTGTAAGGACGAACATTGATGGGATTTTGACCCTCTTTCAGCTGTATTCTATGGTCAATCTTTCAATGAGGGGGAAGTCCTTTTGGAGCATCAAATACCTCTTTGTACTTGGATATCAACCTCTTCATTTTGTTTGGAAGGTTACTGTTCATCAGTTCCTTATAAACGTTTGAATGTTATTTTTGCCTTAGTCAACGATGGATCTCCACGTAGCAAAATTCGTTCTTCTTTCTGGAAAAAGGTCATGGTTAAAGTCCTCCAATTGACTTTCATTGAGCCCAAAGTGCGTAGCCACTACATTCCTAACACGAGGTCCAATTCTCTCAATTCTATTGGCAAAAAATCCTCTGTGACTACCAATCCTTGTAACTGAATTCTGACTTGCTTACATATTCCCTTCCTTTTTAAAGCCACCCCTGATCCCATGACTACTCCATAATTTCCAATTTCTGAGGTTTGTATTTGAAGCTTGTCCACGAGTCTTTGCGATATGAAATTATGAGTAGCCCCACAATCTATTAGGATAATGCATTCTGTTTTGCCAATAATCCCCTTGAGTTTCATCGTCCTTGGAGTTGAAAATCCTACCACGGTGTTGATTGACAATTCAACTATGTTTCCTTCTTCAATCCCTTGCATTGCGTCATCGGTTGGACAAATCTCATCTATTTCCATATCGTCTAGGTCTCCTTCATCATGAATCAACATAATCCTCAACTCTTTACTTTTGCATTTATGGTCCACCGCGTATTTTTCCTCACAACTGAAGCATAGTCCCTTCTCTCTTCTATTCTGAAACTAAGCATCGGTCAATTTCTTGTAACTTGGGCCTTTGGGTGGGGCTGGAGCTAGCCTTTTCTGCCAGCACAATAGATCGTATTTTCCCATGATCAAGAGTTTTGTAGTGTACCTTGGATTTGTTCGTGGAGTTCCTTTGGTCCTTGCCGACTTCCCAAGTGGTATTTCGATCTTCGATCAGTTGGGTCGTCTTCATTATTTGTTCGAGGACCAAAGGTTTTAAACATCTTACTTCAGCCTTAAGTAAGGGATCCAAACCATTTAAGAAAGTATTTTCCAAAACCTCATCCGAGATTTGTGGAACTGGTGCGACAAGCTCTTCAAATTCCTTACGATATTCCATCATTGTGTTACGCTGTTTGACCGCTAAGAACTTGGCGTAGGGGCTTCCTTCTTGTGCCAGCATGAATCTATCGTGCATTCTTTCTCTTTGTTGGAATTTCTAGTTTATATAATTGTGTAAATATTATTTGTTAATATTTAGTCATTATTGCTTTTATTCTTTCCTAATATTGTAATGGGTCTTTCTCCTATATAAGAAGACATAGGTTGTCCATATTTGAATAAGAGACTATTACTCTCCTAAAATTAAGGTGGTATCAGAGCAAGGTTAAACCCTAGCCATCTCTAAAACCCCCAAAACCCTAGCCACCATACTTGTTTGAAACCCTAGCCACCGCCGTCGTTTGAACCCTAGCCGCCATTCTTGATTGGTGCATCCTATTTCCAGCGTCGGTGGTCTCGTGTTTTGCTTTGACCCATACACTTCCATATAACCCTAAAAATACCCAATCCTAACCCTAAAAATAACCCTACCTTCAAATCATCGCCACGTCGCCGCCTCCGTCAATTGTCGCCTCTCCGTGGTTTTTTCTTTTCGCCACCAGCCATTTGGGTTTTTCTTCTTCCCCGCGGGCGTTTCTTCTCCGGCCAGTCTCCATCACCATTTTTCTCCTCGCGTCGCTGCCTCCCTCGTTCTCTCTCTCGTGTCGTTGACCCGCAAGCAGCAGCAGCTCACGCCATCGTTTCTCCTTACCGCAAGCCGCCATAGGTTCGTACCTCGTCCCTGTGGTTTCCGTCGAACAAACCAACGCCGGTGGTCCGATTGTAGTTGATTCCGTGTTCACTAGGTATTTTTCTACACATTCGAGATTGCGTGGATTTGAAGAAGCTTTGGTTTGTTTCAGATTTGGTCTGGTTTGTTTACTGATTGGTTTGGTTTTGCCTTGGTTCGATCTACTACTTGGTTTGGTTCGGCTCACTATGGGTCTGGTTTAGTGTTTATGTCGGTTGGTTTATATTTTATTATTTCCCATTCTCTCAATACTTTATCATGTCTAAGGAGCAAGTTCATCAAATCTTAAAACTGCTACCAACCAATTTCTCATCTAATAATTCTTGTGTTTCATTGGCACAAACAGGTAATTATCCCCGAGCCTTTTCTTGTGGCAATTCTTCTCCGTGGATTATCGATTCCGGAGCTTCTGACCATATGAGTAGTACCTCTCACTTTTTTAACTCACTTTTTAACTCAGATTTCGGAGATTCCGGAGCTTCTGACCATATGACTGAGAAGTGTCTCATTTTAGAGGAGGAGTAGCTGATCACCCTTCGATGGTTGTTGCTCTAAACCTCTGAAACATGGTTGCAAAACTAAATCAATAGTCTTAGGGTTCTATGATTGCTTGTTTTTTCTAAACTGATTGGATTGTATGCAATTGTTTGTATTGCTCTTATAATGGGTTAGTGCGATAAATAATCAAGTAATTTGTTATTTCAGCGATTCAATGATTAAATATGTGCATAGTCTTACGCCTTTTTAATAACTAACGGTGATTATACAACAAACTTAAACGATTAATTGGTGGCGAATAATTTAAGATTAGTCTTAACAGAGAAATGTTCTCATGCCCCAAATGTTTAATTCATTAAGAAGTGTTATTAATGAATGTGACATTGAGCCTTGCTCAGCCAAAGAAGACTTGTCCAAAGACAGTAAATTCGATTTACTAGTCTTGGAAGCGTAATTTGTTAAGAATGGTGATTCTACCCGAATACTTGATTGATAGTCACAAATCATGTTTGTTCTTCTTATTAAAAGGAACGAATTCCTGGCAATAGCTTGATGTTATTGAGATAACTCTAAAAAAATTTTGAACTAGAGAAGTTGTCTTGGCTGTAGCAATGAGGAACGTTAAGTTATTTTTTTTCAATGGGAGCAAATACATATTATTAGATAATGTGTATATAATTCCTAAGATAAAAAAAAATTTGATTTTTGTATCTTATTGGCTGGAACAATGTTACTCTTTACCTTTCCCTGCTAACGTAGTTCATTTCAAGAAAGGGAGTTAACTTTTGTTCAGTTGGACTGAAAAATAGCATAAATGTTTTAAGACTAGTCAAAAGTAAAGTAGTCATGAACATTGAGTTGCTTGAGGCTGCTGCTACTCAAAGAAATGAAAGACAAAAGATTTCTCCTATAGGAAAATACTTTTCTTTGGCTCTTAAGGTTAGGACATATTTACCTCAATATGATTGGGAGATTTACTTCTAAGCAAGTTAGAAGATGACTCTCTGCTTCCTTATAGGTCATGCCTTAAGGGCAATATGACTAATAGATTCTTTTGCTTGAAAAGGACTATAGAGCCAAAGAGCCCTTGAAACTTGTACATTTAGATCCTTGTGGTCCAATATGTTAAAGCAGTGAGAGGGCATGAATAATTCATCTATATTATAGATAATTATTCAAGGTATGGGTATCTCAACCTAATGCAACTTAAGTCTAAAGCTCTTGAGGAATTCAAAGTGGTTTGAGACTGAAGTTGGAAACTTGTTAGGTGAGATGATAAAAACACTTCGATCTGATCGAGGTGTAGAGTATATGAGACTTGAGATTCCAAGACTATTTGATAGAACATGGAATTACATCCCAACTCTCAAACCCCTGAAACACCTTAGGAAAACGGTGTATCAAATAGGAGAAATAGAACCCTATTGGATATGGTTCGATTCATTATGAGCTATGCTCATTTGCCTGACTCGTTTTGGGGTCATGCAGTGTTGACTGCAGTACATATTTCGAACAACGTTCCATCAAAAGTGTTTCTGAAACATCTTTTGAATTGTAGAATAAGGCGTAAAAGTAGTTTACGTTACTTTTTGGGAGTCCAACACACGTGCTTGTGGCTAACCCAAAAGAAACTGGAACACTGTTCAACAATATACCTATTCCTAGGCCACCCCAAGGAAACGAGAAATGTGGAAACTTCTTCAATCCACAAGAGAATAAAGAATTTGTACCGACAAATGCTACATTCTCAAAAGAAGACCACATGAGAAATAATAAGCCACAAAGTAAGGTCGTTTTAAGTAAATTAACTGATGAAGCTACAGAAATATCACTAAGAGTTGTTGATAAATCAACAAAGGTTGTTGATGATGCTGGACCTTTAACAAGAGTTGTTGATAGGGCCAATACAACTGGTTAGTTACATCTATCTCAAGAGTTGAGAGTGCCTCAATATAGTGGGAGGGTTGTTCTACAATCTGATCGTTACATGGGCTTAATTGAAGCCTAGATCGTCATACCTGATGATGGCTTTGAGGATTCATTGTCTTAGAGCATGGCAATGAATGATATTAACAAGAACCAATTGGATTAAAACAATGGACCCGGAATTAAAATATGTGATTTCAATTCCATCTAGGATCTTGTAGATATATCTAATGGGGTAACACCTATGGATTACTAATGTATCTACAAGAAGAAACGAGACATAATCTTATGGTTAGACTTATGGCAAAGGGTTATACTCGGAGACAGGGGACTGTAAGAAATTCTTATCTCCTGTCGTCATGTTGAAGTCTGTTAGAACTCTTGTCCATTTTGAATGGATGTCAAGACTACCCTTTTGAATGGTAATCTTGAGAAGAGTATCTACATGTCTCAACCAGAATGGTTCATTTAGCAAGATCAGAAGCAAAAGGGTATGCAAGCTTAAGTGATCCATTCATGGATTGACCTAAGCAATTCGATCTTGGAATATAAGATTTGATACTGTGATCAAATCTTTTGGCTTTGATCAGAACATTGATGAATCTTGTCTTAACAAGAAGATCGTCAATAGTTCAGTAGCTTTATTAGTGTTGTATGTGATTGATATCCTAGTCATTGGGAATGGTGTAGGTTATCTTACTAACTAGTAAAATGAGTTAGAAGCTCATTTCCAAATGAAAATTTGGGAAAAGCTAAGTTTGTTCTTCGGATCCAAATTGTTAGGAACCGTAAGAACAAAAAGCTAGCCTTGTCTCAAGTGTCTTATATCTACAAGATGTTAGTTAGATATAAGATGCAGAATTCCAAGAAGGGTTCACTACCTTTCAGGAGTGGAATTCTTTTTGTCTAAGAAACTGTTTCCTGAGACACCTCAAGAAGTTGAGGACATGAGACGAATACCCTATGCAATAGGGATTGTCATTAAGTATTAATCTAATCCAAGATTTGATCACTGGAAAACCGTTAAGAATATCCTCAAGTATCTGAGGAGAAAGAGGAACTATATGCTCGTGTATGGGACTAAGGATTTGATCCTTACAGGATACACTGACGTGGATTTTAAGACTGATAAGGATTTGAGAAAATCTACATCAGTATCCATGGTCAAACTTTACGAAGGAGCTATAGTGTGGCATAATTACAATCTTGACCATATAGGCCAAAAATATAGCTTCTTGTGAAGCAGCAATAGAGACTGTAAGGCTTAGAAAGTTCTTGAATGATTTGGAATGTGTTCCAAATGTGAACTTGCCCATCACACTTTATAGTGATACAATGGTGCTGTGGCAAATTCAAAAGAACTTTGCAGCCCAAGATAAGCAAGCACATTGAATTAAATGGATTATTCACAAAGACTCTCTCGGCTACAGGGTATGAGGGTCATCTAGAAGGTCTAGGTGTGTATTTGTACATTGTATATGTTTTATACATGTATTTATACACCCACTGCTGAATAGATTATTGTACATCCCATTAAACTAGAGTTCAAGTGGGAGTTTGTTGGGTTTTATGCCCTAAAACTCGTAGATAGTGAATGTAAACAAATTGTATACTTGTTTTAATAAAGTGTTATTGAGTTTCTGCAATAAAATGTTATTGTTAAATATTGCACAATTTGACCCAAATACAATAAACTAAGATCCAATGTTGTTTGTATGTAACTTGAACTAGTATGTGGGGACTTATCCTGGTAACACTATGTGATACGACCCGCTTTGTATTTGATACAGACGTATTGATCCAAAGCGTCCATGTAGTAGACATGCAAGTGGGGGTATCATATGCAATGAGTTTGCATAAGACCGAACCGTGAAATAGTAACTGCTAGCTGTAACACCGTTAACTAGTTAGGTTTCTATTTCACTAGGATGACCTAGGCAACTTAGTTTGAATCCTGAGTGGATTATGGACTCCTGTTCGTGAGGGATTGTCCTTTGATTTGTATGGGTGAGAGTGGCTAGTACGTCGACTCAATAAACCTACCATTTTGGGGACAAGACCGAGTGGGGAGCTGGGAACATAATCACACAAGATGGAATTCACTCCTTCCCAATTTTTGAGGAAGTAGATGAGTGTTCCCTTAAGTGTTGTCTCCGGGTCTTGAACAAAGGGTCCTACCCTCTCACTGGCCCGAGAGGGGTTTCTGTTTGATGGTTGGACCACAAACAGGTTGTTCATTAGAGGAGCACTGGTACTTAAGGAGGTAGAGGTAACTTAGAGGTAAAACGGTAATTTGACCCAACTGGAGTTACGAACACTCGTGAAGGACTAACTTGCTGTTATTGGTCGATATCCGTGGACACAAAAATATTCTGCAATATGAAGAGTGCAGTTGTGGGTCTTTAGTGGAGTGACCCATAGTTGACGAATGTTGACTAACTTGGTTAATGAGTTTAGCCAATTAGTCTCGTATCGTTGGAGTTTCTGATCTGTAGGTCCATTAGATCCCACTGGTAGCTCGTAAAGAGACTTGAGGCAATTAAGTATAAATTGTAAATTGAAAGTGTTCAATTTATTTAGGGGAATCATATAATGTATATTAATACATTATAATATAAAGTTTATGAAACTTTATAATATAATTTTTGAATTAAATTCAAAACTAATTCTTGAGAGAAAATATTTGAAAGAGTTCAAATAATTAATATGAATTGGATTCATATTAATATAAATAATTTAATAAAATCCTAAGATTAAATATATGATATTTAATTGGGTAATTAATTAATTATGGAAT
Source organism: Luffa aegyptiaca (assembly GCA_017139565.1). Classification (NCBI taxonomy): domain Eukaryota; kingdom Viridiplantae; phylum Streptophyta; class Magnoliopsida; order Cucurbitales; family Cucurbitaceae; genus Luffa; species Luffa aegyptiaca. Next base: position 21,041,491 of record CM029400.1, on the reverse strand, counting down.
TAATTAATTTTTATTAAATTAAATATGAATAAGATAATAGATTTGATCTTATTCATGACCTTTTCCTATTAGGAAAAGGTCTTGGCCTTTACCTATAAATAGGACCCCTGGGGTGGGGTGAAAGACATCCCATTCATTTTACTTTTCTCAGAGATCTCTCCTAAAAGACTCCCACCAGTCTCCTGCCTCCATTAGTCTCAGAGATATACCGGTGTAACCAAATGGTGGTGTTCTTCGTTGTTGCAAAGCAATCAAGAATCATTCTTGATTTTAAGAGACGTCAACTGAGGTTTGCTTCTCTTTTCTTTATTATAGATTTAGATCTAATCTTTGTATGCTTAGCCTTAAGTTTCTATAGAATTTGTTCTATGATTTTTGCCAATGTAATGGTATTTTTGGATAAACAAAATTAACTACGAATCGGTCTCAATTACGCTTCCGCTTTATCGGAATTAGGGAATTCCAAATCCTTCAAAAACTTGATCATAGAGCCGTTAAATGCATTTTTCGGGTTATTCTTCAAATAAAAAAGGCTATAAATGTTTTGATCCTCAGACAAAAAAATGTTTTGTGAGCATGGATGTGTCTTTTTTAGAAAATCAACCATATTTTACCCAAAGTTCTCTTCAGGGGGAGAAACCAAATTTGGAAGATAACTTTTGGGATGTTTCTACTCCGCTTCCTAACCTTATTTGTCCTGATGATACTAGTCCCTTGGTGCCAAGTATAGAAACTTCTCAATAAGGGGGAGAAATACTACATAATGATCCTACTGATCAAGTTCCTAAGTTTAAGTTTTATACTAGAAGAAAATTCAATAAGAGGAACCAAGACCAAATAGTTGATCCTTCACAAAACCAATCTGAGACTCTGATGATTGAAACTGGAAAATCTGGTAATCCTTCTTCCATTCCTACTTCAACTATTGAAGATACTTTGCCAGTTGTTTCTGATCTTGATATTCCCATAACAATTAGAAAAGGTACTCGAAGTTGTACTAAATATCCTATTGCAAACTATATGTCATATCAAAATCTGTCAAATAGTCATAAAGTCTTCACCTCTATTATAAATGATTCGTTTGTTCCAAAGAATACATGAGGCTTTAGAAGATCCAAATTGGAAAGTAGCAGTTATGGAGGAGATGAATGCTCTACAACAAAATGGGACTTGGGAAATAGTAGAGTTGCCAAAAGATAAGAAACCAGTGGGTTGTAAATGGGTGTTTACCATAAAATGCAATGCAGATGGTAGTATTGAGAGATATAAGACCCGATTAGTAGCTAAAGGCTTCGCCCAAACATATGGGATTGATTATCAGGAAACGTTTGCCCCAGTTGCTAAAATTAACTCTATTCGAGTACTGTTGTCTCTTGCAGCTAATTCAGAGTGGTCTCTCTACCAACTTGATTTGAAAAATGCTTTTCTCAATGGCGACCTTGAGGAAGAAGTTTTTATGCATTTGCCACCAGGTTTTGAAAAGGAACTTGGAAGTAATAGAATTTGCAGGTTAAAGAAATCTCTATATGGCCTTAAAAAGTCTCCAAGAGCTTGGTTCAAACAATTTGGAAAAGTTGTGTCTGGTTATGGGTTTCTTCAAAGTCAAGTTGACCATACTATATTTTATAAACACTCTGAGAATAATAAAATCTATATCTTGATTGTCTATGTTGATGATATTATTCTCACAAGTGATGATGAAGTAGGTCTAACTGATCTCAAGAAAAACCTTGCAACTGAGTTTCAAATCAAGGACTTGGGAACGTTAAAATATTTCCTTGGGATGGAATTTGCAAGATCAAGGAAAGGTATCTTTGAAAATCAAAGAAAATATGTCCTTGACTTACTTGAAGAAACAGGATTACTTGGATGCAGAGTTGTTGAAACTCCTATTGAGCCTAATTTGAAATTAGAAGCAACAAAAGAAGAAGAAATAAGGGATAAGGAAAGATACCAAAGACTTGAGGGGAGACTAATTTATTTGTCTCGTACTCGTCCAGACATTTCTTTTGCTGTAAGCATGGTAAGTCAGTTTATGCATGCACCGGGACCAACTCATTTCGAAGTTGGCTATAGGATTTTACGATATTTAAAAGGAGCTTTTGGAAAAGGTATTTTATTCAAAAAGAATAATCACTTCCAAGTAGAGGCCTATACAGATGTAGACTGGGCTGGAAGTACTACTGATAGAAGATCTACCTCAGGTTATTGTTCCTTTGTTGGAGGAAATCTAGTCACATGGCGAAGCAAAAAGCAAAATGTAGTGGCCAGAAGTAGCGCTGAAGCAGAGTTTAGAGCCTTAGCCCATGGAATATGTGAAGGCATATGGATCAAAAGAATACTTGAAGAATTCAAGTTCCCTCAGGCTAAGCCTATTCGAATTTATTGTGACAATAAGGCTACCATATCTATAGCTCACAATCTAGTTTTACATGATAGAACAAAACATATTGAGGTTGACAAACACTTTATTATTAAAGAAAAGATTGATACTGGTGCAATATGTATCCCTTATCTTCCGACGACAGAGCAAATTGCTGATGTACTAACTAAGGGACTTCCAAAGAAGCAATTCGATAAACTAATTGACAAGCTGGCTATGGAAGACATCTTTAAACCAGCTTGAGGGGGAGTGTTGGAATTTCTAGTCTATATAACTGTGTAAATATTATTTGTTAATATTTAGTCATTATTGCCTTTATTCTTGCCTTATATTGTAATGGGTCTTTCTCCTATATAAGAAGACCTAGGTTGTCCATATTTGAATAAGAGACTATTACTCTCCTAAAATTAAGACTCTTAACTCCTCCCAATTTCGAAACCTTTGACGGTTCATTGCCCAGCGGTACCATGAGAGAGCTTCTCCTTCAAAACTTACTATTGCCACTGTCATCTTCTCTTTATCTGTCAACTGATGAATCTGAAAATATCTTTCTGCTCGAAAAAACCAAGCATCTGGATGTTCCCCCGAGAATATGGGCATTTCAACATTCTTAAGTTTTCCACGCCGCTGCCATGGTTCTTCCAATAGGTATGATTCTTCACCTTCCGGATCCGAATCCACTTCTTCGTCCACCTTTTCCTTCTGCTTTGTTGCCGAGGATGAAGCCTGGTTCGTTCCTTCTGTGTTTTCCAACAATAACGCAACCACTTTTCTCTAGGTATCTTCGATCATGGCCGTGATCCTTTCCATCCCGTTACTGATGTGTTCAATTGACTGTTCCAGGATTGGAATTTTCTGGACCTTGGATTGCAATTCTTCCATTGCTTGATCACGCTTCCAACCGTTCCTCGAGTCTTTTTTTGTGTCATCTTGCCAACCCTTCCCAGGTTTGGCTCTAATGTATTTGTAAGGTTTCCCTTACAAAAAAAAAATAAAAATAAAAATAACAGATGATAGGATAAGATAATACTTTACTGATTATCAACCAATTTGAGAGGGTTGATTTCTCTCCAAGACTAATGTCTTACAACAACTTTTCGATGCCCTGAACTTCTCCTAGACTCCTAATAAATAGACTATTCATTCTCTGTGTTATTATGACCAAATGACTCTTAACATACCCAAGACTTCAAAATACTAGACATAGGATTTTACTCCTATTAATACAGCCCAAAAATAGACAAGAACAGAATTCTAACAGCTAGCCCTAATAACTATTGTTTTCTCCCATAATTATCTTCTTTCCACCCCATTTATTTTTCCTAACATATACGTTTTTGATTGGTGGCCTAACAGAGGCAACAACTGAGTCTTGAGCTCTTTATCTTTGTATTTAGCACTTTAGTATATTTTGTGATCACAAACTGTTTGAGATTGCCTGTTGATATTTACTTTCTTCTTTGCATTCATTTATTTTTCTATTGCATGAATAGTTTTCCACACCTTTCTTATATTTGTTCATCCAATACGTCTTTATAACTATACTTCCTAAAGTAGCGTCCACAATCCCTGAGGATCGACTCTAGAGTACTCCCATATTTTTACTTGTTCACATGCTTCTTATACTTGTGTTGCATGTGAAGTTGAAAAAACACGTTATTGTCCAAAGCATACTTGTTTCTATTCATTGCTCCAATCTAGGCATTTTCTATAGTTTTTTTTATAGAAATAGGCATTTTCTATAGTTGCTTTGGCTGTGACCACTTTTCTAGCCCTCGTAATTGGAAGATAGTTTTGACACTAGTACACAATCTCTAGATAGCCATGTCTCCCAACTTCTCAATGATTTCCCTACCCTTATGAAACTGACCAACTTCCTTCCCCGCCCCCCAAATATTATTCAGCACCACACTCCCCCATCTTCCTCACTACCAAATGAGCCATAAGAAATATCAAATCCTTCACAACCAAATTCAATCCTTGCACCTAAAAAAGAAAGATGATTCATGGTGACTTTGTATTGATAGTCAAGCTATTAATAAAATCAAAATTAAATATAGGTTTCCTATCCCAAGACTTAATGATCTTTTAGACCAATTAGGAGGCACCTCGGTCTTTTCTAAAATAGATCTTAAGACTTGCTATCACCAAACCTGAATAAAACCCTAGACGAGGGGAAACAACTTTCAAAACTAATGAAGGCCTTTTTGAATGGTTGGTGAGGCCATTTGGCCTATCTAATGCTCCTAGTACCTTTATGTGGCTCATCAACCAAGTTCTTCTCCCTTAATAAATTTGTAGTTGTTTACTGTGGTGATATAATAGTTTATAGCAAGTCTCATGATGAACATATTGGTCACTTGATCTCCTTTTTCACCACTCTAAGAGACAATATAAGAGATAATGAACTTTCTTTCAAATTGAAAAAATGTATTTTTATTTACTTTTTGGGAACTTGATGTAGCCGAATATTGACTTAGATGTTAGTTTCTATTTTATTAAGCCATGTGTTTGGCATGTGCTCCTTTGTTAGTTAGTTAGTTTGTTAGGTCTATATGCCCCTTGTAAAGCCTATTTAAAGGCTCATAGCCTTTAGTTGTGATCATCAATAATATTCTTGAGGTTATTCATTATAATTGGCTCCATCAAATTGGTATCAGAGCGCACGATTTTCGGGACGCTCCCACCATGACGACCAAGAAAGTCTCGACTAACGTAAGTGGAGATCCATCCTTGGTTGATAAAGATGCGGAATCTACCCCCGTCCTCTCACCACAAGAGACAACTGCACGCTTGCTGTCAGTTGAAAACGACGTGCGTGAGATCAAGAAAATACTAGAACTAATGTGGGAAAAAAATGGCATTTAGACCGAACAATTGACATTGAATCCAGGGCGGAAACAAACTGGGGAAGAGAAGCACAAAATCGCCAAGGAGAGTGCAGCAAGATGAAAGTCCAGTAAGAAGGCAGAATAAAATTTCAGCAAGAAAAGCATTCTGGCGAACAAAAGACAACACAAGATTGGGACACGACTCCAACAACATATCAAGAATGGGAAATGGCGCCAAAAAGATACCAAGAACTCAATGAAAATCCATTATATCGAAGGTATCAAGACTGGACGGATTCATCAAGTGAGGACGATAGAGAACCAACGTATGGTCATGTGGAAAGGAGAAGAGATGCAAGAATTCCTTACCATCAGCAAGAAAACAATTTCAAAATGAAGATTGACATCCCAACTTACAACGGTAAAATGGAAATTGAAGCATTCTTGGAATGGATACGGCATGTGGAGAATTTTTTTGACTATATGAATACTCCGGAGACCAAGAAGTAAAATTAGTGGCCCTCAAGTTGAAAGGGGGAGCACAAGCATGGTGGGATCAACTTGAAATCAATCACCAAAGATTTGGGAAAAGACCAATACGAAAATGGGAAAGAATGAAACGGATGATGAAGGACAGATTTCTTCCAGCTAATTTTGAACAAATTTTATACACTCAGTATCAAAATTGCCGCCAAGGAGTACGCACGGTGATGGAGTATACCGAAGAGTTCCATAGATTGGGGGCTCGTTTTATCTTGGAGAAAATCAACAATGTTTGATTGCAAGATTCAAGGGTGGACTTCGCACGGATATTCAAGAACAAATTTCTTTACAACCTATAGCTTTCTTGAATGAAGCTATTATCGCAGCTGCTACAGCTGAAGAACAAATAACCAATAGGTTCAAGAGACAATACACAAGGAGGAATGCGGGGGAACCAACCACTTTCAATTCAAGAAACACTGCAATCGACAAGAACACATCCCAGACCTCATCAGCCGCAACAAAAGGCAAGCAAATAGATATGGGATTGGGCAAGGATTTGGTTCCAAAGCGAAATACCAACACATATTCAAGACCTACTTTGGGAAAATGCTTCCATTGTAACCAAACTGGACACTTGTCTAATGAATGTCCTCAGCGTAAAACATTGGCTATTGCAGACACAGTGGATTTTCAAGAAGAAAGTGACGAAACAGACTTGGAGGAAGCTACTGACTTTCTTAAACCCGATGAGGGTGAACCCCTGTCTTTGGTCGTTCAACGCCTTCTTTTAGCTCCTAAATTTGATCCAAGTTATCAAAGGCATGCCTTGTTCAAAACAAGATGTACAATCAATGGAAAGATTTGCAATGTTATCATTGATAGTGGCAGCACAAAAAACGTGGTGGCAAGCAAACTAGTTTCCACCTTGAACCTTCCTTTAAATCCTCATCCTGCCCCTTACAAGGTGAGTTGGATAAAAATGGGCGGTGGAGTGCAAGTCACACACACTAGTACCATACCTTTATCCATTGGCGCAAGCTACAAGGATCAAATTGTGTGTGATGTCCTAGATATGGATGCATGTCATATCCTTCTCGGTCGTCCTTGGCAATATGATGTGCAAGCCATTCATAAAGGTCGGGACAATACCTACGAATTTTCTTGGATGGGAAAGAAGATTGTTCTCCTTCCACTCAATCCATCAAAGCAAATGATCACAACTAACACCAAGAAAGGTCATCTCTTTACTATTTCTTCTGGAAAAAATTTTCTACTTGACACACATTTTCCTATCCTTGGTTTAGTCATTAAAAATTTTGATACTACTAATGCTACTGCTGCTATTCCAAATGAGGTAAATAACCTTTTAGATGAATTTACTGATATTGTAGAAACTCCATCTACATTACCTCATCTTCGGGAAATACAACACGCCATTGACTTTTTTCCAGGGCAACACTTCCCAATCTACCACATTATCGGATGAGGCCAAAAGAATACACCATCCTCCATGAACAAATCCAGGAGCTTCTTGACAAAGGACACATCCAGCCAAGTTTGAGTCCTTGCGCAGTCCCAGCCCTCTTAACCCCCAAAAAAGATGGATCATGGCGAATGTGTGTGGACAGCAGAGCTATCAATAAGATAACGGTCAAGTATCGTTTTCCCATCCCACGAATAAACGACTTACTGGACCAACTCGGTGGTGCAACAGTTTTTTCCAAAATCGACCTCAAAAGTGTATATCACCAAATACGAATCAAGCCAAGAGACGAATGGAAAACCGCGTTCAAGACGAATGAAGGACTGTTTGAATGGCTAGTCATGCCTTTTGGCCTATCTGATGCTCCCAGCACCTTGAGATTAATGAACCAGGTATTCCATCCTTTTCTTAACAAATTCGTGGTGGTTTATTTTGATGATATCCTCATTTATAGCCATGGATTTTTAGAACACCTGCACCATATTAGGACCATCTTTTCTACTTTGCAGCATAATGCTTTAGTGATTAATCTAAAAAAATGTTTATTTGCCACCGAAGAGATATCCTTCTTAGGTTACATTATTGGGCATAATATCATAAAAATGGACCCCCTTAAGATCAAAACAATCCAAGAATGGATAGAGCCCAAAACTATAAAAGACATACAAAGCTTTTTGGGTTTAGCTTCTTTTTACCGAAAGTTCATCAAGAATTTTAGCACCATTGTAGCACCTTTAACAAATTGTTTAAAGAAAGGGCAATTTTTCTGGGGGCAAAACTAAAGCCAAAGCTTTAACATCATAAGGGAAAAATTGGTGACAAGCCCTGTGTTAACTCTCCCAAATTTTGATCTTCCTTTTGAAGTTGCTATAGACGCCTCGGGTATAGGAGTTGGTGCGGTGCTTTCCCAAAACAACCATCCTATTGAATACTTTAGTGAAAAATTAAGCCCCTCAAGGCAAAAATGGTCAACCTATGAACAAGAATTGTATGCCTTAATCGGTGCTTTGAAGCGATGGGAACATTATTTACTTTGCAAAGAATTTGTTTTATTCACAGACCATTTTCCCTTAAATTCCTACATTCCCAGAAATCTTTAAGTAGAATGCACGCGAGATGGTTGTTCTATCTTCAACGCTTTGACTTTGTGATTAAACACACCTCGGGTGTTACTAATAAAGTGGTTGATGCCTTGAGTCGGAAGACCAATCTTTTAACCATCCTCAAAGGAGAAATTATTGCCTTCAACAATCTCCCATATTTATATACAAATGACAAAGATTTTAGTTCCATCTGGAAGTGCTGCACCGAGCATAAACCAGCTGGGGAGTTCCATTTGGTCGATGGTTTTCTTTTTAAGAATGATTCTCTGTGTATTCCCTATTCATCTTTACGTGAAGCATTGCTCAAAGATGCTCATGCCAGTGGCCTTGCTGGGCATTTAGGCCGAGATAAGACCTTAACCATCCTGGAACAAAGGTTTTATTGGCCACAGCTTCGAAAAGATGTTCAGAATTATGTTACCCGCTGCTACACTTGTCAAACATACAAGGGAACCGCCCAAAACACCGAATTATATACCCCTCTTCCAATCCCTGAACACATTTGGGAAGACTTATCTATGGACTTCATTCTTGGTCTTCCTCGTACCCAAAGAGGATTTGATTCAGTCTTGGTAGTAGTGGATCGCTATAGCAAAATGGCACACTTCCTAGCTTGCAAGAAAACTTCGGATGCCATTAATATTGCTAACTTATTTTTTTGCGAAATTGTTCGGTTACATGGAATCCCAAAGTCCATTGTTTCTGACCGAGATGTTAAATTCTTGAGTCATTTTTGGAAGACCTATGGAAGAAATTTGACACATCTCTCAAGTATAGCACCACAAGCCATCCACAAACGGATGGTCAAACCGAAGTAACTAATAGAACATTGGGAAACCTCATTCGATGTTTGAGTGGAGATAAACCACGACAATGGGACATGAATCTAGCACAGGCTGAGTTCTCATACAACCACATGAAAAACCGAACCACAGGGAAGTCCCCATTTGAGCTTTTTTATACTCATCTTCCTCGCTTAACAATGGACCTAACCAATCTTCCTTCTTCTGTTAATCTTAACACTGAAGCAAAGGAAATGGCAGTCAGGATTCAAGAGCTACATCATCAAGTCCACAAACACATTGAAGAACAAACAGCAAAATATAAAGCAAATATAAAGCAACGACTGACAACAAAAGGCGATTCAAAGAATTTGCCATTGGAGACCTTGTGATGGTTCATCTACGGAAAAGTCGTTTTCCTACCGGCACTTACAGCAAGCTCAAAGAGAAGAAGATTGGTCCAGTCCCTATTTTAGAACGATTTGGGGATAATGCTTATAGAGTTCAACTACCGACCGAATACAACATTAATCCCACCTTCAATTTTGCAGATATCTCCCCTTACAAACCTCCAGATGAGTTTGTATTAGGTCGAGTTATTTTGTATAGGGGGGAAAGTTGATGTAGCCGAATATTGGCTTAGATGTTAGTTTCTATTTTATTAAGCCATGTGTTTGGCATGTGCTCCTTTGTTAGTTAGTTAGTTAGTTTGTTAGGTCTATCCGCCCCTTGTAAAGCCTATTTAAAGGTTCATAGCCTTTAGTTTTGATCATCAATAATATTCTTGAGGTTATTCATTATAATTGCCTCCATCAGAACTTGATTGTCCACAACCTCAAACAGTGTGTGAAATACAAAATTTTGTTAGTCTTGCTTCTTTTTACCAAAAGTTTATTAAGCATTGTAGCACTATTGTTGCATCGCTCACCGAATGATTAAAGAAAGAGAAGTTTTGTTGGAGAGATTCTCAAATGGAAAGTTTTTTCACAATTTTATATCCACCCCTTTTCTTGTTTTTCAGATTTTCAGATTTTTCAAAACCTTTTGAAGTTAGTGTGGGGATTGCTTCTGTTTCATGCCAAGATAACCACCCAATTTAATTTTTTAGTGAAAAATCGATGGATTCAATTTCTCAGATGTTTTGACTTTGTCATCAAACACACACCTGGAATTAAAAATAAGGTGGCTGATGCTTTAAGCCATAAAGGTACTCTTCTTACCTTACTTCATGGAGAAATTGTAGTTTTTTCCCATTTACCTGAAGTTTATGCCTCTGACCCGAGTTCTAAAGAAATTTGATACAATTGCACTAATCACTTACAACGCAAAGATTTTCATATTGTTGATCATTTCCTATTTAAGGGTGCTCTTTGTCTTCCTCAAACCTCTTTACGTGAATCCATTCAAAAAGAAGTTCATTCAGGTGGGTTGGGTGGCCACTTTGGTCAAGATAAAACTCTTGCCTCCTCTCTTCTAAGTTTCTTTGGCCTCAAATTAAGAAAGATGTTGCAAACTTTGTTAAACGTCGTTTTATTTCCAAACCTCTAAAACTTCAAGCCAAAACAAAGGACCTTACTCCACTCTCATGATTCCCAATTCTATATGGGAAGACCTTTCCATGGACTTTGTACTTGGTTTACCTATCAATGTAGTTTAAGCAAAATGGCTCATTCCATTGCTTGTAAAAAGACTAATGATGCCTTGAATATTGCTAACTTGTTTTTTCTTGAAATTGTTAGACTCCATGGTATTCCAAAGACCCTTGTCCCGGATAGAGATGTTAAGTTGATGAGTTATTTTTTATGATCTCTTTGGAAATGGTTTGACACACAAAAACCTTCTTTTTAGCACCACTAGTCACTCATAAATGGATGGACAAACGGAGGTCACTAATAACCTTTTGTGTTGCTTGAACCTCAACAATAGGATCTCTCCCTCACTTAAGCCGAATTTTCTTTCAACCATATGGTCAACCGTTCCAGTGGGAAGTCCATATTTGAGATTGTATACACTCAACTCCCACGTAACTTTTGATCTTGCTAATTTTCCTTCTTCTATTGATCTCAGTGTCGAGGATGAGCTCATGGTTGACTGGGTTGAGGAGTTACACCAAGAGTTTCGTCGTCATCTTGAGGAGTAAGGCTCGGGTGGATGCTCATCATCATGCATTGGATTTCCAAGTTGGTGACCTTGTTATGGTGCATTTAAAGAAGTCTCACCTACCCCCCGGTGTTCATTCTAAACTAACCAACAACATGATTGGTCCTTTCCCTATTTTGAACATGACTGCTCCCTAATGCCTACCATGTGGATCTCCCACCCTGACCCACCATGTGCGTTAGTAACACCTTCAATATCTCAAATATCTTCCCTTATTTTGCACTGGACAAGTTCATTTTAGCTACTTGAACTTGAGGACAAGTTTGATTCTGGTGGGGTGGATTTGATGTAGGCTTACGTTTACGTTTACTCTTAGTTACTGTGGGTAGTTTTGGTTATTGTGGGGTGATTTTAGTTAAGCCCTTTTATTCTTTGTAAACTACTATAGTTAGCTTTGTGGTTTGGTTGGTTAGTTTGTGTATAAATAAGGCCCAATGAGTCTCCCCTCACTTTACGACATGAATTTAATAAGATTCTTTAAGATTCTTCAGGTGTTTAAAACCAAAAACTTTGAAGTGTAAATATCAAATTCTTGAATGAAGTACAGAAAAAGGAAAGAGGATAAAATGGTCAACTAACCAAATAGCTCTTTGGCAAGGCATTCCTTTATGGTTCTATCCTTGAACCCAAAGTAAAGGGGGTAGGAGATCAATAGTAAGAAGAACAAAGTATTGGACCTATCTTTGAAGATTGTTAACTTTTAATGGTGATTCTTGTTACAACCTTACACAATTCCTAATCTTCCAAAACAAAGCAGCACATCAGGTCTTAAATCTAGATAAAATTCTTTTGGAGTATTGAAGTCAGGAAAGTATAGATGTCAAAACATAATACACTATATATTATTATCCAAGTCCAAAAAGTTCAAACAAGAAAAATGAAACATTAAGTCAATTCAATTCTATTATTTAGGAATTGCAAAAGAAAATTCAAACCCTTCAAAAATAGCCTAGTGTAGTTGAAAAAGTAGTCAATTCAATTCAATTATTTATATATGCTTCACAATTTCTAAATCATGGAAAAGATCAAATAAAAACAAGAGAATCTTATGTGAAGTCTCGTTGTCATTGATGTAGGAAAACATAGAGTCAACAAATTATCAATACAAAATACCTTGAGAAGTGCAATGAAGAATGGAGACTGCTGCAATTTTAGGAGCCTCTATGAACCTACAAATACAGACTAAAAAGTTCAAATTCTTAAACTTACAACCCTAAAAAGGAGACATTCTAGGATCTAAAGAAAATCACCTAAATAAGTATCATATAATTAATCTTTTGCAATGCCAGTGAAAAGTACAAATCAAGAATGTGAGGTTTCATGTTCAGGGTTTAAACTATTTCATATTTCTATTTCTAAATTTTAAAAAGTTCAATTCCTCCTATCTTCTTCTTTCTTCTTCTTCTTTTTTTTTTGTGTATGCGTGTGTATTAATCTTTTGCAATGCCACTGAAAAGTACAAATCAAGAATGTGAGGTTGTGGTTTTTAGGAGAAAATTGATTATTATTCACTAGCCTCCAAAAACCAATACATATAGAGTACAAAAATACATAAAAGGAAAAAACATCAAGATGGAATAGAATCTAATCTAAATAAGGGAAAAATAAAATTGAATGAAATAATCTACACTCCCCCTCAAGCTGGATTGTATGTAGTATACAAGCCAAGCTTGGAGTTGAATTCTTCAAAGCTTGTCCTTGGTAATGCTTTGGTGAGAATGTCAGCAACTTGATGACGAGATGGAACATAGTTTAGTTCCACTATTCGATTGTTGACCTTCTCAAATATGAAATGTCGATCTATCTTTATGTGCTTTGTTCTGTCATGATGAACAGGATTCTTTGCAATACTGATGGCTGATTGACTATCACAAAACATTTTAACTGTGTTCTGAGTATTAATTTTCAGTTCTGTCAAAAGTTTCTGAATCCATACCCTTCACATATTCCCAAAGCAAGAGCTCTGTATTCCGCTTCTGCACTGCTTCTTGCAACAACGGCTTGTTTTTTACTTCTCCAAGTAACCAAGTTACCCCAAACATAGGAACAATAGCCTGTCGTAGATTTTCGGTCAGTTAATTCTCCAGCCCAACTAGCATCAGTATAGAGTTCTACCATTCTGTTTGAAGATTTTCTGAATAATAAACCATGACCTGGGGTGCCTTTCAAGTATTTCAAAATTCTGTTCACAACTCCCAGATGACGTTCATTTGGATTGTTCATATATTGGCTAACAATGCTAGCAGAGTATGCAATGTCTGGTCTGGTATGCGACAAATAAATTAACTTTCCCACAAGTCTTTGATACATGCCTTTATCAACTGGAATAACTTCTTCAATTTGGTGTAAAGTTAGATTTGGATCCATGGGTGTTTCTGCAGGTCTACACCCAAGATTTCCTGTCTCCTTTAATAGATCTAGGATATACTTTCTCTGAGAAATTATAATACCATTATTGGATCGTGCCACTTCCATGCCTAGAAAATATCTCAAACTTCCCAGATCTTTGATTTCAAACTCAGTTGCAAGCATCCTTTTGAGGTTGAGAATCTCTTCTATATCATTCCCTGTAATGATGATGTCATCCACATATACAATCAAAATTGAAGTTTTGTTATTTGAGGATTTCACAAACAAGGTATGATCAGCTTGACATTGATAATAGCCGCTTTTAATCAGAGTTTTAATAAATCTATCAAACCAAGCACGTGGAGATTGTTTCAATCCATATAGAGACTTTCTCAACTTACACACCAAGTTACTATTAGACTTGTCTTCCATTCCAGGGGGAATTGTCATATAAACTTCTTCTTCGAGATCACCATTCAAGAATGCATTTTTAACATCAAGTTGGTGAAGTGGCCAATCCTGGTTCACAGCTAGAGACAGTAGAACACGCACAATATTTAATTTTGCAACAGGGGCAAAAGTTTCTTGGTAATCTACACGTATGACTGAGTGAAGCCCTTCGCAACAAATCTGGCTTTAAACCGTTCCACATTGCCATCAGATTTGTATTTAACCGTGAAAACCCATTTGCAACCAACTGGATTCTTTCCATGAGGAAGTTGGGTAAGAGTCCACGTTCCATTGCTTTCAAGAGCTCTGATTTCTTCATCCACTGCCTTTTTCCATTTCGGATCTTTGAGTGCATCATGAATGGTTTGTGGAATGTGAATACTGTCCAGCTGAGTGATAAATGCTTTATAAGTAGGAAGCAATTTTCCATATGCAACATATTTTTCAATGGGATGGCTAGTGCAACTTCTAACACCTTTTCTCTGAGCAATTGGTAGGGTTAGATCATCGATCACAGGTGCCATAAATGTGATGTTCTCATCAGTGGAATTCAGCGATGATGAATTTGGTTCAGGTGGTTGACATTCTTGGTTTTGCAAGGTAGCCTCTTTCCTTCTTGTATAAACAATAGGCGTGCGATTTTGTGGTACTTAGGGAATATTAGACTTAGAAATAGGTGGTACATCTATAGTAGGGGCTAAGGTCTCATTAGTGATAGGAATAGTAGGAATGACAGAAATAGGCTCAACATCTAGAGGCTCAAATTCCCACATATTCTCCCCCTGAATTTGGGACTTGATAAAGAAAGGATGATTTTCAAAGAATGTGACATCCATGGATGTGTACATTTTTCTAGTGATAGGTGAATAACATTATTTGTATCCCTTTTTGTGGGATGCATAACCTAGAAAAATGCATTTGATGGATTTTGGATCAAGTTTAGACTGGTGAGGAGAATGATTATGAACAAAGGAAGAACAACCAAACACCCGAAGAGGTAAGTTTGAAGAAAGATTTTGGAATTGGGGATGAATTTGGAGGAGGACATCTCGAGGGGATTTGAAGGTGAGAACACAACTAGGCAGTCGGTTGATAAGAAAGGTCGCAGTAAGGATGGCTTCCCCCCAAAAGTGTTTAGGAACATTAGTAGAAAACATGAGAGAACAGGCTACCTCAAGAAGGTGTGTCTATTTTTCCATTCAGCAATCCCATTTTGTTGAGGAGTGTCCACACATGAACTAGTATGGACGATACCATGAGACGATAGATATGGACCAAGAGTCGAATTGAAATAGTCTCGAGCATTGTCTCTGTTCTAAGAACTTGAATTTTACTTCCAAATTGAGTAGAGATCATTGCATGAAAAGAACGAAAAAGATTGGAAGTTTCAGATTTGTCCTTCATTAGGAAGGTCTAAGTCATCCTGGTATCGTCATCAATAAAGGTGAGAAACCATCTTGCTCCCGATATATTGTTCACTCTAGAAGGTCCCCAAATATCACTATGAATAAGTGAAAACGGTTTTGAAGATTTATAAGGCACACTAGGATAAACATTTCTGGTGTGTTTAGAGAATTGACAAGTTTCACACTGAAAAAAGCTTGGTTTTTTATTGATAAATAAATCAGGAAACAACTTTTCGAGGTACATGAAATTTGGATGACCAAGGCGAAAATGCCATAACATAACTTGACTTTCAATTGACAAAGACTCTGACTGGGAAACAAAACTAACAGACTGAGAACAAGACTTAGAATTAGGACTGAAGACGGAACGAGAAGTCCACTGTTCTTGAAGAAGATAGAGGCCACCATGTTGCTTAGCACTGTCAATCACCTTCCCCGAATCCATCTCCTGAAATTTACACAGAGTTGAAAAAAATTTAGAAGTGCAGTTTGAATCACCAGTAAGTTTGCTAACTGAAATCAAATTGAAGTTCAACTTAGGAACATAAAGCACATTAGAGAGAACGAGATCATTTGTCAATTTTATTGACCCTGTTCCTGTAACTTCAGAGAGAGATCCATCTGCTATTCGAACAGATGAATAGCCAGGTTGAGATTTGAACTGGTGGAATAAAGAAATATCACCGGTCATATGATCTGATGCTCCTGAATCCACAATCCAAGGTTTAGTCTTGTTATGCTGCACTGAAAAACAAGAAAAAACAGTACCTTGATAAGCAAGATTGCTAGAAGGTTTTTTAACCAAAGCTGATGGTGTGGATGTTGAGAAAGAGAGATGGCCAATCATTTGCTGCAACACTTCCAATTGTTCCTTCGAAAAAACAGCAGAAGTTGTTGGTTGTGGAGAAGGAGAAGTAACAACATGAGTATGATTATCTACTGTCACTTTCTTTGTTGGTTTCCAATCTGCTGGTTTGCCATGAATTTTCCAACAAGTATCTCGTACATGTCCCACTCTCTTGCAATGATCACACCAAGGACGATTGCCTTTCTTGGATTTCCTATCTTGAGATGAACTGTGAGTCAACATGGTTGAAACCTCTGGTCCAATAGATGATCCAATCTCGGGCATCATTAAGTATTTTCTACTCTTCTCACGTCGTACTTCAGCAAATGCTTCTCTAAGAGAGGGTAGATCTCTTGATCCCATTATTCTTCCCCGTACGTCGTCTAGCTCTTTGTTAAGTCCTAGAAGGAACCTCAATATTCTCTTTTTCTCAACTATCTTCTTGTAAAGGGCCATGTCTTCTCCACACTTCCATTCATAAGTTTTGTACATATCCAACTGTTGCCAATTGCGAACAAGAAGATTAAAATACTGAGTGACATTAAGGTCACCTTGACGTAAATCATACAACCGAGTTTCAGTGGCTAGTAGAGCAGACGAATTCTCAGAGCTAGAGTAGGTGTCACAGGCAGCATCCCATATCTCTTTTGCCGTTTTGAACAATAGAAAATTCTCTCCAACATCTGTAGTCATAGAATTTAGTAGCCAAGACATGACTAAATGATCATCCGTTTTCCATGATCGAAATTTCGGATCTTTAGCATCTGGTGCAGGAGTATCGCCAGTTATATGACCATCTTTGCCTCGACCACATATATATATGAAAACTGATTGATTCCATTGAAGAAAATTGTGACCTTGAAGTTTATGATTAGTCACAATTTGATGAGAGGAATCGTGAGGTTGAGATGAGTTTTCATAACTAACACTTGCTAATCCATGTTTTGCCATTTGCCTCTAAAATTTTTTAAGATACAAACAAATAACTCACTGCTAGGTTACCAAGAACAACAAAAATCAGCTATGATTTTCAGAGCCACAAATAACACAGGCAGAGGACCGGCGGCGGCGGTAGAGTGGCGGCAGACAACTAAAAACACGACCCACGAACCAAAGACACCCACAGACGGTGATGAACGAAGGCAGTCGCGCGATTGATGAGCAGTCGCGAATGGCTGAGACGAACGGACGAAGAACCGACGGAGCTAGTGCGAACGGACGAGGAATCGACGTGGGAGAACTCGCGAACGGACGAAGAACGACGGAGACGAACGAACAAACCAGGAAACGGCGGTGGGAGAGGTCGCCGGTGAATGGGTCGTCGGGAGGTGGGCTCGTCGGTGAATGGGTCGACGGGAGGAGGACTTGCTGGAGGAATTAGGGTTTTGACGGCTAGGGTTTTATTTTAGGGTTTTGCTCTGATACCATGTGGTTTTTAGGAGAAAATTGATTATTATTCACTAGCCTCCAAAAACCAATAGATATAGAGTACAAAAATGCATAAAAGGAAAAAACATCAAGATGGAATAGAATCTAATCTAAATAAGGGAAAAATAAAATTGAATGAAATAATCTACGGAGGTTTCATGTTCAGGGTTTAAACTATTTCATATTTCTATTTCTAAATTTTAAAAAGTTCAATTCCTATCTTCTTTTTCTTCCTCTTTTTCTTTCTTCTTCTTCTTCTTCTTTTTGTGTGTGTAGAAACTAGATTCTAACCAAACAATTGGTACATAATCACTACCACTTCTGATAAACCAGAGAAAAAAATAGTTTGGAAAGAATAGCCAACTTGCTTTCGCGAAAATAATATACTCCATAACTTTACTCAAAGAACCTTTCTTTAAAAATCCAATTTCAATCAAAACATGAATATTTTGAATGAAAACTTTCGACCAACTCAAATAGAAAGTATTATAATGAGATAATATGATGTGAAACCAAACAAACATATACAGCAGAAGTTAAGCAAACTAAGAAATAAGGTTAGAACCTTTTCCTTTTCCAAGTTGGAACTTGAAATGTTAAAAGCTTACATACCCAAAGACAATCACGAGTTTGCCAAAAATTGGGTGATCATTGTTCTTGTTCTTATGTCTCTAGTATATGATATGATGAAAAAGTTACAGTAATGCACCACATTAAGGATTAGAAATAAGACTTTAAGCTTCAAAGATGAGGAATAGAGAATGAAAATGAAATTGATTCATTGTGTAATTGAAAAATGACTCAATATTCACTGATAAGATATATAATCAAAACAAAGGTCATTTATAATATTCTAGACTACTTTGTTCCAAAGCCTAAGATGTTTATATTCTACCTTATACTGTCAAAGACCACTTTGTTGCAAAGCCTTAGATATGTTGCGTTAATCTATCATGATAACTTCTTTGAAAGTTTTTGTTTCTAACAGTAACGCTTATTTATGACTTGTAAATAGTTTACAAAATTCTCGTCTTTTTGATACATTAAATAAGTTATGCGACTATAGACTACATCTATTTGATGAACATGGTATGAGTTGTAAGTGATTTAAAAAATTATCCCTCCTTTTTTATGCATGAAATAAGTTATACGACTACAGACTACATCTATTTGATGAACATGTATGAGATCTTTAAAACACATAAGTTATGCAACTATTGAAGGAAAGAAGTGTCTTGTGCACAAAAAGAATCAAAGGTATCCTAGTGGTGTAGTTGAGGTACCTCAAAATGAGAGTTTAGCTAAGGCTAACAATGCAAAGTCATCAGCCTTAGGCGTATCCTTCCCTACAAACAATTGAGAAAACTAATGCCTTTCCAACTCCTCTGTTTTGATTTTGTTTCTATTGTGCTATTTTAGTGAAGATTCAAGAAAGATAAAAGAGGCAATAATTGGAATCAAACGCCCGTGGGAAAAGTTGAAAAGATCGGACTTGGAAACAAAGAAAGAAACATTTCTTTGCTGAATCAAACAAGAAAAAGTTGTACAAATACTGTTGCACGAAAGGAGGAACAAGGAAAGAAAATAAAGTTTAAAAGGTAAAATAATAATAATAAGGGCAGTTAAGGCTTTCCTTCTTGTTGAGGATCCCACATTGAAAAGAAAAGTGGAGACCTCACAATTTATATGTTACAAGGGTCACTCCACTCATTGCCAATTGGTTTTGAGATGGAACCCCATGTTATTTGATATGGTATCAGAGCCCATGAAATCCAAACGGGTATTCGGTCCCAAAAAAAGAAATTGGGATCCTATAAGATACATGAGTTACTCATGGAAGCCCATGTAATCTAATACTTCTAAGGGCTTGAATATAAGAAACCATTGAAGGAAAAATTAACCAAAGAAAAATTATTATCAGCAAATAAAATATCTTTGTTGATTTTAAGGTAGTCAAAAGTACAGAAGAGATCCAGTCAACATTAGTTTCTAAGTGGCAAAAGAAGCTTGCTCATTATAAATAGTAAAAGAGGCCTAAAATTCCTACTTTAACTAAGGAAACTTGGTTAAAAAGATTCCACACATTACTCGGGTAGCACCAAAGAAAGAAGAAAGAACACGCCTTATTTTCAATATAGAAGAGAACAGAGCATATTAGGAAATCTAAGTGTGTCTTAATTTTTGGGAGTTTAAAAATTATTCTCATATCTAATATGTGCAATATAGGTCCTCTTATATAGGAGATGCCTATTACAAATATGGAAAGGAATAAAAGCCATAAAGACAAAATATTAACAATAAAGATTTACACACAAATATTAGAAAATCCAACACTCCCCCTCAAGCTGGTTTAAAGATGTCTTCCATAGCCAGCTTGTCAATCAACTTGTCAAATTGCTTCTTTGGGAGTCCTTTAGTTAGTACATCGGTGACTTGTTCTAATGTAGAAAGATAAGGAATACATATTGTATTTGCTTCAATTTTCTCCTTGATAAAATGCTTATCAACCTCAATGTGTTTTGTTCTATCATGTAGAACTGGATTATGGGCTATAGAGATGGCAGCTTTATTATCACAATAAATCCGTATAGGTGTGTTCAGAGGAATCTTTAATTCTTCAAGTATCCTTTTGATCCATATACCCTCACAGATTCCATGTGCTAACGCTCTAAATTCTGCTTCAGCACTGCTCCTAGCCACCACATTTTGTTTTTTACTTCTCCAAGTAACCAAGTTCCCTCCAACAAAGGAACAATAACTAAAGGTAGATCTTCTATCTGTAGTACTTCCTGCCCAGTCTGCATCAATATAAACTTCTATTTGAAAGTGATTATGTCTTCTGAATAAAATTCCTTTCCCAAGAGTCCCTTTTAGATACCTCAAAAGTCTATAAACAGCTTCAAAATAAGTTGGTCCTAGTGCATGCATAAACTGACTTACCATGCTTACTGCATATGCAATATCAGGACGCGTATGAGATAGATAAATCAATCTTCCAACAAGTCTATGATATTGTTCCTTGTCCTTTATTTCTTCTTCTTTTGCTACTTGTAACTTTAGATTGGGTTCAACTGGAGTTTCTGCAACCTTGCAACCAAGTAGTCCAGTTTCCTCATGTAAGTCGAGAACATACTTTCTTTGATTAACAAAGATGACCTTCTTTGATCTTGCAAATTCCATCCCTAAAAAATATTTCAACAGTCCAAGATCCTTGATTTGAAACTCCCTTGCGAGGTTTTTCTTGAGATCAGCTAGGCCAGCTTCATCATCACCTGTGAGAATAATATCATCTACATAGACAATCAAAATTGAGATTTTATTATTTTCAGAGTGCTTATAAAATATAGTATGATCTGCTTGACTCTGAATAAATCCATAACTAGATACAATATTTCCAAACCGCTCAAACCAAGCTCTTGGGGATTGTTTCGAGCCATAAAGGGATTTTTTTTTTAATTTACAAATTTTACTGCATCCGAGATCTTTTTCAAAACCTGGTGGTAAGTTCATAAAAACCTCTTCCTTGAGGTCGCCATTCAAAAATGCATTTTTCACGTCAAGTTGGTAAAGTGACCAATCTGAATTGACTGCAAGAGACAAACGCACCTGAATATAATTAATTTTAGCAATTGGGACAAACGTTTCTTGATAATCAATCCCATATGTTTGGGTGAAGCCTTTAGCTACTGATTTGGCCTTATATCTCTCAATACTACCATCTGCATTGCATATTATGGTGAACAGCCATTTACAACCCACTGGTTTCTTATCTTTTGGCAACTCTACTATTTCCCAAGTCCCATTTTGTTTTAGAGCATTCATCTCCTCCATAACTGCTACTTTTCAATTTGGATCTTCTAAGGCTTCATGTATATTCTTTGGAACAAACAAGTCATTTATCCTAGATGTGAAGGCTTTATGACTATTTGACAAATTTTGATATGACATGTAGTTTGCAATAGGATATTTGGTACAACTTCGACTACCTTTCTAATGGCTATGGGAATATCAAGATCAGACACGACTGGCAAAGTATTTTGAATAGTTGAAGTAGGAATTGAAGAAGAAGAATTACCAGGTTTTCCAGTTTCAATCGTCGGAGTCTCAAATTGGTTGTATGAAGGATCAACCATTTGGTCTTGATTCCTCTGATTGATTTTTCTTCTAGTATAAAACTTAAACTCAGGAACTTGATCGGTAGGATCATTATGTAGTATTTCTCCCCCTGATTGAGAAGTTTCTATACTTGGCACCAAAGGACTAGTAACATTAGGACAAATAAGGTTAGGAAGAGGAGTAGAAACATCCCAAAAGTTATCTTCCAAATTTGGTTTCTCCCCCTAAAGAGAACTTTGGGTAAAATATGGTTGATTTTCTAAAAAAGATACATCCATGCTCACAAAACATTTTTTTATCTGAGGATCAAAACATTTATAGCCTTTTTGATTGGAAGAGTGACCCAAAAAAATGCATTTAACAGCTCTATGATCAAGTTTTGACCGAAAGTGACTAGGGATGTGAACATAAGTAGTACACCCAAAAACTTTGAGAGGTATATCAGAATATAGGCGAGATTTTGGAAAAACATTTTTAAAGCAATCAATGGGAGTTTTAAAATTTAAGATTTTACTAGGCATTCTATTTATTAGATAAGTAGCTGTGAGAATTGCTTCACCCCATATATATTTCGGAACATGCATGAAAAACATTATAGCACGAGCTACTTCAAGTAAATCTTTCTTTCAGCAATACCATTCTGTTGAGGAGTATCTTGACAAGTAGATTGGTGAACAATACCTTTATCTTTTAAAAACTCACCAAAAGATTGATTAAAATATTCAACTCCATTATCGGAGTGTAAAATGCAAATTTTGGTTTGAACTTGAGTTTCTATCATGTTGGAAAAATTTCTAAAAATGTCTTTCACCTCAGATTTCTTTTCCATTAAGTACACCCAAGATAGACGAGTATGGTCGTCAATAAAAGTAACAAACCATCTTTTCCCACTATGAGTCCTAATTTTAGAAGCACCCCAAACATCACTATGAATTAAATAAAACGGTTTGGAAGCTTTGTAAGGTTTAGGTATGTAAACACTAAAGGTTTGAGAGAATCAGAATACACTATTCCATTCACATAAAAGATATATATATTTACAAGGTTAACCCGAAGTAGGAGAATGTAAAAAGACAATAAAGGACAACTATATATAATTACACTTATTATACTAATATAATAACTCTAACACTCCCCCTCAAGTTGGAGCATATATATTCGTCATGCCCAAGTTGTTAGAGAGATAATCTATTCGAGCTCCATTTAGTGCCTTTGTGAAGATATCTCCTAATTGCTCTCCAGTCTTCACATATCCTGTTGACACCAAACCTTCTTGTATCTTTTCACGTACAAAGTGACAGTCAACCTCAATGTGTTTAGTCCACTCATGAAATACCGGATTAGATGCAATATGAAGAGTTGCTTGATTATCACACCACACTTTTGTCGGAGTTGTGATATCAAATCCCAATTCAACAAGAAGTTGACGTATCCAGACTAATTCACATACAGACTGTGTCATTGCTCTATATTCTGATTCAGCACTTGAACGTGACACCACATTTTGTTTCTTACTTTTCCAAGAAACCAAATTACAACCCACAAATACACAATATCCTGAAGTTGATCTTCTATCTTCTCTATATCCTGCCCAGTCAGCATCTGAGAAGCATTCAATGTTCATGTGCCCATAATCCTTATATAATAAACCACGTCCAGGTGCTGCCTTCAAATAACACAAAATTTGTTCCAATGCAGCCCAATGATCAACTATAGGATAAGACATAAACTGGCTCACAATACTCACTGAATAAGTTATGTCAGACCGAGTCACTGTAAGATAATTGAGTTTTCCTACTAACCTTCTATACCTTTCAGGATCTTTAAGTAACTCTCCCTCTTTCGTAAGCTGTAAGTTCTGCATCATTGGGGTACTACATGGTTTAGCCCCTAATTTCCCTGTTTCAGTCAACAAGTCAATTACATATTTTCTCTGTGATAACAGGATCCCCTTCTTGCTCCTATTACCTCAATTCCTAGAAAGTATTTCAACGTTCTCAAATCTTTTGTATGGAATTGACTATGGAGAAAAGTTTTGAGTGCTTGGATACCTGATGTGTCATCGCCAGTGATAACAATATCATCAACATACACAACCAACAAGATAACACCATTTTTCAGATCGCTTATAAAAAATAGAATGATCTGATTTGCTTTTCCTCATCCCAAAATTTACAATCACCTGACTGAATTTTCCAAACCATGCTCGTGGACTTTGTTTTAATCCATACAAGGATTTAAGAAGACGACATACCTTTCCATTCTCCCCCTGAGCAACAAACCCTAGTGGTTGCTCCATATACACCTCTTCTTCAAGATCACCATGAAGAAAGACATTTTTAATATCAAGCTGATGCAAGGGCCAATGATGAATGGATCCCAATGAAATGAACAACCGAACAGAAGCCAATTTAGCAACGGGAGAAAAGGTATCAGAATAGTCAACTCCATAGGTTTGTGCATAACCTTTAGCAACAAGGCGAGCTTTCAAGCGAGCCACAGATCCATCCGGATTGACCTTGACCGCAAATACCCACTTACAACCAATATGTTTCTTTCCTGTAGGAAGTGAAACTAAATCCCAAGTACAATTGTCATCTAAGGCATTCATCTCCTCAACCATTGCAGCACGCCAACCAGGATGAGACAAAGCTTCATGAACAGTCTTAGGAACAGATACCGATTGCAAGGATGCAAGAAAAGAACAGGTACAAGATGAAAAATGATTATATGAAACAAAATTGGAAATAGGATAAGTGCATTGACAACACCTTTACGAAGAGCAATGGGAAGGTCATCGTTCGTTCCTGGATCCAATGTATTGAAGGATTGGAATTCTCAATTCCGTTACAGCGGAAGCAATTGGACCGTTCGTAAATTAATTTTGTTCTACAAAATACCAATACATTGGCAAAAGGTTAAGCGGTGAAAAACATACCTCCGTTGACGACTCTGAATACTTCAACGGACACCACCACGAGGCTACCCTGCTATTCTCTGAGATTAGGAACGTAGTTGTGGGACTACTAATCTTGATTGGGAAAAACTCTTAGAGAGAAAATTTCTCTCTAGAGTTCTTGAGAGAATATGTGAGGGAGGATAGAATGAGACCTTAGGGCTAGGGTTCTCATAACCTTTCCTTTTATAAGAGAGGAAACCCTAATGTGAGGTTAGGAAACAATCTTGACCGTTAGATCAAGATCAATTAATTAATTGATTAAATCAATTAATTAAATGTTAATTAACTAATCATATTAATTAATTAATCTCATGCACATTTAAATCTTATTTAAATGTAATTTCCTCACATAATATATTTTAATTAAACTTAATTAAATCACATTTAATTAATTCAATTAAACTAATCAATTAATTAATTTCAATAATTAATTAATTTTACAATTAATTAAATATCTCTCATATTCAATTAATTACATATTAGAATCATATTCTAATAATTACATATTTAGGGTGTGATCCCATGTACTATCAAATAGTCCTAGAATCTCAAATCCCTATACTCAACACTTTGATCAAATCGAAGTGTTTTTATCATCTCACCTAACAAGTTTTCAACTTCAGTCCTAAGCCCCTTCGAATATCTCAAGAGCTTCAGACTTAAGTTGCATTAGGTAAAGATACTCATACCTTTGAATGATCATCCAAAAGAGATGAATTATTCATGCCCTCCCACTGCTTTAACATATTGAACCACAAGGATCCAAATGTATAAGCTCCAAGGGCTCTTTGGCTCTTAGATCTTTTCCAGTAAAAGATCTATCAGTCATATTGCCCACAAGGCATGACTTACAAGGTAGTAGAGAGTCATCTTCTAACTCGCTTAGAAGTTCACTCTTGACCAATCTCCCAATAAAATTGAGATTAATATGGTCTACCTTAGAACCAAAGAAAGATATTTTCCTTTAGGAGAAATCCTTTGCCTCTTTTCACATTGAGTAGTAGCAGTCTTAAACAACCCAGTGTTCATGATTGCTTTACTCTTGATTAGTCTTAAAACATTTAGGTTACTTTCCAGTAAAGCTAAACAAATGTCAACTCCCTTTCTTGAAATAAAACTGCGTTAGCAGAGAAAGGTAAAGAGTAACATTGTTCCAGCAAATAAGACACAGAAATCAAATTTCTTTTGATCTTAGGAATTACATACACATTATCTAATAATATGTATTTTCTCCCACTGAGAAAAATAACTTAATGTTCCCCACTGCTATACCAAAATAACATCTCTAATTCTAACTTTGAGAGTTATTACACAAGCAGCATGCTGTTGCCAGAAACTTATTCCTTTAAAAGAAGAACACACATGATTTGTGGCCCCTGAATCAAGTATTCGGGGAGAGTCACTATTCTTCACTAATCACGTTTTCAAGACAAGTAAATGAAAATTACGGTCTTGAACAAGTTCTCTTTTGCTAAGCAGGGTTGTATGTCATATTCACCAAGAACAATTCTTAATGAATTAGACATATGGGACATGAGGACATTCCTCAGTTAAGAATAATCCTAGACTTATTTACCACAATTTGTTGTTTAAGCTTGTTGTATTACCGTTATTTATAAAATGACGTAAGACAATACACATAAAATTATTATATAATTGTTGAAGTAACAAATTACTTGTATTATCAATTGCACTAACCCATCACAAATAATCCAATCAAATTCTGCAAAAACAAATAAGCAATCAAAGAAACCCTATAAAACTATTGATTTAGTTTTTTTTTTTTGCAACGATACTTCAAAGGTTTAGAACCACAGCCACCGAAGGGTGGTCAGCTACTCCTCTGAATTGAGACAATCTCAACCAAACTCTGATACCAACGCGTCTGTCGCTTGGTTGGCCTTACCCGGCTTGTGTTCAAATTGAAAATCAAACTCTGCGAGACATTCTTGCCATCTCGCTTGCTTGGAGGACAATTTCGGCTGGCTGAAGAAGTGACAGATAGAGCTGTTATCGGTCTTGACTACGAACTTGGCCCCGAGGAGGTACTGTCTCCAAGCTCTCAAGTAGTGACCTACTGCCAACATCTCTTTCTTTGAGGCCACATACCTATTTTCCGCATCATTCAGCTTCCGACTTTCATACGCGATGGGGTGTCCGTCTTGGATTAGAACACCACCCAACGCGTAGTCTGACGCATCGGTCTCTACTACGAAAGGTTTGGTAACATCGACAATTCCGAGTACCGGACCTTCCATCATTGCGCGCTTCAACCCGTCGAACGCAACTTGACATTCTGGGGTCCAATTCCATGTCTTGTCTTTCTTTAACAACTCGGTCAGAGGGCTGGAACGATTCGAGAATCCCTCTAAGAATCGTCGATAGTAGTTGGCCAGCCCCAAGAAGGAACGTAACTCTGTTACTGTCGTTGGAACTTCCCAATCCCTGATGGCTGCCACTTTTTGATCTTCCATACCGATACGGTCGGCTTCGATCACGTGTCCGAGGAAATTAATGCGTTGTTGTGCAAATGAGCATTTCTCTCTTTTCACATACAGTTGATTTTTCTTCAACTTCTCAAAAACCTTGCAAGTGAAGTTGATGTTCTTCCATGGTCGGGCTGTAGACCACTATGTCATCGAGTTAAACCACCACAAATTTATCGAGATACTCGTGAAACACTTGGTTCATTAGTGTGCAAAAGGTAGCCGGAGCATTCGTCAGACCGAATGGCATGACTAAGAACTCGAAGACCCCGTACCTTGTGACACACGTTGTCTTAGGTTCATCTCCTTCGACGATGCGTACTTGGTAGTATCCCGACCTGAGATCTAATTTCGAGAAATACTTTGCCCCGTGGAGACGATCAAACAAGTCGGTGATAATGGGTAATGGATACTTGTTGCGCACCATGAGCTTGTTGAGGGCTCGGTAGTCAATGCAAAACCGCAGGCTTCCGTCTTTCTTCTTTTGGAACAACACTGGGCCCCATATGGAGCCTTCGCAGGTCTAATGAACCCAACATTTAGTAACTCATCTAACTGTTTTCGGAGCTCAGCTAACTCTGGCGGCGCCATGCGGTAAGCATTTTTAGCGGGCGGTCTCGCCCTGGTAACAGTTCAATTTCGTGATCTATCCCCAGCCGTGGAGGTAGGGTCTTGGGCAGACTATCTGGCATTACATCACGATACTTGTCCAACACACGTTGGATCTCTCTGGGGACTGGTGCTTCCGAATTTTCGTCTTCTGTCATTGGGATGGCCATGAATGTGGGTTCGTCGTGTGCAAGGTCTTTCTTTAACTGGAGAGCTGATATCATTTTCACCCCATTTGATTGTCTGATACTGGTCGTCACGACCATGGGGTTGGATCCTGTGATCACCAAGCATTTCGCTAGAGGCATGGGAATGACTTTGTGTTCGAGAAGGAATTCTATTCCCAACACCACGTCGAAATCATCCATCTTTACAATCACGAAATCTGTCTGGCCATTCCAAGCCCCCAACTTAACTGTCGCTCTCTTAGCAATTCCCATGATCGGTAGGGCGGCTGAGTTCACCGCTTTCATCTTTCCTGAATCTCTGTCCCACCTTAGGTTCAATCGTCGTGCTTCAGCTTCGGTTATAAAATTGTGGGTGGCACCAGAGTCGACCATTGTACTCTTGGCCTGCCTCTGATTAACCCACGCTTCAATGTACATGAGACTACGTTCAAGCGGCTCTTTGGCCCCTTCAGATTTCTTCTGGAGGGCAGATAGGAATTTCAAGGCTCTCATGCGAGGGTTGTCTTCATTCGCCTCATTTGTCGTGCTAGTCTCCGTAGTTTCAATCTCTGGTCCCACGTTGCCCGTCAATGAAGCTTGAAAGGCATTGAATGCAGTTCGACTAGGGCACTGGTATGCTCGATGTGGCCCTTTACAGATATAGCAATAAAGGGGTTTGTCATTATAGGACTGCTGATTCGGGCCTCGATATGAACTCCCGCCTCTTGGTTGGGAGGGGTTACGGTTACTTCCTCCACTTTTGTCTCCTCCCCCACTTTTGGGAGAGTTGGATCGCATTGGTCTATTTCCCCCACTCGAGGAGGCTTGGTTTCGCTTCTGATCCTGGGGTTGGTCATTGCTAAGATCGAACAGACGTTCTGCGGCTGCATAAGCGTCTGATAGTGACTGTACTCTCTGTTCATAAAGCTTGGACTTCGCCCACAATTTTAATCGACCTTATCTTTTTCTGACATGTCCTGTATGTCCAACATTAATCCAGAAAACTGATTGACATACTCTCGGATAGTTCCCGTGTGTTTCAACTCACGTAACTTACGACACGCCAAAATCTCAACATTCTCTGGGAAGAACTGCGAACGTAGCTCTTGTTTTAGTCTTTCCCATGTGTCAATGACACAACGACCTTCTTGAGCGTCCCTATAACGGGACCTCCACCATAACTTGGCGTCATTTGCCAGATGCATGGCCGCCAAGGTGATTTTCGATTCTTCTGTTGTTGTACTTGTGGCCCTGAAGTACTGTTCCAGATTGAAGATAAAGTTCTCCAGGGCTTTAGCATCTCGAACCCCACAGAAGGGTTTCAGCTCAGGGACTTTCACTTTTGTTTAATTGGACCGCACCCCCTGCCGGGGCTTGGTTTCCCACCGCTCTTATGGTGAGGTTTAGTCTGGCGCTTAAATCTGCCACTTCAGCCCTAACGACATCGAGGGTCGTTTTCACATCTTCAGAAAATTTTGTGACCATCTGAACTATTGCTTTTTGGGAGCCGTCTAAGCCATCGACACACTCCTCCATCTGGGCGACAGAGCCCATCGAGCTGTCCCCACGCTCGAAGCTACTAGGTCTTCTAGCTTTTTCTTCGAGGTTCTCAACCCTTATTAATAACTCTTTGATGGGCATTCCATCCAAGCGGCCAGATACCGCATCAATTGTGTCCTTCTTGGTTGCAATCTCTTCCAGGTGAGATTCCAAGAACCGAACTGAACCCGGGACTTCTCTCAAGTAGAGCACACTACAACAAATATCACATACGATAGCATAAAAAAACGCTATCATAGACTTTCTATAGCGTTTTTCAAACGCCGTCGTAGCCGATGTTATTGAAAGTCTTTGACTTTCCATAGTGTTTTTTCAATGCTATAAAGAATGCAATAAAAAATCTATTTTTGATTGCATAATTTTTATGTTATGGAAACTTTTTATAGCGTTAGCAAAAAACGCTATAATTGATCTTTGATAGCATTTTTAATAGCAGTGAAAAAACGCTATAAAAAACATATCATAGCGGTTTTAGGCATGTTGTCATAACCGATGTTATTGAAAGTCCATGACTTTTCATAGCGTTTTTCCAATGCTATAGAAAGAGCTATAAAAAAATCAATTTTCAATTGCATTATTTTAATGTTATTGAAACTTTTCATAGCATTAGTAAAAAACCGTTATGATTGATTGTGATAGCATTTTTAACCTCATTGTTGTATAGAATTTTATAGATACGTTTACTGGCATTCTTTTTTTTTTTTTACATTTTGTACCATTTTCGATTAGTACGCAACAATTTTTATAGCATTTTATATAACTAACAAATTATTTCAAATGCTATTGTAATATTAACTCAAATATAAATATTTAATGTATTTAAATGCATTTACATAAACTTCTAGAGTAATACTAAAAGTTGATAATCTCAAAGCGTTCTAACTATTACATATGTAATTCATAATCCTAAACTAAAAATGAAAATAAAAGTACATAATTTCCAAACACATCCATTTCAGTAACATGTACACAGATGGTTCAAGAGATTGAGATGAACATATCCTCCATAAATATGTTGGTGTGTCGTCGTTTCATTCCCCTATAAAAAAAATATATGTTTATAAGATCAATATATATTTACATAATCAATAAACTAAATCTATATTTTAATTTCAAGAAACTAAATCAAACTTGAAAGTAAGAAGTTTGTATATTTACTTTATCAGTATATCATGTAACTGTAACATCTAAAGCTATCATCAATAATTGTACCAACAATTATGGCACAATCAAAAGAGAAATTCATAAGCTCAAATGTTACACAATTTTAATTTTAATTTTACATCCAATGGGTCATAAACCAAAAACAGTATATAAAGAACCAATTTCTAACTTAATCAATAATATCACCAGGGGAAAAATGATCATTGTTTTTTTTTTCTTTTTTTTTTTTTTTTGGTAGGAATTGTATACACATTCTGAAGAGAAACTTTGTTGGGGAGGGGGACAATAATTGAAAAGAACAAGTTTATATATGTATTGGTTAGTAGGCAAACTAATAAAGGGCAAAATTAAGCAGTAGAATAAAACTAACAATAGGTCATAGTTGCTTAATCAATCTTCTTGTTCTTGTGACAAAGAGATAAAGAGAAAATATCCATAAAATTGAACTTAATTCAAACTTGTTGGACAATGTCAGTCACAAAGTAGATCAAGGTTGATGGAGAAAATGCTTTTTAACCATAGATATGAGATTTTGATTATTCTAACTAGTGTTGCCTACATATGGAAGATGGAAAGAAATTGTTGGAATACAGTTTTAATCGATTCCTCAAGTTGCAATCATTTAGAAATTTAACTCCAAGAGATAATGCTTATAAATACCTCATTCTATCAAATTGAGTATGTGTGTGAAAATCTAAAGTAGAAATAGATTAAGATTGTGTACCTGATTGTATCTATTTAAAGTACCTTGAATAAAATTCTATCCCTCTTCTCAGAGTGGAGGTAGGCCCAAAAGACTGAACCACTTTATATTCTTGAGTTCTTCTTCGCAACGTCTAG
This sequence comes from Luffa aegyptiaca, assembly GCA_017139565.1. Taxonomy (NCBI): domain Eukaryota; kingdom Viridiplantae; phylum Streptophyta; class Magnoliopsida; order Cucurbitales; family Cucurbitaceae; genus Luffa; species Luffa aegyptiaca. Next base: position 21,009,882 of record CM029400.1, on the reverse strand, counting down.
TTGGGTGTTTGTTTCTTGCCTTGACATCTGTCCTGCACTCACAAAAAGGACATTTTTTTTAATTTTTCCAACAAGTTTCATAAACCAACACTATTTCTAGCCTTTCCACACAATACATTAACTAAATAAGAGTTTAGCCTGAACACCAAAAAGCAATATAATTCTCTTTGTTAAGGCTTAAGGACATAGGATTAAGGCCTCGACCCGATGCACGCAAATGAAGCTAATTTTCCTTGTTTTCCTCCTTTGATCGATTGAGTTGTCTTTCTTACTTATTTCTCTGTGCGTTTCCTATTGATTGGAGAATCCAATGCTCCTCATTCGTCAATATTTTCATTATCAATTACAGTTATTCAATTCCAAATGCTACATAATATCCTATATAATATACAATATATAAAAATCGTGTCAGGTGTTTCTAAATGCAAAAGCAAGTAAATGGAACATGAAAATGGAGTATATGACCTACTTTGGTCTTTCTAATCTCCAAACAAAATTGAAAGAAAAATATAATTTTTCAACTCAAAAAACTCACCTGACTCATAATGCTTATTGGCAAAAGAAAACAAGAGTAAGAAAAACTAGTGGCTGAAAGCTATAACTATCCTTCTTCAACTTCAACCCATTTGGGAATTTTCCGATAGAGGTGGAAAACTTTTGGCTCAAAGATATCCTCAATAAGAACCTCAAGAGCTTGAGGAAACCCTTAGAGCCCTGCAAGAGCAACCCATTAACAGAAAACTCATTTACTAGCACACAACAATACAAGTTCAACTGGAAGAGTACAAATTATAGGAAGACCAATGACTCCTCATTGACAAACTGCTCATTGAAATCAATACTGGGGAGGAACCCACATGGAAAAACTCTACTAGGGGAAAAGGTACCAAGAAATGGGGATCGATTATCAATAAAAATTGACCAAATAAATCTCATTCTCTCCTCCAATACGAAGTTCCTCAGTTTGGTTCCGTGTAGTGGTTGGGATCCATAGAAATCACTGGTGCTAATCCACTAAAAGCTTCATGAAAATCATGTTGCAATGAGTAGATAAAATTAGTAAAGAGATTACATAAGAAAGTATCCTCTCTCTATCTCTCTATCTTATTTAGTTAAAAGTTAATCACTTTAATTAGTTATACCTTACACTGCCATGAATGGATTACAACCCAACAAACCAAATTAAGCATGAGAAGCATTTGACATACACACAAACGAAGTGGAAATGATCAACCAAGAATACAATAACAGACAACATTTTGAGCAGCAAACTTCCTAAAACAGACAACACAATAATAGACCAATTAAGCATCAGAAGCATTTGACATACATGTAACAACCGCAAATCATAATAAACAACCCAAAAATGAAAATGAATAGACCTTACCTCATAGAAGTGGAATTTTGACATCCAAGGGTCTTTTCTTTGAATTTTGTCCATAGTGTTTATGCATTTGTGGCTGATTGACTAAAAAAAAAACACCCCTGGTCACCCTCCCCCTAGTTATCATTGATTTTGCCACTCAGATTTTGCAACATAGCACCTAATGCAAGTAGCCAAAAATCTTAAAAAACATGAGCAAGTTATTACTTACCCATTGACCATGAGATATGGAAGCCTTTAACTACTAATAGCATACATGCATCCTGCATTATTTTGGCAATTTTACTTAATATCTGAAAACAAAAAAGATTAATTCTAGGAAATCAAAATAGAAGCATATAAAATCAAACAAGGAAAACATATATAGAAAATGATTAATTCTAACTATATTAGACAACATAGTGGTATCACAACAATCAACCTCAACAAAACCTCGGGGGGATACATTGAAATTCAAGGAGACAAGAAAAAATTAAGAGAATTTGAGGAGAAATATGAGAAAATCAAAGTTTACCTGGTTTGGTTTCAGCCTTCCTCTAATATACCTGAAACCAAAATGAGGATAATTGAAAATTGAAGGAGACAATCGAAATCAAAGAAATGAAACCATGCGTTTTCGCAATACATTCTTTTCGTGATCCAAACCATTATCCTCATTCTCAACATCAATCTCATCTAAGAATCCACTTTCTTGCAAGCTAAAGACTTCGATGCCATTCTTCTTCGATCACTTGGCAAAGATGGGGTAGTCAAGGCCACATTTAGATCTTTGTTTTTGATTTCTATGTGCATCTTGCTACTACAACACAACATATTTGAGTAGTCATTGACTCATCTTTGACAACCTTTCTTCTCGTTGAGGATCTCAATATAGTTCAAGAAATTTTCAAGCAAGCAATCTCTTCCGTCATCAGCGATTCTGGTAATGAATGAGAGAAAATTTCAACAGAATTGCTTCCAATGAATTTTCTTTAGCAAAGAAAGAGACAATGAACTTAATTACTGAAGCGACGAACAAGTCCATGTTCATTTCTACAATGACTCATTAAAGAGGGGTTGACGGGGCTGCCCAATCAGTCAACCCATCCCAACATCAACATTATTCATTCACTGCACTTTTCTCATTTACATTTTGACAAAAAATTAGCCTGCCACCAAGTCTTTGATATTTTATTTTCTTTTGTTCAAGTTAGGTACCTGTACTTTTGTTTTACTTTCTCAACTTGATATTAAAACTAGTTTCTAAACTTGACATAAGACCTATGAAATCTATCCATCAAGTAAACAAAAAAAAATGCCAATAATATGTTTTAGTAAGATAGTTTATTAAAACAGAGCATTACGTTTAATGTCTAGAACTTAGAAACTAAAATAGGAAAAAAAAAAAACAAAAAACAAAAAAATAGGGTTTAAAGTTTGTGGTGGTTATTATCTACTAAAATTTCTTAAATATATGGGTCAATGTATAGACAATTTGAGCTGACAAATCCATTTTCCAGCTACAAAGAAAGAAACTTTAGATGCAATATCATCATCCAACGCACGTAATGTATCCATTTAACTCTACAAAGGCAAGTCTTGGTGAAGAAACTTTTGGGACCTTTCCTAATTCATATACAGACTCCAATATTGCAAAAGGAGAGAAATGGTTTGTATTATTCATAACATAAAAGAGTACTATATTGCAAAAGAAAAAAAAAACAGAGAGAGAGAGCACTTTCTTCACCACTCTAAAACATATATAAAAAATAAATAGTATAGGTTATGAGAGAAAATTTCAGAAGCCCTCTTACAAACTACAAACACGCATCTACATATGCATCCAAGCAAAGACATCGATATGTACCTTGGAACATCCCAAGTAGCTATGCGATCAGCAAGCTGAGCTGAGGTTGACAACTTACTTAGAGAAAATACAGCAGAAAATTGACATATACCTTTGAACATGCTGCTTTCTACTGACATATGTGTAAACATGTTTCTTCAAAAGATCCTCCTCCTTTGAATCAAATACTTGTACCTATTTTTTTACAGGTTATATACCTATCCTTTTATATGCATATTTTACATTACAAAACATGCTTCACATTGCTTTTATCTTACACGTTTCACATGTCTATACACCTAAAAGAAAGCACATATATGAAAAGGCAAAACTCACATCAGTCCACAAAAGAGAGTCAAATAATACCAAGAATCGTTAACTTTGTCCCAAGTCCTATCTAGAAGTTAAATTTAAACTATCAAAACTCAGACAAATAGAAGTAAGAAAGCCATATGCACATAATAGTTCTCTCACTTTCTCTCTCTCTAAAAGCAATGTTCCTTTTAGTTTTGCTTCCTCTCTTGGACATCAACATACAAAAAAAAAAAGAAAAAAAAAAGGTAAGTCATATATGCATATTAAAGTATGATGAAATGATTTAAGAGAACCTCAAAATGGCAGACTCCTTACATTGCTTTTTCAGGAACCAGCAACCTCCAAACAGAAGTTTAGCAATTTCAGGGATTTGATTCCTGGCCGTTGGTGGCTCTATTTTGTTGTGAGGGTGATGACTGTGACAAACTGTGAGTCCTACTATTGTGTTGTTCTTGTAAATAACTCTGAGAAGCCAAATATTTGAGTGCTACAATAATATCGGGCAAAATGATGATTGTTCTTGAAGACACACAACAGCAGTTGCAACTACGTGTTGCAAACAAAAAAGAGGGAAGTGTCTTTCCAACAGGGGATCGACTAATTGCACAAACTTTCTGTGGTCCTTAAGTAAAGGACGGGACTGCGAAATGTTTCAAAAATGATGAAACAAATTATCCCATGAAAAAATCAGCAATTATATTCAAGCAAGCAATTTTCAAGCAAAAAACTCTTTGAATCCTTCAATCGATCGAAGCATGGCAAAAGATTGAAGAAGTTTCACATAGCCACATGGAATACGAAAAAAAAAACCAAATTTAATCACATTTTCAGCAAAATACAACCAAAATTTCAGTAAAATTAATATGACATATTCATCTTCAAATCTGATGTGGAATTTTCCTACCGCAAGCGCACGGGTCAAGTAATAGTAAAGTGATTTTTGAAATCGAGTGTCGTCCTCTGGATTGGATTTTTTTAATCAAATTTAATTACCAAAAATAATCTTGTCCAATTTTATTTAGGGAACCAAACAAAGTGAGAAATAATGGAAATCTAACACAAAACAATAAAATAGTGACAAACAATTGATGACAACGATTTTAGGGAATTGATTTCACCAATTGGGATTATGGATTAATTCATGGTTTAATGACATGTATGATTCATAAATCTTGGGAAACTAAAATCACACATATCTCTCCCGAGCATACATGATTCTCCCACATGCAATGAACCCGATATCCCTATCTAAATTCATTAAACATGCAAGGCATGAAGGTTAACCTTTTTAACGATTTCTAGAATTAACTATTATCTCCCGATTTCTAGCTAAATCCTAGTTATGCATAATGATTTCTAAGCTAAATCCTCTCTCCCGAGTAAGATTCAAGCACAAACAACAATCAATTTATGGCCGGTAAATTAAAAGCATTAAGAACACAATTATGCATAAATGACATCAATAGCAATAAAACCATAAAATCAATCCATAAAGTGCCCAACGGCTACATCAATCCCTAAGAATTAAACTTAGCTACACATAATCCAAATTACAATATAAACTAAGTCTAAACAAGCCATAAAAACTACTAAAGAAAAGGGAAATTAAAAGAGAAGTAAACGCTAAGTAGGCCGAGACCGAATGTCCCCGTCACGATCTCCACGAACAAAGCCTTGAAATCCACTTTTCTCCACTTGCTTCAGCCTTCACAACCACCTTTTCTCTCTGTTTTACGGCTCCAAAGTCACCAAAAAAGTCCCCCATAAAAGCCCTAATCGCAATCTTTAAATAAGGCAAAAATTGGTCTTAGTGTCGCGACGCTATGATTTTTTATTTATTTATTTTTTTTTAAGAATCTCGAACTCATTTGACTCCAATTTCTCAATTAAGCTTCAAACACATACTTCCTACAAAAAAAAACATATAAATGCATAAATTTGGCCAAATAATTGTAAAAGACTAGCTTAATTAATTAGAGAAAAATAGCTAGCCATGCTCGCTATCAAACACCCCCAAACTTAGGCTTTTGCTAGTCCTCGAGCAAACTAAAAATCAAGCATACAATGGAAGAATGGATGCAACAAACATGACTCAATCCTCAAGGCTCAAAAGTCAATAATCAAGCAATCAAGAGACATGCACATAAGGACCAATGAGGGAGACAAATCAAAAGTTTTCCAAAATTAACTTGCACAAGCGAGATCTAACTTAACGAGATCAGACTCTACTAGCCCGGGATTGGATTACTAAACTCTCAACTCATCTTCCCTCTACACTGGCACTAAGGATTCACTAACGAGTCAATGGAACAAATTAGTTTGTTTTTCTCCATACTTAGGTGCTTATAATTGAAAATTACAACATGCATTTATATGTGGCACTAGCTTTCACACACCTATTGCAGGGACCCTTAACCCGAGTTTTACCCTTTGGTTGGCCTAACTGATCACAATAGGGGTAGCTCTTTTTGCCAAAACTTTATTAAGCATTGCATTGCGCGCATAAGTCATGACTTTCCTTTTTTTTTTTTTTCAAATTGTAACAACAAGAATGATTTTTCTTTATGAGCATGATAAGCATATATTCTTTTCTTTCCTCCTAAGCAAGATCAAACATGCTAATTTGCAAAAAAAATTAACTCTTTAGCTCTTCCCTACACCTATCAAGGTGACAACAAGCATATGAACCTAATAATTCGCTCCTAAGCATTCAAATCCAAATCTAGCCAAGACAAATACTCTACTCATGCAAGACATCTCCTAGAAAAAGTTTAAAAAGTCTCCCTTTTTGGGCACTCATGCTTACAACTCATCGAAAGCTTGAAAATTGACAAGAAAGCCTATCCTAGGAAATCATAGTCATGCAAAAATAGCATCCAGAAAACAACCCTATGCTCAATTCAAAGAAAGCTCAAAACTATAGCCCGAACTCAGATGCTCAAGGGCTCCACAAACATGCTATTCCACCCCCAAACTTAAAGCATGCATTGTCCTCAATGTATGAAGAAAATAAAGCATAATCAAACATGAGAACAATAAAAGAGTAGGAGGAGCGAACAATATTGTCCTGGAATGACGATGTCCTCATTTGTGGAAGCTTGCATAAGCGCTTGTTTAACGTCAATAGCTCGACGTGTTAACCGAATAGGCATCAAGGTGGTCTAATGTCAGTTGTTCCTTCAACCGTGCTCTTCCTAGCACCTTTCCTGTATCCCACCAACATGGTCTCTGATGTGTTCTTAGGGTCCTCAAAAGCTTTTAGAATCTCCTTCTCCTGTTGGACTCTAATGATTAGCTCCCTGCGCTCAATATCAATTATAACCCTCCCTGTAGCAAGGAATGGTCGCCCTAATATAATAGGCATGATATGATTCTCTTTAATGTCCAAAACAAAGAAATCAACAGGAAGGAAAAATCTACCTACTTTAATCAGAACATTCTCCACAATTCCATAAGGACTAACCACAGACTGGTCAGCCAACTGGAGCCTAACAGTAGTAGATTTTATCTCTCCTATATTTAGCTTTTTGCACAATGATAATAGAATGATATTTATGCTAGCCCCTAGATCACACAGTGCTCTACAAGAATAAGTACCAAAATTACAAGGAATAGTAAAACTCCCTGGATCAGACAATTTTTCTGGTACGTTCTGTTGGACACGAGCACTGCATGTCGATGCGAGGTATACAGTCTCCATCTGCTTTTCCTTCTTCTTTTTGTTCAGCCATTCCTTCATGAACTTCTTATAATGAGGCATCTGCTCTAGTGCATATGCAAAAGGAATATTAACAGTCAATCCTGTAAAAGCATCAAAAAACTTATTAAACTGAGCCTTAGAATTTTTCTTTTTCCTATTCTTTGACTTAGGAACTAAAGCAGTAGGAGAAAGGATAGACGACTCAAGTATAAGCTTTTCAGCTTCGTTTGAGGTGGTGCCCTCCTCAACTTCTCCCGTGAGTTCCTCAGTTTCAGTAGTCTCATCCTCCTCAGCTACTTGAGTTTCCTCCTCGTGATGCACAGAGACGGCCTTGCAGTACTCTAATGAAGATTTCTCCTGTTCATCTGGGGCTTTACCTTTGTTCATAGTGTTGACAACACTTACCAGTTGTCCCAGCTGAGTCTCTATGTTTCTGATAGCTGCAGAATGACCATTGACAGTAGTGTTTATGGCAATCACGGCCTCCTCGAGCTTATTTGACCTGTTACTTGATTCTGCAATAAAAGCTCCAATTAGATCCTCTAAAGACTGTTTACTTTCTTGCTTAGGAGTGAAGCCAGGAGGATTCAGAACATTCTTATTATTTGGATACGAAAAATTCTCATGATTTCTATTACTAGGGTGATAATGTGTAGGTGCAGAATTATTATTGTACCCCCTAGAATTAAAATTAGAGACATACTGAACCTGCTCGAGATTTTCCTCCTGAGTCTGGGATGCAAGGGCAGCTGCAAACTCAATCGATTGAGCACTCCCTGTACCTGAAAACTTTAAAAATGCATTAGCAAGGGAAGACATCTGGGCCTGAAGTGCACTTACGTTGTCAATCTCGAAGACTCCAGCAGCAATCTTTTTCGGTCCCAACCGCTCAGATGGCCATTGATAGCTATTGGTGGCCATTTCCTCTAGCAAAGTCCTAGCATTCTCAACAGTTTTGGACAACAGAGTCCCACCTGCAGCTGCATCAACGATAGTTTTTGTACTAGGAGTTAAGTCATTATAAAATAATTGAACCTGAAGCCAGTCGAGATAGCCATGCTGAGGGCACTTCCTCAGCAGCTCTTTAAATCGCTCCCAAGCCTCGAACAGCTGCTCATCAAACTGCTGCTGGAACGTCCCAATCTCAGTCCTTAGCTTGACTGTCTTGACAGGAGGGAAGAATTTCTTTAAAAACGCCTGGACCAAAGCATCCCAGGTGGTAATGCTCCCAGGTGAAATCGATTGCAACCAATCATGAGCTTTATCCTGCAAGGAAAAAGGAAATAAACGTAAGCGAATGACATCTTCAGAAACACCATTTAATTTTACCGTCCCACAAATGTCCAAGAAAGATTTCAGGTGAGAATTGGGATCCTCTGTGGGCGATCCTCTGTAGGCGCAGTCTCGAGCCATCTGAATGAGACTCGTTTTCAGCTCGAAATTATTAGCATTGATCGGGGCATAGACAATCCCCGACTGTTGCTCCTGAAAGATCGGCTGAAAGTAGTCTCTAATAGGCTTAGGCTCCTCGGGGTTAGGATTGGCCATTTGGATACAATTAACTTTACTTTCCCTTCGAAGTTTATTAAAAAGTCTCTCAATCTCCGGGTCAAAGGGAACTAAGGCCAACTCCCTAACCTTTCGCATACACCAACAAAACTAACCTAAAAAGGAAAATAATAAAATAAAATAAAAAAAACAAGGAAAGAAAACAAATTAGGAAAAAAAAAACTAGAAAAAGAAATAACTAAATCTAAATAAGGAGAATATAATCTACAAAAGGAAAAGATAAACAAATATGGAATGCAAAAACAAATATGGCAAAAACAAATAAGGAAACTAGCAAATAAGGAAAAACTAATCTAAAAAGGAAAAGACTAAAAAGTAAAAGTCTATCTATGGAAAATTCAAACAAATATGGAAAAATCTAAATACGAAAAAGAAAAACAACAAAGGAAAAAAAATGCAATCTACCTAAAAACAAAAATAACAAAAATAACAAAAAATAAAATACACCCTAAACTAAGACCGGACAATTTTTCTTCGATATTAAAAATGACTAAATTTGCCAATCCCCGGCAACGGCACCAAAAACTTGATGTGGAATTTTCCTACCGCAAGCGCACGGGTCAAGTAATAGTAAAGTGATTTTTGAAATCGAGTGTCGTCCTCTGGATTGGATTTTTTTAATCAAATTTAATTACCGAAAATAATCTTGTCCAATTTTATTTAGGGAACCAAACAAAGTGAGAAATAATGGAAATCTAACACAAAACAATAAAATAGTGACAAACAATTGATGACAACGGTCTTAGGGAATTGATTTCACCAATTGGGATTATGGATTAATTCATGGTTTAATGACATGCTATGATTCATAAATCTTGGGAAACTAAAATCACACATATCTCTCCCGAGCATACATGATTCTCCCACATGCAATGAACCCGATATCCCTATCTAAATTCATTAAACATGCAAGACATCAAGGTTAACCTTTTTAACGATTTCTAGAATTAACTATTATCTCCCGATTTCTAGCTAAATCCTAGTTATGCATAATGATTTCTAAGCTAAATCCTCTCTCCCGAGTAAGATTCAAGCACAAACAACAATCAATTTATGGCCGGTAAATTAAAAGCATTAAGAACACAATTATGCATAAATGACATCAATAGCAATAAAACCATAAAATCAATCCATAAAGTGCCCAACGGCTACATCAATCTCTAAGAATTAAACTTAGCTACACATAATCCAAATTACAATATAAACTAAGTCTAAACAAGCCATAAAAACTACTAAAGAAAAGGGAAATTAAAAGAGAAGTAAACGCTAAGTAGGCCGAGACCGAACGTCCCCGTCACGATCTCCACGAACAAAGCCTTGAAATCCACTTTTCTCCACTTGCTTCAGCCTTCACAGCCACCTTTTCTCTCTGTTTTACGGCTCCAAAGTCACCAAAAATGTCCCCCATAAAAGCCCTAATCGCAATCTTTAAATAAGGCAAAAATTGGTCTTAGCGTCGCAACGCTATTTTTTTTTTTTTTTTTTTAAGAATCTCGAACTCATTTGACTCCAATTTCTCAATTAAGCTTCAAACACATACTTCCTACAAAAAAAAACATATAAATGCATAAATTTGGCCAAATAATTGTAAAAGACTAGCTTAATTAATTAGATAAAAATAGCTAGCTATGCTCGCTATCAAAATCCAATAATACAAAAAAAATCTTTTAAGAAAAGAAAAGTGGAGAAGAAACTAGAGGAGGTTGTGACGGAGGATGAAAGGAAAAAGCAAAAGATTACAAGACACAAACCTTAAAGAGACGAGGAGGAAAGCGAAAGTTATAGAGCTGAGCACTACGGTGGAGAAGAAGATCAAGCTAGGGGTATAGAAAGTGGGAGAATAAGATGGAGAACTGTGTAATTTCAAAAAAAAAAAGATGGAGAACGGTGGGATTTGTTTTTCTGTAAGATGAGAGAAGTATAGGGCGCACGCCTAAAAGATTTTAACCTAGCGCTTTTTTTTTTTTTGTAATTTCACAGTCCTAAAAATCCTATTACTGTTTCCATTTAAAACCAGTCCCATTTCTCTTTGTCATCTTTTTTGTCCTATTCTTGTCAATTACCCCAATTTTATACCGATACCAAAAATCTGCTGGTTTGGATGTTTTATCTGGTCCGTTGGATTACAAAACTTGGACCGTTGATGCCTTGATGGCAATCTTATTGGTCCATACCGAAAACACGAAACATCTGATCGCAGCCGATCCAACCTAGAAGACCGTTACAAAAGGAGCGTCTCTCTGAATTTCCCTGGTGATCGGCTCTCTCTGGTGATCGTAAGAGAGTTTGCGAGAGAGTGAAAAGAAACTCTGTAGAATGAAGAGTTAGCGGGGTAATTACAAAATTGCCCCCTCCAAGTTTTTTGTTTAAAATTTTAACCCCCTATAAGAAAAAAGTTTTTTTTGACCCCCTTGATGATGAATATGATGTAAGCATGCATAGCAATTTACTTTTATACCCTCAAGTCATTAAAACCCACTAAAATTAATTATTTCACCAACTTTTCACCCACCTTCACCAACTTCCAATACCATAATTACCATACATTACTCTTAACCCTCCATTAAACTCATTTTGAAAAAAAAAAACATCTTTCAATCACCCAACCTCTCATCTTCTCTCTTGAATCCACAACAAGTTGTTCACTAAAGTGCATTTGATCCACAACAAGTGCTCATTTTTTAAAGAAGGTACGTTACTTTTGATTATTCTATCGTATTTGTTTAAAAAATATCCAATAGAATGTGTTGAAATGGTTTTTCGTCAATCCTGAGTCGAACCCGGTCCAATCTCGGCCGGACAGGTTGAAAATCCCGGCCGAACCACCCTTTTTTCCGGCCGGGATTCATACATTTTGAAGACCGGCCGAACCGATATTTTCCCGACCGGACCACGTTTTTCCCGGCTGAACCGTCACCGAGATTTGGCCGAGAACAGTGATTTTTTTTTTTGTTTTTTTGTTTGGTTTTTAAATTTTTTTAAGTTTTTTGAATTTCTGGTGGTTGCATACATTTGTTTATATATTCTTTTGTATTTGTGCAGATGCCTCGTGTTTGGGTATGTTTTGGTGGTGTGTGGAAGGAGAGTGAAAAGGAGTATGATGGTGGAGAGGTGAGGGCCTTAGACGTGGATGTGGGAATTTCTTATAACGAGTTCTTAGGTCAAGTGTATGAAATAAGTAGTATAAGTCCGAATGATAACGACATTGTTTTGAGGTGTCTGCTTGAACTGAGGTCTAAATCTCCCGCTTTTGTGATTAGGAACGAGGTAGATTTGCATAGTTTTTTGACTTGGGAGTTAGTGTCTGCAAGTCCCCTTTATGTATCCACCGTGCCGAAACCATCCCCCCAGTCCAGTCACCAAGGGTTTCGTCCATATCCCATTCCATATACTGTACCAAATACTCCATATATGGGAGTGCAGTACTTTTCGTATATGGATCCAAATCATCAACCATACCATTACACGTCTGTCCCACCATATACTCCACATTACATGAGTCAAGAAATACCATCCCGAGCCACACCCTTTCCACACAATGAAGATCATCACAATCCCTCGACCTCCACATCTTTCCCATACAAAGAAGTGCAAGAGCAAGAGCAACACATCCCCCCCGTTTCCACACACATGCCATTTACACCCATGTATAATGACCCGATGTCACTGAGTCCAATACGTGACGACGAGAGGGCATATAACCTTGGGGATGATGTTGACTACGTTACATCACAGAATGATTTCCATGACTGGGGAGACTATGGAGAGGATGTGAACCCGGACAGTGATTTTCAGGATTGGGGAGATTACGGAGAAGAGGTACTTGAGAGTGGCGAGGAAGATCTGTACGAAGTTGATGTAACTGCCCAGGAGAATATTGGGGTTCATCGGGAGGTACTTGGAACTGCAGAAAATATCGATACTCCTACTATGGCCGTTAATATGGCACCTGGCCCTTCTACGACAACTCGTGCATCTAATTCAGCAGTAATGCCAGGTCAGTACTCTAATTACAAGGATATAGAAGTGGGAGAGATATTCTTGTCTAAGAAGGACTTGCAGATGAGACTGTCTGTTTTAGGGATGAGAGAGAACTTTGAGTTTAGGGTTAAGAAGTCTGACAAGAAAATATTCAAGGTTCGGTGTGTTGTTGAGGAATGTGAATGGAGGGTCCGAGCTACGGTACTGAAAGGCTCCGATGTCCTTACAGTTACCAAGTATTCTAACAATCACACGTGCAAACACTTGATGCTAACCCACAAACATAGTCAGGCCAAAAGTTGGGTTGTTGGCAATATTGTGAAGACAACGTTTCTGGAGGTTGGTCGTTCCTACAGACCAAAGGACATCATAAGTGATATCCGGAAAAAGTTCGGGGTCAATCTGAGTTATGACAAGGCATGGAGGGCTAGAGAACATGCATTGGTCCTTGCCAGAGGCTCGCCTGAAGAGTCCTACAGACAGTTACCACGGTTTGGAGAAGCGTTGAAAATTGAAAATCCTGGTTCATTTTTCGACTTGGAAGTGGAAGATGGTGGTTACTTCAAGCATGTGTTCATGGCAATTGGGTCCACAATTAGAGGGTTCTTGAACTCTATTCGTCCGATTTTGGTTGTAGATGGGACCCACATGAGAGGAAAGTTCAGTGGTAAGCTCCTAACTGCAGTAGGCATCGATGGAAACAACCAAATATACCCCGTAGGGTTTGGCATTGGGAGGGGGGAAACCGATGAATCATGGACCTACTTTTTCCGACAAATCGAGCGTGCTATTGGTCACATTAATCCCCTAGTGATTGTTTCTGACAGACACAAGAGCATATTGAAGGCAATACACACTGTGTTTCCCGATGCATCCCACGTTTACTGTATCCACCATCTACAAGAAAACTTGAAAACAAAGTTCAAGGATCACGGCTTTATTCAACTCTACCTTAAAGCAGCGAAGGCATTTCGTGATACTGAGTTTCAGGAATTTTGGAACCATATTCCAATACGTGTCCAAAAATACTTGGAAGAAGTTGGACTTGAACATTGGTCACGTGTTTATCAGTGTGGGATGAGATACAATCAAATGACCACGAATATTGCGGAAAGTTTTAACTCCCTCCTGAAAGATGCGCGAGAGTTACCAATAACAGGTCTTCTTGATTACATTAGGGGATGGTTGCAAGCCACTTACTACGACCGTCGTACCGATGCAGCGAAATAGGATGCACCGATATCAAAATATGGTGAAGAGATTGTTCTAGCAGCGGAGAATAATGCAAGAAGGCATGTGGTTACGCCAATTGCCAGGTACGAATTCCAAGTCGACGATGGACACTTGGGTGGTCGCGTCAACATCCACACGAGGACGTGTACTTGTCGTGAATTTGACGTCTTCCAACTTCCGTGCTCCCATGCAATCGCTGCCTGCATCTACCGGAACCGATCGTACTTAGATCTTTGTTCTCCATGCTACCGCGTTGAGGCAGTCCTTGCTGCGTACGCAGAACCCATATATCCAGTAGGTCATGTGTCGGAGTGGAAAACATCCGAAAATTTTGTGGATTTTGAAGTGTTGCCGCCGAAGAGGGTTCCAAGAGTTGGTCGACGACAAACCTTGAGGATACCATCGACGGGAGAGGTTAGACAAGTTCACAAATGTACTCGCTGTGGAGGGAGAGGTCATAACAGGAAAACATGCCGCCAACCACTCAACACCGCATAGTATTCAGTTTTTTTTTTCTTTATGTAATTTTATATAATGTATCTATGAACGTATTTTATATAATGTAATTTTAATATTCTAATGTTTGTTTAGAATAGTTGTTCAATATTCAGATGCATGTTGTTATTTTCTGCGTGCAGGTTTGTGTTGAAATGCATGTACCAATAAATCTCTGATTTTTTTCCCGCTAACTTCCCGGCCGAAATTACTCACCGAGATCCAAAACGAGACATGAATTCCCCACTTTAACTAGAGGTTATCAGCCACTGTGTTTTTTCCCGGCCCGATCTCGGCCGACCCGAGGACCGAGATTCTCAAACGAGACAGATGATAGAGTCATAAGGGGAGCTTTATCAGTCACTGTGTGTCTTCCCGGCCCGATCCCGGCCGAACCGCGCCCCGAGATTACCAAACGAGACATTTGAGAGACTATAAGGGGAAGTTAGTTCACTGTTATTTTTCTCGGTCGTGGCTCGGCCGGGATGACGAACCGAGAGCCTCAAACGAGACTGCTGGGTTGTTTAGCATGTAATAGAGCTCACTGTGTATAATCCCGGTGTGGCTCGGCCGAGACCCTCCCCCGGGAAAATTAACAGTCTTAAATAACATCTTAAATAATTGTTTTTGGTTGGTTTCCTTTACAAATTCCACGTTCATTCTTTCGTAATAAGTGATTAGATATTTTTTTTACATGAGTATTTGGTTTGTGACAATTGTTGAGCGTTTGCATGAGAATTTGCATGGTTTGCATGAGAATTTGCATGGTTTGCATGGAAGTATGATAAACCATAAAAACTTAATAATTTATCACACAACAACACTTGAATCAATATAATCCACTAGAAGAAGGGTCTATTCGCCCATATTTGTACAGCATATTGCCATCGAAAATAAATCATATTATCCTGACTTAGGGTGTCATACGGCAACCCAGTTACATCATATTCAAAAAATTTACATACAAACATACCGCAGTCGCCACTACTATCCTGCTGCGGCCTAGACAATTCCCGACGCAGAGGCCATCTTTGAACGGGAAGATTCTTCCTCACATCCATGACCCCGATCTTCCAAAGCAGAGCTGGCAGGACTTGGCAAAGGATCCTTAACTCCTTCTCAATCACCTCGTCCTTATTCAACACCACCATGGAATCGGATACAACGACCTCCCCCACCTCGAGGTCAATGCATATGAGGACCCAATGCAGCCCACCGATGTTATACGGCATGTACACCAAATCAATCGTGCTCCATGGTATGTTATGGTCTGCAAGCTCACCCTTTCCGTACTTCAAGATATTGCCTGCTTTGCTCCAATCGTACGTCAAGTCTCGGGGATGTATGCCGCTACTCATTTCCTTGTATAGGCCATCTTCGCGTCTGAAAAAATTCTGATGAAAAGAAGATACCAAACATAAGAACCCTATAGAACACTATCAAACAAACATATTAACAAAATGTTCCAATGGTACGTACCGTTACACATAGGTCACCAATGGTGAACTTCTTGCGGCATAAATCTGGTCGTTCTCCCCATTTCTTTTGGACGAACATGAAAATCGAGTCGATCACCTACACGTAGTTAGATTGTTAATATTTCAATTAAACATCATTATTGTCAGTAATCAAACCATACCTCATCGGTCATCCATTTCGATGGAGTGATAAGATCACGAAACCACGTCTTGTCTCGGACAGCATACGCAGTTGTCCGAACATTATCTTCTGGATCCTCAGTGTCAAGCCATCTTTTGAATGGAGCATCCAGATCGTGGGGGATCTGGGGAAGAGGATCGTACTTCACAGCCTTGCGTTTCTTACGTTCTTCCCGTGTGTCTTTCCATGGACTTCTCAACTTCCATGCAGTCTTCCTCTTACGAGTCCCCCGTCTTTCTATCGGCTCGTTCTGTTCAGAAATGGACTGGACACCCTGTACAATAAGGAAAGTGATAATAAAGTCATTAACCCTAACCCTAGATACCACTATCAACCCTAACCATAAATATACTAAACCCTAATGAATGCTTACCAGAGAATGTTGACTTTCGACAACAGGAATATCCTTTCCCACGCCCTCTATCGGGGCCTCTACATGTTCGCCTATTTCAATTACTTCCTATTAATGGGTAAAGAAAAAAAAAACAATAAAATAACCAATAATCACTAATAACATAAATTAACAAAGTTCCTATTAAATTGCACTTACATGTTCTCCTATTTCAGTTACTTCCTCAGAACCACCATGTTGTGCTGTTGTATCCATCGGATCCTCATGGTCAGCCATTGGGGTGTTGTCATCTGCTTTTCCTTGTGACCCGGATGGATCAGGACCACCACCATCATCCTGACCTTTTGAATGTGGTCGAGATCCACCACCACCATCGTCTGTACCGTCATCTGGTTCTATGTACTTGCTGGCGTCGACGAATTTACCCTGTCAAACCAATGTATCAGTAACTAAACATCATAACGCTAATAAAAGCGAGTAATAAATCACTATACATACCTTCGAAAGTCGACGCATGAACTTCCTTATCGCCTTCAGGTCTTTTTCCATGGACTTAATGACCTTCAAATCCTCCTTAATCTCCTTCACATCGTCTTTAATCACCTTCACCTCGTCTTCGAGGACTTTGCACCTCTTGCAGACTCTGTCATTCGTACCAGACGTCCCAACACCCTCTGCCACTTCATTTGGATTCTCAGTCCCGAGATCCTCAACGATATTATCTTCAACTGGAATATCTCCCAAAGCTGCTGGGGGCGGAGGTGGAGGTGGAGGTGGAGGTGGAGGTGGCGGTGGCGGTGGAGATGGGGCTCGAGGTGGCTGCATCACACGATCCATAAATTGGATCTCCTCTTCTGAGGCCACAAGTTCAGTTGTGACCCGAGCCTGCACGGAAAAGGAAAATTATAAAATAAACCTACTAAAGTTAAATTGAATGAATGCATATAAAATATATCCGACATACCATATCTGAAGAAAACACCTCCCGACTCAGCGCTGCAAGTGTAGGTGAGTGGTTACATGACCATCTTAATATGCGTGGAATGGCATTGTCATTCAAGCGATTAGCCACACGCCCGGTCAAAGAAGATACTGTCTCGTATGTCCATACCTGTGTAAGTAAAGAAAGTATATTGTTAGAGATACAATATATACGGCGAATGTATACACTATCAATCACTCTAAACCAACGTACCTGAAACGCGTATGGGAAGCCATATAGACTGTACGTTTCCTGTTTGCCATCCGTCCTCTCTTTATAGGACACTGCCTTCCCACCTACAGCCTTCTTGAGTCCCTTTATGGTCTTATCAAAAATTAACTTACTCCAATCCTCATTACAAAACCTTTGCCAATCATCAATAAAGCCGAGCAGGCTAGTGTCCATCTGCTGCTTTCTCTCCCTCCCCATCATAGCCAACTCAATGAAATAAAATATGGCCATCTTCACAGCATCCTCATCGCTCTCAAAATTAATGGAAGGGAATAATCTATCTAGTTCAAACCCTTTCATGCTGATGCTATCGTTAAGGTACAGTCTTCTCAGTCTAGTACTAGATACATTACCCCTAACATGTTGGGTTCTATGCCTAATTCCAGTAATAAGGTCAAATTCCCTCCGACCAAATGAAACTTTCTCTCCCAGAATCTCAAAGCTAATAACATCAATCCTAGGCTCATTCACTTCCCTCAAAAGAAAATAATGAATAAGTTGTCCATTAAACATCAAGGACGTATCTAAGAAATGTCCAAAACATTCCTAATTGGGTATCAGTTAATTTGTCCTTAATATTTTTAACGGTTTTTCCGAGATGTGAACAACATGTCAAAGCAGCAGGAAAGTAGTCAGCAGGTGCAATCTTTGGTACCAATGCCATGATGGTAAATCCTATTCAATAATAATTTAAAAAAAAAAATTAACCATAATTTCAAAAAAATAAAAAGAAAATTTTTTTTATGAAGTAATCACGGTACAAAATTATAAATTCAACACCAAAATGCCTGAGTAAATCAAAAAAGTACAAACAAAACAAAAATAATAATTTAAAAAAAAAATTAAAAAAAATCAAAATTTCAAAAAAAAAATAAAAAAAAAATTGGATCTCGGTCCGGTTCGGTCCGTCTCGTTCGGGTCGCCCGCCCGAACTCTCCTGGCTTCTGGCCGAACCGACCGGCCGAGATCGCGTTTTTTCGGATTCAAAATATCCATTCCCGGCCCATTTCCCGGTGCCCCAACATGCATCTCGGCCGGGATTCATCGCCTGCAACTCAAAAACCCAGAAAACCCGTACGAAATCCGGCCCCATTTCACATCACAACACATTCAGAAAGCGCCGAAAACACGTTTTGAACAATAAAATCATGCTAAACTACAAGAAATTTGGGCAAACGATCCTAGACTACATCAAACGTTTCTAAACCCTAGAAAACAGTAAAATAAAACGAAAAAAACATACCTTACAGCTAGAAATCGTTCTCCTAAGTTGTTTTTACACCGAATAGAAGCAAGAAATCGATGAAGCCTTAACCAAGGAGAAGCAAAAAATCTGAGGGAGAACGAGAGGGAAACTGAGGGAGAAGAAAAGTTTAAAAATCTGAGAGGGGCATTTCCGTAATTTCACATCCAAATAAAAAATAAAATAACCTAAAAAACCAAATAAAAACTGAGGGGGTTAAATTTAAAAAACAAAAAGTTAAGGGGGTCAAAATTGTCAAATTCCTCAGAGTTAGCAGATATTGAGAACTCTATCTGAATCCATCGCCGTCAAAATCTACTTTGTTCCGTCGGCGAGGTCTTCATTTGAATGAACCGGCAAGTTTTCCGATATTCAGAACCAACCTCCATGTGATTCGCTGGTTCAGATTTCTGGTCTTAGATTTGCGGTAGTGTTTGATTTTGAAAGGTCGGACTTTCTATCATTTGGTAAATTACACATAAAAAGTAAATGAAATGATACACGATCATGGAATTTGTGATTCATTTGTAATTCACTCATTTCTTTTTGGCCATTTAGGTTGAGAGGTCGCGTTTTCTATCAGGACCATTGAATTTTCTTTGTCGTTCTCTCCGATCTTCTTCTTCTTCCAGAACTTCCACAGTTGGTAAACGATCCCTGTTTATCTGGTGAAACTAAGCGATCAGAAGGAGGGATTCTTGGTCTTGGACCATGTCGTTCTCTGATTCCAATTCATCTTCTTATGGGGCTGATTGCGAAATTTTCAGGCAAATCAGCCGAGCGTGAGTCTCATCTTCTCTTTTGCGCTTCTTTTGTTTTGGTTTTCCCATTTTACGTTCTTGATTGAATTAATCCTCCAATGCGGTTTTTGTCTTCTAGAATCTATATTAATTCCATAGCAGACTCAAATCGAAGGTTATACTAAACTTCATTTTTTCCGTTTTGCAAGTGGTAGTTGATTTCTGATGATTTTTTTTTTAGTTCAACAACATTTGGGAGTGGGGATTCGATCTCATGGTCGGGGATTTTAGTTTCAGTTTGGTTATTTTGAAGTACGTACCTATTTATAAGCTTGAACTTAACGATTTGTTCATGTAAAGTAAACCGTTTGTAATTCATTAATTTATTTTTGGCCATTTTAGTTTTCATTAAAAAAAAAAAAAAAAAAAGATGCCCAAGGCTTGAAATGTTGGTGTCGTGTGTTGGAAATATCTATGGAACTATTTGAGGCATTATTGGACAGAAATGATGTTTCTTGGAACACAATTATTGTTGGCTATGTTCAGTTGGGTGATGGGGAGAAGGCATTGAGTCTGTTTTCTAATATGTTTAGATAAAAATTAGAGTGCAGGCAACTGAAATGACATACTCTAGCATTCTCCGTGCTTATGCTACTCTTTCTGCCTCAGAACTTGGACTTCAGATTCATTGCTTGACAGCCAAAACCATCTATGGCCAAGATATTTCAGTCGGTAATATTTTGATAGATATGTATGGCAAGTGTGGTAGCATTAAAAATGCTCGTTTGGTGTTTGACATGTTGAGTCTACGAGACAGAGTTTCATGGAATGCTATTCTCTATGCACATGGTCTAGGAGTGGAGGCAATAAAAATATTCGATCTTATGAAAAAACAGAGTGCAGATAAGACAAGTTGACTTTTTTTTGGTGTCTTGTCAGCATGTAGCAACACGGGCCGGTTAGACGAAGGAAAACAATAGTTTAATTCTATGAAACAGGATTATGGCATCGAACCATGTATGGAGCATTATACATACCTGTATGGTGTGGCTTATAGAGAGGTCGGGTAATCTCGACCAGGCCGTGAAGTTTATGGAAGATATTCCTTTTGAGCCTAGTGTAATGATTTGGCCTGCTTTACTTGGGACTTGTGTCATCCATGATGATGTTGAACGTGCTTGAGATGGAACCTCGGAATGAAGCAAGCCATGTATTGTTGTCCAACATCTATGCAAGGGCGAGATGGTGAGATAGTGTGGCTTATGTTAGAAAGCATGTGAAAAGAAAAGGGGTAAAGAAGGAGCCTGGCTTAAGTTGGATCGAGAACTAGGGTTCATTGTTTCACTATGCCCGACACTTCCACCCTGATCTGAAGTTAATCAATGGGATGCTTTGACTTTTAAACATGAAGGCCAGGAAGGCAAGATATTTTCTCCTTATCTTAATGTTGTACTACTTCACGTCTCTTATAATAATATCACGTCCAAAAATCTTGGATATTGACTAAATTGCAGAATGACAGTCAACACAAATACCGAGATTTTTAATTATGCAAATCGAGTATCCAGCAGCATTTTAACCAGTCCAAAATGCAAGACTAACCAAGAAGGCAGAATATTCTCCTCATCTAAATGCTGTACAACTTGATGTGGCAGATGATGAGGAGTATCTCCTTTGGTTACACAGTGAAAGATTAGCCTTGACTTTTGGACTGGTTAAGATGCCAGCTGGATGCTTGATTCGCATAATTAAAAATCTCCGACTTTGTGTTGATTGCCATTCTGCAGTTAAGTCAATATCCAAGACTTTTGAGTTTTGGACGTGATATTGTTATTAGAGATATGAATCGTTTTCATCACTTCGAGAATGGGCTATTCTCTTGTGCTGACTGCTGGTGACCAAAATTTACTTCATTCATGTGGTGGATTGACATTTCTTCGAGTAGAGGGCAAAGAACTTGAAAATTTCAAGGTAACTCATTATCCATGAGCTCCTATGACGTAGACTAGTATATGTTAAGATTATCACAGCAAGAAAAGGAAGGGGAAAAAATCATAGTCGTGATACTGCCGAGAAAATTTGCCAATTTTCAGGTTGTAGCTATGCTGGTAGTAAAATATTAATCATTGAGAAGAAAGATGACCCGAATGAAGTTCGATCCAAGCCAAGGAATTATGGCATGTGATTATTCTTGTCTTTTTGTTGTCTTACGTATGTGACAGTTTATGGTAAGAATTCATTCTTCTTCTTTTTCTTTTTTTTTTTTTTTTTATATTTCCATATAGAACGTTCACAAATTTCATTCAGTCTTTTAATAAAATTATATTTGTATAACATTTTAAAAAAAGTTCTCCTGTTTTCTTATAGCTTGTATTCATAGATCAACTGTCGTCTATAGCAATTGAAATTGTTCTTTCTTCTAAATGTTGGAATTTGGAGCCATATTTTGTATAGTTGGTTTATTGTATTTGGCTCATTTTATTTAGTTTTCTTTTTGTATGCCCCCGTTTATTCTTTTTTCTTTTTTCAAATTCAATAAAAGCTCAATTTTTAATAAGAAAAGAAAATTCAAGTGCACAATAACTTAAATATTTAAAGTCATTCAGCTACAGGTCTTAGAAACAATTTCAAGACAGAAAATAGAGAACTAATTTTCAAAACAGCCGTGAAACAACTCAAAGTTTTTGTTCTCATATCTATCCCCCCACTTTATAACCCTTTTTACTTATCTTCCCAAACTCTGCATACTTGATAATTATACAAAACAAACTTGTATTGTTTCAAGGCCATTTTGCTTGTATGGAAGAGAGAGAAGCCCCAAGAGATTTCATTAGCAGACAGAAGTTACCAATAAAAATATTGTTAATATAACTAATGTCCTGTAATGTGGTAGGTCAACCCTGCGGTTGAGACTGGATATGAAAATTTAGCGTTGGTGAGGTTGCTATTGGAGATGAGATTACCTTCAATTAGGAAGTCTTTGGTGATATGTGCCCACAGGCCACAACTCTAGCTTTAGTTCATAAAATTAGTTTCCGTTGATATTCTTAGGAAATTTTGCAGACATTATATTTATCTTTTTCAATTAGAAAGGTTGCAGCACACTTCACGGGATATTGGAGATTAATCAAACCTCAAACCGGTCAACACAGAAGAATGGGGAGAGAGTAGATACGCTTTCATGGACCTTTTTGGAAAGGTTTGAGATCAATGGATGGATGAGAACTTAACAACTTGAATTGGTGCAAATAGGTACTTTAGACAAGCTTTTCAAATGGAATAGATATCTTGCTTCAAACTTATGATGGATAAAGCCACCCATATAAATTTGAGCACTTCTTTTTTGGTAGCTTTCATTTCTTTTGTTTGAGCTCCAATATCTCTTTAGCGAGGAGGAGGAAGGCTCAGGTGGTGGGAGTTAATGAATCTTTAAGCATTAAAAATTAAAAAAATAAATAAATAAGTTGAAGCCATGAGTCTTCTACTTTTAGCAGTATTGTAGAATAACTTCAGGCTTAACCAGATGAGATATTTCAAAGGTATCCTATTTTATGAAATAATTTTATTATACCCCCAAATGACATTTAATATCTCTAAGCTCTTTCTAAAGCTTCAGACGGTAAACAAATGTCAATTTTGAGTTTCAGTTGTCCCTTTTTCCTCCTCCGAGTTGTGACTGAATTAAAACATGATGATTGCTTTCCTTTTTCTATAATGAGAGGGTCCTATTGAGGAAAAGAAAGGTCATTGACTGATGTTGGCATTCACTTCTGGTCAAGACTGGCATATTATCAATTATCATTTACTAATTACTTCTACTTTTAGACTGGCATATTATCAATTACCAGAGGAAATTCTACTGCTCCAAAAGCAAATTCAGGAGATATTGTTTGCCACTATTGTCATATACCAGGGCATATAAAACGTGATTGTCGAAAATTGTTTTATAGAAACCAGAGGTTTCCATCTGCACATGTTTCTACTCCTGATAATTCTGACAAGTCTGTTACGATCTCAGCTGAGGAGTTTGCTAAATTCTGACTATATCAAGAGTCATTGGCGGCTTCATCCTCCACTCCTATTACTGCCATTGCCAACACAGGTAACACATCTACATGTCTTCTTTCCTCCTCTTCAAGATGGGTCATAGACTCTAGCGCTTCCGATCACATGACAGACAATCCCCGTTTATTCTCTACCATTTATCCATCTACATCTTCCCCTAGTGTCACTATAGCTGATGGAACCACCTCTCCAGTCTTAGGAATCAGCAATGTTCGACTTACCAACTCACTTTCGTTTTCTTCCGTTTTGAGTTTACCATAGTTTTCCTTTGACTTGATTTCTGTAAGTAAACTCACTCGTGACTTTAATTGTTGTGTCTCATTTTTTTCTGGTTATTGCTTATTTGAGGATCTTACGACGAAGAGGACTATTGGTAAAGGGTGTGAATCTAGAGGTCTCTACATCTTTGAACCAGAAATATCAACAGTCGTTGCATGTTCTAAAGTGTCATCTCCATTTGAAGATCATTGTCGTTTGGGTCATCCTTTTATTTCAGTATTGAAGAGTCTTCATCCTCAGTTTCATTCTTTGTCTTCTTTAGCTTGTGAGTCATGTCAGTTTGCTAAGTTCCATCGTGTGAGTCTGTATCCCCGTGCAACTAAACGAGCTAATGCTCCATTTGAATTAGTTCATTCTGATGTTTGGGGTATGTGTCCTATTGAGTCAAAGAGAGGGTTTTAGATATTTTGTTACCTTTGTCGATGATTTTTCTCATGTAACTTGGTTATATTTAATGAGAAATCGCTCTTAGTTGCTTTCTCATTTTCGTAACTTCCATGTTGAGGTTCTCTTAAAGTTCTGCGGAGTGACCAACTGTAACGCCCCAGGTTTTCCAACCTCTAGCCTAGCGACGTTACTACTTACTCTAGACTCTTAAGCAACTAAGGCAAACCACTTACAACCGAATGTACCGAAAATATTGGAAGCATAACGGCATAAAACTGGTTATCCCAAAATTTTCCTTAACCTGATAAAATCTTTCAACACTTCTAGACATGCATAAAGTCAAACTCCACCAAACTACAGCCAGATTCACAACCTATCTCCTCTATACGAGTCAGATCTCGTAGCAACACGCATTAACTAAAAGCCATGTTACAGAACATAAAAACATCTCATTAACAGGAATAACTATCCCCTTAACACAAGCTGACCAAAATAACTTTTGTTATTATTACCAAAGCAACAAAACTAGCTTTAAGTTCAAAATAACATAAGCTCAGGTGAATCTCTCACCGAACAGAATTAACATCAACTAGTTCCATCTAGCCTACTCAAAGCAACAAGATAAACCACAACTAGAGAAACCCAACACCCTAGGGATCTTCCTCATAGTTCTCCTCCTTGCCACCAAGGTTCGGATCATCTTCCATACCTACAATATCTAAAATGTTGGGGGGAAGGTGGGGAAGGGGGTATCAGTACAACTGCAGTACTGGTAAGTAGCTCACACAAGCTAGATCGCAAGCATCAAACAATATCAAACAGCATGCTTCTCACACGCAAACGACATGCTTCCAAAAGCAATAAAATCACATCATGCTCACAAAGCAATAAAACCACTTCATGCTCACAAACCAATAAAACCACATCATGCATATGTTTCCCACACTATGCACCCACACTCTACTAGACCACACATGACTTACGCGTTATGCTCCGCACCTAACGCATGAATTACGTATCATGCTGCGCAAACCAACACGTGAATTACGCGCCACGTTGCGCACCTAGCCCACATGATTTCTGCGTCATGCTACGCTAAAACAACCGCATGCATTAAGCGTCATGCTACGCTAAAACAACCGCATGCATTACGCGTCATGCTACGCAAACTAATCGCATGCATTACGCGTCATGTTACGCAAAACCAAACACGTGAATTACGCGCCACGCTGCGCACCTGCATATGAATTACGCGTCATGTAACGCAACCGCTAGGCTCATGCTACACATCCCGTTACAACATGCTAGTCTAACCCCACATACATAACACAACATCCCAACATCCCATCATGCTAGAATGCAACACCTCATCATGCTTTAACAACAAACACAATATGTTTTATCCCAAGCAACTAAGCAGTATATGCTCATCTCAAGCGATACTCAGTACGTGCTCATCTCAAGCATTGCAGTACATACAACAGATCATGCTTTTTACAAGTACAAAGATAAAACATATAAACAAACAACAGGCTTCACACAATCAAACAAACTCAGCAAGTAGAAACTACTTACCAAAGCACTTTAAAATAAACCCACGCTAGCTGGAAATTGCACAACCACGCTCCAAAACGAACTTCCAGCTACAATAAAACTACTAGCCATTAAAGGAAGTCCTAAAGGATAGCACCCTAAAACATGATGTGAAGGGCAAAACTTAACCAATAACGGTGTCTTTCCTTGCTGGACAACATCTAAACATAACCCAAATTGAAAACCCAACGCCATTAAACCATGGGCAGGTCTAAGGCGTTACGGGCGGTGGGTATTTGTTGGATGTCGATATTAAGGCTATACAGCCATTGGACAGCAAGCAACAACCACCTAATAACACATGAATGACATTCTAAGAGCTCCTAAAGCTTAGGCAATGCAACTAAGGTCTAGATAATTAATGGGAACCTATTTAGCATGCCTTTTAAACTATGGACAGCAAGCATAACTCATTTATTTCCATGATTCAAGAACCTACAAAGGTTGGGCAAAGCTAACTAGGCAACAACACTTAATGGTCATTGATACTACATGCTTTTAAACCACGTACAACAGCAACGACTCATTTTTAAACATGTTCTAGAACTTATAAAGGTTGGGGCAAGACCTAAGAGCCTAGATATGCAATGGGTATCGACTACACATGCTACTAAAGCTAGAACAACTAATGGGCAGCAAACTTCAACACTTTAGAACAAAGGAACAACAAGGAAACTTACCCAAATGGACCCGCTTTCACGCTAGACGGGCACTTCTAACCTTTAATAATGCGCTAGAATAATCCTTGGGCAGTGGGTATTCGAGTTGAAGTGTTTCGAACTCAATCGAACACTTAGACGGCGCTGCAGAAAAGAAAATCCAACACCAAACTTAATTTCCAGCACTTAAACAAATGGGCATTCTACTTTAAGTTCTAAACAAGAATGGGTAAGAGCTAAACTTACCGGAAACGCTAAATGACGCCGAAACACCCACGTACTGAGCAATGACGGCGTTGGACAGCAACTAATCAGACCTTAAATCCTGAAATACGGAGTCCATAACGATTGGGCATTTGCTTAAACTTGACTAAATGCCTAAAGGAAGCATGGGTAAGGGATAGACTTACCGAAAATGCCAAACGACACCAACAACAACCGAAAGCGCTGCTGGATAGAGGCGAAATCGCACGGAAGAGACACTCCGAGATGCTAGATGTCACGGTCATGCTTGTCCAAGGCGTGTTGCCCATGGCCGTTGCCCATGACAACACTTCACCCCCATGCTTTCATGCTTTATGTATTTCCTTTGTTGTTCATTTACTTTTCCTTGCATTTCTATAGTGTATGACTCCTCGGCAGTTTTGATGTTCAAGCCTGCCAAAGCTAAAATGCCTAATAATATACTATAGGGGGGTACG
This sequence comes from Luffa aegyptiaca, assembly GCA_017139565.1. NCBI lineage: Eukaryota > Viridiplantae > Streptophyta > Magnoliopsida > Cucurbitales > Cucurbitaceae > Luffa > Luffa aegyptiaca. The sequence continues at coordinate 20,982,489 of CM029400.1, read as the reverse complement.
ACTAATTGTCAAACCTTCCTACTCGAGAGTTGTTCACTATCAAGCTATTGTTGTCCCTTTGCTTACTTGATAGTCCGTGCAACTAATATTCTTACAAAATGTTTTCAACCGTTTTCCAAAGCTTTTTCCCTAACCCCGTTTTCTAAAACCGTTTTCCAAGAATGGTGGTGGAGGTTGCGAGATAGGCCCTTTGTGCCACCGGCGATCCGAAAAATCGAATTGGCTGACTTACTCGTGGGCAGAGTAAGTGCCGCACAATCGCTTGCGAGTCCGAAAGAGTGCGATTGTGACAGTTGGTATCATTGCCTTGTTGGCTCCCGAAGTGAAAATCTGAAAGCATGTCGTCGACAAAGCAGATGGGCAAGACCCATGTTGAACGACTCGTAGAAATCGAAGAGCAGCTGCCACTACAACAAATATTACATTCCATAGCATATGATTATAACATTTAGTATAACCAAGCTATAAAAAAAAGGCACGGGTGTGAAAAAAAAAAAAAAGCGCCAGGTTAAAATCTTTTAGGCGTGCGCCCTATACTTCTCTCATCTTACAGAAAAACAAATCCCACAGTTCTCCATCTTTTTTTTTTGAAATTACACAGTTCTCCATCTTATTCTCCCACTTTCTATAGCCCTAGCTTGATCTTCTTCTCCACTGTAGTGCTCAGCTCTGTAACTTTCGCTTTCCTCCTCGTCTCTCTAAGGTTTGTGTCTTGTAATCTTTTGCTTTTTCCTTTCATCCTCCGTCACAACCTCCTCTAGTTTCTTCTCCACTTTTCTTTTCTTAAAAGATTTTTTTTGTATTATTGGATTTTGATAGCGAGCATATCTAGCTATTTTTCTCTAATTAATTAAGCTAGTCTTTTACAATTATTTGGCCAAATTTATGCATTTATATGTTTTTTTTTGTAGGAAGTATGTGTTTGAAGCTTAATTGAGAAATTGGAGTCAAATGAATTCGAGATTCTTAAAAAAAAAAAAAAAAAAAATAGTGTTGCGACTCTAAGACCAATTTTTGCCTTATTTAAAGATTGCGATTAGGGCTTTTATGGGATTGGACCAATTTTCGTGTTTTCGGTATGGACCAATAAGATTGCCATCAAGGCATCAACGGTCCAAGTTTTGTAATCCAACAGACCAGATAAAACATCCAAACCAGCAGATTTTTGGTATCGGTATAAAATTGGGGTAATTGACAAGAATAGGACAAAAAAGATGGCAAAGAGAAATGGGACTGGTTTTAAATGGGAACAGTAATAGGATTTTTAGGACTGTGAAATTACAAAATTATCCTTAGTAAAATTCTCCAAATCTTTAACCCTAATTCACTTTTACTCTCACGCTTTTCACGCTTCTCCGTTCTTACGCTTTTCATGCGAGCAGACAAGAAATCGAAGGAGACGGCAACCAAGGCACGGCAACAGCGATCAAGTGACGGCAACCAGACGACTGAAACAACGAGCTGACGGCGACGACGACCAAACGACGACAATAACAACTACAACGAAGGAGAAGCAGTATATTGATCGACTCATTGGATAAGTTTAAGAAACTTTCTTTTGTACTGTTTTTTGTTACTAAAATAGTTTTTTTTTTTCCTTATGTTGTTACTTGAGAAACAAAATATGGATTGCTTGGTGTTTGTTTGTTTGTTTGTTTTTTTTTTTTTGAGATATTTGACTGAATATTTTTTTTTAGCCAAGATTAATTTCATTCGGATTAGGAAAGACCGAAGGGCCAAGATATACACATAGGCAACATAAATAATTTTTTTGTACTCTTTATTGAGACATGGCAAAAAGAGAAAAATGAATGTGAAAGTCTCATTAGTGTCAATCAATATGTTGTGATGTTGAAATGTTTAGCCATTAAGTGTTGTTCATTACTTTAATTATTCTACTTTTATGTTGTCTAGTTATGATTTATTTGAAGTTAGTACTTTAATTTTGATATTTTATAGGTACGAGAAACTATGAGAAAAAAACATAATGCAAAAGTAGTCTCTTTCTTGGTTGTTCTACTTTTGTTATGGTCTTTATGGAATGTCTAGCTAGTTATTGTCTTCTTTAAATTGCGGCTTGGTATTTTTTATCATGTGTTGGTTGGTACGAGGTTTATGTCAATGATTCCATTCGTATGAAAGTACGAGAAACTGCGAGAAAAAAAAAACAATATGAAACTAGTTCACGTATTGATGTGTTATGCTTTCCTCTATGGTTCCTTTGGAATGTGTGAGTATAACTTGATGCTTGTTACTTGAATTCATGATTTGTACTAGGTTTATGTCAATTATTGCATTGGTTTGTAAATGTAAGAAACTGTGAGAAACTGCGAGAAAGGAAAACAATATAAAACTAGTTCTTCATGTATTCACGTGTTGTGCGTTCCTATAGAATGATTCCATTCGTATGTAAGTACGAGAAACTGCGAGAAAAAAAAAACAATATGAAACTAGTTCACGTATTGATGTGTTATGCTTTCCTCTATGGTTCCTTTGGAATGTGTGAGTATAACTTGATGCTTGTTACTTGAATTCATGATTTGTACTAGGTTTATGTCAATTATTGCATTGGTTTGTAAATGTAAGAAAGTGTGAGAAACTGCGAGAAAGGAAAACAATATAAAACTAGTTCTTCATGTATTCACGTGTTGTGCGTTCCTATAGAATGTGTGGGTATAACTTGATGCTTTTTTACTTGAATTCATGATTTTTACTATGCTTATGTCAATTATCGCATTGGTTTGTAAGTGCGAGAAACTGCGAGAAAAGGGAGGAATATGAAACTAGTACACGTGTTGATATGTTATGTTTTACTACATGGTTTCTTTTGAATGTGTGGGTATAAATTGATGCTTGTTACTTGAATTCATGTTTAGGAGAATGCTTAGGTCAATTATTGCATTGGTTTGTAAGTGCGAGAAAGGAAAACAATATAAAATTAGTTCATGTATTCACGTTTTATGTGTTCCTATAGAATGTGTAGGTATAATTTGATGCTTTTTTACTTGAATTCATGATGTTTACTATGCTTATGTCAATTATTGCATTGGTTTGTAAGTGCGAGAAACTGCGAGAAAAGAGAGCAATATGAAACTAGTTCACGTGTTGATATGTTATGTTTTACTACATGGTTTCTTTTGAGTGTGTGGGTATAACTTGATGTTTGTTACTTGAATTCATGTTTAGGAGAATGCTTAGGTCAATTATTGCATTGGTTTGTAAGTGTGAGGAATTGCGAGAAACTGCGAGAAAGGAAAATAATATAAAACTAGTTCTTCATGTATTCATGTTTTATATGAAAACCTTAGCCAATTGGATCTAAGAACCCTTATGGATATGCAAATCCCTAGATCTCAAATGCTATAATCCCCAAATCAATATGATTTCATCCCAAGGAAGAAGATAGAACAGATTTACCTTGATCAAGATCAAGAGTAGAGAAAACTCGTTTCTAAACTCAGGATTCAAATCACTCCACAAGTAGTTTGATCAACGCTACTTGAATGATCCTAGCATGCAAATCTAAACACAAGATATGCAAAGTTGCAAATGGCCTTGATGCTTTTTTACTTGAATTCATGATTTTTACTATGCTTATGTCAATTATTGCATTGGTTTGTAAGTGCGAGAAACTGCGAGAAACTGCAAGAAAAGAAAGCAATATGAAACTAGTTCACGTGTTGATATGTTATGTTTTACCACATGGTTTCTTTTGAATGTGTGGGTATAACTTGATGCTTGTTACTTGTATTTATGTTTAGGAGAATGCTTAGGTCAATTATTGCATTGGTTTGTAAATGTGAGAAATTGCGAGAAACTGCGAGAAAGGAAAACAATATAAAACTAGTTCATGTATTCACGTGTTATGCTTTTTTATATAGTTCATTTGGAATGTCCGGGTTTATATATTTTGACATTTGATTTTTTTTTTTATGGTTCTAGGGTTACCCATGACATTGAATAAACCTCCCAAATACTTGATAAAACCTTCAGGTCATTTTCTAGCTCAAGTTAGTAGTCGATCCACTTTGGGACGACAAGTAAAAACATTATATGTAAGATTAGTCCGGTTCAATTGGCGATGTTTAAACAAACACGCTTTGGTAACTTTCTTGATGTGAATATCACATTTAATGCCGAAGAGAAGTGGAAGAGGAGAAGGATGATTGTATAAGCTTTATGATAGGAGGCGTAGTTTGTAACTTTGGACGAAGAGAGTTTGACATAATTCCTGGGTTATGGCATGTTGGAAGTTCAAATAATGAGGTTAAAGTAAATAATAGGTTATGAAAAAAGTTTTTGATGATAGAACAACTGTCTATGCGAGTGAGTTAGAGGAAATATTCTTGAAATATGGTGGGGAAGATGAGGATGATGTGAAATTGGCTCTAATATACCTTATAGAGTTGGTTCTATTCGAGAAAGAGAAGAAATTAAAAATAGACACGGGGTTATTGAGAATCATTGATGATTGGGCTACCTTCCATGCTTATGATTGGGGCACACTCATTTTTTAACGTACATTATGGGGGTTGAAAAAAGCATTGAACAAGGCAAAGGGAAAGAAGAAATGCACCATGGAGAAATATAATATAATGGGATTCCCACCATGCATTACAGAATATATCGGCTAGCAACAACTTTCGATGAAACAATGATTCTAGTGTGTCCATCGAATGTGCATGAGGAAGTTCAAAAGGAGGATGAACACTCGACCACACGTTTGTCTAAGGATGAAATGTCGAGTACACCATCGTGGTTAAAGATGCATAAGGATGAATATGAGGAGGTACAACATCTGACCACACACGAGGCAAAGAAATAATTTGTTGAGATCGTGACTAATGCCCCGGTGATTGACCTCCTGACTAAAAGGATTCCAACAGAATATCAACAGGAGTTGGATGTAATGGAGATACCACCACCCTCCAGCTATACGTCCTTATGTTCGTGTTGGACGTAAAAAGCGTGTGAGTGTTTATATCTGTACTCCATTTACAACCTTGAGTAAACGACCCAAAGATTTAAATAATACTCAAAGTTCGAAAAAGGTCCCAAATGTCTACAATCCCATGCATCAAATACCAACGAGTGAATTGGATAGGCTTAGGTGATGGATCAATGGCAAGACTACGAACAATGATCTATGTGACACAATCACTGGAAAAAAATCGAAGACATTTTTTTAGGGATTTGTTTATGTGTCGAAAGTGGCTAACCGATGAGGTAAATGACTCCTTTTCACTTTAAGCATATTTTATGTGGATTTGGTAGTTTTTTTATCCTTCATAGTAACTACAAGTTCTTTTTATACAACATCTAGACACTATTTTCTTATTCATTCGTTTGAAGCTTCAGATGAATGAAAATTTTTGCAAGTAGAATTTTACGACTACGTGAAGGAGTGTACGAGACACTAGCGGAAGTGATTTGGATCGAAACATTCAAAGTTCTTTTAATTTTAGTTAAGAAAATCATGCACATAAACAATCGAAAAACAGAGTTTAAGGTTACCAACCTTTTGGTAGCTGAATTCAAGCTATTTTTCGGATGAAATCGAACACGAACGAGTCTCGGACAACCACCGTGATCTTCCCCGCTACTCTTCGGCTTTAGAACGAGTTGTGGGACTCAATTATGTGATGAATTTTGGGAGAGTTTCTTGAGAGTTCAAACCAAATTTGAGATAGAGCTTTTATCTTTTGAGAGAGTTTTTTCCAGCAAGCATCATCATCATCTTTCAGACTTTCAATTCTTCCTTTTAAAGATAAAAAACATGCAATTCTAATTACCACAAGAAGACAACACAATGAGTGAAGATGAATCATGGGATAGGTGTCTTAAGCATGGAAAAAACCATAAAACACCACCACCTCTTGATGTTTTAAAAGGAATTTCAAAATAATGAATTTCATAAATTCATTTTCAAGTAATTAATCTTAATGAATTTCCAAAATCCATTAATTCAAAATTAGTTTTAATTAAAATAATTAAACTAATTTAATTAATTAATTTATTTAATTTAATATTAAATGCAACAATTACACCAATCCCATTTTCTCTCAAACCCGGTTTCTAATATGAATCCCTATCCATATCCAAACCGAATTTTCGTTCATGAATTCTTATTCACGTGTATAATATTTAAATCATATTTAAATATATACAACTCTCTCTAATTTAGTTTAATTATTCATAATTAAACTTTAACGTTAAATATATCGACCATAATTCAACGACTACTCCCTATAATGAATTTGAACGTTTCAAATTTTTCATCACACCTGTTCTAAGGTTTATCCGTATGACCTACAGATCATGGGCTCCAACGATCCGAGATTAACCGGCTAAACTCTTTTAACCTAGTTAACCAACATTCGTTAACTACTGAGAAACTCCACTATAGTCCTATAGTTGAACTCCCCTCACTGTAGATATATTTCTGTCCACCCGATATAACCATGGTTAGTAAGTCGACCCTTCACAGGTTGTTCTAACTACAGCTGGGTCAAATGTCCGTTTTACCCTTGAAGTTACATCTTGTTCTTTAAGTCTCCACTGAGTCCCTAATGAACAATTGATTTGTGGTCCGACCACTAAACCTAATACCTCTCGAGCCAATGAGAGGGCAGAATCCCTTTGTTCACATCTCGGAGTCAGCACTTAAGGGAATAACCTCTCTACTATCCCTAAATTGGGTATGAGTGAATTCCGTCTTGCAGGACTATGTCCCCAGCTATCTACCCGTTCCTATCCCTGAAATGGGGGGTTTATTGAGTCGACAATGATGAGCCACTCTCACCCATGCATATCTAAGGATAAGCTCGAATAAACATGAGTTCATAGTTAGCTCAAGATTAAGATCGAGTCACCTAGGTCATCACACTAAAATAAGTCAATTTCAACAGTAAACGTCGTTATAAAGGAAATTGACTTATTTCTTGGTCCTGATCTTATGTAAACTTATTTGCATAGGAAGCCCCCACTCGCATGTCTCTACATGAACGATTCAGGATCACATCGTTTGCACTATATACAAAGTGGGCCACATCACATAGTGTTTCTAGGATAAGGTACCCAACCTTATCCCTATACTATAGACCGTTTTGGCTATTACTTGAACTTGATCCACTTTTATGTCACTACATATAGTTCAAGCATTCATATCACATAGCCATGGATGTTAGTTTATTGGATTTGGGTTATTTAACACGCAATTCACTTATTTAATAACTTAAGTTAACAAAAACTCGATAACGACTTTATCGAACAAGTATATTACTATTTGTTTCATTCACTATCTACGAGTTTTAGGGAACCAATCCCAACACTACGGACACCGTTTTCATGGTATGTACATTTAGATAATGTGTACATATATTTATGTTGATGTATGATTAGCATATTCATTAGTAAATGTTATGTGTATGTAGCGCCACATAGTAGCAAAGTGGACCCTATACCAACAATGCCTCAATGAGAAGCGTGCATTTGATTGACAAGCTGAACATCGGTTGATAGGTTATGTCCTAGGAAATAATATTGACTTCAAAGATGCATGGGCCGATGTTGACTTTGTATATGCACCGTTTAATGTCAAACAACAACATTGGGTATTACTTTGCTTTGATTTAGTTCAGTGTGAGATCAAGTTATGAGATTCCCTCCCATTCTATACTACGCAAGAAGAGATAATGACATTGTTGATGCCAGTGCGCACATCGGTGCCAGTGATATTGTACCATACTGGTTTTTTTGCAAGGAGGGGTGGGTTGTCTTGTACAGAACCCTAGCTTGTTGTAAAGGTACAATCAGCTCTGGTTCAGCGCAACTCCAGTGACTGTGGTGTGTTCACTATTAAATATTTTGAATATATTGTAACTGTATCTGATTTAGTTTACTTTGTGTCAAGATAACATGTCATACTTTAGAAAGCAATTGACATTCCAATTGTGGACCAATACCCCGATGTAATAAGAGACTAAATTGTAATTCAAGTAAATATATGTTATATTAAGTGTCGAGATATTTGTGACGATGCTTACTCTACAGGGATGTGAGATGAGGAAAAAAATTACAGGGGATTGCATTCACTATTTTTTTCTCGCAATTTCTCGCTGCGAAAAATTGCGAGAAACAAAATTTCACTACGAGAAATTGTAAGAAAAAAAAAACAGCAAGTCATTTTAAGCCATGCTTTTTTTGAGAAATAATTTTAAGCTACCGATATCACAAATAGGAGAGCCATCCACGTGTCTAGGTCAACCTAATTCAAGTCCCCTATCACTCTATAATAGGAGATAGCTGCCCAAGTCAAAAGCATTCCACTTTTGGAGAAGAGATCATTCTCATTTCCACTTTTGGGAGCCGAGTAGAGGAGAGAGATTGGAGACCATCAAGGAAACCATCATTTGCAAGCTGATCAAGGGAATTAACATTTTCTTGTATTATTTTGTGAATATGGATATGCTTACTCAGATTGTAACGTGTGTTTCCATGCATTTTATGAACTAAGTAGCTTTAGGCGTTGGTTAGGAACATGTAGTTGTCGTACCTAATTTCTATGCAATAAATATTGATTCTATGCATCTTGATTAATTGTTGTGTTCATTTCTATTTTATGCCCGCCTGGCCAGCCGGTATGAATACCTCTCTCTAGTTTCAGGGATGATTTAGGGAGTGTGTGGCGGTTAATCACACTAGATCATTGTGTATTGGTGAACGCCAGTGACTGAGCTAGAGATAGCCAGTTGCCTAGTGCTTGATCGGTAGAGCTTCATTGGAGTTGAAACACATTCTAAAAAATCTGGAGTTCCGGGAGGAATCCGCTAATAATACTGCGAGAGTTTTGCATGATCAATAATATTGCTAGAACATCTTTATAAACAATTACTAAAACCTGACCAGCGCCTGTTTCTAATCTGTCTGCCTATTTGTTTATTTTCTGTTCTGTCATTTCTTTTGCTTCAGCATTCTATAAAAACCAATCATTTTAACCATTCTTGAAACCATTGAAAAACTAGACAAAATAGATAAAGTGAAAGCTAATTCAGACCTTGGATTCGATAAATACTTATTACTTGCTGCGGACTGTGTATACTTGCACAGAGTTCTAGAGCATTTTTATATCTTATTTTTACTCACTCTGGAAACCCAACACACACCGACTCAATAAGCCTACCTTCTTGGGGACAAGACCGAGTGGGGGGCTGTGAACATGATAACACAAGATGGAATTCACTCCTTCCCACTTCTAGGAGAAGTAGATGAGTATTCCCTTAAGTGGTGACTTCGGGTCTTGAACAAAGGGATCCCGCCCTTTCATTGGCCCGAGAGGGATTTTCTGTTTAATGGTTAGACCATAAACAGGTTGTTCATTAGAGGAGCTCTGGTACTTAAGCAACCAGAGGTAACTCCGAGGTAAAACGGTAATTTGACCCAACTGTAGTTACGAACACTCGTGAAGGATTGACTTATCGATATTGGTCAATATCCGTGGACACAGAAATATTCTACAGTGAGAAGAGTGCAGCTGTGGGTCTTTAGTGGAGTGACCCACAATTAATGAATATTGGTTAACTCGATTAATGAGTTTAGTCAGTTAACCTCACATCATTGGAGCTTCTGATCTGTAGGTCCATTAGGTCCATCTGCTAGCTCGTAAAGAGTAATTGAGAACAATTTATCTTGAAAGAATTTGAATAGTTCAAATTAAATATAGGAATCAAGTTAATTGTATGAGATGCAATTAATATAATGTATAGTGATACATTATAATATAAAGTTTGATAAGAGATTAAACTTTATTATATTGAGAGAATAATATATTTGAAAGAGTTCAAATATGTAATTAATTAAATATATGATATTTAATTAGTAAATTAATTAATTAATTGTGAATTAATTAATTATTCAATTTAGTTTAAATTAAATGTGATTTAATTAAACTATATTATATGATAGATATATTAGAATATGATTCTAATATGTAATTAATTAAATATGGTTGATATTTAATTTATTAAAAAATTAATTAATTATTAAATTTAATTAAATTAAATCTATAGATTATTTTTAATGTGAATATGATTTCATGCTAAAACTATAGGTTATAAGAGAGATGCACATTTGAATATGATTCAAATGTTTGATTAATTAAATATGTTTAATTGATCAAAGGATTAATTAATTATGAATTAATTAATTTAATTAAATGTGATTTAATTAATTTTAATTGAAACTATATATTATGTGAGGGCAATGCATTTGAATATGATTTAAATGCACACATGCTTAATTAATTAATATGATTAGTTAATTAGCATTTAACTAATTAATTAATTTAATTAATTCTAATTAGTTTTAATTAATTAATTAATAAGGTTATCTGATAACCATACACATGGCGTCTTGCTATTTGCTCACCCTTACATTCATCACACACTAGATGAAGGGGTCATTAGGAGGACTTCATTCTCTCTGCCAATGAACTTCTCTCAACTCTCAAACTCTCTCATACTCTCTCAACGTGAAAACACAGAGAGGTTCCTCTCTTATAGAATCTTTCCAAATTCAAGATAAAGAATTGGGAGTCCCACCACTCCGTTCCCAAACTCAGAGGATAGTGGGGAAGATCGAATGGTGGTGTCCGTTGAAGAATTCTGAGTCGTCGACGGAGGTATGTTTCTCATTGTCTAATTTTTTACCAATGTATGGCTATTTTGTTAAATGAAATTAAATGCGAATCGGTCCAATTGTTTCCGCTTAACGGAATTCAGAATTCCTATCCTTCAATAACAAATTACTGAATCACTCAAATAATACTTTATTGAGGTTAATTAATTTGTTTCATTTAATCTACGAGTTTTAGGGCATAAAACCCAACAACTGCCACTTGAACTAAAACTCTAGTGGGGAATGTACATCAACAATCATAATCAGTGAAATATGAATAATGTTTTGTATTAATATTGTATAATACATGAAAAGTACAAATACAAGTAAAATACAATAAACTAGGGCATTCACAACACCCATTACATTTCTCCCACTTGCCCTAGATTATGCTTGATGCACGATTTGCTTAATGCAAGTGTACGGGTCAAGTAATAATAGTGTTTTCGTGATTAAACAAGTGTCGTCCTCTGGATTGGTTTTTTAAGTTAAACTAAGTACCGTGAATACTTTTGTTCAATTTTATTTAGGGAGCAAAACTTAATGACAAAAGATAAATCTAAAGACAAAAGCATAAAATAAAAGGTGGAGACTCAAATGGAAAGACTCTTAGGGAATTGATTTCATTGATTAAGATTGAGGATTAATTAGTGGAATGAATTTAGTGTGCAATTATTTTACAAGCCAAAGAAACTTTTATCACAATTATCTCTCCCGAGCATAATTGATTCTCATGCATACAATAAACCCAATATCCCTATCTATGTTTATTAGCATGCAAGGCATTATTTGGTTTAGTCCTTGTTACACTTCTAGAGTAATTCTAAATCCCGTCACAAACTTAGAAATTCTACTTTAGTCATGCAATTAGTAAAGTAAGTCTTAGGCTAAATCCTCTCTTCCGAGTTAGATTCAACACTTAAATCATTCAATTAGTGATCAAGTAATTGAAAGCATTTAATCATAATTGCATAAATAAAATAAAAGCACATTCATATAAAAAATAAAGACAAACAACTAGCAACTCATAGTCTTGCAACTACAAACACTAATTGAAAGAAAATCCTTAAAAATAACAAGAGGTAAGGGAAAGAAAAGAAAAACTCTTGAATCCGTTGAAACCGACACGTCCTCGTCATAATCTCCACGTCTTCAAGCTTGGTTCCCACTCATTGGCCTTGCTTCAGCTCCCACAGAAGGTCTCTAGTCGAAATTAGGGCTAAAATCTAACCAAATGGACTCTCCCAATCCGTAGCACAAAAGATTATTGTATATATAGGAAAATTGTCGGTAGCGTCACGATGCTGTGCATAGCGTTGCGACGCTGTCTTTGCCACCGCCAAAAACAGAAAAGGAAAACTAGCGTCGAGATGCCCAGAAAGCAGCGTCGAGATGCTAGCTCTCGGGTTTGCCTCAAACTTAAGCCTCTAACTTTGATTCTTTTTGTTTCTTTTGCTCTTCTTTTGGTCCCCGAGCACCCGATCAACTTCCTAATTCAACATTTCCTCCAAGAATTCATTTCCTACAAAATAAACATTAAAGTGCATTAAAATGACGAAAATTACTCAAAGACTAACTATAATATATCAGGAAACATAGCTCGCTATGCGCGCTATCAAACACCCCCAAACTTAAGCTTTTATGCTAGTCCTCGAGCAAACTAAAAATTAGACATCGGTTGTAGAAGGATGCAACAACACACAACTTAATCCTCAAGGCTCAAAAGTCAATAAACAAGCAATCAAAAGACATGCACATAAGGCCCAATGAAGGAGACAAATCAAAATTTTTCCAAAATTAACTTGCACAAGAGAGATCTAACTTAATTAGGTTAGATTGTACTAGCTCGTGATTGGATTATTACACTCTCAACTCATCTTCCCTCTACACTGGCACTAAGGATTTACTAATGAGTCACTAGACAAATTAGTTTGTTTTTATCCATACCTAGGTGCTTTAAATTTAAAATTGAATCAAGCATTTATAAGTGGCACTACCTTTCACACACCTATTGTAGGGACCCATAACCCGAGTTTAACCCTTGGTTGGCCTAACTGATCACAACAGGGGTAACTCTTGTTGCCTAAAACATTATTAAACATTGCATAGAGCGCTCATGACATGTCATTATTTTTCTTTCAAGAGTAAAAGCAAGAATGATGTTTCTTTTCAAGCATGATAAACATATATTCTTTTTTTTTTTCCTCCTAGGCAAGATTAAACATGCTAATTTGCAAAAATAAACTCTTTAGCTCTTCCCTACACCTATCGAGGTGACAACGAGCATATGAACCTAATAATTCGCTCCTAAGCATTCAAGTAAAATTCTAACCAAGGAAAATACTCCACTAATGCAAGACATCTCCTATAAAATTTTTAAAAAGTATCCCTTTTTGGGCACTCATGCTTACAACTCATCAAAAGCACAAAAATTGACAAAAGAGTCTATCCTAGGAAGTCATAATCATGCAAAAATAGCATCCAAAAACAACCATATGCAATAATCATAATAAGCTCAAAAATATAGCCCGAACTCAGATGCTCAAGGGCTCAACAAGCCATTCCACCCCCAAACTTAAAACATGCATTGTCCTCAATGTAAAGAAATCTAAAGTATACATAATCATGAGAACAAGAAAATAATAGAAGGGGTGAACAATACTGCCCTGGAATGATGACCTTCTCATGAAAGCAAGCAAAGGTAAGATCACGGGAACTCCTACAAAACAAAAAAAAAACAAAAACATCAAAGGCACAAAATAAAAAACAACTTAACTTTGGTTGCCTCCCATAAGCGCTTATTTAACGTCTTTAGCTCGACGTGCTCGTGCAGTCTGTCAAGGCACATAAAAATTCTCGTATTTCTTTGGGCCTTTCTTTCTTTAATCAATAAATCTCACGATTGCTAGCAAGTTTACTAGCTTCTCATGGGCCCCTGAAACAGAATTATTTTTAGAATTTTTGAAAAGAATAATCATAAAAGGAGAAAGATCAAAATAAAGAGACTCTGACTGAAAAACTGACTCGTGAGAATAGAAAAAGGAACAATCATATTCTACAAAGGATGGAGAAGATAAAACAGATGAAGGCTTTTCAACCTCAAACTCTACCTCCTGAACTTCCTCTGACACTACAAGCTCATTTTCTTTTTCTTCCTCACAAACATGTTCTTGATAGGTGCTACAACTCTCCAATTCTTCCCCACTATTCATGTTCTTGATAAGTGCAAGAGTAAGGACTCCTCGGACAGTGGGCGATGAGGAAGCACACATAACTTATTGAAGCGATCCCAATACTTGTGAAATTCCTCCTTGCACTTGGGTGATGTATATGATTTCTCTGGTGACTTCAAGGTCTCCAAGAGATGAGAGATGACTCAGATCAGGAGCTGCAGGTCTTGCATCATGCGCTTGGCCATGGCGCTCTAACTTACCATGCCGAGGTTATGTTGATTTAATCGTTAAGCTCTGCAAATAGAAAACGAAAATGCACAAAAACCTAAAGACACTAGAAGTGTGCCCTTCCCTTCCCCGGCAACGGTGCCAATTTGACGGGACTTGTCGAGAGTCCGAGCCAAATAAAATTGATAGTTTCACGGCACTAAACTACTTGTAGTAGTAGTGGCCGAGGTCGAACACAGGGAAGGGGATTCTAGCGGATCACAGGCTTTTGTGCGAAAGAACAGGGGGGATTTTTATGAGAAAAGGGAAAGGAAAGCGAAAGACAAAAATAAAAATAGACCAAATAAACAAAATACAGATAAAATAGAATTGAACACTGAAAAGAGAGAAATAACATATGCGAAAAAAATATCATTGGTTTCAAGGGGTTCGTTGGATTGATTGATTAGTTGGTTTCATTGCTTGCTCTAAAAGTTAATTCTACAAAATTTCTATGAACCCGACATGCTTCTTGGTAAATTGGATTCTGCATCCTTCTTACCTGTGTTAATAAACTAATTAACCCGTTAGTCCACGTGATTAATTAATTGATTAATATAAGATTCTGCCCGCTACCCCTCATGCTAGATCGCTAGCCCACGAATCTAATCTAACTAACCAAATAAATAACCCGTTAGCCCGCGTGATTATTTACCGAATTAGTTGCATTACGAACAAGGGTCCGGAATTTTAAATTCAAATCAAGAAAATAAATTCCTAGATTAATTTAACAACTTCTCCATGCATCCTAGGTTCTATCTAGCGAGCTATGCAAGTTCATATAGAAAAATGCAAAGGAATGATTCAAACCTAGTGGCTATCTCAAAGAACTAATAGATTGCCTAAGAAAGCATTCAAAGACAATGGTTTAAACGGGAAAACATGGATGAACATAAAAATAATGTAGAATTATATAGGTTCCAACAAGCTCAACCAAAAGAAAAAGTCAATACAATCCAACTACATCCCAAGAATCCAATGAAAAGAAACTTAAGCTAGTATAATGAAAAGATACAAGGCAAAACTAATTAAGAAATACATCATAATCAATCTAGGAATCAAAGAAATAAAGAAATACAGAAGAGAAACGTGCTGAATACAGAGAAAATAAAAAATTCTAACCTAACGGCGGACTAAATCGAAGTCCTATATTTATAATAAACGTTGCAGCGTCGAGACGCTACAGACTTTTCACTCCGTTTCGAAATCGCATTGGCGTCTCGACGCCAGGGTCAGCGTCTTGACGCCGACCCCTCTTCCAGCCTTGTTGCCTTTTTTCTCGATTTTATCTCGGTCTTTCTCAGTATGAGGCTTCAACCTTTGACTCTTGGTGTAGTTCTTCAGGCTCACTTCAATCCATTTGGGTCTTTTCACCTCCTCGTCGTCTAAGAACTTCAAGATGGCTCCAAAACTCCTTAATTGGCCCGAATTAAAACCAAATTGAGTGGTTGGCTCCCAATGTCACCTATGCTCAAAGTACCTGAAATTAAGACAATTGAAGCATAAAATTCTTCTAACAAGCTTAGATTAGAGGTAATAAAATAGCACGAATCAGGTGTTATCATACATCATTCCCAATGAGTAGAATATCATCTACATACAACACCAAAAAAGCTACTGAACTATTGATGATCCTTTTGCGTAAACACAAGGTTCATCAACGTTCTAGTCAAAACCATAAGATTTGATCGCTGTATCAAACCTTATATTCCAAGATCTGGAAGCTTGCTTCAACCCATAAATGAATCGTTTAAGCTTGCAAACTTTTTTCTCTTGACCTTGAGCAATGAACCCTTCTGATTGAGACATAAAGATGCTCTCTTCAAGATTGCCATTTAGAAAGGCATTCTTGACATCCATTTGCCAAATCTCATAATCATAAAATGTGGCAATATACAAGAGAATCCTTATCGACTTTAACATGGCAATTGGACAGAAGGTTTCCTCATAGTCGACCCCCTCCCTTTGGGTATAACCCTTTGCCACAAGTCGAGCTTTGAAAGTTTGTACTTTTCCAGTTGCGTCTCGCTTCCTCTTGTAGATCCATTTGCACTCTATGCTTCTTACCCCTTCAGGTTGGTCTACAAGATCCCAGACTTGATTGAAGTACATCGACTCCATCTCAATGTCCATAGCTTTAACCCACTAGTCCTTATCTGCATCATTCATTGTTTGATTAAAGGTCAATGGTTCGTCGACCCCATCATCAGGTGATAGCGTTCAGGTTGAATAACAACCCTCCCACTATGTCGAGGCATTCCCAACTCTTGAGAATGATGGGCTTGATCAGATGTACTGGGCTCATCAACAACTCTTGTTGAAGGTCCAGCCTCATCAACAACTCTTGTTGATGTATTTGTACCTTCACCAGAAAGCTCACTTAACACCATTTTACTGCGTGGCTTATATTCTCTAACGTGGTCTTCTTCCAAGAAAGTGACATTTGTCGATATAAATACTTTATTTTCCTATGGATCTAAGAAGCACCCACCTCTTTTTTCTTTTGGGTAGCCTACAAATAGGCATAATTTTGAACGTGAATCCAATTTCTTTGGGTTTGTCACCAGCACATGTGCAGGACAGCCCCAAATTCTGAAATGAAGTAAACTAACTTTACGCCGTCTCCAGAGCTCAAAAGGTGTTTTAGAAACACTCTTTGAGGGAACTACATTCAAAATATATATTGCAGTCTCTACTGCATAACCCCAAAAAGAATTAGGCAATTAAGCATAGCTCATCATAGATCGAACCATGTCTAACAAGGTTCTGTTTCTCCTTTCTAATACACCATTCTGCTGAGGTGTACCAAGTGCTGAGAGCTGGGACGTGATTCCATGTTCCATCAAATAGTTTTAGGAATCTAAGTTCATATACTCTCCACCTCGATTAGATCGAAGTGTTTTAATGGTCTTACCTAATAAGTTCTCAACTCCAGCCTTATACTCCTTGAACTTTTCAAGGGCTTCAGACTTATGACTCATTAGGTACAAATAGTCATACCTTGAATAATCATCATCTATGAAAGAGATGAAATATTCATACCCTCCTCGAGCCCTAACATTCATTGGACCACAGAGATCCATATATACGAGCTCTAAGGGCTCCTTGGCACGATAACCTTTTCCAGTAAAAGGTCGTTTGGTCATTTTACCTTCGAGACATGACTCACATGGAGGTAAGGAACCATCTTCTAACTCGATTAGAAGTTCATTCTTAACCAATCTCCCAATCATATTGAGATTAATGTGGCCAAGTCTCAAATGCCAAAGATAAGTACTTTGAGAAACTTTTTGCCTCTTTGGTTTAGTCTCTACTGTTCTAAACATCTTATTGTTTAAAATAGCCCTAGACTCAATTGGTCTTAGAACATATAAGTTGTTCTCTATTTTTGCAGAACAGATATCAGCACCCCTTTTAGTAATGGAAGCTTCATTTACAGAAAAGAACACTGAATATCCTTGAACAAGCAAACAAGAAATAGAAATCAAATTTCTTTTTATCTTGGGAACTATATATACATTATCCAATAACATATAACGTTCCTTAGAGAAGAACATCTTAATATCTCCCACTGCTTTAGCTTAAATGAACTCCCCAGTCCAACTTTGAGAGTCATTTCTCCAGCATCTAACTGTTTCCAGGAACTCATTCCCTGAAAGGAAGAGCATACGTGATGAGTGACACTTGAATCAAGGATCCAGGTTGTATCGTCATTTTCCACCATACACGTTTCAATGACCAATAAATCACATTTACTGTCATTGATATTTGCTAAGCAGTTTTATGTCATATTCATCATGAACAATTCCAGATGAATTAGACATGTGGGCCTGAGGACATTCCTTAGTTAAGACCAATCCCAAATCATTTGCCACACAATTAGTGTCTAAGTTCATTTCATTGGTTGTATTAGATATACCATAATTATTACAATTGGCGTCATACAAGACATTCACAGAACGATTCATGTTGAAAAAAAAAATTAATTTAATTAGTTTTCTTGCATTAACCCATTACACAAAAATTATTATTAATCCAATCAATTTAGCAAAAGTAATGATGGACCTGTTGGGTTTTATGCCCTAAAACTCGTAGATAGTGAATGTAAACAAATTGTATACTTGTTTCAATAAAGTGTTATTGAGTTTCTGCAATAAAGTGTTATTGTTAAATATTGCACAATTTGACCCAAATCCAATAAACTAAGATCTAAGGTTGTTTGTATGTAACTTGAACTAGTATGTGGGGACATACGGGGATCGATGTTCAAGTAATAACCTAAAAGGTCTATAGTACAAGGATAAGGTTGGGTACCTTATTCTGGTAACACTATGAGATACGACCCGCTTTGTATTAGATACAGACGTATTGATCCAAAACGTCCATGCAGTAGACATGCAAGCGGGGGTATCCTATTCAATGAGTTTGCATAAGACCGGACCACGAAATAGTCAACCATTAGTTATAACACCGTTAACTAGTTAGGTTACTGTTTCAATAGGATGACCTAGGTAACTCAGTCTTAATCCTGAGTGTGTCATGAACTCCTTCTCATGAGGGATTGTCCTTTGATTAGCATGGATGAGAGTGGCCAATACGCCGACTCAATATGCCTTCCTTTTTGGGGACAAGACCGAGTGGGAGGCTGGGGACATGACAACACAAGAAGGAATTCACTCCTTCCCGCTTCTAGGAGAAGTAGATGAGTGTTCCCTTAAGTGGTGACTCCGGGACTTGAACAAAGGGATCCCGCCCTCTCACTGGCCCGAGAGGGACTTTCTGTTTAATGGTTGGACCATAAACAGGTTGTTCATTAGAGGAGTGCTGGTACTTAAGGAGACAGATGTAACACAGGGGTAAAACAGTAATTTGACCCAGCTGTGATTAAGGACACTCGTTAAGGATTGACTTATCGGCATAAGTCTACATCCATGGACATAGAAATGTTCTATAGTGAGAAGAGTTCAGCTGTGGGTCTTTAGTGGAATGACCCACAGTTAATGAATATTGGTTAACTTGATTAATGAGTTTAATCAGTTAACCTCATATCATTGGAGCTTCTGATCTGTAGGTCCATTAGGTCCCCCTGCTAGCTCGTAGAGAGTAATTAGGAACAAATATATCTTGAGAGAATTTGAATAGTTCAAATTCATATTGGGAATTAAATTAATTGTATGAGATACAAATTAATATAATGTATAGTGATGCATTAAAATATAAAGTCTAATTTGAGATTAAACTTTATTATATTGAGAGATTGATATATTTGAAAGAGTTAAAATATATGTCTAATTAAATATATGGTATTTAATTAGAAGATGAATTAATTAATTATGAATTCAATTTAGTTTAAATTAAATGAGATTTAATTAAACTACAGTCTATGAGGGAACTATTAGAATATGATTCTAATATGTAATTAATTGAATATGCGAGATATTTAATTAATTGTAAAATTAATTAATTATTGAAATTAATTAATTGATTAGTTTAATTGAATTAATTAAATGTGATTTAATTAAGTTTAATTAAAATATATTATGCGAGGAAATTACATTTAAATAAGATTTAAATGTGCATGAGATTAATTAATTAATATGATTAATTAATTAACATTTAATTAATTAATATGATTAAT
This sequence comes from Luffa aegyptiaca, assembly GCA_017139565.1. Taxonomy (NCBI): domain Eukaryota; kingdom Viridiplantae; phylum Streptophyta; class Magnoliopsida; order Cucurbitales; family Cucurbitaceae; genus Luffa; species Luffa aegyptiaca. The sequence goes on along the minus strand of CM029400.1, from coordinate 20,962,737 downwards.
TAATTAACATTTAATTAATTAATATGATTAGTTAATTAACATTTAATTAATTGATTTAATCAATTAATTAATTGATCTTGATCTAACGGTCAAGATTGTTTCCTAACCTCACATTAGGGTTTCCTCTCTTATAAAAGGAAAGGTTATGAGAACCCTAGCCCTCAGGTCTCATTCTAGCCTCCCTCTCATATTCTCTGAACCCAAGAATTCTAGAGAGATTTTTTCTCTCTAAGATTTTTTCCATTCAAGATTAGGTAGTCCCACAACTACGTTCCTAATCTCAGAGTTATAGTGGGGAAGTCCTTGTGGTGGTGTCCGTTGAAGAATTCAAAGTCGTCAGACGGAGGTATGTTTCTCATCGCTTAACTTTTTTCCAATATATTGGTATTTTGTAGAACAAAATTAATTTACGAACGGTCCAATTGCTTCCGCTATAACAGAATTGGGAATTCCAATCCTTTAGGACCCATAGTAAAATCATTTATTTTGAGACGATACTTTAGAGGTTTAGAGCAACAGCTACCGTAGGGCAATCAGCTACTCCTCCCCTGAATTGAGACAATCTCAGTCAATCACTATTACCAGAATAACTCATATTCCAATAGTTCTTAGCTATCGATTTCGGTCAGGAAATCATTAACACCTTAATAATTTCCTGTAAATGTGATCCTCCATTTTCAGATCTCAGAGGTCGGCCCCAACAATGCTACTGTAGGGAAAGTCAAAGTTAGAAAAATGGACCTAGGAAACCCTATCCATTTCTAGAGTTTGCGTTGTTCTGACTCCCATGATCAAGCCCTCTGTAGGGTGATCGCTCCCAGGGCGACTCGCAGGCAGATCATGGGAATCTCACGGTGCAACCTAATGAAAGAGACCGTAGGATACGTTGACACGTGTTCTGCTCCCACTTACTATAAAATACTCCCTCATTCACCTTGATATTGATCCATGCAAACACCATCTGTAGGGGGTCACTCCCAGGGTAACTCGAGGCTAAGCATGGATCTCACGTTGTGAACTCTTGAGGACGTGAGAGCAAAACTTGATTTATGAAAATCTCGTTTTGACATATTTCCTCCCACTAAGTATTTTTAGAATTTTAGGGTCTAATTACTTAGGTAAATTTCGGCTAAATGAATCTATCTAAGTTTATGCCTTTATATAACCCTTATATATAGGTCTTTATACTAATGTCTGATAACGGGCAGAAATGAAGCTATTTTAGTCCTAAATTATTAGGCTTTTGAGTGCTTTTATTGTGTTTTTATTGAGAAAATCTAATGAAATTCATTATTTTGTCCTAAGGAGAAAATTGTGGAATTTGGTGAAAAAAAAGGCCCAAAAATGAACATATCAAGCCAATTTTCCAAGGATGGGTCAAAGGGGAAGCCCAAAAGTCAACATTCCAAGTAAAAATCAAGAAAAGAAAGAAGATGGCCCAAATTCAAGCCCAGCCCACGAGGAGAAGTTCTGGAAGCGTCACAGCGTCGAGACGCTATGAGGACAGCGTCTTGACGTTGTCCCATTTCTTGCCGGGCAAGTCGAGTGACGTCACAGCGTCGCGACGTTATATATTGATTTGATTCCTAATGGAAACTCGACGGAGAGAAATTAGGATAGATCATAATCCATGCAACTAGTTTAACTGCTCGTAGTGACAACGAGATTAGTTGGTTAAACTTAGATTCCGATAATGAATCAGAGCGTATTAATTAACGAATTTTAATGGCGCTAAGGACACTTAGGTTGTTAATATTGGTTAATTATAATTAGGGGAAACCGACAGGAGAACCTATGTGATTAACGGAGATTCTAGGATTATAATTAGTTGAATGAGATAGGATGATTGTAGTAATTAATTAGCTATAAATTGATTTTCAAGACCCCGCTTCTCACTCAAAAACTCTTTCTCCATATTTTTTTATTTATTTGATTGATCAATTTAATTTCTTTAATTGCTTTAATTTTTAATTCATTTTAGCATCAAGATTAGGTCCCTAAATAATATTTCGCCCAAGTACTTTTAGTGATCAAGAATTAATTGCTTTGCTTAAATATCGTTTCACCTCCCTGTGGATTCGATACTCAGAATACTTCCGTTTTATTATTACTTGCATCCCGTGCACTTTGCGGTCATCAAGTTTTTGGCGTCGTTGCCGGGGAGGTTAGATTTTAAGCAAAATAATTTCTTTTTGACATTAAAAAGAACGGGCTAAATATTAATTTAGGTTGTGAATATTTTTCTTTTATTCTTTTTGTGAATATTTTTATTTTTGTTTTTTTTATCTTGATTAATTTGGGGATTAGTGCATGCGAAGAGATAAGGTGGTTAATTTGTTTCCGCTAGATCTTGAAATTGATAGGACAATTAGAGCCCTTCGTAGAGAGAAAAGATTAACGGAAGCAATGGCCCACCAACAAGACGACGCTCCCAAAGCAATCAGAGATTTTCTGTAGCCAGTTCTTCCAACCGAGAATTTCGGCATTGTTTATGCCCCGATTCAAGCGAACAACTTCGAATTAAAGACGGGACTGATTCAGATGGCGAGAGACAATTTTTTAAGGGACATCCTTCGGAGGACCCACATTCCCATCTTCGATCATTCATGGAGATATGCGGGACAGTAAAGATGAACGGAGTTCCGGCCGACGCAATTAGATTAAGGTTATTTCCATTTTCCCTCCAAGATAAAGCGAAAGATTGACTAGAGTCAGTTGAAACAGGAAGCATCAGTACCTGGGACAAGCTTGCTCAGGCGTTCCTGACCAAATTTTTCTCGCCTGCAAAAACTACAAAGCTCTGTACAGAGATCGAAAAATTCAGACAGTTGGACGAGGAGCAACTATATGAGGTGTGGGAGAGATATAAAGAGATGCTTAGGAGATGCCCACAACACGGCTATCCCGATTGGCTTCAAGTACAGTTATTCTACAAAAGATTGAATCCTTCTAACAAGACAATCCTTGATACATCAGCGGGTGGGAGTTTTCTATCCAAGACAGTGACTGAGGCGAATGATCTTTTGGAGGAGATGGCGGCAACCAGTTACCAATGGCCGACAGGAAGGGGGATAATTTCAAAGAAGGCTGGCATATATGAGATCGATGAGTCAAGCTCTTTGAAAGTGCAGATGGCATCGTTGACGAACGCGCTGAACAAGCTTACTTCTTCTGAGGTGGTCAAGTCTATCTCCACCTTGGCTGAAGGATACTCAAAGAAGGAAAATCAAGATGTCGAAGAAGTTCAGTATGTGGGAAATAGAGCATTCACTCAAGGAGTACCGAACTTCTACCATCCAAGTCTGCGCAACCATGAGAACTTTTCTTACTCCAACACCAAGAATGTATTGCAACCACCACCAGGATTTGCTTCATCAAGTGTTCCAGAAAAGAAAAGCAACTTGGAGGAAATGGTGGCCCTGTTTATCAAGGAGCAAAAAGTTTTGAATGTAAATCTCCAGTCAGCGGTAAATAACTACAACACGGCTCTCAAGAATATGGAATTGCAGATAGGACAGATCGCTTCTGCAGTAAATGCCCTTCAGAAAGGGAAGTTTTCAAGCGACACTGAAACCAATCCTCGAGAGCTTTGCAAGATGGTGACACTCAAAAGTGGTAGACAACTGGAGAACCGCTCAGATGAAAAGAGGGAGCTGAAGAAAGAAGAAAAGTTGAGCAAGGATGAAGATGAAAGGTTGAGGCACAAAAAGCCTCCACAGAAAGGTCCCAAAGTCCTCCTAGCTCTTGTGATTTAAATTTTGAATGCACTAACACTTTTGCAGGATCAAAGAAAAACAAGGATGAAAAACAGGAAGAAAAGCTGAACGAGGAGGAAGTAGTCCCGTGCAACCACCATGATAGAGGGTCGCACATTAGCCCACCCAAAAGGAGGGGAGAATGTCCTACCTTTGATTACAGGGAGTTACCCTTTCCTCAAAGATTTAAAAATGTTAAACTAGATGAACAATTTAAAAAATTCCTTGAGATGTTTAGAAAGCTTTCTGTGAATATTCCTTTAGTTGATGCTCTTTATAATATGCCTAATTATGGGAAGTTCATGAAAGAGATGATGTCTAGGAAGAAAATTTTGTCAAAAAAATAAGTCTTTAGGTTATCTGAAAATAGTAGCATCATTGTTTCAGGAAAGATACCATTGAAACAAAAGGACCCAGGGAGTTTTACTGTTCCCTGTGTTATAGGAAAAATATCTTTCGATAGGGCTTTGTGTGACTTAGGAGCAAGTATAAATTTAATGCCCTATTCTTTGTACAGGAAGATTGGACTGTCAGGTTTGAAAGACACTGATATCACCCTCCAGCTTACTGATAGATCGATCACCCAACCGATGGGTATTGTGGAGGACGTGCTTAAAACATGTGGAACGCAATTTTAAAACATGTGGAACGCAATTTTATTTTTCCGAAATTTTCCATCAAACCTGTTGTTGGGTTTTATGCCCTAAAACTCATAGAGAGTAAATGTACTTTTGATCGAATATTAGTAAAATTATGTATTATTCATTTATCTATGTTTGTATTATGCAATCTTGTCTTATTAACCCTAATCCAATAAACTAAACATCCTAGGCTAATAGAATGAGGCTTGAACAAGTATGTAGGGACATATAGGGATAAATGTTCAAGATTTAGCCTAAAGGGTCTATAGTATAGGGATGAGGCTGGGTACCTTATCCTGGTGACACTATGGATACGACCCGCTTTGTATTATGATACAAACGTAATGATCCAACGCGTTCATGTAGTTGACATGCGAGTGAGGGTATCCTGTGCAATGAGTTTGCACAAGACCGGACCGCGAAATAGTTAACCACTAACTCTAACATCGTTAGTTAGCTTGGTTTCTATTTCACTAGGATGACCTAGGCAACTTAGTCTCAATCCTGAGTGGATTATGGACTCCTGTCCGTGAGGGATTGTCCTTTGATTTGTACGGGTGAGAGTGGCCTGCACGCCGACTCAATAAGCCTACCATTTTGGAGAGAAGACCGAGTGAGGAGTTGGGAACATAGTCACACAAGATGGAATTCACTCATTCCCGACTTTAAGGTAAGTAGAGGTGTGTTCCCTTAAGTGGTGTCTCCGAATCTTGAACAATGGACCTTGCCCTCTCTATGACACGAGAGGGACTTCGGTTTGTTGGTTGGACCTCAAACAAGTTGTTCATTAGAGGAGCACTGGTACTTAAGGATAAAAAGGTAGCCCAGGGGTAAAACGGTAATTTGACCTAGCTGGGGGTATGAACACACGTGAAGGGCTGACTTGCTGTTGATGGTCAATATCCGTGGACACAGAAATATATCTGCAGTGAGAAGAGTGCAGTTGTGGTTATTTAGTGGAGTGAATCGCAGTTAACGAACATTGATTAACTTGGTTAATGAGTTTAACCAATTAATCTCATATCGTTGGAGCTTCTGATCTGTAGGTCCATCAGGTCCCACCGATGACTCTGATAAGGTGTTGAGATTAATTTCTAATGAAGTTAAAATATGAATTTGATTCATATTAAAACTATAGGTTTTAATTAATGTGCATTGGATGTACATTAATACTATAGTTTATTTGAGAGAAATATAATTAAATATGTGATATTTAATTATAATATTAATTAATTGGAGAATTAATTGATTATTGTTTTAATCTAATTTAATTAAATTGTATTAAAACTATAGGTTATGTGAAGGATAATCATTTAAATATAGTTTAAATGAGTTGGTTATTTAATTGTGAATTAAATAACCATATAATTTAATTTAATTAATTTGTTAATTAAATTATATCTTTTTATATAACTGATATGTGATCAGTTATTAGACGTGGTTTTAGTGGCCTATTCTTCCCCTCCTTCACGCCTACTAAGGGGGAAGTTACGGGGTTTTTTTGAATCAGTTCATTTTTACGTATTGTATGGCCTTCTGAACTTACAGAAACTCTCTCCAGAAAATCCCATAAAACTTCTTTGTTCTCTCATCTTTTTCCTTAGAGAAAATAGAGTTCCCACAAACCTACTCAACTCAACCTTAAGAGTTCATTGGTGTAACTTTTTGGTGGTGTTCGTGGGTTATATTCCAGCAAGGAAGGTTGCTAAGGGTTGCTGTATTTTGTGTTTTTCAGCTAAAGAATTGGCGAATCGATCAAGAACTACTAGTGCAGTAAGTTTTTCTTGATCTTGGATCATTAGGATCCACTTTAGATTAGATCTAGATGCTTTTATATTTAGTTTTGCATGCTTTATAGCCGCTGAACAGTAGTTAATATTGATTTTACTACTACGTATATTTTGTCGTCGTATTGGTATCCCAATCGACATTTAATTCGATTAAAGTTCTCTGAAATCTTCCGCTGCCTAGGGCTTTTTATCCCTACACCTGCGACATCAAATGAGCTTAATTAAAGGCCCATAACCAAACCAGCAGCAATTAGGTTAAAAATTGCAGAAATTATGATGGGTGGGGTGTTTTAACACGTAAATCAAATCACATTTAATATAACTTTTTAAAAAACTCGTGCAATGCACGTGAACTTTCATTGTTTTTTAAGTTAATTTATAATGAATATATTGTAAAAAAAATTATAATGAATATGAAAATTTAAATTAAGTATTTTTTTTTTCAAAAGTGAAAACTATTTTGTTTTTTTTTTTAATTAACCATCGATTTTTTTAACTATATAATTTTTAACTTAATTTAATTATTTTTTTTGGAAAAGAAAGCATAGGTACACAATATAGAATTTCTAACATAACATATTGAAAAAAAAAAAAACAAAAATAATATATATGATCAAAACTAAACCTTATTTATTTTTCCATTAGACATATTTTAAGAATTTTTTTTAAATATGACAATCATATCATGTCAATCACGTTTGACAAAAGAAAAAAATTAACTTGAATATCTACAAAAATATTTATTAAATGTAATATAATTTTAATAAGGTTTCTTTATGAAATTATTTTTTAGATTTATTTTGAAATTATGTAAAATATTTTTTTTATAAATATGTTTTATTATTTATATATATTTTTGAACGTTTGTCCCATCTATTTTACGATTTTTTTGTCTTCTATATGCTAATTCACAAGTTTAAAAAGGTTCTCTTTCACAACTTCATTGTTTTCTATTCTCTTCCAACTTACAACTAAGTAAAGGGTAATAAAGTTTCACCCCTACCCATATACACTTTTTATATGCTCATAATTTTACAAACGAATTAAAGTTTGAAACTTTATAAAAGAGTTATGTTATATGTTCATTTATTATTATTTTTTTTAATTGTTGATGAGAAACTAAAGTTTCTATTTTTGACCATAATAAAAAATAGTTTGAGTAAAATAACTGAGCAAAATGATTTTCCGTTGTTTAAACATTTTGTTTTGTATACTTAATGTAAAGGTTTTGTCAAATTTGAGTGATAAACATGAAGATTCTATGGAATGAAATTGAAGATAAGAAGAGTTTATACGATAGATTACAAAATTTTCAAAAGGAAATTAAAGCAAACTAATGATTGAAGACTTACAATTTCATATGGTTGTGGATTCTTTCTGATTTTCCTTCATGAAGTGGCGGAAACATTAGAAGAAACTTCTAAGAAAAAGTGAAAAAGAAATAACAATTTTACACTAATATGTTTATTTTATATATATACTATAGATGCTTTTTGGAAAGACATGACCAATGAACAGTTATTTTAAAATACTAGTTTAAAAACACGTGCGATGCACGTTAAATTTCACTTTTTAGATTGAAAAAAAAAAAAAAAATGGTGCCTAGAAGTCTAAAACTATATATTATATTGTTCTATGTTCATTTACAATAATAAATATGAAATATTTTGCACGTGGTTTGAAATCTTTGGAATATATTTTTTACGGTGAAAGTTAACTTTTGAATAAATATATTTTTCATCTAGTTCAAATAGTAAACATTTGACATTAAACTATAATGTAAGAGGTAGAAAAAATAATAAAAGATATATAATTAAAATTAAAAATACATATAATAGTTGTAAACTAAATTTGATAAAATATAAAAAGTGACATCATAAAGATAGTTTATTATCTCATGGATAATTCATCGGTGGGCTTCAAGATTGTATTCTGGAGAAAAAGAAAAAAGAAAGAAATATATTTCATAAAAATTATATAAGTTGATTTTTTTTTAAAAAAAAACTAAAGTATTTAATAAAGTATAACCTCTTTGAAAATAACATTTTTTTTGTATGTTTGGATGACAAATTTTGATCTTCAAGTGATTTGATAAGAATTTTTGTATTGACATTGAAAAAAGTTGTTAATGTGAAATTACATATTTAGAAATATATTTTCTAATATTCAGAATAATTTGTCCTTGTGTTTTGTTTAACGTCATCGCACAACATAATATAACAGGAAATTTGTTTCCTTTCGAACTTGAATGGATATCATTTTGTGCCATTAGGTGAACTTAATTAATGGAAATCATGATATCAAAATGTGTTTCCCTGTTCTCCCATTACTACTTCGACAATTTAAACATAGCTCTTATACATTTTCTTGAAGAACTTTCTCCAAACAGGTAAATATAAATTACATAGTACTTTAAAGGAATGGTACAAAGATTGCAAGGAAAAAGTTATAAATTTAAGAAAAAAGAAAAAAGAAAAAAAGTAATTGCATAATAATTAGACCATTAATATATTGATACCAAAAAAAGGTTTATTAAAATTTAGGATAACAATGGTAACAATCGCTATATTTTATTGGTGTTTTATGCATTTTTTTTTGTTTGTTTTATATAGATTTTGATACAAAAAAATCTATACAGATCAAAATAGTGATGAAATTAGAGTAAAAAAATATGTAGAAAACTCAAAAGTTAATATGCTTTTTGGAAAGACATGACTAATGACCCCTTTTTATGGTAAGATATATTTTTAATTTTAATCCTTGAATGGATGCATCTGATGTGTAACTAACTCTGCTTGAACATATTGACATATAACTTTGACCATGAGGTCAGAGGTTCGAATCCCCTACCCCCAAATGTTGATGTACTCAAAAAAAAAAAAAAAAAAAAAAAAAACTCTGCTTGAACAGTCACATCTCATTAGCAAAGATTGAAGAACACTTTAACTCAAAGAGTTGTGTCTCTTTAACAAATATAGAAGGGCAAAATGGACATTTATTAAAATTATAAGGGCAAAAAAGGAAAGCAAAGATTCTCCTCCTTAAGCCCCTTTTATATATAGTAAGATATTTTAATTTAAATCTTTAAATGGATGCACCTATACATACACAAATATTGGATAAATCGATTCAATGTTTAACCACCTCCACTCGAATAGTCACATTCCGTCAACTTATAAATTGCAACTATTCGATCTAATGATATAATATTATTTTAAAATTCACTTTTCATATATACAATAACTTGAATAGTCATGGTATTTAAATGGATGCACCTATACATACACAAATATTGGATAAATCGATTCAAAGTTTAACCACCTCCACCCGAATAGTTGCATCCCGTCAACTTATAAATTCACTTTTCATATATACAATAACCCGAATAGTCATGTTTGAAAGACTACCTTGATTGTACAAATTTCTCTCAACAAACACTTTGACCCGAAGAGTCACATCCCATCAACAAAGAGTGAAAGTTTAAATAGGAATTTATTAAAATTGTGAGGGCAAAAGAGGAAAGTAAAAATTCTCCCCTCTTAGCCCCTTTTATATATAGTATTAGTATAGATATTTTGTTTAATTATTTTATCCACCACATTTAATATAATATTTTGATTAGTTATTTTATCCATAGTTGGTTCATCATTTAAGGAAAATATTTTCTATCATTAATTTGTTTTTTTTATTGAATTACAAACCCATTTTGTTTTTTTCCTTTTATGTAACCATTTTTATTTTCATTATTCCATTTTGCCGTCAACTATTTTCTGTTTTGGAACTCTTCCTCCTCTCTTTTTCAAAATTTCATTATTCATTTCTTTGTGATCCTTTTTCTCTAGATTTTGATTTTTTTTTTTCAAATTTCCATTTCTTTGTCTTTTACTATTTTTTTTTTCTTTTTTTGTTTGTTTTTTTTTTTGCTATTGAGAAGACCTATATATATGTGTGTTTTTTAATCTAAATCCACTGCTCCTGTAACACCCCAAATTTCAGGTAAAGTTCTTTTCAAGTCCTAAGTAAATTTCAAGTTTAATTAAATCTTTTTCGTTTTAAAATATATGGGATTTTTCGATATTTTATTTGACTTCATGAATTCTTTTTGAATTTGGAGAATTAAGAGGGAAAAACTGGAATTGTAGGGTTAAATTTTTATTTCTTTTGAATCCAAATTAGGGCTTATTTAATTAAGGAAACCCTAAAAGAAAGAAAGAAAAAAAAAAGAGAGAATCTTTAATCTCTTTTCTCGCGTGCGCAACCCCCCCCCCCCCCCCACCATCTCCTTCTATAACGCCCCAGGATTTTAAAACTAATCCTAGGGACATTACTAACTCCCAAACCAAACTAACCGAATGCCCTGAAAATTTTGACAGCATAACGACATACATAGGACTAAACCAAAATTTTTATATCACCTGTTAAACATAAAAACACACTTCTATATGACAAACAACCCACAACTACTCCACAATACCACAAATACACAACAGAACTCCAACTTCCACAAAACAAGCGAGTCAGACCTCACATTCTTATTTAACCACAACCAAACCACAAAAACACAACACACTAGATAAAGAATAGCTTTATTAAATAAAAGGAGTTGAAACTACAAATGAATCTAATCATAGTTATGACTAACTTCTTAACTAAAACGTCTAAACAAGCCTCTGATTGCAATAAACATAAAATACTATCCTATCCAATCGGAGGAATAAATAACAATTATAACAAAACTAGTGAAGGATTTGGAATTCCCTAATTCCGATAAAGCGGAAGCGTAATTGAGACCGATTCGTAGTTAATTTTGTTTATCCAAAAATACCATTACATTGGCAAAAAAAACATAGAACAAATTCTATAGAAACTTAAGGCCAAGCATACAAAATTAGACCTAAATCTATAATAAAGAAAAGAGAAGCAAACCTCCGTTGACGTCTCTGAAAATCAAGAATGATTCTTGATTGCTTTGCAACAACGAAGAACACCACCATTTGGTTACACCGGTATATCTCTGAGACTACTGGAAGCAGGAGACTGGTGGGAGTCTTTTGGGAGAGATCTCTGAGAGAAGTAGAGTCAATGGAATGCCTTTCACCCCATCCTAGGGGTCCTATATATAGGTAAAGGTCTATGAATAAGTTCAAATCTATTATCTGAACAATATCTAATTTTAATAAATAATTAATTAATTCCATAATTAATTAATTACCCAATTAAATATCATATATTTAATCTTAGGGATTTTATTAAAATTAAAATTAATATGAATCCAATTCATATTAAATTTATTTGAACTCTTTCAAATATTTTTTCTCAAAAATTAATTTTTGAAATTAATTCAAAAATTATATTATAAAGTTTCATAAACTTCATATTATAATGTATCAACATACATCATAGGATTCCCTTAAATAAATTGAACATTTTCAATTTACAATTTATACTTAATTGCTTCAAGTCTCTTTACGAGCTACCAGTGGGACCTAATGGACCTACAGATCAGAAGCTCCAACGATACGAGACTAATTGGCTAAACTCATTAACCAAGTTAGTAAAAATTCGTTAAATGTGGGTCACTCCACTAAAGACCCACAACTGCACTCTTTTCACTACAAAATATTTATGTGTCCACGGATATCGACCAATAACGGTAAGTTAGTCCTTCACGAGTGTTCGTAACTCCAGCTGGGTCAAATTATCGTTTTACCCCTGAGTTACCTCTACCTCCTTAAGTACCAGTGCTCCTCTAATGAACAACCTGTTTGTGGTCCAACCATCAAACAGAAACCCCTCTCGGGCCAGTGAGAGGGTAAGGCCCTTTGTTCAAGACCCGGAGACACCACTTAAGGGAACACTCATCTACTTCCTCAAAAGTCGAGAAGGAGTGAATTCCATCTTGTGTGATTATGTTCCCAGCTCCCCACTCGGTCTTGTTCCCAAAAGGGTAGGCTTATTGAGTCGGCGTACTGGCCACTCTCACCCATACAAATCAAAGGACAATCCCTCGTGAACAGGAGTCCATAATCCACTCAAGATTCAGACTAAGTTGCCTAGGTCATCCTAGTGAAATAGAAACCTAACTAGTTAACGGTGTTACAGCTAGCGGTTAATATTTCGCAGTCCGGTCTTATGCAAACTCATTGCATAGGATACCCCCACTTGCATGTCTTCTACATGGACGCTTTGGATCAATACGTTTGTATCAAATACAAAGCGGGTCGTATCACATAGTGTTACCAGGATAAGGTACCCAGCCTTATCCTTGTACTATAGACCTTTTAGGTTGTTACTTGAACATCGATCCCCGTATGTCCCCACATATTAGTTCAAGTTACATACAAACAACCTTGGATCTTAGTTTATTGGATTTGGGTCAAATTGTGCAATATTTAACAATAACATTTTATTAAAACAAGTATATAATTTGTTTACATTCACTATCTACGAGTTTTAGGGCATAAAACCCAACAACTAGATATTCAAAACTTGGAAACAAGGATGCCTAGACCAGTGGAGTCACTCCTTGTGCACCTCCTCAGCACCACCGAGCTCATCGTATGCAAACTCACCTGCATCATCTAAAAATGTTGGGGGGAAGAAAGGGGAGGGGGTCAGTACAACCACGGTACTAGTAAGCAGCTCACACCCAGTGAGCCATCAAACAACAAACAACAAAATCAACATACTAGGCACACGCATCCAACATACTCTTAAGCAATAAACACATAATCATGCTTCTTAAAAATGAGAACTCAACAACAAGACTCATGCCGACTCAACAGGATACCTTCATGCATACACACAATATGCTATGCAAGCCCACATGGATTTCGCACCATGCTCGCTTTCTTAGCACATGATTTACGCGTCATGCCACGCACCAAAACACATGAATTCCGCGCCATGCAACGCAACTTAACACGTGATTTACGTGTCACGCTCCGCACCAAAACATGATTTCCGCGTCATGTAACGCCTCACACCCAGCGCATGAATTACGCACCATGTGTAGCACACACTCACACGTGATTTACGCGTCACGCTCCGCACTCACAACCCACACGTGATTTACGCGTCACGCTCCGCACCAATAACATGATTTCTGCGTCATGTAGCGCAATCTTAACACGTGATTTCCGCATCACGCTCCGCACACACACCCGGCTCACATCTCAATGAGCACACAGACTATGCAACCATGACACACATGCAACATAGCCCAGAAACAATAAAACATCATGCTTAAAGCACCCACGAATGATCATGTTTCGAAATCAATCAGAACATGCTTAGAACATACAACAAGTTATAAATCAATCACGAAGAATACTAGAAACACGAGTAAACAACCAACATTCTCATGCAATCAAACAAACTCAATCAGGTAGAAACTACTTACCAAAAGCTTACGAGCGCCCCTAAAGAACTCTTTAAATAGCTCAAAAGATCCAGATAAACTCCTAAACAACAAGGATAACTTCTAAAAATTAGAACCAACCTACTGAATACTTTAAACATGCTAGAAAGGCCTAAATCAACTGAGGAAAGTTTATTTCCTTGCTGGACAGCCACTCAAAATTTCTCAAAATAAAAACCCAAAACCTTTAGACCATGGGCAACCATGTCTAAGGCACAATGGGCAATGGGTATTCTCCGAATGGCTATAATCAAGGATTTTCAGCCGCTGGACAACAAGTAAAAAGTCACATTTAGGAATTCTAAGGGCTCCTAGAGATTTGGCAGTTCGATTAAGACTTAGATAATTAATGAGAATCGATTTAGCATGCTTTTTAAACCACGGACAGCAAGCAAAAACTCATTAATATATGATTTAAGAACCTACAAGGGTTGAGCAACACTACTCTAAAGCTATCAAACTTCGAACAGCGATGAAACTTACCCAAACGGATCCGCTTTCACGCTAGACGGGTTATTCTAACCTCACACAGCGTGTTAGAACGCTCTTTGGGCAGTGGGTATTCAAGTTTACAGTGATTCGAACTCAATCGATCACTTAGACGGCGCTGCATAATAGAAATTTCAATTCCAACTTAAATTTCCAGCACATAAACAAGTGGGTTTTTGCTTAAAGTTGATTAAAGGTTTAAATGAGTATAGGTAAGGACCTGGACTTACCGAAATCGCTTAAACAATGCCGAAACACCCAAGATTGGAGCAAAGGCGGCGCTGCAGATCAGAAACTCATCACTAAACTAAATTTCCTGCACATAAACAACATGGGTATTCGAATTCTAACACCAACCAAGAATGGGTAAGTGCTTTAAACTCACCGGAATCGCTAACCGATGCCGAAACACCCAAGATCGCTGCTGGACAGAGGTAAAAACGCAAGGAAAACAGAATCCCCGTTGTTGGACGCACACAAAACAGATCAGGATGAGAGAAGGGAGTTAGATCGACCATAAACGACTAAGAACGAAGGCATAAGAGAGCTTACCCACGATGTTCTTCCACTTCTCGGTGCAAGAACCCACAAGAAACGACACGAGTTGGGTCTTAGCCGAAAATCATAGAGGAAGAAGAAAGGAGGCACGACGGCGGCGCGACACTGCTCACGGATGGCGACGACGCGACTCGACGGATGGCGGCGGCGGCATGCCCTCGGGTTGGACGGAGAGAGAGAGAGAGATTGCGCGAAGAGAGAGAAGAACCACGGGGAGGACGACGCGATGACGAGGTGGTGGGGCTGTTGGGTTTACAGCAAAGAAGAAGTCAAGATGGGGGGCTACTCACGACAAGAAGGAAGAGTGGGAGAAGGGGATTAGGGCTTTTCTCTCTTTTTTTATTATAAAAAGCTTAGTTCCTTTCCTTTTCTTTTAAAAAAATACTCTAATACAAGAAAACCCAATTTAATTAGGAATTAGGGCTTATCTAAGATTCAATTTTAAACCCAATCTTAGCCCCTAAAGAATTTGGGATTAAAACTGATTAAGAGGAGATTTTGGGTCTTTTGACACTTAAAATAAATATCAAATATTAAACACCCAAACTTTAGGAAATTTAAAGATTTAATTAAAAATCTCTTTTCCCTAAATTATAGAAATTTAATTTAACGACTCAAGGCTTAAACTTAAATTCTAATTTTCAAATTAGAATAAAAACACCCAATTAATTCCAAAATGGCTCGATTTCGAAACGCGGGGCGCACCTTCATTCATCTTCTTTTCTTTCAAGACCAACTGCAACTCTCTCTCTCTCTCTCATCTCCCTTGTCGTTTGAATCGCCGCCGTTTGAAGTCGGGTTGCCATCGACATCATGCTGTGGTTGTAGTCCCTCCTTGCCGCCGCTCAGTCGCTCCCCATCGTCACTGTAGAAGCCCCACCGTCGCGTCTAGCAGTCGCGATTTGGGTTGTTCTGTCCTCGTTTCAAACGCCGCCGCCGTGGACTAGTGTTGTCGCCACCGTCTGTTGAGTGTAGTGGTGCTAATCTCGGAGGTTGGCTTGTTGGGTAAGTTCCATTGTTTCTTTTTCGTTCCCAATTTGGAGTTAATCATAAGTGTGTTGGAGATTTAAGTGACCCTTGATAGCATGCATAAATGCTATCTATTTCCTATTAATTTTAGCTAGCTTTGTGCTTGAATTGTGTGCTTTGAGGTGTTTTTATGTTTAATTTTCAGAAAACCGAGCCAAGGAAGCAAAACCGGAGTTTTGAGAGATTTTGGATGATTTTGGAGGCTTTTTGGAGCATTTTTGAAGAATTCCATTGAAGATCCAAGCCCAAAAGCCCAAGAAAATCAAGTTGGAGGCCCAAAATTGAAGTCCAAAGGGGGATCCAAGGCCTAGCGTCGAGACGCTAGCCCTGGGCGTCTTGACGCTTGGCAAACCATGCAGAAGGATCTGGAATCGCGACAGCGTCGCGGCGCTGCGACGACTTGGAGCCTAAGACTGCTGACGTAACAGCGTCGCGACGATGTGCCTGCTGAACATCTATAAATTGAGCCATTTTCATCTGGATTAAGGGAGCCAATTTATGGGTTTTCACCCCATTCTAGAGTCCACACTAAAATTTGGGGTTTTTGGGAGAGCTTTGGAGCTTTGTTGAAGATCTTTGGAGCTTGGGATCGATAGAGGTCGCCATGGGATCGAGGAGATCGACACTTTTATGAGCATTTCTCTTCCCTTTTCCTTTACTTTTAGTTTCTAGAATAGTTGTGATTAGGAATTATTTGATTTTAGTAATTATGAGTAGTTAGTTCCTAAATTCTATGAGATTGATTTAGTTTGTTGAACCTTTGCTTCATTAATGAATTGATTTGGTTTGATTGTCGTTATAATTTATTTATGCATTTTGTCCTTAATGCTTTTAATCACCTGATCACTGATTAATTGAATCGTTACTAAGTGGAAACGCGACGGAGAGAAGCTTAGACTAGAACTGAATGCATGACTGACGTTTATTTACCTGAGTGACACGGGATAAGATAAATAGCGTTAGAGGTTGTATTGAAGGGTCGTAATGCCATGCTTAGTAAATAAAGAGGAAACCGAAAGGAGATTCTTTATTAAAAGGCATGAGATAGGAGGAAACCGACAGGAGAATCCTTGATATTAGGCTTCTAGACTTATGAATTGAATGACTAATTAATCTGAGTTAGTTAATTGATTATGCAATTGAAGCTCAAATGAATGGAATCAACACTCTAGAGTTATCCCTCCAAATTGTGTCTTCATTTATCTTTTGCTTTCTAGATTAGCTTTTTAGTTATTCTTCCTTGGCATTAGATTTTGTTCTCTAAATAAAGCATAGCAAGGTTATTCATGGTAATTAATTGAATAAATCCAATCCCTGTGGAGACGATACTCTAATACTCAAAATCACTATATTACTTGTGACGACCCATGCGCTTGCGGTAAATACGTCAACAAGTTTTTGGCGCCGTTGCCAGGGATTGGCTAATTTCATTCAGTTAATATTGTGAAGAAATTGCTTGCTTTAATTTAGAGGTTTTATTTTTCTTTCTTTGTGTTTTATTTTTTTTGAGTTCTAGTCCATTGTTCTTATTGTGCTGTTATTTGGTGTTTGCATCTGACTGAGAGCCTGATTATTGTTGATTTATTGTTTTAAATGACTTTTAATAGTTTCGGGTGGCCCTTTAGGGAATCTGAGCCTGAAGAACCAACACCATCATATAATTTTTTCTATTCAAATTATCCCCCTTTAGAAGAAAAATCTCTCTTAGAAAATTTGCTTCAAGATTATATTGAGGATAATAGAGCCACTAAATTTGCTCTAGAAAAATCCCTAGGGAGATTGCAACTCGAGGAGGTGCAATCCGCTTCCTTAGAAAGAAATTCTTCCTTGAAGAGCTTGCTTGAAAATTTTATTGAGGAGTCTAGAGCCATGAATTTAGAATTGAAAAAATCTATGGAGAGACTCCAGACCCAAAGGGAGGATAGGGAAGTAGGATCCACTTCCATAGAGTGTCTAGTGAGTCATGTGGCCACTGATTCATTAGCACCCATTCAAGAGCCTAATTCTTTCGATTTGGCTAGAGATGAGTATATAGGGGTGAGCTATGTAGAAAAAGAGGAAGAATTGGATAGTTTTAGCATCCACCAAGAACAAGTTTGTGAGGAAGAAAAAGAAAATGAGCCTATAGTGTTTGAGGAAGTTCAAGAGGTAGAGTTTAAGGTTGAAAGACCTTTGTCTGTTCTATCCCTTCCATCCTCTATTGATCATGAGTGTTCTTTTTCTTATTCTCACAAGTCAGAGTCAGTTTCAGAGTCAGAGTTCCTTTATTTTGATATTTCTCCTTTTATGCTTTTATTAAAAGAAAATACCAAAAATATTTTTGTCTCTGGGGCCCATGAAAAGCTAGTAAGCTTGCTAGCAATAGTTGTCAAGGAAGAAGAGCCCGAAGAAATATGAGAATTTTTATGTACCTTGAAAGCCTGCGGAAACTCGTCTAGCTAAGAGACGTTAAAAAAAGCGCTTCTTGGGAGGCAACCCAAGTTTATTTTCTTTGTTTTTCAGTTTTTTTTTTAGTTAGTGCATGTTGATCTTTCGTTCCTATTGGTTGAGTTTTTATAGGAGCTTGAGACCACAATTTCTTCCAAAAACAACCACAATTTCTTAAGTAATTGACTTGATAAATTATGATGAATTGTAGGTTCGAATAGAGATTGTGTTTGAGAGGTTGTGTTTGAGAGGTTGTTGGTTGGTTCCTTTGGTTGCTAAGTCAGGTAAGTGACCTTACTACTAGAAAGCTTCTGCTTGGTTGGAAACTGTGTGTTGATAGCATAAGCTTCTTGTGTGAGCTCTTTTATGTATGTGATCCATTTTCTTGAAATATTGTTATGCTTAAGAATGTGTGAATTGATTGAGATAAATATATGTCACTATGATGTTTTGTATGAATGAAGATAATGTGCTTGAAAGGAAAATGATTCATGATAAAGTTTATGATGCATTCACGATGTATGATGAATTATTGTGGGGCTTTACGCGTATGTATGTTTTTATTAACTTAAAGGTTTGCATGAAAAATACCTTTAGAGAAAAATTGATGTACATCTAGGGGAACCTTAGGTATTTGTAGGAGAGACTTGACCCCTGTTAACTGGGTGCCAACTAACCGTTAGCTGGACGCGGTCTCTAGAGGATGCCTACTTTACCTTCTAGTTGGAAGAGGAATAGAGAAATTTGGGTAATTGTTCTTGCATGGCCTTAGAGGAAATAGTTAAGAGGAGAAAGGATAAGTCCCACTAGAATTGTATGACTTTTAACCACCTAGAGGAGCATGAACTATGATTTATGAGTTTTCATATCCCGACCTCAGTAATGAGGTTACTTACTGAGTATTTAAAATACTCATTCTTTCCAAAAATATTTTTTTTTCACGTAAAGGCAAGGGTGTTCAGGGCGATTGATGGAGTTTGTCGGATAGCCATGGGAGATGACAGAGCATAAATTTCGTTATTTTAATTTCCGCTTTAAGACTTATTTTCTACCCTTGATGTTTTGTTTGTTTGAGAACCAGTAGAGGCCACAGGTGTTTTGATTAAGGTTTGTTCTTGAGAAATTTTGTTTTCTTGAAACATGGGATCCCGAACTAAGGTTTTGTTTTGTTTTTCTTTTTCGTTGAGGTTATTAAATGTTATTCTTGTGAATTTAAATCGTTTTAAATTTTAAGGCCTCCATATCATGCATGTAGTATCGATCCTTAGTAGATTCTATTAGAAATTTGTCGGGTCGTTACAACTCCAAGTTTCTATTTTGGTGTATGGAGCTCGAGATTTGAGGCCACATCATCGGAGAGAAACCTTAAAGAAAATGAAAGCTTGTATTTTTTAAATCAACAAAAGCAGCGAGTTAGTTTAAATTGTAAAGTCATGAATCTTTGAAATAGCTTTTAGGTTACATATTATACAAATTTAACAACAAAAGCATCTTTAAGAGTCGTTTTAAATACTCCTCTTTGGATGTATATAAATTTTGAGACATAGAATAAAAACCACCTTGTTTGGATATATATATGGGATTTTGGTAACTGACATTTATCTTCACAACGATTAATGGTTTTTAGCGTTTGAGTTTGTATTCCTTGTAGTACTATGTTCTTATGTTCAGGAATTTTAACATGTTATTGGCGCTAGATTAAATACCCACCCCTGAATATATATATCATATTTGGGATGGTTGTTTAAATACCCATGTTTGAATGTATATAAATTTTGAGATATATAATAAATACCACCTTGTTTGGATATATATATTTTGGGATTTTGGTAACGAACATTTATCTTCACAACGGTTAATGGTTTGTAGCGTTTGAGTTTGCGTTCCTTGTAGTACTATGTTCTTATGTTCAAGAATTTTAAGATGTAAATGATGCTAGATTAAATACCTCTGAATATATATATATATACAAACAAGGTGATATTTATTATATGTCTCAAAATTTATATATTTTTAAATAGGGGTATTTAATACAACATCCTTGTTTGAATGTATATAAATTTTTGAGACATAGAATAAATATCACCTTGTTTGGTATATATATATAATTTGAGATTTTGGTAACTTGCATTGATCCTCAAAGATTCCTGAAATTCCTTTGATATATGGAAATATATGATATGCATAATTGTATAATTAATGACCTATGCAAAGATATATATAATATATCTCGTTTAAATTGAAAATGTAATGGAATATGAGTTTTTTTTTTTTTTGAATAAGTAATGGAATATGTTATAATATAAAACTCTATAACTTAACCGGAAATGTGGTGTAAAAATTGAAAAATATTGCAATATAAAGATAACAAACTGAAAAGTAAGAGAAAATATAAACATACCCATTTGTGAAACTCAACACGAAAAAATGAAACGAAAATGAAGACCCGCAATTTGTGTTTGCGGCGCTAAAGTAGTTTGTTTACTCATTAGAAATTAAAAATTAAAAAACTCACCAATAATCTTTGTGGTATTGCAATGGAGGTTTCAACAATGGGGTCTGGTGGAAGGAAATATTAGGCGTGAAGGAGATTGTTGGGGGTGGAATTTGGATTAATGAAATTTTGATGTAGATTTAAGATGAAAGGAGATATTTAAGGCATAATTTTGGGAGTTGGTTATGGGGTTAAAAACAATACACGAATTGAACCATTTTTTCCCCATATTTATTTGTTTGTTTTTTTTCCAAAGACAATGTCTCATTTAATGAAGGTCATATTAGTAATTGGATTTTACTATATCAATTTTTTTATTAGCTACTAGACAAAAATAATATATTGGATCTATTTAGACAAAAGTGAAATAAGGGTCTCTAATAAGGTCTATTTATGTAGTTACCCCTAAAAATTATAACCAAACAAGCCGACAACCATGTTTCTCTTGTAAACAAACCTGCCAGCAATCGTTTCTCTTCTAAAAGAAAAATTGAACTTTTAGTTTGGATTGAATTTTTAGCTTTATCGAAAAGCCAAAAAGATGGTTTGTTTTTTTATTTGTATGAAATTATCATTTACTATTTACATAATTTGATATTGTGTTTTTTTTTTATTTTTTTATTTTAAGAGTTAATATTAGAAGATATAATTCATCGTCACTCATCGTCAAGAATCATACCATCATTTGACACGACAAGTAAGATTCTAATTCTTATGAGCCTTTTAGTTCTAGTTGTTATAATTTTTAATCTAGGAAATTGTAATTAATGTTTTTTTTATTAATATTTGTGTAGACTTAATTTGAAATCAAAATGGAGAGATATTATAAAAGAATAACAACAACAGAGTCATCATCCCCAAGAAAGAAAAGTAATACTAGTTCTGATAGTGATAGATCTTATACAAAAGCCAATTTAGGAGAGCTAGTTGCAGATCCTGGTTTAAGAACTAAAATTTCTGATTACAGTTTTAATATTCAAGATCAAGTTCGTAGAGCATATTTACACAAAGGTCCTTGTAAGCCTCGAAATCATAATTTTCCATTCAAGAAATTTGGAGCAAAGTCAAGACGATTTAATCCAGTTTGGTTTAATGAATATTCTAATTGGTTAGAATACAGATTAGACATCGCTGAAGGTGGCATCTCGACGTTGGCTCGAAAAAAAATTTCCCGTGTGTTCGTCAGCGTCGAGACGCTGTTGAGCAGCATCTCGACGCTACGCCTTAGATTAGTCCTCTATTCTTCGTTTCCAGCAGTCGTAAACGCCAAATAAACGCCAAAATTCACCCCGATTCGAGCACTGATTCCACAATCGAATTCCTAATTCTAGACATGGACTTACATGACTCAATTTACAATAATTTGCCCCAAAAACATGGGCCCTTACATGATCAAATCAGAGGAAATTGTAAATCTAGGGCCAAAATACCTAAACCGTCATTTAGCAAAATTCCTATTCATAAATGCAGAATTGATCCCACCAAAAGCCACAATGCAAATTCTAAGACTAAAATTACATTCACGAAATGGCTCTGATACCATTTGAAGGAATTGAATCCCAGCGGAAGTGAATTTAATTGAGCGTGAGTGAATTGTAGTCAATTAGAAAACCAGATACATTGGGCAAATTAGAAACGATTTCTATAAAACAGATTAAGGATGCATTAAAGTGATCTAAACGATTTAGAATCGAGGAAACTTACATGAATGAAGATCAAATCTTCACTGCACTATGCTCCTCGTCAAATTCCACGTACTGTGAATATCTCCTCCAAGAACATTACCAAAAGAATTCACCTACTATTCTCTGGGTAGTGAGATTTCTTTGGTGGGATCAATGCGTCTTGGATTTGGGAATTTTGTAGCAATGAATTGTTGTGGGATTGAGAGAGAATCTTGAGAGAAAACACAATTATATCTATGAACCATGCACAGAAAAATAAGAGAGAGAGAGTCTTGCATGCCCACGCAAAATACAGAACTACTGTTCTGTTTTTCCTCCCACACGTTGGATGTAGGGCAAAAGGGAAGTTATCATGTAACTTCCCTGATTGATCTTGGCCATTGATAGTCATCAATACGATCTAGACCAATAGTTATTATCATATAATAATTAATAATTCAAATAACTATATATTATATAACAAATTCATTTAATTAAACCAACTTTAATTAAATTAATTATAACATATAGTTTTAATTCAATGAAATCATATTCAATTGAAATAATTAGGCCAACCATTTTTTTTTATCACAGGCCAACCAATTAATTTTTAATTACTTGTTCCCCACATTAATTAAATATCATATATTTAATTAGTTTTAGGAAAAAATAGTCTTTGAGGTTTGGGTTAGGTTTCATTTTGGTCCCTGAGTTTTCAAACTCAACAATTTAGTCCCTGAGGTTTGATTTTAGTTTCATTTTGGTCCCTCCATCAATTTTTCCGTTAAAAAGTAACAGATTGCTGACGTGGCAATATTTTTTTATTTAAAGATATTATTTTTAATTTTTTAAAATAAAATGTATTAAAATAATAAATATATTAAAAATTTTAAATTTATTTTCTCTCTCTCCACTTCATTCTTCTTATCTTCACACCTAACACTAATAGCCAACCTTCTTCTTTTTCACACTTGCCGGTGGCAGTTGGCGAGCTGTTGTTGGTGACTTTTTTTCCTTTTCTTTCTTCTTTTTCGCCTTTCTCTGCATTTTATTTTTTATTTTTTTAAACAAAAAGGAGGGAGATGGAGGAGTCCTGTCGCCGGTGCGAAACAGAGGAGCTCGTTTGTACTTCGTTTTTCTTTTCTTTCTTTTAGCTAGAAGTCACTGCACATGCCGGAACCCAACGAAACCCATTGGAACCAAGATCTAGAATGCAAACGCCACCCATCGGAATGAGCCCATCCAGATCTGAAATGAGACGACCGTTGTCCGCCTTGCCAGTCATCGGAAAACCCAAGGACGTCTGTGTTGGGTTTAATGTCCTATAAACTCGTAGTTTGTAAATCATTAAACATTTTCTATTTCCAATAATGACGTTATTGAGGTTATTCAGTAAAAGATGTTATTGAATATGTAAATTGCGAATGATTAACCTAAATCCAATAAACTAAGATCCTTGGCTATAAAATGAATACTCGAACTATATGTAGAGACATATCGTAGGATCAAGTTCAAGTTTATAGTCAAAATAGTCTATAGTATAAGGATAGGGTTGGGTGCCTTATCCTGGGGACACTATGGACGCGACCCACTTTGTATTAAGTACAAACGATGAGATCCTAAATCATTCATGTGGAGACATGCGAGTGGGGGCGTCCTATGCAATGAGTTTGCATAAGGCTGGACCACGAAATAAGTCACTTTCTCTTTATAACGCCGTTTACTGTAGAAACTGACTATTTCTCAAACATGACCTAGGTAACTCGTTCTTAATCCTGAGCTAACTATGAACTCCTGTTTATACGAGATTATCCTTTGATCTGCATGGGTGAGAGTGGTCAGCATCGCCGACTCAACAAGCCTACCATTTTGGGGATAAGATCGAATAGATAGCTGGGGACATAGTCTCACAAGACGGAATTCGCTCCTACCCATTTCAGGGATAGTAGAGAGGTTGTTCCCTTAAGTACTAACTCCAGGACTTGAACAAGGGGCCCCACCCCCTCGTTGGACCGAGAGGGACTTAGGTTTGATGTTCGGAACACAAACCGATTGTTCATTAGAGGATTAGTGGAACTTAAGGAACAAGAAGTACTATAGGGCTAAAACGGTCATTTGACCTAGCTATAGCTACGAACCACCTGTGAAGGACCGACTTACTGAACATGGTTAAATCAAGTGGACGGAAATATATCTATAGTGAGGGGAGTGCAACTATCGGGCTATAGTGGAGTGTCCCGATAGTTAACGAATGTTGGTTAAGCTTGGTTAATGAGATTAGTCGGTTAGCCTCGAATCGTTGGAGCCCATGATCTATAGGTCCATTAGGCCCCCCTACTAGCTCATATCGGAATTAAGCCTAGAACAATAAGATAGGATTCTTTGAATCGTTCAAAATCGGGAAAAGGGTATTATCGTAAATTGTGTTTGACACAATAATTTAATTATGAATTAAATTAGAAAATGAGAGATAAAGTATTTAAAAGTGTTTTAAATACTATGTATACGTATTAGGAATCATATATTATTGATTGCCCAAGGTGACAATGATTGATTGGATTAATCATATCAAATTAATTGAAAATGTTTCTAATTAATTGCCATAAAATCAATTTCAATTTGGAATTGGAATTTGAATTAGAATGCAAGAAAAATTTGATTGAGGATCAAACTTAGTGGATTTAGTTGGATTTCCACTCTTGCATGTTGATACAAAGTGGAATACAACACATCCATGCACTTGTTGCATGTGTTGTAACTTCAACACCTATAATCCACTTTGACTTGCAAGACTACCATGTGTCTTGTGTCTTGAGGCTTCTCCTTGCATGGAATAACTCTATAAGTAGAGTGTGAATCAGATTCAAGCCTAAGAGAGTGATTTCCTTACTGTTATGTTGCTGGAATTTACTCTCAAACTCATTCAACTCCATATATCTCTCAAGTGCTTGTACCTTTAAGCATTCTCTTCCCATTCCCTATCACTGTAGACTCCCACAAGTCGTTCTTGGCTCGGAGAATCGTAGGGAAGACTCTATCGGTTGTCCAGAGTTGATTGGAGAAGGAAAACGTCACAAGGAGATCCATCCATTTGAGCTACGAAAGGTTGGTGCTTCTTAACTCTTTGTTCTGGTTTCTTTAGAACAAGCATGCTTTAGGAGTAAAATTAATGTAGTTAAGTGCTTTCGATCTTCAATTGCTTCCACATGTGTTATATGAACACCTTCAGTCTGCTGGTCGCGGGACGACCGCTGTCCATCGGATCTAAAACGAAACGGGGAGGAGGAGTGACGGACAACAACCCACTTCAGATCTGGAACGAAACTCACGAGGGACGAGATCTGGAACGAAAATACGGTAGATCTGGGACCAAGCCCACAGTGGTGGCGGAAGCCTATGGTGGCGGCGTGGATGTCGATTAGCATGTAAGATTGGGCGCAGGGCTTGGGCGGCAACGGGCTTCATGAGTGAGTTTGGAATGGGGCTTCTTTCTGCCAAGATGAAGTACAGTGAAAGATGAAGAAGAGAGTGCCAAGATGAAGTAATAAGCAAGCTTTTTTGTTGTGATTCATGTTCTTTGTTTCAAGATTCTTTTGGCTATAGCCTATTGAGGAGAAAAATAAGAATGAGGCCACGAAAGGAGAGAAATTGAGATTAAAAAAAACAAAGAAAAATAAGAGGAAAAGGAGAGAGATTGAAAATAAGAAGAAGGAAAACGAAAAGAAAAGAAGAAGAAAAAAAATCGTCATCGACGGTGGCCGACGGTGGTCGGTGGACAGTAGCTGGTTGCAGGGCTCGAAGGAGAAGAAGAGGCAATAGGCAACATGGTTGCAGGGCTTGAAGAAGAAAGGAAAAAGACATGAAATAATAAAAAAAAAAAAATTATTTTATTTTAAAAAATTAAAAATTATATTTTGTAAATAAAAAAACGAATGCCACATCAGCATTCTGTTAGCATTTAACGGAAAAATTGATTGAGGGACCAAGAATGCAACGAAATCCAAACCTCAGGGGGCTAAAATGTCGAGTTTGAAAACTCAAGGACTAAAATGAAACCTAACCCAAACCTCAGGGACCAAAAGTGTATTTTTCCCTTAATTTTATATTTGAATCATATTCAAATGACCTCTCTCTTTTAACCTATAGTTTTAATGTGCATCCAATGTACTATAGTTTGTTTAATTAATTAATTCTCCAATTAATTAATTCTTTAATTAAATATAAAATATTTAATTAATTTTCCATTTGAATCATATTCAAATAATTCTCCCATATATTATAGTTTTAATATGAATCCCTATTCATATTAATTTACCCTATAGTATTTATATCAATCTAATTCATATTTAATATTTGAACCCCTTCAAATATTTAATTCTCTCATCAATTAATTTTGAATCACATCCAAAATTAATTTTATTATAAAGTTTAATTCACTGAAGGTGTTCATATAACACATGCGGAAGCAATTTTAGGATCGGAGGCACTTAACTACATCAATTTTAGAAAATGAAAACATGCTGTCCAAATACCGTAAGGAGAGAGCAGAATTTTTACCAACCTTTTGGAGACCGATTCAACAACTCCCTTTGATTCCTTTGATCACGAACTGTGTGTGGACAACCTCTAGTGTCTTCCCTACTATTCTCCGGGCCAAGAACGACTTGTGGGAGTCTATAGAGATAGGGAATGGGAAGGGAATGCTTGAAGGTTCAAGCACTAGAGAGATATATGGAGATGAGTGAGTTTGAGACCAAAATCCAGCAGCATAACAATATGGAAAATGGCTCTACTTCCTTTGAATCTGATTCATACTCCTTATATAGACATCTTCCATGCAAAGAGAAGCCTCATGACACTAGACACATGGTGAAATTGCAACTCAAAGTGGATTCTAGGTGTTTAATTCACAACACATGCAACTAGTGCATGGTTGTGTTGTTTTCCACTATGCATCAACATGCAAGAGTGGGAATGCCACTAAATCCACTTAAAATTGAATCTAAATTCTCAATTTTCATCTTGCAATTCATTCCTATTTCAATTCAAAATTGAAATTGATTTCTAGGCAATTAATTTGTACAATTCCAAGTAATTTTTACATGATTAATCCAATTAATCTTTATCACCTAGTGCCATGAATTATATATGATTCCTAATACATATATACGGTATTCAAAACACTTTTAAATACTCCATCTCTCATTTTCTAATTTAATTCATAATTAAATTATTGTGTCAAACACAATTTACGATAATACCCGTTTTCCCGATTTTGAACGATTTAAAGCTTCCTATCTTTTTGTTGAGGCTTTGTTCCGATATGAGCTAGTAGGGGGACCTAATGGACCTATAGATCATGGGCTCCAACGATTCGAGGCTAACCGACTAATCTCATTATCCAAGCTAGCCAACATTCGTTAACTACCGGGACACTCCACTATAGCCCGATAGTTGCACTCCCCTCACTATAGATATATTTCCGTCCACTTGATTTAACCATGATTAGTAAGTCGATCCTTCACAGGTTGTTCGTAGCTATAGCTAGGTCAAAAGCCCGTTTTACCCCTATAGTACTTCTAGTTCTTTAAGTCCCACTGATCCTCTAATGAACAATTGGTTTATGGTCCAACCAATAAACCGAGTCCCTCTCGGGCCAATGAGAGGGCGGGATCCCTTTGTTCAAGCCCCGGAGTCAGCACTTAAGGGAAAAACCTCTATACTATCCCTAATTCGGGTAGGAGTGAATTCCTTCTTGCACGACTATGTCCCCAGCTATCTACTCGTTCCTATCCCTGAAATGGGAGGCTTATTGAGTCGGCGATACTGAGCCACTCTCACCTATGCAGATCTAAGGATAAGTCCGAATAAACAGGAGTTCATAGTTAGCTCAGGATTAAGATCGAGTTACCTAGGTCATCACATGAAATAGTCAGTCTCGTCAGTAAACGGTGTTATAAAGCGAGAGCGACTTATTTCTTGGTCCTGGTCTTATGCAAACTCATTGCATAGGACGCCCCCACTCGCATGTCTCTACATGGACGATTTAGGATCACATCGTCTATACCATCTATAAAGTGGGCCGCGTCTCATAGTGTCTCCAGAATAAGGTACCCAACCCTATCCCTATACTATAGACCGTTTTGGCTATTACTCGAGCTTGATCCACTTTTATGTCTCTACATAAAGCTCAAGTGTTCATCCTATAGCCATGGATCTTAGTTTATTGGATTTGGGTTATTATATGTGCAATTTACTTTATTCAGTAATAACTTTACTGAATTAATCTCGATAATGCCTTTATCGAATAAGTATATAATTCGTTTAACATTCACTATCTACGAGTTTTAGGACACCAATCCCAACATTCACTAATTAAACTTATACTATAATGTATCTTCATACATTATATTAATTGCATCACATACAGTTAACTAAAATTCCCTTAATGAATTTGAACTCTTCAAATTATATTCAAGACTTAATTAATCTCATAACCCTTTACGAGTTAGCAGGTGGACCTAATGGACCTACGGATTAGAAGCTCCAACGATACGAGATTAATCGGTCAAACTCTTTAACCAAATTAATCAACATTCGTTAATTAATTGTGGGTCACTCCACTAAAGGCCCACAATTGCACTCCTGTCACTGTAAAATATTTCTGTGTCCATGGATATCGACCATATTGGTAAGTCAATCCTTCACGAGTGTTCGTAACGCCAACTGAGTCAAATTACTGTTTTACCCCTAGGTTACCTCTAGATCCTTAAGTACCACTGATCCCTAATGTGGACTTTTCCTACCGCAAGCGCACGAGTCAAGTAATAATATAGTGATTTGCAAAATTGAATGTCATCCTCTAGATTGGATTTTAAGTTAACTAAGTACCGCGAATACTTTTACTCAATTTTATTTAGGGATCGAAAAGTAGTGAAATTTAGAAAACAAAGGTGATGCAAATTAAAGATTTGAGATTCAATTAAAAGAATTCTTAGGGAATTGATTTCGTCAATTTAGTTTAGGATTAATTAATGGGAATGAATTGTAATGTGCAACTATTTTATGAGTCTAAGAACCTTTAATCACAACTATCTCTCCCGAGCATAATTGATTCTCATGCATATAATTAACATATCCCTATCTAAGTTCATTAACATGCAAGGCTTTTAGTTCTGTTGACAATTTCTAAAGCTATTCTAAATTCTGTCACGAGCTTAGAATTTCTACTTTAGTCATGCAATCTTAAAATAAGTCTACGCTAAACCCCCTCTCCCGAGAAAGATTCAACACTTAGATCATTCAACTAGTGGCCAATTAATTGAAAGCATTCAAACATGATTGCATACATAAAACAAGTGCACAAAACATCCCAAAAATTAATCCATAAACATAAACGACTACATCAATCCCTAAAAAACACGCTTAGCTACTCATACATGGCGTTACGATATAAGCTAAACATGATAAAGCCATAGAATCTAACTAAATATAAGGAAAAGGAAGGAAAATTCTTGAATTCGTTGAAACCAGCACGTCCCCGTCACGATCTCCACGTTTCAAGCTTGGTTTCCACTTCTTGGCCTTGTTTCAGCTCCCACAGAAGGTCTCTAGTCAAAATTAGGGCTCAAATCTCTCAAATTGGACTCCCTTTGGTCGTAGCAATTAAGGATGTATTTATAGGAAATTAGTTGGTAGCGTCGTGACGCTGTCCCTGCTGCCACCAAAAACATAAAAGGAAAGCTAGCGTCGAGACGCTAGCGCTCGGGTTTGCCTAAAACTTAAGCCTCCAACTTTGATTCTTTTTGCTTCTTTGGCCTCTTTTAGTGTCCCAAACACCCGATCAACTCCAATGTAACACCCCGCGTTTCGAAATCGAGCCATTTTGGAATTAATTGGGCGTTTTTATTCTAATTTGAAAATTAGAATTTAAGCTTAGCCTCGGGACTAAATTCAATTTCTATAATTTAGGGAAAATAGATTTTTAATTAAATCTTTAAATTTCCTAAAGATTGGAGGTTTAATATTTGATATTTATTTTAAGTTTCAAAAGACCCAAAATTCTCTTAAACAGTTTTAATCCCAAATTCTTTAGGAGCTAAGATTGAGTTTAAAATTAAATCTTAGATATAATCTAAATCCTAATTAGAATGGGTTTTCATTCTTAGGTTCTATTTAAAAGAAAAGGAAAGTAATTAAGCTTAATATAATAAAAAAAAAGCCCAAAATCTTTTTCCTCTCTCTTTCTCCCTCTCATCTCACAGAAGATACCCCCCTATGATTTCTTTCTGCCGGCCAGCACCCACAGGCCAACGCTACCTCGTCGTGCCGCTGCCGGTGATCGTGTAGTCGTCGCCGCCAGCCGTCCAGTCGTCGTGAAGCACGTCGTGCCGCCCCTCCCCATGATCTCTCCCTCCCTCAGCGTTTTCTTTTTTGGTCGAAGCCCAGCCCTCCTTCATAGCGGACTCAACCATGGATGCTGAGTATGTAGCTGCTTGTGAAGTAGCTAAGAAAGCAGTTTGGCTAAGGAAGTTCTTGACTGATTTAGAAGTTGTTCCAAATATGAACTTGCCCATAACATTATACTGTGACAACAGTGGGGCTGTAGCCAATTCTAAGGAACCTCGCAGCCACAAACGAGGAAAACACATCGAGAGGAAGTATCACCTAATTCGGGAGATTGTGCAACGAGGAGATGTGGTCGTTACCAAGATCACTTCGGAGCACAACATTGTTGATCCGTTTTCGACGGCCCTCTCGGCTAAAGTGTTTGAGGGTCATCTAGAAAGTCTAGGTCTGCGAGACATGTATATAGTATAATCTAGGGCAAGTGGGAGATGTGTAATGGGTGTAAGGATGCCCTAGTTTATTGTATTTTGTATATTTTCCTTTTATGTAATGTACAATATACATTTACCATTTCCAGCTTTGGATTATTTTGTATCTACTTTCCCATTATCTTGAGTTTTAGTTCAAGTGGGAGTTTGTTGGGTTTTATGCCCTAAAACTCGTAGATAGTAAATGTAATTTTTGACCGAACATTAATAAAATGATGTATTATTCATTTATCTGTGTTTGTATTGAGTAATCTTGTCTTATTAACCCTAATCCAATAAACTAAACATCCTAGGCTGATAGTATGAGACTTGAACTAGTATGTAGGGACATACGGGGATCAATGTTCAAGATTCAGCCTAAAGGGTCTATAGTATAGGGATAAGGCTGGGTACCTTATCCTGGTGACACTATGGATACGACCCGCTTTGTATTATGATACAAACGTAATGATCCAATGCGTTCATGTAGTGGACATGCGAGTGGGAGTATCCTATGCAATGAGTTTGCATAAGACCAGACCGCGAAATAGTTAACCACTAGCTCTAACACCGTTAGTTAGTTTGGTTTCTATTTCACTAGGATGACCTAGGCAACTTGGTCTCAATCCTGAGTGGGTTATGGACTCCTGTCCGTGAGGAATTGTCCTTTGATTTGTATGGGTGAGAGTGGCCTGCACGCCGACTCAATAAGCCTACCATCTTGGGGACAAGACTGAATGGGGAGCTGGGAACATAATCACACAAGATGAAATTCACTCCTTCCTGACTCTAGGGTAAGTATAGGTGTGTTCCCTTAAGTGGTGTCTCCGGGTCTTGAACAATGAGGCCTGCCCTCTCTATGGCACGAGAGGGACTTCTGTTTGTTGGTTGGACCTCAAACAGGTTGTTCATTATAGGAGCACTGAGACTTAAGGATAAAGAGGTAGCCCAGGGGTAAAACGGTGATTTAACCTAGCTGGTGTACGAAAACACGTGAAGGGCTGACTTGCTGTTGATGGTCGATATCCGTGGACACAGAAATATATCTATAGTGAGAAGTGCAGTTGTGGTTCTATAGTGGAGTGAACCACAATTAACGAACATTGATTAACTTGGTTAATGAGTTTAGCCAATTAATCTCATATCGTTGGAGCTTCTAATCTGTAGGTCCATTAGGTCCCACCGGTAGCTCACTAAGGGCATTGAGGTAAATTTCTAAGGGTGAATTGAACATTCGAAAGGGTTCAAATATTAAGTTAAAATATGAATTTGATTCATATTAAAACTATAGGTTATAATTAATGCGCATTAGATGCACTTTAATACTATAGTTTATTTGAGAGAAATATAATTAAATATATGATATTTATTTATAATATTGGTGAATTAATTAATTATTTTTTTAAATTTAATTTAATTAAATTTGATTTAATTGAATTACATTAAAACTATAGGTTAAGTGGGAATATTTGTATAAATGTGATTTATATAAGTATTAATTAAATTAATTGTTAATTTAATTGGTTAATTAATTTTAATTTTAATTAATAATTAATTATCTTATCAGTTTTAACTGATAAGAAGCATTCCACCCCACTAACCTAGCCCACATTCACGTTGGAGAGGTTTTTTAGGGGAAGTTGGTTTTTCATCCGTTAGATGATCTCCTTTCCCAATCGTGAATCCCACTATTCTGACGGTAGGCAATTTTCTCTCTGGCTCTCTGCGTTATTCTCAAGCTTCACGAGACTAAAAACCTCTCAAAAATTCCCAAGAATTTTACCTTGCTCCCACAAGCAATCAACGTGTTCCCTGTGAGAATACCGATGCAATTCTTGTGGTTGTGTTCACAAATTCCAACAAGAAGGAGGTTGTAGTGCTGCTGTTTTTCCAAGATCACAGACGAAAAAGGGAGTTTTTCGGTCAAGATCTTCAACGAAAGTAAGTTTACTTTGAACCTATGATCAATAGGATCATATAAATTAGATCTAGCATAATTTATATGATTTTACAACATGTTGAATAACCTATACAGTAGCTTTATTGTCAATTTTCCTACTGTGATTATTTTGCAATCTGTATTGGTATTCCAATCATGATAAAAATTACAGTGTGGTTTGATTATTCTTCCGCTACGCTAGGGCTTTTATCCCTGCAATGAGAACTGATATCGTTTGTCTCTTTCGAGTATCAAACTCACATAGCATGCAAAGTCTAAGTGATAAAGTTAAACTCAGCAAGATTCCAAATGATATTCAATAAAGAATGACATGCAATGAATAGAACTTAAGTAAATAAACACTTTCAAGCTATTTTAAACATAAGAGAATTCACTATATTGAACCCCTCAACGGGATTTAGCTACGCATGATGGGATAAGATGCAAATAAACAAATTTTCATTGAAATAAATGAATAAAGAATACAAAGAAATGAAAAGTAGTAAATGCTGGAAATAAGGTGCAGTAGCTAAAACTAGGGTTTTTTTTTTCTTTTATCCAATCATTCTAGAGTTCGCTCGACACTCTACTCTCCTTTACAAGTGGGAATAGGGTGATAATCTCTACAAACACTCAGGTTTGATGTCTAACTAAAGGTTAGAATTCAGTCATCTAAGAAGGACCACGGGCATCCCTACTCATGGGCGTCTACTAGGGTTCTGTCACCACCCTCTTCTTCCCTGTGAGTTCTGCTTGAATTTCTCTTCGAATCACGAGCTTATATAGTGTGAGGAGTAGTTGAGGAGCCACGAAATAGGTGCTGGTAGGCAGCCTAGTCAGTTTCGGGGTCAAAACAACCAGTTAGGTGTGTGAAACTCTCATTCAAAACGACCCGCGACGGACTCGGAACTGCCTCTGTCTGCCCAGAAATGCGGTCGCATTTCAATTTTGTCTTTCGAGAAATGTGGTCGCATTTCTGGGTTTTTCCAGATTTCTTCTGTTTTTCTGCACAACACGAAATTAAGTCAAATTCATATCAAAATAGATCTTTTTAAGCACTTTTAAGCATAATTTGACATAAGTGACTCTCAACTCCCTAATTTATCAACTTTAACACTTTTAGAGCTCGGGAATAGTAAATTTGATCTAAAACATGTAACTTTGACAAAGAAATGAGCTAAATATAAGGGTAAGATAGGTATATTTTTTACCCTTATCATACCCCAAAACTTAACTCATTGCTTGTCTTCAAGCAATAGCTAATCAGAATGTTAGAGATCAACTTTTTAATTGCCAATCAGAATGTGAGAGCTCAATAATAATTGCAAACCAAAATGTTATGGATCATATGTAATTGCCAATCATGGTACTAGTATCAATTTTAATTGCAAATCAAAATGTCATGAATAAACCATATGGGATCAAGTAAATATTTTTCTCAAGATCGTTTCCTAAAAAGTTTGCCTTTCAGGAGAGGGTTCTACTCTCGTGCCAGTCACAACTTCTAAGTTTCCTAAGCATGAAGATTTCTATTGTTCTTTTTCAAAGCAAAAACTCTCCTTAGTCCATTCTAACCAATGTGTTTAAACTACCTAACTACTACTCATTGAGCCTAGTGTAGTCCTTTTAGTTAAGAAAAACAAGACGTGAGGTTCCTTGAGCATACATGAGTTACTAGACCTTTTTCTATCTCCCTCCAAACTTATTTGACTGATGGTGCTCTTTTTATTCAACTTCTTTTTCTCCCAAGAGTATCCTTGCTGTCACCTTTACCTTTGTTCTAGCTTATCGACACTTTGTGGTGAAGATATCTAGCTACAAGCAAAGCTCACAAACTTGGATTAGTACTCACTTCCCTAAGTAAACCTTTCATGCAGTGGCAAACCATGAGTGTCATGAATGCCCCTGGTTACTCAGTAAACTCTAGGAAGGAGGAGTAACTCTCTGTTTTTCTTTTTCCCATTTTTTTTGGATGATATATACTGAGCATATACTTCTTTTCCAGCAGTTCAAACTTACACAAAACATATATATACAAAATAAAGTAAAGCAGCCCCCCCCAAACTTAAGATAGGCAATGTCCTCATTGACTTTGTTTTTGAGTAAAGCACCCCCCCAAACTTAACATGAGGCTTTTGTCTTTCAAAACATCAAGGCTAAACTCTCCTAGTGTGTTAGAAAGGTTAAACATGAGGAAGTCTAGACTTAAGAAAATTCTGTAAAGAAAAAGACTAATGAAAAGCCTATGACTAGAAAACAATTCGGTTGTCACGGTGGCACTTTTTGAGATAGAACTAAGCTCTAGTTATCATCATCAAGGGCTTAAAAGAAAACTCAAATGAAAAAAAGTTTTTCAAAAACATTTTTCAAGCAATTATTTTCCATAAAGTTGATGTCTTTCTAAAAGTTTCATAGGTTTGGCACAAAAAACAGCAAGCAGATTTTTTTCAAAAAAGTTTCAAAACCCAAGTTTATCTAAACTAAACTAACAGCAAGCTATCTAAAAACTACCCTATGAACATAACTAACAACAAACAAATCATTTAAAGCATTAAAAACAGCAACCAAACAAAAAACATAAACTAAGCATGCTAAAAACTAAAAAACAGCAACTATCTATACACAGAAAACAAAAGATAAAAGGGGATCAGAAAACTCCCCTATTCCTCATCCGAGGAACTCTCTCTTTCATCTTCTTCATCTTCATCTTCATCTTCAGCATAGACCCAGTAAGCCTTCAGCTTGTCTTCAATCTGGTCTAGCTGTCGGAAGGCGAATGCAAGGGGCCTCTGATGATGGTGTAGGCCTTGAAACAGGAGTATGCTCAGGAGGTGAAGCTGGTGTCAACCCTGGTGGTGGAGTTTCTTGGGAAGTTGAAGCCTTGCTTTTTCTTTGGGCATTGTTCTGTTGAAGCTTCCCAATCAGAGGTAGATCGATGGTTGGCTTGAAAAAGTGACGTTCCTCGTCTTTCCCAAGAACTATCTTTACCCTCTGACACAACTGTGTAATCCGTGACCCAAAGAACAACTTCCCTGCTCTCTTCCTTCCACATGAAAGGATCTCTTCTCTAATGATGCTCCCTATGTTAATCTCCAACCCCTTCATGATGTTGTAGAGAAGCATAACCCTCTCTACTGAAATGGTACTGTCGTGGATTGTGGGCATTAGTCTGTTCTAAATAAAGTGAAGCCATACTGCCGATTCTTGCTTAAGATCTCTAGGCACTAATGTCTTCACTTTTGTTTGAGACTCCTTCCATTGAACTCCCTTGTTGGCCACTAATTTCAATGCTTCTTTCATCTATTTGGCCGAAGGGTTCTTAATCGCATCATTCCCTCTCAGATGTAGGGGTGTCTTGATTCTGTACACCCTGTTAATGTCAATAGAAGAAAAACTGACCATCTTACCTCTCACCACCGCCATGCTCATGCTTTCTTCCCTCAAACCAGCATAGAATTCTTGAACTAAAGGCACCACAACCTTCTGAGGGTGAGCATAGAACTCTTGCCACTTGTATTGGGTAATTGGTTACAAAGTCTGGCAAGGTCCCTACTCTGTTAGAGCATCCCTTCTCGTTCAGGAAGTCTCTTTTTCTCATAATTTCCATCTTCTCCTTGAAATTGACATCCTTGAAGACTTCAAGAAATGGATTCTTTGGAGCTTTAGGTGATTTGACTTTTAGTTTGACAGGTGTAGAGGTAGGAGGAGCTGTAGGAGAGGCGTCCATGGACCTTGTCCTCGACCTCTTGGCAAAAATAGGGTCATTTTTGTTCTTGGTTCTCCTCTCGGCTCTCACTTCTCTTTTTTTTCTCCCTCAAAGCTGTGGAGATAAGAATTTGGTCATCATCCAATTCCTTTATCTCAGAATCTGACTCGGTTTCTAATTCACTAGAGGTCTTGGCCTCCTCTTTTTCAATTTCCTCTTCATCCTTCTTCTCTCCTAAAGAGGTGCTATCAGCAGCTGGTGGAGGTCCCCTAACATCATATTCAAACAGTGGGTCAAGGGCCTCATCAGCCTGGTCTTCTTCATTGGCCTTTTCCTAACCTTCCTCAGAATGCAGCCCAAATGCGGTCGCATTCTGGCCTTCAATTTCTTCCTCTTTTTCTTTCTCTAATTTTTCTTCACTTGGCCCTTCAAAGGCCCCTTTTTCAACTTCTTGCAGCTGTTCAACCTCACTTTGAGCCTTGTGCAGTGGCTCAAAGGCTGCCAGAAAGTCTTCAGCCTTTTTTCTTCTTGCTTCTTCCTCTTTCAAATTTTCTCTTCTTTCTTTTTCTTGCGCGAGAAGGTGGAGTTCAGCAGCCACTCTCCTGAGTTCTTCTTCTTCTTTTCTCTCTTTTTCAGCTTGAAAGGCCCTCTCGGCCTTTAGTTTTTCTTCTTTCTTCTTTTTCTCAACTTTCTTTTCCTCTTCCAAGTCCCTTTTTCTTGCAAACTCGTCTTCTTCCCTCATGCTCTGATTTTCCATCTCTTTTTCATCCCTTATCTCTCTGAGTGCATCTTGCTCAGCCCTATAACCTTCGGCAATAACGAGGGCTTGTGCAACGGCCTGTCGGATCATCTCTTCGAACACATCTGGCGGCATTCTAGCTACTTTAAGGGGCTCGATAATCAGAGGCTTTTTGGGTGCAACCTTCTTTGATTCTTTCTTTCTTGCACTGTAAGTCACAAAGGGCCTATCCCTGCAAGAAAATGATGGGTTAGTAGAAGGGTTAGAATCCTTACCTGTGGGAGTCTCTCTTTGCTGAGAGCTTCTTTACATTTGGGCGGCTTCTTCAGCATCACGCAATAGGGCTTCTTCTTCTAGTGCCGCACGCCTTTGGGCTCCCATCTCCCGAATCATCGCAAACCATTCCCTCGAGCGTTTTCTCAATTGTTGGCCCGCGGGTTTTTGGGTTTTGTGGAGGGAATCGGTGCGTGTGGACCTTCTTGGAAGGGAACTACTCGGATTCTCCCTCGAGGTGGTCGGCATTATCGAGGAAGAAGAAGTTTGGATGCTGGTTCTTTGGTCCACAACTGCCAGCGAGAAACCCGTAGGTCTCGCTTCTCTTGTTCCATGCATGCTAGGTTTGGACTGCTCTTCTTGGCGTCGAGCACCTTGATCAGCACTGTGGGCACGTTGATCACACTGAGATGGAGAGATCTTGCGAGATGAGGATGATTTTGGTGTGTTCTTCATGGTTCTTGCTTTCTGGGTTTTGGTTTCAAGAGAGTGAAGATGGAGAGTTTGTGAAGTTAACTTGAAGGCAAAAGGTCTAAGTGTTTGGTGAAGAAGAAAAACACTAAAGTCAGCTATTTATAGGTTTCTCAAGTTAGGTCACGTGACAGTCATTTAAATGACGTCACTGCCCTTGAGTATTTGGGAAATGCGGTCACATTTCCAAATACACTGGGGAGAAATGCGATCGCATTTTCCCTAATTTTCTGCCTTCTTTATTTTTTCTAACTTATCTCTTTATTCTCTGGTTTTTTTCTTTCTTTTTTTATTTGCTGAAACAATCACAAATTTGTTAGATAGATACAAAATAACTTGGACTTTTCAAACTCCCAGGTAAATCCCCAGAAAAAGGTGTTCCCTACGGTCAACTTAAGTACCTTTTGTTAGACAGAGTTTTACTCTTGCCCTTATATTTTATTATCCTATCTATTTTATTTTTATCATTTATTATTTTATTTATTACAAATCCACATAATGTACAAAAGTAAAGTTTTAGAGGTAGAAGTCATACCAGATAAATCATAGCTACTGGGGCTTCTTTGGCCCCAAAATTCTTCCCCCAATAGGGTTTAATTCTTTGTCCATTCACCTTGAAATGCATGCCTTGAATATTCATCAGCTCTACGGTTCCATAGTCAAAGATTCTCACGATCTCAAATGGTCCCGACCATCTTGATTTTAGTTTTCCCGGAAGTAACTTAAGTCTGGAATTAATGAGTAGCAATTTCTGGCCCTTGTGGACCTCCTTTGGATGAATTCTTCTATCATGCCATCTTTTGACCTTCTCCTTGTACAACTTTGCATTCTCATAGGAGAAGTGTCGGAGTTCTTCCAGTTCATTCAGTTGTAACTTTCTCTTGATTCTGTTGGGATTGGTGTCCTAAAACTCGTAGATAGTGAATGTTAAACGAATTATATACTTATTCGATAAAGGCGTTATCGAGATTAATTCAGTAAAGTTATTACTGAATAAAGTAAATTGCACATATAATAACTCAAATCCAATAAACTAAGATCCATGGCTATAGGATGAACACTTGAGCTTTATGTAGAGACATAAAAGTGGATCAAGCTTGAGTAATAGCCAAAACGGTGTATAGTATAGGGATAGGGTTGGGTACCTTATTCTGGGGACACTATGAGACGCGGCCCACTTTATAGATGGTATAGACGATGTGATCCTAAATCGTCCATGTAGAGACATGCGAGTGGGGGCGTCCTATGCAATGAGTTTGCATAAGACCAGGACCAAGAAATAAGTCACTCTCGCTTTATAACACCGTTTACTGACGAGACTGACTATTTCATGTGATGACCTAGGTAACTCGATCTTAATCCTGAGCTAACTATGAACTCCTGTTTATTCGGGCTTATCCTTAGATCTGCATAGGTGAGAGTGGCTCAGTATCGCCGACTCAATAAGCCTCCCATTTCAGGGATAGGAACGGGTAGATAGCTGGGGACATAGTCGTGCAAGAAGGAATTCACTCCTACCCGAATTAGGGATAGTAGAGAGGTTGTTCCCTTAAGTGCTGACTCCGGGGCTTGAACAAAGGGATCCCGCCCTCTCATTGGCCCGAGAGGGACTCGGTTTATTGGTTGGACCATAAACCAATTGTTCATTAGAGGATCAGTGGGACTTAAGGAACTAGAAGTACTATAGGGGTAAAACGGCTTATTGACCTAGCTATAGCTACGAACAACCTGTGAAGGATCGACTTACTAATCATGGTTAAATCAAGTGGACAGAAATATATCTATAGTGAGGGGAGTGCAACTATCGGGCTATAGTGGAGTGCCCCGGTAGTTAACGAATGTTGGCTAGCTTGGATAATGAGATTAGTCGGTTGGCCTCGAATCGTTGGAGCCCATGATCTATAGGTCCATTAGGTCCCCCTACTAGCTCATATCGGAATTAAGCCTAGAACAAAAGATAGGAAGCTTTGAATCGTTCAAAATCGGGAAAAAAAAGGGTATTATCATAAATTGTGTTTGACACAATAATTTAATTATGAATTAAATTAGAAAATGAGAGATGAAGTATTTAAAAGTGTTTTGAATACTATATATATGTATTAGGAATCATATATATGGAATTGCACAAGATAACAAAGATTAATTAGATTAATCATATCAAAATTAATTTGAAAATTTTCAAATTAATTACCAAGCAATCAATTTCAATTTAGAATTGAAATTGGGGATAATTTGCAAGCTTGAAATTAGATTTCAATTTGTATTTGGTGGATTTAGTTGGAAATCCATTTAATGCATGATCATTCAAAGTGGAAAGACAACTCACTCATGCATTGTTGCATGTCTTGTGAGATGTACACCTAGAATCCACTTGAACTTGCAAATACACCATGTGTCTTGTGTCTTGAGGCTTGGCTTTGCATGGAGAATGTCTTTAAAAGGAGCTTGAATCAAATTCAAAGGGTTGAGAGCCATTTTTCCTTAATGTTATGCTGCTGGAATTTGGACTCAAAGTTCTCTCATCTCTCATTCTTCTCCATTGCTTGATGCTTCAAGCATTCCCTTCCCATTCCCTATCTTATATAGACTCCCACAAGTCGTTCTTGGCCCGGAGTATAGTAGGGAAGACTCTAGAGGTTGTCCAAGGAGCATAGGAGAGGCAAACACCACAAGGAGTTCAACATAAGTGAGCTACAAAGGTTGGTGTTTTCTATACTCTCTATTCTGTCTTTTCTAGAACATGCATGCTTTAGGAGTAAAATTGAATGTCTTAAGTGCTTTCGATCTTCAATTGCTTCCGCATGTGTAATATGTACACCTTCAATTGGTATCAGAGCATGATTAGAGCACTTAATTCGTTTTAATTTTGCTTTGGTGGGTACCATTTTGAAATTGAATTTTCTGCGTGCTAAAATGGAAGTGTTCTGGTTTGGCAATTTTTTGAGCATTCAAACCTTCATGAAATTGTAATTGCTCGGATATGTAAGAGCGTTAATGTGTGTACTATAGTCTGTAATTTTTAAAGAGTCATTAGAGTCCATATAGGCTGTAAAATCGAAGAAAAACCGGAGAAGACGCAGCAGAAAATGAAAATTCCAGCAAGCAGTTTTTTTTCTTCTTCTATTCCAGAATTTTGGTCCGGTTCAGCTACTGCCTTTTGGTCCGGCTCGGTCTGTTGCAGCCTCATTTCACTCATTGCATGGCCGGTTCATTGCTTGGATGAGCGGTTCGGGATGGTTCGTGAAGCTCGGGCGTGCTGCAAGTTTATTTATTAATTATTATTGTAATAATTAGTGAAATTGCTTGTGTTTTTTTTTAAAAATTGCCAAACTATTCCATTTTAGCTTGATTTAATTACTTTATGCATTGTGAATGTATGATTTAATTAAATGGATGTATGTGCATTATGAGCATGCCATATAGTTTTAAAACCCCACCATAGGAAAGCATGTTCATGCATTTGTTTAATTTTAATAAGTGTTATTGATTAATTCAAATGCATGAGGGAAATTTCATGTTTTATTAATATAAGAGTTGTATTAATTTAGGGAGATTCATGCTTGAATGGTTAATTAAAATTGATTAATTCTTATAATAGTTATAATTATTAAAAGATAAAATTAACCAAGCATGTAGCATGAAATTTCTTTAGTTTGTTTATAAGTGTTATATTCAAATTAGACTTGTTATGGATTGATTTTATAATTGTTATAAAAAGAGATAGAAATCTAAAATCTATAACAAGATTAAGTGCATGCTCACTTAGGTTAATGAACCTTCAACAATTCGATCAACTTGCATAGTTTAGGTCGATATCTTGTAAAACAACGGTTACGAGAGAACTCACCCGACAAAATGCTGTCTATGGCTGGAGGTATTTATGTTGACGGTTTACGGAACACCTCCTACCTGGGCATTGAGTCGGTTCTTGAGTTAAGTTAACTCGAGTTTTATGAGCATGCGTGAGCGATGTGAGGTTTTAAAGTGTTATCACCTAGACATCGTAGTATAAAGCGTTATACAAACCTAGACATAGGTTGTTTCTAAAGGGTGCTTTTCTTATAACTTGAATGATTGATTGTTATATGCTTTAAAACACCATTAGAAAGCATCTTATAGGGTTTATTCATTAAAAGTTATAAGAGTTATAAAAGTTGATGAATAGAAACCGTAAAATCTATAACAAAGAGTTGCATGCTAACATAGGATCTTAGGATCTTATCATTCTTTAAATGGTTTAAAATGAAATAGACCTAAGATCGCCTTTTTCTAATAGGATTAGAAATATGTCTTACTTAGTTTTTTAAAATAGTTTTGAAATTCGAGTAAGTAGGACATAAGACCTTGGTTATAAGGGAACTCTCCCGGCAAATGGTTCGGAACCTGAGTTGAATTAACCATAGTCTTACTAGCATGCAATGTCACTAGGTTATTAAAAGTGTTTAATCACCTAGACATTTAGTGTAAAGACCTTGTTTAATAAGGCATAGACTTAGATAGATTCATTTAGCCGGAATTTACCTAAGTAATAAGACCCTAAAACTGTACAACACTTTAGTGGGAGGAAAAGTATAGAAACGAAATATTCATATTAAGTTTCTACTCTCACGTCCCCCCGAGTTCACACCGTGAGATCCATGCTTGGCCTCGAGGCGCCCTGGGAGCGTCCCCCTACAGATGGTGTTTGCA
The DNA here is from genome assembly GCA_017139565.1 of Luffa aegyptiaca. Classification (NCBI taxonomy): domain Eukaryota; kingdom Viridiplantae; phylum Streptophyta; class Magnoliopsida; order Cucurbitales; family Cucurbitaceae; genus Luffa; species Luffa aegyptiaca. The sequence goes on along the minus strand of CM029400.1, from coordinate 20,919,837 downwards.
TGGGTTAATATCAAGGTGAATGGGGAAAGTGTTCATAGTAAGTGGGAGAAGGAAACGTGTCAAACGTATCCTGCGGTCTCCATCATTAGGTTGCACCGTGAGATTCCTATGCGCTGCCTGCGAGTCGCCCTAGGAGCGATCACCCTACGGAGGGCTTGCGCATGGGATTCGGAACAACGCAAACTCCAGAAATGGATAGGGTTTCCTAGGGCCATTCCCAACATTAGCTCTTCCCTACGGTGGCATTGTTGGGGCCGTCCTCTGCGATCTGAAAATGATGGGTAACACTTACAAGATGGTCTTGACCAAATTAACGTTAGCTAATAACTATTGGAGTAAGAGTTATTCTGGGAATAGTATTTGGCCGAGATTGTCTCGATTCAGAGGAGGAGTAGCTGACTGCCCTACGGTAGAGGTTATTCTAAACCCCTGAAGTATCGTTGCAAATAAATCAATTGTATATATGGGTCGATGATTGCTTTTGCTAAATCTGATTGGATAAATGTGATTAATGGGTTTAGTGCTTGTTTCTAATAGAGATTAATTTGTTTGTTTCAGCAATATGTCGAAAAACGTATGTGCTTTGTCAAATGCCAAATTAAACGGTTTAGTACATACGACTAAGAATACTTGCTTAAACGCTAAACACGTGGCAAAGAATTTAGGTTTGGTCTCAACTGAGGAATGTCCTCAAACTAACTGCATAGCCAAGAAAAACATGATCCACGACTCTAAATGCGATTTATTAGTCTTGGAAACGTGTTTAGTGGAAAACGACGATTCTGCCTGGATACTCGATTCAGGTGCCACTAATCACGTATGTTCTTCATTTCAAGGAATGAGTTCCTGGCAACAGCTAATAGCTGGAGAGATGACTCTTAAAGTTGGAACAGGAGAAGTCATCTCGGCTATTGCAGTGGGAGATGTAAAATTATTCTTCACCAAGGAACGTTACATGATATTAGATAATGTATACATAGTTCCGAAAATTAAAAGAAATTTGATTTCTTTATCTTGTTTATTAGAACAAGGTTACTCAATTTCTTTTTCTGTTAATGAAGCGTTCATAACTAAAAGAGGTATTGATGTTTGCTCTGCAAACTTGAAGAATAAATTGTATGTTTTGAGACCAATTGAGTCTAAAGCTTTTTTAAATCACGAGATGTTTAAGACCGCTGAGACTCAACCTAAAAAGCGAAGAGTTTCTCAAGATACCTATCTCTGGCACTTGAGGTTAGGCCATATCAACCTCAATAGGATTGGGAGATTGGTCAAGAGTGGACTTCTAAACAAGTTAGAAGACGACTCGTTACCTCCTTGTGAGTCATGCCTTGAGGGCAAGATGACAAAACGACCTTTTACCGGAAAAGGTTATCGTGCCAAAGAGCCCCTAGAGCTCATTCATTCGGACCTCTGTGGACCAATGAACATTAGAGCTCGAGGAGGGTACGAATATTTCATCAGTTTCATTGATGATTATTCGAGGTATGGCTATCTCTACCTGATGCATCATAAGTCCGAAGCTTTTGAAAAGTTCAAGGAGTATAAGGCCGAGGTTGAGAACCTATTAGGTAAGACGATAAAAACACTTCGATCCGATCGAGGTGGAGAGTATATGGACTCAAGTTTTCAAGACTATTTGATAGAGCATGGAATTACGTCCCAACTCTCAGCCCCTGGTACACCTCAGCAAAACGGTGTATCAGAAAGGAGAAACAGAACCTTGTTGGACATGGTTCGTTCGATGATGAGTTATGCTCAGTTGCCTAACTCATTTTGGGGTTATGCAGTAGAGACTGCAGTTTATATCTTGAACGTAGTTCCCTCAAAGAGTGTTTCTAAAACACCATTTGATCTCTGGAAAGGTCGTAAGGCTAGTTTACGACATTTCAGAATTTGGGGATGCCCTGCATACGTGCTAGAAGCAAACCCAAAGAAATTGGAGCCTCGTTCTAGATTTTGCCTATTTGTAGGCTATCCCAAAGAAACGAGAGGTGGATACTTCTTCGATCCAGAGGAAAATAAAGTACTTGTATCGACAAATGCTACATTCCTAGAAGAAGACCACCTCAGAGATCACAAGCCACGAAGTAAAGTCGTTTTAAGTGAACTATCTAACGAAGCTACAGAAACATCAACAAGAGTTGTTGATGATGCTGGCACCTCGAGTCAATCGTGTCCTTCTCAAGAAATAAGAGAACCTCGACGTAGTGGGAGGGTTGTTAGACAGCCTGATCGCTATTTGGGTTTAACTGAAACTCCAGTCGTCATACCTGATGACGGGATCGAGGATCCATTAACCTTTAAACAGGCAATGGATGACGTTGACAAGAACGAGTGGATTAAAGCCATGGACTTAGAGTGGGATCTTGTAGATCAACCTGAAGGGGTTAGACCCATAGGGTGCAAACGGATCTACAAGAGAAAACGAGACGCTGCTGGAAAGGTACAGACCTTTAAGGCACGACTTGTGGCAAAGGGTTTTACCCAGCGGGAGGGGATTGACTATGAAGAAACCTTCTCCCCTGTTGCATGTTAAAGTCGATCCGGATACTTTTATCCATTGCCACGTTTTACGATTACGAAATATGGCAAATGGATGTCAAGACTGCCTTTCTGAACGGTAATCTTGAAGAAAGTATCTACATGTCTCAGCCAGAGGGGTTCATAGCTCAGGATCAAGAGCAAAAAGTTTGCAAGCTTAAACGATCCATTTATGGATTAAAACAAGCATCTAGATCCTGGAATATGAGATTTGATACTGCGATTAAATCTTATGGCTTTGAACAAAACGTTGATGAGCCTTGTGTATACAAAAGGATCATCAACAACTCTGTAGCTTTCTTAGTACTGTATGTAGATGATATCCTACTCATCGGGAATGATGTAGGTTATCTAACTGACATTAAACTATGGCTAGCAACTCAATTCCAAATGAAAGATTTGGGTGAGGCACAATTTTTTCTAGGGATCCAAATTGTTCGAAACCGAAAGAACAAAACGCTAGCCCTGTCTCAAGCGTCTTATATCGACAAATTGTTGGTTAGATATAAAATGCAAAATTCCAAGAAAGGACTATTACCTTTCAGGCACAGAATTATTTTGTCTAAGGAACAGTGTCCTCAGACACCTCAAGAAGTTGAGGACATGAGACGTTTTCCCTATGCCTCTGCAGTAGGTAGCCTAATGTATGCCATGTTGTGTACAAGGCCTGACATTTGTTATGCAGTAGGGATTGTCAGTAGATATCAATCAAATCCAGGATTCGATCACTGGACAGCCGTTAAAAGTATCCTCAAATATCTAAGGAGAACGAGGGACTATATGCTCGTGTATGGTTCGAAGGATTTGATCCTTACAGGATACACTGATTCTGACTTTCAAACCGATAAAGATTCGAGGAAATCTACATCGGGGTCAGTATTCACTCTAAATGGAGGAGCAATAGTATGGCGCAGCATCAAGCAAGGATGCATTGCAGACTCGACCATGGAGGCCGAATATGTAGCCGCTTGCGAAGCAGCAAAAGAGGCAGTATGGCTCAGGAAGTTCCTAACTGACTTAGAAGTCATTCCGAATATGCATCTGCCTATCACCTTGTATTGTGATAATAGCGGAGCAGTTGCAAACTCAAAGGAACCTCGCAGCCATAAGAGAGGCAATAGCTAATCAGAATGTTAGGTATATTTTTTACCCTTATCATACCCCAAAACTTAACTCATTGCTTGTCTTCAAGCAATAGCTAATCAGAATGTTAGAGATCAACTTTTTAATTGCCAATCAGAATGTGAGAGCTCAATAATAATTGCAAACCAAAATGTTATGGATCATATGTAATTGCCAATCATGGTACTAGTATCAATTTTAATTGCAAATCAAAATGTCATGAATAAACCATATGGGATCAAGTAAATATTTTTCTCAAGATCGTTTCCTAAAAAGTTTGCCTTTCAGGAGAGGGTTCTACTCTCGTGCCAGTCACAACTTCTAAGTTTCCTAAGCATGAAGATTTCTATTGTTCTTTTTCAAAGCAAAAACTCTCCTTAGTCCATTCTAACCAATGTGTTTAAACTACCTAACTACTACTCATTGAGCCTAGTGTAGTCCTTTTAGTTAAGAAAAACAAGACGTGAGGTTCCTTGAGCATACATGAGTTACTAGACCTTTTTCTATCTCCCTCCAAACTTATTTGACTGATGGTGCTCTTTTTATTCAACTTCTTTTTCTCCCAAGAGTATCCTTGCTGTCACCTTTACCTTTGTTCTAGCTTATCGACACTTTGTGGTGAAGATATCTAGCTACAAGCAAAGCTCACAAACTTGGATTAGTACTCACTTCCCTAAGTAAACCTTTCATGCAGTGGCAAACCATGAGTGTCATGAATGCCCCTGGTTACTCAGTAAACTCTAGGAAGGAGGAGTAACTCTCTGTTTTTCTTTTTCCCATTTTTTTTGGATGATATATACTGAGCATATACTTCTTTTCCAGCAGTTCAAACTTACACAAAACATATATATACAAAATAAAGTAAAGCAGCCCCCCCCAAACTTAAGATAGGCAATGTCCTCATTGACTTTGTTTTTGAGTAAAGCACCCCCCCAAACTTAACATGAGGCTTTTGTCTTTCAAAACATCAAGGCTAAACTCTCCTAGTGTGTTAGAAAGGTTAAACATGAGGAAGTCTAGACTTAAGAAAATTCTGTAAAGAAAAAGACTAATGAAAAGCCTATGACTAGAAAACAATTCGGTTGTCACGGTGGCACTTTTTGAGATAGAACTAAGCTCTAGTTATCATCATCAAGGGCTTAAAAGAAAACTCAAATGAAAAAAAGTTTTTCAAAAACATTTTTCAAGCAATTATTTTCCATAAAGTTGATGTCTTTCTAAAAGTTTCATAGGTTTGGCACAAAAAACAGCAAGCAGATTTTTTTCAAAAAAGTTTCAAAACCCAAGTTTATCTAAACTAAACTAACAGCAAGCTATCTAAAAACTACCCTATGAACATAACTAACAACAAACAAATCATTTAAAGCATTAAAAACAGCAACCAAACAAAAAACATAAACTAAGCATGCTAAAAACTAAAAAACAGCAACTATCTATACACAGAAAACAAAAGATAAAAGGGGATCAGAAAACTCCCCTATTCCTCATCCGAGGAACTCTCTCTTTCATCTTCTTCATCTTCATCTTCATCTTCAGCATAGACCCAGTAAGCCTTCAGCTTGTCTTCAATCTGGTCTAGCTGTCGGAAGGCGAATGCAAGGGGCCTCTGATGATGGTGTAGGCCTTGAAACAGGAGTATGCTCAGGAGGTGAAGCTGGTGTCAACCCTGGTGGTGGAGTTTCTTGGGAAGTTGAAGCCTTGCTTTTTCTTTGGGCATTGTTCTGTTGAAGCTTCCCAATCAGAGGTAGATCGATGGTTGGCTTGAAAAAGTGACGTTCCTCGTCTTTCCCAAGAACTATCTTTACCCTCTGACACAACTGTGTAATCCGTGACCCAAAGAACAACTTCCCTGCTCTCTTCCTTCCACATGAAAGGATCTCTTCTCTAATGATGCTCCCTATGTTAATCTCCAACCCCTTCATGATGTTGTAGAGAAGCATAACCCTCTCTACTGAAATGGTACTGTCGTGGATTGTGGGCATTAGTCTGTTCTTGATAAAGTGAAGCCATACTGCCGATTCTTGCTTAAGATCTCTAGGCACTAATGTCTTCACTTTTGTTTGAGACTCCTTCCATTGAACTCCCTTGTTGGCCACTAATTTCAATGCTTCTTTCATCTATTTGGCCGAAGGGTTCTTAATCGCATCATTCCCTCTCAGATGTAGGGGTGTCTTGATTCTGTACACCCTGTTAATGTCAATAGAAGAAAAACTGACCATCTTACCTCTCACCACCGCCATGCTCATGCTTTCTTCCCTCAAACCAGCATAGAATTCTTGAACTAAAGGCACCACAACCTTCTGAGGGTGAGCATAGAACTCTTGCCACTTGTATTGGGTAATTGGTTACAAAGTCTGGCAAGGTCCCTACTCTGTTAGAGCATCCCTTCTCGTTCAGGAAGTCTTTTTTTCTCATAATTTCCATCTTCTCCTTGAAATTGACATCCTTGAAGACTTCAAGAAATGGATTCTTTGGAGCTTTAGGTGATTTGACTTTTAGTTTGACAGGTGTAGAGGTAGGAGGAGCTGTAGGAGAGGCGTCCATGGACCTTGTCCTCGACCTCTTGGCAAAAATAGGGTCATTTTTGTTCTTGGTTCTCCTCTCGGCTCTCACTTCTCTTTTTTTTTCTCCCTCAAAGCTGTGGAGATAAGAATTTGGTCATCATCCAATTCCTTTATCTCAGAATCTGACTCGGTTTCTAATTCACTAGAGGTCTTGGCCTCCTCTTTTTCAATTTCCTCTTCATCCTTCTTCTCTCCTAAAGAGGTGCTATCAGCAGCTGGTGGAGGTCCCCTAACATCATATTCAAACAGTGGGTCAAGGGCCTCATCAGCCTGGTCTTCTTCATTGGCCTTTTCCTAACCTTCCTCAGAATGCAGCCCAAATGCGGTCGCATTCTGGCCTTCAATTTCTTCCTCTTTTTCTTTCTCTAATTTTTCTTCACTTGGCCCTTCAAAGGCCCCTTTTTCAACTTCTTGCAGCTGTTCAACCTCACTTTGAGCCTTGTGCAGTGGCTCAAAGGCTGCCAGAAAGTCTTCAGCCTTTTTTCTTCTTGCTTCTTCCTCTTTCAAATTTTCTCTTCTTTCTTTTTCTTGCGCGAGAAGGTGGAGTTCAGCAGCCACTCTCCTGAGTTCTTCTTCTTCTTTTCTCTCTTTTTCAGCTTGAAAGGCCCTCTCGGCCTTTAGTTTTTCTTCTTTCTTCTTTTTCTCAACTTTCTTTTCCTCTTCCAAGTCCCTTTTTCTTGCAAACTCGTCTTCTTCCCTCATGCTCTGATTTTCCATCTCTTTTTCATCCCTTATCTCTCTGAGTGCATCTTGCTCAGCCCTATAACCTTCGGCAATAACGAGGGCTTGTGCAACGGCCTGTCGGATCATCTCTTCGAACACATCTGGCGGCATTCTAGCTACTTTAAGGGGCTCGATAATCAGAGGCTTTTTGGGTGCAACCTTCTTTGATTCTTTCTTTCTTGCACTGTAAGTCACAAAGGGCCTATCCCTGCAAGAAAATGATGGGTTAGTAGAAGGGTTAGAATCCTTACCTGTGGGAGTCTCTCTTTGCTGAGAGCTTCTTTACATTTGGGCGGCTTCTTCAGCATCACGCAATAGGGCTTCTTCTTCTAGTGCCGCACGCCTTTGGGCTCCCATCTCCCGAATCATCGCAAACCATTCCCTCGAGCGTTTTCTCAATTGTTGGCCCGCGGGTTTTTGGGTTTTGTGGAGGGAATCGGTGCGTGTGGACCTTCTTGGAAGGGAACTACTCGGATTCTCCCTCGAGGTGGTCGGCATTATCGAGGAAGAAGAAGTTTGGATGCTGGTTCTTTGGTCCACAACTGCCAGCGAGAAACCCGTAGGTCTCGCTTCTCTTGTTCCATGCATGCTAGGTTTGGACTGCTCTTCTTGGCGTCGAGCACCTTGATCAGCACTGTGGGCACGTTGATCACACTGAGATGGAGAGATCTTGCGAGATGAGGATGATTTTGGTGTGTTCTTCATGGTTCTTGCTTTCTGGGTTTTGGTTTCAAGAGAGTGAAGATGGAGAGTTTGTGAAGTTAACTTGAAGGCAAAAGGTCTAAGTGTTTGGTGAAGAAGAAAAACACTAAAGTCAGCTATTTATAGGTTTCTCAAGTTAGGTCACGTGACAGTCATTTAAATGACGTCACTGCCCTTGAGTATTTGGGAAATGCGGTCACATTTCCAAATACACTGGGGAGAAATGCGATCGCATTTTCCCTAATTTTCTGCCTTCTTTATTTTTTCTAACTTATCTCTTTATTCTCTGGTTTTTTTCTTTCTTTTTTTATTTGCTGAAACAATCACAAATTTGTTAGATAGATACAAAATAACTTGGACTTTTCAAACTCCCAGGTAAATCCCCAGAAAAAGGTGTTCCCTACGGTCAACTTAAGTACCTTTTGTTAGACAGAGTTTTACTCTTGCCCTTATATTTTATTATCCTATCTATTTTATTTTTATCATTTATTATTTTATTTATTACAAATCCACATAATGTACAAAAGTAAAGTTTTAGAGGTAGAAGTCATACCAGATAAATCATAGCTACTGGGGCTTCTTTGGCCCCAAAATTCTTCCCCCAATAGGGTTTAATTCTTTGTCCATTCACCTTGAAATGCATGCCTTGAATATTCATCAGCTCTACGGTTCCATAGTCAAAGATTCTCACGATCTCAAATGGTCCCGACCATCTTGATTTTAGTTTTCCCGGAAGTAACTTAAGTCTGGAATTAATGAGTAGCAATTTCTGGCCCTTGTGGACCTCCTTTGGATGAATTCTTCTATCATGCCATCTTTTGACCTTCTCCTTGTACAACTTTGCATTCTCATAGGAGAAGTGTCAGAGTTCTTCCAGTTCATTCAGTTGTAACTTTCTCTTGATTCTGTTGGGATTGGTGTCCTAAAACTCGTAGATAGTGAATGTTAAACGAATTATATACTTATTCGATAAAGGCGTTATCGAGATTAATTCAGTAAAGTTATTACTGAATAAAGTAAATTGCACATATAATAACTCAAATCCAATAAACTAAGATCCATGGCTATAGGATGAACACTTGAGCTTTATGTAGAGACATAAAAGTGGATCAAGCTTGAGTAATAGCCAAAACGGTGTATAGTATAGGGATAGGGTTGGGTACCTTATTCTGGGGACACTATGAGACGCGGCCCACTTTATAGATGGTATAGACGATGTGATCCTAAATCGTCCATGTAGAGACATGCGAGTGGGGGCGTCCTATGCAATGAGTTTGCATAAGACCAGGACCAAGAAATAAGTCACTCTCGCTTTATAACACCGTTTACTGACGAGACTGACTATTTCATGTGATGACCTAGGTAACTCGATCTTAATCCTGAGCTAACTATGAACTCCTGTTTATTCGGGCTTATCCTTAGATCTGCATAGGTGAGAGTGGCTCAGTATCGCCGACTCAATAAGCCTCCCATTTCAGGGATAGGAACGGGTAGATAGCTGGGGACATAGTCGTGCAAGAAGGAATTCACTCCTACCCGAATTAGGGATAGTAGAGAGGTTGTTCCCTTAAGTGCTGACTCCGGGGCTTGAACAAAGGGATCCCGCCCTCTCATTGGCCCGAGAGGGACTCGGTTTATTGGTTGGACCATAAACCAATTGTTCATTAGAGGATCAGTGGGACTTAAGGAACTAGAAGTACTATAGGGGTAAAACGGCTTATTGACCTAGCTATAGCTACGAACAACCTGTGAAGGATCGACTTACTAATCATGGTTAAATCAAGTGGACAGAAATATATCTATAGTGAGGGGAGTGCAACTATCGGGCTATAGTGGAGTGCCCCGGTAGTTAACGAATGTTGGCTAGCTTGGATAATGAGATTAGTCGGTTAGCCTCGAATCGTTGGAGCCCATGATCTATAGGTCCATTAGGTCCCCCTACTAGCTCATATCGGAATTAAGCCTAGAACAAAAGATAGGAAGCTTTGAATCGTTCAAAATCGGGAAAAAAAAGGGTATTATCATAAATTGTGTTTGACACAATAATTTAATTATGAATTAAATTAGAAAATGAGAGATGAAGTATTTAAAAGTGTTTTGAATACTATATATATGTATTAGGAATCATATATATGGAATTGCACAAGATAACAAAGATTAATTAGATTAATCATATCAAAATTAATTTGAAAATTTTCAAATTAATTACCAAGCAATCAATTTCAATTTAGAATTGAAATTGGGGATAATTTGCAAGCTTGAAATTAGATTTCAATTTGTATTTGGTGGATTTAGTTGGAAATCCATTTAATGCATGATCATTCAAAGTGGAAAGACAACTCACTCATGCATTGTTGCATGTCTTGTGAGATGTACACCTAGAATCCACTTGAACTTGCAAATACACCATGTGTCTTGTGTCTTGAGGCTTGGCTTTGCATGGAGAATGTCTTTAAAAGGAGCTTGAATCAAATTCAAAGGGTTGAGAGCCATTTTTCCTTAATGTTATGCTGCTGGAATTTGGACTCAAAGTTCTCTCATCTCTCATTCTTCTCCATTGCTTGATGCTTCAAGCATTCCCTTCCCATTCCCTATCTTATATAGACTCCCACAAGTCGTTCTTGGCCCGGAGTATAGTAGGGAAGACTCTAGAGGTTGTCCAAGGAGCATAGGAGAGGCAAACACCACAAGGAGTTCAACATAAGTGAGCTACAAAGGTTGGTGTTTTCTATACTCTCTATTCTGTCTTTTCTAGAACATGCATGCTTTAGGAGTAAAATTGAATGTCTTAAGTGCTTTCGATCTTCAATTGCTTCCGCATGTGTAATATGTACACCTTCAGATTCTGGCTTTGTCCATGTTGAAATTGAACTTCTTCAATGCCCAGTAAGCTTTGTGTTTTAACTCAAGTGGTAAGTGACAGGCCTTTCCAAATATGAGTCGATACGGAGACATACCTAAAGGCGCTTTGTATGCAGTTCTGTGAGCCCATAACGCCTCCTCAAGCCGTAATGACCAATCCTTTCGGGTAGGGTCCACCGTCTTTTCCAAAATAGCTTTGATCTCCCTGTTAGAGAGCTCTGCTTGACCATTCGTTTGAGGATGGTAAGCAGTGGCTACTCTATGTCTGATATTGTATTTGGAAAATAGGTTGGCTATCATCTTGTTTAAGAAATGAGATCCTTCATCGCTTATGATGAAACGAGGGGTTCTGTATCTTGTGAAAATATTCTTCATGAAAAATTTCTTCACCACCTTTGCATCATTTGTTGTTGTAGCTATGGCCTCAATCCATTTTGATACGTAGTCAACTGCAAGCAATATGTAAATGTTTCCAAAGGACGGCGGGAATGGGCCCATAAAGTCTATCCCCCATACGTCGAAGATTTCCACTTCGAGTATGAAATTTAGAGGCATTTCACTCTTGGCTGTCAGATTCCCAGTTCTTTGACATTGATCGCAGTTTTTTTGTGAAGAGGTGTGCATCTTTGAAGAGACTTGGCCAAAAGTATCCGGATTGGAGGACTTTGGCCGCGGTCTTTAGTTCGGCAAAGTGTCCTCCATATGGAGCCGCATGACAGGCTTCCAATATGAGTGGTATCTCTTCTTCTGTTACGCACTGTCTTAGTATTTGATCTGGTCCTAGCTTGTACAAGTATGGCTCATCCCAGTAGTAGTCCTTGACATCTTTCAGAAACTTCTTAAGCTGTTGAGCAGTTGCTTCCGGTGGTCCACTGACTAAGTAATTTACATAATCTGCAAACCATGGAAGTTCAACTGTCCTTATTGCGAGAATTTGCTCATCTGCAAACGATTCTTGAATATCCAACCCTCTCTCCACTTGTGCTTCAATGTCAAACTCCTACAAAAGTAAAATCCAACGAATTAATCGGGGCTTGGCATCCTTTTTAGAAAGCAAATGTTTCAGAGCTGAATGGTCAGTATGAACTATGACTTTAGTTCCCACTAGGTAGTATCTAAATTTGTCAAAACCAAATACTACAACAAGTAATTCCTTCTCCGTGACAGTATAGTTCAACTGAGCCTCGTTGAGCGTTTTGCTTGCAAAGTAAATAGGTTGCACTATTTTTTCTCTTTTCTGACATAGTACTACTCCAACTGCAAAATCGCTAGCATCGCACATCAACTCGAATGGTTGGGTCCAATCAGGTTCAATTATGATTGGCGATGTGCTGAGTGCATTCTTTAAAGTCTCGAAAGCTTGCTTACAATCTTCATTGAATTCGAACGGTCTATCTACTTCAAGTAACCTGCACAATGGTTTGGAAATTTTAGAGAAATCTTTAATGAATCTTTTGTAAAAACCTGTGTGACCTAGAAAGCTCCTAATATCTCGAACTATTTTTGGGAAGGGCAACTTGGATATGATCTCAATTTTCGCCTTGTATACCTCAATTCCATTTTTGGAAATGCAGTGTCCAAGGACTATGCCTTCGCGTACCATGAAATGGAACTTTTCCCAGTTCAAGACCAGGTTTGTTTCTTCACATCCTTCTAGCACTTGGTCTAAATTCTGTAAACACATTGCAAACGTTTCTCCGAAGACAGAGAAGTCATCCATAAACACTTCCAAGGTTCGTTCTACCATATCGGAGAATATAGCCATCATACACCTTTGAAAGGTGGCTGGTGCATTACATAATCCGAATGACATTCTTCGAAAGGCAAATGTTTCGTACGGACATGAGAACATAGTCTTCTCCTGGTCTTCGGGGCTATTGTTATTTGATTGTAGCCTGAGTAACCGTCTAAAAAGCAGTAGTAATCCTTTCGTGCAAGTCTGTCCAACATTTGATCTATAAATGGCAACGGGAAGTGGTCTTTCCTGGTTACTTTATTGAGGCGGCGATAATCTATACAGACTCGTCATCCTGTGACTGTTCTTGTCGGAATCAATTCTTTTTTCTTGTTCTCCACTACAGTTATCCCACCCTTTTTAGGGACGTCTTGTACTGGGCTGACCCAGCTACTGTCTGAAATTGGATAGATGACTCATGCGTCCAACCATTTTTAAATCTCCTTCCTGACAGCTTCTTTCATAATGGGATTTAGTCTTCGCTGACTTTCAATAGAATTCTTGGCTTCTTCTTCAAGGTTGATCCTCTGCATGCAGAATGATGGGCTGATTCCTTGAATGTCTGCAATTGTCCATCCTATTGCCTTTTTATGACTAGAGAGAACCTGCAGCAACGAGATTTCATCATTGTTAGTGAGATAGGCTGATATAATAACTGGTAGTGTTTTGTTTTCTCTAATGAAACTATATTTAAGATGTTCCGGTAGAGGTTTGAGTTCTAGATTCGGAGGATTGATCATAGATGGCTGCAGCGGCCTAACTTCTTCCTGGTTTGATTCTGAGGAATCTCTCAACGCTTCTATCATTGCTATTGCAAAACCATTTGTGGTCGGTTCTTCTACTCCTTCAATCTTTTTCCCACCTTTTTCCTCTTGTTCTTCTTTTTCAAGCATGTCTTCCAACAACCCTTTTAATATTTCCTGCAAGGCAGATAAAGAAAGTTCATCAATCTCATCTATCACTGAACATTCTTCAAGATCTCCTGGATACTTCAGTGCGTTCATGACATTAAAGGTGACTTGTTGATCATTGACCCTCATAGTTAACTCTCCTTTTTGAACGTCGATCAAGGTCCTACCAGTTGCTAAGAATGGTCGACCCAATCGGCACCTCTTTATCAGCTTCACATACTAAGATGATGAAGTTTGTTGGGAATACAAATTTATCAACCTTGACTAACACATCCTCAATCTTGCCCATGGGTTGTGTTAGTGACCTATCGACTAACTACAAAGTTATAGTTGTTGGTCTAGCTTCTCCTATGCCTAGCTTCTTGAAAACTGAATATGGCATCAGATTTATGCTCGCTTCTAGATCGCATAATGCCCTGCCAACATTCCGTCCTCCAATGGAGCATGGAATGGTGAAACTTCTTGGATCCTTTAGCTTTGGATGGATCTTGTTTTTGACTAGTGCACTAGAGCATTCAGTAAGTGCAACTGTTTCATACTCTCCTAATCTTCTTTTCTTGGACAGAATGTCCTTCAGGAATTTTACGTAAGTTGGCATCTGTTCAAGTGCTTCCACCAACGGAATGTTGATGTGAAGTTGCTTGAGGATATCTAGAAACTTTTTAAGTTGTGCGTCCTGTGAGGCATACTTGAATCTCTGAGGATATGGAGGTGGTGGTCTGTAATCTGGATCTATAATAAATTTTTTAGGCTTTGCGGTCGCATTTTCCTGCTTTTTCTCTGAACTTGAACGTTCACTTTTTTCTTCCAAGGTTTCTGATTCCTTGTTTTTTTTATTCTGAAAAACTTTTGTGGTAACTTCTGACTTTTTTATGAAACTTCTTGAGCTTTTTCTGGGATTTTCCTTACTTCTTGATTCATGGGGTATTCTGGTCCATCGTATTCTAATCCACTTCTCAAGGTGACGGTCTTGCACTGCTTCTTACCTTCTCGGTGAGGGTTTTCAGTCTTGCTAGGCAATGTCTACATCATTTCTTGCCATGTACTCTTTCATCAGAGCCTCTAGATTTGACTCTTGATTCTGAACTTGGACCGGTTGAAAGTTCTTCTGCGGCTGTTGCTTTGTAGGCCTGGAATTGAATCCTGATGAGGATTTCCCTAATTGATTTGTATTGGAATTGCTCGTACCGGCTTGACCTCCCCAAGAGAAGTTTGGATGTTGTCTCCAACTTGGGTTGTATGTAGCCGAGTATGGATTCCATCGGTTCTGGTTCTGGTTCCCTTGTTGTCCAACATAAAAAAACAGATGCAGGATTTAGTGGACAGTTATCAGTCATGTGCTTCTCATTACAAATATCATAGCAGGGAGAAGAGATAGCATTAGCGGGGGCTATGTTAGCTTGGTTGGCCATAGTCATGCCCATCATCATTTTGTGGATGGCACTGATCTGGGCTTGCATGGTCGAATTCGCCTCCGTCTCTACTGCTTTAACTGGATTCTTTAAGATTGTTGGCTCTGTCTCTTCCCCAATGTCTGTTATTTGTGGCAATTGTGTCCAATATGGCATGTGCTTCATTTGCAGATTTCTTTAAGAAGGATCCATTGACAGATGCATTGACTAGAGCTTTTAAGGCTTGATCCAATCCACTGTAAAAATGCTCTATGATGATACATGCGTGCAATCCATGATGAGGACACTTCCTCACCAGCCTCTGGAATCTCTCCCAAGCTGCATCTAAAGGTTCACTATAAGATTGTCTAAAAGAAATAATCTCAGCTTGATACTTAGCATTTTTATTAGAAGGAAAAAACGTCTCTAATAACTTTTCAGCCAAGTCATTCCAGGATGTGATGGAGTTTGGAGGGAATGAGTCCAGCCAAGCTTCAGCATCTCCTTGTAATGAAAAAGGAAAAAGCTTTAGTTTCAATGTATCTTCAGGCACTCCTGTAACTTTAAAAGAACTACAAAATCTCAAGAATTGCTTGATATGTTTGTGTGGATCTTCACTCGGAAGTCCAGAAAATTGGCCCATGGTATTGAGCATTTGAAACATCACTGGTTTCAGCTCAAATTATGGAGCTTCTATTGGTGGCTCTAGAATTCCTGGATTCAGAGTTTGAAAAACGGGTAAGGCATAGTCCCTTATTGCTCTACTGCGGTCTTCAACAATATAATTTGGATTTTCATGTGGTGGCACCAGTAGAACTGGAGGTGCTGGAGGGATTCTCCCACCATTTTGCACCCTTCCACGATTCTGTTGGTCAACTTGAGGATCGACTCCAAGTTGGTCCATCAGAAACTCTTGTATATAAGAAGCTTCTTATAGAGGTTCATGTGCGCTCCACTCTTGTTGCTCCCTTCTCTTTCGTCTTTGCTCTCTCCGACGACGACGAAAGGTTCTTTCTATCTCAGGATCTATATCAAGGAGTGGACACCCCTTGTGCATGCACCAACCTTAACCTGCAAGAGAAAAATTGCAAATCAAAGTCAAATCCTTCTTGACACACAAATGCGATCGCAAACAAATCGCAATCTCAATAAACAAAAGTGGTTTCACTTTTGGTCCCCGGCAACGGTGCCAAAACCTTGATGCGGTGTCGGTACTGAAATGTGGAGGTTAGAAAAGATGGTAAATAGTGATTAAGAATAATTCAGCCAACCTAGTGCAAGTATACACTATCGCATGCAGTAATAAAAACCTTAGAAGTATTCCAAGGGTATCGATCCCACGAGGACTAAATTGGAAACACATAATTGAAGAAGAAAATGTTCAAAGATTGCTTGATAAGGTAACCAAAGAAATAGTTGATGATGATTTTTGAAAAATAGATAAAATAAACAAGTAAAGAAAAACAATGATAAATAAACGAGGTTTCCAATATAGTTTCAACCCTAAGGTAAAATAACTCTAATCCTTGCTTATTAAACCTAAGTCTATTCATGCATTGGGTCAGATTTAACTTCTATTTGGCCTTGCTCCCAAGAACCGTTAGAAGACTAAGCGAATACCGTTATGCACATGTCTGTGACTCGACTCCGACATAGATAAATCAAGCATGCAATCTATAACCCTATAGTTGTTATAGGGTGTCTTAGGCAGCATCGCCCTATAACACCGAATACACTCTTTCGAGCCATTTCTCCTATATCACCTTTATGAGAACCGATATCGTTTGTCTCTTTCGAGTATCAAACTCACATAGCATGCAAAGTCTAAGTGATCAGGTTAAACTCAGCAAGATTCCGAATGATATTCAATAAAGAATGACATGCAATGAATAGAACTTAAGTAAATAAACACTTTTAAGCTATTTTAACCATAAGGGAATTCACTATATTGAAGCCCCTCAACGGGATTTAGCTACGCATGATGGAATAAGGTGCAAATAAACAACTTTTCATTGAAATAAATGAATAAATAATACAAAGAAATGAAAAGTAGTAAATGCTGGAAATAAGGTGTAGTAGCTAAAACTAGAGTTTTTTCTTTTATCCAATACTTCTAGAGTTCGCTCGACACTCTACTCTCCTTTACAAGTGGGAATAGGGTGAAAATCTCTACAAACACTCAGGTTTGATGTCTAACTAAAGGTTAGAATTCAGTCATCTAAGAAGGACCACGGGCATCCCTACTCATGGGCGTCTACTAGGGTTCTGTCACCACCCTCCTTTTCCCAGTGAGTTATGCTTGAATTTCTCTTCGAATCACGAGCTTATATAGTGTGAGGAGTAGTTGAGGTGCCACGAAATAGGTGCTGGTAGGTAGACCAATCAGTTTCGGGGTCAAAACAACCAGTTAGGTGCGTGAAACTCTCGTTCACAATGACCCACGACGGACTCGAAATTGCCTCTGTCTGCCCAGAAATGCGGTCGCATTTCAATTTTGCCTTCCTAGAAATGTGGTCGCATTTCTGGGTTTTTTCAGATTTTTTCTATTTTTCTGCACAACACGAAATTAAGTCAAATTCATATCAAAATAGATCTTTTTAAGTACTTTTAAGCATAATTTGACATAAGTGACTCTCAACTTCCTAATTTATCAACTTTAACACTTTTAGAGCTCGAGAATAGTAAATTTGATCTAAAACATGTAACTTTGACAAAGAAATGAGCTAAATATAAGGGTAAAATAGGTATATTTTTTACCCTTATCATGTGCCTAGCATGATTGATGAGTTGTTTGCTGTTTGATGGCTCACTGGGTGTGAGTTGCTTACCAGTGTCGTGGTTGTACTGACCCTCTCCCCTTTCTTCCCCCAACATTTTTAGATGATGCAGATGAGTTTGCATACGATGAGCCCGGTGGTTCTGAGGAGGTGCACGAGGAGTGACTCCACTGGTCTAGGCATCCTTGTTTTCAAGTTTTGGTTATGTAGTTTTGTTACAGTTGTAATCTTACTCTTCTGGTTGTATAGGATAGTGTTTATGTTTCTTTCATTCAAGGGCTCGTCTAGCTGTTTTATTTCGAGAAGTTAGGTTTAGCTTTGAGTAGTTTTATTTGAAGTTTGAACTCTTATTATTTAATAAAGTTAAGTTGTTCCTAGCAAATGTGTTGTATGTTTTTACTAGTAAGGTTGTGAATCTGATGATGGTTATGAATGCGAGATCTGACTCGCTAGTTTGTGAAGGAGTTATGGTGTGTATCTATGGTGTTGTGGTGTGTAGTTGTGGGTTGTTTGGATTATAGAAGTGTGTTTTATGCTTAACAGGTGTTATAAAAATTTTGGTTTAGTCCTATGTATGTCGTTATGCTACCGAAATTTTCGGTGCACTCGGTTAGTTTGGTTTGGGAGTTAGTAGTGTCGCTAGGATTAGTTTTAAAATCCTGGGGCGTTACATCCAATTTCTCGATTTAGATCCAAAACTCAATTTCCTACAAAATAAACATTAAAATGCATAAATCGGCCAAATAGTACTCAAAGACTAACTAAAATAAATCGAGAAAAATAGCTCGCTACTATCAATCCCTCTAATGAACAAGCTGTTTAGGGTCCAACCACTAAACAGGCCAGGAGAGGACGACGCGCCTTTGTTCGAGACCCGAAATCAGCTTTTAAGGGAACACACATCTACTTACCCTTATAGGGGAAGGAGTGAATTCTATCTTGTAATGTTATGTTCCCAGCCCCTATTCAGTCTTGCCCCTGAAATGGTAGGCTTATTGAGTCGGCGAACCAACTACTCTCACCCCATACAAATCTAAGGATAATCCCTCCTGAAAAGGAGTTCATAACATACTCAGGATTCAGATTGAGTTACCTAGGTCATCCTATTAAAATTGAAACCTAAACTAGTCAACAACGTTACATCTAGTGATTACTATTTCGAGGTCCGGTCTTATGCAAACTCATTGCATAGGATACCCCCACTCGCATGTCTCCTACATGGATGCTTTGGATTAATGCATCTGTATTGAATACAAAGCGGACCGTATCACATAGTGTCACCAGGATAAGGTACCCAGTCTTATCCTTATACTATAGACCTTTTACGTTGTACCTTAACACTGATCCCCGTATGTCCCCACATATTAGTCCAAGTTTCATTTAAACAACCTTGGATATTAGTTTATTTTATTTAGGGTTAATTAATGCAAAACTCGATTATTCAATAACAAATTACTGAATCACTCAAATAAAACTATATCAAGGTTAATTAATTTATTTCATATACTATCTACGAGTTTTAGGGCATAAAGCCCAACAGTAACAACCTAAAAGGTCTATAGTGTAGGGATAAGGCTGGGTACCTTATCCTGATGACACTATGTGATACGGTCCGCTTAGTATTCGATACAAATGCAATGATCCAAAGCATCTATGTAGTAGACATGTGAGTGGGGGTATCCTATGTAATGAGTTTGCATAAGACCGGACCAAAGAAATAGTAACCACTATATGTAACACCGTTGAATAGATATGTTTCTACTTCAATAGGATGACCTAAGTAACTCAATCTGAATTTTGAGTGTGTTATGTGTTGGGTTTTATGCCCTAAAACTCGTAGATAGTGAATGTAAACAAATTGTATACTTGTCTCAATAAAGTGTTATTTAGTTTTTATAATAAAGTGTTATTGTTAAGTATTGCACAATATGATCCAAATCCAATAAACTAAGTTCCAAGGTTGTTTTTATGTAACTTGAACTAGTATGTGGAGACATATGGGGATCGATGTTCAAGTAACAACCTAAAAGGTCTATAGTACATGGATAAGGCTGGGTACCTTATCCTGGTAACACTATGTGATACGACCTGCTTTGTGTTTGATACAGACGTATTGATCCAAAGCATCCATGTAGTAGACATGCGAGTGGGGGTATCCTATGCAATGAGTTTGCATAAGATTGGACCACGAACTAGCCAACCACTAGTTGTAACACCATTAACTAGTTAGGTTATTGTTTCAATAGGATGACCTAGGTAACTCGATCTTAATCCTAAGTGTGTCATGAACTTCTTCTCACGAGGGATTGTCCTTTGATAAGTATGGGTGAGAGTGGCCTATACGCCGACTCAATAAGCCTACCTTGTTGGGGACAAGACCGAGTGGGGGGCTGGGGACGTGACAACACAAGATGAAATTCACTCCTTTCCACTTCTAGGAGAAGTAGATGAGTGTTCCCTTAAGTGGTGACTCTGGGATTTGAACAAAGGGGTACTGCCCTCTCACTGGCCCGAGAAGAACTTTCTGTTTAATGGTTGGACCATAGACAGACTGTTCATTAGAAGAGCATTGGTACTTAAGGAAACAGATGTAACACAGGGGTAAAACGGTAATTCAACCTAGCTTTGGTTACGAACACTCGTGAAGGATTGACTTATCAGTATAGGTATATATCTGTGGACACAGAAATATTCTACAGTGAGAAGAGCACAACTGTAGGTCATTAGTGGAGTGACCCGCAATTAATGAATATTGGTTAACTCGATTAATGAGTTTAGTCAGTTAACCTCATATCATTGGAGCTTCTGATCTGTAGGTCCATTAGGTCTCACTGGTAGCTCGTAAAGAGACTTGAGGCAATTAATTATTAATTGTAAATTGAAAGTGTTCAATTTAATTAGGGGAATCATATAATGTATGTTGATACATTATAATATAAAGTTTATTAAACTTTATAATATAATTTTGAATTAATTTCAATATTAATTTATGAGAGAAAATATTTGAAAGAGTTCAAATAATTAATATGAATTGGATTCATATTAATAAAATAAATAATTTAATAAAATTCCTAAAATTAAATATATGATATTTAATTGGGTAATTAATTAATTATTTATTAAAATTAGATATGAATAAGATAATAGATTTGATTAGATCTTATCCATGACCTTTTGCTACAAGGATTAGATCTTATGGTCTTTTCCTATAAATAGGATCCCTGGGGTGGGGTGAAAGGCATCTCATTCATTCTCCTACTCTCAGAGAATTCTCCTGAAAGCTCCCACCAGTCTCCTGCCTCTAGAAGTCTCAGAGTCATATCGGTGTAGCCATAGTGGTAGTGTTCGCAGTAGTTCGTGATTATTTCACAAGCAGTTGGTGAATTTAATCTGAGTCGTCAACAAGAGTAAGTAACTTGTTACTATATAAATTAGAATTAGATTCTATAGATTTTCAGCATTCTTAATCTAGATATTCATTAGATTATGAATGTATGGATGTTGCTAGTCTATTAGTATTTCATAATTCTAAATTATTTACGAATTGTTCCTGAAACTGCTTCCACTGCATCGGGACCCCATTCCATGCAATTGGTATCAGTGCCTTTTTGTATGTTTAATTTTAGTTTTCTAAAATTTACATTGGTTCGGTGGGATAATTACATGGTGGATGTAATTTTGCGAATGAATGTTTTCGATAAATTTGTCCTTAGAATTTACTGCTTTTATATGATCAAAATTGTAAGGGCCCTTGTGTTTTTGGGCAATTATTTGTAAATTCGAGTCTTATGTAAGTCCGGGTCTAGATTAAGCTCAAAGTTCGATGAAGATTGAGATCAATTTTGGCCAAAACGGAAGAACAATCATGGATTTGCCCAGAAATTCATCTCAGACACAACAACGTCGAGACCTTGTTCATCAGCGTCTCGACGTTGTGTCGATTCCCGGCCACACGCGGAAAACCAACAACGTCGAGATGCTATCCATAGCGTCTTGATGTTGTGTTGAGTTTTTAGCAAGGTTTTCAACAGCTCCGGTTCGTGATGTAGACAGTTCGGTTCAGCTCCGGTTCGTGGTGGATTGGCTTGGTTTAAGGTTTTGGAGGTCAGTTCCAGGTGGTTAAGGTCGTGTTGATCCGATTCATGAGCGGCAGAAGACTTATTAGGATAAAATTATGCAAAATTAATGTAATTTATCGCTTTATTTTATCCTACAGGCCAAATTATCGATTCATTTGCTATTTAAATGCTTTATGGATGTCATTTAGATTAAATCCCACCTTAGATTAAGCATGATCATGCATTTTAATATATTATAAATGTTATAATGTGTGATATTAATGCATGATGGATGAATTTTATGAGTAATTTTGAAAGTGTTAATTTTTAAAAAGCGGAAGCAATTTTGGATCTTAGGCTCATAATTTGTTCAATTTGATCGAACATTGCATGCTGTCCATTTAAAGAAAAACAGAGTATGTTTACCAACCTTGAATCAATGGAGAAGTTGGTTGGATTTCTTTGTTGTTTTTCTTCACCAACGAGTCACGAACCACCAAAGGATCTTCCTTGATATCCTCAATCATTTAGAACGGATTGTGGGATCCTCAAGTGATGGAATTTGAGAGAGAAAGCTTGAAGAACAAGCTTGCAAGGTGGGTTTTGGTGAGTTTTCAATTTGGCAACATTTCCTTATATTTCAAGCTTAATTTCTTCTGTCATCTTCTTCCCTTTTATAGAGGGATTAGAGGTGAAAGAAAGCTCCAGAAATTGACACTCAATCAACCAAAGATTAGTGGGAATTTTGGTGTCCAACATGAGGTGAGTGCATGGGTTTAGTCACCATGCACTCCACCTCCAAAAATTCATTCCTTTTTGAATTTAATTAAATCCATAATTATCCTTAATTAGTTGGATAATTATTTGGATTCTAATAATCTGAAAAAATAAAAATTCAATTTCAATTTTTCAATTTTAAATTTATTCAAAATCAATTTAAAATAATTATTAAATAATTAATTTAATATTAAATATTAAATTAATATTTTTCCACCAATGCCGAACATTTCCTAAATGTTATTTTCAATCATGAATCCCTATTCATGTTTTCGGTATTTAAATCATATTTAAATACTAAATACTCACCTACACGATTTTTACAAAACCCGTTGTACCGACAACGCCTATCACCTCTACTTATCTTTCTCAACATGAACTTAAAGTAATTCATATTTTATCCATCATATTGTTCTAAAGGTTAGTCTCGAGCTAGCAAGGGGACCTAATGGACCTACAGATCATGGGCTCCAACGGTACGAGGTTAAACTAGCCAAACTCTTTTAACCTAGTCAACCAACATTCGTTAACTACCGGGACACTCCACTATAGCCTAGTAGTTGAACTCCTCTCACTGTAGATATATTTGTGTCCACTCGATGTAACCATGATTAGTAAGTCAATCCTTCACAGGTCGTTCGTTACTATAGATAGGTCAAAAGTCCGTTTTACCCCTATAGCACATCTTAGTTCCTTAAGTCCACTGGTCCTCTAATGAACAATTTTGTTCATGGTCCAACCATTAAACAAGATCCCTCTCGAGCCATTGAGAGGGTGGTGGCCCCTTGTTCATGTCTTGGATTCAGCACTTAAGGGAACAACCTCTCTACTATCCCTGAATAGGGTAGGAGTGAATTCCATATTGCATTACTATGTCCCCAGCCATCCATCTAGTGTCTTCCCCAAAATGGCAGGATTATTGAACGGAATTTTATGACCACTCTCACCTATGCAGATCAAGGGATAACCCTAAACAAACAGGAGTTCATAGTAAGCTCAGGATTAAGATCGAGTTGCCTAAGTCATCACATGAAATAATCAGTCTTAACAGTACACGGCGTTAAAAAGTAAGAGTGACTTATTTCTCGGTTCTGTCTTGCGTAAACATTTTTTACACAGGATGCCCCTACTCGCATGTCTCTACATGAACGATCCAGGATCACATCGTTTGCCTTATTCGCAAAGTAGGCCGCATCCATAGTGTTACCAGAACAAGGTACTCAACCTTATTCATTTCTATAGACCATTTAGGTTATATACTCGAACTTGATCCCTGTCCATATTCACTATATAGTTCGAGTATCTCATGTTATAACCATGGATGTTTCTATTGGATTATAAGTTATAAATAAACAATTTCACTGAATAACATCTTTATTTATATAAAGGATAACAAAACTTGAGTTCTAGGACATAAACCCCAACAAATTTAATATAATGGTTATGTTAAATATATGAAATACAATAAGCATGTGGCATGACATTACATAGCTTAAATATAAAGAGTTATATTTAATATAATTTCTTATGGATGCTTGGGTGATTTTCATGATTTGTATGATATTGATAGCGAGCATAGCTAGCTATTTTTCCTTAATTAATTTAGCTAGTCTTTGATATTTACTTGGCCAAATTTATGCATTTTAGTGTTTTATTTGTAGGAAATAAGTATAGGAGCCGGATTCAAGGCTTTGCTCGTGGAGATCGTGACGGGGACGTGCGGTCTCGGCAACTTTTCGTTTAATCTTCTTTCCCTCTTACTTTAGTTAGTTTCAATGGTTGTTTTAGACTTAGCTTATATCGTAACGCGTTGTATGATTAGCTAGGTTCTTTATCTTAGGGATTGATGTAGCCCTTTGGACAATTATGGATTGATTTATGGATTCTTGCCTTGATTTCATTTATGCATGATTTTTCCTTAATGCTTTCAATTTATCTGCCATAAATTGATTGTTGATTGTGTTTAAATCTTGCTCAGGAGAGGGGATTTAGCTTAGATCGCATCATGCATAACTAGGATAATCTTGAGATCGGGAGATAAAAGATAATTCTAGAAATCGTCAAAAAGGATAACCTTAATGTCTTGCATGTTAATGAATTTAGATAGGGATAGTTGATTCATAGCATGTGAGAGAATTATGTATGCTCGGGAGAGATATATATGAGTTTAGTATTCCAAGATTTATGAATAATAAGCATGTTACCCATCCATCAATTAATCCATAATCCCAATTGGTGAAATCAACTCCCTAAGAATTTTGTCATCATTTGATTTCCATATTTTTAGCTTTGTGTTAATTTTGCATTCATCCTCACTAAGATTAATTCCCTAGATAAAATTAGATTAGAGTATTTACGGCAGTTAATTTGATTAGAAACCCAATCCAGAGGACGACATTCGATCTTTAAAATCACTATATTATAACTTGGCCCGTACACTTGCGGTAAGCAAATCGTGCATCAGATATAAGGAGTTATATTAATAAAATATGAAAACCAATTTGCATCAAGCATGACACATCCATAATTTAATTGTTATATTAAGTCGTGAAATGCAAATGTTATGGTTTATTGATTAATTTGAATTTGATTGTTAATTAATTAAACCATAGAAAGTTTATTATAGGAATAACCATTAAAATTTATAAGAGTTATAAAATTAATGATTAGAAATCGTCAACCTATAATAAAGATTGCATGCAAACATAGGATTATGGGTTTAATTAATTAATTTTAAATTGGTTAAAATTAAATAGACCTAAGATCATATTCTAATAGGATTAGAATTTATTTCTTACTTAGTATTAAATAGTTTAATTGAACAAAGTGGGAAATATATTACTATGATTATAAGGGAACTCTGCCAGTTAAGTTCTGTCTAAGGATGGGGGTACTTGATAAGTCCAATTTATTATACATTTAGAATCTCCCAATTTGCTTATCTTAGTTGAATTCCTTGCGAAAAATGCTTTAAAATGAGTATAATATGTCTATAGGTCCTCACCGGAGCTTTGGAAGCAATTCAGGGCTTAGACGAGCGAAACCGGAGCGTAAAATGATCATTCTGCCCCTGGAGCTTCATCAGCTTCGAGACGCTCGTCATCAGGGTCGAGACGCTACAGCTTCGAGACGCTTGCCCACAGCGTCGCGACGCTAGGGCAATCTGAGAAATTTTTTCCAAAATTGAAGGGACAGCATCGCGACGCTAGGCATTTTTCCAGAATCGAATTTTTCCTATTTTGGCTGGAAATTTTCCTTGTTTGAAGACCCAATTCAGCACCATTCTACCACGAATTGAAGGCCAAGAAACACTATAAATAGAGGCCTTTGGTGTAGGTTTAGAATCATCCCTCACTACAATTTTGTAGCCACTTTTCTCTTTACTTTTCTAGAGTTCTTTTAAGTTTTCTTAGTCCATGGGTCGGTTGATCGAGCCTCGAGCTTGGAGGTGCTTGTCTATGGCCAACTAAGCTTGGATCGTTGTAATCGGGACCTCGGTTTGTAAGTTTGATTCAATTTTATGAGATTTTCATTCTTAATTACTTAGTTAATTGTCTTTGTGATTTTAGTTGTTTGCATACAAGTTTAGATTGTGGTAGGAAAGATTGACAACTTTGACTGCGCCCTGTCTAAATTTACTTGCTAATTCTAAGTAGCAAATAGGCTAACGTTATGATTATACGCATGCGTCCCTAGAACTAAATGATTTAATCAATTGTAATTGTGGTTTGTTGCCCGTTGCATGTGAATTAATTCGGCTAGATCCCATTGCGGTTTAGATTAGTTAATAGGCATATTAATTAATTTAGATTAGAATCAAACTTAGCGTTTGCATGTTTGTGATAGTTGGATCATGGCTCTCGGTTTGTTGCCGGAGTACGCCGGACTTAGATAATTAATTACAATCAATTGATAATCGATGAATGAAATTAATCAAACTTAACACCGAGTTCAACCCCGATTACAGTGATCCTCGTGGTAAGATCAACTAACCCCACCTTTACTTTCCTTGCATTTAATTTTCCTTATTTATTTTCCCGCTTTTACTTTATGTCTTAATCTTTTATCCATAAACCCCCCATTTTGGTTACCTCAAAAACACAAAAGAATTTAGAAATAAACCGATTGTTCCCTATGATCGACCCCGACCACTACTGCTACAAGCTAGCTTTAGGAATCGTGGATTATAAATTTATTTGACAAGAGACCGCGACAATCTCTTCCGTCAGTACTTAAGATGACGGTTTACGAAACACCTCCTACCTGGGAACTAACCCGAGATACCTGAGTTGAATTAGTCATAGTTTAATGTTAGCATCCAATGCCACTAGGTCAATTAAAAGTGTTTAATTCACCGAGAAGTTACTAATATAATGGTTATATTAAAATTCATAATATATGGTTTGATAATTTAATTTGAATTTGATTGTTAAATGTATTAAACCATAGAAGCATGATTATAGGTCTAATCATTAAAATTTGAAAAGTAGTTTTAAAATTAATGATTAGTAACCGTAAATATATAATCAAGAATTGCATGCAAACATAGGATCATTGGCTTAATTAATTAATTTTAAATCGGTTAAAATTAATTAGACCCAAGATCATGTTCTAATAGGATTAGAATTTATTCTTACTTAGTATTAAATAGTTTAATTGAACTAAGTAGGAAAAACATTACTATGATTATAAGGGAACTTTGCCGGTTAAGTTCTCTCTAAGGTTGGGGGTACTTAAGATGACGGTTAACGAAACACTTCCTACCTGGGAACTGACCCGGAATACCTGAGTTGAATTAATCATAGTTTAATGTTATCTTGCAATGTTACTAGGTTAATTAAAAGTGTTTAATTCACCTAGAAGATAGTGTAAGGATCTTATTATAAGAGTTATAATAGGACTAGACTTAGATAGATTGACTTAGCCAAATTTATCTAAGTTAAATAACCCTAAAATATATGGTAGGATACTTCAGTGGGAGGACAAATACAAAACTAAATTTTAATCAAGTTTTACTCCTACCTCCCTATATTCACAACGTGAGATTCATGCAAGGCTTCGTGTCTACTTGGGCGCGGCCTCCCTTCCGAAAGTGTTTGCATGGGTTAATAACAAGGTGAATGGGGAAAGTGTCTATAGTAAGTGGGAGCAGGACACGTGTCAACGTATCCCTCGGTCTCCAACCCTAGGTCACATCGTGAGAGTTTTATGGTTCGCCTGCGTGTTGGCCTAGAGCAACCATCCCTTCGGAGGGCTTGATCATAGGATTTGGAACACCGTGAACTCCTGAAAATGATAGGGTCTCTTAGGTTAATCACCAGCAGTTGCCTTACCCTTCGGTAGCCTGTTGGTGCGTTCCTCTAAGATCTGAAAGTGGGAGGGTTACACTTACGAGGATGAGTTAAGTGTGTTAACAAATGCTTGACCGAATAACGATGGCTAATGTCTATAGGAATATGAGTTATTCTGGAATTAGAATTAGTTGAGAAGTGTCTCATTTTAGAGGAAGAGTAGTTGATCACCCTTCGATGGTTGTTGCTCTAAACCTCTGAAGCATCGTTGCAAAACTAAATCAATAGTTTTTAAGGGTTCTTTGATTGCTTGTTTTGCTTAACTGATTGGATTGTACGCAATTGTTTGTATTACTCGTGTGATGGGTTAGTGCGATAAATAATCAAGTAATTTGTTATTTCAGCAATTCAAATGAAATATGTGCATTGTCTTATGCCTATTAAATAAATAACGGTGATTATACAACAAACGTAAATGATTAATTTGTGGTGAATGATTCGAGATTAGTCTTAAAGAAGGAATGTCCTCATGCCCCAAATGTCTAATTTGTTAAGAAGTGTTGCTAATGAATATGACATTGGAACTTGCGCAGCCGAAGAAGACTTGTCCAAAGACAGTAAATATGATTTACTAGTCTTGGAAGCGTGATTTGTGAAGAATGGTGATTTTTCCTGGATACTTGATTTAGGGGTCACAAATCACGTTTGTTCTTCTTATTAAAAGGAATAAATTTCTGGCAACAGCTTGATGCTGATGAAACCACTCTCAAAGTTGGAACTAGAGAGGCTGTCTTGGCTGTAGCAATGGGGAACGTTAAGTTATTTTTCCCAGTGGGAGCAAATACATATTATTAGATAATGTGTATGTAATTCCTAAGATCAAAAGAAATTTGATTTTTGTATCTTATTGGCTGGAACAATGTTACTTTGTACCTTTCCCTACTAACGTAGTTCATTTCAAGAAAGGGAGTTAACTTTTGTTCAGCTGAACTGAATAATAACATAAATGTTTTAAGACTAATCAAGAGTAAAACAGTCATGAACACTGAATTGTTTGAGGCTGCTACTACTCAAAGAAATGAGAGGCAAAGGATTTCTCCTAAAGAAAAATACCTTTCTTTGGCACTTAAGGTTAGATCATATTTACCTCAACATGATTGGGAGCTTGGTCAAAAGTAGACTTCTAAGCGAGTTAGAAGATGACTCTCTACTACCTTTTAGGTCATGCCTTAAGGGGAATATGACTAATAGGTCCTTTTGCTTGAAAAGAACTATAGAGCCAAAGAGCCCTTGGAGCTTGTACATTTGGACCCTTGTGGTCCAATATGTTAAAGCAGTGGGAGGGCATGAATAATTCATCTATATTATAGGTAATTATTCAAGGTATGAGTATCTCAACCTAATGCAACTTAAGTCTAAAGCTCTTGAGAAATTCAAAGTGGTTTGAGACTGAAGTTCGAAACTTGTTAGGTGAGATAATAAAAGCACTTCGATCTGATCGAGGTGTAGAGTATATGGGAGGAATTACATCCTAACTCTCAACTTCTGGTACACCTCAGCAGAACGGTGTATCAGATAGAAGAAATTGAATCCTATTAGATATGGTTCAGTCCATGATGAGCTATTAATAAGTTATGCTCATTGCCTGACTCGTTTTGGGGTCATGCAGTGTTGACTGCAGTACATATTTTGAACAAACGTTTCGTCGAAAGAGTTTCTGAAACATCTTTTGAACTGTGGAAAAGGCGTAAAGGTGGTTTCTGTTATTTTAGTTTTTGGGGGTGTCCAGCACACGTGCTTGTGACTAACCCAAAAGAAACTGGAACGTTGTTCAAAATTATGCCTATTTGTAGGCCATCCCATGTAAACAAGAAGTGGATACTTCTTCAATCCACAAGAGAATAAAGAATTTGTATCGACAAATGCTGCATTTTCAGAATAAGACCACATGAGAAATAATAAGCCACGAAGTAAGGTCGTTTCAGGTAAATAAACTAAAGAAGCTACAGAAACATCAAACAAGAGTTGTTGATAAGTCAACAAGGGTTGTTGATAAGGCTAGACCTTCAACAAGAGTTGTTGATGGGGCCGATACAACTGGTTAGTTACATCTATCTCGAGAGTTGAGAGTGCCGCGATGTAGTGGGAGGGTTGTTCTACAACCTGACCGTTACATGGGCTTAACTGAAGCCCAAATCGTCATACCTGATGATGACATTAAGTATCCATTGTCTTAAAGCAAGGCAATGAATGATGTTAACAAGGACCAATAGATTAAAGCCATGGACCTGGAATTGCAGTCTGTGCATTTCAATTCCATCTGGGATCTTGTAGATCTATCTAATGGGGTAACACCTATAAGTTGCACATGAATCTACAAGAGGAAACGAGGCATGACTTTATGGTTAGGCTCGTGGCAAAGGGTTACACCCAGAGATAGAGGACTCTAAGGAAACCTTTTCTCCTATTGCCATGCTGAAGTCTATTAAGACTCTTGTCCATTTTGAATGGATGTCAAGACTACCCTTTATGAATGGTAATCTTGAGGACAGTATCTACATGTCTCAAACAGAAGGGTTCATACAGCAAGGTCAAGAGCAAAAGGTTTGTGAGCTTACTCGATCCATTCATGGATTAATTGAAGCATTTCGATCTTGGAATAGAAGATTTGATACTGCGACCAAATCTTTTTGGGCTTTAATCAAAACATTGATGAGTCTTGTGTCTACAAGAAGATCGTCAATAGTTCAGTAGCTTACTTAGTATTGCATATGGTTGATATCCTAGTCATTGGGAATGATGTTGAGTTTGTTAGGAACCGTAAGAACAAAAAGCTAGCATTGTCTCAAGTGTCTTATGTCTACAAAATGTTAGTTAGACATGGAATTCCAAGAAGGGTTCACTACCTTTTAGACATGAAATTCTTTAGTCTAAGAAACTATTTCCTTAGCCACCTCAAGAAGTTGAGGACTTGTGACAAGTGCCCTATATAGTAGGGATTGTCAGTAAGAATCAATCCATTCCAGGATTTGATCACTAGAGAGCCGTTAACTATATCCTCAAGTATCTTAGGAGAACGAGGGATTATATGCTCGTGTATAATACTAAGGATTTGATCCTTACAAGATACACTCATACAGATTTTTAGACTGATAAGGATTTTGAGGAAATCTACATCTGTATCTATGTTCACTCTTATCGGAGGAGCTATAGTATGGCATAGCTGCAGTCTCGACAATATAGGCCGAAAAGGTAGTTGCTTGTGAAGCAGCGATAGAGACTACATGGC
This sequence comes from Luffa aegyptiaca, assembly GCA_017139565.1. NCBI lineage: Eukaryota > Viridiplantae > Streptophyta > Magnoliopsida > Cucurbitales > Cucurbitaceae > Luffa > Luffa aegyptiaca. The sequence goes on along the minus strand of CM029400.1, from coordinate 20,889,091 downwards.
TTAGAAAGTTCTTGACTGATTTGGAAGGTGTTCCAAATGTGAACTTGCCCATCACACTTTATAGTGATATAGTGGTGCTGTGGCAAATTCAAAAGAACCTCGCAGCCCAAGACAAACAGGCACATTGAATTGAATGGAATATTGTTGATTCATTCACGAAGGCTCTCTCGGCTAAAGTGTATGAGGGTCATCTAGAAGGTCTAGGTCCACGAGTTATGTACAAAGATGTAATCTAGGGCAAGTGGGAGAAATGTAATGGGTATAGTGATACCATTATGTAATGGGTATAGTGATGCTCTAGTTTATTGTATTTGTACATTGTATATGTTTTATACATGTATTTATACACCCACTGCTGTATAGATTATTGTACATCCCACTAAACTAGAGTTTTAGTTCAAGTGGGAGTTTGTTGGGTTTTATGCCCTAAAACTCCTAGATAATGAATGTAAACAAATTGTATACTTGTTTCAATAAAGTGTTATTTAGTTTTTATAATAAAGTGTTATTTAGTTTTTATAATAAAGTGTTATTGTTAAGTATTGCACAATATGATCCAAATCCAATAAACTAAGTTCCAAGGTTGTTTGTATGTAACTTGAACTAGTATGTGGAGACATACGGGGATCGATATTCAAGTAACAACCTAAAAGGTCTATAGTACATGGATAAGGCTGGGTACCTTATCCTGGTAACACTATGTGATACGACCTGCTTTGTATTTGATACAGACGTATTGATCCAAAGTGTCAATGTAGTAGACATGCGAGCGAGGGTATCCTATGCAATGAGTTTGCATAAGACTGGACCACGAAATAGCCAACCCCTAGTTGTAACACCATTAACTAGTTAAGTTACTGTTTCAATAGGATGACCTAGGTAACTCGGTCTTAATCCTGAGTGTGTCATGAACTCCTTCTCACGAGGGATTGTCCTTTGATAAGTATGAGTGAGAGTGTCCTGTACGCCGACTCAATAAGCCTACCTTGTTGGGGACAAGACCGAGTGGGGGGCTAGGGACATGACAACACAAGATGGAATTCACTCCTTCCCACTTCTAGGAAAAGTAGATAAGTGTTCCCTTAAGTGGTGACTCCGGGACTTGAACAAAGGGATCCTGCCCTTTCACTGGTCCGAGAGGGACTTTCTGTTTAATGGTTTGACCATAAACAGGTTGTTCATTAGAGGAGCAATGGTACTTAAGGAGGCAGATGTAACACAGGGGTGAAGCGGTAATTTGACCCAGCTGTGGTTACGAACACTCGTGAAGGATTGACTTACCGGTATAGGTTTATATCTGTGGACACAAAAATATTATACAGTGAGAAGAATGCAACTGTAGGTCTTTAGTGGAGTGACCCGCAGTTAATGAACATTGGTTAACTCGATTAATGAGTTTAGTCAGTCAACCTCATATCATTGGAGCTTCTGATTTGTAGGTCCATTAGGTCCCCCTGCTAGCTTGTAAAGGGTAATTAGGAACAATTAGTCTTGAAAGGAATTTGAATAGTTCAAAATTCATTATGGGAAATCAAGTTAATTGTATGAGATACAATTAATATAATGTATGTGATACATTATAATATAAAGTTTAATCTAAGATTAAACTTTATTAATTGAGAGAAATACAATTAGATATAACAGTGGGAGATCTCTCTAAGAATTTGCTCTATATAAAGGACATAATGCCTTCCCAATTGACACAACTCTCATAACACAAGACTTTGCTCTCAAGCAAAATTTCTCTCTAAGAATTTCACAACATTCTAGTTAAATTCTTTTTTCCAAAATTCAAGAACACCAAGTCCCACAACTTGGTTCCTAGTCCCAGAGATATAATAGTGGGAGATCTCAGTGGTAGTGTCGCTATTGTGATCATATTGTTCTTGGTGGGAGTTCATTGAAGAAAGTTTTCAACAAGTAAGTATTTCATTCTTTTAATTATTAGATTTAGATCTAACGCATGCTTAGCTTAATTTATATATAGAATCGTTCTGTATGATTTGCCAATGTATTGGTATTTTAGAAAACTTAATTAAAATACTCATCGATCCCAATTCACTTCCGCTAACAGAATTAGGGAATTCTAATCCTTCATTATGAACTCCATTTCATGAGGGATTGTCCTTAGATTTGTATGGGTGAGAGTGGTCTGTTCGCCGGCTCAATAAGCCTACCATTTCAGGTGCAAGAACGAGTGGGGGTTGGGAACATAACATTATAAGATGGAATTCACTCCTTCCCCTATTGGGGCAAGTAGATGAGTGTTCCCTTAACCACTGATTTCGGGTCTTGAACAAGGGCGTCCGTCCTCTCCTGGCCCGAGAGGAACTTCAATTTAATAGTTGGACCATAAACGGGTTGTTCATTAGAGGAATTAGAGGTACTTAAGGATCCAGAGGTAACCCAGGGGTAAAATGATAATTTTTGATGTGATTCAAAATTAATTAATGAGAGAATTAAATATTTGAAGGGGTTCAAATATTAAATATGAATTAGATTCATATTAATACTATAGGTCAAATTTTATATGAATGAGATTCATATTATAACTATAGTATATGAGATAATTATTTGAATATGATTCAAATGGAAAATTAATTAAATATATGATATTTAATTAAGGAATTAATTAATTGGAGAATTAATTAATTTAATTTAATTTAATTTATCGGGTGCCTGTGTAATATGGCCAAGGGGCGATGCACAGTTCGAGGCCTTGGGTAATATGGTCAAGGGTCGAACGCTGAGCGCCGTAGAGAAACGTCGAGGCCCTAGGTATTATGGTCAGCGGTCGGCGTGACTCGAAGAAATCAGTCTCAGAGAGCTTTGTGAGGACAACGAGTGTTTTGAAGTCATCAAGTGCCTTAGGTAATATGGCCAAGGGGCGATGCACAGTTTGAGACCTTGGGTAATATGGTCAAGGGTCAAACGCTGAGCGCCGTAGAGAAACGTCGAGGCCCCAGGTAATATGGTTAGGGGTCGACGTGACTCGAAGGAGTTAGTCTTAGAGAGCTTTGTGAGGGTTATGAGTGTTAAACGAGCTCGTGAAGCTTTAGAGGAAATCGAGTATGCATGGCATGATGTGGAGTTCGTGTTTTGAGTATGCATGTCATGATGCGGAATTCATGTGTTTTGAGTATGCATGGCATGGTGCAGAATTCATGTGTTTTGTATGTGCATGCCATGATGCGGAAATTCATGTAGAGTTTTATGTCCTAAAACTTGTGGATAGTAAATGTAGCAAAGTCAATTATAATCGATAAAGCGTTATTCAGGTTATTTCATTTCTGGTTGTTAAATAGTTGCTTTTAATTATGTATTAATTAACCCAAATCCAATAAACTAGAATCCTTGGCTATAATATGAATACTTGAACTTTATGTAGTGACATACAAGTGGATCAGGTTCAAAGTACATAGCCTAAACGCTCTATACTATAGGGATAAGACTGGGTACCTTATCCTAGGAAAAACTATGTGACGCGGCCCACTTTGTTTTTCAACAAACGATGTGATCCTAAATCGTTCATGTAGAGACATGCGAGTGGGGGCTTCCTATACAAAAGAGTTTGTATAAGACCGAACCGCGAAATAGGTCACTTTCACTTTTTAACGTCGTTTACTATGAAACTGACTATTTCAAAGCAATGACCTAGGTAAGTCAATCTTAATCCTGAGCTAACTATGAACTCCTGTTTATTCGGGATTATCCTTTGATTTGCATGGGTGAGAGTGGCTCAACATCGCCGACTCAATAAGCCTACCATTTTCGGGATAAGACCGAGTAGATAGTTGGGGACATAGTCTTGCAAGATGGAATTCACTCCTACCCGAATCTAGGGATAGTAGAGAGGTTGTTCCCTTAAGTGCCGACTCCGGGACATGAACAAAGGTGCACCGCCCTCTCATTGGCCCGAGAGGTTTTAGGTTTAGTGGTGGGACCACAAATCAATTGTTCATTAGGGACTCAGTAGAGGCTTAAGGAACAAGAAGTGCTATAGGGTTAAAACAGACTTTAGACCTTACTATAGTCACGAACAGCCTGTGAAGGGTCGACTTACTAATCATAGTTATATCAGATGGACAGAAATATATCTACAGTGAGGGAAGTTCAGCTACGGGCTATAGTGGAGTGTCCCGTTAGTTAACGAATGTTGGTTAACTAGGGTTGAAAGAGTTCAATCGGTTAATCTTGGATCGTTGGAGCCCATGATCTGTAGGTCCATTAGGTCCCCCTGCTAGCTCAAATGGATTAAACCTTAGAACAGAGTGATGAAAGAATTTGAAAGCGTTCAAATTCAATTTAGGGAGATATCGTTAATTATATTCAATATAATTTAACGTATAGGTTTAATTACGAATTAAACTATAATTTAAAAGAGAGTTGGAAATATTTAAATAAAATTTAAATATTAAAAGTATGTATAGGATACATATTTCGGTTTGAATATTGAATAGCGATTCATATTCGAAAAACCGGTTTTGAGAGAGAGAACGGGAATGTATTTAATTTGATATTTTGATATCAAATTAAATCATTATAATTAATTAAAAGGTTTAATTAATTTTAAATTGAAATTGGTTTTATTTAAAATCAAATGAAAATTGTTTTCATTACCAAATTCAATTAAAAATATTTCATGCAAAATTTCATGTTTTGCCACCAAACCCATATTATTCACTTTACAAAGACACAAAATTGAGCCACAAAATAAACACCTATTCTTTGGATGGTGTGGTGTCTTAATATGGTGAGCCTTGAGTGCATGAGTTCTTCTTTTAAAAGGGAATTTGAACACACAGCAAAGGCTGATGGAGGTGGCTGAAATTTTAGATGTAAAAAGCATGAAAATTCTCTCCAAAAAAAGCAGAATGTTAAAAGCTCTCATACCCACTTTTTTCTCTCCCTAAATTCATCATGTTCAAGCTCCCACAAGCTCATTCTAAGGCTGGAGAATAGCGGGGAAGATCTCGGTGGTCGTCCACGACGTATTCGTGCTGAGAATCATCCAACAAATCGCTTGAATCGAGCTCCAAAAGATTAGTTTACGAAGCCTCTGTTTTTCATGTTTTTGAGCATGTTTTCCTTTATGAAATTAATGAAATCAAGAGCCTAAGATCCATAATCGCTTCCGCTCGAGTGTCGTACACTCCTTCAATTGGTATCAGAGCGTGGTTTGGACACTTGATTTCCATTAAATTCGAGTTTGGTGGGTGAATTTCAATGGTTGAATGTGTATGGTTGCTAAAGTGGATGAACTCGGTTTTGGCATCAATTTCTCCTTCAATTAGTTGATTTAAATTGTAATTGTCTACATGTTTTTGGGCTATAATTTGTTCTTGAGAGTCTGTAAAAATTTGGGAGTCAATAGACCAGAAACTAGGCTATAATCGAAGAGAGAAGCCTAGAAGCTCGCTAGCCAAAGAAAACAGAGGATGAATTTCTGGGCTGCTGTATGAACAGCGTCTCGACGCTGATGCGTTTTCGTGCAAAAAAATTCAGCACGCAATTTTTTTCAAGCGGTGGTTCAAAATTCCGATCCGGTTCACCGTTTTCCCGGCCCGTTCGGTTGGTTCAAGCCCGGTTCAACAGTTTTTCAAGCCATGGGGTTCGATTCAAGGCTTTTATGGATGGTTCAAGCTGGTTCAAGGTGCTCGGGGCCAGTTCGGAAGTTGTCCAAGGTCGTTCAACCATTTATAGAATTATTAATGTAATAATTTAGTCTAGTTTAGTTTGTTTGGATGCCAAAACCGATCCACTTTAGTGTGTTTAATTATTTATGCATTAGGAATGTATGTTATAATTAAATTAGAATTGAATATGCATAATGTATGTCATATAGATTTAAAATCCCACCATAGGAAAGCATGTTACATGCATTAGTAATTAATTATAAGGGTTATAATAAAAGGAATGCATGTTAGGATTCATGATAGATGCATGTTGGATTGTTTTATTTTCTCGTTTATGAATGTTTAAATATAAGCGTTATATTAAAAAACGAAAACGAACTAGTATGCAACATGAAACCACTTTAGCATAGACGAATGTTATAGGTTGTCTATATTATAAATTGTTATAAAAATGAGATAGACGTTAAAACCTATAACAAAGATAAATGCATGCTCACTTAGGGTTAATGGAATCCAATTTCGAATGATTCGCATAGCATAGGTCAATATCTTGTAAAGCTAAGGTTACAAGAGAACTCACCCGACAAGATGTTGTTTAAGGCTGGAGGTATTTAAGCTGACGGTTTACAAAACACCTCCTACCTGGGCATCAAGCCGGTACTTGAGTTAGGTTAACCCTGTTTTATGAGCATGCGTGAGAGATGTGAGGTTTTATCACCTAGACATTATAGCGTAATAGTTATGCCGTTAGAAATCACCTAGACATAGGTAATTTCAAAATATTTATGTTTTGTGAATGGTGTTTTATATAACTTGAATTTTGATTGGTATATGTTTTCATCACCATTAGAAGCATGTTATAGGATTAATTCATTAAAAGTTATAAATAGTTATAAGGTTAATGAATAGAAACTGTCAAACCTATAACAAAGAGTTGCATGCTAACATAGGATCTTAGGTAGCATAAATTAATTTTAAAACGTTTAAAATAAATTAGACCTAAGATCACTTTTCTAATAGGATTAGAAAAATTTCCTACTTAGTGTTTTAATAGAGTTAAAATATATTAAGTAGAAAATAAGGCTTTGGTTATAAGGGAACTCTCCCGATGATACGGTACCTGAGTTGAATTAACCACGGTCTTATTAGCATGCAATGTCACTAGGAAATTTAAAGGGTTTAATTTGCCTAGACATTAGAGTAAAGACCTTAATTAAAAGTTAAATATAAGACATAAACTTAGATAGATTCGTTTAGCCAGAATTTACCTAAGTAAAATCACCCTAAAATACATAGGACACTTCAGTGGGAGGAAAAGTATAAAAACGAGATGCTCATATAAAGTTTTTACTCTCACGTCTCCCTTTGTCCACACCGTGAGATCCATGCTCGGCTTTGTGTCGTTTTAGCGCAGCCTCCCTTTGGAGAATGTTTGCATGGGTCAATACCAAGGTGAATGGGGAGAGTGTTCATAGTAAGTGGGAGAAGGACGCTTGTCAACGCATCCTGCGGTCTCCTCCCCTAGGTTGCACCATGAGATTCTTATGATCTGCCTGCATGTCGTTTTGGCGCGACCATCCCTTAGGAGGGCCTGATCATAGGTTTCGGAACACCGCGAACTCCAGGAATGGATAGGGTCTCTTAGGGTAATCACCAACAGTTGTCTTTCCTATTGGTAGCCTGTTGGTGCGTCTCTCTGGGATCTGAAAGTGGGAGGGTTACACTTACAGGGTTGAGATCCTTGACCAAACAAACGGTAGCTAATGTAATATTTAGGCATTGAGATGTTCTGATATTAAGAATTGGCTGAGATAAGTCTCAATTCAGAGGAGGAGTAGCTGATCACCCATTTGGTGACTGTTGCTCTAAACCTCTGAAGTATCGTTGCAAAAGAATTATGTTTCATAGGGTGCTTAATTGCTTTTGCTAAATTGATTGGATTATATAATGGGTTAGGTATTAGACAACCGATTTGAATTAATTTGTTTATTTTTCAGCAGTAGAATAAATGCCTCTTTTACACGCCAAATTAGTTAATGGTATAATACATACAAACTTAAACACTGAGATCGTGGTAAGTGATTTGAAAACGGTCTTAAAAGGAGGAATGTCCTCAAGATGTCATCTTCGAAATGTTCGTAATAAATATGACTTAGAAAAGTGCTTAGCCAATAAGAACATAACCCAATACTCTAAATATGAGATTTGTTCGTCTTGAAAACGTGTTTAGTAGGAACAATGATTCCATCTGGATATTCGATATAGAGATTACTAATCACGTATGTTCTTTCCAAGGAATGAGTTCCTGACACTAGTTGTGAACTAGTTAAGATAACTCTTAGAGTTGAAATAGAAGAGCTCATCTCGGCTAAGGCAGTGGGAGACATAACATTATTCTTCTCTAAGGAACATTACATATTTTTAAAATGTATATGGTTCCTAAGATTAAAAAGAAATCTTGGTTTCTATATCTTGTTTGCTAGAACAAGGCTATTTTGTTACCTTTTATGTATGAACCGTTCATTAAGGATGCCAATAATTGTTATGCAAACATGAAGAATAACATATATGTTTTAAGACCGAAAGAGTCTAGAGAGTGATTTTAAAATATGAGATATTTAAACCGCTGAGACTAAACCAAAAGGCAACATGTTTCTCTAATGTACCCATCTTTGGCACTTGAGGTTAGGCCATATTAATCTCAATAGGATTGAAGATTAGCCTAAAATGAACTTCTAAAAAGGTTAGAAGATGATTCATTACCTCCCTACAAGTCATGCCTTAAGGGTAAAGCTGACTAAATGATCTTTTACAGGAAAAAGGTTATCAGGCCAAAGAAACCTTAGAGCTAATGCATTCTAATTTTCGAATCAAATAAATGTCAAAGCTCAAACAGGAAATGAACAATTCATTAGTTTTAATTGATAATTGTTCAAGGCACACTATCTGTACCTAATACATCGTAAGTCCAAACTCTTGAAATGTTCAAGAAATATAAGGTCGAGGTTAAGAACCAAGATTAGTTAAAACGATAGGGACACTTCGATACGATCAAGGTGGAGAGTATATGGACTCGAGATTCCTGGTCTATTTGATAGAACATGGAATTACGTCCTACCTCTCAACACCTAGTACATCACAGTAGAGTGATGTATCGGTAAGTGGTGCGGCAGAGGCTGAATGATGGATGTGAGATAAGATGATAGATAATAATAAAGATAAATTCAGCCAACCTTAGTGCAAGTATACACTATCGCACGTAGTAATAAAAACCTTAGAAGTATTCCAAGGGTATCGATCCCACGAGGACTAAATTGGAAACTCATAATTAAAGAAGAAACTGCTCAAATGATTGCTTGAAATAGGTAACCAAAGAAATAATTGATGATTGATTTTTGGAAGATAAATAAATAAATAAATACAGGAATAACAACAATAAATAAAACGAGGTATTCAACATAGTTTCATCCCAGAGGCAAATAACTTTAATCATAGAATATTCAACTTAAGCCTAATCAATGCATTGGGTGAGATTGAACTTCTATTTGGCCTTGCTCCCAAGAACTGTTAGAAGACTATGCGAGTACCGTTATGCACATTTCTGTGACTCGACTCCGACATAGATAATTCACGAATGCAATCTATAACCCTATAGTTGATATAGGGTGCCTTAGGCAGCTTGCCCTGTACCACCGACAATCTCTTTCGAGCTTTTTCTCCTATATCACCTTTATGAGAACCGACATCGTTTGTCCCTTTCGAGATCAAACTCACATAGCATGCAAACTCTAAGTGATCAATTTAAACTCAGCAAGATCAGAATGATAATCAATAAAGAATGACATGCATTGAATAGAAACTTAAGCGAATAAACACTTTCAAGCTATTGAACCATAAGGGAATTCACCATATTGAACCCCCCTCAACGGAATTTAGTTACTCATGGTAGGATAAAGTGCAAATGAATATCTCTTCATTGAAATAAAGAATAAAGAATACAAATAAATGAAAAGTAACAAAAGCTGGAAACAATGACAGTAGCTAAATACTAGGGTTTTTTCTTTTATCCAATCCTTCTAGAGTTCCCTCGACACTCCACTCTCTCGCTTTTACAAGTGGGAATGGGTGAAAATCCCTACAAACCCTAAGGTTTGATGTCTAACTAAGGTTAGAATTTAGTCATCTAAGAAGGACCTCGGGCATCCCTACTCATAGGCGTTAACTAGGGTTCTGTCAGCACCCTCTTTTTCCAAATGAGTTCTGCTTGAATCTGACTTCGAATCTCGAGCTTATATAGTGTTGGAAGTGGTTGAGGGGCTGCGAAAATGGTGCCGGTAGGTAGCTCAGTCGAATTCGGGGTCAAAACAGCCGATTAGGTGCGCAATAGTCTCGTTCAAAACGATCCGCGATAGACTCGGAACTGCCTCTGTTTTTCTAGAAATGCGGTTGCATTTCTGGGCAAATTCCAACTTCCTCTGTTTTTCTGCACAACAACAAACTTAGTCAAATTCATATCAATTTGAGTCTTTTTAAGCACCAATAAGCATAATTTGACAAATGTGACTCTCAACTTCCTAACTTATCAACTTTAACATATTTTGAGCTCGGGAACAGTAAAATTGATCTAAAACATATAATTTTGACAAGGTAATGAGCTAAATATAAGGGTAAAATAGGTATATTTTTTACCCTTATCAGTAAGGAGAAATAAAACCTTGTTAGACATGGTTTGTTCGATAATGAGTTGCCTAAACTCGTTTTGGAATATGCTGTAAATACTGCAGTTTAAAATACGAATATGGTTCTCTCAGAAGAAAGTTTTTTGAAACATCATTTGAAACTTTGAAAAGAGCATAAAGTGCATTTATATTGTTTCAGAACTTAGGGATGTCCTGCATATATGCTTGAAACAAACCCAAAGAAATTGGAACCTTATTCGAAAGTATACCTATTTGTAGGTTATTCCAAAAGAAACGAGTTATGGAAGCTTCTTCCAAGAAAGTATTTGTATTGACAAAATGTTGCTTTCTTAGAAGAAGACCACGTTAAAAATCATAACCACGCAGTTAGATAGTGTTAAGTAAGTTATCAAGTAAAACTACAAAATGAATCAACAAACAGTTGTTGATCAAGCTAATCCTTCAACAAAGGGTTGTTGATCGAATTGACACATTAAGTTGGTCCCGTCCTTCTCAATTGTTGAGAGAGACTCAACGTAGTGGGAGGGTTGTTAATCAACCTAATGAATACTATATGAGTTTAACTGAAACTCTGATTGTCATACCAGATGACAATATCGAGGATCCACCGATTTTTTAATCAGGTAATGGATGACGTGGATAAAGACAATTGAGTCAAAGCTATGAACCTTGAAATGGAGTATGTGTACTTCAATTCCGTCTGGTATCGACCAGAAGAGTTCATAGTTCAGGATCTAGAGTAAAAGGATTGTTAACTTTATCGATCCATTTATAGATTGAACTGAAAGTTTCGATCCTGGAATATAAGGTTTAATGCACAATTAAATCTCATAATTTTGACCAGAATATTAATGAGTCTTGTGTCGACGGAAGGATTATCAATAGTTCAGTAGTTTTTCTTAGTTTTGTATGTGAATGATATCCTACTCATCGGGAATGATGTAGGTTATCTAAACTGACATTTAAAAGTAAGCTAGCGGCCTAGTTCCAAATAATAGATTTGGAAAGGTTTAGTTTGTTCTTAGAATCCAACACGATCAGAATCACAAGAACAAGATCGCTAGCTCAGTCTCAAATATCTTATATGGACAAAAGTGTTAGCTAGATATAAGATTAGAATTCCGGGAATGGTTTGTTACCTATCCGACATGGAATTCATTAGTCACAGGAGCAGTGTCCTGAGACACCTCAGAAGGTTGAGGATTTGAGACGGATTCCCCGTACCTCGACAAACAGTTGTCAGGTTTGGCATACGGTATGCAGTAGGGAATGTCAGTAGATACCAATTCGGTCTAGGGTACGGACTCTAGACTGTAATACAAATATCCTCAAGTATCTTAGGAGAACGAGAAATTATAAGCTCATGTATGATGTTGAGGATCTGTTCCTTATAGGATACACTAATTCTGACTTGCACTCCGATCAGGATTCACGAAAATCCACATCGACCTCAGAATTTACCCTTAACAGGGAGTTATAGAATGGCGTAGCATCAAGTTAGGATGCTTTGCAGACTTTATCTCGAAGGCCAAGTAAGTAGCTCAAAATTCTGTAGGACTTAGGAAGTTCATTTGGAAAGTTGTTCCAAATATGAGGCGAGTGTATAGAACGCAAACGTACATCTCATCTAAGAGATTATGTACAGAGGGGATGTGATTGTCACGAGGATAGCCTCAGAGAAAAATATTGTTGATCCATTTACGAAGGCCCTCACGACTAACAGTGTTCGAGGGACAACTAGATAGTCTAGGTCTACGAGTTATGTACAAAGAATAATCTAGGGCAAGTGGGAGATATGTAATGGGTATACTTGATGCCCTAATTTATTGTATTTTAAAACCCACTATGGTTCTGGATTGCTGTACAGCCCACTAGAGTTTTAGTCCAAGTGGGAGTTTGTTGGGTTTTATGTCCTAAAACTCGTGGATAGTAAATGTAGCAAAGTCAATTATAATCGATAAAGCGTTATCGAGGTTATTCAATTTCTGGTTGTTAAATAGTTGCTTTTAATTATGTATTAATTAACCCAAATCCAATAAACTAGAATCCTTGGCTATAATATGAATACTTGAACTTTATGTAGTGACATACAAGTGGATCAGGTTCAAAGTACATAGCCTAAACGGTCTATAGTATAGGGATAAGACTAGGTACCTTATCCTAGGAAAAACTATGTGACACGGCCCACTTTGTTTTTCAACAAACGATGTGATTCTAAATCTGAAGGTGTACATATTACACATGCGGAAGCAATTGAAGATCGAAAGCACTTAAGACATTCAATTTTACTCCTAAAGCATGCATGTTCTAGAAAAGACAGAATAGAGAGTTTAGAAAACACCAACCTTTGTAGCTCACTTATGATGAACTCCTTGTGGTGTTTGCCTCTCCTATGCTCCTTGGACAACCTCTAGAGTCTTCCCTACTATACTCCGGGCCAAGAACGACTTGTGGGAGTCTATATAAGATAGGGAATGGGAAGGGAATGCTTGAAGCATCAAGCATTGGAGAAGAATGAGAGATGAGAGAACTTTGAGTCCAAATTCCAGCAGCATAACATTAAGGAAATGGCTCTCTTATGTTTGAATATGATTCAAACTCCTTTTAAAGACTTTCTCCATGCAAAGCCAAGCCTCAAGACACAAGACACATGGTGTATTTGCAAGCTCAAGTGGATTCTAGGTGTACATTACACAAGACATGCAACAATGCATGAGTGAGTTGTCTTTCCACTTTGAATGATCATGCATTAAGTGGATTTCCAACTAAATCCACTAAATTCAAATTGAAATCAAATTTCAAGCTTGCAAATTACCCCCAATTTCAATTCTAAATTGAAATTGATTGCTTGGTAATTAATTTGAAAATTTTCAAATTAATTTTGATATGATTAATCTAATTAATCTTTGTTATCTTGTGCAATTCCATATATATGATTCCTAATACATATATAAAGTATTCAAAACACTTTTAAATACTTCATCTCTCATTTTCTAATTTAATTCATAATTAAATTATTGTGTCAAACACAATTTACGATAATACCCTTTTTCCCGATTTTGAACGATTCAAAGCTTCCTATCTTTTGTTCTAGGCTTAATTCCGATATGAGCTAGTAGGGGGACCTAATGGACCTATAGATCATGGGCTCCAACGATTCGAGGCTAACCGACTAATCTCATTGTCTAAGCTAGCCAACATTCGTTAACTATCGGGACACTCCACTATAGCCCGATAGTTGCACTCCCCTCACTATAGATATATTTCCGTCCACTTGATTTAACCATGATTAGTAAGTCGATCCTTCACAGGTTGTTCGTAGCTATAGCTAGGTCAATAAGCCGTTTTACCCCTATAGTACTTCTAGTTCCTTAAGTCCCACTGATCCTCTAATGAACAATTGGTTTATGGTCCAACCAATAAACCGAGTCCCTCTCGGGCCAATGAAAGGGCGGGATCCCTTTGTTCAAGCCCCGGAGTCAGCACTTAAGGGAACAACCTCTCTACTATCCCTTATTCGGGTAGGAGTGAATTCCTTCTTGCACGACTATGTCCCCAGCTATCTACCCGTTCCTATCCCTGAAATGGGAGGCTTATTGAGTCGGCGATACTGAGCCACTCTCACCTATGCAGATCTAAGGATAAGCCTGAATAAACAGGAGTTCATAGTTAGCTCAGGATTAAGATCGAGTTACCTAGGTCATCATATGAAATAGTCAGTCTCGTCAGTAAACGGTGTTATAAAGCGAGAGTGACTTATTTCTTGGTCCTGGTCTTATGCAAACTCATTGCATAGGACGCCCCCACTCGCATGTCTCTACATGGACGATTTAGGATCACATCGTCTATACCATCTATAAAGTGGGCCGCGTCTCATAGTGTCCCCAGAATAAGGTACCCAACCCTATCCCTATACTATAGACCGTTTTGGCTATTACTCAAGCTTGATCCACTTTTATGTCTCTACATAAAGCTCAAGTGTTCATCCTATAGCCATGGATCTTAGTTTATTGGATTTAAGTTATTATATGTGCAATTTACTTTATTCAGTAATAACTTAACTGAATTAATCTCGATAACGCCTTTATCGAATAAGTATATAATTCGTTTAATATTCACTATCTACGAGTTTTAGGACACCAATCCCAACAATCTCCCACTTGAACTAAAACTCTAGTTTAGTGGGATGTACTATAATCTATAACAGCAGTGGGTGAATAAATACTTGTATTAATAACAAAGTAAAAATACAATAAACTAGGGCATCTAAATACCCAGTATACTAAGGTATCGATATACCGGTTACAATTCTCCCACTTGACCTAGATTATTTCTCGTACATATCTCGCAGACCTAGACCTTCTAGATGACTCTCGAACACTTTAGCCGTGAGAGTCTTCGTGAATGGATCAGCAATGTTGTGCTCCGACGCTATCTTCGTGACGATCACGTCTCCTCGGTGCACAATCTCCCTAATGAGATGGTATTTCCTTTCGATGTGCTTGCCTCTCTTATGGCTGCGAGGTTCCTTTGAGTTTGCAACTGCGCCGCTATTATCACAATACAAGGTGATAGGCAGATGCATATTTGGAACGACTTCCAAGTCAGTTAGGAACTTCCTGAGCCATACTGCCTCTTTTGCTGCTTCGCAAGCGGCTACATATTCGGCCTCCATGGTCGAGTCTGCAATGCATCCTTGCTTGATGCTGCGCCATACTATTGCTCCTCCATTTAGAGTGAATACTGACCCCGATGTAGATTTCCTCGAATCTTTATCAGTTTGAAAGTCAGAATCAGTGTATCCTGTAAGGATCAAATCCTTCGAACCATACACGAGCATATAGTCCCTCGTTCTCCTTAGATATTTGAGGATACTTTTAACGGCTGTCCAGTGATCAAATCCTGGATTGGATTGATATCTACTGACAATCCCTACTGCATAACAAATGTCAGGCCTTGTACACAACATGGCATACATTAGGCTACCTACTGCAGAGGCATAGGGAAAACGTCTCATGTCCTCAACTTCTTGAGGTGTCTGAGGACACTGTTCCTTAGACAAGTTAATTCCGTGCCTGAAAGGTAATAGTCCTTTCTTGGAATTTTGCATTTTATATCTAACTAACAATTTGTCGATATAAGACGCTTGAGACAGGGCTAGCGTTTTGTTCTTTCGGTTTCGAACAATTTGGATCCCTAGAACAAATTGTGCCTCACCCAAATCTTTCATTTGGAATTGAGTTGCTAGCCACAGTTTAATGTCAGTTAGATAACCTACATCATTCCCGATGAATAGGATATCATCCACATACAGTACTAAGAAAGCTACGGAGTTGTTGATGATCCTTTTGTAAACACAAGGCTCATCAACGTTTTGTTCAAAGCCATAAGATTTGATCGCAGTATCAAATCTCATATTCCAGGATCTAGATGCTTGTTTTAATCCATAAATGGATCGCTTAAGCTTGCAAACTTTTTGCTCTTGATCCTGAGCTATGAACCCCTCTGGCTGAGACATGTAGATACTTTCTTCAAGATTATCGTTCAGAAAGGCAGTCTTGACATCCATTTGCCATATTTCATAATCGTAAAACGTGGCAATGGACAAAAGTATCCGGATCGACTTTAACATGGCAACAGGGGAGAAGGTTTCTTCATAGTCAATCCCCTCCCGCTGGGTAAAACCCTTTGCCACAAGTCGTGCCTTAAAGGTCTGTACCTTTCCAGCAGCGTCTCGTTTTCTCTTGTAGATCCATTTGCACCCTATGGGTCTAACCCCTTCAGGTTGATCTACAAGATCCCATACTGAATTAAAATGCATGGACTCGATCTCTAAGTCCATAGCTTTAATCCACTCGTTCTTGTCAACGTCATCCATTGCCTGTTTAAAGGTTAATGGATCCTCGATCCCGTCATCAGGTATGACGACTGGAGTTTCAGTTAAACCCAAATAGCGATCAGGCTGTCTAACAACCCTCCCACTACGTCGAGGTTCTCTTATTTCTTGAGAAGGACACGATTGACTCGAGGTGCCAGCATCATCAACAACTCTTGTTGATGTTTCTGTAGCTTCGTTAGATAGTTCACTTAAAACGACTTTACTTCGTGGCTTGTGATCTCTGAGGTGGTCTTCTTCTAGGAATGTAGCATTTGTCGATACAAGTACTTTATTTTCCTCTGGATCGAAGAAGTATCCACCTCTCGTTTCTTTGGGATAGCCTACAAATAGGCAAAATCTAGAACGAGGCTCCAATTTCTTTGGGTTTGCTTCTAGCACGTATGCAGGGCATCCCCAAATTCTGAAATGTCGTAAACTAGCTTTACGTCATTTCCAGAGCTCAAACGGTGTTTCAGAAACACTCTTTGAGGGAACTACGTTCAAAATATAAACTGCAGTCTCTACTGCATAACCCCAAAATGAGTTAGGCAACTGAGCATAACTCATCATCGAACGAACCATGTCTAACAAGGTTCTGTTTCTCCTTTCCGATACACCGTTTTGCTGAGGTGTACCAGGGGCTGAGAGTTGGGACGTAATTCCATGCTCTATCAAATAGTCTTGAAAACTTGAGTCCATATACTCTCCACCTCGATCGGATCGAAGTGTTTTTATCGTCTTACCTAATAAGTTCTCAACCTCAGCCTTGTACTCTTTGAACTTTTCAAAAGCTTCGGACTTATGATGCATTAGGTAGAGATAGCCATACCTCGAATAATCATCAATGAAACTGATGAAATATTCGTACCCACCTCGAGCTCTAATGTTCATTGGTCCACAGAGGTCCGAATGAATGAGCTCTAGGGGCTCTTTGGCACGATAACCTTTTCCGGTAAAAGGTCGTTCTGTCATCTTGCCCTCAAGGCATGACTCACAAGGAGGCAACGAGTCATCTTCTAACTTGTTTAGAAGTCCACTCTTGACCAATCTCCCAATCCTATTGAGGTTGATATGGCCTAACCTCAAGTGCCAGAGATAGGTATCTTGAGAAACTTTTCGCTTTTTAGGTTGAGTCTTAGCGGTTTTAAACATCTCGTGATTTAAAATAGCTTTAGACTCAATTGGTCTTAAAACATACAATTTATTCTTCAAGTTTGCAGAGCAAACATCAATACCTCTTTTAGTTATGAACGCTTCATTAACAGAAAAAGAAATTGAGTAACCTTGTTCTAATAAACAAGATAAAGAAATCAAATTTCTTTTAATTTTCGGAACTATGTACACATTATCTAATATCATGTAACGTTCCTTGGTGAAGAATAATTTTACATCTCCCACTGCAATAGCCGAGATGACTTCTCCTGTTCCAACTTTAAGAGTCATCTCTCCAGCTATTAGCTGTTGCCAGGAACTCATTCCTTAAAATGAAGAACATACGTGATTAGTGGCACCTGAATCGAGTATCCAGGCAGAATCGTCGTTTTCCACTAAACACGTTTCCAAGACTAATAAATCGCATTTAGAGTCGTGGATCATGTTTTTCTTGGCTATGCAGTTAGTTTGAGGACATTCCTCAGTTGAGACCAAACCTAAATTCTTTGCCACGAGTTTAGCGTTTAAGCAAGTATTCTTAGTCGTATGTACTAAACCGTTTAATTTGGCATTTGACAAAGCACATACGTTTTTCGACATATTGCTGAAACAAACAAATTAATCTCTATTAGAAACATGCACTAAACCCATTAATCACATTTATCCAATCAGATTTAGCAAAAGCAATCATCGACCCATATATACAATTGATTTATTTGCAACGATACTTCAGGGGTTTAGAATAACCGCTACCGTAGGGCAGTCAGCTACTCCTCCTCTGAATCGAGACAATCTCGGCCAAATACTATTCCCAGAATAACTCTTACTCCAATAGTTATTAGCTAACGTTAATTTGGTCAAGACCATCTTGTAAGTGTTACCCATCATTTTCAGATCGCAGAGGACGGCCCCAACAATGCCACCGTAGGGAAGAGCTAATGTTGGGAATGGCCCTAGGAAACCCTATCCATTTCTGGAGTTTGCGTTGTTCCGAATCCCATGCGCAAGCCCTCCGTAGGGTGATCGCTCCCAGGGCGACTCGCAGGCAGCGCATAGGAATCTCACGGTGCAACCTAATGATGGAGACCGCAGGATACGTTTGACACGTTTCCTTCTCCCACTTACTATGAACACTTTCCCCATTCACCTTGATATTAACCCATGCAAACACCATCCGTAGGGGGACGCTCCCAGGGCGCCTCGAGGCCAAGCATGGATCTCACGGTGTGAACTCAGGGGGACGTGAGAGTAGAAACTTAATATGAATATTTCGTTTCTATACTTTTCCTCCCACTAAAGTGTTGTAAAGATTTAGGGTCTTATTACTTAGGTAAATTCCGGCTAAAAGAATCTATCTAAGTCTATGCCTTATTAAACAAGGTCTTTACACTAAATGTCTAGGTGAATTAAACTCTTTTAATAACCTAGTGACATTGCATGCTAGTAAGACTTTGGTTAATTCAACTCAGGTTCCGAACCATTTGCCGGGAGAGTTCCCTTATAACCAAGGTCTTATGTCCTACTTACTCAAATTTTAAAACTATTTTAAAAAAAACTAAGTAAGACATATTTCTAATCCTATTAGAAAAAGGCGATCTTAGGTCTATTTCATTTTAAACCATTTAAAGAATGATAAGAACCTAAGATCCTATGTTAGCATGCAACTCTTTGTTATAGATTTTACGGTTTCTATTCATCAACTTTTATAACTCTTATAACTTTTAATGAATAAACCCTATAACATGCTTTCTAATGGTGTTTTAAAGCATATAACAATCAATCATTCAAGTTATAAGAAAAGCACCATTTAGAAACAACCTATGTCTAGGTTTGTATAACGCTTTATACTACGATGTCTAGGTGATAACACTTTAAAACCTCACACCGCTCACGCATGCTCATAAAACTCGAGTTAACTTAACTCAAGAACCGACTCAATGCCCAGGTAGGAGGTGTTCCGTAAACCGTCAACTTAAATACCTCCAGCCTTAGACAGCATTTTGTCGGGTGAGTTCTCTCGTAACCGTTGTTTTACAAGATATCGACCTAAACTATGCAAGTTGATCGAATTGTTGAAGGTTCATTAACCTAAGTGAGCATGCACTTAATCTTGTTATAGATTTTAGATTTCTATCTCTTTTTATAACAATTATAAAAACAATCCATAACAAGCCTAATTTGAGAATAACACTTATAATCAAACTAATGAAATTTCATGCTTCATGCTTGGTTAATTTTATCAATTAATAATTATAACTATTATAAGAATAATCAATTTTAATTAACCATTCAAGCATGAATCTCCCTAAATTAATACAACACTTATATTAATTAAACATGAAATTTCCCTCATGCATTTGAATTAATCAATAACACTTATTAAAATTAAACAAATGCATGAACATGCTTTCCTATGGTGGGGTTTTAAAACTATATGGCATGCTCATAATGCACATACATCCATTTAATTAAATCATACATTCACAATGCATAAAGTAATTAAATCAAGCTAAAATGGAATAGTTTGGCAATTTTAAAAAAAACACAAGCAATTTCACTAATTATTACAATAATAATTAATAAATAAACTTGCAACACGCCCGAGCTTCACGAACCATCCCGAACCGCTCATCCAAGCAATGAACCAGCCATGCAATGAGTGAAATGAGGCTGCAACAGACCAAGCCGGACCAAAAGGCAGCAGCTGAACCGGAATTAAAAAAAAACTGCTGCTGGAATTAAAAAAACAGCTTGCTGGAATTTTCATTTTCTGCTGCGTCTTCTCCGGTTTTTCTTCAATTTTACAGCCTATATGGACTCTAATGACTCTATAAAAATTACAGACTATAGTACACACATTAACGCTCTTACATATCCGAGCAATTACAATTTCATGAAGGTTTGAATGCTCAAAAAATTGCCAAACCAGAACACTTCCATTTTAGCACACAGAAAATTCAATTTCAAAATGGTACCCACCAAAGCAAAATTAAAACGAATTAAGTGCTCTAATCAAGCTCTGATACCAATTGAAGGTGTACATATTACACATGCGGAAGCAATTGAAGATCGAAAGCACTTAAGACATTCAATTTTACTCCTAAAGCATGCATGTTCTAGAAAAGACAGAATAGAGAGTTTAGAAAACACCAACCTTTGTAGCTCACTTATGATGAACTCCTTGTGGTGTTTGCCTCTCCTATGCTCCTTGGACAACCTCTAGAGTCTTCCCTACTATACTCCGGGCCAAGAACGACTTGTGGGAGTCTATATAAGATAGGGAATGGGAAGGGAATGCTTGAAGCATCAAGCATTGGAGAAGAATGAGAGATGAGAGAACTTTGAGTCCAAATTCCAGCAGCATAACATTAAGGAAATGGCTCTCTTATGTTTGAATATGATTCAAACTCCTTTTAAAGACTTTCTCCATACAAAGCCAAGCCTCAAGACACAAGACACATGGTGTATTTGCAAGCTCAAGTGGATTCTAGGTGTACATTACACAAGACATGCAACAATGCATGAGTGAGTTGTCTTTCCACTTTGAATGATCATGCATTAAGTGGATTTCCAACTAAATCCACTAAATTCAAATTGAAATCAAATTTCAAGCTTGCAAATTACCCCCAATTTCAATTCTAAATTGAAATTGATTGCTTGGTAATTAATTTGAAAATTTTCAAATTAATTTTGATATGATTAATCTAATTAATCTTTGTTATCTTGTGCAATTCCATATATATGATTCCTAATACATATATAAAGTATTCAAAACACTTTTAAATACTTCATCTCTCATTTTCTAATTTAATTCATAATTAAATTATTGTGTCAAACACAATTTACGATAATACCCTTTTTCCCGATTTTGAACGATTCAAAGCTTCCTATCTTTTGTTCTAGGCTTAATTCCGATATGAGCTAGTAGGGGGACCTAATGGACCTATAGATCATGGGCTCCAACGATTCGAGGCTAACCGACTAATCTCATTGTCTAAGCTAGCCAACATTCGTTAACTATCGGGACACTCCACTATAGCCCGATAGTTGCACTCCCCTCACTATAGATATATTTCCGTCCACTTGATTTAACCATGATTAGTAAGTCGATCCTTCACAGGTTGTTCGTAGCTATAGCTAGGTCAATAAGCCGTTTTACCCCTATAGTACTTCTAGTTCCTTAAGTCCCACTGATCCTCTAATGAACAATTGGTTTATGGTCCAACCAATAAACCGAGTCCCTCTCGGGCCAATGAGAGGGCGGGATCCCTTTGTTCAAGCCCCGGAGTCAGCACTTAAGGGAACAACCTCTCTACTATCCCTTATTCGGGTAGGAGTGAATTCCTTCTTGCACGACTATGTCCCCAGCTATCTACCCGTTCCTATCCCTGAAATGGGAGGCTTATTGAGTCGGCGATACTGAGCCACTCTCACCTATGCAGATCTAAGGATAAGCCTGAATAAACAGGAGTTCATAGTTAGCTCAGGATTAAGATCGAGTTACCTAGGTCATCATATGAAATAGTCAGTCTCGTCAGTAAACGGTGTTATAAAGCGAGAGTGACTTATTTCTTGGTCCTGGTCTTATGCAAACTCATTGCATAGGACGCCCCCACTCGCATGTCTCTACATGGACGATTTAGGATCACATCGTCTATACCATCTATAAAGTGGGCCGCGTCTCATAGTGTCCCCAGAATAAGGTACCCAACCCTATCCCTATACTATAGACCGTTTTGGCTATTACTCAAGCTTGATCCACTTTTATGTCTCTACATAAAGCTCAAGTGTTCATCCTATAGCCATGGATCTTAGTTTATTGGATTTAAGTTATTATATGTGCAATTTACTTTATTCAGTAATAACTTAACTGAATTAATCTCGATAACGCCTTTATCGAATAAGTATATAATTCGTTTAATATTCACTATCTACGAGTTTTAGGACACCAATCCCAACAAAATCGTTCATGTAGAGACATGCGAGTGGGGACGTCCTTGATAGCATGCAAATATGCTATCTTTCTCCTCTATATTTTGGCTAGTTTTGTGCGTTAATTGTGAGCTTTAATGTATTTTTATTTTAATTTTGTAGAAAACCGAGTTCGAGATGCAAAACCAAGAAATTCACCAATTTTGGGTATTAAAAGAAGGCTTTGGACCATAAAAGAAGAAATGAAAAGAGAATATTTGAAGTGGAGGCCCAAAAGCCCAAAATAAATGAAGATGGAGGCTTAAATCCGCGTGTGTGGCTTCTAGAAGGCCTAGCGTCATGACGCTATGCCTAGAGCGTCGTGACGCTATGCCTAGAGCGTCGCGACGCTAGGTAGTGTAAGCGGCAAGAAATGGATGACGTCACAGCGTCGGTGACGTAGTGTTGCGACGCTGTCATCTTGTGCAGCAAGAAAAGTTCCACCCCTTCTCCTATAAATAGCCCCCTTTCCAATGGTTCATATCATCCCATTTTGGGGAGTTCTCCCCTAGCTCAAAAGAGAGAAAAAAAGAGAGTAGAGTTGTGAAGAAAAGGCAGAATTGATCGAGATTCCAAGGCTCGGGAATCGAGATGATCGTGACGGGAGCTTGGGATCAACTTATAGGTTATTTCTTCCTTACTTCTTTGTAATTTCTTATTGTAGTTTGAGTTAGGCCCATGCATCAAGATCATTTAGGCAAAATTATTTCCATTTGTGAGTAGATCTTGAGACCTAGGGTCTTTATTCTAGCAAATTGGATATTGTAGCTTAATTCATTGGATATTGTAACGAAGTTCTTCATATTTCATTTCTGCAATTAATGCTTAATGCTTTTAATCTCTTGATCACGGATTAATTGATATGTTGGTCTAAATTGATACTCGACAGAGAGAAGTTAGATTAGATCCAAATTGTATGGCTAACGATTGCTTGGAACACGAGAGTGAAAGAGAATTGTTAGAAATTGATAATGAAGCTGCTTAATGCCATACTATGATTAACTAAGGAAATCAACACATGAATTAGTTATGTTAGTATGAGAGGTGGAGGAACTTGAAAGAGAATTCCGCTTAAAATTACTTCTAGATTTATGAAATTGAAGATTAGTAAGTACATTCATCCAATTTATTGAGCTACAAATCCAAAAAGCTAGTTAACACCCTAGGTCAAGTCCCCTTAATAGGATATTTCCATTAATTTGCATGATTTCTTTAGTTTCTTGTGTTCGCTTTATCATTCGAGTTAGACTTCTAAATAAAATTGAACATGATGGTTCTGTTGGGTTTTATGCCCTAAAACTCGTAGATAGTAAATGAAACAAATTAATCGATCTTGATAAAGTGTTATTTGAGTGATTCAGTAATTTAGTTATTGAATAATCGAGTCTGCATTAATAAACCCAAAATCCAATAAACTAAGATCCAAGGTTGTTTAAATGAAACTTGGACTAGTATGTGGGGACATACGGGGATCAGTATCCAAGTAACAACCTAAAAGGTCTATAGTATAGGGATAAGGCTGGGTACCTTATCCTGGTGACACTATGTGATACGGCCCACCTTGTATTTGATACAGATGCAATGATCCAAAGCATCCATGTAGGAGACATGCGGGTGGGGGTATCCTATGCAATGAGTTTGCATAAGACCGGACCGCGAAATAGTAACCACTAGATGTAACGTCGTTAACTAGTTTAGGTTTCTATTTCAATAGGATGACCTATGTAACTCAATCTCAATCCTGAGTCTGTTATGAACCCCTTTCAGGAGCGATTGTCCTTAGATTTGTATGGGTGAGAGTGGCCAGTTCGCCGACTCAATAATCCTACCATTTCAGGGGCAAGACCAAATGGGGGCTGGGAACATAACAGTACAAGATGGAATTCACTCCTTCCCCTATTGGGGTAAGTAGATGTGTGTTCCCTTAAGGGCTGATTCTGGGGCTTGAACAAAGGCGCGCCATCCTCTCCTGGCCTGAGAGGAACTCCTGTTTAGTGGTTGGACCCTAAACAACTTGTTCATTAGAGGGATCAGTGGTACTTAAGGAACCAGAGGTAACCCAGGGGTAAAACGGTAATTTGACCCAACTGGTGTTACGAACACACGTGAAAGATTGACTTACTGCTTGGTCGATATCCGTGGACACAGAAATATTCTACAGTGAGAATAGTGCAGTTGTGGGTCTTTAGTGGAGTGACCCATAGTTAACGAATGTTGACTAAACTTGGTTAATGAGTTTGGCCAATTAGTCTCGTATCGTTGGAGCTTCTGATCTGTAGGTCCATTAGGTCCCACTGGTAGCTCGTAAAAGAGACTTGAGGCAATTAAGTATAAATTGTAAATTGAAAGTGTTCAATTTATTTGGGGAATCGTATAATGTATATTGATGCATTATAATATAAAGTTTATGAAACTTTATAATATAATTTTTTAATTAATTTCAAAAATTAATTCTTGAGAGAAAATATTTGAAAGAGCTCAAATAAATTTAATATGAATTGGATTCATATTAATTTTAATTTTAATAAAATCCCTAAGATTAAATATGTGATATTTAATTGGGTAAATTAATTAATTATTTATTAAAATTAGAGACCTTTTTCCTATTAGGAAAGAAAATATTTGAAAGAGTTCAAATAAATTTAATATGAATTGGATTCATATTAATTTTAATTTTAATAAAATCCCTAAGATTAAATATATGATATTTAATTAGGGAAATTAATTAATTATGGAATTAATTAATTATTTATTAAAATTAGAGACATTTTTCTATTAGGAAAAGGTCTTCCTTTTCCTATTAGGAAAAAAGTCTTGGCCTTTACCTATAAATAGGACCCCTGGGGTGGGGTGAAAGGCATCCCATTCATTCTCCTACTCTCAGAGAATTCCCCTCAAGGCTTCCTCTAGACTCCCACCAGTCTCCTGCCTCTAGTAGTCTCAGAGTCATACCGGTGAAGCCATAGTGGTGGTGTTCGCACTAGTTCGTGATTATTTCACAAGCAGTTGGTGAATTTAATCAGAGTCGTCAACGAGAGTAAGTAACTTGTTACTATATAAATTAGATTTAGATCTAATATTTTTGTATGCTTAGCCTTAATATAAATCTAGAATAGTTCTAAATTTATTGCCAATGTATTGGTATTTTAGATTAAACAAAAATTAATTATGAATCGGTCCCAATCACGCTTCCACTTTACGGAATTACGGAATTTCAATCCTTCAATTGGTATCAGAGCCGATTGTAGATCTAATTTTGTTCCTCTAAAATTTGCATTGGCTATTGGTGGGATTGATTAATGCATAATGTATGTATGGTTTGCATTGGACTGTTTAGGTTAATTTTATGGCCATAGATTTTACTGTTTTTTATGTGATTTGATCATGTAAGGGCCCGGTGTTTCGAGTATTTTATGTAAAATTGAGTCCTTTGTAAGTCCGGGTCTAGATTAAGTTTTTTTATGAGATGAAAAACGTTGAATTCACTACGAGAAGAAGCTGCAGCATCGCGACGCTGTCACGATGTGCGGTGCGAAGACATGTTTCAGGCGGTTCAAGGTAGCTGGCGGTCTGGTTCGCATGGTCCATCTGGGCTGGGACCGATTTGGTCCGGTTCAGCTGGAATTTGGCTCGGTTCGTGGTTTTCGTGGCTAGTTCGAAGTGGTTCGGGTCGGTTCGGGCGGTCTAGACCAATATTTGAAGCTGCAGAAGGACTTTTAGGATAGAATTTAGCTATAATTATTGTAATTTATGATTTATTTTATCCTAGGGGCCAAAATTAACCAGTTCAATTGCTATTTATTTTCTTTATGGATGTCATATAGCTTAAATTCCCACCATAGGTTAAGCATGTTGTCATGCATATTTATGTTATAATTGTTATAATGTATGGTAATTATGCATGAATTTAATTTCATGAGTTATTTAGTATAATTGTTATATTAAATATATGAAATTGGTGAAGCATGATGCATGACATTAATTAGATAAATATAATTGTTATATTTTATTAATGTAGCATGCATGCTAAGTATTATTTTCATTGATTACTATAATTAGTTATATTATGAATGAAAATAATCAATATATATCAATGCTTGTTTTCATGTATGATTTAATATAAAATGTTATATTAATTAAATGAAAATGGAATAGCATTGAGCATGACATTAATTAGATTAATATAAGAGTTATATTATATTAATGTCAAATTTCATGTAATTTAATTTCGTGGATGTTTAATTAATATAATCGATATTAATTAAATGAAATTGAAATTGCATGAAGGATGACACCACCTTAGATTAATATAATCGTTATATTATCGTTATCGGCGTCATAATAATATAGTGTTTAATAATTAGAATATGATTGTTATTTTTCCAACACCATAGAAGCATGTTATAGGGCTAATCATTAAAATTTTATAATAAGTTATAAAATTGATTAGAAACCGTCAACCTATAACAAAGAGTTGCATGCAAACATAGGACCTTAGGTTAAAATGTATTAATTTTAAAATGTTTAAAATTAATTAGACCTAAGCTCATTATAATTCTAATAGGATTAGAATTTTTTTCTTACTTAGAATTAAAAATAGTTTTAATTGACTAAGTAGGAAAAACATTACTATGATTATAAGGGAACTCCACCGGTTAAGTTCTGTCTAAGGCTGGGGGTACTTAAGATGACGGGTTACGGAACACCTCCTACCTGGGAACTAACTCGGAATACCGGAGTTGAATTAATCATAGTTAAATGTTAGCATGCAATGTCACTAGGTTTATTAAAAGAGTTTAATTCACCTAGATCTTTAGAGTAAAGATTTATCATAACTATTGGTTATAAGGGAACTCTACCGGTAAAGTTCTGTCTAAGGCTGGAGGTACTTAAGATGATGGTTTACGGAACACCTGCTACCTGGGAACTCAGCTGGAACTTGAGTTGAATTAACCATAGTTATATTAGCATGCAATGTCTCTAGGTTATTAAAAGTGTTTAATCCACCTAGACATTAGAGAAAAGACCTATATATATAAGAGTTATATACAGGCATAGACTTAGATAGATTCACTTAGCCGGAATTTACCTAAGTAATAGACCCTATAATTATAAAAATACTTAGTGGGAGGAAATATATCAAAACAAGATTTTCATAAATCAAGTTTTGCTCTCACGTCCTCAAAAGTTCACAACGTGAGGTTCATGCTTGGCCTCGAGTCACCCTGGGAGTGACCCCCTACGGATGCTGTTTGCATGGATCAATATCAAGGTGAATGAGGGAGTATTTTATTGTAAGTGGGAGCAGGACACGTGTCAACATATCCTACGATCTCCTCCATTAGGTTGCACCGTGAGATCCCATGATCTGCCTGCGAGTCGCCCTGGGAGCGATCACCCTACGGAGGGCTTGATCATGGGAGTCGGAACAACGCAAACTCCAGAAATGGATAGGGTTTCTTAGGTCCATTTCCAACTTTGACTTTCCCTACGGTAGCATTGTTGGGGCCGACCTCTGAAATCTGAAAAATGGAGGGTCACACTTACGGGAAATTGTTAAGGTGTTAATAACTTCCTGACCGAAAAAACGGTAGCTAAGAACTATTAGAATATGAGTTATTCCGGGAATAGGGATTGGCTGAGATTGTCTCAATTCAGAGGAGGAGTAGCTGACTACCCTACGGTAGCTGTTGTTCTAAACCTCTGAAGTATCGTTGCAAAATGAAAGTTTATTTTATGGGTCGATCATTACTTTTGCTAAATTGATTGGATTAAAATAATAATATTATTTTGTGTAATGGGTTAATGCAACAATACTTATTAAGTTAATTTGTTTGTTCTCAGCAATGAAACGTTCTTTGTATGCCTCGAATAACGCCAACTACAAAACTGGTATTTCTAATACAACTAAGAAAATGAACTTAAACATTAATTGCGTGGAATTGGTCTTAACTGAGGACGGTCCTCAAGCCCACATGTCTAATTCATCTGAAATTATTCATGATGAATATGACATAGACTGCTTAGCACATCTCAATGAAAATAAATTTGATTTATTGGTCATTGAAACGTGTATAGTGGAAAATGATGATACAGCCTGGATCCTTGATTCAGGTGCCACTCATCACGTATGCTCTTCCTTTGAGGGAATGAGCTTCTGGCAACAGTTGGATGCTGGGGAAATGACTCTCAGAGTTGGGACTGGGGAGCTCATTTCAGCTAAAGTAGTGGGAGATATTAAAATGTTCTTCTCCAGGGAACACTATATGTTATTAGATAATGTATATATAGTTCCCAAAATAAAAAGAAATTTGATTTCTGTTTCTTGTTTGCTAGAACAAGGATATTCAGTGTCCTTTTCTGTGAATGAAGCTTTCATTACTAAAAGGGGTACTGATATCTGTTCTGCAAAAATGGAGAACAATTTGTATGTTTTAAGACCAATAGAGTCTAGGGCTATTTTGAACAATGAAATGTTTAAAACAGCCGAGACTCAACCAAAAAGGCAGAAAGTTTCTCAAAGTACCTATCTTTGGCACTTGAGACTTGGCCACATAAATCTCAATAGGATTGGGAGATTGGTTAAGAACGGACTTCTAAGCCAGTTAGAAGATGGTATTTTACCTCCGTGTGAGTCATGTCTCGAAGGTAAGATGACCAAACGACCTTTTACTGGAAAAGGTTATCGCGCCAAGGAGCCCTTAGGACTCGTACATACGGATCTCTGTGGTCCAATGAATGTAAAAGCTCGATGAGGGTATGGATATTTCATCTCTTTCATAGATGATTATTCAAGGTATGGTTATTTATACCTAATGAGTCATAAGTCTGAAGCCCTTGAAAAGTTCAAGGAGTACAGGACTGAAGTTGAGAACTTGTTAGGTAAGACCATTAAAACACTTCGATCTGATCGAGGTGGAGAGTATTTGGACTTAAAATTCCAGAACTATTTGATAGAACATGGAAGCTCGTCTCAACTCTCAGCACCAGGTACACCTCAACAAAATGGTGTATCTGAAAGGAGAAACAGAACCTTGTTGGACATGGTTCGTCCAATGATGAGCTATGCTCAACTGCCTAGTTCTTTTTGGGGTTATGCAGTAGAGACTGCAATGTATATTTTGAATGTAGTTCCCTCAAAGAGTGTTTCTGAAACACCATTTGAGCTCTGGAGAGGGCGTAAAGCTAGTTTACGTCATTTCAGAATTTGGGGCTGTCCTGCACATGTGCTAGTAGCAAACCCAAAGAAATTGGATTCACGTTCAAAATTATGTCTATTCGTAGGCTACCCAAAAGAAACAAGGGGTGGATACTTCTTCGATCCACAAGAAAATAAAGTGTTTGTTTCGACAAATGCTACTTTCTTAGAAGAAGACCACGTTCGAGAACACAAGCCACGCAGTAAAATGCTGTTAAGTGAACTTTCTGGTGAAGCTACGAATGAATCAACAAGAGTTGTTGATAAGGTTGGACCTTCAACAAGGGTTGTTGATGAGCCCAGTACACAGACTGGACCTTCAACAAGAGTTGTAGATGAGCCCAGTACATTTAGTCAAGCCCATCCTTCTCAACAGTTGAGAATGCCTCGACGTAGTGGGAGGGTTGTTACTCAACCTGAACGCTATCTGGGTTTAGCAGAAACTCCAGCTGTCATATCTGATGATGGAATCGAGGATCCATTGACCTTTAGACAGGCAATGAATGATGTGGACCATGACTAGTGGGTCAAAGCTATGGACATAGAGATGGAGTCTATGTATTTCAATCAAGTCTGGGATCTTGTAGACCTACCTGAAGAGGTTAAACCCATAGGGTGCAAATGGATCTACAAGAGAAAACGAGACGCAACTGGGAAAGTGCAGACTTTCAAAGCTCGACTGGTGGCAAAGGGTTATACCCAAATGGAGGGGGTGGACTATGAGGAAACCTTCTCCCCAGTTGCCATGTTAAATTCAATAAGGATTCTCTTGTCCATTGCCACGTTTTATGATTATGAGATTTGGCAAATGGACGTCAAGACTGCTTTTCTGAATGGCAATCTTGATGAGAACATCTTTATGTCTCAACCAGAGGGGTTCATTGCTCAAGATCAGGAGCAAAAAGTTTGCAAGCTTAGACGATCCATTTATGGGTTGAAGCAAGCTTCCAGATCTTGGAATATAAGGTTTGACACTGCTGTCAAATCTTATGGCTTTGACCAGAACGTTGATGAACCTTGTGTTTACAAAAGGATTATCAACAGTTCAGTAGCTTTTCTGGTGTTGTATGTAGATGATATTTTACTCATTGGGAATGATGTAGAATATCTAGCTGACATTAAAAAAATGGCTATCGACTGAGTTCCAAATGAAAGATTTGGGTGAAGCTCAGTATGTTCTAGGGATTCAAATTATCAGGAATCGTAAGAAAAGAACGTTAGCCCTGTCTCAAGCATCATATATAGATAAGACGTTGTCTAGATATAAGATGCAAAATTCCAAGAGGGGTTTACAACCCTTCAGGCATGGAGTTCATTTGTCTAAGGAACAGTGTCCCAAGACACCTCAAGAAATTGAGGATATGAGACGGATCCCTTATGCTTCAACTGTGGGCAGTCTTATGTACGCCATGTTGTGTACTAGGCCTGACATTTGCTATGCAGTTGGGATAGTCAGCAGGTACCAGTCCAATCCAGGGTTAGACCACTGGACTGCAGTTAAAAACATCCTCAAGTATCTTCGGAGAACGAGGGACTATCAGCTTGTGTATGGCTCTAAGGATTTGATCCTTACAGGATACACAGACTCTGACTTTCAGACTGATAAGGATTCTAGGAAATCCACATCAGGGTCAGTATTTACCCTCAACGGGGGAGCTGTAGTCCGCCGTAGCATCAAGCAAGGATGCATTGCAAACTCCACCATGGAGGCTGAATATGTCGCTGCTTGTGAAGCAGCTAAGGAGGCTGTATAGCTACAGAAGTTCTTGATGGATTTGGAAGTTGTTCCAAATATGAACTTGCCAATCACCCTTTACTGTGATAATAGTGGTGCAGTGGCAAATTCTAAAGAACCTCGCAGTCACAAAAGAGGCAAGCACATAGATCGCAAATATCATCTCATCAGAGAGATCGTGCAACGAGGGGACGTGATCGTCACGAAAGTAGCCTCTGCGCACAATATTGTTGATCCATTTACGAAGACTCTCACGGCTAAAGTGTTCGAGGGTCATCTAGAGAGTCTAGGTCTGCGAGATATGTACATAGAATAATCTAGGGCAAGTGGGAGAAGTGTAATGGGTATTGTGAATGCCAAAATTTATTATATTTATCTGTATTTGTACTTTTCATGTATTATACAGTATTAATACAAACTACTATTCCTACTTCAATGATTATTCATTCAATTTTGATTGTTGATGTACATTGCCCACTAGAGTTTTAGTTCAAGTGGGAGTTGTTGGGTTTTATGCCCTAAAACTCATAGATAGTAAATGAAACAAATTAATCGATCTCGATAAAGTGTTATTTGAGTGATTCAGTAATTTAGTTATTGAATAATCGAGTTTGCATTAATAAACCCTAAATCCAATAAACTAAGATCCAAGGTTGCTTAAATGAAACTTGGACTAGTATGTGGGGACATACGGGGATCAGTGTCCAAGTAACAACCTAAAAGGTCTATAGTATAGGGATAAGGCTGGGTACCTTATCCTGGTGACACTATGTGATACGGCCCACCTTGTATTTGATACAAATGCAATGATCCAAAGCATCCATGTAGGAGACATGAGGGTGGAGGTATCCTATGCAATGAGTTTGCATAAGACCGGACCGCGAAATAGTAACCACTAGATGTAACGTCGTTAACTAGTTTAGGTTTCTATTTCAATAGGATGACCTAGGTAACTCAATCTCAATCCTGAGTCTGTTATGAACCCCTTTCAGGAGGGATTGTCCTTAGATTTGTATGGGTGAGAGTGGCCAGTTCGCTGACTCAATAATCCTACCATTTCAGGGGCAAGACCAAATGGGGGCTGGGAACATAACAGTACAAGATGGAATTCACTCCTTCCCCTATTGGGGTAAGTAGATGTGTGTTCCCTTAAGGGCTGATTCCGGGGCTTGAACAAAGGTGCGCCATCCTCTCCTGGCCCGAGAGGAACTCCTGTTTAGTGGTTGGACCCTAAACAACTTGTTCATTAGAGGGATCAGTGGTACTTAAGGAACCAGAGGTAACCCAGGGGTAAAATGGTAATTTGACCCAGCTGGTGTTACGAACACACATGAAGGATTGACTTACTGCTTGGTCGATATCCGTGGACACAGAAATATTCTACAGTGAGAATAGTGCAGTTGTGGGTCTTTAGTGGAGTGACCCACAATTAACGAATGTTGACTAAACTTGGTTAATGAGTTTGGCCAATTAGTCTCGTATCGTTGGAGCTTCTGATCTGTAGGTCCATTAGGTCCCACTGGTAGCTCGTAAAAGAGACTTGAGGCAATTAAGTATAAATTGTAAATTGAAAGTGTTCAATTTATTTGGGGAATCGTATAATGTATATTGATGCATTATAATATAAAGTTTATGAAACTTTATAATATAATTTTTTAATTAATTTCAAAAATTAATTCTTGAGAGAAAATATTTGAAAGAGCTCAAATAAATTTAATATGAATTGGATTCATATTAATTTTAATTTTAATAAAATCCCTAAGATTAAATATGTGATATTTAATTGGGTAAATTAATTAATTATGGAATTAAATAATTATTTATTAAAATTAGAGACCTTTTTCCTATTAGGAAAGAAAATATTTGAAAGAGTTCAAATAAATTTAATATGAATTGGATTCATATTAATTTTAATTTTAATAAAATCCCTAAGATTAAATATATGATATTTAATTAGGGAAATTAATTAAATATGGAATTAATTAATTATTTATTAAAATTAGAGACATTTTCCTATTAGGAAAAGGTCTTCCTTTTCCTATTAGGAAAAAGGTCTTGGTCTTTACCTATAAATAGGACCCCTGGGGTGGGGTGAAAGGCATCCCATTCATTCTCCTACTCTCAGAGAATTCCCCTCAAGGCTTCCTCTAGACTCCCACCAGTCTCCTGCCTCTAGTAGTCTCAGAGTCATACCGGTGTAGCCATAGTGGTGGTGTTCGCACTAGTTCGTGATTATTTCACAAGCAGTTGGTGAATTTAATCAGAGTCGTCAACGAGAGTAAGTAACTTGTTACTATATAAATTAGATTTATATCTAATATTTTTGTATGCTTAGCCTTAATATAAATCTAGAATAGTTCTAAATTTATTGCCAATGTATTGGTATTTTAGATTAAACAAAAATTAATTACGAATCGGTCCCAATCACGCTTTCGCTTTACGGAATTACGAAATTCCAATCTTTCAGGTTCTTAATACTTAATGGACTTAATTCAATTTTCCTGAGGATTCGATACTCGGAATACTTTTCGTTTTATATTACTTGAGGCCCGTGCACTTCGCGATGATCAAGTTTTTGGCGTCGTTGCCGGGGAAAATTGTTATTTTTTCATTAATATTGAGAATTAAGTGTTTGATTTTAATTTAAAATTTTATTTTTCGGAAATTTAAATTTTTTTAGTTTAAGAAGTGTGGAAAAATTTAAGGAGCCATAAGGTGGATAATTGTTTCTTTGAGATTTAATTATGGCAGATCAAGAAGACAAACCAATCCGAGATTATTTTTTGCCTGAATTTCCATTGAACTATTATGGAATAGCTTATGAGCCGATTGTTGCTGAAAATTTTGAGCTCAAGGCCAGCCTCATTCAAATGGTAAGAGAAAATGCTTTCAAAGGCTATCCATCAGAGGATCCACACAATCACCTTAGATCATTTTTGGATATCGATAGGAGGAGTTAGCCCTGACGCTATTCATTTACAGTTATTTCCATTTTCTTTACAAGATAGGGCTAGAGATTGGTTAGACTTGTTAACCTCAAATAGCATTCTTAGTTGGAATGATTTAGTTAAAGCTTTCCTTACAAAATTTTTCCCACTAGCTAAAATTACCAAGCTTAGGACTGAAATTGGAATGTTTAAACAATTAGAAGAAGAGCAACTGTATGAAGGTTGGGAAAGATATAAGGACATGTTGAGAAAATTCCCACAACATGGATACCATGATTGGCTTCAGATACAACTTTTCTATGATGGGTTAAATAGGAATTTTAAGACAATTCTTGACATTGCGGCTGAAGGAAACTTTTTAGCCAAAACTGTCAAGGATGCACGAACCCTAGTAGAAGAGTTGGCCTTGACAAGTCGCCAATGGTAGTGTGAGCAACCAGAGTCCAAACCTAAGGGGAAACCTTGTGAGAATGATGAGGTGAGTGCTTTAAAGTTTCAAGTCGAAGTTCTAACAAAGGCTCTAAACAAGCTCACATGATCAGAAGTTCCAAGTTTACCTAAAGCTGAAGTAAAAGTGGAGCCTAAACCTGAGGAAATAATTCAAGAGAAGAAAAACCCTTTGGAAGAAATGCTAGGAAACTTCATAAATGAGACTAGGGATTTGACAGTAAATATGCAAGCCATAGTAGAAAAACAAGATATTGTCATTAGTAAGATGGAAGCGAAAATAGATCAGATGACAATATTCATGAAAGAGATTCAGCAAGGAAAATTATCTAATGTCTTCACCATGGACCCACAAGAACAATGCCCTGCCATATCTCTCAGAAGTGGGAACCAGTTGAAAGAAGTTGAAAGAAAAGAAGAAACAAAGCCCGACACTAGAAGGATATTGGATGAGGATGATGATCAAATCAAACGAGAGGAAGAAACAGCACAACCAGTGCCAGATAAGTCTTCTGACTCTATTCCTTTAGTTCCTAATCAGATTCCTTGCCCTCAAAGATTTCAAAAGAAAAAGTTGGATGCTGAATTTTCAAAATTTCTTGATATTTTTAAACAACTCCATATTAACATTCCTTTTGCTGATGCTTTGGAACAGATGCCACACTATGCCAAGTTTATGAAGGAAATATTATCAAAGAAAAAAAAGTTTGAAAACCATGAGACGGTGAATATGACTGCCGAGTGTAGTGCAATAATCCAGAAACATCTACCACCGAAATTGAAAGATCTAGGGAGTTTCACTCTTCCTTGTACTGTTGGTAGTTTGTTCATTAAGAAAGCTTTGTGTGACTTAGGGGCAAGTATTAACCTAATGCCTTTCAGTGTTTACAGGAAACTTGGTTTGGGGGAATTGAAGTCAACCACAATTGTTCTGCAATTGGCAGATCGTTCGATGACATACCCTAAAGGTGTGTTAGAGGATGTTCTGGTTAACATTGACAAATTCATATTCCCTTCAGACTTTGTAGTGTTAGACATGGAAGAAGACCCCGAAGTCCCTATCATTCTTGGAAGACCATTTCTGGCAACCGCTCGTGCGCTGATTGAGGTACAGAAAGGAACCCTGACTCTCAGAGTAGAAGACGACGAGGTAGTATTCAACCTTTTTAATGCATTAAAACACCCAGAGGAGGTTAGTTCTTGCTTTTCAATTGATTCGGTTGACACTATTATCGATGCATGTGTAGAATCAGAGTCTCCAGTTGATCATTATGAAATAAGCATGCCTGATGTGTTTGGAGATGAATTAATAGATGTTAATCAGGAGAGTGCTTTATTTTATAATGAATTTGATGAATCTTTAGGAAGGGAAGAGAAATTATCATTAGATATTTGTGCTCAAGTTGATACCCCTTCCCTTGAATTAAAACAATTACCTGCTCACCTACGTTATGTTTTCTTAGGAGAATCTTCTACTTTTCCTGTTATCATATCTGCTGATTTAAATAAAGTAGAAGAGGAAAAATTGTTGGATGTTTTGAAAAAGCATAACTCTGCCATAGGTTGGTCTATTAGTGATATTAAGGGTATTAGTCCTTCTATTGTCATGCATAAAATTTTAATGGAAGATACCTTTAATCCCACAGTAGAACACCAAAGAAGATTAAATCCAGCAATGAAGGAAGTGGTAAAAGCCGAGGTGTTAAAATTGTTAAATGCAGGGATTATATATGTTATATCTGACAACCCTTGGGTAAGTCCTGTTCAAGTAGTGCCTAAGAAAGGAGGAATGACTGTTATAAAAAATGAGAAAAATGAATCAATATCTACTAGGGCAGTCACTCGTTGGCGTTTGTGTATTGATTATAGGAAGTTAAATAAAGCCACCAGAAAAGATCACTTCCCTCTCCCTTTTATCGATCAAATGCTTGATAGGTTAGCTGGGTATCCGTACTATTGTTTTCTGGATGGTTATTCAGGCTATAATCAAATTGCAATTGCGCCAGAAGACCAAAAGAAAACAACATTCACGTGTCCCTATGGTACCTATGCTTTCCGGCATATGCCATTTGGACTGTGTAATGCTCCGGCTACCTTCCAGCGTTGTATGATGGCCATATTTGCAGACTTTGTAGAAGAGATTATGGAGGTTTTTATGGATGATTTTTCTGTTTTCGATTCATCATTTGATAACTGTTTGCATAATCTCTCTCGTGTTTACAAAGATGCCAAGAAACTAACCTTGTTTTAAACTGGGAAAAATGCCATTTTATGGTAAAAGAGGGTATAGTTTTAGGCCACAAGGTGTCTGAAAGAGGTTTGGAGGTAGATAGGGCCAAAATTTCTGCTATAGAGCAATTACCCCACCCATCAATGTTAAGGGAGTTCGTAGTTTCTTAGGTCACGCAGGGTTTTATAGGCGTTTCATAAAAGATTTTTCAAAAATTGCTAAACCCCTGTGTAATTTGCTTGAAAAGGATGCTCCGTTTGTGTTTTCAAAAGATTGTTTGCAAGCATTTAATGTTTTAAAAGAAAAGTTGATTTCTGCCCCTATCGTTGTTGTGCCAGATTGGAGTCAACCCTTTGAGATCATGTGCAATGCTAGTGACTATGCTTTAGGAGCTGTCTTAGGGCAACGTCGAGATAAGTTCTTTAGGGCTATTTATTATGCAAGTAGAACTCTAGATAGCGCTCAGCAGAATTACACCACTACAGAAAAAGAGATGTTTGTCGTCGTGTTTGCATTTGATAAATTTAGGCCCTATTTGCTTGGTACAAAGGTTATAGTGCACATTGACCACTATGCTATTCGATATTTTAGTAGTAAGAAGGATTCCAAACCCAGACTTATAAGATGGATTCTTTTACTGCAAGAGTTTGATTATGAGATCAAGAATTGAAAAGGTTGTGAGAATGTAGTCGCAGACCATTTGTCTAGGATAGAGCATGAAAAGAATATCGCAACATTTCCTATTAAAGAAGCTTTTCCTGATGAAAGATTATATTCAGTTAAAACTTCTTTTCCTTGGCACGCTGATTTTGTGAATTTTCTTGCAGGAAAAGAAATGTCACCTGACCTAAATGCCCAGAAAAGAAAGAAGTTTCTCCATGATGTGAAATCTTACCTGTGGAATGAGCCTTACCTCTTTAAGGTTTGTTCTGATCAAATCATTCGAAGGTGCATTCCAGCAGAAGACGTAGGTAAGATTATTCATGATTATCATGCCTCTCCTTATG
Organism: Luffa aegyptiaca; assembly: GCA_017139565.1. Lineage (NCBI taxonomy): Eukaryota > Viridiplantae > Streptophyta > Magnoliopsida > Cucurbitales > Cucurbitaceae > Luffa > Luffa aegyptiaca. The sequence goes on along the minus strand of CM029400.1, from coordinate 20,851,189 downwards.
GTGGTCATTTTGGACCAACTCGTACTACAGCAAAGGTACTTCAATCTGGTTTTTATTGGCCTACTTTATTTAAAGATTGTTATACCTTTGTGAAAACATGTGATAGATGCCAAAGGACGGGTAATATTTCTAGACGTCATGAAATGCCCCTAACCCCTATTCTTGAAGTAAAACTTTTTGATGTGTGGGGCATAGATTTTATGGGTCTTTTTCCCTCTTCCAACGGGTACTCGTACATCTTAGTTGCTGTCGATTATGTATCTAAATGGGTAGAGGCAATAGCCACTAAGACTAATGATGCACGTGTTGTGTTGCGTTTTTTGCACAAAAATATTTTCACTAGATTTGGCACACCACGGGCTATAATTAGTGATGAGGGGTCCCATTTTTGTAATAAATTGTTTGAATCATTACTTAGAAAATATGGTGTCAAGCATAAGACTTCTCTTGCTTATCATCCTCAAAATAACGGTCAAGCTAAGATTTATAACAGGGAGATAAAGCAAATCCTGGAGAAAACAGTTCGGATCAACAGGAAGGATTGGGCATTTAAGTTGGACGATGCTTTGTGGGCCTATCGGACAACTTTCAAAACTCAAATCGGTACATCCCCGTATCGATTGGTGTATGGTAAAGCTTGTCACCTGCCTGTGGAGCTCGAGCACAAAGCAAACTGGGCTATCAAGAAGTTGAACCTAGACGCAGAAAAGGCTGGGGAACATCGGCTACTACAACTCAACGAACTAGAAGAATTTAGGAGCCAGGCGTATGAGAACGCTAAGCTCTATAAAGAAAGAACAGCCAGATGGCATGATCGTTTGATCCAGAGGCGTTCTTTTGTGCCTGGACAGCAAGTTCTTCTGTTCAATTCTCGACTGCAATTGTTCCCTGGAAAATTGAAGTAAAGATGGTCCGGTCCATTCATGGTCAAGGAGGTATCCCCGTATGGTTCAATTGAGTTAATGGATAGTAGCGGGTGAACTTTTAAAGTCAATGCTCAGCGTGTAAAGCACTATTGTGGATTCAAAGAGCGGAAGGTCGAAAAAATTATTTTGACGGATCCAGGGTGACCGAGCCCCGTCTAGCTCAAGACATTAAACAAGCGCTTCTTGGGAGGCAACCCAAGTGTTTAAATTTTCTTTTTTTTGTAGATTTCATTTTTTAGTTTTAGTGTGTTGATCCTAATGCTTCCGTGTGATCGATCCTTGTGCAGGAAGCTCGTGAATTCATGCCTAGCTTCTCATTCTCTAATCGATCAACAATTCAGAATGATTTGGATTCTCTCGCATTTTTTTTCAGGGCAGTATCTATCTTTCTTTATCTGATTTTATGTTCATACATTGGGGACAATGTATATTTTAAGTTTGGGGGGGAGATTTTGCTCTGCTTAGGCTTTGCTTTAGTAATGCTATGATGAACTATTGCATGCTGATGATGATGACATCTGATGATTTGTTTTTAGCCATGAGTCTCTCTAGTTGTTACGAATATAAAAGCAGAAAGCATGTCTAAATTCAAGAAAATTTTTCTTTGATTCCCTTGCAAAGTATGACGATTCGCTTGTTTTATTTTGATTTTGAAAGCCTAGATGAAAGTTATATGCTTTAGAAGTTCGTTGTCACTCCGATAGGTGTAAAGTTTGTCTAGATAGCTTCTTGCGTAATAGTAAGTAATATTGAGCTGTGGGAAAAGATATGCTTTGCTTTGCCCTATCTATGCAAAAAAAAAAAAAAAAAATGCTAGCTAGCTGCTTGAAAAAGAAAATCATTATTTCAGCTTACAATATGCTTAAAAGTCTAGGGGTAAAAAGAGCCACCTACGGTGTGATCAGTTAGGCCAACCAATAATAAAATTCGGGTTATGGGTCTCTGCATCATAGTGTGAAAGCTAGTGCCATTAGTTTCTTCAGAATTATGGGCACCTCAGTAAGGTAGTGCTTGCTAGATAAGTATGATGGCTAAAAGGGCGAACTTTAGTGCCAGTGTAGGGGGAAGATGAATGGAGGAGTGTATAAATGATTCCGGGCTAGTAAAGATTATGATAAGGCAAATGATGAGTTGTTTTTGCAAGGGAAGATGGATTAAATTTTTAAATCTCTTGATGGTTGATTGTGCTTGCTTGTTTGTTTCAATAAGTTTGCATTTATGGCTAGTAGCATTGAGGTTAGAGTTATTAGCATGCAAGTTATGATTCATATGCATTACTTTAAGTTTGGGGGTATTTGATACCATGCAAATATGGTATCTTTTTCCTCTATATTTTGGCTAGTTTTGTGCGTTAATTGTGAGCTTTAATGTATTTTTATGTTAATTTTGTAGAAAACCGAGTTTGAGATGCAAAACCAAGAAATTTACCAATTTTGGGTATAAAAAGAAGGCTTTGGACCATAAAAGAAGAAATGAAAAGAGAATATTTGAAGTGGAGGCCCAAAAGCCCAAAAGAAATGAAGATGGAGGCTTAAATCCGCGTGTGTGGCTTCTAGAAGGCCTAGCGTCGCGACGCTATGCCTAGAGCGTCGCGACACTAGGTAGTGTAAGCAGCAAGAAATGGATGACGTCACAGCGTCGCGACGCTGTTGTCTTGTGCAGCAAGAAAAGTTCCACCCTTTCTCCTATAAATAGCCCCCTTTCCAATGGTTCAAATCATCCCATTTTGGGGAGTTCTCCCCTAGCTCGAAAGAGAGAAAAAAGAGAGTAGAGTTGTGACGAAAAGGCGGAATTGATCGAGATTCCAAGGCTCGAGAATCGAGATGATCGTGACTGGAGCTTGGGATCAACTTATCGGTTATTTCTTCCTTACTTCTTTGTAATTTCTTATTGTAGTTTGAGTTAGGCCCATGGATCAAGATCATTTGGGCAAAATTATTTCCATTTGTGAGTAGATCTTGAGACCTAGGGTCGTTATTCTAGAAAATTGGATATTGTAGCTTAATTCATTGGATATTGTAACGAAGTTCTTCATATTTCATCTATGCAATTCATGCTTAATGCTTTTAATCTCTTGATCACGGATTAATTGATATGTTGGTCTAAATTGATACTCGACAGAGAGAAGTTAGATTAGATCCAAATTGTATGGCTAACGATTGCTTGGAACACGAGAGTGAAAGAGAATTGTTAGAAATTGATAATGAAGTTGCTTAATGCCATACTATGATTAACTAAGGAAATGGACACATGAATTAGTTATGTTAGTATGAGAGGTGGAGGAACTTGAAAGAGAATTCCGCTTAAAATTACTTCTAGATTTATGAAATTGAAGATTAGTAAGTACATTCATCCAATTTATTGAGCTACAAATCCAAAAAGCTAGTTAACACCCTAGGTCAAGTCCCCTTAATAGGATATTTCCATTAATTTGCATGATTTCTTTAGTTTCTTGTGTTCGCTTTATCATTCGAGTTAGACTTCTAAATAAAATTGAACATGATGGTTCTTAATACTTAATGGACTTAATTCAATTTCCCTGAGGATTCGATACTCGGAATACTTTCTGTTTTATATTACTTGCGGCCCGTGCACTATGCGGTCATCAGTCCTATACAAAAGAGTTTGTATAAGAACGGACCGCGAAATATGTCACTTTCACTTTATAACGTCGTTTACTGTGAAACTAACTATTTTAAAGCAATGACCTAGGTACCTCGATCTTAATCCTGAGCTAACTATGAACTCCTTTTTATTCGGGATTATCCTTTGATTTGCATGGGTGAAAAGTGGCTCAACATCGCCGACTCAATAAGCCTACCATTTTGGGGATAAGACCAAGTAGATAGCTGGGGACATATTCTTGCAAGATGGAATTCACTCCTACCCGACTTTAGGGATAGTAGAGAGGTTGTTCCCTTAAGTGTCGACTCCGGAACGTGAACAAAGGTGCACCGCCCTCTCATTGGCCCGAGAGGTTTTAGGTTTAGTGGTGGGACCACAAACCAATTGTTCATTAGGGACTCAGTAGAGGCTTAAAGAACAAGAAGTGCTATAGGGGTAAAACGAACTTTAGACCTTACTATAGTCACGAACAACCTGTGAAGGTGGTGGGAAATTTAATTGCTTCTAATTATCTTGAATTAACTAAAGAATATATCGTTGTTGTGCATTAATCCAAGTATAAATTATGCACTACCAAGTAATACCTGGAGTATTCCAGGGTCGAATCCACAGGGAATAAGCGAGTAGTAAAAATATCTCAAATTATATCCTATTCTAATGATGTTGTGCTGGGGTAATAAGAATAAAATATGGATGCGACAGGATGAACATGCGATAAAGAAAAGCAATAATAATGCGATAGAAAGATATGATGGATGATGAGTTATCAAGACTTTCGCCGCAGCAACCACATGCGACAGATAAGATATTAATGTAGCGCATAACAATGAATCGATAGAATATTGATGCCTAAGCGAGAAATAAACATGTGATTCCCTTCCGGTATTACACATGCGATGAACTAAGAATATTCCTATTGCTTAGTTCATGCGTTTAATCAATTCTCTATATGCTTGCAAGTGGTTGAATTATCTCTAAAGCAACCCAAACACATTCGTGAAATATCCTAAGCGGCTGAGCTATTCCTAACACAACCAGACTACATGTAATGCATTATCTTGCTCTACTTAGATATTTTCACATGCATTACCCTTCTGGGATTTATCATGCTACTACCTCTATCAGTTGATCAGACGGATATTAGTAATGAAAGAATTATCACATCTAAGTAGAAAGCATAAATATCATTGCTTCGTTGCATTGCATACAAAAAATAATCTTAATGCCTCATGGGCGTCTAGGCTAAGCCTTGATAAAAAGAAATTAGTTCATGCTACAGCATATAATAAAACACAAAACTCTAAATTAGTTCATGCTACAACATATAATAAAACATAAAACTCTAAGAAAGACTTGGATCCTTGGATCCCTGGATGGCCATATTCCTCATCTCCCCTCTATTTATAATCCTTTCTTGCTTGGAGCCAAAGCATGTATTGCTTGGAGCCAAAGCATGTGTTGCTTGGAGCCAAAGCATGTATGTTGCTTTGGAGCCAAAGGGTATGCTTGGAGCCAAAGCATGTATGTTGCTTGGAGCCAAAGCATGTATTGCTTGGAGCCAAAGGGTGTTGCTTGGAGCCAAAGCATCATCTCATGGATAGAAACTTGCTGTAGCATCATCATGCATCCCATGCGCCAGACTGCTACAGCATCAAGCTTTCCATGCTCCAGCTGCTACAGCAACAACTTAGACTGCTACAACATCAAGCTTTCCATGCTTCAGTTGCTACAGCAACAAGCTTTCCATGCTTCAGTTGCTACAGCAACAAGCTTAGACTGCTACAGCAACAAGCTTTCCATGCGCCAGTTGCTACAGCAACAAGCTTAGACTGCTACAGCAACAAGCTTTCCATGCTTCAGCTGCTACAGCATCAAGCTTTCCATGCGCCAGCTGCTACAGCGTGTAATTGGCCAAGCTTTTCCTGATGCAACAACAAATTAGAATTAGTGCAGTTTTATATGAATTTCAAAGATAATAATCAATATGAGCACATTAATACAAATAAATCAATAGTACTGCATCTAGCATATAAATTAGTTAAAACTTGAGTATTTTCACTCTCTTGAGGCTCACAATAAGCTTAAATTAGACACCTAATAATTTGATATTTTCAAGTTATCAGAAGGGTCGACTTACTAATCATGGTTATATCAGATGGACAGAAATATATCTACAGTGAGGGGAGTTTAGCTACGGGCTATAGTGGAGTGTCCTGTTAGTTAACGAATGTTGGTTAACTAGGATTGAAAGAGTTCAACCGGTTAATCTTGGATCGTTGGAGCCCATGATCTGTAGGTCCATTAAGTCCCTCTGCTAGCTCAAACGGATTAAACCTTAGAACAGAGTGATGGAAGAATTTGAAAGCGTTCAAATTCAATTTAGGGAGATATCGTTAATTATATTCGATATAATTTAACATATAGGTTTAATTACGAATTAAAATATAATTTAAAAGAGAGTTGGAAATATTTAAATAAAATTTAAATATTACAAGTATGTATAGGATACATATTTCGGTTTGAATCTTGAATAGCGATTCATATTCGAAAAACCGGTTTTGAGAGAGAGAACGGAAATGTATTTAATTTGATAGTTTGATATCAAATTAAATCATTATAATTAATTAAAAGGTTTAATTAATTTTAAATTGAAATTGGTTTTATTTAAAATCAAATGAAAATTGTTTTCATTATCAAATTAAATTTAAAATCATTTCATGCAAAATTTCATGCTTTGCCACCAAACCCATATTATTATTCACTTTACAAAGACACAAAATTCAGCCACAAAATAAACACCTATTCTTTGGATGGTGTGGTGTCTTAATATGGTGAGCCTTGAGTGCATGAGTTCTTCTTTTAAAAGGGAATTTGAACACACAGCAAAGGCTAATGGAGGTGGCTGAAATTTTAGATGTAAAAACCACGAAAATTCTCTCCAAAAAGCATAATGTTAAAAGATCTCATACCCACGTTTTTCTCTCCCTAAATTCATCATGTTCAAGCTCCCACAAGCCCGTTCTAAGGTCGGAGAATAGCGGGGAAGATCTCAGTGGTCGTCCACGACGTATTCGTGCTGAGAATCATCCAACGAATCGCTTGAATCGAGCTCCAAAAGGTTTGTTTACGAAGCCTCTGTTTTTCGTGTTTTGGAGCATGTTTTTCCTTTATGAAATTAATGAAATCAAGAACCTAAGATCCGTAATCGCTTCCGCTCGAGTGTCGTACACTCATTCAATTCATGTGTTAGGTGCATGGTTGTTGCACGATTGTTGAATATGTTTTTATGTGTTGATTGTTCGTCTTGTAAGTGAGACATGATATTGTAGTTGAAAAGCATGATACTTGTCTTGTATATGAATGTTGTTTGATGGCTTTTCAGGTGTGAGACACTTACTCAGTACCGTGGTTTTGTACTGACCCACCACTAGGTTTTGCAAGTGATGAGATCATACTCGGACTTGGTGATGAAGAGGAGACTTGAAGAAAGAGACCATTAGATAGTAGCTATTTTATTTAGCTTTGTGCTTACATCCTTATTGGATTTTGTTAAACCAAAGTTGTTGGTTAATTGTTTCGTAGTTCTAATAGACTTAAGATTTTAGTTTCTTTTATCTAGAATTTGTTAGTTTTATTAATTGCACTTGTTACGAGATCTGACTCGTATTATAACTACTTGAGTTTTGGAGTTAGTTCTTAATCTAGTGAGTATGTTGGGTGTTTTCAATTGAAGTAGAGATTGCGATTTGGTTTTTTTTTAAGTGTGTCTTTCTGCTTTTCAAGTGTTTAAAATTTTTGGTTAACTATAGTTACGTCATTATGCTGCCGAAATTTTTGGGGCATCAATTGGACATTAGAGTGAAAGTTTAGAAATGTTCCCTAGTTTAGGTCGAGTTTTGGGGGCGTTATATAAACGTCCAGGAGATACACGATGGGGATCACATTATAACGCTCTAGTGAGGTTTATCTCAATATTCTCATCAATTTGTGATGTGCTTGAGACAATTGTAGATGATAGGTCAAATTCTGAACAACAATATAAAGCAACAGTTCTAATAATAAATCCAATTCAGTCATTTGGCTTTGTTTTTCATATGCATCTTATGAAAGCTATCTTGGGAATCACAAATGATTTGTCTCAAGCATTGTAGGGAAAAGATCAAGATATTGTGAATGCAACGAATTTGGTCACAATTTGTACAGAAATATTACAATTACTGAGAGAATCGGGTAGGGATTCATTGTTGGATGAAGTTTCAAATTTTTGTGTTAAGCATGATATTCTAATTCTTAAGATGGATGATGTGTTTTCAATTTGAGGGAGACAAAGATGAAGATCTCAAGAAATCACAAATATGCACTATTGCCGTGTTGAGGTTTTTTATACAGTTATTGATATGAACCTTCAAGAGTTGAATAATCGTTTTATTCAAAAAAGTATTGAACTGCTTCTGTGTGTGGCATGCCTCAGTCCAAGCAATTCATTTGCTACTTTTGACAGACAAAAGTTTATCCATCTGAAACTTCCCAGGCAACCACCCACACTCTTGCTTTGTCAGGGAGTGTGTGGTTAATTTAATTTAAATTAAGGAAAAAATACACTTTTAGTCCCTGAGGTTTGCGTTAAGTTTCATTTTGGTCCCTGAGTTTTCAAACTCGACAATTTAGCCCCTGAGGTTTGGATTTCGTTTCATTTTAGTCCCTCCATCCATTTTTCCTTTAAATCCTAACGGTTTGTTGATGTGGCACTTGTTTTTTATTTAAAAAAAAATTATTTTTTTAATTTTTAAAATAAAAAATATTATTAATCTAATAAAAAAAAAAATTTTCCTTCTCTCTTTCTTCTTCTTTTTCTTCTTTTTCAGCCACTTCTTTAGCCACCACCCGTCGATGACCGCCTACCACCGGCCACCGCTGCCACCACCGGAGAATTTTTTTTCTTCTTCCTTTCTTCTTCTTTTCTTTTTTCTCATTTCCCTTCTTTTCTTTCACGTTAAAAAAAACGAAGGGGGTTCGGGACTAGGACAAAGGGGGTTTTCTCCTTCGTTCCAGATCTGGAACGCCGGAGACGAGTTCCAGATCGGGAACGCGGGAGATGTGGAACAATCCATTCCAGATTTGGAAGTTCCAGTCCCAATTCGAAGGGGATTTTCCCCCTTCGTTTTTTTTAGACGTGAAAGAAACGTGGGATGGAAGAGGTCCTTGCCAGCGACGGAGAGAGAGAGACGTGGCTGATTTGATAGCAGCGAAGATGGAAAGACAGAAAGACGCGGCTCGTTCCAAATCAGGTATTCAGATGAAAAGACACTACAAACACCGATCGCATGGCTCGACCGCGACTGGCTACTTGAGTTCGTGGTGCAGCAGGCGCGTGTGCAATGGATCTAAGAGAGAGAAATCGCCAAGAGAGGGGTGACACTTGCAGTCGGCGATTTGTGATACCGACAACCGTAAGCGCACAGGTTGCAAGTAATATAAGACGATAAGTAAAACCGAATATCGTATTCCATAGGGAGTAGCATGATTTAGACAAGGAAAGATTATAACCACTAATATTGTCAAGAATGTACATTATCTAGGTAATCCAGCGCAAAGAGAAGACAAATCAAAACAAACGAAATATTAAAGTAATAAGTGATCAAGCCGATATGCAACACACTGAGGGAACACAGATAGAATGAGAGTTCAGGTATTGAAATCCAATATATAATCTAGATATTTAACTACTTATTATTATGCTCACTAATTATAGATCTAGAATCTACTTATTAACATAGGTTCTCCTGCCGGTTTCCTCTAATTATCGTTAACTCATATTAATAACCTAAGTGTCCTTAGCACTATTAATTGGGTTAAGTCTTAAGTCCTGATTCATTTTAGATCTCTAGGCCTAACCAACTACTCTCGTTGTTACTACGAGCAGTTAAGTCTAGTCAATTGAGCTATGTCCTAACTTAGTTTCTCTCCATCAAGTTTCCACTAAGTAACAGATCAATATAAATTTGGCCAGAATTTATAAAGCATTACGACCACTCAATCAAATAATCAGTAATTGGACACAACAATAGTAGTCAAAATATCCTTCAATTATATATTCTCATTCAAGACCCGAATGTCGAGATATTAGCTATACATCGTCATATGAACAATCAAAACTTCCAGCATATACATGTGTAAACAGTAATATGAACAAGATAAAAGGTATAGAACTTATCCCGACTTCGAACCCTTGCTTACGCCTTGATCCGCCATAGGAAAGCTTCGATTGGAGTCCCATCACAAGCTCGAATCAACCCAAAAATGCTCACAAAACTCTCTAGAACATTTCTCTCAATCCCTCCCTCTAAGAGGCTCTAGGATCCTTTGGAAAATGCTCCAAATGATTGCTTGATGATTGAAAACTGAGGCCAAGGGTCCTATTTATAGTGCTCCAGCTGGCCTAGCGTCGAGACGCTGACGTCACAGCGTCTCGACGCCATGACGTCACTGTCTTATTCTTCAAGTCGTCTTAGCGTCTCGACGCCGTCCTTCGGTTTGGACTTCCTCATCTCGGTTTTTGGGTTGGTCTTGGGCCTTTCTCACCAGATTTTTGGCCTTTGGTCTTCACTTTAAAGTCCTCGAATTCTTCCTTCCCCACATGTTGTTGAAGTAAAAAAAAAAGATCTTCAAATTGCTTTTATAGTTTGTTAAATATAAAATTTGTGTATACTTTTTTGAATAAAGATCAAAATAGTCATTTTTTTATAAGTATAAACTTAATACCTTTAAAAAGAAGGCTTAGAGTTTAGGGTTTAGACTAATAATTTTTAAATGTTAATGTGTTTTCTTAAATCAAAAAATTAAAATAATATAATTAAAAAAATTATAGGAATGAAATTATAAGGTTTAGAAAAAAAAAAAAGTGAAAACAAAAGGTAAAAATTAAAATATAAATAAAAAATGAAAAAAAAAAAACCTAATATGAATAAAAAGAAAATTTTACATATTAAAAAAAGAAGTATGAATCCACTTGAAAAATAAAAAATAAAAAAGAAAGTATGAATCGCCCCTTGGAGGGACGGATTCTAATACAAACAAAAACCCAACGTTCTTTTGCCAATTTTTTTTCAAAATCTCTATGCTTTCTCAATTATTTTTTTAAATTACAATTTTAATCTAATTTACCCACTATCATTTATAAATTTAATTTTTAAGAACAAAACTGTGAAATGGTAGGACCCACCAAAATTATGATAAAAATAGACAAAAAAAAAATAGTGAATTCCACCAAATTTATGAAAAAGAAATAAATCACATGGACAGTTGTCATTTTTCAAAACATACTTTCTTTTTCGACCACTCTTGCTAGCCCATTGTAATCACAACCCTAGGGTTGCAAAACACAACCTCATGGTTTACACTCTCCAAAGGGTTAACGACAAGAGTAGTCAAAAAAAAGAAAGCTTGTTTTAAAAAATGACAATTGTCCATATTCTTTAGATAAATGACCAATCAATTTTGTGAATTTAGAAATCCGAATTATCAACTTCCGAAAATGCCCTCCATGCAAAAATATATTCAAATATTTGGAATTGTAGGGCGGTTATATAGAATTTGTGATTCAAATCAAATAAATTAAATCCTTTTGAAATTGCCTTAAAAAAAGGTGGTTGTTTATCAAGTTACAGAAATACCCCTATACTCCTAACAAAATATCTAACCGAAATTCTGAGATTAGAGAGTAGTTGTATCAAATTTAGGCTATGTTTGGGAGTGATTTTGACATGGTCAAAATCAATTTTACCAATTCCAAAATCAATTTCCTCTAAAATAAACATGTTTGGCAAATAGATAAATTGATTTTTAAAAAATTTGGAATCAATTTAAATTGATTTTTGAGAAATTTGTTGGGAGGTGATTTTTTACATGGTGATTGACCGGGAATCACCTACCAACTTTGACTTTTTTTTTTTTCTTTTTTTTGAGAAGTCCCAACTTTGGCTGCTTGTGGATTCTATTGTGAGCATTTGGTTTCTTTGCCTTTTCTTTTCCATCATTTATTATTTATTTATTATTTTTCAATAAAATTTGTTAGTATTGGTAGTTTCTAGAGACTCTTTCATAATTTCTCTTCAATTTTATTATATTCTATTACCATGAGGGGCCAATTGTGCATTTCTTGGTTTCCAAAAATGTAGATATTTCATTATAAATATATATGATTTTCCCATAAATTTGTAAGGAGTCATGACATACATGTTACCTTTTAAATGAAGTGAAAAATATATCGAACGATCTTAGTTTGTCATAATTCAAAAAGTATACGTAGAACAATTAAGATTTCATTAGTTTTCTTCTAGTTTCAACCCTATATAGTTTGTAAAATGAAAAGATTATACATGCGTCTATATAAACAATTTACGTATAATATATGTATATAGTTGATATTGACCTAATAAAACGAACATCATCTTTAAGAACTTAATTAAAGATTATATATATATATATAGAGAGAGAGAGAGAGAGATAAGGCTGAGTGTCTTATATTTTACAATAGTTTGATTTGAATGGTTCATTTAGAGAAACATGTGTAGGATATATTATATATGCAATGGGTTTACATAAGACTAAACTTCAACATCTTTATTCTATATTATTAAGTTAAATAATTTATTGAATGTAAAATGCCCTTTTAGTAATTTAGAAATTCTAAAATCACATTTGAAACCAAACATAATATTTCAAAATCGCTTTTAAATACATGAAAATCACTTTTTAAAGTCTGAAACCAAACATAAATATGATTGTATGAAAATCAATTTTATAAAATCAATTTCATAAAATCTCTTTTTCCTAAATCAATAATTCAATCATCACTTCCAAACATAGCCTAAGAGGTGGATAGGGGCCAAGTCACTAGATTAATGGAAAAGCAATATTTACCGTTTCCTTGTTCTGATTGATTTCGTATTGGCTTCATGTTGTATGATTCTTCTTGGACAAAGTTCACCAATAATGTAGTTAAAAAAACAAATGACAAAATTAGAGTAGTTTTGAAAAAAATAATTTTAATAATGCAAATAAAAAAACAAATTATAAATTTGAGGTAAGAGAGAAAAGTATTGACAAATGTAGAGTAGTCTTTGCCAGCAACAAACTCGTGTACCACGTACACGATTTAGGGTGGTCTACGTGGCGGTGAGGTGGTGAAAATCGTGGCGGTGAGGTGGTGAAAATCGTGTACATTGTACACGAGTTTGCAAAGAAATCGTGTACAATGTACACGATTTCCATATTTGGAAATCGCGTACCACGTACACGATTTCTATATTTGGAAATCGTGTACCACGTACACGATTTCCATATTTGGAAATTCCTTTTTTAATAAAAATATTTTTTTCCTTTTATATCTATAATATGTTATATATTTATGTATAATTTTGTAACTTTTCTCGCCCATTAAGGAAATAACCACTTTCTTAGTCCTCTTCCTATTTAAGAGTGGTAGAGTAAATGAATCAATGGTCAAAATTCCAATGATTTTGCTAGACAATTTTTTTTTTATACAATTAGTTTTTCTAAAATATATGGTTTTTTTTTGTATATTTATATTTTATATATTTGTCTGTGTAAAATTTAAAAAAAAAAATAAAGAGAAAATCGTATTCAACACTTAGTAACATTCAAATAAACATACTTCTAAAAAAAACATTAAAATAAACATATAGATCATATAGTGTATATACATATGTATTGCAAATTTTAAATAATATATAAAACAAATGACAAAAAAAAAAGCACATAACCAGATTTGATCCTGGAACTAGAGAATCTTTAGTAATAATTTAAGCCACTGAACCAATAGAATATTTTGAAGTATGAGTTGAGAGAAGATTTACATATGTTTACTGAACTCGTGTACATGGTACACGAGTTCCACGTGGAACTCGCGTACACCGTACGCAAGTTTTGCACGGTGGCACCAGTTGGAGACGTGGCATGTAAATCGTGTACCGTGTACACGATTTACACTCGGAATCGTGTACCTGGATCACGATTTAGAGAAAACGTGACCGATGTACACGATTTAGCTACCCCAGATTTGGAATTAGTTTCAAAACTACCCTAAATTTGTTTTTTGTTTTTTAAATTACATTATTTTTTAAAAAAATCCATTCTTCTTCTAGCTAAAGTGAATAATACTAAAAACTAGTAGCTACATACATGTCAAATTTCTTTCTTTAATCTCATTACGTCTGCCCTTGTTCCTCCAAGCGACTGTTCCACACAGCCGTCACTGCCTCGGATTCGGTGTACAACACTTGGGTCCGTTTGGAATACATTTTAATTTAAATGTTTTTCAAGAATGCATTTTTAAAAAAACATTTTGTATAAAAACTATTTAGAATTTAAACACTCATGTTTGGTTACATTTCTTCATAAGTGTTTTAATACAAGTTATTGTATGCTTAAAAAGTCTTTTAAAAAAAGTTGGTTTCAAGTATTTCTCTCAAAATGGTTTATTTATCAATCTCATTTTCTAATAAGTCATTTTTAGTGGTTGTCAAACACTAAATTTTTTTTCAAAATGATTTATTTTTAAAATTAAACATTTGAAAAGTTAAACCAAACACACCATTGGCAGTGTAGGTTGCTCAGCCTCCGTAGGCGGGGATGGATTGGGTACTAATTTCTACGCTTGATTACTATTGTTTCTCGGTTTGAGTTTTGAGCGTGCTGCAAGTGCATGTTTTTGCTTCTTCTTCTCTGCCTCTACAAATTTATTAAGTACTAGTCTTTAATATGTGTATTGCACGTGATATTTCTTTTTGTGCTATTATCATTTATAATGAATTTGTTTTAAAAGTTAAATAATGTTGTGATTGATTCACAGAAGAAAAGAAGTTAAATATTATAATCAATTTCAATAAAATAATTTAAATGCTTTCAATTTCAATTTCATAAAATATATGAATTAAGGTTTTTTCGGTACAGTTAAAGAAACACAATGAATTGAAAACTTTTTTTTTCATAAAATATAGACCAATATGGTAAAAAAAAACGATACTATACCAATATTTAAAAAAAATACTGTACCAATACTATACCTTTATGATGTAAAAAATTGTACTATAAAGATATATGATTTATGAGGTTTAACTAAACCATTGAGACTGAATTGAAAACTTTTAAAACTTGAGGTACCAAATTGAAACTAAACCAGGGACTAAATGAATATTTTTTAAACGATAAGAACCAAATTAGAACTACATACCAGACATACATAAATTTATTGAAAAAATATTATAAAGATAAGATATTTATTGGCAACTACAAAGGACAATCCAAGAAAACTAAAGAAACAACATTAAATGATGATTATTCATATATATACAGTAAGACCATTAAATATGAGAAAATGAAAATCGATCATTTTTAAAATATTGTGTTTTGATTATTGTGTTTTAAAGAAAATAAGAAATCCACACTTAGACTATATTTAAAGAAAAAAAATGAAAAGGTGTGACTTTAGAATAAATATTATATTTATGCTCTTTTTAAAGAAAATTTTCTAAAACAAATATATTTAAGTAAAAATTAAAAATGATTTATATATTTATATTTTTCAATGTTTTGTAAAAGTTTAAACATTCTTTACCTACACAATAGAGAAGAAAAAACATAATATAACTAAAAATAAAATATGTAAATTGTAAGTATGACAGATCTTCAAAATTTTAGAAACAAAATAATTGTGAAGAAGAAAAATCATGGTGTATATATATTGTATAATTATTTAAAAGAATAAACTTACCTTTCACCAATGTTGAACGCTGCTAAACAACACTATTTGAAAAAATTAGAATGGTTAGTGCTTTATTGCATATTTAAAGAAGCCTAAAAAAATATAAAAATCTTTACAGAGAAAATCATAAAAACTAAGAAGATAAAAAATGATCTCCGGGTTGTTGCTCGAAAAGAGTGGAAGAGAGCCTTTTATAGTGGTAGGAAATGAAAGGGTTACAACACCTTTTAAGATTCTAAAACTTTTGAACTTCTCTAATTGAATATAATTAAATGATAATAAATAAATAAAAAAAAGTTAATGAACTTATTATTAAAACGAAAAGCCACTGTAAAAGAATTGCCGTAACAACAAAATTAAATGTATTTGGATTATTGGAACAACAAATGTACAGTGAAGAAGTCCTTTTTTAATAATTGATTCTTTTAATTGAATTGGTATCTAGAAAATATTGTTGTTCTGTAAAAGAAGTCTTTTTTTTTTTTTTTTTGAAAAGAAGAAGTCATTTTTTTAACCTTTGAATTGGTATTTAATTATAAAATATTAAAAAGTCACTAATTCAAAAAAACATACCTATAAAACAAAAAGTCACATGCATGCATTTTCCTTAAAATTATTATCCATTAATTAATATTAAATTATTTTAATTATAATTTATAATGACACAATGTATTAACAGCCACATATTATACTAAATTAAAGGTATATTAGGTATTTAATGAAAACTAAAGGATAATATTGTCCAAAATAAGTTTCTTCCACATTCGTACTTTTATATATATTATAGATTATAGATAAATAGATTATAGATTATAGATATATATATTATAGATTATAGATATAGATTTGTGTCTATTCATCACAAGTTTTTATAAATTCATATCAAACTTTGTTATCGAAATTACTATTTTTAAATATTCTTTATTTTCGAATCTAAGAATATGTATCCAATTATCGTTCTAATCATTAATCAATTAGATTAAAATTTTAATTATTTTGTATTTGCAATTTTTTTGTTGACTAACAATCTGATTTGTGGTGAATTGATTTTATTTGATTCGTTGGGGAGAAGATTTGAGTTCGAATTTGGTTCGATCTCGTGGAGGAAAAAAATTTGGGTTTGAATTTAATTGTGAAAGATAATCTTTTTTGGAGAGAAACCAAAATTTATTTTAATAATTTAAGATTAAATTAGTAGGAGGAATTGTTTAGGTACACCTTCCTTAATTTCAAGATGAAAGAGATTGGATTGAAATTTCAGATGATGTAAAACCAAAAATCCGACAACACAATTTGACTATTTTTTCACCCAATTTTTTTTTTTTTCTATATTTCTAAACCCTTTTTTTTTTTTTTTTTTTTTTACCATTTACCAGGAATACTCAATCCAAAACCACCCCCACCAAACACAAATGATCACCTTAACATTGGTAACACAATTAAAAACAAATTGTGAAAAAAATGAGAACGCAAGTTGCCTTTGCCAATCCTATAATAATTTGGGGACAAAAAAAGAAAAAAAAGAAAAAAAAGAAAAAAAAAAAAAAACCAAGCTCAACTAACAAAGAAAGAAGATAGAGTTGTATGAATGAAATTGCACAAAACATGATCTCTCTCTCAAAATAAGCCATAACAGTATATTCCTTCACTTTCTTGTACAACTCTCCCATGCCAATTGCCAACATAAACTTCTTGGTCTAAAGCAGCAGCTTCCCTGAATGTACAGCTTCTACCATTTCAAGTAAACAACAAATGAAGAGATGCTATTACAAAAGCATGCCATGAAGAGATCTTTATCACCTTTGAGGGCTTTAACTGTATGACACAATAAATGGGAGGATCGTTGACATGAAATCTTCATATGTAAGCGTCGCTGAACCCGTGTAGTGTCTATCCTTCTCCTTGAATTTCTCTGTCAAGCCCTGAAATTTTTTGCAAGCACTGGTTTAGAAATGATGTTACGCTTGAAAGCATACGGTAAGCTTCTCACGGCCATGAACAAAATACTTGCAGTTTTACTTAAAGAGGCGTACTCCGTGCCTCCGAGGCATTGGTTCACACATATAAAGCTACATTTGATTACTTCAACAAGATCTCACTACAGTATTATATGGTGGAGTAAACGTGATGATATTAGAGGGAACCGTCTTTCAAGAATAGGGAGTAAAAGTTCTGAAGACTGAAATCTCACCTTTACTATCATGCCACATCTGCAAAGAAAGAAAACAATACCGGAAAGGTAAGTATCAAAGGCTTTTTTGGCATATAAAACGCTATAAGAATTCAACTATTTTGGAACACTTACTCCACAAAACTGTCAAAATCAAATTCAACTCGACGGCCACTTCGATCATCGTATAGTGAAACTAGAAGTTGAAGGACTGAAGATGGAACTACATAGCCAAGACCATAGAGTGCATCCCTCATTTCCAACGCATCAATTCTCCCACTTCTATCTCTATCATATCTCTCAAATGTGCCCTGCAAATTAGATATTCATTCTTAGTCTCATAGGCCACAAAATTGATTAACATGAACGAATAAATTACCAAAGAGAGAGAGAGAGAGAATCATTTTTCAATGGGAAAAGGCAAACAAAACTAGAACGTGTTCTATACCACAACCTGGAAATGTCCTGATAAGGATGTTCTATATGAAAATGCCAATCGACTCTGAATTATTAAATTAAAAGGTTGCTTTGTTGTTTAACTTTTTGTTTTCTTCTTATCTAACCTTTTTCTCCAAACCTCTAGAAAACCTTATCCTGAAAAGATCCTTAAAATTTGAAAAGGAACCATCAAGTGAAGAGGAGTGATACACGTTGCATGTGCTCCTTTATTGTTCTGCAAGTAGCTATAGAAGCAAGAGAGATTTTCTTTCTGAATGAAAGAACAAAATGCAGAATAAACCAAGCTTTGGACTAAGATATTATATACGTTTTTAGAAACCCTTTACAGATATTACACGCACATCGGATGGATTCAACATATTGGATCAACTAAATCTTAATGTGGTTTTAAATTCAAATACTTCATCTCAAGCTACTGATCAGCATGAAACCCAGCAATTCTTTTTCCATACTACAGTTCATAATGAAACTTGAAACCAATTATGTAAGTTTTATTCTCATTGCCACCATCTTCCTGTGAAAAGTTTCAGCAAAAGCAGATAAATTATGAGAGCAAAATGAAGAAGAAGAAGAAGAAAGAGGGTAACCACACAATAGCAACATTACTTACACGCCATTGGCCAAGACAGTTCCACAAAGCTGTAAACTCATTAGGCCCTGCAAAAGCCAATTCAGACACACATTGTTAAGTGCAAAGGCATCAGCAAGCTCGGTTAATGCTTGAGTATATTAAAAGTAAGCAAAACACAATTGGCCTAAAACCACATGATGAACCCAGCTACATGTATTAGTATTCAAATTTAACAACAAACATGTCTTTTCATTTTCAATTTCCCTTCTTCACTTTCCCTTTTCATGTAGTTTGGTAAAAGTCAAACAAGAAAATCATTGCGTATTCAACTTGGCCACAAACTCAACCACGAGGCAACAGTTTCTCTGCACGATTGGCATTCTTTTGAAAGAGAAAGGACCAGAAGACGAAACGGCCCTTTTAGCTTCCAAAAACGGCAACCAACAAGCGGGAAATAGACAGAGATTAAAGTCTAAAAAACGATTCTAACCGATCATGATTGCAAAATTTCGAAACTCATGATTGTACCCATTTTCCACATTAAACCAAAGGGATTAAAG
Source organism: Luffa aegyptiaca (assembly GCA_017139565.1). Taxonomy (NCBI): domain Eukaryota; kingdom Viridiplantae; phylum Streptophyta; class Magnoliopsida; order Cucurbitales; family Cucurbitaceae; genus Luffa; species Luffa aegyptiaca. The sequence goes on along the minus strand of CM029400.1, from coordinate 20,832,093 downwards.
GAGAAAAAAAAAAAAAAAAAAAAAAGAAGAAACTCACCCATTCTGAAGGAATCAACCGGATTTCGGAACAAGAAAATGAGCAAACGAACGGTCCTAAGACTAAACCTATGGTACCCAGAAGAAAGGGCTTGCTGCAATTCATTCTCATCGATGAATCCACTTCCATCCCTATCCACCATTTGAAAGCTCCTAATTACCTCAGGGCTTGTCCCCGGTGGAAAGCCGTAAGACCCATATGAAGAAACCCCTCCATAATTAGGCCCATAAGGCTGCGGGCGATGCTGTTCAGAGTTATACGGCGAAGCGGTCCCATGAGAATGTTCATGGCCGTGGGTTTCCGGCGCCGACGGTGCAGATGGAGCAGATGGGGCGGACGGTGCAGATGGAGCATGGGAATGGGAATGGGAATTGGAATTGGAATTGGAATTGGAACTGGAACTGGAACTGGAATAGGAAGTGAATCTACCAAAGAAGGACGCCATTGACGGCCAAAAAGAAGAGAGAAAAAGAAAGAAACAGAAGATGGGTTATAAAATTGGGATCGGAAAGAGCAACGAATGAAGAGGGGGATTCGAATCTGGGAGGTTCTGTCAGGATAAAACGGTGGCGAGAAAGCAACTTTCGTTTCGGCTCAGATTCTGTGTGGGATTTAAAAGGAAGAGAAGGAAAAAGAGGAAGAGAAAAGATAAAAATGATGATGCAACAGAGGAAGTAAAAGGGAAATTACGGACGAATTGTGTTACGCCACACGCGGTTGCTTAGCTTCAATGGAAGATGATATCGCGGATTTTGGGTATTCGTTTCGCGTCCATTTCTTCAAATCTTCGTCTTCATGACGACGGAAATAGAACTAAAAAACGTGTTTTACAATTAGAGAGCAACAATTCAAGACAGAATGGGCCCTAGGGGACATTTTTTATTAATATTAAGATTTTTAAAATTTATTATTGAAATATTGTTGTTTTGAAACTTTTTATTAAAATATTGTAGTTTTAAATTTTCGGTCAAGAGACGACCTTGGAACACATATCACATAGTGACAATAAATTTAATAAAAGAAAAGAAAAATTCGCAGAGGTCGTCTTTTCAAGAGACGACCTCTGCACGCTTAAACAACAATTGTAGTGTTGCCCATGTGGTGTAGGTGTGACTTTGTTTTCTCTCCTTTCCAGGTTCAAATCTTAGTGGCTGCAAACATTAAATTTCTTTTTTTTTTTTTTTTTGTTTCAAGTTTTTTTTAAACAAAATCTCAGCAGTTTTTTATTTTTATTATTTTTTTCGTGCATTTCTTCGTATTTTTATTTTGAATTATAAAATTATTATAACAAACTTTTTAATTTAGCTAATTGAGATAAAATATAAATAAAAACGAGAAATATGACAAATAAATCAAATTGTTATTATCTTTATACCAATAACAACCGCTTCAATGAAGAGTGAAAAAAGAAAATGTGTATTTTATATATTAAATTAATTTATTGGTATAAAGATAACAACAATTTGATTTATTTGTTATATTTTTTATTTTTATTTTTATTTTATCTCAATTAGCTAAATTAAAAAGTTGAAATTAATTTATTGGTATAAAGATAACAACAATTTGATTTATTTTTCATATTTCTCGTTTTTATTTATATTTTATCTCAATTAGCTAAATTAAAAAGTTGGTTATAATAATTTTATAATTCAAAATAAAAATATAAAGAAATTGTGCACTTTATACCTTAAATTAAATTGTTGATTCTTAAGTTTGTTTAAAACTTTAAATTTCAAAGAAAAGTGAAACAAGAAAAAAGAAAATAAAAACCGCTGATATTTTTAGAAATAAAAAACTAGAAACGAAACAAATAATAAAAATAAAAAACTGTTGAGATTTTTTTTAAAAAAACTTGAAACAAAAAAAAAAAAAAGAAATTAAACGTTTGCAGCCGCTAAGATTCAAACTTGGGAAGGAAAGAAAGCAAGGTCACACCTACACCACGTGGGCAACACTACAATTGTTGTTTAAACGTGCAGAGGTCGTGTCTTGAAGAGACGACCTCTGCGAATTTTTCTTTTTTTTTTATTAAATTTATTGTCACGTCAGACAAGCAACACGTGTACCAAGGTCGTCTCTTGAAGAGACGATCTTTGACTGAAAATTTAAAACTACAATATTTTAATAAAAAGTTTCAAAACAACAATATTTCAATAATAAGTTTTAAAAATTACAATATTAATAAAAAATGTCTGGGCCCCAGGCGTTGTTGGTTTTTTTTTTCTTTTCTTTTTTCTTTTCACCAGCTAAATTGCTTCTCTGTTTCGAGGTTAAATTAGAATGAAAAATTACAAAGGCTAAATTATAAAAAATACCCCTGAACTATGGGGTTTGTTTCAAAAATGCCCCTGAACTTTGAAAAGTTTCAAAAATACCCCTGAACTTTGAAAAATGTTTCAAAAATACCCTTGTTGTTAATTTTTTTGATGGAAACCGTTAAAGTTTCAGTTTCAAAAATACCCTTGAACTTTCAAAAAAATTAAAATAATATCTTTATTGAAAAATGTTTCTTCTTTTTTCCTCCTCTCACCGTAAATTCTAACGATTTCCATCCAAAAATTAACGGCAAGGGTATTTTTAAAACATTTTTCAAAGTTCAGGGGTATTTTTGAAACTTTTCAAAGTTCAGAGACATTTTTGAAACAAACCTCATAGTTCAGGGGTATTTTATATAATTTAGCCAAATACAAATTTACTATCTCTTTTTTTTTTTTTGCACAACAAATTTACTATCTCAACCTTTAGGTTGTTCTCTATTTAGTTTGTAAACTTCAAAAAATATATAATAGATATTTATTAAATTTGTGTTTAATAAATTCCAACATATTCAAAAATTTTAAAAATTAATTGATGTATTAGTCATAAAATTGAACCATATAATTTCAAACATTCAATTTTGTGTCTAATAATTTCGTGAGTTTTAAAAAACAAAATTACAAGTTTGAGGGTTTATTAGATACTTTAGACATTTTTTAAAGTTTAATGACCAGATAAATATAAATCTAAAAATTTAAGGACTAACTTGTTATGTAACCATAAGAAAATTATATAGTTTCAATTGGTTCATATGGTTTTTAAAATTTCAATTTAATTCTTATTTATTTTGGTTTAGTTTTATTTGTTTATTTATTTATTTTTTTTTTGGTCTCTATGATTTTCAAAGTTTCAATATGGTTCTTAAATAATGTAGTCAAACCTTACAAATTGTTTTTATTGTTACTATATTAATACAACTTTTTTTAGTTGACAACGAGTGATGTGCAATTTTCACTACCGCAAGTGTATGAGTCAAGTTTTAATATAGTCATTCGTGAAATACGAGTGTCGTCCTCAGGATTGGGTTTCTAGTTAATTAACTACCATGATTACTCTAATTCGATTTTATTTAGAGACAAGAATGTGATGCAAACAATGAATTAAAGAAAGCTATAAGCGATGGAAATTCAAATGGAGGAAAACTCTTAGGTAATTGACTATAAGCGATGGAAACTCAAATGGAGGAAAACTCTTAGGTAATTGACTTCACCTATTGAGGTTGTGAATTAATTACTTGGATTAATTAACATGCTAAGATTCATAAATCAAGGATACACTCATCTCATATTTATCTCTCCCGAGCATAAATAATTCTCTAGCATACAATGAATTCAATATCCCATTAACATGCAAGGCCTTAAGTCTAATCCTTTTAACGATTTCTAAGACTATCCTAAATCTCCCGATCTTAGGACTATCCTAGTTATGCACAACAAGTTCTAGGTTAAACCCCCTCTCCCGAGCAAGATTTAGAGAAAACATTATTCAATTCATGACCAATAAATTGAAAGCATTAAGTAAAGACTATGCATAAATGAAATCAAAACATACATCCAAGAATAATCCACAACGCCCAAAGGGCTACACCAATCCCTAAGAATTAAAAGTCTAGCCACTCATGATCCACGTTACAATATGAGCTAGAAACAATAAAAATCATAACAACAACTAAAGAATAGATAAAGAAGGATAAAAAATCTAGTCTCGTCGATGTTGCACGTCCTCGTCACGATCTCCACGAGCTAAAGCCTTGAATCTCGCTCCTCCTCTTTTCTCCAGCTCCCACAAAAGGTCCTTAGTCGAAATTAGGGTTGAAAGACTCCAAATTGAACTCCTTTTGGTCGTGCAAGATCATATTCTATTTATAGGAAAAATAAGGGCATCGTCGAGATGCTAGGGGACAGCGTCTCGACGCTGTCTTCTCAGGAAAAATGGCTTGGTAAACGTTTGTAGCAACATCGAGACGCCAAAAGGCAATGTCTCGACGTTGAGCTCTCGGTAATTCTAGCTGCTGCAAACTTTCTTTTAAAACTTCTTCCATTCCTTTGCTGCTTTTTAGGTCCCGATCATTTGAACAACTTCCAATTGCTCCAATTTGCCCCAATACTTGAATTCCTACAAAACAAACATAAAACATATAAAAAAGGTCAAATGATTCTCAAAGACTAACTAAAATATAGCGGGAAAAATAGCTCATTTTGTGAGCTATCACACACCCCCAAACTTAAGCTTTTGCTAGTCCTCGAGCAAACTAAAAATCAGACATAGGTTGTAAATGGATGCAAAAAAATAACTCAATCCTCAAGCCTCAAAAGTCAATTAGCAAGCAATTAAGAGACATGCACATAAGGCCTAATGGAGGAGACAAACCAAAATTTTTCCAAAGTTCTCTTGCATACGAGAGATCTAACTTAGATTAGAATGGACTCTACTAGCTCGGGATTGGATTAAAAAGCTCTCAACTCATCTTCCCTCTACACTGACACTAAGGATTTACTAATGAGCCAATGGAACAAATTAGTTTGTTTTACTTCATACCTAGGTACTTTAAATTAAAATTGAATTAAACATTTATAAGTGGCACTAGCTTTCACACACCTATTGTAGGGACCCTAAACCCGAGTTTAACCCTTGGTTGGTCTAACTGATTGTTGCAATTCTAGAGTGGTTAACAATATGAGATAAATTGACTCCAAAATACTATGCAAGTGCACATAATCCGCAGCAAGTGATAAGTAATTTATCGTATCCACAAGGTCTTGAACAATCTCACTTTACCTATTTTCTTTAATCTTTTTAGTGATTTCAAAGTAGAATAATTGATTGGGTTTTGAATAATGCTGGAACAAAAGAAATAACAGAGCAAAAATGTAAACGGATAAAGAAGACAGATTGGAAACAGACATTGGTTAAGACTTCTGTAATTGTTAAAAGATGCTCTAGCAATTCTATTGATCAGGCAATCTCTTGCAGTATTATCAACAGGATCCTCCCGAAACTCTAGATTTTTTGGAATAGGTTTCAACTCCAATGAAGTTCTACCGATCAAGCATTAAGCAACTGGCTATCCCTAGCTCAATTACTGGCGTTCACCAACACAAACGGTTTAATGTGATTACAAGCCACACAACCCTTAAATCATCCCTAAAACTAAGAGAAGTTATTCATATCGGCTGGCTAGACGGGCACAAAATAACATTAAGATCAACAAGTAATCAAGATGCTCAATAATCAATATGAATTGCTAGATTATTAAAGAATGACAATTACATAATCTCAACCAACACCTAAGTAAATTAGTCCATGCAATTGGAAACAACACATGCTACAATCTGGTTAAATGCATCCATATCTACAAACTCTACAAGAAGAAATGACCCTCCTTGAGGAAATCCGTAGATGATGGTCTTCTAAAGTCTCCAATCGTTTTCTCCTCTATTCGGCCTCCAAAGATGGAATTATCTTCGAATCATTTGGAATAATTTTGACTTGAGACGGCTGATAGCAAGGATAAATGTTGCTATTTTATCCTTAGATTTATTAGCTTTTGTATGCTTTTATTGTGTTTTTATCATATATATCTATTGATTTTTGTAATTTTTTCCCTAGGAGAATTACATGGATAATTGGAGAAAAAGAGCCCAAATTCATGGATTTCAAACCTTAAATATGAGAAAGAGCCCAAGATCCATGATATAAAGTGTTTGGGCCAAAAGAAATGAAGGAGGCCTGAAATTCCATACAAAACTGCGCCTAGATGTTTTTGGAACTAGGACAGCGTCGACGTTGTCCCGTCTTGCTGCCCAATCAGCGTCACGACGCTGTCCCTGCTGAAGGCCTATATAAAGCGCGTTTTGCCTCCTCATTTGATCATCAATCACCACTTCAATCCATTCTTTAGTCTTTTTCTAAGGCTCTTAGAGCCTCCTTGAGGGTCGAGTTGTGAGGAAAGTGTGAGATCTTGTATTAAGCATTTTTGGAGTGCTCGGGAGCTTGTAATGGAGGGGATCCAAGGCGCAAGCAAGTGGTCTTCCTACGGTTCATCTCCGAACTCTCTTAATTGTTCTTTTATGCTTATTAGTATGTATTCTTGGGAAGTTTTGATACTCATGTATAGCTAAATCCCAATTGTGGGTCTTGAAAAGAAAGATTATAATTCATTATTATCTTAATTGCTTATCTTGTGTCCATATACTGATTATTTGTGTGGATGGTCCTAATGCTCTATATAATCTGGCCAATTGTATAGTGATTAGATTCTTAATGGAAACTCGACGGAGAGAAGTTAAGATAGATCATAATCCACTCAACTAGACTTAACTACTCGTAGTGACAGCGAGAGTAGTTGGTTAGGCATAGAGACCGAAAATGAATCATGGCTAATTAATTAACGAATTTAATAGCGCTAAGGACACTTAGGTTATTAATATGAGTTAATTATATTTAGGGGAAACCGAAACGAGAACCTATGTGCTAAACGGAGATTCTAGGTTTATAATTAGTCAGACACGAGATAGGACAATTAGAATAATTAATTAGCTATAATCCGACTTTCAAGACCCCGCCTCACAATAGATTATTACTTTAATTCTTTGATTGCTTTAATTCTTGATTATTTTTATCATCATGTTAGGATCCCTAGATAATATTCTGTTATAGTATTTCTAGTGTTCGGTTTATTATCTTGCCTAATCGCTATCCTTCCTATGGAAATCGATACTCAGTATTACTGTACCGTTTTATATTACTTGGGCAACCGTATGCTTGCACGTACATCAACAAGTTTTTGACGCCGTTGCCGGGGAGGTTAGGTTTGTTTTAGGCAAAATAATTCTCTGACATTGAAAAGAACGGACTGAGTATTAATTTAGGGTGTAAATATTTTCTTTTATTCTTTTTGTGCATAGTTTTATTTTTTTTAGTTTAATTAGCTTGGGGGCATTGTATGCAAAGTGATAAGGAGGTTAATTTGTTTCCTCTAGATCTTGAGATTGACAGGACGATTAAAACTATTCGTAAAAACAAAAGATTAACGGAAACGATGACCCAGCAAGATAACGCACCCAAAGTTATTAGAGATTTTCTACAGCCAATTCTCCCAACCGAAAATTCTGGTATCATTTACACTCCTATACAAGCGAACAATTTCGAATTGAAGGCGGGACTAATTCAAATGGCAAGGGACTGTTCCTTTAAGGGACATCCTTCAGAAGACCCGCATTCCCATCTTCGTTCCTTTCTCGAGATTTGTGGGACTGTCAAGATGAACGAGGTTTCGGCAGACGCAATAAGGTGAAGGTTGTTTCCATTTTCCCTTCAAGATAAAGCCAATGATTGGTTAGAATCAATAGAACCTGGTAGCAGAAGTACCTGGGACGAGCTAGCTCAGGCGTTTCTCACAAAATTCTTCCCGCTCGCAAAGACAACCAAACTTGGAAATTGGTACTTTTAGACAACTTGACGATGAACAACTGTACGAGGCATGGGAAAGATACAAGGAGATGCTCCGAAAATGCCCGCAGCACGGTGATAGGACCAAAATAGTCCTATTTATTTGTTGTTAATCTAGACTTGCTAGGGTGCACTTTACGCTTTATTTGTCTGTTTTGTAGATAATTTGTGCATTCAGGGCATCAGGGTCGAACTACACAAATTGGAGTTAATTCGGGCAATTTAGAGAGTTTTCGAGCTTACTTGAGGGCCATGGATCTCGAGGAGGTGAGAAGACCGTGAGGATCGTGACGAGTCCGAAGAATAGTTCCAAGGAGTCAAAGGTTTGAGGCCCAAATCGAGCACGAAACGACGTGGAATGAAGTCGAAGCACGCTGAAAATAGGCACGACGTCGAGACGCTGGCCCGTTTTCAGCCCGTGGCCCATATGGCATGGCGTCGAGACGCCATGCCTAGTGTCTCGACGCCACGACAGATTTTCCTATAAATCCCCTCTTTTAATTCCGCGAAATGTATCACTTTTTAGGGTTTTATTTTTGTTCCTCCTCTCGGTTCTTTCTATCCTTCAAGACCAGAATTAAGAGGTGTAAGTTTTCCTTTTGATTTCCTTTGTATTTTCTTGTTATTGTAGCGTTGGGTCATGGGTTTTAGCCGGCTTAACTGCCGTCTAAACCCGTTAACGCCGATTGGATGATTTTTGGGTTATAGAATGTATTTCTTTGTGAGTTTCACGTTCTGAATGTCTATTTAATTTCATATTGCTATTGTATTTTGGATTTAGTTCGTATTATTTGCATGCGCAGTAGGTTAGATTGACGCCCTAACTCGCAGCTCGTATGTTAATAACTTGCTAAGAAATTGATTTCCAAGTAGCTAATGGAACATTAGTTTAATAGTTAGCGCATAGACTGATTCGTGGGCACGGGTCCCAAGAGCAGACTCTAACTTTGTTGCTTGACACGATAGGTTTAGAATCCAAAATAGTGTTAGAAGTAATCTAGGCTTAATTATTTTTAATGTCCTAATCAATCCACTAGACTTAAGGCAATTGGTTGATTGTTTAATTTGATAGTCCAATTGAATTAATTAATTAACTAATTAGTGTCTAATTCGATGGACGTTGTATGATCGGGTTAGATGGCTTAGGTGGGCTTTGGGTCTTTTTAGGGTTCAGACTAGATCGATTGGGCAATTGAGCAATTCAAGCTAGCCTTAATAGGTAGAGATTCAATGATCAAAGTAAATCATTCAACCCCAACCACTCCAATCTGTGTCGCCTAATTTAATTAACTTCCCCGTCTTTTTATGATTCTTGAAATTTAATTTCTTGTCCTTTAAATTTCTTGCTTGTTTAAATTCTTGCATTTAAAATTCTTTGCACGTTCATTTATCAAATTTTCCAATCCCCCCATTTACAGCTTTCACAACTGAAAATAAATAGAAAATAATTAACCAACCGCCACTCCCTGTGATCGACCCCGGTCACTATTTCTACAAAATTAGTTGTAGTGTCGTGGAATTATAAATTTTATTTGATTCGGACCTTCGACAAGTCCCGTCAAATTGGCGTCGTTGCCGGGGAGTGCAAACGGTTAATTATTTTCTCTTTATCTTGAGTTTTTAATTTTTAGTTTGACTTTTATTTTTCTTTGTTATGGCTGAGAGGACAAGTGCAGACAGCGAGGTAAGCAAGTTCAAATCTGAAATGTCTGAGCTTAAAGCTCTCATTAATCAGTTGGCTGCAGAAAAGGAATGCCCATCTGAACATAATACATATAAAGGATTTCCAACTATGCAAGGCCAATAGACACCAAACCATTACTTCCAGAACAATCAAAGCCTGAAAATGCAGCTTGGATCAAGTTCAGGTATTTTAGTGTTTTTGGTTAAAAATTTATCTGATGGCATTCGAGTTTTACAGGAAGGTCAACTCAAATTCCAAGAAGAGACCAGAACTGGGATGCAACAATTGAGAGCCCAAGTTTCTCAGTTGGCTGACACCGTCAGAAAGTTGGAGGCCAAAATTGACAAACTGCCTGTGCGATCTGAGATCCTAAAGAGAGAAGAAGTGTGTTCGACCACGTTAAGGAGTGGGACAATCCTGAGTCCTAGTCCACAATTCCCTTCTCCGTCTGCATCTGAAAAGAATAGAGAGGCAAAGAAGCCTGAAGAGAAGACAAGCAATGTCAACTTTCCAAAGAAGCGAGGGGTATATTTCGATCCTCCTATTGATTTTAGTTCTAATGTTCCTAAAGCTCCTTTCCCTAGCAGGTTAGCGCTACAGCCTGAACCTCCCAAGGAAAAGGAAGAAAAGGACATACTTGACCCATTCAAGAAGGTGGAGGTCAACATCCCGCTTCTGGACACCGTAAAACAGATTCCTAAGGTTGGAAAATTTCTAAAGAAATGGTGCTCCAGGAAAGGTAAGCCTGAGGTGTGTAATAATGTTTCTGCTGTCTTGAAAAAAATTACCTAATGAGTGTCTAGGCCATGGTATTTATACTTTGTCGTGCATTCTAGGGGATTTAGAAATTAAGCATGCCATGTTAGATTTAGGATCCTCTATTAATGTCATGTCTCATGCACTCGCTAATGAGTTTAATCTTTCCCATATTAAGAAAACTAGTAATTTGATTCAATTGGCAGATAGATCTTTAATTAGACCTCTAGGGTTTTGTGAAAATGTTTTAGTTAAGGTAGATGAGCTTATATTTCCTGCAGACTTCTTTATAATTGATATGCATGAAAATGGTTCGCCTAATGCAACATCTATAATTTTGGGTCGTCCATTCATGAAAACGGGCAAGGTTAAAATGAATTTAGGCAAGGGAATCATCTTTGTTGAATTTAATGGAAAAAGAAGTTGCTTTATATTTGACATTTTAGGTCACCTTAACCCTTCTCTTAACTGTTCAAATATTTCCCATAAGATACAGGTAAACAAGTACACAGCCTCTAGATCCATGAGAGTTAATGTTCTGGAGCGGGAAAATTTAGATTCCGGTTGAGTTCATGAAGGACTCCGTCGAGTTCAAGACGTTAAAAAGGCGCTTTTGGGAGGCAACCCAAAATTCTTAAGTTTCTCCTTTCTTATACTTTTTATATTTTCCCGTATCGTTGTTTGCTTTAATTTAAATCTCTATTTAATCTTTCTTTCTTCACTCTTTAATGTTGCATGTTAATTTGAAGGGAAGATTGATTAAATTTAAAAAAAAAAATCGCGATTTTTAGTCAAACCCGAGAGCCGGCGTCTCGACGCCATGCTCTCGGCGTCTCGACGCCGACGCGGAATCTGGGGTAAAAACCCCAGATTTTGACAGCTCGGGTAAAAAACCCATTGAGCCCTAGAAACTTTCCTCTCTACATTTTTCACTTCTCCCTCATTCTCCCACAAATTCCCACCAAGAATCTGAAGGATTGGAATTCCGTAATTCCGTAAAGCGAAAGCGTGATTGGGACCGATTCCTAATTAATTTTGTTTAATCTAAAATACCAATACATTGACAATAAATTTAGAACTATTCTAGATTTATATTAAGGCTAAGCATACAAAAATATTAGATCTAAATCTAATTTATATAGTAACAAATTACTTTACTCTCGTTGATGACTCAAATTAAATTCACCAACTGCTTGTGAATTAATCACGAACTAGTGCGAACACCACCACTATGGCTACACCGGTATGACTCTGAGATAGAGGCAGGAGACTGGTGGGAGTCTAGAGGAAGCCTTGAGGGGAATTCTCTGAGAGTAGGAGAATGAATAAGATGCCTTTCACCTCACCCCAGGGGTCCTATTTATAGGTAAAGGCCAAGACCTTTTTCCTAATAGGAAAAGGAAGACTTTTTCCTAATAGGAAAAGGTCTCTAATTTTAATAAATAATTAATTAATTCCATAATTAATTAATTTCCCTAATTAAATATTATATATTTAATCTTAGGGATTTTATTAAAATTAAAATTAATATGAATCCAATTCATATTAAATTTATTTGAACTCTTTCAAATATTTTCTTTCCTAATAGGAAAAGGTCTCTAATTTTAATAAATAATTAATTAATTTACCCAATTAAATATCATATATTTAATCTTAGAGATTTTATTAAAATTAAAATTAATATGAATCCAATTCATATTAAATTTATTTGAACTCTTTCAAATATTTTCTCTCAAGAATTAATTTTTGAAATTAATTAAAAAATTATATTATAAAGTTTCATAAACTTTATATTATAATGCATCAATATACATTATACGATTCTCCAAATAAATTGAACACTTTCAGTTTACAATTTATACTTAATTGCCTCAAGTCTCTTTATGAGCTACCAGTGAGACCTAATGGACCTACAGATCAGAAGCTCAAACGATATGAGACTAATTGGCCAAACTCATTAACCAAGTTTAGTCAACATTCGTTAACTGTGGGTCACTCCACTAAAGACCCACAACTGCACTCTTCTCACTGCAGAATATTTCTGTGTCCACGGATATCGACCAAGCAGTAAGTCAATCCTTCACATATGTTCGTAACACCAGTTGGGTCAAATTACCATTTTACCCCTGGGTTACTTCTGGTTCCTTAAGTACCACTGATTCCTCTAATGAACAAGTTGTTTAGGGCCCAACCACTAAACAGGAGTTCCTCTCGGGCTAAGAGAGGACGGCGCGCCTTTGTTCAAGCTCCGGAATCAGCCCTTAAGGGAACACACATCTACTTACCCCAATAGGGGAAGGAGTGAATTTCATCTTGTACTGTTATGTTCCCAGCCCCCATTCGGTCTTGCCCTGGAAATGGTAGGATTATTGAGTCGGCAAACTAGCCACTCTCACCCATATAAATCTAAGGACAATCCCTCCTGAAAGGGGTTCATAACAGACCCAGGATTGAGATTGAGTTACCTAGGTCATCCTATTGAAATAGAAACCTAAACTAGTTAACGACGTTACATCTAGTGGTTACTATTTCGCGGTCCGGTCTTATGCAAACTCATTGCATAGGATACCCCCACCCGCATGTCTCCTACATGGATGCTTTGGATTATTGCATCTGTATCGAATACAAGGTGGGCCGTATCACATAGTGTCACCAGGATAAGGTACCCAACCTTATCCCTATTCTATAGACCTTTTAGGTTGTTACTTGGACACTGATCCCCATATGTCCCCACATACTAGTCCAAGTTTCATTTAAACAACCTTGGATCTTAGTTTATTGGATTTAGGGTTTATTAATGCAAACTCGATTATTCAATAACCAAATTACTGAATTACTCAAATAACGCTTTATTGAGATCGATTAATTTGTTTCATTTACTATCTACGAGTTTTAGGGCATAAAACCCAACAACTCCCACTTGAACTAAAACTCTAGTGGACAATGTACATCAACAATCAAAATTGAATGAATAATCATTGAAGTAGGAATAGTAGTTTGTATTAATACTGTATAATACATGAAAAGTACAAATACAGATAAATACAATAAACTAGGGCATTCACAATACCCATTCCACTTCTCCCACTTGCCCTAGATTATTCTATGTACATATCTCGCAGACCTAGACCATCTAGATGACCCTCGAACACTTTAGCTGTGAGAGCCTTCGTAAATGGATCAGTAATGTTGTGCTCTGAAGCTATCTTCGTGACGATCATGTCCCCTCGTTGCACAATCTCTCTAATGAGATGATATTTGCGCTCTATGTGCTTGCCTCTCTTGTGGCTGCGAGGTTCTTTAGAATTTGCCACTGCACCACTATTATCACAATAAAGGGTGATTGGCAAGTTCATATTTGGAACAACTTCCAAATCCATCAAGAACTTCCTAAGCCATACAGCCTCCTTAGCTGCTTCACAAGCAGCGACATATTCGGCCTCCATGGTGGAGTCTGCAATATATCCTTTGCTTGATGCTACGCCAGACTATAGCTCCCCCGTTGAGGGTAAATACTGACCCTGATGTGGATTTCCTAGAATCCTTATCAGTCTGAAAGTCAGAGTCTGTGTATCTTGTAAGGATCAAATCCTTAGAGCCATACACAAGCTGATAGTCCCTCGTTATCCGAAGATACTTGAGGATGTTTTTAACTGCAGTCCAATGGTCTAACCCTGGATTGGACTGGTACCTGCTGACTATCCCAACTGCATAGCAAATGTCAGGCCTAGTACACAACATGACGTACATAAGACTGCCCACAGCTGAAGCATAAGGGATCTGTCTCATATCCTCAATTTCTTGAGGTGTCTTAGGACACTGTTCCTTAGACAAATGAACTCCATGTTGGGATTGGTGTCCTAAAACTCGTAGATAGTGAATGTTAAACAAAATTATATACTTATTCGATAAAGGCGTTATCGAGATTAATTCAGTAAAGTTATTACTGAATAAAGTAAATTGCACATTTAATAACCAAAATCCAATAAACTAAGATCCATGGCTATAGGATGAACACTTGAGCTTTATGTGGAGACATAAAAGTGGATCAAGCTCGAGTAATAGCCTAACGGTCTATAGTATAGGGATAGGGCTGGGTACCTTATTCTGGGGACACTATGAGACGCGACCCACCTTATAGATGGTATAGACGATGTGATCCTAAATCGTCCATGTAGAGACATTTGAGTGGGGGCGTCCTATGCAATGAGTTTGCATAAGACCAGGACTGAGAAATAAGTCGCTCTCGCTTTATAACACCGTTTACTGACGAGACTGACTATTTCATGTGATGACCTAGGTAACTCGATCTTAATCCTGAGCTAACTATGAACTCCTGTTTATTCGGGCTTATCCTTAGATCTGCATAGGTGAGAGTGGCTCAGTATCGCCGACTCAATAAGCCTCCCATTTCAGGGATAGGAACGGGTAGATAGCTGGGGACATAGTCGTGCGAGAAGGAATTCGCTTCTACTTGAATTAGGGATAGTAGAGAGGTTGTTCCCTTAAGTGCTGACTCCGGGGCTTGAACAAAGGGATCCCGCCCTCTCATTGGCCCGAGAGGGACTCGGTTTATTGGTTGGACCATAAACCAATTGTTCATTAGAGGATCAGTGGGACTTAAGGAACTAGAAATACTATAGGGGTAAAACGGGCTTTTGACCTAGCTATAGCTACGAACAACCTGTGAAGGATCGACTTACTGAACACGGTTAAATCAAGTGGACGGAAATATATCTATAGTGAGGGGAGTGCAACTATCGGGCTATAGTGGAGTGTCCCGGTAGTTAACAAATGTTGTCTAAGCTTAGATAATGAGATTAGTCGGTTAGCCTCGAATCGTTGGAGCCCATGATCTATAGGTCCATTAGTTCCCCCTACTAGCTCATATCGGATTAAAGCCTAGAACATATTGATAGGATTCTTTGAATCGTTCAAAATCGGGAAAAAGGGTATTATCGTAAAATTGTGTTTGACACAATTATTTAATTATGAATTAAATTAGATAATGAGAGATAAAGTATTTAAAAGGGTTTTAAATACTATAAACATGAATTAAGATTCATATATAAAGAATGCACAACATTAAGATGATTAATTTGATTAATCATACATAATTAGTGGGGCAAGCTTCAAGATTGATTGTTATAATTAATTTCAATTTAGAATTGAAATTAAAATCAATAATGCTGAATTTAGAATCTGATTTTGATTCATAATTTAGTGGAAAAAGTTGGAAATCCACTCTTGCATGAAGACACATATTGGAATTACACCACATTCATGCAATGGTGCATGTAGTGTTATTTGAACACCTAGCTTCCACTTTCTCCATTAAGACCACCATGTGTCCTGCACCTTGAAGCCCCTTCTTGCATGGATTCTCTCTATAAGTAGAGGAAGAATCAGATTGTGGAGAGATACAACTTTTACCTTAGTGTTATGCTGCTGAAATTCTTCCTCAATCACTCTCTCATCTCATATCTCCATAGAGCTTGATCCTTCAAGCATTCCCTTCCCATTCCCTATCACTATAGACTCCCACAAGTCGTTCTTGGCCCGGAGAATAGTAGGGAAGACTCTAGAGGTTGTCCAAGGAGGATTGAAGAAGAAAACACCACAAGGAGTTCCACACAAGTGAGCTACAAAAAGGTTGGTGCTCTCTAACTCTCCATTCTGTTTTCTCTAGAACCAACATGCTTTAGATGTAAAATTGATGTAGTTAGGTGCTCTCGATCTTCAATTGCTTCCGCATGTGTTATATGAACACCTTCACTCCATGCCTGAAAGGTAGTAAACCCCTCTTGGAATTCTGCATCTTATATCTAGACAACATCTTGTCTATATATGATGCTTGAGACAAGGCTAACGTTCTGTTCTTACGATTCCTGATAATTTGAATCCCTAGAACATACTGAGCTTCACCCAAATCTTTCATTTGGAACTCAGTCGATAGCCATTTTTTAATGTCAGCTCGATATTCTACATCATTCCCAATGAGTAAAATATCATCTACATACAACACCAAAAAAGCTACTAAACTGTTGATAATCCTTTTGTAAACACAAGGTTCATCAACGTTCTGGTCAAAGGCATAAGATTTGACAGCAGTGTCAAACCTTATATTCCAAGATCTGGAAGTTTGCTTCAACCCATAAATGGATCGTCTAAGCTTGCAAACTTTTTGCTCCTAACCTTGAGCAATGAACCCCTCTGGTTGAGACATAAAGATGTTCTTATCAAGATTGCTATTCAGAAAAGCAGTCTTGACGTCCATTTGCCAAATCTCATAATCATAAAACGTGGCAATGGACGAGAGAATCCTTATTGACTTTAACATGGCAACTGGGGAGAAGGTTTCCTCATAGTCCACCCCCTCCATTTGGGTATATGTTGGGGCGATTATCCGCAAGAGCACGGGTCGTCACAAGTAATAGTAAAACGGAAGAATTCTGAGTATCGAATCCACAAGGAGGCGAAGCGAAAATTAAGCAAAGCAAAAAATTCTTTGAGCACTAAAAATACTTGGGAGAAATAATATCTAGGGACCAAAACATGCAATTAAAGAGAATTTAAAATCAAAGCAATTAAGGAGAAAATTTGATCAATCAAGGAAAATAAAATATGGAGAAAGAGTTTTTAATGGGAAGCGTGGTCTTGAAAATCAATTATTATAATTATCCTATCTCTATGCCCAACTAATTATAATCCTAGAATCTCCGTTAATCACATAGGTTCTCCTGTCGGTCTCTCCTAATTGCAATTAATTCATTTTAACAACCTAAGTGTCCTTAGCGCTATTAAAATTCGTTAATTATTACGCTCTGATTCATTTTAGGAATCTAAGTTTAATCAACTAATCCCGTTGTCACGACGGGCAATTAAACTAGTTGCATGGATTACGATCTATCCTAACTTCTCTCCGTCGAGTCTCCATTAAGAATCGAATCAATACACAATTGGCCAGATTGCATACAACATTACGAGCATCCATACAAATAATTAGGAAAAATGGCAAGAGATAGGCAATTATAACAACATTTTAACTATAATTTCATTTTAAGACCCCAAATTGGGGTTTAGCTATGCATAGCTAAAATATTCACAAAATTTACAATGGAAAGCATACATATGAGCACAATAAAAGGGAAGGAATTGACTGTCGAAGACCCCGTCGCTGGCGCTTGGAGTCCCTCCGAGCACACCTTGAGCCTCCTAGAGTGCTCCCCAAAACTCCCCAAAATTTTCCCACTAAAGAACTCTAAAAAAGGCTAGAAAGCCTTGAGAGAGGCTCCAAAGGAGCCAAAGAAAGAAAGGAAAGAATGAGGGAAATGATGATTGATGATGAAAAATGGATCCAAGGGGCGCTATTTATAGGCTCGGAAATGGGGCAGCGTCGCGACGCTATTGGCACAGCGTCACGATGCTGTGACGTTATCGGCTTGCTGGCAGAAATGGGACAGCGTCTCGACGCTGTCCCTACAGCGTCTCGACGCTAGGCAAATTCCAGAACTTTCTGGTGCGGATTTGGGCTTCAATTTGGGCCTCTCTTCATTTCTTTTTGGGCCTTTTCCTCATGGTTGACTTCTTGGGCTTCCCTTTGACCCATGTATAGAAATTGGGCTTGAATGACTCCTTTTGGGCATTTTCTCCACCAAAATCCATAATTTTGCTCCTAAAGACCAATTGACAAAATATATTAAATATCTTCAATAAAAACACAATTAAAGCACTAAAAAGCTTAATATTATAGGGCTAAAATAGCGACATTTCTGCCCGCTATCACACCCCCAAACTTAAGCTTTTGCTAGTCCCGAGCAAAATAAATTCGAAAGATGCATGAAATAGAATCACTCAAGCCTCAATGATTTTGGAACTTTTAAGATAGAATGGAAAACATGCAAGTGGAATAAGCAAGCACCGCATACTCTTTGAAGAAATCTTAAAATAGTTTGAACTTAAGATGAATGAATAGCATGCTCAAGACTTATCTATTGATTCTTTTACTAACCTAGATTAGTCTTATGGCTTTCTCCATTTGTTTTCCCCCTACACTGGCTAAGAGCCCCTAATCGGTCGGAGTTCTTCTATCATGCAAAAAAAAGAAACTAGGGAGCTTGTCATTTTTCTTTTTCATGGGGAGCAAAATTCACAATTGATTTTTCACTTTCTTTTTCTTTTTCTTTTGCTACTCCCCCAAACTTGCATTTTGATAACTAATGGTACTAGCTTTCACACTACGGTACAGGGACCCTTAACCCGAATTTTATTCTCTGGTTGGCCTAACTGATCACACCACAGGTAGCTCTTTTTACCCCTAGGCTTTTCTTTTGTGCAAGCAAAAATTTTCTTTTCTTTTTTCAACAGATTTTTCTTTTCTCTCATTTTCTTTTGTTGCTTTTGCTTTTCTCTCAGCAGGCATAGCATTTTTTTTCTACCTAGCTCTTTAGAACAATCAAGCATGAACTTCCTAGTATTAGAAACTAAGCCTATCGGGGTGACAACAAACTTTAAAAATCATAATAAGAATCTAGATTTTCAAAGACGTCACTAGATAAGTCTATTGCATGCTTTAGACATCAAAACTAAGTATCAAAAAATTTTAAAATTTCACAATTTCTGCCATGCTCCCAGATTCCACAACATATAAACCATTTTCTCTCAAAACTTCTAAAATCACATCCTTGGCTATCATAGCTATCTACTCATGCATCCAACGGAATTCAAATATGCTCAACACAGCGAAAGTCTCCCCCCCAAACTTAAATTAAACATTGTCCCTAATGTTTAAAGACAATAAAGCATAAAGAGGGATACTGAGACTTCCCTGAGTTAGGAGCAATTTATCCTCTTCCTTTGGATCCAGAAAATGGGATTCTTGGAGCTTTGGGATTTGCTAAGGTGATCCTGCAAAACAAAATTGGATCACGCAGCAAGGAAAATTATTTACCGCAAAAACAACTACCTAAGCTTTAATCCTTGGGTTGCCTCCCAAGCAGCGCTTTCTTTAACGTCTTTAGCTAGACGAGGCTCGGCACGATCACGGAGGCTCGAAATAAAAGTTTTCATCATCCTCCGGGCTTTGCAGAAAATTTCGCACCGAATTGCACACTGCAAACAGGGGAGAAAAAAAACTTTCCCCTGGCCCATCGTCACTAAAGAGATTGTCGTAATAACATTTCAGAAAATATGCAACAGCATCAAATATCTTTTCTAAGTTTCTATTCACAAAACAATTGTTTAGTAAGTCATCAAGTGTTATGATATCTACCGGTCTAGGATCTAAAGGTGGCCTATCAATCATGCCAGTCCATTTATCAGATATAATATCTACATGCTCAGAAGATTCCTCAGACTCAGAATTAAAAAAATGATTCAACTAAGCTTTCATATGACTCACTCTCAGAAGAATTAAAGAATATAAGCTCCTCTGGGTCAGATTCTATACTATTATCCGCATCATTAGGACCCGAATCAAAATTATTCACACTTTCAGGGTCTGACTCTATATACTCATCTGGATCAGACTCGATAGATTCAGCATTATCATGATCAGACTCAAAATTATCATCTATCAAGTAATCATCTCCATGCAATTCATGCACATTAAGCTCATTCTCATAATCAGGCAATTCAATCTCATTATCGAAATCATCAATTTCAGGCAATTCCAATTCATTCTCAAAAGAAGGTAAGTTATCAACTGCAGACATCTCATTCTCAAAAGCAGGCAAGTCTAATTCATTTTCAAAATCAGGCAAATCTAAATCATTCGACTCATTCTCAAACAGAGGGTCATCAAAAAATGAATTATGATTGAAATTCTCATCATCCATAGGCTCCTCTCCTAATCCTAGGCCAAGATTTTACTCTACCTCTTCATCATCGTCAGTCAAGTATTCAGGACCAATAGAAAAACATGTATGCAAACTACATACAGACTCATCCTGGACAAAAATACTAAAAACGACTTTTTCATCATCAATGTTCAAGGTAAGCTTACCTGTATGCACACTAATCTCAGCTTTACCTGTAGCTAAGAAGGGTCTACCTAGAATAATGGGTACCTCTCTGTCTTCCTGCATGTCGAATACCACAAAGTCTACAGGGAAGATAAATTTATTGACCTTCACCAGCACGTCCTCCACAACACCCATTGGGTGGGTAATCGATCTATCAGCAAGCTGGAGGGTGACGTTGGTGTCTTTCATTCCTGTTAGACCAATCTTCCTGTATACAGAATAGGGCATCAAATTTATACTAGCACCTAAATCACACAAGACCCTATTGAAAGATACTTCTCCTATAATGCAGGGAACAGTAAAACTCCCTGGGTCTTTTTGTTTAGAAGGCATCTTTTCAGAAATTATGGTACTACTACTTTCAGACAATTTAAAAACTTCTTTTTTCAACAAATTTTCTTCCTAGAAAGCATTTCTTTCATGAATTTCCCATAATTAGGCATGTTATGTAAAACATCTACTAAGGGAATATTGACAGACAATTTTCTAATCATCTCTAGGAATTTTTGAAACTACTCATCTAATTTAACATTTTTAAAGCGCTGAGGAAAAGGTAACTCCATGTAGTCAAAGGTTAGACATTCGCCCCTCCGCTTGGGCGGGCTAATGTGCAAACCTTTGTCATGATGGTTGCATGGAACCACTTCTTCCTCGTTCCGCTTCTCTTCATGCCTTTCATCCTGCTTTTCATCTTTTTTCTTTCCTGCAAAAGAGTTAGAAATATTAAAATCAACAGAGTTAGGAGGATGTTGGGACCTTTCAGAGGAGGTTTTTTGTGTCTCAGCCCTTTCATCTTCATCCATGCTCTTCTCTTCTTTTTTCTTCGAACTGATCTCCAACTATCTACCACTTCTCAGTGTCACCATCTTGCACTGCTCTCCTGGGTTGGGTTCAGTGTCGCTTGGAAATTTTTCCTTCTGAAGGGCATTTACCGCTGAAGCTATCTGACCAATCTGAACTTCCATATTCTTGAGAGCTGTGTCGTGGTTATTAACTGCCGTCTGGAGATTCACATTCAACACCTTCTGTTCTTTGATAAACATGACCACCATCTCCTCCAGGTTATTCTTCTTTTTTGATGTACTGGATGATGCAAATCCTGGCGGTGGCTGCAATACGTTCTTCGTGTTCGAGTACGAGAAGTTCTCATGATTGCGCAGACTGGGGTGGTAGAAGTTCGGTATTCCTTGAGTGAATGGTCTGTTTCCCACGTACTGAACTTCTTCCACATCTTGACCTTCCTTCTTTGAATATCCTTCAGCTAAGGTGGAAATGGACTTGACCACCTCAGATGAAGTCAGTTTGTTCAGGGCATTTGTCAAAGATGCCATCTGTGCCTTCAGCGAACTTGACTCATCTAATTCATAAATGCCAGCCTTCTTGGAAATTGTTCCCCTCTCAGTCGGCCACTGGTAACTGGTTGCTGTCATTTCCTCTAGAAGATCCTTGGCTTCCGTCACTATTTTGGAAAGAAAACTCCCACCCGCTGATGTGTCTAAAACTGTCTTGGTGGAGGGATTCAGACCATTATAAAACAACTGCACCTGGAGCCAATCTGGATATCCATGCTGCGGGCATCGCCTAAGCATTTCCTTATACCTCTCCCATGCCTCGTATAGCTGCTCCTCGTCAAGCTGTCTGAATGTTCCGATTTCAGTCCGGAGCTTCGTAGTCTTGGCAGGCGGGAAAAACTTCGTCAGGAAAGCCTGGACAAGCTCGTCCCATGTGCTGATACTGCCCATCTCGACTAATTCGAGCCAATCTTTTGCCTTGTCTTGCAGAGAAAATGGGAATAACCTCAATCTTATAGCATCGACCGGAACTCCATTCATCTTTACGGTCCCGCATATTTCCAAGAATGATCTCAGATGTGAGTGTGGATCCTCAGAAGGATGTCCCTTAAAAGATTGTCGCGCGCCATCTGAATCAGTCCTGTCTTCAACTCAAAATTGGTTGCTTGGATTGGGGCATAAACGATGCCTGAGTTCTCGGTTGGGAGAACTGGCTGTAAAAAGTCTCTGATTGCCTTGGGAGCTTCATCTTGATGGGTCATTGCTTCTGTTAGTCTTTTCTCTCTACGAATAGATCTGAGTGTCCTGGTAATTTCAAGATCTAAAGGAAACAATTCAACCACCTTATGTCTTTGCATACAATACTCCCAATCAATCAAAAGAACCAAACAAAAACATAAATAAAATGATATTCACAATAATAAAAGAAAAATATTTACACCTAAATTACTATTTATCCTTTTCTTTTCGATGTCAAGAAAAATTGTTTTGCTTAAAAATCAAGCCTCCCCTGCAACGGCACCAAAAACTTGTTGGGGCGATTATCCGCAAGCGCACGGGTCGTCACAAGTAATAGTCAAACGGAAGAATTTCGAGTATCGAATCCACAGGGAGGCGAAGCGAAAATTAAGCAAAGCAAAAAATTCTTTGAGCACTAAAAATACTTGGGAGAAATAATATCTAGGGACCAAAACATGCAATTAAAAAGAATTTAAAATCAAAGCAATTAAGGAGAAAATTTGATCAATCAAGGAAAATAAAATATGGAGAAAGAGTTTTTAATGGGAAGTGGGGTCTTGAAAATCAATTATTAGCTAAACAATTATTATAATTATCCCACCTCTATGCCCAACTAATTATAATCCTAGAATCTCCGTTAATCACATAGGTTCTCCTGTCGGTCTCCCCTAATTGCAATTAATTCATTTTAACAACCTAAGTGTCCTTAGCGCTATTAAAATTCGTTAATTATTACGCTCTGATTCATTTTAGGAATCTAAGTTTAATCAACTAATCCCGTTGTCACGACGGGCAATTAAACTAGTTGCATGGATTACGATCTATCCTAACTTCTCTCCGTCGAGTCTCCATTAAGAATCGAATCAATACACAATTGGCCAGATTGCATACAGCATTACGAGCATCCATACAAATAATTAGGAAAAAGGGCAAGAGATATGCAATTATAACAACATTTTAACTATAATTTCATTTCAATACCCCAAATTGGGGTTTAGCTATACATAGCTAAAATATCCACAAAATTTACAATGGAAAGCATAAATATGAGCACAATAAAAGGGAAGGAATTGACTGTCGAAGACCCCGTCGCTGGCGCTTGGAGTCCCTCCGAGCACACCTTGAGCCTCCTAGAGTGCTCTCCAAAACTCCCCAAAATTTTCCCACTAAAGAACTCTAAAATGGCTAGAAAGCCTTGAGAGAGGCTCCAAAGGAGCAAAAGAAAGAAAGGAAAGAATGAGGGAAATGATGATTGATGATGAAAAATGGATCCAAGGGGCGCTATTTATAGGCTCGGAAATGGGGCAGTGTCGCGATGCTATTGGCACAGCGTCGCGACGCTGTGACGTCATCGACTTGCCGGCCAAGACAGCGTCTCGACGCTAGGCGAATTCCAGAACTTTCTGGTGCGGATTTGGGTTTCAATTTGGGTCTCTCTTCATTTCTTTTTGGGCCTTTTCCTCATGGTTGACTTCTTGGGCTTCCCTTTGACCAATGTATGGAAATTGGGCTTGAATGTCTCCTTTTGGGCATTTTCTCCACCAAAATCCATGATTTTGCTCCTAAAGACCAATTGACAAAATATATTAAATATCTTCAATAAAAACACAATTAAAGCACTAAAAAGCTTAATATTTTAGGGCTATAATAGCGACATTTCTGCCCGCTATCAGTATAACCCTTTGCCACCAGTCGAGCTTTGAAAGTCTGCACTTTCCCAGTTGCGTCTCGTTTTCTCTTGTAGATCAATTTGCACCCTATGGGTTTAACCCTTTCAGGTAGGTCTACAAGATCCCAAACTTGATTGAAGTACATAGACTCCATCTCTAGGTCCATAGCTTTGACCCACTGGTCATGGTCCACATCATTCATTGCCTGTCTAAAGGTCAATGGATCCTCGATTCCATCATCAGATATGACAGCTGGAGTTTCTGCTAAACCCAGATAGCGATCAGGTTGAATAACAACCCTCCCACTACGTCGAGGCATTCTCAACTGTTGAGAAGGATGTGCTTGACCAGATGTACTGGGCTCAACAACAACCCTTGTTGAAGGTCCAGCCTCATCAACAACTCTTTGTGATGAATCTGTAGCTTTACCAGAAAGTTCACTTAACACTATCTTACTGCGTGGTTGTGTTCTCGAACGTGGTCTTCTTCCAAGAAAGTAGCATTTGTTGAAACAAACACTTTATTTTCTTGTGGATCAAAGAAGTATCCACCTCTTGTTTCTTTTGGGTAGCCTACGAATAGGCATAACTTTGAACGCGAATCCAGTTTCTTTGGGTTTGCCACTAGCACATGTGCAGGGCAGCCCCAAATTCTGAAGTGACGCAAACTAGCTTTACGTCCTCTCCAGAGCTCAAATGGTGTTTCAGAAACACTTTTTAAGGGAGCTACATTCAAAATATATACTGCAGTCTCTACTGCATAACCCCAAAAAGTAGGCAGTTGAGCATAACTCATCATAGATCGAACCATGTCCAACAAGGTTCTGTTTCTCCTTTCAGATACACCATTCTGTTGAGGTGTACCTGGTGCTGAGAGTTGAGACGAGATTCCATGTTCCATCAAATAGTTCTGGAATTCTAAGTCCAAATACTCTCCACCTCGATCAGATCGAAGTGTTTTAATGGTCTTACCTAATAAGTTTTCAACTTTAGCCTTATACTCCTTGAACTTTTCAAGGACTTCAGACTTATGACTCATTAGGTATAAATAACCATACCTTGAATAATCATCTATGAAAGAGATGAAATATTCATACCCTCCTCAAGCTCTAACATTCATTGGACCATAGAGATCCGTATGTACGAGCTCTAAGGGCTCCTTGACACGATAACCTTTTCCAGTAGAAGGTCGTTTGGTCATTTTACCTTCGAGACATGACTCACATGGAGGTAAAGTACCATCTTCTAACTGGCTTAGAAGTCCGTTCTTAACCAATCTCCCAATCCTATTGAGATTTATGTGGCCAAGTCTCAAGTGCCAAAGATAGGTACTTTGAGAAACTTTTTGCCTTTTTGGTTGAGTCTCAGCTGTTTTAAACATTTGATTGTTCAAAATAGCCCTAGACTCTATTGGTCTTAAGACATACAAATTGTTCTCCATTTTTGCAGAACATATATCAGCACCCCTTTTAGTAATGAAAGCTTCATTCATAGAAAATGACACTGAATACCCTTGTTCTAGCAAACAAGAAATAGAAATCAAATTTCTTTTTATTTTGGGAACTATATATACGTTATCTAATAACATATAGCCTTCCATGGAGAAGAACATTTTAATATCTCCCACTGCTTTAGCTGAAATGAGCTCCCCAGTCCCAACTCTGAGAGTCATTTCCCCAGCATCTAACTGTTGCCAGGATCAACTCAAGTTCCGAGTCAGTTCCCAAGTAGCAGGTGTTCCGTAAACCGTCATATTAAGTACCTCCAGCCTTAGACAGAACTTCATTGGGAGAGTTCCCTTATAACCACAGTAATGTAAACTCTTTACTCTAAAGATCTAGGTGAATTAAACTCTTTTAATAAACCTAGTGATATTGCATGCTAACATTTAATTATGATTAATTCAACTCCGGTATTCCGGGTTAGTTCCCAGGTAGGAGGTGTTCCGTAAACCGTCATCTTAAGTACCCCCAGCCTTAGACAGAACTTAACCGGTGGAGTTCCCTTATAATCATAGTAATGTTTTTCCTACTTAGTCAATTAAAACTATTTTTAATTCTAAGTAAGAAAATAATTCTAATCCTATTAGAATTATAATGAGCTTATGTCTAATTAATTTTAAACATTTTAAAATTAATTCATTTTAACCTAAGGTCCTATGTTTGCATGCAACTCTTTGTTATAGGTTGACGGTTTCTAATCAATTTTATAACTTATTATAAAATTTTAATGATTAGCCCTATAACATGCTTCTATGGTGTTGGAAAAATAACAATCATATTCTAATTATTAAACACCATATTATTATGATACTGATAACGATAATATAACGATTATATTAATCTTAAGTGGTGTCATGCTTCATGCAATTTGAATTTCATTTAATTAATATCGATTATATTAATTAAACATCCACGAAATTAAATTACATGGAATTTGACATTAATATAATATCTCTTATATCAATCTAATTAATATCATGCTCAATGCTATTCCATTTTCATTTAATTAATATATATTAAATCATACATGAAAACAAGCATTGATATATATTGATTATTTTCATTCATAATATAACTAATTATATTAATTCTCATGAAAATAATCCTAAGCATGCATGCTACATTAATAAAATATAACAATTATATTTAGCTAAATTAATGTCATGCATCATGCTTCACCAATGTCATATATTTAATATAACGATTATATTAAATAACTCATGAAATTAAATTCATGCATAATTACCATACATTATAACAATTATAACATAAATATGCATGAAAACATGCTTAACCTATGGTGGGAATTTAAGCTATATGACATCCATAAAGCAAATAAATAGCAATTGAACCTGTTAATTTTGGCCCCTAGGATAAAATAAAGCATAAATTACAATAATTTTAGCTAAATTCTATCCTAAAAATCCTTCTGCAGCTCCAAATACTGGTCTAGACCGCCTGAACCGACCCGAACCACTTCGAACCAGCCACGAAAACCACGAACCGAGCCAAATTCCAGATGAACCGGACCAAATCGATCCCAACCCAGATGGACCATGCAAACCAGACCGCCAGCTACCTTGAACTGCCTGAAACATGTCTTCGCACCGCACATCGTGATAGCGTCGCGATGCTGCAGCTTCTTCTCATCGTGAATTCAACGTTTTTCATCTCATAAAAAACTTAATCTAGACCCGGACTTACAAAGGAGTCGATTTTACATAAAATACCCGAAACACCGGGCCCTTACATGATCAAATCACATAAAAAACAGTAAAATCTATGGCCGTAAAATTAACCTAAACAGTCCAATGCAAACCATACATACATTATGCATTAATCAATCCCACCAATAGCCAATGCAAATTTTAGAGAAAAAAAATTAGATCTACGATCGGCTCTGATACCAATTGAAGGATTGGAATTCCGTAATTCCGTAAAGCGGAAGCGTGATTGGGACCGATTCGTAATTAATTTTGTTTAATCTAAAATACCAATACATTGGCAATAAATTTAGAGCTATTCTAGATTTATATTAAGGCTAAGCAAACAAAAATATTAGATCTAAATCTAATTTATATAGTAACAAATTACTTTACTCTCGTTGACGACTCAGATTAAATTCACCAACTTCTTGTGAATTAATCACGAACTAGTGCGAACACCACCACTATGGCTACACCGGTATGACTCTGAGACTTCTAGAGGCAGGAGACTGGTGGGAGTCTAGAGGAAGCCTTGAGGGGAATTCTCTGAGAGTAGGAGAATGAATGGGATGTCTTTCACCCCACCCCAGGGGTCCTATTTATAGGTAAAGGCCAAGACCTTTTTCCTAATAGGAAAAGGTCTCTAATTTTAATAAATAATTAATTAATTCCATAATTAATTAATTTCCCTAATTAAATATCATATATTTAATCTTAAGGATTTTATTAAAATTAAAATTAATATGAATCCAATTCATATTAAATTTATTTGAACTCTTTCAAATATTTTCTCTCAAGAATTAATTTTTGAAATTAATTAAAAAATTATATTATAAAGTTTCATAAACTTTATATTATAATGCATCAATATACATTATATGATTCCCCAAATAAATTGAACACTTTCAATTTACAATTTATACTTAATTGCCTCAAGTCTCTTTACGAGCTACCAGTGGGACCTAATAGATCTACAGATCAGAAGCTCCAACTATACGAGACTAATTGGCCAAACTCATTAACCAAGTTTAGTCAACATTCGTTAACTGTGGGTCACTCCACTAAAGACCCACAGCTGTACTCTTCTCACTGTAGAATATTTCTGTGTCCACGGATATCGACCAAGCTGTAAGTCAATCCTTCACGTGTGTTCGTAACACCAGCTGGGTCAAATTACCGTTTTACCCCTGGGTTACCTCTGGTTCCTTAAGTACCACTGATTCCTCTAATGAACAAGTTGTTTAGGGTCCAACCACTAAACAAGAGATCCTCTAAGACTAGGAGAGGATGGCGCGCCTTTGTTCAAGCTCCGAAATCAGCCCTTAAGGGAACACACATCTACTTACCCCAATAGGGGAAGGAGTGAATTTCATCTTGTACTGTTATGTTCCCAGCCCCCATTCGGTCTTGCCCCTGAAATGGTAGAATTATTGAGTCGGCGAATTGGCCATTCTCACCCATATAAATCTAAGGACAATCCCTCCTGAAAGGGGTTCATAACAGACTCAGGATTGAGATTGAGTTACCTAGGTCATCTTATTGAAATAGAAACCTAAACTAGTTAACGGCGTTACATCTAGTGGTTACTATTTCGCGGTCCGGTCTTATGCAAACTCATTGCATAGGATACCCCACCCGCATGTCTCCTACATGGATGCTTTGGATCATTGCATCTGTATAGAATACAAGGTGGGTCGTATCACATAGTGTCACCAGGATAAGATACCTAGCCTTATCCCTATACTATAGACCTTTTAGGTTGTTACTTGGACACTGATCCCCATATTTCCCCACATACTAGTCCAAGTTTCATTTAAACAACCTTGGATCTTAGTTTATTGGATTTAGGGCTTATTAATGCAAACTCGATTATTCAATAACCAAATTACTGAATTACTCAAATAACGCTTTATTGAGATCGATTAATTTGTTTCATTTACTATCTACGAGTTTTAGAGCATAAAACCCAACAGAATCTTCATCTTTTTACAAATCATTCACGATTTCAAGCCACATTCTTCAAGATTTTCGCATTCTCATCCTTGAATCCGTGGGTTTGTTGCATTTGAGAGATTTCTTGAAGATTTTGGGCGTTTCCCATTGTTCAAGCTTGGGTAAAGCAATTTTCTCTTCTCCTTTTAGTCTTTACTTGATTTTTCCATGTTTAGATGCATTTGGTTAAGATTAGAAGTTGATTTAGCTTGATTTGAGCATGATTTTTGCCTTTTCTAGCTGAAAATCATTAAGAACATTGTTGTGGCAGTTGTCTTTTTATTGTTTGTGCAAGTTTTCTGCTATTTTTGTTGGGATTTTGCTGTTTGGCAGGTTAAATTTTGTTTATAAGGAGGAAGGGCTTTTAAGTGTTGGAGTTTTTGGACCCATTGATCTTGAATCCTTAATTTTCTTAGCTTCCAACCCATTTTAGATTTTTTTTAGGAACCCTTTTTTTTCCATTCCCTTTAGATCTTTTATACTCTTCCTACCCATTCCACCATGAGCACTGTTGGGTTTCCAGAGTGAGTAAAAAAAAAAAGATGTAAATATACTCTAGAACTCTGTGCAAGTATACACAATCCGCAGCAAGTAATAAGTATTTATCGAATCCAGGGTCTGAATTAGCTCTCACTTTATCTATTTTGTTTAGCTTTTCAATGGTTTCAAAAGTGGTTAAAATGATTGATTTTTATAGAATGTTGAAGCAAAAGAAATGACAGAACAAAAAGTAAACAAATAAGTAGACAAATTAGAAATAGGCATTGGTTAGGATTCAGTAATTGTTTCGAAAGATGCTCTAGCAATATTATTGATTATGCAAAATTCTTGCAGTCTTATTAGCAGATTCCTCCCGGAACTCTGGACTTTTTAGAATGTGTTTCAACTCCAATGATGCACTACCGATCAAGCACTAGGCAACTGGCTATCCCTAGCTCAGTCACTGGCGTTCACCAATACACAATGATCTAGTGTGATTAAATGCCACACACTTCCCAAATCATCCCTGAAACTAGGAAGTGATATTCATACCGGCTGGCCAAGCGGGCACAAAATGTAATTAAGCACAACAAAGGATCAAGATGCATCAAATCAACATATATTGCATAGAAAATTAAGCACAACAATTACATGACTCCTAACCAACACCTAAGAGATTTAGTTCATAACATTCATGTCAACACACACTACAATCTGAGTATGTGCATCCATAATTACAAAATAATACAAGAAAATACTAATTCCCTTGATCAACTTCGTAATTGATGGTCTTCTTGAAGGGAATAAAAGTCCCCACGCAGCGGAAGCGCATCGAAAGGACCTTACGCCGTATATTAATTAACATTAAAATACCGTTACGAAAAACTCAAATACACTTTAAACACACTTTAAAGTTGCTGGAAAATTGGTTTAAACATGCTGAAAAATAAATCTAAATTTATTTTCATGCTTTTCTAAAGAAAAGGGCAAGAACCGTTACAAACCTTCGTTGTAGACTTAACCGTTCTTCGCCAACGACGCTCCAACGATCGAAAACGCAGCAGCCTCCTTGTCTTATAATCGCTGGAAATTTCTTCTTGATTGACACAATAACCACAGAGGTTACACCGGTATGTCTCTAAGTCTAGGAGGCAAAAGACTTGTGGGAGTCTTTCTCTAAGAGGGAGGCTAGAGAGAATTCTAGATCTTGTCTTGTGAGTCTAAGAGCAAGAGCAGAGAGAGTCTTGGACCAATTAGGTCTAGTGTTCTATTTATAGAAGAGAGGCCATGAATAAAATATTCAATTAAATCAATCTTTTCCAAAATTGATTCAATCTCATTCCTTATTTAATCAATCCATGATCAATCAATTCCATAATTGATTAATCTTTTCCACAAATGACTAATTACTTCCATAAGTGATTAGATCATTTCCATAAATGATTAATCACTTCCTTAAGTGATTAATTATTTCCATAATTGATTAATTCCCGGTTAATGAATTCTTTAATTAATTAACCACCAATTAAATATCACATATTTAATTTCCGGCCTTGAATTAATTAATTTGCCCAAATAGATTTTAGGCCTTAAATTAATTAATTCATTATTTGAACTCTTTCAAACTTCCATAAATTTATATTAATATTTGAATTTCTTCAAATATTAATTTCTCTCATAATAATATATCAATATATATTATATTTGTTTCTCTTAGTAAATTGAACATTTTCAATTTACATTTATTGCTTAGTTGCCTCAAATTACTTTATGAGCTACCAGTGGGACCTAATGGACCTGCAGATCAGAAGCTCCAACGATATGAGATTAATTGGTCAAACTCATTAACCAAATTAATCAATATTCGTTAACTGTGTGTACATTCCACTATAGACTCACAGTTGCACTCTTCTCACTGCAGACATATTTTCTGTGTCCACGGATATAGACCAATATCGACTAGTTAGTCCTTCACGAGTGTCCGTAACACCAGCTGGGTCAAATTACCGTTTTACCCCTGGGTTACTTCTATTTCCTTAAGTACCAGTTCTCCTCTAATGAACAACCTGTTTGTGGTCCAACCATCAAACAGAAAACCCTATCATGCCATTGAGAGGGTAGGGCCCTTTGTTCAAGACTCGGAGTAACCACTTAAGGGAACACTCATCTGCTTCCCTAAAGTCGGGAAGGAGTGAATTCCATCTTGTACGATTATGTTCCCAGCTCCCCACTCGGTCTTGTCCCCAAAATGGTAGGCTTATTGAGTCGGCGTATTGGCCACTCTCACCCATGGAAATCAAAGGACAATCTCTCATGAGCAGGAGTCCATAATCAACTCAGGATTAAGACTAAGTTGTCTAGGTCGTCCTAGTGAAATAGAAAACCAACTAGTTAACGGTGTTATAACCAGTGGTTACTATTTCGCAGTCCGGTCTTATGCAAACTCATTGCATAGGATACCCCCACTCGCATGTCTCCTACACGAACGCGTTGGATCGTAGCGTTTGTATCAAATACAAAGTGGGTCGTATCCATAGTGTCACCAGGATAAGGCACCCAGTCTTATCCCTATACTATAGACCCTTTAGGCTGTTTCTTGAACAATGATCCCATATGTCGTTACATATAGTTCAAGACTCATATTACAGCCTGGGATGTCTAGTTTATTGGATTAGGGTTATTTTTAGGCAAAAACAAATATAAAATAACTAATAACATTTAATGGAAAAATATATCAATATTATTTCATTAATATATGGTCAATGGTTACATTCACTATCTACGAGTTTTAGGGCATAAAACCCAACACTTCTTGTAGTCCCTAATCTTCCTCCTCTATTCGGCTCCCAATGATGGAAATGAGAAATGATGTCTTACCCCAAGAGTGGAATGAATTTGACTTGGGCGGCTTTTCCCTTTTATAGAGTGAAGACAAGCTTGAATTAGGTTGACCTAGACACGTGGATGACTCTCCTTGCTCCATAAATCCGAGAATAGCTTAACTAATTTCAATTCATTAAATTGGCTAACGAGCTGTGACGTGGCAGTTTTGCTCCTTGCTTTGCTGAAGCACAGATTGTGCTCCCTCAAGTCGCTCAGTGATATATTCTGCACAAAATAACTTCCAAAACGTCTATTCTTCCAAATGGGTTAGAACATATAATATACATCTAAAAACAACCCTATTTAGCACAAAAGACACACAAATCACTATAGAAATATGGCCTAAATAACTCCCTTTTGGAGAGTTATCAAGCGCCAAGAGATCTAAGAGATCAACAGCTTCTTCATCCTCTGCTCCCTTTGATAGGCGTAGATTTATTAGCAAGGATGCTGAAGATGTATATAATTCTTACGTGGTAAGTAGGGGAGTGGTTCCGGAAAGAGGGTCAGTTCCAAGTGCCCAAAATCAACCTGAGCTCACCGATAGCATAGCTGAGAGAGGTTGGGGCACGTTCACTAGGCACCCCCAGGCCGCTGTAGTCCCTATCATTAGGGAATTTTACGCTAACATGACAGAAGGATCCACTACTTCCTTTGTTAGGGATAAAATGATCCCTTTCGACTAGGCCTCTATTAACCAATTCTATGGCCTTCCCAATATTGATAGGGATGGGTACAATGATTAAGCTAGTAATCACTTTAATGCCCATCAAATTATAGAGCATCTATGTAGGCCAGGGGCAACTTGGTTAATAAGAAGGGGGGAAACAATAAACTTTAAAGCCTCTGATCTGACAGTGGATAACAGAGCATGGCATAGTTTTCTGTGTGCCAAACTCTTACCTGTGATGCATCTAAGTGATGTAACAAAGGAAAGAGCAGCTCTGTTATTCTCTATAGCGACCGACCACAATATAGACGTAGGAAAAGTTATATATTCTTCCATGCGTCGGATTCGCAGAGGAACGACCACAGTAGGTCTAGGGCACCCTTCCCTCATCACAGCACTCTACAGAGCTGCTGGGGTCGTGTGGGACCCTCGTGAGGAGATTAGCCATCCTGCAGCTGCGATTGATGGGAACTTC
This sequence comes from Luffa aegyptiaca, assembly GCA_017139565.1. Taxonomy (NCBI): domain Eukaryota; kingdom Viridiplantae; phylum Streptophyta; class Magnoliopsida; order Cucurbitales; family Cucurbitaceae; genus Luffa; species Luffa aegyptiaca. Next base: position 20,798,420 of record CM029400.1, on the reverse strand, counting down.
ATCACGATTAGACTTAGGGAGCCTGGACCTAGGATAGCCCACCCACCACCTCCACCCCAACGGGATGAACCAGAAGAGGAGCCCCAAGCTCAGGGAGGGCAGCCCCACTCGATCCTCCTCCTCTAATGCTTGAGTCGTTAGATGAGGGGATGAATCAGATGAGACTTGAGCAGTTGCGCTATAATGAGAGCCAACAGCGTAGGGAGGGTAGACACTCCAGACGGACTGAGGACCGGTTCGCTTATATTCGAGAGTATATTATGGCCTCGACGTCTGGACAACCCATCCCACCACCGCTGTCACCTTATGAGTCTCTTGAGGATGAGGAGTGATGCACTATCATACGGGCTCATCCATAGTTTTTTCTATCTTTTCCCTTATTTTTCTTTATTTTTATTTCTTAGTTTGTTCTGCTTTTATTTTTCCTGTTTTATTTGTTTTCTTTTTTGTAAATTTTGGAAAAATTAATATGAGGGCATTCAATTCTTGATCCAGCCAGCTCCTGACCATATGTTTAGGGAGGTTTTCTGTTCCTTATTCTAGTTGTCCCTTACTCTTTCTACTTGACATATACATTGAGGACAATGTAGAATTTAGGTTGGGGGTGGGGTCTGTGCTTTGCTTTGCTATGCTTGCATATGTTTTGTATGAGTAATGATGCATCTGAGCATCACTTCTTTATTATGCATGCATAGTTTTATTTGCATTGCTCTGATTAGATTGAGGCCATGCACCTGAGCATTGGACCTAATTTGTAAGCAAATTTTAAATTTTTTTGAATGCTTCTGTGTGGATGACACTGTTACTTTTCTTAGGACTATGAAAATCCATGACATGCCATCTATGTTTATTTCATTGCTTTTATTGAATGATAAGCATGTTGCCCAGAAATTGAGCCTTTTAAAAACTTTTATAGTACTTTTCTTGCAAGAGTAAACCTTAGCATGCCTAGGATTCGTTTGAAAGCTTAGGAGTGAATTATGAATTCATATGCTTGTTGTCACCTCGATAGGTGTAGGGATGAGCTAGAGAGTCAAATGTCCACAAATTAGCATGTAATATCTTGCTTAGGAGAAAAGAAATAAAATATGCCTGAGAAAAAGAAAAAGAGAGAAAAGAAAAGAAAAAGAACAGAAGAAGAAAAATGAGCGCGAGCTAAAAAGAAAATCATATGCTCATTTACATTACTTTTTATTTTCTAGAAAAAGCATGCTATAAAAGGGGTAAAAAGAGCTACCTGCGGTGTGATCAGTTAGGCCAACCAAGAGTAAAACTCGAGTTATGGGTCCCTGCACTGTAGTGTGAAAGCTAGTGCCCCGCAAAAAAAGAGAGAGAAAAAGAAGAGCGCAGAAAGAAAATGTCTTTTATTTTTCAGGCACCTGGGTAAAGAGAAAAGCAGTCTAATTTGTCTTGTTTGCTCCTTGGTAAGTTCCTAGTGCCAGTGTAGAGGGAAGATGAATTGAGGGTTATATAATCCAATCCCGGGCTAGTAAGATTGATTCTAAGTAGTCTAAGTCTAAGCTTTAGCAAGAAACTTCATGAAAAATTTTGATTTGTTTCTTTATCTGGCGATGTGTGCATGATTCTTAATTGCAATGATTTCAACATCTTTAGCATTGAGATTTGAGTTTATAAGAACTGTAACTTTTGAATCCTATACTTTTGATTTATATGCTTGCTCTAGGACGAGCAAGGTTTAGGTTGGGGGTATTTGATAGGACCAAAATAGTCCTATTTATTTGTTGTTAGTCTAGACTTTGTTAGGGTGCACTTTACGCTTTATTTGTCTGTTTTGTAGATAATTTGTGCATTCAGGGCATCAAGGTTGAACTACACAAATTGGAGTTAATTTAGGCAATTTAGAGAGTTTTCGAGCTTACTTGAGGGCCATGGATCTTGAGGAGGTGAGAAGACCGTGAGGGTCGTGACGAGCCCAAAGAATAGTTCCATGGAGTCAAAGGTTTGAGGCCCAAATCGAGCAAGAAACGATGTGGAATGAAGTCGAAGCACGCTGAAAATAGGCACGGCGTCGAGACGCTGGCCTGTTTTCAGCCCGTGGTCCATATGGCACGGCGTCGAGACGCCATGCCCAGCATCGAGACGCCACGACAGATTTTCCTATAAATCCCCTCTTTTAATTCCGTGGAATGTATCACTTTTTAGGGTTTTATTTTTGCTCCTCCTCTCGGTTCTCTCTGTCCTTCAAGACCAGAATTAAGAGGTGTAAGTTTTCCTTTTGATTTCCTTTGTACTTTCTTGTTATTGTAGCGTTGGGTCGTGGGTTTTAGCCGGCTTAACTGCCGTCTAAACCTGTTGACGCCGATTGGAAGATTTTTGGGTTATAGAATGTATTTCTTTGTGAGTTTCATGTTCTGAATGTCTATTTAATTTCATATTGCTATTGTATTTTGGATTCAGTTCGTATTCTTTGCATGCGCAGTAGGTTAGATTGCCGCCCTAACTCGCAGCTCGTATGTTAATAACTTGCTAAGAAATTGATTTCCAAGTAGCTAATGGAACATTAGTTTAATAGTTAGCGCATAGACTGATTCGTGGGCACGGGTCCCAAGAGCAGACTCTAACTTTGTTGCTTGACACGATAGGTTTAAAATCCAAAATAGCGTTAGAAGTAATCTAGGCCTAATTATTTCTAATGTCCTAATCAATCCACTAGACTAAAGGCAATTGGTTGATTGTTTAATTTGATAGTCCAATTGAATTAATTAATTAACTAATTAGTGTCTAATTCGATGGATGTTGTATGATCGGGTTAGATGGCTTAGGTGGGCTTTGGGTCTTTTTTGGGTTCAGACTAGATCGATTGGGCAATTGAGCAATTCAAGCTAGCCTTTAATAGGTAGAGATTCAATGATCAAAGTAAATCATTCAACCCCAATAATCACTCCAATCGGTGTCGCCTAATTTAATTAACTTCCCCGTGTTTTTATGATTCTTGCAATTAAATTTCTTGCTTGTTTAAATTCTTGCATTTAAAATTCTTTGCACGCTCATTTATCAAATTTTCCAATCCCCCCATTTACAGCTTTCACAACTCAAAATAAATAGAAAACAAATAACCAACCGCCACTCCCTGTGATCGACCCCGGTCACTATTTCTACAAAATTAGTTGTAGTGCCGTGGAATTATAAATTTTATTTGATTCAGACCTTCGACAAGTCCCGTCACACGGCTACCCAGACTGGCTTAAGGTACAACTATTTTATAACGGTTTGAGTTCTTCCACTAAAACTATTCTTGATACTTCTGCAGGTGGGAGTTTCTTATAAAAAATCGTTATGGACGCAAAAGAGCTTTTGGAGGAAATGGCATCAACTAGTTACCAATGGCCCACGGATAGGGCATCATCATCAAAGAAGGCTGGAATTTATGAAAAGGACGAGTCAAGCTCACTGAAAGTGCAAATGGCTTCTCTGACAAATGCATTGAACAAGTTGACTTCTTCTGAGGTGGTTAAGTCCATTTCCACCTTAGCGGAGGGATATTCAAAGAAAGAGATCCAAGAAGTGGAAGAAGTTCAGTACGTAGGCAATCGTGCATTCACTTAACCTCAAGGCCTACCGAATTTCTATCACCCGAATTTGCGCAATCATGAGAACTTTTCGTATTTGAATAATAAGAATGTTTTGCAACCACTGCCGGGTTTTGTTTCTTCAACAAGTACGTCGGAAAAGAAGAGCAACCTTGAAGAGATGGTGGCACTCTTCATAAAGGAGTAGAAGGTACTAAATGTGAACCTCCAAACGTCAGTGAACACCTTGGTAACATCTGTGAACAATCATGATATCGCTCTCAAGAATATGGAAGTTCAGATGGGGTAGATAGCAACAACGGTAAACGCCCTTCAAAAGGGTAAGTTTCCAAGTGATACAGAAGTGAACCCCAAAGAGCAATGCAAGGTGATCACACTCCGAAGTGGGAGACAAATGGAGAATTGCTCGAATGAAGAGAAGAGAAAGAAGGAAGAAAAAATGAGCCTGGATGAAGACGGAGGGACCAAGGCACAAAAAACCTCTAAGGACAAGTCCCAAAATCCTCCTTGCTCAGTTGATTTAAATTTTGAGTCTACTAACAGTTTTGCAGGTGAAAAGAAGAAGTTGGATGAAAAAGAGAAGCTGAAGGAAAAGTTGAAAGAAGAAGAAGCGGTGGTCCCATGCAGACACCACGACAGAGGGTCGCGCATCAGTCCGCCCAGGAGGAGGGGCGAGTTTCCAACCTTTGATTACAGGGAGCTACCTTTTCCCCATAGGTTTAAAAACATTAAATTAAATGAGAAGTTTGCTAGATTCTTAGAAATGTTCAAGAAATTATCTGTTAATATACCTTTAGTAGACGCTCTATCTAATATGCCTAACTATGGGAAATTTATGAAAGAGATGTTAGCGAAAAAGAAAAATTTGAATACAAAAGAAGTTTGTAGGCTGTCAAAAAATAGTAGTACAATAGTCTCAGGGAGGATACCTTCAAAACAAAAAGACCTAGGGAGTTTTACTGTTCCTTGCACAATAGGTGAGGTATCTTTTGATAGGGCTTTATGTGATTTTGGAGCGAGTATTAATCTTATGCCCTATTCCCTGTATAGGAAGATTGGACTCACTGGGCTTAAAGACATCAACGTCACCCTCCGCTAGTGGATCGTTCAGTCACTCACCCGATGGGTATAGTGGAGGATGTGCTGGTGAAGGTAAATAAGTTCATCTTTCTGGTAGACTTTGTTGTGCTAGACATGCAGGAAGATAGAGAGGTACCCATCATTCTTGGTAGACCATTTCTAGCCAATGGTAAGGCTAAAATTAGTGTGCATACAGGTAATTGAAGGATTGTGCATACAGGTAATCAAAGAAATCAAGAGGGAGTTGCTGCGTTTTCGGTCGTTGGAGCATCGTTGGCGAAGAACGGTCAAGTCTACAATGAAGGTTTGTAACGGTTCTTTCCCGTTTCTCTAGAAAAGCATGAAAATAAATTTAGATTTATTTTTCAGCATGTTTATAGTTATTTTCCAGCAACTTCAAAGCATGTTTAAAGTTTATTTTGCCTTTTCGTAACGGTATTTTAATGTTAATTAATATACGGCGTAAGGTCCTTTCGATGCGCTTCCGCTGCGTGGGGACTTTTATTCCCTACAATCGGCATCAGAGCCATCGCTGTCCCTATTAATTAATATTAAAATTTGCGATAGGCTCTAATAGGTGGGATTTATGCATAATGTATGTTCGGTTTGCGTTGAACTGTTTAAGTTAATTTTATGGCCATAGATTTCATTTTTATGTGATTTTGATCATGTAAGGCCCGGTGTTTTGGGTATTTTATGTAAAATCGAGTCCTATGTAAGTCCGGGTCTAGAATATGTTTTTATGAGATGAAAATCGGAGAAATCGCCGCTGAAATCGGAGCCAAAACTGAAGAAAACGTGAGTTTCTACCCAGATTCTGCCTCCAGACGCAACAGCGTCGGGACGCTACTCCAAAAGCGTCTCGACTCTGTCTCGATACCGCAGGCGCTCAGGTAAGGAAAGTGCACAGCGTCGGGACGCTGCGATGCAAGCGTCTCGACGCTGTCATGATGCGGCGCTCCCTAGGGCTTCAACAGACGCGGTTCAAGCTGGTGGGCGGTCCGGTTCACTCCGGTTCGGCTGGGCTGGGACCTATTTGGTCCGGTTTAGCTACTTTTTGTCTTGGTTCGTGATTTTGGAGGCTGGTTCGAGGTGGTTCGGGGCGGTTCGTGATGTCTAGACCAGATTTTGGAGCTGTAGAAGGATTTTAGGATAGAATTAAGCTAAAATTAATGTAATTTAATGCTTTATTTTATCCTAGGGCCAAAATTAATCTGTTCAATTGCTATTTATATGATTTATGGATGTCATATAGAATTATTAATCCCACCTTAGGTTATAAACATGCTCATGCATTTATTTATATATTATAAATTGTTATAATGTATGTTTTAAATGCATGGAATTATTTTCATATTTTTTAATATAAGTGTATATTAATTATATGAAAAATTGGAAAGCATGAAGCATGTCATTACTTAAATTAAATATAAAGAGTTATGTTTAATGTGATGAATGAAGCATGCTTGATTGATTTTCTTGATTGGCTTATAATTGTTATGTTAAAAGAAAATCAAAATTGCATGAAGTATGAAACATCCATAGTTAATAATATAATTGTTATATTATTCATGCAATTAGTATGGTTTAATTATTGAATTTGAATGAGATTGTTGAATGAATTAAACCCTAGATTCTTGATTATAGGATTAATCATTAAAATTTGAAGTAAGTTCTTTAATATTAATGATTAGAAACCGTCAATCTATAATCAAGAATAGCATGCAAACATAAGATCATAGGATAAATTGGATTAATTTTAAATTGTTTAAAATTAATTAGACCTAGATCGGTTTCTAATAGGATTAGAATTATTTCTTACTTAGAATTAAAAATAGTTTTAATTGACTAAGTAGGAAAAACATTGCTATGATTATAAGGGAACTCCACCGGTAATGTTCTGTCTAAGGTTGGGGGTATTTAAGTTGACGGTTTACGGAACACCTCCTACCTGGGAACTGACCCGGAACACCGGAGTTGAATTAATCATAGTTAAATGTTAGCATGCAATGTCACTAGGTTTGTTAAAAGTGTTTAATGCACCTAGATCTTTAGAGTAAAGACCTTACATTACTGAGGTTATAAGGGAACTCTCTCGGTAAAGTTCTGTCTAAGGTTGGGGGTATTTAAGTTGACGGTTTATGGAACACCTCCTACCTGGGAACTGGCCCGAACCTTGAGTTGAATTAACCATAGTAATGTTGACTTGCAATGTTGGGTTTATTAAAAGGAGTTTAATTCACCTAAAACATTGCAGTTGAATCCTTTCCATAATTGTTATAATAGGATCAGACTTAGATAGATTGACTTAGCAGAATTTTATCTAAGTTAAGCAACCCTAAATTAACCTTAGGACATTTTCAGTGGGAGGAAAATTACAAAACGAGATTTAAATCAAGTTTTGCTCCTACGTCCCTATATTCACAATGTGAGGTTCATGCTCGGCTTCGAGTCGCCTTAGGAGCGGCCTCCCTTCGGAAAGTGTTTGCATGAATCAATAACAAGGTGAATGGGAAAAATGTCTAGAGTAAGTGGGAGCGGGACACGTGTCAACGTATCCCTCGGTCTCCCCCCCTAGGTCACACCGTGAGAGTCCTATGATCCGCCTGCAGGTTGTCCTGGCGCAACCATCCCTTCGGAGGGCCTGATCATAGGATTCGGAACATCGTGAACTCCTGAATAGGATAGGAACTCTTAGGCTAATTACCAACAGTTGTCTTTCCCTTCGGTAGCCTGTTGGTGCGTGCCTCTGAGATCTGAAAGTGGGAGGGTTACACTTACAAGGATGAGTTAAAAGTGTTAACAAATCCTTGACCGAACAACGGTGGCTAATGTCTATAGGAATATGAGTTATTCTGGAATTAGAATTAGCTGAGAAATGTCTCATTTCAGAGGAGGAGTGCCTGATCACCCTTTGGTGGCTGATATTCTAAACCTCTGAAACATCGTTGCAAAACTAAATCAATAGTTTTAGGGTTCTGTGATTGCTTGTTTTGCTAAATTGATTGGATTGTGTGCAATTGTTTGCTTGTATGATGGGTTAAGGCAAAGATAACTAATACGGTCATTGTTTGTTTAAATTTCAGCAATGTCTTCCTCAATAGTCTCTCTGCTTAAAAATGAGAAATTAACCGGCGAAAATTACGCTACGTGGCAGTCGAACCTAAATACGATTCTTGTTGTCGATGATCTGCGGTTCGTCTTAACGGAGGACTGTCCTCCAGCCCCTGCTCGTAATGCATCCCAAGCAATTAAGGATGCTTATGACCTCTGGACAAAGGCCAATGATAAGGCTCGCGTCTATATCCTAGCCAGCTTATCTGAAGTTTTGGCTAAAAGGCATGAGGGCATGGTCACAGCGAGGGAGATTATGAACTCTCTCCAGGAGATGTTTGGACAACCGTCCTACCAACTCCACCATGACGCTCTCAAATACGTTTATAGTTGCCACATGAAAGAGGGCACGTCTGTTCGGGAACATGTCCTGGATATGATGGTCCAATTCAACGTGGCAGAAGCAAACGGGGCGGTCATAGATGAGCGTAGTCAGGTTGCATTCATCTTAGAATCTCTTCCGAAGAGTTTTCTACAGTTTCGTAGCAATGCAATGATGAATAAAATAGTATTCAACCTGACTAGCCTCCTGAATGAGCTACAACTCTATCAGTCTCTTCTTAGGAACAAGGGACAAGTAGAAGGAGAGGCAAACGTTGTTCACTCTAAAAGAAAGTTTGAGAAGGGTTCATCCTCTGGAACTAAATCTGTAGCCACTTCTTCGAAGAAGATTCAGAAGAAGAAAGGAAACAAGGGGAAGGCTCCCGCGACTGCTGCTAAAAGCAAGGGAAAAACCAAAGTTGTGGCAGACAAGGGCAAGTGTTTCCACTGCAATGTAGATAGACACTGGAAGAGAAACTGCCCAAAGTACCTTGCTGAGAAAAAGAAGGAAAAGGAAGGTAAATTTGATTTACTAGTTTTAGAAACATGCCTAGTAGAACATGATGAGTTTACCTGGATACTTGATTCAGGAGCAACTAATCATGTTTGCTCTTCTTTTCAGGAAAATAATTCCTTTCGACAGTTGAAAGATGGGGAAATGACACTCAGGGTCGGAACTGGAGAAGTCATTTTAGCTAAAGCAGTGGGAGCTGCGAAGTTATTTTTTAGAAATAGATTTTTACTTTTAGAAAGTTTATTAATTGTTCCCAAGATTAAGAGGAACTTAATTTCTATTTCATGTTTGATTGAACAATCGTATACAGTTACTTTTGATATGAATGAAGCGTTCATTTATAAGAATGGTGTACTTATTTGTTCAGCCAAATTAGAAAATAACTTGTATGTATTAAGACCAACCGAAAACAAAGCACTTTTAAATCACGAGTTGTTTAAAACTGCTGAAACTCAAAGAAAAAGGCAAAGGATTTCTCCAACAAGTAACAATACTCATCTTTGGCATCTTAGACTTGGTCATATAAACATCGGTAGAATCGGTCGTTTGGTAAAGAATGGACTTCTAAGCAAGTTAGAAGATGATTCACTGCCACCTTGTGAATCTTGTCTCGAGGGCAAAATGACCAAAAGACCCTTTATTGGAAAAGGTTACAGAGCCAAAGAACCCTTAGAGTTAATACATTCAGACCTCTGTGGTCCAATGAATGTAAAAGCTCGAGGAGGGTACGGATATTTCATCTCATTTATAGATGATTATTCAAGATATGGTTACTTGCACCTAATGGGACATAAGTCTGAAGCCCTTGAAAAGTTTAAGGAGTTTAAGGCTGAAGTTGAAAACCTATTAAGTAAATCAATTAAAGTACTTCGATCTGATCGAGGAGGGGAGTATATGGATCAAAGATTCCAGGATTGTATGATAGAATGGAATCCAATCCCAACTCTCAGCCCCTGGTACACCTCAACAAAATGGTGTATCAGAAAGGAGAAATAGAACCTTGTTAGACATGGTTCAATCAATCATGAGCTATGCTCAATTGCCTAGCTCGTTTTGGGGGTATGCAGTAGAGACTGCAGTACACATATTGAACAATGTTCCCTCGAAAAGTGTTTCTGAAACACCTTTCGAATTATGGAAGGGGCGTAAACCTAGTTTGCATCACTTTCGCATCTGGGGTTGTCCAGCACACGTGCTTGTGACAAATCCTAAGAAACTGGAACCTCGTTCAAAACTGTGCCAATTTGTTGGTTACCCTAAAGAAACGAGAGGTGGTTATTTCTACGACCCACAAGAAAAATAAGGTGATTGTATCGACAAACGCCACCTTTTTGGAGGAAGACCACATGAGGGATCATAAACCACGAAGCAAAATAATGTTAGGAGAAGCTACTGAAGAATCACCAAGAGTTGTTGACGAAGCTGGACCTTCAACAAGGGTTGATGAAGGAACTAGTTGTTTAGATCCATCCCATCCTTCTCAAACGTTGAGAATGCCTCGACGCAGTGGGAGGGTTGTATTACAACCTGATCGCTACTTGGGTTTAACTGAAACTCAGGCTGTCATACCTAATGATGGCATTGAGGATCCATTGTCCTATCGACAGGCAATGAATGACAAAGATAAGGATGAATGGGTTAAAGCCATGAACTTGGAAATGGAGTCAATGCACTCCAATTCTGTATGGGAACTCGCAGATCTACCAGATGGGGTAAAACCCATAGGATGTAAATGGATCTATAAGAGAAAAAGAGATGCAGCTGGGAAGGTACAGACCTTCAAAGCTAGACTAGTGGCAAAGAGTTATACCCGAAAGGAAGGGGTTGACTATGAGGAAACCTTTTCTCCTGTAGCCATGTTAAAGTCCATAAGAATTCTCTTGTCCATAGCCACATATTATGACTATGAAATATGGCAAATGGACGTCAAGACTGCCTTTCTGAATGGTAATCTTGAAGAGAATATCTTCATGTCTCAACCCGAAGGGTTCATAGCCCAAGGTCAGGAGCAAAAGGTTTGTAAGCTCAATCGATCCATTTATGGATTGAAACAAGCGTCCAGATCATGGAACATTAGATTTGATACTGCGATCAAATCTTTTGGTTTTGACCAAAACGTTGATGAGCCTTGTGTGTACAAGAAAATCAACAAAAAGAAAGTAACTTTTCTAATACTTTATGTAGACGATATCCTACTCATTGGGAATGATGTAGGGTACCTCACTGACATTAAGAAATGGCTAGCAGCTCAATTCCAAATGAAAGATCTGAGAGAGGCTCAATATGTTCTTGGAATCCAAATCATTAGGGATCGTAAGAACATGCAAAATGCTAGCACTGTCTCAAGCAACGTATATTGACAAAATGTTGTCTCGATATTCGATGCAAAACTCCAAAAAGGGATTATTACCCTTCAGACATGGGGTACACCTGTCTAAGGAACAGTCTCCTAAGACACCTCAAGAAATTGAGAACATGAGACACATTCCCTACGCCTCAGCTGTGGGCAGCTTAATGTATGCTATACTATGCACTAGGCCTGACATATGTTATGCAGTGGGAGTAGTCAGTAGGTATCAGTCTAATCCAGGGTTGGACCACTGGGGAGCGGTTAAGAATATCCTCAAGTGTCTTCGAAGAACGAGGGACTACATGCTTGTGTATGGAGCTAAGGATTTGATTCTTACTGGATACACTGACTCTGACTTTCAAGCTAATAAGGATTCAAGAAAATCCACATCAGGGTCGGTATTCATCCTCAATAAAGGAGCAGTAGTTTGGAGAAGCATCAAACAAGGATGCATAGAAGACTCAACCATGGAGGCTGAGTATGTAGTAGCTTGCGAAGCAGCTAAGGAGGCAGTCTGGCTTAGTAAGTTCTTGACTGATTTGGAAGTTGTTCCGAATATGAACGTGCCCATAACACTATACTGTGACAACAGTGGGGCTGTAGCCAACTCAAAAGAACCTCGAAGCCACAAACGAGGTAAACACATCGAGAGGAAGTATCACCTGATACGGGAGATTGTGCAACGAGGAGATGTGATCGTCACTAAGATCGCTTCAGAGCACAACATCGCTGATCCATTTACGAAGGCTCTCACGGCTAAAGTGTTTGAGGGTCATCTAGAGGGTCTAGGTCTACGAGATATGTATGCCGTCTAATCTAGGGCAAGTGGGAGAAATGTATAATGGGTATAAGGATGCCCTAGTTCATTGTATTATTTTAGTATACATGACATTTCCAGCTTTAGATTATTGCATTTACATCCCACTAACTAGTGTTTTAGTTCAAGTGGGAGTTTATTGGGTTTTATGCCCTAAAACTCGTAGATAGTGAATGTAACCGTTGACCGGATATTAATGAAATAATATTGATATATTTTTCCATTAAATGTTATTAGTTATTTTATGTCTTTGCCTAAAATAACCCTAATCCAATAAACTAGACATCCTAGGCTGTAATATGAGTCTTGAACTATATGTAGCGACATATGGGGATCATTGTTCAAGAAACAGCCTAAAGGGTCTATAGTATAGGGATAAGACTGGGTGGCTTATCCTGGTGACACTATGGATACGACCCACTTTGTATTTGATACAAACGCTATGATCCAACGCGTTCGTGTAGGAGACATGCGAGTGGGGGTATCCTATGCAATGAGTTTGCATAAGACCGGTCTGCGAAATAGTAACCACTTGTTATAACACCGTTAACTAGTTGGTTTTCTATTTCACTAGGACGACCTAGACAACTTAGTCTTAATCCTGAGTTGATTATGGACTCCTGCTCATGAGGGATTGTCCTTTGATTTGTATGGGTGAGAGTGGCCAATACGCCGACTCAATAAGCCTACCATTTTGGGGACAAGACCGAGTGGGGAGCTGGGAACATAATCGTACAAGATGGAATTCACTCCTTCCCAACTTTAGGGAAGCAGATGAGTGTTCCCTTAAGTGGTCACTCCGAGTCTTGAACAAAGGGCCCTACCCTCTCAATGGCACGAGAGGGTTTTCTGTTTGATGGTTGGACCACAAACAGGTTGTTCATTAGAGGAGAACTGGTACTTAAGGAAATAGAAGTAATCCAGGGGTAAAACGGTAATTTGACCCAACTGGTGTTACGAACACTCGTGTAGGACTAACTAGTCGATATTGGTCTATATCCGTGGACACAGAAAATATGTCTGCAGTGAGAAGAGTGCAACTGTGAGTCTATAGTGGAATGTACACACAGTTAACGAATATTGATTAATTTGGTTAATGAGTTTGACCAATTAATCTCACATCGTTGGAGCTTCTGATCTGCAGGTCCATTAGGTCCCACTGGTAGCTCATAAAGTAATTTGAGGTAACTAAGTAATAAATGTAAATTGAAAGTGTTCAATTTACTAAGGGAAACAATATAATATATATTGATATATTATTATGAGAGAAATTAATATTTGAAGAAATTCAAATATTAATATAAATTTGAGTCACAATAAATTTATGGAAGTTTGAAAGAGTTCAAATATGAATTAATTAATTTTAAGGCCTAAAATCTATTTGGGCAAAATTAATTAATTCAAGGCCGAAAATTAAATATGTGATATTTAATTGGTGGTTAATTAATTAAAGAATTCATTAGCCGGGAATTAATCAATTATGGAAATAATTAATCACTTAAGGAAGTGATTAATCATTTATGGAAATGATCTAATCACTTATGGAAGTAATTAGTCATTTGTGGAAAAGATTAATCAATTATGGAATTGATTGATCTTGGATTGATTAAAAAGGAATAAAGATTGAATCAATTTTGGAAAAGATTGATTTAATTGAATATTTTATTCATGGTCTCTCTTCTATAAATAGAACACTAGACCTAATTGGTCCAGTACTCTTCTCTTGCTCTTAGACTCACAAGACAAGACCATAGAATTCTCTCTACCCTCCCTCTTAGAGAAAGACTCCCACAAGTCTTTTGCCTTCTAGACTTAGAGACATAGTGGAAATTCAATTGGGAAAAAACACTTAGGGAATTGATTTCGCCGATTTAGTCTAGGATTGATTTTAAGGAGTAAGTTATTATGCACAATGAAATTATGAGCCAAAGACCCTTTAATCACAACTACCTCTCCCGAGTATAATTGATTCTCATGCAAATTAACCAACTTGATATCCCTATCTAAGTTTATTAATATGCAAGGCAATGAGATCTTTTGACCAATTCTAAAGTTAATCTAAAACCGTCACGAATTAGAAAATAAACTTTAGTCATGCAATCTTGAGTAAGTCTATATTAAATCCCCTCTCCCGAGCTAGATTCAAAACTTAAATCAATCAATTAATGGCCAATTAATTGAAAGCATTAAATCAAGATTACAAACATAATAAACATTGCACAACTTAAACCATAAATCAATCCACAAACAAAATCAACTACATCAATCCCTAAGCTATGAGTTTAGCTACTCATGAATGTAATTACAAGCTCAACTAAACATAATAAAGCCATAAATCTAACTAGAGAAAAGGAAAGGGAAAAGAAAACTCAATGTAGGCCGAGACCGAACGTCCCCGTCACGATCCCCACGAACGATGGGTTGATTTCCGCTTTTCTCCCTCTTGTTCAGCCTCAATCCTCTGTTTTCTCCTCTGTTTTACGGCTCCCAAAGGTCCCAAAATTGAATCCAAAAAACCTAGCCGAAAAGAATGATTTATACTGATTTTTCGTCGTAGCGTCGAGACGCTATCCAGACAGCGTCTCGACGCTGCCTCTAAAACACGCGCGCCTGGAATGGAAATAACGGTAGCGTCGAGACGCTATTGTCACAGCGTCTCGACGCTGTGACGCTGCCGCCTCTTCTAATTAAGGAAAACCAGCGTCGAGACCCTCGAAGAGTGGCGTCTCGACGCTGATGGGCAGAATGCCCTCTTTTGGCTCCTTGTTGCTTGAACTTTCCGGTTCTTTGGCATATTTTCACGTCCCGAACACCCGATTAACTCCAATTCCACGTTTTAGCTCTAATCATCGCTTTCCTACAAAATAAACAATAAAGCACAATAAAATGGCCCAAAAATCACAAAAGACTAGCTAAATTAAATAAGTAAAAGTAGCTAGCTATGCTCGCTATCACATACCGGTGTAACCTCTGTGGTTATTGTGTCTTTGAAGAAGAAATTTCCAGCAAAGAAATCAAGAGGAAGTTGCTGCGTTTTCGGTCGTTGGAGCATCGTTGGCGAAGAACGGTCAAGTCTACAACGAAGGTTTGTAACGGTTCTTTCCTGTTTCTCTAGAAAAGCATGAAAATAAATTTAGATTTATTTTTCAGCATGTTTATAGCTATTTTCCAGCAACTTTAAAGCATGTTTAAAGTTTATTTTGCCTTTTCGTAACGGTATTTTAATGTTAATTAATATACGGCGTAAGGTCCTTTCGATGTGCTTCCGCTGCGTGGGGACTTTTATTCCCTACAGTTTTATCTTCTTATCATGCCACAGCTTAGTCTTTTCCTTGTACATTTTTGCATTTTCATACGAAAATTGGCGAAATTCCTCTAATTCATTTAGCTGCAGCATTCTTATTGCCCCTGCACGACTCAGATCAAAATTTAATTTTTTCAAAGCCCAAAACGTTTTTTGCTCAAGCTCTAATGGTAGATGGCAAGCTTTCCCATACACTAACCTATAGGGAGACATACCTAGAGGAGTCTTATAGGTTGTTTTATAAGCCCAAAGAGCCTCATCTAACCGAAAAGACCAATCTTTCCTAGATGGATGGACTACTTTTTCTAGAATAGATTTGATTTCCCTGTTGCTTATTTCAGCTTGACCATTTTCCTGTGGGTGGTAAGGGGTAGCTATCCTATGCTTGATTTCATACTTAGCTAAAAGCTTATTTAAGACATTATTAACAAAATGTGTACCCTCGTCACTCACTAGAGCTCTAGGTGTCCCAAACCGCGCAAAAATGTGCGATTGAAGAAACCTTGATACCGTTTTAGCATCGTTCTGATGGCATGCAATGGCCTCCACCCACTTGGATACGTAATCAACTACCAATAAGATAAAAACATTACCATTAGAAGGGGGAAATGGCCCCATAAAATCAATACCACATACATCAAATAATTCCAATTCTAAAATGTAAGTAAGAGGCATTTCATCTCTAGGTCCTAAATTTCCTCTCCTCTGGCAAGCATCACATTGCTTGTAGAACCAATGGGCATCCTTAAATAAGGAAGGCCAGAAGAATCCACAATGCAAAATCCTTATAGTTGTCCTCTGTCCGCTGAAATGGCCTCCATACGGCGAAGAGTCACATTGCTCCAGGATCTCCTTTGCTTCATCACCTGAAACACACCTACGAATAATACCATCAGAGCATTGCTTATACATAAATAGCTCATCCCAATAAATAAATTTCGCATCATGCTTTTTTTCATCTGCCTCCAATCCATTGTTGGGTTTTATGCCCTAAAACTCGTAGATAGTAAATGAAACAAATTAATCGATCTCAATAAAGTGTTATTTGAGTAATTCAGTAATTTGGTTATTGAATAATCGAGTTTGAATTAATAAACCCTAAATCCAATAAACTAAGATCCAAGGTTGTTTAAATGAAACTTGGACTAGTATGTGGGGACATGCGGGGATCAGTGTCCAAGTAACAACCTAAATGGTCTATAGTATAGGGATAAGGCTGGGTACCTTACCTGGTGACACTATGTGATACGGCCCACCTTGTATTCGATACAGATGCAATGATCCAAAGCATCCATGTAGGAGACATGCGGGTGGGGGTATCCTATGCAATGAGTTTGCATAAGACCGGACCGTGAAATAGTAACCACTAGATGTAACGCCCTTAACTAGTTTAGGTTTCTATTTCAATAGGATGACCTAGGTAACTCAATCTCAATCCTGAGTCTGTTATGAACCCCTTTCAGGAGGGACTGTCCTTAGATTTGTATGGGTGAGAGTGGCCAGTTCGCCGACTCAATAAGCCAACCATTTCAGGGGCAAGACCGAATGGGGGCTGGGAACATAACAGTACAAGATGGAATTCACTCCTTCCCCTATTGGGGTAAGTAGATGTGTGTTCCCTTAAGGGCTGATTCTAGGGCTTGAACAAAGGCGCGCCGTCCTTTCCTAGCCTGAGAGGAACTCCTGTTTAGTGGTTGGACCCTAAACAACTTGTTCATTAGAGGAATCAGTGGTACTTAAGGAACCAGAGGTAACCCAGGGGTAAAATGGTAATTTGACCCAGCTGGTGTTACGAACACACGTGAAGGATTGACTTACTGCTTGGTCGATATCCGTGGACACAGAAATATTCTATAGTGAGAAGAGTGCAGCTGTGGGTCTTTAGTGGAGTGACCCACAGTTAACGAATGTTGACTAAAGTTGGTCAATGAGTTTGGCCAATTAGTCTCGTATCGTTGGAGCTTCTGATCTGTAGGTCCATTAGGTCCCACTGGTAGCTCGTAAGAGACTTGAGGCAATTAAGTATAAATTGTAAATTGAAAGTGTTCAATTTATTTGGGGAATCGTATAATGTATATTGATGCATTATAATATAAAGTTTATGAAACTTTATAATATAATTTTTGAATTAATTTAAAAAAAGAAAATTAATTCTTGAGAGAAAGTATTTGAAAGAGTTCAAATAAATTTAATATGAATTGGATTCATATTAATTTTAATTTTAATAAAATCCCTAAGATTAAATATATGATATTTAATTGGGTAAATTAATTAATTATTTATTAAAATTAGAGACCTTTTCCTATTAGGAAAGAAAATATTTGAAAGAGTTCAAATAAATTTAATATGAATTGGATTCATATTAATTTTAATTTTAATAAAATCCCTAAGATTAAATATATGATATTTAATTGGGAAATTAATTAATTATGGAATTAATTAATTATTTATTAAAATTAGAGACTTTTTCCTATTAGGAAAAGGTCTCCCTTTTCCTATTAGGAAAAAGGTCTTGGCCTTTACTATATATAGGACCCCTGGGGTGGGGTGAAAGGTATCCCATTCATTCTCCTACTCTCAGAGAATTCTCCCAAAGGCTCCCACAAGTCTCCTGCCTCTAGAAGTCTCAGAGTCATACCGGTGTAGCCATAGTGTTGGTGTTCACACTAGTTCGTGATTAATTCACAAGCAGTTGGTGAATTTAATCTGAGTCGTCAACGAGAGTAAGTAATTTGTTACTTTATAAATTAGATTTAGTTCTAATATTTTTGTATGCTTAGCCTTAATATATATTTAGAATAGTTTTAATATTATTGTCAATGTATTGGTATTTTAGATTAAACAAAAATTAATTACGAATCGGTCCCAATCACGCTTCCGCTTTACAGAATTATGGAATTCCAATCCTTCAATTGGTATCAGAGCCGATCGTAGATCTAATTTTGTTTCTCTAAAATTTGCATTGGCTATTGGTGGGATTGATTAATACATAATGTATGTATGATTTGCATTGAACTGTTTAGGTTAATTTTATGGCCATAGATTTTACTGTTTTTATGTGATTTGATCATGTAAGGGCCCGGTGTTTCGGGCATTTTATGTAAAATCGAGTCCTATGTAAGTCCGGGTCTAGAATAGTTTTTTATGAGATAAAAATCGGAGAAATTGCGACGCTGTCACGATTACAGCACGCGCTAGAGATTCGCAACAGGACGGTTCAAGGCTGTTGGGCGGTCCGATTCACGCGGTCTGGCTAGGTTGGGACCAATTTGTTCCGGTTCGGCTGGAATTTAGCTCGGTTCGTGATTTTCGTAGCTGGTTCGAAGTGGTTCGGGTTGGTCTAGACCAGTATTTGGAGCTGCAGAAGGGCTTTAAGGATAGAATATAGCTATAATTATTGTAATTTATGCTTTATTTTATCCTAGGGGCCAATATTAACCAGTTCAATTGTTATTTATTTGCTTTATGGATGTCATATAGCTTAAATTCCCACCATAGGTTAAGCATGTTTCATGCATATTTATGTTATAAATGTTATAATATATGATAATTATGCATGAATTTATATTTCATGAGTTATTTAGTATAATTGTTATATTAAATATATGAAATTGGAAAAGCATGATGCATGACATTAATTAGATAAATATAATTGTTATATTTTATTAATGTAGCATGCATGCTTAGCATTATTTTCATGAGAATTAATATAATTAGTTATATTATGAATGAAAATAATAAATATAAATCAATGCTTGTTTTCATGTATGATTTAATATAAAATGTTATATTAATTAAATGAAAATGGAATAGCATTGAGCATGACATTAATTAGATTAATATAAGAGTTATATTATATTAATGTCAAATTTTCATGTAATTTAATTTCATGGATGTTTAATTAATATAATCGATATTAATTAAATGAAATTGAAATTGCATGAAGCATGACACCACTTTAGATTAATATAATCGTTATATTATCATTATCGGTGTCATAATAATATGGTGTTGAATAATTAGAATATGATTGTTATTTTTCCAACACCATAGAAGCATGTTATAGGGCTAATCATTAAAATTTTATAATAAGTTATAAAATTGATTAGAAACCGTCAACCTATAACAAAGAGTTGCATGCAAACATAGGACCTTAGGTTAAAATGAATTAATTTTAAAATGTTTAAAATTAATTAGACCTAAGCTCATTATAATTCTAATAGGATTAGAATTATTTTCTTACTTAGAATTAAAAATAGTTTTAATTAACTAAGTAGGAAAAACATTACTATGATTATAAGGGAACTCCACCGGTTAAGTTCTGTCTAAGGCTGGGGGTACTTAAGATGATGGTTTACGGAACACCTCCTACCTGGGAACTAACCCGGAATACCGGAGTTGAATTAATCATAGTTAAATGTTAGCATGCAATATCACTAGGTTTATTAAAAGAGTTTAATTCACCTAGATCTTTAGAGTAAAGAGTTTACTTTACTATGGTTATAAGGGAACTCTCCCGATGAAGTTCTGTCTAAGGCTGGAGGTACTTAAGATGACGGTTTATGGAACACCTGCTACCTGGGAACTGACTCGGAACTTGAGTTGAATTAACCATAGTTATGTTAGCATGCAATATCACTAGGTCAATTAAAAGAGTTTAATTCACCTAGATCTTTAGAGTAAAGATTTATCATAACTATTGGTTATAAGGGAACTCTACCGGTAAAGTTCTGTCTAAGGCTGGAGGTACTTAAGATGACGGTTTACGGAACACCTGCTACCTGGGAACTGACTCGTAACTTGAGTTGAATTAACCATAGTTATGTTAGCATGCAATATCACTAGGTCAATTAAAAGAGTTTAATTCACCTAGATCTTTAGAGTAAAGATTTATCATAACTATTGGTTATAAGGGAACTCTACCGGTAAAGTTCTGTCTAAGGCTGGAGGTACTTAAGATGACGGTTTATGGAACACCTGCTACCTGGGAAATGAGCCGGAACTTGAGTTGAATATATAATAGTTATATTAGCATGCAATGTCTCTAGGTAATTAAAAGTGTTTAATCCACCTAGACATTAGAGAAAAGACCTATATATAAAAAAGTTATATACAGGCATAGACTTAGATTCACTTAGCCGGAATTTACCTAAGTAATAAACCCTATAATTATAAAAATACTTAGTGGGAGGAAATATATCAAAACAAGATTTTCATAAATCAAGTTTTGCTCTCACGTCCTCAAAAGTTCACAACGTGAGGTTCATGCTTGGCCTCGAGTCACCCTGGGAGTGACCCCCTACGGATGGTGTTTGCATGAATCAATATCAAGGTGAATGAGGGAGTATTTTATAGTAAGTGGGAGCAGGAACGTGTCAACGTATCCTACGGTCTCCTCCATTAGGTTGCACCGTGAGATCCCAATGATCTGCCTGCGAGTCGCCCTGGGAGCGATCACCCTACGGAGGGCTTGATCATGGGAGTCGGAACAACGCAAACTCCAGAAATGGATAGGGTTTCTTAGGTCCATTTCCAACTTTGACTTTCCCTACGGTAGCATTGTTGGGGCCGACCTCTGAAATCTGAAAAATGGAGGGTCATACTTACGGGAAATTGTTAAGGTGTTAATAATTTCTTGACCGAAAAAACGGTAGCTAAGAACTATTGGAATATGAGTTATTTCGGGAATATGGATTAGCTGAGATTGTCTCAATTCAGAGAAGGAGTGGCTGACTACCCTACGGTAGCTGTTGTTCTAAACCTCTGAAGTATCGTTGCAAAATGAATGTTTATTCTATGGGTTGATCATTACTTTTGCTAAATTGATTGGATTAAAATAATAATATTATTTTGTGTAATGGGTTAATGTAACAATACTTATTAAGTTAGTTTGTTTGTTCTCAGCAATGAAACGTTCTTTATATGCCTCGAATAACGCCAACTACAAAATTGGTATTTCTAATACAACTAAGAAAATGAACCTAAACACTAAATGCGTGGAATTGGTCTTAACTGAGGACGGTCCTCAAGCCCATATGTCTAATTTATCCGAAATTGTTCATGATGAATATGACATAGACTGCTTAGCACATCTCAATGAAAATAAATTTGATTTATTGATCATTGAAACGTGTATAGTGGAAAATGATGACACGACCTGGATCCTAGATTCAGGTGCCACTCATCACGTATGCTCTTCCTTTGAGGGAATGAGCTCCTGGCAACAGTTGGATGCTGGGGAAATGACTCTCAGAGTTGTGACTGGGGAGCTCATTTCAGCTAAAGCAGTGGGAGATATTAAAATGTTCTTCTCCAGGGAACGCTATATGTTATTAGATAACGTATATATAGTTCCCAGAATAAAAAGAAATTTGATTTCTATTTCTTGTTTGCTAGAACAAGGGTATTCAGTGTCCTTTTCTGTGAATGAAGCTTTCATTACTAAAAGGGGTGCTGATATATGTTCTGCAAAAATGGAGAACAATTTGTATGTCTTAAGACCAATAGAGTCTAGGGCTATTTTGAACAATGAAATGTTTAAAACAGCTGAGACTCAACCAAAAAGGAAAAAAGTTTCTCAAAGTACCTATCTTTGGCACTTGAGACTTGGCCACATAAATCTCAATAGAATTGGGAGATTGGTTAAGAACGGACTTCTAAGCCAGTTAGAAGATGGTACTTTACCTCCATGTGAGTCATGTCTCGAAGGTAAGATGACCAAACGACCTTTTACTGGAAAAGGTTATCGTGCCAAGGAGCCCTTAGAACTCGTACATACGGATCTCTGTGGTCCAATGAATGTAAGAGCTCGAGGAGGGTATGAATATTTCATCTCTTTCATAGATGATTATTCAAGGTATGGTTATTTATACCTAATGAGTCATAAGTCTGAAGCCCTTGAAAAGTTCAAGGAGTACAGGACTGAAGTTGAGAACTTGTTAGGTAAGACCATTGAAACACTTCGATCTGATCGAGGTGGAGAGTATTTGGACTTAAAATTCCAAAACTATTTGATAGAACATGGAATATCGTCCCAACTCTCAGCACCAGGTACACCTCAACAGAATGGTGTATCTGAAAGGAGAAACAGAACCTTGTTAGACATGGTTTGATCTATTACGAGCTATGCTCAGTTGCCTAGTTCTTTTTTGGGGTTATGCAGTAGAGACTGCAGTTTATATTTTGAATATTGTTCCCTCAAAGAGTGTTTCTGAAACACCATTTGAGCTTTGGAAAGGGCGTAAAGCTAGTTTACGTCATTTCAGAATTTGGGGCTGCCCTGCACATGTGTTAGTAGCAAACCCAAAGAAATTGGATTCACGTTCAAAATTATGCCTATTCGTAGGCTACCCAAAAGAAACAAGAGGTGGATACTTCTTTGATCCAAAAGAAAATAAAGTGTTTGTATCGACAAATGCTACTTTCTTGGAAGAAGACCACGTTAAAGAACACATACCACGCAGTAAAATTGTGTCAAGTGAACTTTCTGGTAAAGCTACAAATAAATCAACAAGAGTTGTTGATGTGGCTGGACCTTCAACAAGAGTTGTTGATGAGCCCAGTTCAGAGGCTGGACCTTCAACAAGAATTATTGATGAGCCCAGTACATCTGGTCAAGCCCATCCTTCTCAAGAGTTGAGAATGCCTCGACGTAGTGGGAGGGTTGTTATTCAACCTGAACGCTATCTGGGTTTAGCAGAAACTCCAACTGTCATACCTGATGATGGGGTTGAGGATCCATTGACCTTTAGACAGGCAATGAATGATGTGGACCATGACCAGTGGGTCAAAGCTAGAGATGGAGTCTATGTACTTCAATCAAGTCTGGGATCTTGTAGACCTACCAAGAGGGGTTAAACCCATAGGGTGCAAATGGATCTACAAGAGAAAACGAGACGCAGCTGGGAAAGTATAGACTTTCAAAGCTCGACTTGTGGCAAAGGGTTATACCCAAAAGGAGGGGGTGGACTATGAGGAAACCTTCTCCCCAGTTGCCATGTTAAAGTCGATAAGAATTCTCTTGTCCATTGCCACCTTTTATGATTATGAGATTTGGCAAATGGACGTCAAGATTGCCTTTCTGAATGGCAATCTTGATGAGAACATCTTTATGTCTCAACCAGAGGGGTTCGTTGCTCAAGGTCAAGAGCAAAAAGTTTGCAAGCTTAGACGATCCATTTATGGGTTGAAGCAAGCTTCCAGATCTTGGAATATAAAGTTTGACACTGCTGTCAAATCTTATGGCTTTGACCAGAACGTTGATGAGCCTTGTGTTTACAAAAGGATTATCAACAGTTCAGTAGCTTTTCTGGTGTTGTATGTAGATGATATTCTTCTCATTGGAAATGATGTAGAATATCTAGCTGACATTAAAAAATGGCTATCGACTGAGTTCCAAATGAAAGATTTGGGTGAAGCTCAGTATGTTCTAGGGATTCAAATTATCATGAATCGTAAGAACAGAACGTTAGCTGTGTCTCAAGCATCATATATAGACAAGATGTTGTCTAGATATAAGATGCAGAATTCCAAGAGGGGTTTACTACCCTTTAGGCATGGAGTTCATTTGTCTAAGGAACAGTGTCCTAAGACACCTCAAGAAATTGAGGATATGAGACACATCCCTTATGCTTCAGCTGTGGGCAGTCTTATGTACGCCATATTGTGTACTAGGCCTGACATTTGCTATGCAGTTGGGATAGTCAGCAGGTACCAGTCCAATCCAGGGTTAGACCACTGGACTGCAGTTAAAAACATCCTCAAGTATCTTCGGAGAACGAGGGGCTATCAGCTTGTGTATGGCTCTAAGGATTTGATCCTTACAGGATACACAGACTCTGACTTTCAGACTGATAAGGATTCTAGGAAATCCACATCAGGGTCAGTATTTACCCTCAACGGGGGAGCTGTAGTCTGGTGTAGCATCAAGCAAGGATGCATTGCAGACTCCACCATGGAGGCCGAATATGTCGCTGCTTGTGAAGCAGCTAAGGAGGCTGTATGGCTACGGAAGTTCTTGATGGATTTGGAAGTTGTTCCAAATATGAACTTGCCAATCACCCTTTACTATGATAATAGTGGTGCAGTGGCAAATTCTAAAGAACCTCGCAATCATAAAAGAGGCAAGCACATAGAGCGCAAATATCATCTCATCAGAGAGATCGTGCAATGAGGGGACGGGATCGTCACGAAGGTAGCCTCTGAGCACAATATTGTTGATCCATTTACGAAGGCTCTCACGGCTAAAGTGTTCGAGGGTCATCTAGAGGGTCTAGGTCTGCGAGATATGTACATAGAATAATCTAGGGCAAGTGGGAGAAGTGTAATGGGTATTGTGAATGCCCTAGTTTATTGTATTTATCTGTATTTGTACTTTTCATGTATTATACAGTATTAATACAAACTACTATTCCTACTTCAATGATTATTCATTCAATTTTGATTGTTGATGTACATTGCCCACTAGAGTTTTAGTTCAAGTGGGAGTTGTTGGGTTTTATGCCCTAAAACTCGTAGATAGTAAATGAAACAAATTAATCGATCTCAATAAAGTGTTATTTGAGTAATTCAGTAATTTGGTTATTGAATAATCGAGTTTGCATTAATAAACCCTAAATCCAATAAACTAAGATCCAAGGTTGTTTAAATGAAACTTGGACTAGTATGTGGGGACATGCGGGGATCAGTGTCCAAGTAACAACCTAAATGGTCTATAGTATAGGGATAAGGCTGGGTACCTTATCCTGGTGACACTATGTGATACGGCCCATCTTGTATTCGATACAGATGCAATGATCCAAAGCATCCATGTAGGAGACATGCGGGTGGGGGTATCCTATGCAATGAGTTTGCATAAGACCGGACCGCGAAATAGTAACCACTAGATGTAACGCCCTTAACTAGTTTAGGTTTCTATTTCAATAGGATGACCTAGGTAACTCAATCTCAATCCTGAGTCTGTTATGAACCCCTTTCAGGAGGGACTGTCCTTAGATTTGTATGGGTGAGAGTGGCCAGTTCGCCGACTCAATAAGCCAACCATTTCAGGGGCAAGACCGAATGGGGGCTGGGAACATAACAGTACAAGATGGAATTCACTCTTTCCCCTATTGGGGTAAGTAGATGTGTGTTCCCTTAAGGGCTGATTCTAGGGCTTGAACAAAGGCGCGCCGTCCTCTCCTAGCCTGAGAGGAACTCCTGTTTAGTGGTTGGACCCTAAACAACTTGTTCATTAGAGGAATCAGTGGTACTTAAGGAACCAGAGGTAACCCAGGGGTAAAACGGTAATTTGACCCAGCTGGTGTTACGAACACACGTGAAGGATTGACTTACTGCTTGGTCAATATCCGTGGACATAGAAATATTCTATAGTGAGAAGAGTGCAGCTGTGGATCTTTAGTGGAGTGACCCACAGTTAACGAATGTTGACTAAAGTTGGTCAATGAGTTTGGCCAATTAGTCTCGTATCGTTGGAGCTTCTGATCTGTAGGTCCATTAGGTCCCACTGGTAGCTCGTAAAGAGACTTGAGGCAATTAAGTATAAATTGTAAATTGAAAGTGTTCAATTTATTTGGGGAATCGTATAATGTATATTGATGCATTATAATATAAAGTTTATGAAACTTTATAATATAATTTTTGAATTAATTAAAAAAAAAAAATTAATTTTTGAGAGAAAGTATTTGAAAGAGTTCAAATAAATTTAATATGAATTGGATTCATATTAATTTTAATTTTAATAAAATCCCTAAGATTAAATATATGATATTTAATTGGGTAAATTAATTAATTATGGAATTAATTAATTATTTATTAAAATTAGAGACCTTTTCCTATTAGGAAAGAAAATATTTGAAAGAGTTCAAATAAATTTAATATGAATTGGATTCATATTAATTTTAATTTTAATAAAATCCAAGGCCCGTTTGGTACAAGGTTTTTGGAGATGGGAATGGGCAAGGGTTTCTAATACCCTTGTTTGTTTCAAGATTTCTGTGGTGGGCCCAGGAAATAACGCATTCCCAGGCATCATTTATGCCCATAAGGAAGGGTTTTCTATGCCCTTGCAAAAGCATGGGTTTTCTCTTTTCCCATCTCTTCTTTTTTATTTTTATATGCAATTTTATTTTGAATATAGTTAATTAATTAACTAATAGATACTAAATTAAAAATAATATAATAAATTATTTAATTAGATTAAATAATAATTTGTCAAGAATTTCATTTTTTTTAAACAAATACTTTTTTCTAGGACTTTTTAAACAAATACTTAGTCCAAGTTTATTAAAGGGATGTAATTACATATTTACTAAAATTATAATTAACTAGTCAATATTATCGAAAATATATTTAATTATTGAATTAAAATCATTTAAATGAATTTAGTATAAAAATTCATTTTTCAATAATTATAATTAATTACTTATCGATTATTTATAATCAATTAATTACTTTTTTAAATTTCCTTATAATAAATAAATAATCATATTATTATTAAATATTTATCTAATTAATTTTTATGGATACAATATATTAAATTATTGTAGTTAAAGTCATTTATTAAAAAATTAATTAAATAATTTTAGTTTGTTAAATTAACATAGTTTATCCCATTAAAATCATTTCATGATTATTATTTCATTAATTTTTATTAATAGTTTGAATTAATTTTGATTATTTTATTGATTAATTTATTAAAATTACATAAAGTTTACCTGATTAATTCTAAAAAATAAATACAGACATAATTTGTTCTCATAAAATCCTGATGACATTTCCATGCACAACCAAACACAGTTATCTTTGATTCCCAGCAATCTTATTCCCAGGCATAGTATTCCCAGGCATCATGTATTCCCAGGCATCTATAAAACCTTAAACCAAACGGGCCCTAAGATTAAATATATGATATTTAATTGGGAAATTAATTAATTATGGAATTAATTAACTATTTATTAAAATTAGAGACTTTTTCCTATTAGGAAAAGGTCTCCCTTTTCCTATTAGGAAAAAGGTCTTGGCCTTTACTATATATAGGACCCCTGGGGTGGGGTGAAAGGTATCCCATTCATTCTCCTACTCTCAGAGAATTCTCCCAAAGGCTCCCACAAGTCTCCTGCCTCTAGAAGTCTCAGAGTCATACCGGTGTAGCCATAGTGGTGGTGTTCACACTAGTTCGTGATTAATTCACAACCAGTTGGTGAATATAATCTGAGTCGTCAACGAGAGTAAGTAATTTGTTACTTTATAAATTAGATTTAGATCTAATATTTTTGTATGCTTAGCCTTAATATATATTTAGAATAGTTCTAATATTATTGTCAATGTATTGGTATTTTAGATTAAACAAAAATTAATTACGAATCTGTCCCAATCACGCTTCCGCTTTACGGAATTATGGAATTCCAATCCTTCATCCATGTCAATAGGAGTGATCCCCTTTACCAAAAAGTTGGCAATATCAACATACCAAGGGATATCCTTGACTACCTTTACCTCAACAGCAAAGAGCTGCTCATTTGGAAAAGAATCTGAAATGGCAGATTGCTTCAGCAAAGATGATCCTGGATCAAGACGAGACAAATGATCTGCAATGACATTTTCTAATCCCTTCTTGTCCTTTATCTCCAAGTCGAATTCCTGCAAAAATAACACCCAACGAATCAATCTAGGCTTTGCATCTTTTTTAGATATTAAGTACCTTATTGTTGCATGATCAGTAAAAACCGTGACTTTGGATCCAACCAAATATGGCCGGAATTTCTCGAAAGCAAACACAACAGCTAACAACTCTTTTTCAGTAGTTGTATAGTTAACTTTTGCCTCATTTAAAACCCTGCTTGCATAATAAATAGGATGGATAAATTTGCCCTGCTTTTGCCCCAGCATGGCACCTACTGCAACATCACTCGCATCACACATTACCTCAAATGGTAAACTCCAATTAGGTGCACAAAGAATGGGTGTTGAGATTAAAGCAGCCTTTAAAGTCTCAAAAGCCTTCCTACAATTTGCAATAAAGTCAAAAACATGATCAGTACACAATAAGTTACAAAGAGGTTTACTAATTTTGGAAAACTCCTTTATGAACCTTCTATAAAATCCAGCATGACCCAAAAAACTCCGAATTCCTTTCACTGAACTCGGTGGTACTAATCTCTCAATAACCTCTATTTTTGCTCGATCAACTTCTACACCTTTCTTTGAAATCTTATGACCTAACACTATGCCCTCCTTCACCATGAAGTGATATTTCTCCCAATGAAGAACTAAATGGGTGGCCTCACATCTTTTTAACACCTTACCTAAATTATCCAAACATTTCTGAAAAGACCCTCCAAAAACTGAAAAATCATCCATAAATACCTCAACAGTGGATTCAATCATATCAGAAAAAATTGCTAACATACACCTCTAAAATGTTGCTGGAGCATTGCAAAGGCTAAAAGGCATTCGCCTAAAAGCAAAGGTCCCATAAGGGCAGGTGAAAGTGGTTTTTTCCTAATCCTCACGAGCAATGGTAATTTGGTTATACCCAGAATAACCATCTAAGAAACAGTAATAGGCCTGACCAGCCAATCTATCCAATATTTGGTCAATAAATGGTAGAAGGAAATGGTCCTTACGGGTAGCTTTATTAAGCCTCCTGTAATCCATGCAAACCCTCCAGCCAGTTACTGTCCTAGTTGGGATAAATTCATTGTCCTTATTAGTCACGACTGTGACACCTCCTTTCTTAGGAACACATTGGACAGGGCTTACCCAATTGCTATCTGCAATTGGATAAATAATCCCAACATCCAACCATTTAATCACCTCCTTCTTAACAACCTCTTTCATTGCAGGGTTAAGCCTCCTCTGTTGCTCAATACTCCTAAAGGATCCCTCCTCTAGAGTGATTTTATGCATACAGAAAGAAGGGCTAATTCCCTGAATGTCAGCCAATGTCCAACCTATTGCTTTGCGATATTGCTACAGCAACTTTAGTAAGGCCTCCTCATCCTCTGGCATTAAATCTGATGCAACAATAATGGGCAACGTCTCACCCTCCCCACGATACACATACTTTAGATGATCCGACAAGGGTTTCAAATCTAAAGTGGGTGCCTTAATCGGGGATGGCTTAATAGGAGGAGCTTTCCTTTCATCCAAATCTAAAGACTCAAAAACATCCTCACACCTAGAAACTTCTTTTTCACTTTTTCTTTCTAAAGAACAAACTTCTAAATCATCTACACTAACCTCTCCATGATCTTCCAAATGTTTATTTGTCAAATCCTGCATTGTTGTCTCAACAATTGTGTTCTCCAGAATCCTAATGATAGAACAATCTTCCATTTCATCTGGATACTTCATGGCTTTAAAAACATTAAACTTCACTTCCTCATTATAAACCCTCATTGTTAATTCCCCTTTTTTGAACATCTATCAATGCCCTACCAGTAGCCAAAAACGGTCGACCAAGAATAATTGGGACATCTTTATCTGCCTCATTACCCTCAGGATAGTAAATGATCCTAGATCCTTAGCCTTGGTTGGTAGTCCATTCTTAAGAATAGCACTACATTCCTCAGTCAGAGATACAGTTTCAAACTCACCTAACCTCTTCTTTTTATTTAAAATATCCTTAAGAAATTTAGCATAATTAGGCATTTGCTCTATAGCTTCTACTAAAGAAATATTTATATGCAATTGCTTAAGAATCTCTAAAAACTTCTTAAATTGACCGTCCCGATTCTTGGGCCTTTGCCTTTGTGGAAAAGGTAGAGGTGGTACATAAGGTGGGTGCAGCACATAAGGCCGTTCCACGTCTGGAACAGAACCAGATGCTCCAGCATCATTATTGCTGCCTCCAGCACCTTTACCAGACTCCAACTCTTTTTCAACAACATCATTCTTATCACAATGTTTTTCTATATCCTGTGGTTTACTAGGCTCTTTTCTCTCTTCTAGTGGCTTACCACTCCTTAAAGTCACTGCCTATACCTGCTCTTTACCTTCCCTTCTAGGGTGTTCAGTATCCGAAGGAAGTTTCCCTTGAGGCCTTGCCTTTAGCTCATTAGCTAGCTGACCCACTTGCAATTCCAGGGCTCTCATTGAAGCTTGATTACTTTGAATTGCGGCATCTGTACGAGCCATATATTCTTTCATCATTGTCTCAAAAGAATTCTCCGAATTTTGTTGGGGCTAAGCCTGCTTATTCTGCTGGGGGCAATACCTGTGCTTTAGCAAATCCTCACTAGTTCACCTTTTGTTGTGCCTGCACATTACTTCCTTGTCCTCCCCACGGAAAGTTGGGGTGATTGCACCAACCTGGATTATAAAAGTTAGAATAAGGGTTATTTCTCTGATTACCTACAAAAAACACTGAAGCTGGATTGCTGGGGAAAAACTCGTAGTTGTGTTCTTCACCACAATAGACACATGCTTCCTCTGCAACTTGGTTCACCACTGTAGCAGGCTCCACAGCTGGCGGCTGCTGGTGACGAACCACTGTCAAATTTTTAAGAGCGTTAACTAACATTGCCATATCAGCCCTAATGGTAGACACACCATCAACCTCTGACACACTCTTAACTTTTTTATTTGAGCCTCTAACATCTGACCACTGACAACTATTGGTTGATATTCTTTCTAAAATTTCATGGGCTTCATTAAAAGTTTTTGCCAAAAGGGCCCCTCCAGCCGAAGCATCAACCATACCTTTGGTTGCTCCATTTAACCCATTGTAAAATGTTTCCATTTGGATACAATGAGGTAAACCATGGAGGGGACACTTTCGCAAAAGTTCCTTAAACTTTTCCCAAGCCTCACTAAAAGTTTCATCATCAAGTTGCCTAAACCCTACTATCTCACTCCTCAATTTAGCATTCCTAGTTGGTGGAAAATATTTACTAAGAAATTTTTCCGCTAACTCATTCAATGTCCTAATTGATCCTGGAGCAAAAGAATTTAACCACGCCTTTGCTCCGTCTTTAAGAGAATACGGGAACAAAGTTAATCTAAGGGCATCCTAGACACTCCTTGAATTACAAGCGAATCACCAACTCCTAGAAAAGACTTAAGATGTAAATGAGGGTGTTCAGATGACAAACCATGGAATTGACCCACGGTTTGCAACATCTGAAACATTACCGGTTTCATTTCAAAATTTGTTGTCTCAATTTGAGGACGTGCAATTCCTAGATTTAACTCATCAAACATTGGAAAAGCATACGCTCGAATGACTCTGGCCCTATCGTTCGCTACCAAGATAAGATTCTCAGCCTTATTATTTTGCTGTCCGTTTTGCTCCAGCGGTGGGTTTTGCTGCAGCAAACGATTCTGGGGATCAAGTGGATCTTTTGGACCCTGCGGGAGACGCGACACGTCAGCCATTGGATTTTGGTTTCTACGCTGCTCTCTCCTTCTTCTCCTGAATGTCCTCTCAATTTCTGGATCAAGCTCGAACCTTACCCCAGGCGGATCGCTCATGCACTAAACTCACACCTGCAAAAACAAAAGAAACAATCAAAAAGTTCTAGCACCAAACCACTAAAACACATACACAAAACAGATAAGATAAAAACTTATTCAAGTCCCCGGCAACGACGCCAAAAACTTGTTGGGTTTCCAGAGTGGGTAAAAATAAGGTAAAAATAGACTCTAGAACACTGTGCAAGCATACACAATCCACAGCAAGTAATAAGTATTTATCGAATCCAGGGTCTGAATAGCTCTCACTTTATCTATTTTGTGTAACTCTTTAATGGTTTCAAGAGTAGTAAAAATGATTGATTTTGATATAATGTTGAAGCAAAAGAAATGATAGAACAGAAAGTAAACAAACAAACCAGATAGATTAAAAACAGGCGTTGGTCAGGATTTAGTAATTGTTTTAAAAGATGCTTTAGCAATATTATTGATTAGGCAAAACTCTTGCAGTCTTATTAGCAGGATCCTCCCGGAACTCTGGACTTTTTAGAATGTGTTTCAACTCCAATGACGCACTACCGATCAAGCACTAGGCAACTGGCTATCCCTAGCTCAATCACTGGCGTTCACCAATACACAATGATCTAGTGTGATTAAATGTCACACACTTCTCAAATCATCCCTGAAACTAAGAAGTGGTATTCATAACGGCTGGCCAGGCGGGCACAAAATATAAATATGCTCAACAAATAATCAAAATGCATCAAATCAACATATATTGCATAGAGAATAAGCACGACAATTACATGACTCCTAACCAACACCTAAACAAATTCAGTTCATAAAGCTCATGGCAACACACGCTACAATCTGAGTATGTGCATCCATAACTACAAGAAATTACAAGAAAATACTAATTCCCTTGGTCAAATCCGTAGTGATGGTCTTCTTGAAGTCTCCAATCTCTCTCCTCTATTCGGCTCCCAATGATGGAAATGAGAAATGATCTCTTCCCCAAGAGTGAAGTGAATTTGACTTGAACAGCTCTTCCCTTTTATAGAATGAAGACAAGCTCAAATTAGGTTGACCTAGACACGTGGATTGCTATCCTTGCTTCTTAAATCCGAGAATAGCTTAACTAGCTTCAGTTCATTAAAATGGCTAACGAGCTGTGACGTGACAGTTTTGCTCCTTGCTTTGCTGAATCACAGATTTTGCTCCCTCAAGTCGCTCAGCAATATATTCTGCACAAAATAACTTCCAAAGCATCCATTCTTCCAAATGGGTTAGAACATGCAATATTCATCTAAAAGCAACCCTATTTAGCACAAATGACACACAAATCATTATAAAACTAAGGCCTAAATAACTCCCTTTTGGAGAGTTATCAGCTGCTCTCCCCCAGCCGCTTCTTCAGGTTCTTTTGGCTGCTCTTCCCCAGCCACTTCTTCAGTGATATCCTCGATTACTTTTCTCACTACCTTTGTTGCTTCAGCTCTTTATTGCCTTCTCCGTCTCTTGGCCTCTCTTTCTTCTGGTGTTTTCCTTCTCTTCGTTCTCGTCTTCGGTGCCTCGGGTGTAACTGGCACCTCTTCTTCCTCAGTATCTCTTTCCCTTCTTCCTCTTGTTTTAGCAATTTCAGACTTACAATATTTTTCTACTCGCAGCAACGGAAGAAAACGAAAGAAAAATGGAAGTGGAGAATAAATGCAAGATGAAGATGAAGTGAAAAGAAACGTACCCTGGGTTTGATTAAATTGGGCTCCAGCACTAATGATCCTAACCGAAAATATCTGCCCCAATTAAATAAGATTATCGTTTAATTTGCATGTAATCGTGGAAAATTAATTTCCATAAACGGTAAAAATTAATCACCTGGTAAATGCGTGATGTGATGTCCAACGGCTAGACCATTGGATCTCCCCTGCTTGACACGTGGAAGCCCCAGATGGCCACGTGTTTTACCTGCCCATAGAAAATTTAAAATCCAAACGGTAAAATATTTAATTCTTAACCAAAATCCGTAATATTGTGATGATACTTTTGCTTTGACCAAAAGATTGCGAAAACAAATTGAGCAACAAAGATTTCATTCTAGAAGAATCTTTTTACACGGGAAAATTCAAATCAAATTTTAAACCGCCAAAATCAAATCAAATCTTATTATTTAGCCGAATAAATCAGGAAATATGTTATTAAAACCTAATCTAAAATAGAAATTTAAATAACGAAAATACAAACTAAAATTAAATCTAACAAAACTAATCCGATTAAGAATTAAATTGGCTAAAATAAAATAAATAAATAAATCGAGGCTAAAATCTACGAAAATTAAAGATACCAACGAATTAAAATAAATCAGATAAGATCCAAATAAACTGAATCTAATTCAAAATAATTCGAATTAAAATCAAATCAAATCAACGAAAAATAGAATCGCAACAAACTCTGGGAGCTAAAAATATTGCAATATGAAATGCTCCCGCAAAACTCTCGCTCGCTTATTCATCAACCAATTTTAGGGAAGGATATTTCGAACGAAATTCCTCTCGCCAATAATGCTTCACTCACTGTCCATTAACCTTAAACACTTGCCCATCTTTTTCATCTCTCAAAGTAATTGCTCCATGAGGAAAAACTTCAATCACAACAAATGGTCCATACCATTTAGATTTTAATTTCCTAGGAAACAATTTTAATCTAGAGTTGTAAAACAAGACTCTCTGACCCTTAACAAATTATTTAGGTTTTATCTTCTTATCATGCCACCATTTAGTCTTCTCTTTATACATTTTCGCATTTTCACAAGAAAATTGACGAAACTCTTCTAACTCATTAAGCTGTAGCATTCTTATTGCTCCTGCACGACTCAAATCAAAATTCAATTTCTTTAAAGCCCAAAATGTTTTATGCTCAAGCTCTAACGGTAAATGGCAAGCTTTTCCATATACTAACCTACAGGGAGACATACCTAAAGGAGTCTTATAGGCTATCCTATAAGCCCAAATAGCCTCATCTAACCGAAAAGACCAATCTTTCCTAGATGGATGGACTACTTTCTCTAAAATAGATTTAATTTCCCTATTACTAACTTCAGCTTGACCATTTGCTTGCGGGTGATAAGGGGTAGCTATCCTATGCTTAATTCTATACTTAGCTAAAAGCTTAGTTAAAACATTATTCACAAAGTGTGTACCCTCATCGCTCACAAGAGCTCTAGGTGTCCCAAACCGCGCAAAAATGTGCGATTGGAGAAACCTTGATACTGTCTTAGCATCATTCTGATGGCATGCAATGGCCTCCACCCATTTGGACACGTAATCAACTGCCAATAAGATAAAAACATTTCCATTAGAAGGGGGAAATGGCCCCATAAAATCAATACCCCATACATCGAATAATTCTAATTCTAAAATATGAGTAAGAGGCATTTCATCTCTAGGTCCTAAATTTCCTCTCCTTTGGTAAGCATCACATTGCTTGTAGAACTAATGGGCATCGTTAAATAAGGAAGGCCAGAAGAATCCACATTGCAAAATCCTCATAGCTGTCCTCTGACAGCTGAAATGACCTCCATATGGGGAAGAGTGACATTGCTCCAGGATTTCCTTTGATTATGTTGGGATTGGTGCCCTAAAACTCGTAGATAGTGAATGTTAAACGAATTATATACTTGATCAATAAAGTCGTTGTCAAGATTCATTCAGTAAAGTCGTTACTGAATAAGTAAATTGCACGTTAAATAACCCAAATCCAATAAACTAAGATCCCTGGCAATAGGATGAACACTTGAGCTTTATGTAGAGACATAAAAGTGGATCAGGCTCGAGTAATAGCCAAAACGGTCTATAGTATAGGGATAGGGTTGGGTACCTTATCCTGGGACACTATGAGACGTGGCCCACTTTGTAGATAGTACAGACGATGTGATCCTAAATCGTCCATTAAGAGACATGCGAGTGGGGGCGTCCTATGCAATGAGTTTGCATAAAACCAGGACCGAGAAATAAGTCACTCTTGCTTTATAACGCCGTTTACTGACAAGACTGACTATTTCATGTGATGACCTAGGTAACTTGATCTTAATCCTGAGCTAACTATGAAGTCCTGTTTATACGGACTTATCCTTAGATCTGCATGGGTGAGAGTGGTTGCGCATCGCCGACTCAATAAGCCTCCCATTTCAGGGATAGGAACGGGTAGATAGCTAGGGACATAGTTTTGCAAGAAGGAATTCGCTCCTACCCAAATTAGGGATAGTTGAGAGGTTGTTCCCTTAAGTGCTATATCCGAGGCTTGAACAAAGGGATCCCACCCTCTCATTGGCCCAAGAGGGACTCGGTTTGTTGGTTGGACCATAAACCAATTGTTCATTAGAGGATCAGTGGGACTTAAGGAACAAGAAGTACTATAGGGGTAAAACAGACATTTGACCCAGCTATATTTACGAACAACCTGGGAAGGATCGACTTACTAATCATGGTTATATCAGGTGGATAGAAATATATCTACAGTGAGGGGAGTGCAACTACAGGGCTATAGTGGAGTGTCCCGGTAGTTAACGAATGTTGGTTAGCTAGGTTAATGAGATTAGTCGGTTAACCTCGAATCGTTGAAGCCCATGATCTGTAGGTCCATTAGGTCCCCCTGCTAGCTCATACGGATTATACCTTAGAACATAGTGATAGGAAAGTTTGAATCGTTCAAATTAGGTTTAGGGAATTAGTGTCGATTATATACGATATTATCAACACAATAGTTTAATTATGGATTAAAGTATTAATTGAGAGAGTAAAGTAGTTAAATATGATTTAAATACAATATATATGAATAGGGATTCATATTAGGTGCATAGTATTAATTTGATATATGATATTACATAATTGATTAAATTGTTTAATTAATTATTGTTTTAATTTAAAAATGATTATGAATTGTTTTTTAATTAAAATTGAGATAGAGATTTCAATCTTGAATTTATGGAAATTCAAGATTAGTGGATTGAATTAGGTGATATGAATTAATTTGATTAATGTCACATCATTAATTGAAATAGTTCAATTAATTGATAATTTGAAAGGCAATTGAGAATTTCATTTTAAATTAAATCTAAGAGTAGAAATTAACTCTTGCATAGATGGAGAAAGTGGAATTACACAACTAAAACCACTCTTGCATGGATGAAGAAAGTGGAATAACACCTCCCACATGCAATCTTGCATGTAATCTCCATAGAACACCTTGAATCCACTAAGGTCATTCTCCTCTCCATGTGTCTTACATTGGTGAATCTAAGATGCATGAAAATCCTCTATAAATAGGGGATTAGAAGATGGAGAAGTATGGAATTTTGGAGTAATGTTATGCTGCCAAAATTCACTCTCAACCTCACTCTCTCAATTCTCTCTAAAAGCTTGTAGTGTTCAAGCATATCCCTTCCAATCCCTATCACCATAGACTCCCACAAGTCGTTCTAAGGCCGGAGGATAGCGGGGAAGACACTAGAGGTGGTCCACACACCGTTCGTGATCAAATGAATCAAAAGGAGTTGCTGAATCGGTCTCCAAAAGGTTGGTACAAATTCTACTCTCTGTTAACGGTATTTGGACAGCATGCTTTCATTTTCTAAAATTGATGTAGTTAAGTGCCTCCGATCCTAAAATTGCTTCTGCATGTGTTATATGAACACCTTCAGCTTCATCACCTGAAACACATCTTCGAATAATACCATCAGAACATTGCTTATACATAAATGGCTCATCCCAATAAAAGAATTTTGCATCATGCTTAAACCTTTGCACCTGCCTCCAATCCATATCAATAGGAGTGACTCATTTTACCAAAAAGTTGGCTATATCAGCATACCAAGGAGTATTATTTACTACCTTTACCTCAATAGCAAAAAGCTACTCATCTGGAAATGAATCAAAAATGACAGATTGCTCTAGCAAAGATGATGTTGGATTAAGACGAGACAAATGATCTGCAATAACATTTTTCGATCCCTTTTTTTCCTTTATCTCCAAGTCGAACTCCTGCAATAACAAAACCCAACGAATCAATCTAGGCTTTGCAGCTTTTTTAACCATTAAGTACCTTATTGCTGCATGATCCGTGAAAACCTTGACTTTGGACCCAACCAAAAATGGGCAGAATTTCTTAAAGGAAAACACAATCGATTACAACACCTTTTCAGTAGTTGTATAGTTGATTTGTGCCTCATTCAAAACCCTACTTGCATAATAGATAGGATGGATAACTTTGCCCTGCTTTTGCCCCAGCATCGCACCTACTTCAACATCACTGGCATCACATATTACCTCAAATGGCAAACTCCAGTTAGGTGCACAAAGAATGGGGGTTGAGATTAAAGTAGCCTTTAAAGTCTCAAAAGCCTTCCTACAATCTGCATTAAAGTCAAAAACACTATTAGCACACAATAAGTTACAAAGAGGTTTACTAATTTTTGAAAAAACCTTTATGAACCTTCTATAAAATCCATAATAACATAAACAACTTTGAATCCCTTTAACTGAATTCAGTGGTTCTAACTTCTCAATAACCTCTATTTTCGCTCGATCAACTTCTAGACCTTTCCTTGAAATCTTATGACCTATCACTATGCCCTCCTTCACCATGAAGTGGCATCTCTCCCAATTAAGAACTAGATGGATATCCTTACATCTCTTTAATACCTTACCTAAATTATTCAAACAATGCTGAAAAGACCCTAAAAAAACTGAAAAATCGTCCATAAATACCTCAGCAGTGGCCTCAATCATATCAGAAAAAATTGTTAACATACACTGTCGAAATGTTGTCGGAGCATTGCAAAGGCCAAAAGGCATTCGCCTAAAAGCAAACGTCCCATAAGGGCAGGTGAAAGTGGTTTTTTCCCGATCCTCAGGAGCAATGGTAATCTGGTTATACCCAGAATAACCATCTAAGAAACAGTAGTAGGCCTGACCAGCCAATCTATCCAATATCTGGTCAATAAATGGTAGAGGGAAATGGTCCTTACGGGTGGCTTTGTTAAGCCTCCTATAATCCATGCAAACCCTCCAGCCAGTTACTGTCCTGGTTGGGATCAACTCATTGTCTTTATTAGTTACTACAATGACACCTCCTTTCTTAGGAACACATTGGACAGGGCTTACACAATTGCTATCTGCAATTGGATAAATAATCCCAACATCCAACCATTTAATCACCTCCTTCTTAACAACCTCTTTCATTGCAGGGTTAAGCCTTCTCTGTTGCTCAATACTCCTAAAGGATCCCTCCTCTAGGGTGATTTTATGCATACAGAAAGACGGGCTAATTCCCTGAATGTCAGCTAATGTCCAACCTACTGCTTTGCGATATTGCTGCAGCAACTTTATTAAGTCCTCTTCATCCTCCGGCATTAAATCTGATGCAACAACAATAGGCAACGTCTCACCCTCCCCAAGATACACATACTTTAGATGATCTGGTAAAGGCTTCAAATCTAAAGTGGGTGCCTCAATCAGGGATGACTTAATAGGAGGAGTCTTCCTTTCATCCAAATCTAAAGACTCAAAAACATCCTCACACCTAAAAACTTCTTTTTCAATTTTTCTTTCTAAAGAACAAACTTCTAAATCATCTACACTAATCTCTCCATGATCTTCCAAATGCTTGTTTGTCAAATCTTCCATTGTTGTCTCAACAATTGTGTTCTCTAGAATCCTAATGAAAGAACAATCTTCCACTTCGTCTGGAAACTTTATGGCCTTAAAGACATTAAATTTCACTTCCTCATTATAGACCCTCATTGTTAATTCCCCTTTCTAAACATCTATCAATGCCCTACCAATAGCCAAAAATGGACGACCAAGAATAATTAGGACATCTTTATCTGCCTCATAATCTAAGATAATAAAATCAACAGGAAATATGAATTTATCCACTTTCACTAAGACATCCTCAATTTTACCCTCTGGATATGTGATAGACCTATCAGGTAGTTGGAGTGTGATTGTGGTAGGCCTAGCTTCACCAATACCTAGCTTTCGATAGACCGAAAGAGGCATAAGGTTAATGCTCGCGCCTAAATCACAAAGTGCTCTCCCTAACTCTTTTCCACCTATTGAGACAGGAATAGTGAATGACCCTGGATTCTTAGCCTTGGTTGGTAGCCCATTCTTAAGAATAGCACTATATTCCTCAGTAAGAGATACATTTTCAAATTCACCTAACCTATTCTTTTTAGTCAAAATATCCTTTAGAAATTTAGCATAATTTGGCATTTGCTCTATAGCTTCTACTAAAGGAATATTTATATGCAATTGCTTAAGAATTTCTACAAACTTCTTAAATTGACCATCTTGATTCTTAGGCTTCTGCCTTTGTGAAAAAGGTAGAGGTGGTACATAAGGTGGGGGCGGTACATAAGGTGGTTCCACATCTGGAACAGAACTAAATGCTCCAGCATTATTATTGCTACCTCCATCACTCTTACCAGACTCCAACTCTTTCTCAACATTAACATTTTTATTACTATTCTTCTCTATATCCTGGGATTTACTAGGCTCTTTTCTCTCTTCTAGTGGCTTACCACTCCTTAGAGTCTCTGCATGTACCTGTTCCTTACCTTCCCTTCTAGGGTGTTCAGTATCCGCAGGAAGTTTCCCTTGAGGTCATGCCTTCAGCTCATTAGCTAGCTGACCCATTTTCAATTCCAGGGCTCTTATTGAAGCTTAATTACTTTGAATTGCGGCATCTGTACGAGCCACATATTATTTCATCATTGCCTCAAGAGAACTCTCTAAATTTTGCTAGGGCAATACCTGTGATTTAACAAATCCTGACTGGTTCACATTTTGTTGTGCTTGAGGGGGTTGCGAATTGCTTCCTTGCCCTCCCCATGCA
This sequence comes from Luffa aegyptiaca, assembly GCA_017139565.1. Taxonomy (NCBI): domain Eukaryota; kingdom Viridiplantae; phylum Streptophyta; class Magnoliopsida; order Cucurbitales; family Cucurbitaceae; genus Luffa; species Luffa aegyptiaca. Next base: position 20,758,064 of record CM029400.1, on the reverse strand, counting down.
AAGTTGGGGTGGTTGCGCCAACCTGGATTATAAAAGTTAGAATAAGAGTTATTCCTTTGATTACCTACAAAAAACACAGAAGTTGGATTGCTGGGGCAAAACTCGTAGTTGTGCTCTTCACCACAATAAACGTATGATTCCTCTGCAACTTGGTTCACCACTGCAGCAGGCTCCACCACTGGCGGCTGCTGATGACTAACCATTGTTACATTTTTAAGAGCGTTAGCTAACATTGCAATATCAACCCTAATGGTAGACACACCATCAACTTCTAACACACTCTTAACTTTTTTATTTGAGCCTCTAACATCCGACCACTGACAACTATTGGTTGATATTCTTTCTAAAATTTCATGGGCTTCATTAAAGGTTTTTGCCAAAAGGGCCCCTCCCGCAGAAGCATCGACCATACTTTGGGTTGCTACGTTTAGCCCATTGTAAAATGTTTCCCTTTTGGATACAATGAGGTAAACCATGGTGGGGACACTTTCTCAAAAGCTCCTTAAACCTCTCCCAAGCCTCACTAAAAGTTTCATCTTCGAGTTGCCTAAATCCCACTATCTCACTCCTTAACTTGACATTCCTAGTTGGTGGAAAATACTTACTAAGAAATTTTTCCGCTAACTCACTCCAAGTTCTAATTGATCCTGGAGCAAAAGAATTTAACCACGTCTTTGCTCTATCTCTAAGAGAATACGGGAACAAAGTTAATCTAAGGGCATCCCTAGACACTCCCTGAATTACAAACGAATCACTAACTCCTAGAAAAGACTTAAGATGTAAATGGGGGTCTTCAGATGACAAACCATGGAACTGACCCACGATTTGTAACATCTGAAACATTACCGGTTTCATTTCAAAATTTGTTGCCTCAATTTGAGAACGTGCAATTCCTGGATTTAACTCATCAAACATTGGAAAAGCATATGCTCGAATGACTCTGGCCCTATCATTCGCCACCAAGATAGGGTTCTCAGCCTGATTATTTTGCTGTCCATTTTGCTCCAGCGGTGGATTTGGCTGCAGCACATGATTCTGCTGGGGATTAACTGGATCTTCTGGAACTTCCGGGAGACGTGACACGCTATCCATTGGATTTTGATTTCTACGATGCTCTTTCCTTCTTCTCCTGAATGTCCTTTCAATTTCTGGATTAAGCTCGAATCTCACCCCAGGCAGATCGCTCCTGCACCAAACTCACACCTGCAAAAACAAAAGAAACAATAAAAAATTTCTAGCACCAAACCAATAAAACACATACACAAAACAGATCAGATAAAAACTTATTCAAGTCCTCGGCAACGGCGCCAAAAACTTGTTGCCTTCTAGAGTGGGGTAAAAATATGATAAAAATAGCTCTAGAATACTGTGCAAGCATACACAATCCGCAACAAGTGAAAAGTAATTTATCGTATCCACGAGGTTTTGAATAGCTTCCACTCTACCTATTTTATGTAACTTTTTAATGGTTTCAAGATTGTTAAAATGATTGATTTTGATAAAATGCTGAAGCAAAAGAAATAACAAAGCAGAATGTAAACGGATAAAGCAGACAGATTGGAAACATGCGTTGGTCAGGATTTCTGTAATTGTTTTAAAGGATGCTCTAACAATAATATTGATTAGGCAATTCTCTTGCAGTCTTATCAGCAGGATCCTCCTAGAACTCTGAATTTTTTGGAATGTCTTTCAACTCCAATGACGTGCTACCGATCAAGCACTAGGCAACTGGTTATCCCTAACTCAGTCACTGACGTCCACCAACACATAATGATCTAGTGTGATTAAATGCCACACACCTCTCAAATCATCCCTGAAACTAAGAGGTGATATTCATACCGGCTGGCCAGGCGGGCACAAAATAGAAATAAGCACAACAAATAATCAAGATGCTCAAATCAATTTATATTACATAGAGTAATAAACACGGCAACTACATAGATCCTAACCAACACCTAAGCAAATTTAGTTCATGGAGTACAAATTAACACACGCTACAATCTGAGTATGTGCATCCATAACTACAAGAAATTACAAGAAAAGATTAATTCCCTTGAATAGATCCGTAGCTAATGGTCTTCTTGAGGTCTCCAATCGTTCCTTCTTTATTCGGCTCCCAAAGATGGAAAGTAAGCCTCCACGAATGGGAATAGACTTTCCTTTCTCGAATTTGGAATGTTTTGGACTTGAGACGGCTACTTCCTTTTATAGAGTGGAGTCAACCCTAATTAGGTCAAATTTTACACGTGGAAGGCTCTCCAAGCTTCCTAGATCCGAGATTAATTCAGCTAACGCCACCTCATTTAATGAAGCACGTGCAGCTCACGTGGAAGTTTTGCTCCTCGCTTTGCTGGATCATGGATTTTGCTCCCTCAAGTCGCTCAGCATTATTTTCTCTGCAAAATAACTTCCAAATAGGTTAAAACATATAATATTCATCTAAAAGCAACCCTATTTAACACAGATGACACATAAATTACTATAGAAATAAGGCCTAAATAACTCCCTTTTGGAGAGTTATCACATACATACCTGTTTTTCTATTGGCTTATATTTACTACCTGATGAGGATGAAGAAGAAGAGTTAAACATAGGGCTAGAGTTAGATGGTTTACCTATGGATGATGTTAATTTTGATCCCGATGATTTCTTTGACGATGCCATGTTTGAAAATGAACTTTTGAAAAATGCTAAGATGCCTGTTGTAAATGTTTATGAGTATAATTTGCCTATGTTGAATATAGAGGAGGTAACATTTTTTAGCCTGACATTGATGAGTTAGGTGATATTTTTTAGTCTGATATTGAAGAGTTAGAGGATAGCATTGTATAGTCTGATTTGATTACTGAGTCTTATGAGCATGTAAAGATTATGCCTGATGAGTGGTTAGTCCTAGTTGATAGTGAAGGATTGAAATTTCGTAATTCCGTAAAGCGGAAGCGTGATTGGGACCGATTCGTAATTAATTTTGTTTAATCTAAAATACCAATACATTGGCAATAAACTTAGAACTATTCTAGATTTATATTAAGGCTAAGCATACAAAAATATTAGATCTAAATCTAATTTATATAGTAACAAATTACTTACTCTCGTTGACGACTCAGATTAAATTCACGAACTGCTTGTGAATTAATCACGAACTAGTGCGAACAACACCACTATGGCTACATCGGTATAACTCTGAGACTACTAGAGGCAAGAGACTTGTGGGAGCCTTTGGGAGAATTCTCTGAGAGTAGGAGAATGAATGAGATGCCTTTCACCCCACCCCAGGGGTCCTATTTATAGGTAAAGGAAGACCTTTTTCCTAATAGGAAAAGGAAGACCTTTTCCTAATAGGAAAAGGTCTCTAATTTTAATAAATAATTAATTAATTCCATAATCAATTAATTTCCCTAATTAAATATCATATATTTAATCTTAGGGATTTTATTAAAATTAATATGAATCCAATTCATATTAAATTTATTTGAACTCTTTCAAACATTTTCTTTCCTAATAGGAAAAGATCTCTAATTTTAATAAATAATTAATTAATTCCATAATTAATTAATTTACCCAATTAAATTTCATATATTTAATCTTAGGGATTTTATTAAAAATTAAAATTAATATGAATCCAATTCATATTAAATTTATTTGAACTCCTTCAAATATTTTCTCTCAAGAATTAATTTTTGAAATTAATTCAAAAATTATATTATAAAGTTTCATAAACTTTATATTATAATGCATCAATATACATTATACGACTCCCCAAATAAATTGAACACTTTCAATTTACAATTTATACTTAATTGCCTCAAGTCTCTTTTACGAGCTACCAGTGGGACCTAATGGACCTACAGATCAGAAGCTCCAACGATACGAGACTAATTGGCCAAACTCATTGACTAGGTTTAGTCAACATTCGTTAACTGTGGGTCACTCCACTAAAGACCCACAGCTGCACTCTTCTCACTGTAGAATATTTCTGTGTCCACGGATATCGACCAATCAGTAAGTCAATCCTTCACGTGTGTTCGTAACACCAGCTGGGTCAAATTACCGTTTTACCCCTGGGTTACCTCTGGTTCCTTAAGTACCACCGATTCCTCTAATGAACAAGTTGTTTAGGGTCCAACCACTGAACAGGAATTCCTCTCGGGCCAGGAGAGGACGACGCGCCTTTGTTCAAGCCCCGGAATCAGCCCTTAAGGGAACACACATCTACTTTCCCCAATAGGGGAAGGAGTGAATTCCATCTTGTACTGTTATGTTCCCAGCCCCCATTCGGTCTTGCCCCTGAAATGGTAGGATTATTGAGTCGGCGAACTGGCCACTCTCACCCATACAAATCTAAGGACAATCCCTCCTGAAAGGGGTTCATAACAGACTCAGGATTGAGATTGAGTTACCTAGGTCATCCTATTGAAATAGAAACCTAAACTAGTTAACGGCGTTACATCTAGTGGTTACTATTTTGTGGTCCGGTCTTATGAAAACTCATTGCATAGGATACCCCCACCCGCATGTCTCCTACATGGATGCTTTGGATCATTGCATCTGTTTCGAATACAAGGTGGGCCGTATCACATAGTGTCACCAGGATAAGGTACCCAGCCTTATCCCTATACTATAGACCTTTTAGGTTGTTACTTGAACGTCGATCCCCGTATGTCCCCACATACTAGTTCAAGTTTCATTTAAACAACCTTGGATCTTAGTTTATTGGATTTAGGGTTTATTAATGCAAACTCGATTATTCAATAACTAAATTACTGAATCACTCAAATAACACTTTATCGAGATCGATTAATTTGTTTCATTTACTATCTACGAGTTTTAGGGCATAAAACCCAACAACTCCCACTTGAACTAAAACTCTAGTGGGCAATGTACATCAACAATCAAAATTGAATGAATAATCATTGAAGTAGGAATAGTAGTTTGTATTAATACTGTATAATACATGAAAAGTACAAATACAGATAAATACAATAAACTAGGGCATTCACAATACCCATTACACTTTTCCCACTTGCCCTAGATTATTCTATGTACATATCTCGCAGACCTAGACCCTCTAGATGACCCTCGAACACTTTAGCCGTGAGAGCCTTTGTAAATGGATCAGCAATATTGTGCGCAGAGACTACCTTCGTGAGGATCACGTCCCCTCGTTGCACGATCTCTCTGATGAGATGATATTTGCGCTCTATGTGCTTGCCTCTTTTGTGACTGCGAGGTTCTTTAGAATTTGCCACTGCACCACTATTATCATAGTAAAGGGTGATTGACAAGTTCATATTTGGAACAACTTCCAAATCCATCAAGAACTTTCGTAGCCATACAGCATCCTTAGCTGCTTCACAAGCAGCGACATATTCAGCCTCCATGGTGGAGTCTGCAATGCATCCTTGCTTGATGCTACGCCAGATTACAGCTCCCCCGTTGAGGGTAAATACTGACCCTGATGTGGATTTCCTAGAATCCTTATCAGTCTGAAAGTCAGAGTCTGTGTATCCTGTAAGGATCAAATCCTTAGAGCCATACACAAGCTGATAGTCCCTCGTTCTCCGAAGATACTTGAGGATGTTTTTAACTGCAGTCCAGTGGTCTAACCCTGGATTGGACTGGTACTTGCTGACTATCCCAACTGCATAGCAAATGTCAGGCCTAGTACACAACATGGCGTACATAAGACTGCCCATAGCTGAAGCATAAGGGATCCGTATCATATCCTCAATTTCTTAAGGTTTCTTAGGACACTGTTCCTTAGACAAATGAACTCCATGCCTGAAGGGTAGTAAACCCCTCTTGGAATTCTGCATCTTATATCTAGACAACATCCTTTCTATATATGATGCTTGAGACAGGGCTAACGTTCTGTTCTTAAGATTCCTGATAATTTGAATCCCTAGAACATACTGAGCTTCACCCAAATCTTTCATTTGGAACTCAGCCGATGGCCATTTTTTAATGTAAGCTAGATATTTTACTCATTGTATTCTACATCATTCCCAATGAGTAAAATATCATCTACATACAACACCAGAAAAGCTACTGAACTGTTGATAATCCTTTTGTAAGCACAAGGTTCATCAACGTTCTGGTCAAAGCCATAAGATTTGACAGCAGTGTCAAACCTTATATTCCAAGATCTGGAAGCTTGGTTCAACCCATAAATGGATCGTCTAAGCTTGCAAAATTTTTTGCTCCTGAACTTGAGCAATGAACCCCTCTGGTTGAGACATAAAGATGTTCTCATCAAGATTGCCATTCAGAAAAGCAGTCTTGACGTCCATTTGCCAAATCTCATAATCATAAAACGTGGAAATGGACAAGAGAATCCTTATTGACTTTAACATGGCAACTGGGGAGAAGGTTTCCTCATAGTCCACCCCCTCCATTTGGGTATAACCCTTTGCCACTAGTCGAGCTTTGAAAGTCTGCACTTTCCCAGCTGCGTCTCGTTTTCTCTTGTAGATCCATTTGCACCCTATGGGTTTAACCCCTTCAGGTAGGTCTACAAGATCCCAGACTTGATTGAAGTACATAGACTCCATCTCTAGGTCCATAGCTTTGACGCACTGGTCATGGTCGACATCATTCATTGCCTGTCTAAAGGTCAATGGATTCTCGATTCCATCATCAGATATGACAGTTGGAGTTTCTGCTAAACCCAGATAGCGTTCAGGTTAAGTAACAACCCTCCCACTACGTCGAGGCATTCTCAACTGTTGAGAAGGATGGGCTTGACCAGATGTACTGGGCTCATCTACAACTCTTGTTCAAGGTCCAGTCTATGTACTGGGCTCATCAACAACCCTTTGTTGAAGGTCCAGCCTTATCAACAACTCTTGTTGATTCATTCGTAGCTTCACCAGAAAGTTCACTTAACACCATTTTACTGCGTGGCTTGTGTTCTCGAATGTGGTCTTCTTCTAAGAAAGTAGCATTTGTCGAAACAAACACTTTATTTTCTTGTGGATCGAAGAAGTATCCACCCCTTGTTTCTTTTGGGTAGCCTACGAATAGGCATAATTTTGAACGTGAATCCAATTTCTTTGGGTTTGCCACTAGCACATGTGCAGGACAGCCCCAAGTTCTGAAATGACGTAACCTAGCTTTATGCCCTCTCCAGAGCTCAAATGGTGTTCAGAAACACTCTTTGAGGGAACTACATTCAAAATATAAACTGCAGTCTCTACTGCATAACCCCAAAAAGAACTAGGCAGTTGAGCATAGCTCATCATAGATCGAACCATGTCCAACAAGGTTCTGTTTCTCCTTTCAGATACACCATTTTGTTGAGGTGTACCTGGTGCTGAGAGTTGAGATGAGATTCCATGTTCTATCAAATAATTCTGGAATTTTAAGTCCAAATACTCTCCACCTCGATCAGATTGAAGTGTTTTAATGGTTTTACCTAACAAGTTCTCAACTTCAGTCCTGTACTCCTTGAACTTTTCAAGGGCTTCAGACTTATGACTCATTAGGTATAAATAACCATACCTTGAATAATCATCTATAAAAGAGATGAAATATTCATACCCTCCTCGAGCTCTTACATTCATTGGACCACAGAGATCCGTATGTACGAGTTCTATGGGCTCCTTGGCACGATAACCTTTTCCAGTAAAAGGTCGTTTGGTCATCTTACCTTCGAGACATGACTCACATGGAGGTAAAGTACCATCTTCTAACGGGCTTAGAAGTCCGTTCTTAACCAATCTCCCAATCCTATTGAGATTTATGTGGCCAAGTCTCAAGTGCCAAAGATAGGTACTTTGAGAAACTTTTTGCCTTTTTGGTTGAGTCTCATCTATTTTAAACATTTCATTGTTCAAAATAGCCCTAGACTCTATTGGTCTTAAGACATACAAATTGTTCTCCATTTTTGCAGAACATATATCAGCACCCCTTTTAGTAATGAAAGCTTCATTCACAGAAAAGGACACTAAATACCCTTGTTCTAGCAAACAAGAAATAGAAATCAAATTTCTTTTTATTTTGGGAACTATATATACGTTATCTAATAACATATAGCGTTCCCTGGAGAAGAACATTTTAATATCTCCCACTACTTTAGCTGAAATGAGCTCCCCAGTCCCAACTCTGAGAGTCATTTCCCCAGCATCTAACTGTTGCCAGGAGCTCATTCCCTCAAAGGAATAGCATACGTGATGAGTGGCACCTGAATCAAGGATCCAGGCTGTATCATCATTTTCCACTATACACGTTTCAATGATCAATAAATCAAATTTATTTTCATTGAGATGTGCTAAGCAGTTTATGTCATATTCATCATGAACAATTTCAGATGAATTAGACATGTGGGCTTGAGGACCGTCCTCAGTTAAGACCAATTCCACGCAATTAATGTTTAAGTTCATTTTCTTAGTTGTATTAGAAATACCGGTTTTGTAGTTGGCGTTATTCGAGGCATACAAAGAACGTTTCATTGCTGAGAACAAACAAATTAACTTAATAAGTATTGTTGCATTAACCCATTACACAAAATAATATTATTATTTTAATCCAATCAATTTAGCAAAAGTAATGATCGACCCATAGAATAAACATTCATTTTGCAACGATACTTCAGAGGTTTAGAACAACAGCTACCGTAGGGTAGTCAACTACTCCTCCTCTGAGTTGAGACAATCTCAGCCAATCCCTATTCCCGGAATAACTCATATTCCAATAGTTCTTAGCTACCGTTTTTTCGGTCAGGAAATTATTAACACCTTAACAATTTCCCGTAAGTGTGACCCTCCATTTTTCAGATTTCAGAGGTCGGCCCCAACAATGCTACCGTAGGGAAAGTCAAAGTTGGAAATGGACCTAAGAAACCCTATCCATTTTTGGAGTTTGCATTGTTCCGACTCCCATGATCAAGCCCTCCGTAGGGTGATCGCTCCCAGGGCGACTCGCAGGCAGATCATGGGGATCTCACGGTGCAACCTAATGGAGGAGACCGTAGGATACGTTGACACGTGTCCTGCTCCCACTTACTATAAAATACTCCCTCATTCACCTTGATATTGATCCATGCAAACACCATTCGTAGGGGGTCACTCCCAGGGTGACTCGAGGCCAAGCATGAACCTCACGTTGTGAACTTTTGAGGACGTGAGAGCAAAACTTGATTTATGAAAGTCTTGTTTTGATATATTTCCTCCCACTAAGTATTTTTATAATTATAGGGTCTATTACTTAGGTAAATTCCGGCTAAGTGAATCTATCTAAGTCTATGCCTGTATATAAATTTTATATATATAGGTCTTTTCTCTAATGTCTAGGTGGATTAAACACTTTTAATTACCTAGAGACATTGCATGCTAATATAACTATGGTTAATTCAACTCAAGTTTCGGCTCAGTTCCCAGGTAGCAGGTGTTCCGTAAACCGTCATCTTAAGTACCTCCAGCCTTAGACAGAACTTTACCGGTAGAGTTCCCTTATAACCAATAGTTATGATAAATCTTTACTCTAAAGATCTAGGTGAATTAAACTCTTTTAATTGACCTAGTGATATTGCATGCTAACATAACTATGGTTAATTCAACTCAAGTTCCGAGTCAGTTCCCAGGTAGCAGGTGTTCCGTAAACCGTCATCTTAAGTACCTCCAGCCTTAGACAGAACTTCATCGGGAGAGTTCCCTTATAACCATAGTAATGTAAACTCTTTACTCTAAAGATCTAGGTGAATTAAACTCTTTTAATAAACCTAGTGACATTGTATAACATTTAACTATGATTAATTCAACTCCGGTATTTCAGGTTAGTTCCCAGGTAGGAGGTGTTCCGTAAACCGTCATCTTAAGTACCCCCAGCCTTAGACAGAACTTAACCAGTGGAGTTCCCTTATAATCATAGTAATGTTTTTCCTACTTAGTCAATTAAAACTATTTTTAATTCTAAGTGAGAAAATAATTCTAATCCTATTAGAATTATAAAGAGCTTAGGTCTAATTAATTTTAAACATTTTAAAATTAATTCATTTTAACCTAAGGTCCTATGTTTGCATGCAACTCTTTGTTATAGGTTGACGGTTTCTAATCAATTTTATAACTTATTATAAAATTTTAATGATTAGCCCTATAACATGCTTCTATGGTGTTGGAAAAATAACAATCATAATCTAATTATTAAACACCATATTATTATGACACCGATAACGATAATATAACGATTATATTAATCTTAAGTGGTGTCATGTTTCATGCAATTTCAATTTCATTTAATTAATATCGATTATATTAATTAAACATCCATGAAATTAAATTACATGAAATTTGACATTAATATAATATAACTCTTATATTAATCTAATTAATGTCATGCTCAATGCTATTCCATTTTCATTTAATTAATATAACATTTTATATTAAATCATACATGAAAACAAGCATTGATTTATATTTATTATTTTCATTCATAATATAACTAATTATATTAATTATCATGAAAATAATCCTAAGCATGCATGCTACATTAATTAAATATAACAATTATATTTAGCTAAATTAATGACATACATCATGCTTCACCAATTTCATATATTTAATATAACAATTATACTAAATAACTCATGAAATTAAATTCATGCATAATTACCATACATTATGACAATTATAACATAAATATGCATGAAAACATGCTTAACCTATGGTGGGAATTTAAGTTATATGACATCCATAAAGCAAATAAATAGCAATTGAACCGGTTAATTTTGGCCCCTAAGATAAAATAAAGCATAAATTACAATAATTATAGCTAAATTCTATCCTAAAAGCCCTTCTGCAGCTCCAAATACTGGTCTAGACCGTCCGAACCGACCCGAACCACTTCGAACCAGCTAGGAAAACCACGAACCGAGCAAAATTCCAGCTGAACCGGACCAAATCGGTCCTAGCCCAGCCAGACTGTGTGAATCGGACCGCCCAACCGCCTTGAACCGTCCTGTTGCGAATCCCTAACGCGTGCTGTAATCGTGACAGCGTCGCAATTTCTCCGATTTTTATCTCATAAAAACCTATTCTAGACCCGGACTTACATAGGACTCGATTTTACATAAAATACCCGAAACACCGGGCCCTTACATGATCAAATCACATAAAAACAGTAAAATCTATGGCCATAAAATTAACCTAAACAGTTCAATGCAAACCATACATACATTATGCATTAATCAATCCCACCAATAGCCAATGCAAATTTTAGAGAAACAAAATTAGATCTACGATTGGCTCTGATACCAATTGAAGGATTGGAATTCCGTAATTCCGTAAAGCGGAAGCGTGATTGGGATCGATTCGTAATTAATTTTGTTTAATCTAAAATACCAATACATTGGCAATAAACTTAGAACTATTCTAGATTTATATTAAGGCTAAGCATACAAAAATATTAGATCTAAATCTAATTTATATAGTAACAAATTACTTACTCTCGTTGACGACTCAGATTAAATTCACCAACTGCTTGTGAATTAATCACGAACTAGTGCGAACACCACCACTATGGCTACACCGGTATAACTCTGAGACTACTAGAGGCAGGAGACTTGTGGGAGCCTTTGGGAGAATTCTCTGAGAGTTGGAGAATGAATGGGATGTCTTTCACCCCACCCCAGGGGTCCTATTTATAGGTAAAGGCCAAGACCTTTTTCCTAATAGGAAAATGTCTCTAATTTTAATAAATAATTAATTAATTCCATAATTAATTAATTTCCCTAATTAAATATCATATATTTAATCTTACGGATTTTATTAAAATTAATATGAATCCAATTCATATTAAATTTATTTGAACTCTTTCAAATATTTTCTTTCCTAATAGGAAAATGTCTCTAATTTTAATAAATAATTAATTAATTCCATAATTAATTAATTTACCCAATTAAATATCATATATTTAATCTTAGGGATTTTATTAAAATTAAAATTAATATGAATCCAATTCATACTAAATTTATTTGATCTTCTTCAAATATTTTCTCTCAAGAATTAATTTTTGAAATTAATTCAAAAATTATATTATAAAGTTTCATAAACTTTATATTATAATGCATCAATATACATTATACGATTCCCCAAATAAATTGAACACTTTCAATTTACAATTTATACTTAATTGCCTCAAGTCTCTTTTACGAGCTACCAGTGGGACCTAATGGACCTACAGATCATAAGCTCCAACGATACGAGACTAATTGGCCAAACTCATTAACCAAGTTTAGTCAACATTCGTTAACTGTGGGTCACTCCACTAAAGACTCACAGCTGCACTCTTCTCACTGTAGAATATTTCTGTGTCCACGGATATCGACCAAGCAGTAAGTCAATCCTTCACGTGTGTTCGTAACACCAGCTGGGTCAAATTACCGTTTTACCCCTGGGTTACTCTGGTTCCTTAAGTACCACCGATTCCTCTAATGAACAAGTTGTTTAGGGTCCAACCACTAAACAGGAATTCCTCTCGGGCCAGGAAAGGACGGCGCGCCTTTGTTCAAGCCCCGGAATCAGCCCTTAAGGGAACACACATCTACATTCCCCAATAGGGGAAGGAGTGAATTCCATCTTGTACTGTTATGTTCCCAGCCCCCATTCGGTCTTGCCCCTGAAATGGTAGGATTATTGAGTCGGCGAACTGGCCACTCTCACCCATACAAATCTAAGGACAATCCCTCCTGAAAGGGGTTCATAAGAGACTCAAGATTGAGATTGAGTTACCTAGGTCATCCTATTGAAATAGAAACCTAAACTAGTTAACGGCATTACATCTAGTGGTTACTATTTCGTGGTCCGGTCTTATGCAAGCTCACTGCATAGGATACCCCCACCCGCATGTCTCCTACATGGATGCTTTGGATCATTGCATCTGTATCGAATACAAGGTGGGTCGTATCACATAGTGTCACCAGGATAAGGTACCCAGCCTTATCCCTATACTATAGACCTTTTAGGTTGTTACTTGAACATCGATTCCCGTATGTCCCCACATACTAGTTCAAGTTTCATTTAAACAATCTTGGATCTTAGTTTATTGGATTTAGGGTTTATTAATGCAAACTCGATTATTCAATAACTAAATTACTGAATCACTCAAATAACACTTTATCGAGATCGATTAATTTGTTTCATTTACTATCTACGAGTTTTAGGGCATAAAACCCAACAGATAGATCGCCCCAGGACACGAGACCAGTAGACATTTTGTTGCTTGATGACTCCGTTAACAATTGTTTTGTAAATAGAAATCTGGAAAAAGTTTTAATACTGTTGAATTTTTCATGACTAGTTATTTTGATAATCTGTTCAGTGAGGATGGGCCAGGTGAGGCATTTTTTACTCCCCTATTTGCGATGTGTGCTTCGGCACGTGATTTTATCCAGGGCCCAAAGGAGGATGAAAACTTTTACTTCGAACCTCCATGAGCTTGACGAGCCTCGTCTAGCTAAAACACGTTATAGAAAAAGCTGCTTGGGAGGCAACCCAAGGATTTAAAATTTTTTGTTAGATAGTTTTCCTTTTTGCGGTAAATAAATCCCCCTTGCTTCGTGATCCGATTTTGTTTTGCAGGATCCGCGCATCAAGCCCCGAGAGTTCGAAAAGATGCGCTTTCTGGACCCCAAAAAATGATGACATTTTCTTCTAAGCTCAAGGAAGTCTTAGTATCCCCTTTTATGCTTTCTTATTTTCAAACATTGAGGACAATGTTTAGTTTAAGTTTGGGGGGAGGCTTTCATTGTGTTTGAGCATGTTTAAAATTCTTCTGGATGCATGTTAGGATAGCGATGATAGTCGAGGATTTGGTTTTTGAATTTTTGGGGGATATGGTTTATATGATGTGGAATTTGGGAGCATAGCAGAAAATGAGATTTTTTTTTAAATATTTTGCTTAGTATTAATGTCTAAAGCATGCAATAAACTTATCTTTTGAGATCTTTTAAAATTTAGATTCTTATTATGGTTTTTATAAGTTTGTTGTCACTCCGATAGGCTTAGTCTCTGACATTAGGAGTTATGCTTGATTGTTTTTAAGAACTAGGTGAAAAGAAAAGAAAAATATGTTATGCCTGCAAAAAGAAAAGCAACACTGAAAAAAGAATCATCTGTTGAGAAAAAATAAAAATAATTTTTGCTTGCAAGAAAAAAATATAAACTAGGGGTAAAAAGAGCTACCTGCGGTGTAATCAGTTAGGCCATCCAAGAATAAAATTCGGGTTATAGGTCCCTGCATCGTAGTGTGAAAGCTAGTGCCATTAGAATCATAAAAAGCAAGTTTGGGGGAATGCTCCCCTAAAAAGAAAAGAAAGGCGCCCTAGTATCTTTGTTTGCATGAAAGCTAAATTCCGACCTGTTAAGACTCTTAGCCAGTGTAGGGGGAAAACAAATGGAAAAAAACTATAAAACTAATCTAGGTTAGTAAAAGAGCCATTAGATAAGTTTTGAGCATGCTATTCGTTAATTCTAAGTTTCATTTTTGAAATTTTCTTCATGAGTATGTTGTGCTTGCTTAGTCCACTTGTATGTTTTATGTATTCCCCTAAGAATTTTAAAATCATTGAGGCTAGAGCGATTCTTTTCATGCATCTTTAGAATTCATTTTGCTCGGGACTATCAAAAGCTTAAGTTTGGGGGTGTGATAGCAAGCATAAATGTTGCTATTTTATCCTTAGATTTATTAGCTTTTGTATGCTTTTATTGTGTTTTTATCATATATATCTATTGATTTTTGTAATTTTGTCCCTAGGAGAATTATATGGATAATTGGAGAAAAAGAGCCCAAATTCATGGATTTCAAGTCTTAAATATCAAGTTGGGTGAAGAGAAAGAGCCATCATATAAAGTGTTTGGGCCAAAAGAAATGAAGGAGGCCCGAAATTCCATGCAAAACCGCGCCTAGATGCTTCTGGAACTAGGACAGCGTTGCGACGCTGTCCCCTAGCGTCTCGACGCTGTCCTGTCTTGCCGCCCAAGCCAAGGTGACGTCACAGCGTCGCGACGCTGTCCCTACTGAAGGCCTATATAAAGCGCGTTTTGCCTCCTCATTTGATAACCAATCACCACTCCAATCCATTCTTTAGTCTCTTTCTAAGGCTCTTAGAGCCTCCTTGAGGGTTGAGTTGTGAGGAAAGTGTGAGATCTTGTATTGAGCATTTTTGTAGTGCTTGGGAGCTTGTAACGGAGGGGATCCAAGGCGCAAGCAAGGGGTTTTCCTACGGTTCATCTCCTAACTCTCTTAATTGTTCTTTTATGCTTATTAGTGTGTATTCTTGGGAAGTTTTGATACTCATGTATGGCTAAATCCCAATTGTGGATCTTGAAATGAAAGATTATAATTGATTATTATCTTAATTTCCTATCTTGTGTCCATATACTGATTATTTGTGTGGATGGTCTTAATGCTCTATATAATCTGGCCAATTGTATAGTGATTAGATTCTTAATGGAAACTCGACGGAGAGAAGTTAAGATAGATCATAATCCACTCAACTAGGCTTAACTGCTCGTAGTGACAGCGAGAGTAGTTGGTTAGGCATAGAGATCGAAAATGAATCAGGGCTAATTAATTAACGAATTTAATAGCGCTAAGGACACTTAGGTTATTAATATGAGTTAATTATAATTAAGGGAAACCGAAAGGAGAACCTATGTGCTAAACGGAGATTCTAGGTTTATAATTAGTTAGGCACAAGATAGGACAATTAGAATAATTAATTAGCTATAATCCGACTTTCAAGACCCCTCCTCACAATAGATTCTTTCTCCACCTTTTCACTTTGATTGATCACTTTAATTCTTTGATTGTTTTAATTCTTGATTATTTTTATCATCATGTTAGGATCCCTAGATAATATTCTGTTCTAGTATTTCTAGTGTTCGGTTTATTATCTTGCCTAATCACTATCCTCCCTGTGGAAATCGATACTCGGTATTACTATACCGTTTTATATTACTTGGGCAACCGTACGCTTGTGGGTACAGCAACAACGACTACTTCCTTTTATAGAGTGAAGTCAACCCTAGTTAGGTCAAATATTTCGTGGAACTCTCTCCAAGCTTCCTAAATTCGAGATCACTACTGGAAACGCCACCTCATTAATGAATCACTTGCAGCTCACGTGGCCAGTTTTGCTCACAGCTTTGCTGGATCATGGATTTTGCTCCCTCAAGTCGCTTAGCATTCATTTCTCTGCAAAAGAACTTCCAAAGCATCAATTCTTATAAATAGGATAAAACACATTATATCCAACTAATAACACACCTATTTGGCACAAATGACATATAAATCATCATAGAATAAGGCCTAAATAACTCCCATTTGGAGAGTTATCACTGATCACAACAGGGGTAGCTCTTTTTGCCTAAAAAATTATTTACCATTGCATTGAGCTCATATGATCGTCATTATTTTTCTTTCAATTGTAGATAAAAAGATGTTTCTTTTAAGCATAATAAGCAAGTATTTTTTTTCTTTCCTCTTAGGCAAGATTAAACATGCTAATTTGCAAAAAAAATCAACTCTTTAGCTCCTCCCTACACCTATCGAAGTGACAACAAGAATATGAAACTAATAATTCGCTCCTAAGCATTCGAATCCACTTCTAAAACAAGAAAAATACTCCACTAATGCAAGACATCTCATAGAAAATTTTTAAAAAGTCTCCCTTTCGGCGCACTCATGCTTACAACTCATCAAAAGCTCAAAAATTGACAAAAGAGCCTATCCTAGGAAGTCATAATCATGCAAAAACACATCCATAAACAACCACATGCCATAATCATCAATAAGCTCAAAATATTGCCCGAACTCAGATGCGCAAGGGCTCAACACAACAAAGCATTCCACCCCCAAACTTAAAACATGCATTGTCCCTTGGGTTACCTCTACATCCTTAAGTACCAATGCTCCTCAAATGAACAACATGTTTATGGTCCTGAAAAATACATCAATAAGATTTTATTAATGATCGATCAAATGTTACGTTTACTATCTACGAGTTTTAGGACATAAAACCCAACAAACTCCCACTTGAACTAAAAATCTATTTAGTGAGATGTATATACAATAAATAATCCAAAGTTGGAAATGTTAAATGTATAATGTACATTACATGAAAAGTAAATCTACAAATACAATAAACTAGGGCATCTTTATACCCATTACACATTTCCCACTTGCCCTAATATACATGTCTCGCAAACCTAGACTCTCTAGATAACCCTCGAACACTTTAGCCGAGAGAGCCTCCGCGTCAGGGAGAGGTTGTGGGAGAGGTTGTGTTGGAGCCGTCGCGTCGTCGCCGCCACAAGCAAAAGGCAGGACGAATCAAGAGAGTTAGGACAGACATTCCATCTCCGCCAACAACTAAATCCGAGAAGGAGAATACAAAAGTGAGGATCAAGAGAAAGAGGAGGCTGAAAAGAAAAGTGAAGAGGAGGCCCTGATGAAGCAACAAGAGGACAAGGCAAAGGAGTTTCTGAAGCAACAGTCGAAGCAGAGGAGGCTGAGACTGAGGAACCAAGACTGCCGTATTAGTGCTTCGTCAACAACCTTGCCAGAGCAAAATACTTGGAAATGCTGAAGCGGGACTTCCTATTTGAAAGAGGATTTGGAGAAGACCTACCACATTTTCTTCGAGCAGGGATCACAAACCATGGATGGGAGCAATTCTGTGCTAAGCCGGAGTCAGTAAACTCGAATGTAGTTCGCGAGTTCTACGCCAACATTGATGAAGAAGAAGGCTTCCAGGCGATTGTCTGAGGGGTTGCTGTAGATTGGAGCACAGGTGCGATAAACTCTCTATTCAATCTCCAGGATTTTCCACACATCGGATACAATGAGATGGTAGTAGCACCATCTAATGATCAGTTGAATGCGGTCGTGAGAGAAGTTGGAATTGAAGGGGCTCAGTGGAGGTTGTCAAAGACAGAAAAACGCACTTTTCAGGTCGCATATTTGAAGAGCGAAGTAAACACCTGGTTGGGCTTCGTCAAACAGCGTCTTCTGCCGACAACCCATGATTCTACAGTCTCCCGCGACAGAGTGCTCCTGGTTTTTGCAATCCTGAGGTCCTTGAGTATTGACGTTGGTAAGGTGATTTCAGTGAGATCCACAACTACTGGTGCAAAAAGGTGGGCAAATTATTTTTTCGAATACAATTACGATGTTGTGTAATAGGGCAGGGGTGCCCACAACTCCAGAGGATGTAATTCTGATTGACAAGGGGATTATTGACACACCTAACCTAACAAGGCTTCAACGGACTCAAAAAGCACAGCAAGGAGGGTTAGTGTGCGACATCCACCAGATCCTAGAACAACTCCAACTTTCAGCCAGTAGGCAGGAGTTTGCTGAGAGGCAAGCTCAAACTTACTGGACTTGTGTTAAGAGGAGGGATGCCACGTTAAGGAAGGCACTGCAATCGAATTTTTCGAAACCGTATCCTGTCTTCCCAGTTTTCCCCGATGATCTGCTAAACCCCTGGATCCCACCGCCACCAATCGAAAGAGAAGAAGAAGAAGAGGATGATATGGGTCAGAAAGATTGAAGAAGAAGAAGAAGTTGGGCGAGCATTTTTTTTTTACCGAATATTTTTGTTGCTCGCGTATTCTTGACCCCGGTTTCTTTTGATATTTCTTCTTTTTTTGTTTTTGATTTTTATTTTCTGTTTTCTAGGCCTCCAAATTATCTTGCTTATTGTAAATCTTTTCTCTTATTTTTAATGAAATTCTAAAGTATTTCTTTTCTATGGCACACTGAGCATTCCTAACTTAACTTTTCTTCTGAATTTTTGAAGCTTGGATTAGTTAGCTTAATTAGATCAAGGTGTTCTGATCTCCCGAAACCTTTTGCTTGAGCATTTCTTCTAGCCTGGTCATCGCTGCGGCAAGAAGATTCTGAGGTAGTATTGTCTTATTTGATCCACCTTAAGCTTAATCTTAGTCCCACGCTTAGTTTAAAATTCAGATAGAAAAAAATTAAGTTTGGGGGAATAATTATGTTGCTAATTCATTGGGGACAATGAATAATTTAAGTTTGGGGGACGTTTAGCTACTCCGCTTGTTTTGCCCGAGCATTCCTCTCCTTCATAATAATTTTTCTAGGTTGTTGAGTAACCAGGGACATTTGTGACACCCACAGTTTGTCTTTGCGTCAAAGGATGGCCTAGGAAATATTGAAAAAAAATATTTATTTGCTGAAAAAATTGTTGTGAAAAATTTTGCTGTGAAAATTGAAAGAGCAAAAATTTTGAAGGATGAATGATAATCTAGCAGCTTTCTATCTCCCAGGGCTTAGGTGAGCTTCATCACAAAATGTCGTCATTCTGAGAAGCAAGGGATAGATAACTAAAGATTTTTTGGGTTTAACAATGGGTATTTAGCCTAGTTGGTGATAAACTTGAGGCAAGGGTATACTGCACCATAAAGTGGGTCATCTCATGTTTAAGAGCTTATGACTGTAGTACTGCTTAAAGTCTGAAGAACGGAAAAATAAATCCCTTAAAATATGTGTTCAAATATGTCTGATAATATAGTTAAGCTGTGGTAAGTTCTTAGGATTGAGTTAAAGGTGGTGATGATTTGTTCAATGCTGAAAGAACTATTTTGCTGCAGCAGTGCTTGGTTTTGTAGAATGCTCAGGTAAAGGTCGAAGGTAGTGTTGGAATATCTGTTTTGATTAAGTTGTGCTATGACTAATGTTTTGAATTTTCAAGGGAATGTGAGTTAGTATTGCTCGGGACGCGCAATAGTTCAAGTTTGGGGGTATGATAACTCTCCAAAAGGGAGTTATTTAGGCCTTATTTCTATAGTTATTTGTGTGTCATTTGTGCCAAATAGGTGTGCTTTTAGGTGAATATTATATGTTTTACCCTATTTAGAAGAATGGATGCTTTGGAAGTTATTTTGCAGAGAAAATAATGTTGAGCGACTTGAGGGAGCAAATTCCATGATCCAGCAAAGCTAGGAGCAAAACTGACCACGTGAGATGCACGTGATTCATTAATGAGGTGGCGTTTTATGAAGCAATCTCGAATTTAGAAGGCTTGGAAAGCCCTCCACGTGTAATCTTTGACCTAATTAGGGTTGACTCCACTCTATAAAAGGAAGCAACCATCTCAAGTCAATTCATTCCAAGTTAGAGACTCACTTTCCATCTTTGGAAGTCGAATAAAGGAGGAACGATTGGAGACTTCAAGAAGACCATCAGCTACGGATTGTTGCAAGGGAATTAATCTTTTCTTGTAAAAGTCTTGTAGTTATTGATGCACGTACTCAGATTGTAACGTGTGTTTCTTTTTATTCTATGAACTAAATTTACTAAGGTGTTGGTTAGGATCTATGTAATTGCCATACTTCATACTTTAGCAATTGATATTGATTTGAGCATCTTGATTACTTGTTGTTATTATTCTTATTTTGTGCCCGCCTGGCCAGCTGGTATGAATACCATCTCTTAGTTTCAAGGATGATTTGAGAGGTGTGTGGCTCGTAATCACACTAGACCATTATGTGTTGGTGGACGTCAGTAACTGAGTTAGGGATAACCAGTCACCTAGTGCTTGATCGGTAGTACGTCATTGGAGTTGAAACTCATTTCAAAAAATCCAGAGTTCCGGGAGGATCCTACTGATAATACTGCAAGAGAATGCCTAATCAATATTATTGCTAGAGCATCTTTTAAAACAATTAGAGAAACTTTAACCAACAACTATTTCCAATCTGTCTACTTTATCCGTTTACATTCTGCTCTGTTATTTCTTTTGCTTCAGCATTATTTCAAAACCAATCATTTTAACAACCTTGAAATCACTAAAAAGTTACACAAGATAGGTAGAGTGAAAGCTATTCAAAACCTCGTGGATACGATAAATTACTTATCACTTGTTGTAGACTATGTGCACTTGCATAGTATTCTAGAGATCATTTCTATCATATTTTTAACCCACTCTAGAAGGCAACAGTTATGCATCCCTGCTTGATGCTTCTCCAAACTACAGCTCCCCCGTTAAGGGTGAACACTAACCCTGACGTGGATTTCCTAGAATCCATGTCAGCCTGGAAGTTAGAGTCAGTGTATCCTGTAAGGATCAAATCCTTAGCCCCATACACTAGCATGTAGTTCCTCGTTCTCCGAAGATACTTAAGGATATTTTTAACCGCTGTCCAGTGATCTAACCGTGGATTGGACTGGTAACTACTGACTATTCCCACTGCATAACATATGTCAGGCCTAGTGCAGAGCATAACATACATTAAGCTACCCACAGCTGAGGCGTAGGAAATGCGTCTCATATCCTCAATTTCTTGAGGTGTCTTAGGACACTGTTTCTTAGAGAGGTGAACCTCATGCCTGAAAGGTAATAAACCCTTCTTGGATTTCTGCATCGAATATCGAAACAACATCTTGTCGATATACGTTGCTTGAGACAACGCTAGTGTTTTGTTCTTACGATCCCTAATGATCTAGATCCCAAGAGCATACTGTGCCTCTCCCCCATCTTTTATTTGGAATTGGGTCGCTAGTCAGTTCTTTACGTCAATAAGGTACCCTACATCATTCCCAATGAGTAGGATATTGTCCACATAAAGTACTAGAAAAACTACTTTATTCCTATTCATTTTCTTGTATACATAAGACTCATCAACATTTTGGTCAAAACCAAAAGATTTGATCGCAGTATCAAATCTAATATTCCAAGATTTGGAAGCCTGTTTCAACCCATAAATGGATCGATTTAGCTTGCAAACATTTTGCTCCAGACCTTGGGCTATGAACCCTCGGGATGAGACATAAAGATATTCTCCTCAAGATTACCATTCAAAAAGGCAGTCTTGACGTCCATTTGCCATATGTCATAGTAATAATATGTGGTTATGGACAAGAGAATTCTTATAGACTTTAACATAGCAACAGGAGAAAAAGTTTTCTCATACTCAACCCCCTCTCTCTAGGTATAACCCTTTGCTACGAGTCTAGCTTTGAAGGTCTGTACCTTCCCAGCCGCATCTCTCTTTCTCTTATAGATCCATTTGCACCCTATGGGTTTTACCCCTTCAGGTAGATCTACAAGCTCCCACACTGAATTGAAGTACATAGACTCCATTTCAAGATCCATGACTTTGACCCATTGGTTCTTGTCTATGTCATTCACTGCCTGTCTATAAGACAATGGATCCTCAACACCATCATTAGGTATGACGACCTGAGATTCAATTAAACCAAAGTAGCGGTCGAGTCGTATTATAACCCTCCCATTGCATCGAGGCATTCTCAACGATTGAGAAGGACGAGATAGACCTGAAGTACTAGCTCATTCACCAACCCTTATTAAAGGACCAGCTTTATCAACAACTCTTGTTGACTCTTCAGTAGCTTCTCCTAATACTTACTACGTGGTTTGTGATCCTTCATGTGGTCTTTGTTTCCTTCTAGAGTGGGGTAAAAATATGGTAAAAATGCTCTCTAGAATACTATGCAAGTGCACATAGTCTGCAGCAAGTGATAAGTAATTTATCGTATCCATGAGGTTTTGAATAGCTTCCACTCTACCTATTTTATGTAACTCTTTAATGGTTTCAAGATTGTTAAAATGATTGATTTTGATAAAATGCTGAAGCAAAATAAATAAAAGAGCATAATGTAAACAGATAAAGCAGACAGATTGGAAACAGGCGTTGGTTAGGATTTCTGTAATTGTATTAAAGGATGCTCTAGCAATAATATTGATTAGGCAATTCTCTTGCAGTCTTATCAGCAGGATCCTCCCGGAACTCTGGATTTTTTGGAATGTGTTTCAACTCCAATGACGTTCTACCGATCAAGCACTAGGTGACTGGTTATCCCTAACTCAGTTACTAGCGTCCACCAACACATAATGGTCTAGTGTGATTAAATGCCACACACCTCTCAAATCATCCCTGAAACTAAGAGGTGATATTCATACCGGCTGGCCAGGCGGGCACAAAATAGAAATAGACACAACAAATAATCAAGATGCTCAAATCAATATCAATTGCATAGAGAATGAAGCACGACAATTACATATAGATCCTAACCAACACCTATTTAAATTTAGTTCATGGAATACAAGGTAACACACGCTACAATCTGAGTATGTGCATCCATAACTACAAGAAATTTACAAGAAAAGATTAATTCCCTTGAAGAAATCTGTAGTTGATGGTCTTCTTGAAGTCTCCAATCGTTCCTCCTTTAAACGGCTTCCAAAGATGGAAAGTAGTCTCCCAAAATGGAATTAGACTTCCCTCTCTCGAATGATTTGACTAGAGACGACTACTTCCTTTTATAGAGTGAATTCAACCCTAATTAGGTCAAAGATTACACGTGGAAGGCTCTCCAAGCATCCTAGATCCGAGATTGGTTCAGCTAACGCCACCTCATTAATGAATCACGTGCGGCTCACGTGGCAATTTTGCTACATGCTTTGCTGGATCACGGATTTTGCTCCCTCAAGTCGCTCAGCATTATTTTCTGCACAAAATAACTTCCAAAGCATCCATTCTTCTAAATGGGTTAAAATATATAATATTCATCTAAAAACAACCTATTTGGCACAAATGACACACAACTCACTATAGAAATAAGGCCTAAATAACTCCCTTTTGGAGAGTTATCAGTCTTCCTCCAAGAAGGTAGTGTTTGTCGATACAAACACCTTATGATCTAGAATTCTATAATGCAGCAAAGATAAAACAAGGTATGCAAATACTCATGTTATCTGAACACATGATTGAAACTTAAAAACAATATTACCCGGAGTAAAAGAACGAACTTCTGAAAAAATGTCTCTCATCGGAAGAAGTTGTTTAATTATATTTGTACTTATATTAAATGGTACGTTGGAAACAGCCACAAGAAATTCAGGTAAGCTAATTTAAAATAAAATAGTTCACTCCAAATGGATACATTGAGCATAAACTAAGACATACTTGAGTTTCCAAAACAACGTATACAAACATGGCAAACGTTTTGAAATATTAAATGCGTGTTTCGGAGTGATTTTGAATATAATAAAAGTGATTTTAATCATTTCAAAATCACTCCCAAACATGCACTAAACTAACCCTTAAAAGTCAAACACGTACCCAAGTCACCCAAACGATTCAAATCCCCTAAACTCATCCAAACACACTTCAAATCACACAAACTTACCCAAACTAACCTTTAGAAGCCAAAAGACGTGTCTAATTCACTCAATTAGCCCACATCTCATAAATTCATCCAAACACACTTCAAGTCACACAAACTCATCGATTTGTATGGCTACCGTAACTACAAGATAGTCATACAACCAAGTAAACTATGACACTAGAAGAAAAATCTTTCTAAACCCAATTATGGCTACAATAACTTCTAAACACATACAAGTTAATAATTAAACGTAAAACACAATATCAACATACAACCAAATGTTGGGTTTTATGCCCTAAAACTTGTGGATAGTAAATGTAAACATTTGACCGAACATTAATAATATTTGATGTATTGTTCATTTATTATTGTTAGTATTGTGTATATTTTGCCTAAATAACCCTAATCCAATAAACTAAACATCCAAGGCTGTTAATATGAGACTTGAACTAGTATGTGGGACATAAGGGGATCGCTGTTCAAGTTACAGCCTAAAGGGTTTATAGTATAGGGATAAGGCTGGGTACCTTATCCTGGTGACACTATGGATACAGCCCGCTTTGTATCTTGATACAAATGCAATGATCCAACGCGTTCGTGTAGGGGACATGCGAGTGGGGGTATCCTGTGCAATGAGTTTGGATAAGACCGGACTGCGAAATAGTTAACCACTAGCTGTAACACCGTTGACTAGTTAGGTTTCTATTTCACTAGGATGACCTAGGCAACTTAGTCTCAATCCTGAGTGGGTTATGGATTCATGTTCACGAGGGATTGTCCTTTGATTTGTATGGGTGAGAGTGGTCTGCATGCCCACTCAATAAGCCTACCATTTTGGGGACAAGACCCAGTGGAGAGCTGGGAACATAATCACACAAGACGAAATTCACTCCTTCCCAACTTTAGAGTAAGTAGATGTGTGTTCCTTTAAGTGGTGTCTCCGGGTCTTGAACAAAGGCCCTGCCCTCTCTATGGCACGAGAGGGACTTTTGTTTGTTGGTTGGACCTCAAACAGGTTGTTCATTAGAGGAGCACTGAGGACTTAAGGATATAGATGTAACCTAGGGGAAAAACGGTAATTTGACCTAGCTGGGGTTACGAACACACGTGAAGGACTAACTTGCTATTATTGATATCCGGGGATACATAAATATATTTGCAGTCAGAAGAGTGCAGCTGAGGTTCTATAGTGGAGTGAACCACAGTTAATGAATATTGATTAATTCATTAATGAGTTTAGCCAATTAATCTCATATCGTTGGAGCTTCAGAACTGTAGGTCCATTAGGTCCCACCGGTAGCTCATTTAGGGCGTTGAGATAGATTTACTAAGGGAGAATTGAATATTCGAAGGAGTTCGAATATTAAATTTAAAATATGAATTGGATTCATATTAAAACTATAAGTTAAAATTAATGCGCATTAGATGCACATTAATACTATAGGTTATGTGAGAGAGGCGTAATTAAATATGTGATATTTAATTAAATGATTAATTAATTAAAGAATTAATTAATAATTTGTTTTAATTTAATTTAATTAAATTGCATTAAAACTATAGGTTATATGGGAAATTATTAATCAATTATTAATTAGTTTTATTTAATTATAATTGATTAATGTTTAATTTGGAATTAATATTTTAAATTAATTCATCAATTGAGATAACTGATAAAGTGGGACACGTGTATGGAGATACACGATTTTTTCTTCCACTTTCCCCAACCGAACGAGTCTTGCACGACTCAAGGTGGTTATTGAGGCCATTCGTTAATCACAAAAAATCTTTCTAGCCTTCTCTCACTTTACACTTGGTGATTTTTCTCTCCAGAAGAAATTCCCTCTCCCAATCCCTCAGTAGATTTGCTCCCACAAGCCTCTCAACCAAAATCCCTAAGGAGAATAACAGTGGAATCAATTTTGGTGGTGATCCAAGGGCCTGATCGTGTTTTTTAAGGAATTTCCAGCAAGTTTGGTTGCTGTAAATCAGAAGAAAATTCAAGGAATTGGTGAATTTTTCAGAGACTTCAACGGTAGTAAGTATCTTCTTTAACCCTATGACTTCTAGGATTTAATCTAGATTAGATCTAGGTTTTTTCATCTCAATTAAGCATGTTTTATGATCTATTTACAACATGGTTAAATTGGTTTTATCACTATAAAATTATTGCCGTCGTACGGGTATTCTAAATGTTATTTAATTTGAGGATTGGATCTCTGATAAGTTTCCGCTGCGTAAGGGCTTTAATCCCTACAATTGGTATCAGAGTCATCTCAATTTTAAATCACAATTTAGAATTTGCGATTGGCTAATTAGGTGGGATTAATTGCATAATTTATGTTAATTTGTTGTGAACTGGAGGTTTTTGGCCTTAGATTTACTGTTTTTGATGCGATCAAAAGTGTAAGGGCCCCTGTGTTTTTGGGCATTTTACGTAAATCGAGTCTCTGTAAGTGCATGTCTAGCAATAGGATTGAAATCAGTGAAAATAGGGACCAAATTTGGCCAAAAACGACGAAAAATAGTGACTAGAATCATAGGAAAAAAAATCAGAAAAATCGCGCAAGGGCTGACATTAGCGGAACGTGTGGCTGACGTCAGCGTGACATCATGAGGCGCGGTTCAAAGGTCAGAGAGGCTCGGTTCAGAATGGCGGTCCGGTCCGGTTGGGTGCAGATGTGGTTCGCACGCGATTCGTTGATTTCCAACCGGTTCGTTGACTGGTTTGTTGACTAGGCGGGTTTTAACGTTGGTTCAACATTTTTCGGATCGGTTTGACTGAATTTTGACCTGGTTCAGGTGTTTTTTGGCTGGTTCGAGCGGTTCTGGTCCGGTTTCTGAGCGGCTGAAGGCTTTTAGGATAGAATTTTGTAAAATTAATGCAATTTTATGCTTTAATTTTATCCTAGGGGCCAATTAACCGATTCATATGCTATTTTATATGCTTTATGGATGTCATATAATTTTATAATCCTACCTTAGGTTATAAAGCCTGCACGTGGGTTTTATATATATTATAATTAGCTATAATGTATGGATGGAAAATGCATGGATGATTTTCATGAATTATTTAATGTATGTGAGTTATATTAAATACATGGAAATGGATTAGCATGATGCATGCAATTACTTAGTTAAATATAAAGAGTTATATTTAAAATGTTGTTTGCAACATGCTTGTATGATTTTCTTGATTGACAATAATATAATAGTTATAATTATTAACAAGAAAATCAAAGTTGCATTGAGCATGAAACATCCATAGGTTAATATAATTGTTATATTAATTTCATGCAATGCAAAATTTATATAGTTTAATTAATTAACTTTGTATCAAAAAACAAAAAATTAACTAACTTGAATATGATTGTTAATTGCTTTAAACTATAGTATGCATGATTATAGGACTAATCATTAAAATTTGAATAGTTTAAAATTAATGATTAGAAACCATCAATCTATAATCAAGAGATGCATGCAAACATAGGACCATAGGCTAAATTGATTAATTTTAATGAGTTAAAAGTAATTAGACCTAAGGTCATATTCTAATAGGATTAGACTTAAATCTTACTTAGTTTTAAAATAGTTTTAATCAACTAAGGCTTAGTTTGGGATTGCTGTAGCTTTTAAAATAATTGCTGTCAGCTGTGCTTTTAAGAAAATCAACTTCCATAAGAAGTAAATTAGTGTTTGGTAAATTTCAGATTTAAACATGGAAAGTCAAGTTATAGTGTTTGGTAAATTAATATTAAATTGTTGTGAAATAGGTATAATGACCAAAATAGACACATTTCATGTAACGACCCTACTTTTCATGACTAGATCCTAGAGTCGTTACCACATACATATCATTCTACTTCTAAGAACAGTGAGGAAATGACTTTAAAGAAAACATACTTAGAAATTTTTTTGCAAAACTTTTCAGCCTGGGATCCCAGTTAAAACAGAACAAAAGAAACCTTTAGTTATTCAAACAAACTTAGCGCGGAAATAACCTTAAAACAATCGCAATACAAGTTCAAAAGAAGAATATCGAAACATGAAATGCGGAAGACTATCCTAAGGAAATCCATGACTCAGCAGCACTCCGTCACGCGTTCTGCACACCTTTACCTCTACCTGCAGTTATATGTAAGGGAAAAGAATGAGTATTTAAGAAAATACTCAGTAAGTAACAACACTTCTAGACACCTGAAGCAACCAAGATTTTAACCTTTTATTCGAGTTAAGGGCCTAAGGGTTAGGACATCTCATTTTC
This sequence comes from Luffa aegyptiaca, assembly GCA_017139565.1. Classification (NCBI taxonomy): domain Eukaryota; kingdom Viridiplantae; phylum Streptophyta; class Magnoliopsida; order Cucurbitales; family Cucurbitaceae; genus Luffa; species Luffa aegyptiaca. The sequence continues at coordinate 20,729,647 of CM029400.1, read as the reverse complement.
ATTCATTTCATTTCATTTCATTTATTTGAAGTTCGGGCCTCGTGATCAATTAACTCACCTATATATAAGTTTGCCAACTCACTGGTAGTGCACAGGTGGGTGTTTTGGGAGGTCTCTACTCCTACTGATGGTAGAAGGCACCCAGTCAGTGGAGCTGAGCCTCATCCCTCAAGGCACTAATGGGCGCGTAGCGCTCTAAACTACCATTTCACTGGTGGGGCGTTCATGGGTTTAAGTCAGAAATTAACTTCCACAGTTAGTAAATGGCACCTAGTCTGCGAAGCCAAGTTCCGCCCATTAAGCCCCTCATTTCATTCTAATACATCTCAGTCCTAGGTGTTTAATTGACACGGCCCTCTTCTAAGGCACTAGCCTATTCCTTTCCCTTTCTTAATCCTTTTCCCTTTAGGACCCCTTAACACTTTCTATTTTTTTTTAACGGCAACCCGGTCAACCAAATCCTTTTCTTTTACGGAGAATATTGACAGGCTAAACCGATAAGCACCATCCCAACTCAATCAATCTCAAGAACAAGAAACAAGGGCGACGACAACCCTCCTAAACAGAGAAAAACACAAACTTCCCGTTGTCCACAGCAACGCCAGTCAGCCACAAAATATACGTCAGACACGTACTCGCTTCTATCACACAACACATATATGCAGTAGCCATATTCTTGAAATTAACGCAACATATCACCTCAGTCTCAACCCGAACAACATATACACATTCTCATGCCAGGAGTAAACAATCATTTCAAAACATAAGCATTTCATTCCAATGCAGCAAGTTACTTACTTCGAGGTAACTAGGCTTGATTGATATCACCCAAACACTTGATACAACGCCAACCACGTGATGCGAAAAATCGTCTATTAACACATAAAATATATTCACACATCAGAGGCATAACAATCTCAATTAATTTCCTAACACACAATACTTGAGAGGGTCGAAGCTCACCCAACTGAAACTACTGCTTGCTATCCGGTTTCCAAGTTCGTTCCGCTTTTAAAAATTTGACCAACAACTTCCTTGGGATACCTTAAATTAAGATCGACGTTAATGGGTATTTTGTTAAGGCATGAATAAGACAATAAACTTCAACCGACAAATTCCTTACCCACTGGCTGAAATCGTTGAACCTTCAAGATACGCGAGGCTATCTATCTTAAGGCGGTGGCGGCGGCGATCGGATCTGAAGAGGCGTCGAACAGATCTGAAACGACGGACAGATCTGAAAAAGGCCAACGAGCCCGAGGGCGGCAGTGGCTGCTCGAATCTGAACGAAAAAAAAATGCAGCCATCACTAACACAGTAGAGAGAGACAACCGAGAGAGAGAGATCTGAGGGGGAGGCGTTACCGGCGGCGGCTTGCGGCGGTTGGCGACGTCACGTCAGCGGCGGAGCTCGACGGCGAGAGGCGGTGGCGGCGTCGGCGGGTGGCTTGCGGCGGTTGACTGAGAGGGAGCCGAGTGAGAGAGAGAGAGAGAGCGAGAGAGAGAGAGAGAGAGAGAGAGAGAGAGAGAGAGAGGGAAAGCACTTACCGGCGGCGTGGCGAACGGCAGAGGCGGAGGCGCGACGGTCGGCGGCGGTGAGCTGAAGGCTGAGGGGGAGAGAGGGCTGCGGGAGAGAGAGTGTGCCAAGAGGGAGAGAGGGTGCGTGAAAGGGAGAGAGAAATTCAGATTTTTATTTTTATTTTATTTTTTTTTTTAAAAAAAACGGTCAGTTGACCGCATTTGGGGGGAAACGTGAAAGTTCCCCCCCCCCTTTTCCCTCCTCTTTGACCGGCTGAAAAGCCAATTCCCCCCTCCTTTTTTTTCCTTTTTTTTTTTTAAAAAACAGGCTGTTACATCATACTAAACTTAAAAGAACTTTCGTCCTCGAAAGTTGCTAGTACTGGAACAACTCTGGATACTTGGTCATCATTTCGTCTTCTCTCTCCCACGTTGCCTCTTCAGACAGATGGTTTCGCCAAAGGACCTTTACGAGTGCTATCTCACGATTACGAAGGACCTTCACCTCTCTATCAAGAATTAGCACAGGCCTCTCCTCATAAGTCAAGTTCTCGCTAAGTTGCAAGGGTTCATAGTCCACTCTGTGGGCTGGATTTGCCAAATACCTTCGTAACATAGAGACATGGAAAACGTTGTGAACCGCTGAAAGGGAAGGCGGTAAGGCCAAACGGTAAGCTACCGGACCAATCCGTTCTAAGATCTCAAACGAACCGATGAAACGTGGACTGAGCTTGCGTTTTCTTCCAAACCTCAAAACTCCTTTCATTGGAGCTACCTTCAAGAAAACGTGATCGCCCACGTCAAACTCTAAATCTCTTCTCCTTGTATCTGCATAGCTCTTCTGTCGGCTTTGAGCCGTTAACATCCTCGATCTGATTGTGCGAATAGCCTCGCTGGAGGCTTGAATCAATTCAGGTCCCAACAACTGACGTTCTCCAACCTCATCCCAATAAACAGGGGACCTGCATCTCTTCCCATAGAGGGCCTCAAACGGTGACATACCGATGGTTGCTTGATAACTATTGTTATAAGCAAATTCCATTAAGTGCAGGTGTGCATCCCAGCTACCAGAGAAATCCAAGACACATGCTCGCAACATATTCTCTAGAGTTTGGTTCAATCGCTCAGTTTGACCATCTGTCTGAGGGTGAAAAGCTGTACTGAAACGCAACTGAGTACCCAAGGCTCTTTGCAGACTCCTCCAGAAGTTAGACGTGAACTGAGGGTCTCTATCTGACACGATTGATACCGGCACCCCATGAAGCTTGACTATCTCCGCCATATATAACTGTGCCCACTTTTCAACAGTGTAAGTAGGCTTCCCAGGAAGAAAATGCGCTGACTTGGTGAGTCTGTCGATAATGACCCAAATTACGGTGTAACCCTTGGCCGTTCTAGGCAATCCTATAATGAAGTCCATAGATATATGCTCCCACTTCCACTCTGGGACACTCAACGGCTGTAACAATCCCGCTGGTTTCTGTCTCAGGGCTTTCACTTGTTGGCAAACAAGGCATTTACTGACAAAATCCGCTATCTCTCTTTTCATGCCCTACCACCAGTAATACTGTTTCAAATCATGGTACATCTTCGTACTTCTTGGATGGATTGAAAAAGGTGAACTATGTGCCTCCGCTAATAACTCCTGTTTGAGATCGGCATTCCCAGGTACGCATAAGCGACCCTGGTAACACAAGCCGAGGTCTGAAGATAGGGAGAACTCGTTCACCTGCCCCGCCTCTACTTGTCTGCGCTTAACAACAAGGTCAGGGTCACTTGGTTGTTCATCTATGATCCTCTGTCTCAAGCTCGACTTAACTGTCAACTGAGCTAGGCGTGCTGTAACTTCGCCCACTGCAATCATAATCTCTGCACGTTCCAAGTCATCCAATATATGAGCCTGAGTAGTAATCAAAGCAGACGCATGAGCAGTCTTCCTAATGAGGGCATCTGCAACCACATTTGCCTTGCCCGGGTGGTACTGGATGTCACAATCATAATCTTTCACTAACTCTAACCATCTCCGCTGCCTCATATTTAACTCCTTCTGGGTGAAGAGATATTTCAAGCTTTTGTGGTCCGTGAAGATTTGGATCTTCTCACCGTACAGATAGTACCTCCAAATCTTCAAAGCAAAGACCACTGCTGCTAATTCCAAGTCATGGGTCGGGTAGTTCTTCTCATAATCTTTCAGCTGACGAGACGCATAAGCAATGACCTTACCATGCTGCATTAACACACAACCCAGTCCCTTCTTTGAAGCATCGCTGTAAATGACAAATTCTCCTGAGCCATCAGGTACTGTAAGTACTGGTGCTGAAACTAGTCTTTGCTTAAGCTCTTGGAAGCTTGCCTCACAAGCTTCGTTCCACAAAAACGGAGTACCCTTTCGAGTCAACTGAGTTAGGGGTGCGGCAATGCTGGAAAAGCCTTGCACAAAACGACGGTAATATCCTGCTAACCCCAAGAAACTCCGAATCTCGCTGACTGAAGTGGGTCGAGACCAATTGGTCACTGCCTCTATTTTGGCTGGATCTACTGTGACACCTTCCTTCGACACCACGTGCCCTAAGAAGGAAACTCGTTGTAGCCAAAACCCACATTTAGAGAATTTGGCATACAACTTGTTCGTTCTTAAGGTGATTAGAACTCTCCTGAGATGATCCTCATGTTCCTCTTCTGTCTTGGAGTAGATAAGAATGTCGTCGATAAAAACAATCACGAATGAATCCAGGAATTCCTTAAATACCTTGTTCATCAAGTCCATGAAAACTGTAGGAGCATTAGTAAGCCCAAACGACATCACAGTAAATTCGTAATGCTCATACTTGGTTCGGAAAGCTGTCTTAGGTATATCGTCCTCTCTAATCCTCAACTGATGATAACCTGACCGTAGATCTATTTTAGAAAACACTGCTGCACCTTGAAGCTGATCAAAGAGGTCACCAATCCTGGGCAGAGGGTATCTGTTCTTTATTGTCACTTTGTTCAGCTCCCGGTAGTCGATGCACAAACGCATTGTCCCATCCTTCATTTTCACAAATAAAACTGGAGCACCCCACGGCGAGACGCTGGGGCGTATATAACCTTTGTCCAACAGCTCCTGAATCTGCACCTTAAGCACTTTCAATTCCGCCGGAGCCATCCTATATGTAGCTTTAGAAATCGGGTTAGTCCCTGGCTCAAGCTCAATGCAAAAGTCAACCTCTCGTGCTGGCGATAGTCCTGTCAGATCCTCAGGAAATACATCTGTGAATTCCCTCACTACCGGTATTGAGGTCATTGATGTCTCGGTTTTCCTTGTGTCAACCACGCTAGCCAACAAGCCCCAAGCTCCTTGGCTAATCAATTTTCTCGCCTTCATTGCAGAGACCACTTTAGGAGCACCTTTGATCATCGATCCTTTAAACTTGAAGCTTGCCTCTGACGGAGGGTTAAAGATAACCTCCTTACGATAACAATCTATGTTGGCATAATTAGAAGCCAACCATTCCATTCCCAAGATAACATCAAAATCACTCATATCAAGGGCGATCAATGTCACGTCCATCGATCGATCAAACACTAACATTTGGCAGGCTTTCACCGCTTCACTAGCTAGTAACGTTACCCCCGCAGGGGTTGAGACTGACAAAACATAGCCTAGCGGCTCTAGTTCTAGGTTGGCTTGACTTACAAACGATGCAGAAATAAAAGAATGCGTTGAACCCGAATCAAACAACACAAAAGCATAATGGCCGAGGATAGGGATGGTACTGAAGGGAATAAAAGTCCCCATGCAGCGGAAGCGCATCGATTGGACCTTACGCCGTATATTAATTAACATTAAAATACCGTTACGAAAACTCAAACAAACTTTAAACACTCTTTAAAGTTGCTGGAAAATCAGCTTAAACATGCTTAAAAAGAAATCTAAATTTATTTTCATGCTTTTCTAAAGAAAAGGGGAAGAACCGTTACAAACCTCCGTTGTAGACTTGACCGTTCGTCGCCAACGATTCTCCAACGAACAAAACGCAGCAGCCTCCTTTGTCTTGTGATCGCTGGAAAATTCTTCTTGAATGACACAATAACCACAGAGGTTACATCGGTATGACTCTAGGTCTAGGAGGCAAAAGACTTGTGGGAGTCTTTCTCTAAGAGGGAGGCTAGAGAGAATTCTAGGTCTTGTCTTGAGAGTCTAAGAGCAAGAGCAAAGTGTCAAGTGTCCTAGACCAATTAGGTCTAGTGTTCTATTTATAGAAGAGAGGCCATGAATAAAATATTCAATTAAATCAATCTTTTCCAAAATTGATTCAATCTTATTCCTTAATTAATCAATCATGATCAATCAATTCCACAATTGATTAATCTTTTCCACAAATGACTAATTACTTCCATAAGTGATTAGATCATTTCCATAAATGATTAATCACTTCCTTAAGTGATTAATTATTTCCATAATTGATTAATTCCCACCAATTAAATATCACATATTTAATTTCCGGCCTAGAATTAATTAATTTGCCCAAACACATTTTAGGCCTTAAATTAATTAATTCATTATTTGAACTCTTTCAAACTTCCATAAATTTATATTTGAATTTCTTCAAATATTAATTTCTCTCATAATAATATATCAATATATATTATATTTGTTTCCCTTAGTAAATTGAACATTTTCAATTTACATTTATTACTTAGTTGCCTCAAATTACTTTATGAGCTACCAGTGGGACCTAATGGACCTGCAGATCAGAAGCTCCAACGATGTGAGATTAATTGGTCAAACTCATTAACCACATTAATCAATATTCGTTAACTGTGTGTTCATTCCACTATAGACTCACAGTTGCACTCTTCTCACTGCAGACATATTTTCTGTGTCCACGGATATAGACCAATATCGACTAGTTAGTCCTTCACGAGTGTCCGTAACACCAGCTGGGTCAAATTACCGTTTTACCCCTGGGTTACCTCTATTTCCTTAAGTACCAATTCTCCTCTAATGAACAACCTGTTTGTGGTCCAACCATCAAACAGAAAACCCTCTCGTGCCATTGAGAGGGTAGGGCCCTTTGTTCAAGACTCGGAGTAACCACTTAAGGGAACACTCATCTGCTTCCCTAAAGTCGGGAAGGAGTGAATTCCATCTTGTACGATTATGTTCCCAACTCCCCATTCGGTCTTGTCCCCAAAGTGGTAGGCTTATTGAGTCGGCGTATTGGCCACTCTCACCCATACAAATCAAAGGACAATCTCTCATGAGCAGGAGTCCATAATCAACTCAGGATTAAGACTAAGTTGTCTAGGTTGTCCTAGTGAAATAGAAAACCAACTAGTTAACGGTGTTATAACCAGTGGTTACTATTTCGTGGTCCGGTCTTATGCAAACTCATTGCATAGGATACCCCCACTCGCATGTCTCCTACACGAACGCGTTGGATCGCAGTGTTTGTATCAAATACAAAGTGGGCCGTATCCATAGTGTCACCAGGATAAGGCACCCAGTCTTATCCCTATACTATAGACCCTTTAGGCTGTTTCTTGAACAATGATCCCATATGTCGCTACATATAGTTCAAGACTCATATTACAGCCTTAGATGTCTAGTTTATTGGATTAGGGTTATTATTAGGCAAAGACAAATATAAAATAACTAATAACAATTAATAAAAAAACATATCAATATTATTTCATTAATATCCGGTTAACGGTTACATTCACTATCTACGAGTTTTAGGGCATAAAACCCAACAGGTACCTGTCACTACTGCATTAAGGTCCTCGGCCTCTTGTCGGGTGGTGGCAAATATCTTGCCCTGATGTTGTGCTGGTCTCACCTCGAATGCTTGATTTGAACTGGACGGCTGGTCGGCATAATTAGTTTTCTTCTGATTACAATTCGGAGCAATATGCCCTTCCCGACCACACTTGAAACAAACACGGGTCCCTGCCAAGCAACGACCCCAGTGGTACTTCCTACACGTCTGACATAATGGCCTATCCTGATTAGGCCCTGGCTGATTCTGTGCTTTTTGTCGACGGTCCTGGGGCAAACCTCGTCTAGGGTAACGGTGTCCCCGCTGTGTGTTCGAGCTCATCTGATCGTACCTCCGCTTATGACCCGAGGAAGGTTCTGAAGAGACAACTGACGGTCGTCGATCAATCAGCTCTGCCACCCTAACTGCTGTGGCATAGTCTTGGGGTTCATGGGCTGCCACACTGCCCTGAATCTCTTCCCTTAAGCCTGTGATGAAACGTTCTACCTTATCAGCCTCCACAGCTACCAGGGCAGGAGCAAACCGAGACAGTCTGGCGAACTCTGTCTCGTATTCCTCTACGGTTCGGTTTCCCTGCGTAAGAGCCACAAACTCTGCTTGCTTCTTGAATCGGGAGGTTGTAGGGTAATACTTCCTAAAGAACTCCCCCCTGAACTGAGTCCATGTGACAGGTCCGTTGCTGACGTCTATAGTCCTTTCGATCGATTGCCACCAAATCAAGGCGTTATCTCGTAACAGGAACACGACGTAGTAAGCTTTCTGGTCCTCCGGGCAGTTCATGTGGCGAAAGACAGTCTCGATGGAGGACAGCCACAACTCTGCCACCGTGGGGTCCCTTGAGGCTCCATCGAACGGACAGGGATCCCACTTCCTAAAATCTCTTAAGCACCTAGCCTCCCGCGATAGGGTGGCTTCGTTGTTCTGAGGCGCTTGGGCCTGTCGTCCCGCAAGCACGCCCGCAACTGCCGCCTGAACTGCGGTCTGAACTATTGCCTGGATATCCACTGTGACAGGTCCTACCACAGGCCCCGGCTGTCCCACTTGTGGGTTTTCTGGTGGATTTTCTCCATGCTCCACAGGTGGCACAGCTTGTTCAGGGGCTGTACGACCCCTACCACGACCTCTTCCTCGACCTCTTCCACGACCTCGTGCTCGGGGAGGCATGATCTATTACACAAAAATCTTTTATCATCTTACTAAACAAGCTCGATTCCTTTAAACAATTCACAGGTACAAAACCTCATGCATATTTTCCCACAACATGAACCTTTTTCGAAAACATATAACATTTACAGACTACAAAGTAAACAACGTGTACCTGGCGTGACCGGATGCTTGCTGATAAGCCATGGACATACATAAGGTTTACGATGTAAACCAGTCTACATAACCTATAACCTAGGGCTCTGATACCAACTGTAACGACCCTACTTTTCATGACTAGATCCTAGAGTCGTTACCACATACATATCATTCTACTTCTAAGAACAGCGAGGAAATGACATTAAAGAAAACATACTTAGAAATTTTTTTGCGAAACTTTTCAGCCTGGGATCCCAGTTAAAACAGAACAAAAGAAACCTTTAGTTATTCAAACAAACTTAGCGCGGAAATAACCTTAAAACAATCGCAATAATACAAGTTCAAAAGAAGAATATCGAAACATGAAATGCGGAAGACTATCCTAAGGAAATCCATGACTCAGCAGCACTCTGTCACGCGTGCTGCACACCTTTACCTCTACCTGCAGTTATATGTGAAGGATTGGAATTCCGTAATTCCGTAAAGCGGAAGCGTGACTGGGACCGATTCGTAATTAATTTTGTTTAATCTAAAATACCAATACATTGGCAATAATATTAGAACTATTCTAAATATATATTAAGGCTAAGCATACAAAAATATTAGATCTAAATCTAATTTATAAAGTAACAAATTACTTACTCTCGTTGACGACTCAGATTAAATTCACCAACTGCTTGTGAATTAATCACGAACTAGTGCGAACACCACCACTATGGCTACACCGGTATGACTCTGAGACTTCTAGAGACAGGAGACTTGTGGGAGCCTTTGGGAGAATTCTCTGAGAGTAGGAGAATGAATGGGATACCTTTCACCCCACCCCAGGGGTCCTATATATAGTAAAGGCCAAGACCTTTTTCCTAATAGGAAAAGGAAGACCTTTTCCTAATAGGAAAAAAGTCTCTAATTTTAATAAATAATTAATTAATTCCATAATTAATTAATTTCCCAATTAAATATCATATATTTAATCTTAGGGATTTTATTAAAATTAAAATTAATATGAATCCAATTCATATTAAATTTATTTGAACTCTTTCAAATATTTTCTTTCCTAATAGGAAAAGGTCTCTAATTTTAATAAACAATTAATTAATTCCATAATTAATTAATTTACCCAATTAAATATCATATATTTAATCTTAGGGATTTTATTAAAATTAAAATTAATATGAATCCAATTCATATTAAATTTATTTGAACTCTTTCAAATACTTTCTCTCAAGAATTAATTAATTCAAAAATTATATTATAAAGTTTCATAAACTTTATATTATAATGCATCAATATACATTATACGATTCCCCAAATAAATTGAACACTTTCAATTTACAATTTATACTTAATTGCCTCAAGTCTCTTTACGAGCTACCAGTGGGACCTAATGGACCTACAGATCAGAAGCTCCAACGATACGAGACTAATTGGCCAAACTCATTGACCAAGTTTAGTCAACATTCGTTAACTGTGGGTCACTCCACTAAAGACCCACAGCTGCACTCTTCGCACTATAGAATATTTATGTGTCCACGGATATCGACCAAGCAGTAAGTCAATCCTTCACGTGTGTTCGTAACACCAGCTGGGTCAAATTACCGTTTTACCCCTGGGTTACCTCTGGTTCCTTAAGTACCACTGATTCCTCTAATGAACAAGTTGTTTAGGGTCCAACCACTAAACAGGAGTTCCTCTCAGGCTAGGACAGGACGGCGCGCCTTTGTTCAAGCCCTAGAATCAGCCCTTAAGGGAACACACATCTACTTACCCTAATAGGGGAAGAAGTGAATTCCATCTTGTACTGTTATGTTCCCAGCCCCCATTCGATCTTGCCCCTGAAATGGTAGGCTTATTGAGTCGGCGAACTGGCCACTCTCACCCATACAAATCTAAGGACAGTCCCTCCTGAAAGGGGTTCATAACAGACTCAGGATTGAGATTGGGTTACCTAGGTCATCCTATTGAAATAGAAACCTAAACTAGTTAACGGCGTTACATCTAGTGGTTACTATTTCGCGGTCCGGTCTTATGCAAACTCATTGCATAGGATACCCCCACCCGCATGTCTCCTACATGGATGCTTTGGATCATTGCATCTGTATCGAATACAAGGTGGGCCGTATCACATAGTGTCACCAGGATAAGGTACCCAGCCTTATCCCTATACTATAGACCATTTAGGTTGTTACTTGGACACTGATCCCCGTATGTCCCCACATACTAGTCCAAGTTTCATTTAAACAACCTTGGATCTTAGTTTATTGGATTTAGGGTTTATTAATGCAAACTCGATTATTCAATAACCAAATTACTGAATTACTCAAATAACACTTTATTGAGATCGATTAATTTGTTTCATTTACTATCTACGAGTTTTAGGGCATAAAACCCAACAACTCCCACTTGAACTAAAATTCTAGTGGGCAATGTACATCAACAATCAAAATTGAATGAATAATCATTGATGTAGGAATAGTAGTTTGTATTAATACTGTATAATACATGAAAAGTACAAATACAGATAAATACAATAAACTAGGGCATTCACAATACCCATTACACTTCTCCCACTTGCCCTAGATTATTCTATGTACATATCTCGCAGACCTAGACCCTCTAGATGACCCTCGAACACTTTAGCCGTGAGAGCCTTCGTAAATGGATCAGCAATATTGTGCTCAGAGGCTACCTTCGTGACGATCACGTCCCCTCGTTGCACGATCTCTCTGATGAGATGATATTTGCGCTCTATGTGCTTGCCTCTTTTATGATAGCGAGGTTCTTTAGAATTTGCCACTGCACCACTATTGTCACAGTAAAGGGTGATTGGCAAGTTCATATTTGGAACAACTTCCAAATCCATCAAGAACTTCCGTAGCCATACAGCCTCCTTAGCTGCTTCACAAGCAGCGACATATTCGGCCTCCATGGTGGAGTCTGCAATGCATCCTTGCTTGATGCTACGCCAGACTACAGCTCCTCCGTTGAGGGTAAATACTGACCCTGATGTGGATTTCCTAGAATACTTATCAGTCTGAAAGTCAGAGTCTGTGTATCCTGTAAGGATCAAATCCTTAGAGCCATACACAAGCTGATAGCCCCTCGTTCTCCGAAGATACTTGAGGATGTTTTTAACTGCAGTCCAGTGGTCTAACCCTGGATTGGACTGGTACCTGCTGACTATCCCAACTGCATAGCAAATGTCAGGCCTAGTACACAACATGGCGTACATAAGACTGCCCACAGCTGAAGCATAAGGGATGTGTCTCATATCCTCAATTTCTTGAGGTGTCTTAGGACACTGTTCCTTAGACAAATGAACTCCATGCCTAAAGGGTAGTAAACCCCTCTTGGAATTCTGCATCTTATATCTAGACAACATCTTGTCTATATATGATGCTTGAGACAGGGCTAACGTTCTGTTCTTACGATTCCTGATAATTTGAATCCCTAAAACATACTGAGCTTCACCCAAATCTTTCATTTAGAACTCAGTCGATAGCCATTTTTTAATGTCAGCTAGATATTCTACATCATTTCCAATGAGAAGAATATCATCTACATACAACACCAGAAAAGCTACTGAACTGTTGATAATCCTTTTGTAAACACAAGGCTCATCAACATTCTGGTCAAAGCCATAAGATTTGACAGTAGTGTCAAACTTTATATTCCAAGATCTGGAAGCTTGCTTCAACCCATAAATGGATCGTCTAAGCTTGCAAACTTTTTGCTCTTGACCTTGAGCAACGAACCCCTCTGGTTGAGACATAAAGATGTTCTCATCAAGATTGCCATTCAAAAAGGCAGTCTTGATGTCCATTTGTCAAATCTCATAATCATAAAAGGTGGAAATGGACAAGAGAATTCTTATCGACTTTAACATGGCAACTGGGGAGAAGGTTTCCTCATAGTCCACCCCCTCCTTTTGGGTATAACCCTTTGCCACAAGTCGAGCTTTGAAAGTCTGTACTTTCCCAGCTGCGTCTCGTTTTCTCTTGTAGATCCATTTGCACCCTATGGGTTTAACCCCTTCAGGTAGGTCTACAAGATCCCAGACTTGATTGAAGTACATAGACTCCATCTCTAGGTCCATAGCTTTGACCCACTGGTCATGGTCCACATCATTCATTGCCTGTCTAAAGGTCAATGGATCCTCAACCCCATCATCAGGTATGACAGTTGGAGTTTCTGCTAAACCCAGATAGCGTTCAGGTTGAATAACAACCCTCCCACTACGTCGAGGCATTCTCAACTCTTGAGAAGGATGGGCTTGACCAGATGTACTGGGCTCATCAATAACTCTTGTTGAAGGTCCAGCCTCTGAACTGGGCTCATCAACAACTCTTGTTGAAGGTCCAGCCTCATCAACAACTCTTGTTGATTTATTTGTAGCTTTACCAGAAAGTTCACTTAACACAATTTTACTGCGTAGTATGTGTTCTTTAACGTGGTCTTCTTCCAAGAAAGTAGCATTTGTCGATACAAACACTTTATTTTCTTTTGGATCAAAGAAGTATCCACCTCTTGTTTCTTTTGGGTAGCCTACGAATAGGCATAATTTTGAACGTGAATCTAATTTCTTTGGGTTTGCTACTAACACATGTGCACGGCAGCCCCAAATTCTGAAATGACGTAAACTAGCTTTACGCCCTTTCCAAAGCTCAAATGGTGTTTCAGAAACACTCTTTGAGGGAACAACATTCAAAATATAAACTGCAGTCTCTACGAGCTACCTGTGGGACCTAATGGACCTACAGATCAGAAGCTCCAACGATACAAGACTAATTGGCCAAACTCATTGACCAAGTTTAGTCAACATTCGTTAACTGTGGGTCACTCCACTAAAGACCCACAGCTGCACTCTTCTCACTATAGAATATTTATGTGTCCACGGATATTGACCAAGCAGTAAGTCAATCCTTCACGTGTGTTCGTAACACCAGCTGGGTCAAATTACCGTTTTACCCCTGGGTTACCTCTGGTTCCTTAAGTACCATTGATTCCTCTAATGAACAAGTTGTTTAGGGTCCAACCACTAAACAGGAGTTCCTCTCAGGCTAGGACAGGACGGCGCGCCTTTGTTCAAGCCCTAGAATCAGCCCTTAAGGGAACACACATCTACTTACCCCAATAGGGGAAGGAGTGAATTCCATCTTGTACTGTTATGTTCCCAGCCCCCATTCGATCTTGCCCCTGAAATGGTAGGCTTATTGAGTCGGCGAACTGGCCACTCTCACCCATACAAATCTAAGGACAGTCCCTCCTGAAAGGGGTTCATAACAGACTCAGGATTGAGATTGAGTTACCTAGGTCATCCTATTGAAATAGAAACCTAAACTAGTTAACGACGTTACATCTAGTGGTTACTATTTCGCGGTCCGGTCTTATGCAAACTCATTGCATAGGATACCCCCACCCGCATGTCTCCTACATGGATGCTTTGGATCATTGCATCTGTATCGAATACAAGGTGGGCCGTATCACATAGTGTCACCAGGATAAGGTACCCAACCTTTACCCTATACTATAGACCATTTAGGTTGTTACTTGGACACTGATCCCCGTATGTCCCCACATACTAGTCCAAGTTTCATTTAAACAACCTTGGATCTTAGTTTATTGGATTTAGGGTTTATTAATGCAAACTCGATTATTCAATAACCAAATTACTGAATTACTCAAATAAAACTTTATTGAGATCGATTAATTTGTTTCATTTACTATCTACGAGTTTTAGGGCATAAAACCCAACAATATGTAAGGGAAAAGAATGAGTATTTAAGAAAATACTCAGTAAGTAACAACACTTCTAGACACCTGTAGCAACCAAGATTTTAACCTTTTATTCGAGTTAAGGGCCTAAGGGTTAGGACATCTCATTTTCATTCATTTCGTTTCATTTCATTTATTTGAAGTTCGGGCCTCGTGATCAATTAACTCACCTATATATAAGTTTGCCAACTCACTGGTAGTGCACAGGTGGGTGTTTTGGGAGGTCTCTACTCCTACTGATGGTAGAAGGCACCCAGTCAGTGGAGCTGAGCCTCATCCCTCAAGGCACTAATGGGCGCGTAGCGCTCTAAACTACCATTTCACTGGTGGGGCGTTCATGGGTTTAAGTCAGAAATTAACTTCCACAGTTAGTAAATCGCACCTAGTCTGCGAAGCCAAGTTCCGCCCATTAAGCCCCTCATTTCATTCTAATACATCTCAGTCCTAGGTGTTTAATTGACACGGCCCTCTTCTAAGGCACTAGCCTATTCCTTTCCCTTTCTTAATCCTTTTCCCTTTAGGACCCCTTAACACTTGCTTTTTTTTTTTAACGGCAACCCGGTCAACCAAATCCTTTTCTTTTACGGAGAATATTGACAGGCTAAACCGATAAGCACCATCCCAACTCAATGAATCTCAAGAACAAGAAACGAGGGCGACGACAACCCTCCTAAACAGAGAAAAACACAAACTTCCCGTTGTCCACAGCAACGCCAGTCAACCACAAAATATACGTCAGACACGTACTCGCTTCTATCACACAACACATATATGCAGTAGCCATATTCTTGAAATTAACGCAACATATCACCTTAGTCTCAACCCGAACAACATATACACATTCTCATGCCAGGAGTAAACAATCATTTCAAAACATAAGCATTTCATTCCAATGCAGCAAGTTACTTACTTCGAGGTAACTAGGCTTGATTGATATCACCCAAACACTTGATACAACGCCAACCACGTGATGCGAAAAATCGTCTATTAACACATAAAATATATTCACACATCAGAGGCATAACAATCTCAATTAATTTCCCCCAACTGAAACTACTGCTTGCTGTCTGGTTTCCAAGTTCGCTCCGCTTTTAAAGATTTGACCAACAACTTCCTTGGGATACCTTAAATTAAGATCGACGTTAATGGGTATTTTGTTAAGGCATGAAGAAGACAATAAACTTCAACCGACAAATTCCTTACCCACTGGCTGAAATCGTTGAACCTTCAAGATGCGCGAGGCTATCTATCTTAAGGCGGTGGCGGCGGCGATCGGATCTGAAGAGGCGTCGAACAGATCTGAAACGACGGACAGATCTGAAAAAGGCCAACGAGCCCGAGGGCGGCAGTGGCTGCTCGAATCTGAACGGAAAAAAAATGCAGCCATCACTAACACAGTAGAGAGAGACAACCGAGAGAGAGAGAGATCTGAGGGGGAGGCATTACCGGCGGCGGCTTGCGGCGGTTGGCGACGTCACGTCAGCGGCGGAGCTCGACGGCGAGAGGCGGTGGCGGCGTCGGCGGGTGACTGAGAGGGAAACGAGAGGGAGCCGAGTGAGAGAGAGAGAGAGAGAGAGAGAGCGAGAGAGAAAGAGAGAGAGAGACGAAAACGAGAGAGAGGGAAAACACTTACCAGCGGCGTGGCGAGCGGCAACGGCAGAGGCGGAGGCGCGACGGTCGGCGGCGGTGAGCTGAAGGCTGAGGGGGAGAGAGGGCTGCGGGAGAGAGAGTGTGCCGAGAGGGAGAGAGGGTGCGTGAAAGGGAGAGAGAAATTCAGATTTTTATTTTTTTTTATTTTTTTTATTTTTTAAAAAAAAAACGGTCAGTTGACCGCATTTGGGGGGAAACGTGAAAGTTCCCCCCCCCCCCTTTTCCCTCCTCTTTGACTGGCTGAAAAGCCAATTCCCCCCTCCTTTTTTTTTCCTTTTTTTTAAAAAAAAAACAGGTTGTTACATTTCAATTTAGGATGAGATTGCATTAATATTTACATTGAAAACTTTCCTAAGATAATTAGGTAAATTTATATCATTTATTTTATAAATTATATTTTGTTTACTTTAAGTAAATTGAAAAAAAAATATATCAATTATAGAAAAAAATGTGTCAAACAAAATCTAATTTTAGTTTAAATACAAAAAAAAAAGTAAGAAAAATAAATTAGAAGCAACCAATTAAATTTAAAAATAAAAAAAATGAAATGAGATTAGATAAGATAAATTGTGAATAATAATATTTGAAAACCTAAAATATGGAAGGATAAAAAAAGAATTTTAAATATTGGTTAGTTTAGTTACACCAGATTTTCCTAAAATCTAAATCCTAAAGCTACTCTCAACAACTTTTGCAAACCAACGTGATTCAAAAATTGATTTTCTCTAGATTATTAAAGAATCAGTTTAACCAAACACAAAAAACGGTTAAAATTGATCTACAATCACTTTTTTAGTCTCCAAAATCAACCCTAAACGGGGCCTAAGTAGGAAAAACATTACTATGATTATAGGGGAACTCTACCGGTGATGTTCTGTCTAAGGTTGGGGGTATTTAAGTTGACGGTTTACGGAACACCTCCTACCTGGGAACTGTGACGCAGAACACCGGAGTTGAATTAATCATAGTTTCATGTTAGATTATGGTCACTAGGTTAATTAAATATGTTTAATTCACCTAGAAGCTAGCTTAAAGATCTTATTATAATAGTTATAATAGGATTAGACTTAGATAGATTGACTTAGCTGGATTTATCTAAGCTTAATAAACCCTAAAATGTACGGTAGGTCACTTTAGTGGGAGGAAAATTACAAAACTTGATTTAAATCTAGTTTTGCATCTACGTCCCTATATTCACAATGTGAGATCCATGCTCGGCTTCGTGTTGCTTATAGCGCGGCCTCCCTTCGAAAAAGTGTTTGCATGGGTTAATAACAAGGTGAATGGGGAAAGTGTCCATAGTAAGTGGGAGCGGGACACGTGTCAATGTATCCCTTGGTCTCCACCCCTAGGTCACACCGTGAGAGTCCTATGATCCGCCTGCGTGTTACCCTGGAGCAACCACCCCTTCAGAGGGCCTGATCATAGGATTCGGAACAGCATGAACTCCTGAAAAGGATAGGGTCACTTAGGCTAATTACCAACAGTTGTCTTTCCTAACGGTAGCCTGTTGGTACGTGCCTTTGGGATCTAAAAGTGAGAGGGTAATGAAGGTGTTCATATGACACATGCGGAAGCAATTGAAGATCGAAAGCACTTAACTCTATCAATTTTACTCCTAAAGCATGCTTGTTCTAGAAAAGACAGAACATATAGTTAGAAAACACCAACCTTTGTAGCTCAAATGAATTGATCTCCTTGTGATGTTTTCCTTCTCCAACCTCTCTTGGACAACCTCTAGAGTCTTCCCTACTATTCTCCGGGCCAAGAACGACTTGTGGGAGTCTTGTAGAGATAGGGAATGGGAAGGGAATGCTTGAAGGTACAAGCTATTGAGAGATCTATGGAGGTGAGTGAGTTTGAGAGTAAAATCCAGCAACATAACAATAAGTAAATCACTCTCTTGGGATGAATCTAATTCATACTCTTTATATAGACATCTTCCATGCAAGGAGAAGCCTCATGACACAAGACACATGCTAGAATTGCAACTATAAGTGGATTCTAGGTGTTCAACTCACAACACATGCAACTAGTGCATGAATGTGTTGTTTTCCACTTTGTATCAACATGCATGAGTGGGAATCCAACTAAATCCACTAAATGGAATTCATAATCTGAATTTTCAGCTTGCAATTTACTCTAATTTCAATTCTAAATTGAAATTGATTTCTTGGTAATTAATTTGGGACATTTCCAAATCATTTGATATGATTAATCCAATTAATCATTGTTACCTTGTGCAATCCATTATATATGATTCCTAATACATATATATTGTATTTAAAACACTTTTAAATACCTTACCTCTCAATTTCTAATTTAATTCATAATTAAATCATTGTGTCAAACACATTTTACGAAAATACCCTATTTCCCGTTTTTTAACGATTCAAAGATTCCTATCAATATGTTCTAGGCTTTAATCCGATATGAGCTAGTAGGGGGACCTAATGGACCTATAGATCATGGGCTCCAACAGTTCGAGGCTAACCGACTAATCTCATTATCTAAGCTAGCCAAGATTCGTTAACTACCGGGACACTCCACTATAGCCCGATAGTTGCACTCCCCTCACTATAGATATATTTCCATCCACTTGATTTAACCATGATCAGTAAGTCGATCCTTCACAGGTTTTTCGTAGCTATAGCTAGGTCAAATGACCGTTTTACCCCTATAGTACTTCTTGTTCCTTAAGTTCCACTAATCCTCTAATGAACAATTGGTTTGTGGTCCAACCATCAAACCTAAGTACCTCTCGATCCAACGAGAGGGTGGGGCCCCTTGTTCAAGTCCTGGAGTTAGTACTTAAGGGAACAACCTCTCTACTATCCCTGAAATGGGTAGGAGCGAATTCCGTCTTGTGAGACTATGTCCCCAGCTATCTATTCGATCTTATCCCCAAAATGGTAGGCTTGTTGAGTCGGCGATGCTGGCCACTCTCACCCATGCAGATCAAAGGATAATCTCGTATAAACAGGAGTTCATAGTTGGCTCAGGATTAAGAACGAGTTACTTAGGTCATCTATGAGAAATAGTCAGTTTCTTCAGTAAACGGCGTTATAAAGAGAAAGTGACTTATTTCGTGGTCCAGTCTTATGCAAACTCATTGCATAGGACGCCCCCACTCGCATGTCTCCACATGAACGACTTAGGATCTCATCGTTTGTACTTAATACAAAGTGGGCCGCGTCCATAGTGTCCCTAGGATAAGGCACCCAACCGTATCCTTATACTATAGACTATTTTGACTATAAACTTGAACTTGATCCTACGATATGTCTCTACATATAGTTCGAGTATTCATTTTATAGCCAAGGATCTTAGTTTATTGGATTTAGGTTAATCATTCGCAATTTACATATTCAATAACATCTTTTACTGAATAACCTCAATAACGTCTTTATTGGAAATAGAATATGTTTAATGATTTACAAACTACGAGTTTATAGGACATTAAACCCAACAGGTAACACTTATAGGGATAAGTTAAATGTATTAAAAAGTCCTTGACTGAACAACGATGGTTAACGTCTATAGGAATATGAGTTATTCTGGAATTAGAGTTGACTGAGAAGTGTCTCACTTTAGAGGAGGAATAGATGATCACCCTTCGGTGGTTGTTCCTCTAGACCTCTAAAGCATCGTTACAAATCACAATCAATAGTTTGTTAGGGTTCTTTGATTACTTGTTTGCAAAATTGATTGGATGTATGCAATTGTTTGTATTGCTTGTGTGAGGGGTTAAGGCAAAGATAACTAATACAGTAAATGTTTGTTTTTCAACAATGTCTTCCTCAATTATTACTCTACTAAAAAACGACAAATTTACGGGCGAAAACTATTCTTCGTGGTTATCGACTTTAAATATGATTCTAATAGTCGACGATTTACGGTTTGTCTTACTGGATGAATGACCTCCAGTTCCCGCTCGCAACGCGTCTCAGACGACTAGAGACACTTATGACCGATGGGTAAAGGCTAACGATAAAGCCCGAGCCTATATCTTGGCGAGTTTGTCTGACGTACTTGCCAAGAAATACAAACCCCTTGAGACTTCTAGAGAGATAATAGGATCTCTCAGGGAGATGTTTGGACAACCGTCCTATCAGCTCCGGCATGAGGCTCTCAAGTATGTCTATAACGTCCGCATGGAAGAGGGCACTTCTGTTCGGGATCATGTCCTGGATATGATAGTCCAATTCAATGTGGCGGAGGCAAATGAGGCGGTCATCTGCGAGAATAGTCAGGTTACATTCATTCTGGAATCTCTACCGAAGGGTTTTCTACAATTCAGAACGAATGCTATGTTGAATACAATTGAATTCAACCTGACTACCCTTCTTAATGAGTTACAGGCTTATCAATCTCTTATGAAATATAAGTGATTGGTCGAAGGAGAGGCGAATGTCGCCCATTCCAAGAAAAATTTCCTCAAGGGTTCATCCTCGGGGACTAAGCCTGTTTCTCAAGCTTCTTCATCTAAACAGATACAGAAGAAGAAGAAGAAGGGAAATCAGGGAAAGGCACCCACTGCTCCTCAAAGCAAGGGCAAGGCCAAGGTGGTGGTCGATAAGGGCAAATGCTTCCATTGCAACGTAGATGGGCATTGGAAGAGAAACTACCCCAAATACCATGCAGAGAAGAAGAAAGAAAATGAAGGTAAATTTGATTTACTTGTTTTAGAAACATGCCTTGTAGAGCATGATCAGTTTGCCTGGATATTAGATTCGGGAGCAACTAATCATGTTTGTTCTTCTTTTCAGGGAAATGATTCTTTCCAGCAGCTTGAGGAAGGTGAGATGACGCTCAGGGTCGGAACGAGAGACGTCATTTCAGCCAGTGCAGTGGGAGTTGCAAAGTTGTTTTCCGGAAATAGATATTTGCTTTTAGAAAGCTTGTATATAGTTCCTAGGATCAAGAGGAACCTTATTTCTATTTCCTGTTTATTGGAACAATTAGATTCTATTTCTTTTGAATCCAATGAAGCGTTCATTTTTCGAAATGGAGTACTTATTTGTTCGGCTAAATTAGAAAACAACTTGTATGTCTTAAGACCAACTGACACTAAAGCACTTTTAAGTCATGAGATGTTTAAAACTGCTAAAACACAAAGTAAAAGGCAAATAATTTCTCCAAAAAATAACAACATATATCTTTGGCATTTAGGACTTGGTCATATTAACATCGATCGAATCGGTCATTTGGTAAAGAATGGACTTCTAACTGAGTTGGAAGATGATTCACTACCACCCTGTGAATCGTGTCTCAAGGGTAAAATGACTAAGAGACCTTTTATTGGAAAGGGTTATCGAGCCAAAGAACCTTTAGAGTTGATACATTCAGATCAGCTTTGTGGTCCAATGAATGTAAAAGCTCGAGGAGGGTATGAATACTTCGTCTCTTTTATAGATGATTATTCAAGATA
Organism: Luffa aegyptiaca; assembly: GCA_017139565.1. Taxonomy (NCBI): domain Eukaryota; kingdom Viridiplantae; phylum Streptophyta; class Magnoliopsida; order Cucurbitales; family Cucurbitaceae; genus Luffa; species Luffa aegyptiaca. The sequence goes on along the minus strand of CM029400.1, from coordinate 20,708,210 downwards.
TGGTTACTTATATCTAATGGGTCAAAAGTATGAAGCTCTTGAAAAGTTTAAAGAGTTTAAGGCTGAAGTTGAAAACCTGTTAGGTAAAACTATCAAAACACTTCGTTTAGACCGAGGTGGAGAGTATATGGACCAACGATTCCAAAATTATTTGATAGAACATGGAATCCAATCCCAACTCTCACCACCTGGTACATCTCAACAAAATGGTGTATCAGAAAGGAGAAATAGAACCTTGTTAGACATGGTCCGTTCTATGATGAGCTATGCTCAATTGCCTAGCTCGTTTTGGGGGTATGCAGTAGAGACTGCAGTTCATATTTTGAACAATGTTCCCTCGAAAAGCGTTTCTGAAACACCTTTCGAGTTATGGAGGGGGCGTAAACCTAGTTTGTGTTACTTCCGTATCTGGGGTTGTCCAGCACATCTGCTAGTGACAAATCCTAAGAAACTAGAACCTCGTTCGAAATTGTGTCAATTTGTTGGTTACCCTAAAGAAACGAGAGGTGGTCTTTTCTACGACCCACAAGAAAATAAGGTCTTTGTATTGACAAATGCCACTTTCTTGGAGGAAGACCACATGAGAAATCACAAACCACGAAGTAAGTTAGTATTAGGAGAAGCTACAGAAGAGTTGACAAGAGTTGTTGATGAAGCAGGTCCTTCACAAGAGTTGATGAAGGAGCTAGCTCTTCTGGTCAACCTCGTCCTTCTCACATAATGAGAGAGCCTCGACGCAGTGGGAGGGTTGTAATACAACTTGACTGTTACTTGGGTTTAACTGAAACTCAGGTTGTCATACCTGATGATGGTGTTGAGGATCCATTGTCTTATCGTCAGGCAATGAATGACGTGGATAAAGACCAATGGGTCAAAGCAATAGACCTTGATATGGAGTCTATGTACTTCAATCAAGTATGGGAGCTTGTAGATCTACCTGAAGGGGTAAAACCTATAGGGTGCAAATGGATCTATAAGAGAAAGAGAGATGCAGCTGGGAAAGTACAGACTTTCAAAGCTAGACTTGTAGCAAAGGGTTATACCCAAAGAGAAGGGGTTGACTATGAGGAAACTTTTTCTCCTGTTGCTACGTTAAAGACTATAAGAATTCTCTTATCCATAGCCACATATTTATGACTATGAAATATGGCAAATGGATGTCAAGATTGTTGATGTGTGTGGACTGAATATGGATGTAGATGTTAGGAAAAGATGGTAAATAGAGAGTAAGAATAATTCAGCCAACCTAGTGCAAGTATACACTATCGCATGTAGTAATAAAAACCTCTGGAAGTATTCCAAAGGTATCGATCCTACAGGGACTAAATTGGAAACACAGATTTGAAGAAGAAGTTGTTCAAAGATTGCTTAGATAAGGTAACCAAAGAAATAGTTGATGATGGTTTTTGGAAAACAAACAAAATAAACAAGTAAAGAATAACAATGATAAATAAGCGAGATATTTAATATAGCTTCAACCCTAAGACAAATAACTCTAATCATGACTTATTTAACCTAAGTCTATTCATGCATTGGGTCAGATTTAACTTCTATTTGGCTTTGCTCCCAAGAACCGTTAGAAGGCTAAGCGAGTACCATTATGCACATTTTTGTGACTCGACTCCGACATAGATAGTTCATCCATGCAATCTATAACCCTATAGTTGTTATAAGGCAGCCTTTCCCTATAACACCGAATACACTCTCTTGAGCCATTTCTCCTATATCACCTTTATGAAAACCGGTATTGTTTGTCCCTTTCGAGATCAAACTCACATAGCATGCAAAGTCTAAGTGATCAATTTAAACTCAGTAAGATTTAGAATGATATTCAATAAAGAGTGACATGCAATGAATAAAACTTAAGCAAATAAACACTTTCAAGCTATTTAAACCATAAGGGAATTCACTATATTGAACTCCTCAATGGAATTTAGCTACGCATGATGAAATAAGATGCAAAAGAATAGCTTTTCATTGACATAATGAAGTAAAGATACAGGAATACTGAAAAGAACAATTGCTGGAAATAAGGTGCAGTAGCTAAAACTAGGGTTTTTTCTTTTATCCAATCCTTCTAGAGTTCGCTCGACACTCTACTCTCCTTTACAAGTGGGAATAGGGTGAAAATCTCTACAAACACTCGGGTTTGATGTCTAACTAAAGGTTAGAATTCAGTCTTCTAAGAAGGACCTCGGGCATCCCTACTCATGGGCGTTTACTAGGGTTCTGTCACCACCCTCTTTTTCCCAGTGAGTTCTGCTTGGATTTCTCTTTGAATCAAGGCCTTATATAGTGTGGGGAGTAGCTGAGAAGCCAGGAAAATGGTGCTGGTAGGTAGCCCAGTTAGTTTCGGAGTCAAAACAGCCGGTTAGGTGCGCAAAACACTCGTTCAAAACGACCTGCGACAGACTCGGAACTGCCTCTGTCTGCCCAGAAATGCGGTCACATTTGGTTTTTGCCTAGCCAGAAATGCGGTCGCATTTCTGGGTTTTTCCAGATATCTTCTGTTTTTCTGCAAAACACCAAACTAAGTCAAATTCATATCAAAATGGGTCCTTTTAAGCACAAATAAGCATAATTTGACATACATGACTCTCTACTCCCTAATTCATCAACTTTAACACTTTTTGAGCTCGTAATAATAAATTTGATCTAAAACATACAACTTTGACAAGATAATGAGCTAAATATAAGGGTAAAATAAGTATATTTTTTACCCTTATCAACTGCCTTTTTGAATGGTAATCTTGAAGAGAATATCTTTATGTCTCAGCCCGAAGGGTTCATAACCCAAGGCAGGAGCAAAAATTTTGTAAACTGAATCGATCCATTTATGGGTTGAAACAGGCCTCCAGATCTTGGAACATTAGATTTGACACTGCGGTCAAATCCTTTGGTTTTGACCAAAATGTTGATGAACCTTGTGTATACAAGAAAATAAAAAAGAACAAGGTAGCTTTTCTAGTACTATATGTTGATGACATCCTACTCACTGGGAATGATGTAGGGCACCTGTCTGACGTTAAAGATTGGCTAGCGACCCAATTCCAAATGAAAGATTTAGGAGAGGCCCAATATGTTCTTGGGATCCAAATTATTCGGGATCGTAAGAACAAAATGTTAGCCCTGTCTCAAGCAACGTATATCGACAAGATGTTGTCTCAATATTCGATGCAAAACTCTAAGAAGGGTTTATTTGTTGGGGTTTATGTCCTAAAACTCGTGGATGGTAAATGTAATAAAGTTAAATATAAACGTTATTGGAATAATTTATATTCTGGTTGTCAAAAGGTTAGTTTAACTATGTATTTATTAACCCAAATCCAATAAACTAGAATCCATGGCTATGATATGAAACACTCGAACTATATGTAGTGACATAAAACTAGATCAGGTTCAAGTACACAGCCTAAAACGGTCTATAATATAGGGATAAGTCTGGGTACCTTATCCTAGGAAAAACTATGTGATGCAGCCCACTTTGTTTTAATACAAACGATGTGATCCTAAATCGTTCATGTAGAGACATGTGAGTGGGGGCGTCCTATGCAAAAGAGTTTGTATAAGACCAGACCACGAAATAAGTCACTTTCACTTTATAACGCCGTTTACTGTGAAACTGACATATTTTTAGCGATGACCTAGGTAACTCGATCTTAATCCTGAGCTAACTATGAACTCCTGTTTATTCGCGATTATCCTTTGATTTGCATAGATGAGAGTAGGCCAATAACGCCGCTCAATAAAACTTCCACTTTGGGGATAAGACCGAGTAGATAGCTGGGGACATAGTTCTGCAAGATGGAATTCACTCCTACCCGACTTTAGGGATAGTAGAGAGGTTGTTCCCTTAAGTGCTGACTCCGGAATGTGAACAAAGGCGCTCCGCCCTCTCATTGGCCTGAGAGGTTTTAGGTTTAGTGGTGGGACCACAAACCAATTGTTCATTAGGGACTCAGTGAAGGCTTAAGGAAGAAAGAAGTGCTATAGGGGTAAAACGGACTTTTGACCTTACTGTAGTTACGAACAACCTGTGAAGGATTGACTTACTAATCACGATTATATCGGGTGGACAGAAATATATCTACAGTGAGGGGAGTTCAGCTACGGGCTATAGTGGAGTGTCCCGTTAGTTAACGAATGTTGGTTAACTTGGATTGAAAGAGTTCAACCAGTTAATCTCGTATCGTTGGAGCCCATGATCTGTAGGTCCATTAGGTCCCCCTGCTAGCTCAAACGGAATAAACCTTAGAACAAGGTGATGAAAAGAGTTTGAAATATTCGAATTTGTTATAGGGAGTTAACGTTAAAAGTACACGATATACTTAAACGTACTTTGGTTTAATTATGAATTAAACTATAAATTGAGAGAGTTGGAAATATTTAAATAGGATCTAAATATTTTAAATACGTATAGGATACGTATTAAGGTTTCAAATTGAATAGGGATTCATATTTGAAAAATCGATTTTGAGAGTAATTGGGAATGAAACAATGGTTTAATTTGATATTTGATATTGAATTAAATAATTAATTAATTTTATTTAATTAATTAATTATTGATATTTGATATTTGATATTGAATTAAATAATTAAATTTAATTAGATTAATTTTATTTAAGTAACTAAGAAATCAAAGAATTTTGATTTTTCAAAATTAGTGTTTTTTTTTTTTTTGAAATATCAAAATTAGTGTTAGTATGACTAAATCCACCAAGTGCTTTGTATTTTTGACACCTTCATTTCTTCATGTGTGGTGTCTTCTTCTACAAATTTCAATCAACATGTAATTCTTCTTCTATATAAAGAGTAAGAGAGAATGTTGAGAGAGGCTGAAGAAAAAGAAAATGAAAAAGGCTGGTGGTGTATTTCTTTTTCTCTCAAAATCGTGCATTCAAAGCTCCAAGAAACCCATTTTTCTCTTATTTTTCTTTCTCCAAAATTCATCATGCTCGAGTTCCCACAAGCCCGTTCTATGGCCGGAGAATAGCAGGAAAGATCTTAGTGGTCGTCCATGAGTCGTCGTGTAAAGAAACATCCAAAGAGATCCACAAATTCTTGCTTCAAAGATAAGTTTTCATGTTGCTCTGTTTTTCGTTCTTATTTCAGCATGCTTTAATCTTCAAAATTAATGAAAATCAAGGCTTAAGATCCGCTAACGCTTCTGCTCGAGTGTCCTTCACTCCTACATTATTGTCTTTCAGGCATGGGGTTCACTTGTCTAATGAGCAATGTCCTAAGACACCTCAAGAAATTGAGGACATGAGACGCATTCCCTACGCCTCAGCTGTGGGCAGCTTAATGTATGATATGCTCTGCGCTAGGCATGACATTTGTTATGCAGTAGGGATAGTCAGCAGATATCAGTCTAATCCAGGATTAGACCACTGGACCGTCGTAAAAGGTATCCTCAAGTATCTTTGTTGAACAAGGAACTACATGCCTGTGTTTGGGGCTAAGGATTTGGTCCTTACAGGATACACCGATTTTGACTTTCAGTCTAACAAGGATTCTAGGAAATCCACGTCAGGGTCAGTATTCACCCTTAACAGGGGAGCTGTAGTCTGGAGAAGCATCAAGCAAGGATGCATAGCAGACTCCACTATGGAGGCTGAGTATGTAGCTGCTTGTGAAGCAGTTTGGCTCAGGAAGTTCTTGACAGATTTGGAGGTCGTTCCAAATATGAACTTGCCCATTACATTATACTGTGACAACAGCAGGGCTGTAGCCAAAGGACCTCCCAGCCACAAACGAGGAAAGCACATCGAGAGGAAGTATCACCTGATACGGGAGATTGTGCAACGAGGAGATGTGATCGTTTCCAAGATCGCTTCGGAGCACAACATTGTTGATCCATTTACGAAGGCTCTCTCGGCTAAAGTGTTCGAGGGTCATCTAGAGAGTCTAGGTCTGCGAGTCATGTATATTGTATAATCTAGGGCAAGTGGGAGATGTGTAATGGGTATAAAGGATGCCCTAGTTTATTGTATTTTGTATATTTACTTTTCATGTAATGTACAGTATACATTTACCATTTTCAGCTTTGGATTATTTTTTTATATACATCTGATTATCTTGAGTTTTAGTTCAAGTGGGAGTTTGTTGGGTTTTATGCCCTAAAACTCGTGGATAGTAAATGTAAACATTTGACCGAACATTAATAAAATGATATTTGATGTATTGTTCATTTATTATTGTTAGTATATTGTGTATGTTTTGCCTAAATAACCCTAATCCAATAAACTAAATATCCTAGGCTGTTAGTATGAGACTTGAACTAGTATGTGGGTACATAAGGGGATCGTTGGTCAAGTTACAGCCTAAAGGGTCTATAGTATAGGGATAAGGCTGGGTAGCTTATCCTGGTGACATTATGAATACGGCCCGCTTTGTTTCTTAATACAAACACAATGATCCAACACGTTCGTGTAGGGGACATGCAAGTGGGGGTATCCTATGCAATGAGTTTGCATAAGACCGGACCGCGAAATAGTTAACCACTAGCTGTAACACCGTTGACTAGTTAGGTTTCTATTTCACTAGGATGACCTAGGCAACTTAGTCTCAATCCTGAGTGGGTTATGGACTCCTATTCCAGAGGGATTGTCCTTTGATTTGTATGGGTGAGAGTGGCCTGCATGCCGACTCAATAAGCCTACCATTTTAAGGACAAGACCTAGTGGGGAGCTGGGAACATAATCACACAAGACAGAATTCACTCCTTCCCGACTTTAGGGTAAGTAGATGTGTGTTCCCTTAAGTGATGTCTCCTGGTCTTGAACAAAGGCCCTGCCCTCTCTATGGCACGAGAGGGACTTCTGTTTGTTGGTTGGACCTCAAACAGGTTGTTCATTAGAGGAGCACTGGGGACTTAAAGATATAGATGTAACCTAGAGGTAAAATGGTAATTTGACCTAGTTGGGGTTACGAACACACGTGAAGGACTGACTTGCTGTTATTGGTCAATATCTGTGGACACAAAAATATATCTGCAGTTAGAAGAGTGCAATTGTGGTTCTATAGTTGAGTGAACCACAGTTAACGAATATTGATTAATTCGTTAATGAGTTTAGCCAATTAATCTCATATCGTTGGAGCTTCTGAACTGTAGGTCCATTAGGTCCCAACGGTAGCTCATTTAGGGCGTTGAGGTAGATTTACTAAGGGAGAATTGAATATTCGAAGGAGTTCGTGTTGGGTTTTATGCCCTAAAACTCGTAGATAGTAAATGTACATTTGACCAAACATTAATAAAAGTGATGTATTATTTAATGTTTGTATTATATCTTGTCTTATTAACCCTAATCCAATAAACTAAACATCCAAGGCTAATAGAATGAGGCTTGAACTAGTATGTAGGGACATACGGGGATCAATGTTCAAGTTTTAGCCTAAAGGGTCTGTAGTATAGGGATAAGGCTGGGTACCTTATCCTGGTGACACTATGGATACGGCCCGCTTTGTATAATGATACAAACGTAGTGATCCAACGCGTTCATGTAGTTGACATGCGAGTGGGGGTATCCTGTGCAATGAGTTTGCACAAAGACCGGACCACGAAATAGTTAACCACTAACTGTAACACCGTTAGTTAGCTCGGTTTCTATTTCACTAGGATGACCTAGGCAACTTGGCCTTAATCCTGAGTAGATTATGGACTCCTGTCCATGAGGGATTGTCCTTTGATTTGTACGGGTGAGAGTGGCCTGTTCGCCGACTCAATAAGCCTACCATTTTGGGGACAAGACCGAATGGGGAGCTGGGAACGTAGTCTTACAAGATGGAATTCACTCCTTCCCGATATTAGGGTAAGTAGAGGTGTGTTCCCTTAAGTGGTGTCTCCGGGTCTTGAACAAAGGGCCCTACCCTCTTTATGGCACGAGAGGGATTTCTGTTTGTTGGTTGGACCACAAATAGGTTGTTCATTAGAGGAGCATTGGTACTTAAGGACCAAGAGGTAGCCCAGGGGTAAAACGGTAATTTGACCTAGCTGGGGTACGAACACACGTGAAGGGCTAACTTGCTGTTGACGGTCGATATCCGTGGACACAGAAATATATCTGGAGTGAGAAGAGTGCAGCTGTGGTTCTTTAGTGGAGTGAACCACAGTTAACGAATATTGATTAACTTGGTCAATGAGTTTAACCAACTAATCTCATATCGTTGGAGCTTCTGATCTGTAGGTCCATCAGGTCCCATCGGTAGCTCTATAAGGGCGTTGAGGTAAATTTCTAAGGTTAAATTAAGTATTCGAAGGGGTTCGAATATTAAACTAAAATATGAATTTGATTCATATTAAAACTATAGGTTATAATTAATGTGCATTGGATGTATATTAATACTATAGTTTTATGAGAGAGAATAATAATAATTGAATATATGATGTTCAATTTTTTAAATTAATTAATTTTGAATTAATTAATTGATTTAGTTTAATTAAATTTGATTTAATTAAACTATAGGTAAAGAGGGATATTAATTTAAATAAGATTTAAATTAATGTTATTTTAATTAATATTGATTAATTAAAATTTAATTAATTATAATTTAAAATATTATTTTTAAATTTATAATTAATTAAAAATATCAGGTAACTGATATTGATATTATGCGTGAGGTTATTTTTTGAAGGGGTCATATTCAGTTTTTAGAACGCCTCTCTCCCTGACTCTCACGCCTCTCTCCCTCTCTCTCGCTCTCTCTCGTTTTGCTCTCTCTCTGTGAACACAGAGTGTCTTTTCAGAGAAAAATCCTTAGAGATTTGGGTTCCCACAAGCCACTCAACATACACACCTAAGAGAATACCGGTGCAATCGTGGTGGTGGTGTTCGTGATTATTCTCCAGCAAAGAAGAGGAGTTCTTGGCTGTTGTTTTTTCTGTGGAACCGAAGGATTTTGGTGAAATCTCGTCAAGCAAACTTCAAGGGTAAGTATTCTTGAACCCTAGGATCAATAGGATCTTTTATAGATTAGATCTATTGTTTTTAGGGCTATTTAAGCATGTTTTATTTCAATTTTACAGCATGATTCCTTAATTTTCTGCTGTATAATTGTTTTGTCGTCGTATTGGTTTCCCAATCGGCATTTAAACCGATTAAGGTCTCTGTACGTTTCCGCTGCGCTAGGGCTTTTATCCCTACAATTGGTATCAGAGCCAAATCGTGTTTTGAATGTTGATTTGGGAATTGCGATTGGCTGTAAGGTGGGATTTAATTTGCATTTAGAATGTTTGGTTTGCTGTGAACTGTTTTTGGTTTAATTGGCCATAAATTTATGATTATTTTGATTTGATCAAATGTAAGGGCCCCTGTGTTTTGGGCAATTGTTCATAAATTTGGAGTCTGTAAGTCCGGGTCTAGTTTAGGCATGAAGATCTGTGAAGAACTCGATAAAATTTGAGGCCAATTGGGAGAAGACAGTCGCTGTTCTGCCAAGAAAACTGCTCCAGACGCGTTAGCGTCGGGACGCTAGGCGTTAAGCGTCTCGACGCTACCGCGATATCACGCTTCGGACGGGTTGAAATCGCATCAGCGTCGGGACGCTGTTCCTTAAGCGTCTCGACGCTGTCACGATTTCGTGCGGCAGTTCGTTTTTACGTGGCGACGTGGGAGAAACCCTAACTGCTGGTTCGGTTCGCGTGAATGGGTTGAGCTGGGACCGGTTTTGGTCCGGTTCAGCCCGGTTTTGGTTCGGTTCGGGTTCTTCAAGGTCGGTTCGAAGCGGTTCGGGTCGGTTCGTGCTTGCTGGTCCGGTTTTTGGAGCTGCAGACTCTTGTAATAGGATAGATTATTTGCTTTCTTAGTGTAACTTGTTGGGTTTTATGCCCTAAAACTCGTAGATAGTGAATGTAAACAAATTTTATACTTGTGTTTAATAAAGTGTTATTTAGTTTCTGCAATAAAATGTTATTATTAAATATTGCACTATTTGACCCAAATCCAATAAACTAAGATCCAAGGTTGTTTGTATGTAACTTGAACTAGTATGTGGGGACATACAGGGATCGATATTCAAGTAACAACCTAAAAGGTCTATAGTACAAGGATAAGGTTGGGTACCTTATCCTGGTGACACTATGGATACGGCCCACTTTGTATTATGATACAAACGCTATGATCCAACGCGTTCATGTAGTTGACATGCGAGTGGGGGTATCCTATGCAATGAGTTTGCATAAGACCGGACCGCCAAATAGTTAACCACTAACTGTAACACCGTTAGTTGGCTTGGTTTCTATTTCACTAGGATGACCTAGACAACTCAGTCTTAATCCTGAGTGGATTATGGACTCCTGTTCACGAGGAGTTGTCCTTTGATTTGTATGGGTGAGAGTGGCCAGCACGCCGACTCAATAAGCCTACCATTTTGGGGACAATACCGAGTGGGGAGCTGGGAACATAATCACACAAGATGGAATTCACTCCTTCCCGACTCTAGGGTAAGTAGAGGTGTGTTCTCTTAAGTGGTGTCTCCGGGACTTGAACAATGGGCCCAACCCTCTCTATGGCACGAGAGGGACTTCTGTTTGTTGGTTGGACCTCAAACAGGTTGTTCATTAGAGGAGCACTAGGGACTTAAGGACAAAGATGTAAACCAGGGGTAAAAACGGTAATTTGACCTAGCTGGGATACGAACACACGTGAAGGACTGACTTGTAGTATTGGTCGATATCCGTGGACACAGAAATATTCTGCAGTGAGAAGAGTGCAGCTGAGGGTCTTTAGTGGAATGACCCACAGTTAACGAATGGAGACTAACTTGGTTAATGAGTTTAAGCCGATTAGTCTCGTATCGTTGGAGCTTCTGATCTGTAGGTCCATTAGGTCCCACTGGTAGCTCGTAAAAAGACTTGAAGCAAACAAATATAAATTGTAAATTGAAAGTGTTCAATTTATTTGGGGAATCGTATAATGTATATTGATGCATTATAATATAAAGTTTATGAAACTTTATAATATAATTTTTGAATTAATTTCAAAAATTAATTCTTGAGAGAAAATATTTGAAAGAGTTCAAATAAATTTAATATGAATTGGATTCATATTAATTTTAATAAAATCCCTAAGATTAAATATATGATATTTAATTGGGTAATTAATTAATCATGGAATTAATTAATTATTTATTAAAATTAGAGACCTTTTCCTATTAGGAAAGAAAATATTTGAAAGAGTTCAAATAAATTTAATATGAATTAGATTCATATTAATTTTAATTTTAATAAAATCCCTAAGATTAAATATGTGATCTTTAATTGGGTGATTAATTAATTATGGAATTAATTAATTATTAAAATTAGATATTGTTCAGATAATAGATTTGAACTTATTCCTAGACCTTTTCCTATTAGGAAAAGGTCTTAGCCTTTACCTATATATAGGACCCCTGGGGTGGGGTGAAAGGCATCCCATTGTCTCTCATTCTCTCAGAGATTTCTCCCAAAAGACTCTCACAAGTCTCCTGCTTCAAGAAGTCTTAGAGATATACCGGTGTAGCCGATTGGTGGTGTTCGCACAAGAGGGTTGCTGCGTTTTCAATCTTATTGGCAAGAAAAGGGGAATTGATCAAGGCTTTCTACAAAAGTAAGTTTTCTATGAAATCCTTGATCACTAGGATCAATCTAGTTGATCTTTTAGCATGTTTATAGCCTATGTACAGCCCTTTAAATAGAGATTTATTGCTGTAATATTTTGCAAATTGTATTGGTATTTCAATTAGAATCTAAGACTCTGAGTAGGTTCGGTAATACTTTCCGCTGCGTGGGGCTTTTATCCCTTCAATTGGTATCAGAGCCAACTCAGTTGTTCTTGATTTTAAATTGAAATTTGCAATTTGTTTTTGGTGGGATTTATGCATTATGAATGTTATGGTTTGCGTATAAATGGTTTCGATTAATTTGGCCATAGATTTACGTTTTCTTGAATGGTTCAATGTAAAGGCCCCTGCGTTTTTGGGCATATTTTGTAAATCTATTATCCTCTGTAAGTCCGAGTCTAGACTAGGGTGTTTCATGATGAAGATCGTTGAAAATCACGTCCAAAATCGAAGCCAAACACGAAGAACAGTTGCTGGAAGTTGCTGGAACAGTTGCTGGAATATATATATATATATAAAACCAATAAATGATGCAAAAGCATGCAGCTGCTGTGTTGGTTTCAGTAGCCTTCTATGAAACCAGAGGTTTGGGGTTCGAGCCTAGCCTTGTGCAATTTGGCCGAATTATTTTTATTTTTCCGCGGTTCTTCAGTTTTTGACCGGTTCGTGATATGTTTGACCGGTTCTTGACTGGTTCAAGGAGATTTGACCCGGTTTATGCATTATTTGCACGGTTCAAGCATGTTTTGGCATTTTGGGGTCCGGTTCGAAGCAGTTCGAGTCGGTTCGTGCGGTCTAATCCGGTTCTGAAGCTGCAGAAGGATGTTTTTAGGATAAAATAGCTTAAATTATTGTAATTTATGTGCTTTATTTTATCTTAGGGGCCAATTAATCGGTTTATACGCTATTTAAATGCTTTATGGATGTCATTTAGATTTAAAATCCCACCTTAGGTTATAAAGCATGCTCATGCATTTTATATTATAATTAGTTATAATGTATGGATTGAAATGCATGGTTTATTTTCATGAGTTTTTAATATATAGTTGAGTTATATTAATATCATGAAAAAGGATAAGCATGATGCATACAATTACCTAGTTAAATATAAATAGTTATATTTAATAAAATTGTTTGCAGCATGCTACTTTGATTTAACCATTTTTGGCAATATTTTAATTGTTAATTTATTAATAATGGAAATCAAAGTTGCATTGGGCATGAAACATCCATAGTTTAATATAATTGTTATATTAATTTCATGCAATGCAAGGCAATATATATATAGTTTTATTATATTAACTTGAATATGATTGTTAATTATTTTAAAACTATAGTATGCATGATTATAGGGCTAATCATTAAAATTTTGAATAGTTTAAAAATTGATGATTAGAAACCGTCAACCTATAATAAAGATTGCATGCAAACATAGGATCATAGGTAAATGTATTAATTTTAAAATGTTTAAAATTAATTAGACCTAAGATCTCGTTAATTCTAATAGGATTAAAATTAAGTCTTGCTTAGTTTTTTAAAAATAGTTTTAACCTACTAAGTAGGACAAACATTACTATGATTATAAGGGAACTCTACCGGTAAAGTTCTGTCTAAGGTTGGGGGTACTTAAGTTGACGGTTTACGGAACACCTCCTACCTGGGAACTGACCCGGAATACCGGAGTTGAATTAATCATGGTTAAATGTTAGCATGCAATGTCACTAGGTTTATTAAAAGAGTTTAATACACCTAGATCTTTAGAGTAAAGACTTTACATTACTATGGTTAAAAGGGGACTCTCCCGGTTACGTTCTGTCTAAGGCTGGAGGTATTTAAGCTGACGGTTTACGGAACACCTGCTACCTGGGAACAAACCCGGAACCTGAGTTGAAATGACCATAGTCATGTTAGCATACGGTGTTGCTAGGTTTGTTAAAAGAGTTTAATTCACCTAGAACATTACAATTCTCATTATAATAGTTATAATAGGATTAGACTTAGATAAATTGAATTAGCCGGATTTATCTTGGTTAATAAACCCTAAAATATACGGTAGGTCACTTTAGTGGGAGGTAAAATCAAAACTTGATTTAAATCGAGTTTTTGCTCCTACGTCCCTATATTCGCAACGTGAGATCCATGCTCGGCTTCGTGTCGTTTTAGCGCGACCTCCCTTCGGAAAGTGTTTGCATGAGTCAATAACAAGGTGAATGGGGAAAGTGCCCATAGTAAGTGGGAGCGGGACACGTGTCAACGTATCCCTCGGTCTCCACCCATAGGTCACACCGTGAGAGTCTTATGATCCGCCTGCGTGTTGTCCTGGAGCAACCATCCCTTCGGAGGGTCTGATCATAAGATTCGTAACACCGTGAACTCCTGGAAAGGATAGGGTCACTTAGGCTAATTACCAACAGTTGTCTTTCCCTTTGGTAGCCTGTTGGTGCGTGCCTCTGGGATCTGAAAGTGGGAGGGTTACACTTACGAGGATGAGTTAAGTGTTGTTAACAAATCCTTGACCAAATAACGGCGGCTAATGCCTATAGGAATATGAGTTATTCCGGAATTAGAATTAGCTGAGAAGTGTCTCATTTCAAAGGAGGAGTAGTTGATCACCCTTCGGTGGCTGTTGCTCTAAACCTCTGAAACATCGTTGCAAAACTAAATCAATAGTCTTAGGGTTCTATGATTGTTTGTTTTTGCTAAACCGATTGGATTGCGTGCAATTGTTTGTATTGCTCTTGTAATGGGTTAGTGCGATTAATAATCATGTAATTTGTTATTTCAATTCAATGATTAAATATGTGCATAGTCTTACGCCTATAACGGTGATTATACAACAAACTTAAACGATTAATTTGTGGCGAATTTTTTAAGATTAGTCTTAACAGAGAAATGTTCTCATGCCCCAAATGTTTAATTCATTAAGAAGTGTTATTAATGAATGCGACATTGAGCCTTGCTAAGCCAAAGAAGACTTGTCCAAAGACAGTAAATTCAATTTACTAGTCTTGGAAGCGTAATTTGTGAAGAATGGTGATTCTACCCGAATACTTGATTCATAGTCACAAATCACGTTTGTTCTTCTTATTGAAAGGAATGAATCCCTGGCAACGACTTGATGCTATTTAGATAACTCTCAAAGTTTTGAACTACAAAGGTTATCTTGGCTGTAGCAATGGGAACGTTTAAGTTATTTTTCCCAGTGAGAGCAAATACATATTATTAGATAATGTGTATATAATTCCTAAGATCAAAAGAAATTTGATTTCTGTATCTTATTGGCTGGAAGAACAATGTTACTCTTTACTTTTCCCTGCTAACGCAGTTCATTTCAAGAAAGGGAGTTAACTTTTGTTCAGCTGAATTGAAAAATAACATAAATGTTTTTAAGACTAATCAAGAGTAAGGCAGTCATAAACACTACGTTGCCTGAGGCTGCTACTATTCAAAGAAATGAAAGGCAAAAGATTTCTCCTAAAGGAAATACCTTCCTTTGGTTCTTAAGGTGTTAGGCTAGTTTTGATCTCAATATGATTGGGAACTTAGTCTAGAGTATACTTCTAAGTTAGTTAGAAGAACACTCTCTAATACCGATTAAGTCATGCCTTATGGGCAATATGACTGATAGATCTTTTACTGGAAAAGAGCAAAAAGAGCCAAAGAGCCCTTAGAGCTTGTACATTTGGATCCTTGTGGTCTAATATGTTAAAGCAGTGGGAGGGTATGAATAATTCATCTATATTATAGATAATTATTCAAGGTATGTGTATCTCAACCTAATGCAACTTAAGTCTAAAGGTCTTGAGAAATTCAAAGTGGTTTGAGACTGAAGTTGGAAACTTGTTAGGTGAGATGATAAAAACACTTCGATCTGATCGAGGTGTAGAGTAGATGAGACTTGAGATTCCAAGACTATTTGATAGAACATGGAATTACATCTCAACTACCCCTGAAGCACCTTAAGGAAACGGTGTATCAGATAGGAGAAATAGAACTCTATTGGATACGGTTCGATTCATTATGAGCTTTGCTCATTTGCCTGACTCGTTTTGGGGTCATGCAGTGTTGACTGTAGCAGATATTTCGAACAACGTTCTATCAAAAGTGTTTCTGAAACATCTTTTGGATTGTGGATAAGACGTAAAAGTAGTTTACGTTATTTTGGGGAGTTCAACACACGTGCTTGTGACTAACCCAAAAAGAAATTGGAACACTGTTCAACAGTATACCTATTCGTAGGCTACCCCATGAAAACGAAATATGTGGATACTTCTTCAATCCGCAAGAAAATAAAGAATTTGTACCGACAAATTCTACATTCTCAGAAGAATACCGCATAAGAAAAAATAAGCCACAAAGTAAGGTCGTTTTACGTAAATTAACTGATGAAGCTACAGAAATATCAACAAGAGTTGTTGATGATGTTGGACCTTTAACAAGAGTTGTTGATAAGGTCAATACAACTGGTTAGTTACATCTATCTCAAGAGTTGAGAGTGCCTCAATGAAGTGAGAGGGTTGTTCTACAATCTGACCGTTCCATGGGCTTAATTGAAGCCCAGATCATCATACTTGATGATGGCTTTAAGGATTCATTGTCTTAGAGCAGGACAATGTTTGATGTTAACAAGAACCAATTGGATTAAAGCAATGGACCATTAACAAGAGTTGTTGACGGGGTCAACACAACTGGTTAGTTACATCTATCTCAAAAGTTGAGAGTGCCTCAATATAGTGGGAGGATTGTTCTACAATCTGACCGTTACATGGGCTTAATGGAAGCCCAGATCGTCATACCTGATGATGATTTAGAGGATTCATTGTCTTAGAGCAAGGCGATGAATGATGTTAATAAGAACCAATTGGATTAAACTGATGGACCCGGAATTGAAATATGTGGTTTCAATTCCATCTAGAATCTTGTAGATCTATCAAATGAATCTACAAGAAGAAATGAGACATAATCTTATGGTTAGACTTATGGCAAAAGGGTTATACCCAGAGACAGGGGACTGTAAGAAATTCTTATTTCCTGTCGTCATGTTGAAGTCTGTTAGAACTCTTGTCCATTTAGAATGGATGTCAAGACTACCCTTTTGAATGGTAATCTTGAGAAAAGTATCTACATGTCTCAAGCAGAATGGTTCATTTAGCAAGATCAGAAGCAAAAGGGGTTTGTAAGCTTAAGTGATCCATTCATGGATTGACCTAAGCAATTCGATCTTGGAATATAAGATTTGATACTGTGATCAAATCTTTTGGCTTTGATCAAGAACATTGATGAATCTTGTCTTTACAAGAAGATCGTCAATAGTTCAGTAGCTTTATTAATGTTCTATGTGATTGATATCCTAGTCATTGGGAATGATGTAGGTTATCTTACTGACTAGTAAAATAAGCTAGCAGCTCATTTCCAAATGAAAATTTGGGAGAAGCTAAGTTTGTTCTTCGGATCCAAATCGTTAGGAACCGTAAGAACAAAAAGCTAGCCTTGTCTCAAGTGTCTTATATCTACGAGATGTTAGTTACATACCTTTCAGGCGTGGAATTCATTTTGTCTAAGAAACTGTTTCCTGAGACACCTCAAAAAGTTGAGGACATGAGACGAATGCCCTATGCAATAGGGATTGTCAGTAAGTACCAATCTAATCCAAGATTTGATCATTGGAAAACCGTTAAGAATATTCTTAAGTATCTGAGGAGAAAGAAGAACTATATGCTCGTGTATGGGACTAAGGATTTGATCCTTACGGGATACACTGACATGGATTTTAAGACTGATAAGGATATCTGTCTGACGTAAAAGAATGGCTAGCGGCCCAATTCCAAATGAAAGATTTAGGAGAGGCCTAATATGTTCTTGGAATCCAAATAATCCGGGATCGAAAGAACGAAACGCTAGCCCTGTCTCAAGCAACGTATATTGACAAAATATTGTCTCGATATTTGATGCAGAACTCCAAGAAGGCTTATTGCCTTTCAGGCATGGGGTTCACTTGTCTAAGGAATAGTGTCCTAAGACACCTCAAGAGATTGAGGATATGAGACAGATTCCCTACGCCTCCGCTGTGGGCAGCTTAATGTATGTAATGCTTTACACGAGGCCTGACATCTGTTATGCTGTAGGGATAGTCAGCACATATCAATCAGTATCCATGGTCAAACTTTACAATGGAGCTATAGTGTGGCATAGTTACAGTCTTGACCATATAGGCCGAAAATATAGCTACTTGTGAAGCAGCGATAGAGACTGTAAGACTTATAAAGTTCTTGACTGATTTGGAATGTATTCCAAATGTGAACTTGCCCATCAGACTTTATAGTGATACAGTGGTGCTGTGGCAAATTCATAAGAACTTTGCAGCCCAAGATAAGCAAGCACATTGAATTAAATTGAAATATTCACGAAGGCTCTCTCGGCTAAAGGGTATGAGGGTCATCTAGAAGGTCTAGGTCTCCGAGTTATGTGCAAAGGTGAAATCTAGGGCAAGTGGGAGAAATGTAATGGGTATAGTGATACCATTATGTAATGGGTATTGTGATGCCCTAGTTTATTGTATTTGTACATTGTATATGTTTTATACATGTATTTATACACCCACTGCTGAATAGATTGTTGTACATCCCACTAAACTAGAGTTTTAGTTCAAGTGGGAGTTTGTTGGGTTTTATGCCCTAAAACTCGTAGATAGTGAATGTAAACAAATTTTATACTTGTGTTTAATAAAGTGTTATTTAGTTTCTGCAATAAAATGTTATTATTAAATATTGCACTATTTGACCCAAATCCAATAAACTAAGATCCAAGGTTGTTTGTATGTAACTTGAACTAGTATGTGGGGACATACGGGGATCAATATTCAAGTAACAACCTAAAAGGTCTATAGTACAAGGATAAGGCTGGGTACCTTATCCTGGTGACACTATGGATACGGCCTACTTTGTATTATGATACAAACGCTATGATCCAACGCGTTCATGTAGTTGACATGCGAGTGGGGGTATCCTATGCAATGAGTTTGCATAAGACCGGACCGCGAAATAGTTAACCACTAACTGTAACACCGTTAGTTGGCTTGGTTTCTATTTCACTAGGATGACCTAGACAACTCAGTCTTAATCCTGAGTGGATTATGGACTCCTGTTCACGAGGAGTTGTCCTTTGATTTGTATGGGTGAGAGTGGCCAGCACGCCGACTCAATAAGCCTACCATTTTGATGACAATACCGAGTGGGGAGCTGGGAACATAATCACACAAGATGGAATTCACTCCTTCCCGACTCTGGGGTAAGTAGAGGTGTGTTCTCTTAAGTGGTGTCTCCGGGACTTGAACAATGGGTCCAACCCTCTCTATGGCACGAGAGGGACTTCTGTTTGTTGGTTGGACCTCAAACAGGTTGTTCATTAGAGGAGCACTGGGGACTTAAGGACAAAGATGTAAACTAGGGGTAAAAACGGTAATTTGACCCAGCTGGGATACGAACACACGTGAAGGACTGACTTGTAGTATTGGTCGATATCCGTGGACACAGAAATATTCTGCAGTGAGAAGAGTGCAGCTGAGGGTCTTTAGTGGAATGACCCACAGTTAACGAATGGAGACTAACTTGGTTAATGAGTTTAAGCCGATTAGTCTCGTATCGTTGGAATTTCTGATCTGTAATTCCATTAGGTCCCACTGGTAGCTCGTAAAAAGACTTGAAGCAAACAAATATAAATTGTAAATTGAAAGTGTTCAATTTATTTGGGGAATCGTATAATGTATATTGATGCATTATAATATAAAGTTTATGAAACTTTATAATATAATTTTTGAATTAATTTCAAAAATTAATTCTTGAGAGAAAATATTTGAAAGAGTTCAAATAAATTTAATATGAATTGGATTCATATTAATTTTAATAAAATCCCTAAGATTAAATATATGATATTTAATTGGGTAATTAATTAATCATGGAATTAATTAATTATTTATTAAAATTAGAGACCTTTTCCTATTAGGAAAGAAAATATTTGAAAGAGTTCAAATAAATTTAATATGAATTAGATTCATATTAATTTTAATTTTAATAAAATCCCTAAGATTAAATATGTGATCTTTAATTGGGTGATTAATTAATTATGGAATTAATTAATTATTAAAATTAGATATTGTTCAGATAATAGATTTGAACTTATTCCTAGACCTTTTCCTATTAGGAAAAGGTCTTAGCCTTTACCTATATATAGGACCCCTGGGGTGGGGTGAAAGGCATCCCATTGTCTCTCATTCTCTCAGAGATTTCTCCCAAAAGACTCTCACAAGTCTCCTGCTTCAAGAAGTCTTAGAGATATACCGGTGTAGCCGATTGGTGGTGTTCGCACAAGAGGGTTGCTGCGTTTTCAATCTTATTGGCAAGAAAAGGGGAATTGATCAAGGCTTTCTACAAAAGTAAGTTTTCTATGAAATCCTTGATCACTAGGATCAATCTAGTTGATCTTTTAGCATGTTTATAGCCTATGTACAGCCCTTTAAATAGAGATTTATTGCTGTAATATTTTGCAAATTGTATTGGTATTTCAATTAGAATCTAAGACTCTGAGTAGGTTCGGTAATACTTTCCGCTGCGTGGGGCTTTTATCCCTTCATAATTAAGCTTTATTCTATCCTAGGGGCCAATTAAACCGGTTCATTAGCTATTTAAATGCTTTATGGATGTCATTTAAATATTAATCCCACCTTAGGTTATAAAGCATGCTCATGCATTATGTATGTTATAATATGATTATAATATTTGGTTGATAATGCATGGATTTTCATGATTGATTTAATATATAGTTGAGTTATATTAAATTCATGAAAATGGAAAAGTATGATGCATGCAACTATATAGTTTTAATATAAGAGTTATATTAAAAATAAATTGTTTGCAGCATGCTAATTTGATTTTCCATTGTTGGCAATAATTAATTGTTAATTTATTAAAATGGAAATCAAGTTGCATTGAGCATGAAACATCCATAGGTTAATATAAAAGTTATATTAATTTTTCATGCAATGCAAAAGTATATAGTTTATATTTGATTAATTCGAATATGATTGTTAATTAAATTAAACTATAGTATGCATGATTATAGGGCTAATCATTAAAATTTTGAAATAGTTTAAAATTTATGATTAGAAACTGTCAATCTATAATCAAGATATGCATGCACACATAGGATCTTAGGTTAAAATGAATTAATTTTAATGAGTTAAAATTAATTAGACCTAAGATCATTTTCTAATAGGATTAGAAATTCTTACTTAGTTTTAAAATAGTTTTAATGAACTAAGTAGGACAAACATTCCTGAAATTATAAGGGAACTCTACCAGTAAAGTTCTGTCTAAGGATTGGAGGTATTTAAGTTGACGGTATACGGAACACCTCCTACCTGGGAACTGATCTGGAACACCGGAGTTGAATTAATCTCAGGTTAATGTTAGAATAATGTTGCTAGGTAAATTAAATTTGTTTAATACACCTAGACATTAGGTCTTATTATAATAGTTATAATAGGACTAGACTTAGATAAATGACTTAGCCGGATTTATCTAGGTTTAATCAAACCCTAAAATACCTGATAGGTTACTTTAGTGGGAGGAAAATTACAAAACTTAATTTAAATTGAGTTTTGCTCCTACGTCCCTGTGATGTTCACACCGTGAGATCCATGCTCGGCTTTGTGTCGTTTTAGCGCGGCCTCCCTTCGGAGAGTGTTTGCATGGGTCAATACCAAGGTGAATGGGGAAAGTGACTATAGTAAGTGGGAGCGGGACGCGTGTCAACGTATCCTTCGGTCTCCACCCCTAGGTCACAACGTGAGATTCCTATGATCCGCCTGCGTGTTGTCTCGGCGCAACCATCCCTTCGAAGGGCCTGATCATAGGATTCGGAACACCGTGAACTCCTGAATAGGATAGGATCGCTTAGGCTAATTACCAACAATTGTCTTTCCTAACGGTAGCCTGTTGGTCCGTGCCTTTGAGATCTGAAAGTGGGAGGGTTACACTTACGGGGAGGAGTTAATTGTTAACAAATCCTTGACCGAACAACGGTGGTTAATTTCTAATGGAATATGAGTTATTCTGGTATTAGAAATTGACTGAGAAGAGTCTCATTTTAGAGGAGGAACAACTGATCACCCTTCGGTGGCTGTTCTTCTAACCTCTAAAGCATCGTTGCGAAACACAATCATAGTTTTATTAGGGTTCTTTGATTGTTTGTTTGCAAAATTGATTGGATGTTTGCAATTGTTTGTATTGCTTGTGTGATGGGTTAAGGCAAAGATAACTAATACGGTCACTTGTTTGTTTTTCAGCAATGTCTTCCTCTATCATTTCCCTGCTTAAAAATGAACAACTTACCGGCGAAAATTTTCCACAATGGAAATCGAATCTTAATACAATACTCGTGGTTGAGGACTTAAGGTTCGTCTTAACGGAGGAGTGTCCTCCCGTTCCCCCTCGCACTGCCGCTCAGGCAGTTAAAGACGCCTATGAACGCTGGACTAAGGCCAACGAAAAGGTCAAAGTCTACATACTGGTCAGCTTATCTGAAGTATTGGCCAAGCGTTATGAAAACGTGGTAACTGCCAGGGAGATTATGAATTCCCTGCAGGAGATGTTTGGACTTCCGTCCTACCAGCTCCACCACGACGCCTTGAAGAATGTCTTCAATGCCAAGATGCAGGAAGGTCAATCTGTTCGGGAACACGTCCTAGACATGATTAACCAATTCAATATCGCTGAGGCTAATGGCGGGGTTGTCTGCGAGCGTAGTCAGGTTGCGTTCATCCTTCACTCGCTCCCTGCGAGCTATCTGTCCTTCAGGACGAACGCGAGCATGAATAAGATTCAGTTCAACCTGACTACCCTCCTCTCGGAGTTACAGATTTATGAGTCCTTGCAGAAGAGCAAGGGAAAAAGTGTGGTGAAAGGAGAGGCCAATGTGGCCCATTCCAAAAAGAAGTTCCTGAAGGGTTCATCCTCAGGGACTAAATCTGTACCCCAGGCTTCTTCATCGAAGCAAATACAGAAGAGGAAGGGAGACAAGGGGAAGGCTCCTGCACAGGCTGTGCAAGGGAAAGGAAAGGCCAAGGTCGTGGCCGACAAAGGCAGGTGCTTCCACTGCAACGCAGATGGTCATTTGAAGCGGAACTGTCCCCGTTACCTTGCTGAAAAGAGAAGAGAAAAAGAAGGTAAATTCGATTTACTTGTATTAGAGACGTGTCTCGTAGAACATGATGAGTTTGCCTGGATACTGGATTCAGGGGCCACTAATCATGTTTGCTCTTCTTTTCAGGGAAATAATTTCCAGCAACTGGCAGACGGTGAAATGACGCTCAAGGTTGGAACAGGAGATGTCGTTTCAGCTCGTGCAGTGGGAGCTGCAAAATTATTCTTTAGAAATAAGTTTTTAATTTTGGAGAACTTGTTTTTGGTTCCTCGAATTAAAAGGAACCTTATTTCTGTTTCCGCTTTGTTAGAACAAGAATACTCTGTTTCCTTTCAGCTTAATGAAGCAATTATTTCAAGGAATGGTATTTATATATGTTCTGCTCAGCGTGAGAATAATTTGTTTGTGTTAAGACCAACTGATGCTAAGGCTATTTTAAGTCATGAAATGTTTAAGACAGCCGAAACGCAAAACAAAAGGCAAAAGATTTCTCCTTTAAGTAACAACACGTATCTTTGGCACCTTCGTCTTGGTCATATTAACATCGATCGGATCGATCGTTTGGTTAAAAATGGGCTTCTAACTGATACAGAAGATACATCTTTACCACCCTGTGAATCGTGTCTCGAGGGTAAAATGACCAAGAGGCCTTTTACTGGAAAAGGTTACAGGGCCAAAAAACCACTTGAACTGATACATTCGGATCTTTGTGGTCCAATGAATGTAAAGGCTCGAGATGGTTTTGAATATTTCATCTCTTTTATAGATGATTATTCACGATACGGTTACTTATACCTGATGGGCCATAAGTCTGAGGCTCTTGAAAAGTTCAAAGAGTTTAAGGCTGAGGTAGAAAACCTGTTAGGTAAAACAATTAAGACGCTTCGATCCGATCGAGGTGGAGAGTATTTGGATCAAAGATTCC
Organism: Luffa aegyptiaca; assembly: GCA_017139565.1. Lineage (NCBI taxonomy): Eukaryota > Viridiplantae > Streptophyta > Magnoliopsida > Cucurbitales > Cucurbitaceae > Luffa > Luffa aegyptiaca. The sequence goes on along the minus strand of CM029400.1, from coordinate 20,684,488 downwards.
AGGACTATATGATAGAACATGGAATCCAGTCACAACTCTCAGCACCTGGTACACCTCAGCAGAATGGTGTATCAGAAAGGAGAAATAGAACCTTGTTAGACATGGTTCGATCTATGATGAGCTATGCTCAATTGCCTAGCTCGTTTTGGGGGTATGCAGTAGAGACTGCAGTACATATTCTTAACAGTGTTCCCTCAAAAAGTGTTTCTGAAACTCCTTTTGAGTTATGGAGGGGGCGTAAACCTAGTTTGCGTTACTTCCGTATCTGGGGTTGTCCTGCACATGTGTTAGTGACAAATCCTAAGAAATTGGAATCACGTACAAGAATATGCCAATTTGTTGGGTACCCGAAAGAAACGAGAGGTGGTCTTTTCTACGACCCTCAAGATAATAAAGTATTTGTATCGACAAATGCAACTTTCTTGGAGGAAGACCACATTCGAGATCATAGACCACGAAGTAAGTTAGTATTAGGCGAAGCTACAGAAGGATCAACAAGAGTTGTTGATGAATCTGGTCCTTCAACAAGAGTTGTTGGAGAATCCAGTTCTTCTCGTCAATCTAGTCCTCCTCACGTAGTGGGAGAGCTTCGACGCAGTGGGAGGGTTGTGATACAACCCAACCGCTACTTGGGTTTAACGGAAACACAAGTAGTCATACCTGATGACGGCGTAGAAGATCCATTGTCTTATCGTCAGGCAATGAATGACGTAGATAAGGACGAGTGGGTCAAAGCTATGGACCTTGAGATGGAGTCTATGAACTTCAATCAAGTTTGGGAACTTGTAGATCCACCTGAAGGGGTTAGACCCATTGGGTGTAAATGGATCTATAAGAGGAAAAGAGATGCTGCTGGGAAAGTACAGACTTTCAAAGCGAGACTAGTAGCAAAGGGTTATACCCAACGAGAAGGGGTGGACTATGAAGAAACCTTTTCTCCAGTTGCTATGCTTAAGTCCATAAGAATTCTCTTGTCCATTGCCACGTTTTATGACTATGAAATATGGCAAATGGATGTCAAGACAGCTTTTTTGAATGGCAACCTTGACGAGAGTATTTTTATGTCTCAGCCCGAAGGGTTCATAACGCAAGGTCAGGAGCAAAAAGTTTGTAAACTGAATCGATCCATTTATGGGTTGAAACAGGCTTCTAGGTCTTGGAATATTAGATTTGATACTGCGATCAAATCTTTTGGCTTTGACCAGAATGTTGATGAGCCTTGTGTATACAAGAAAATCAACAAGAATAAAGTAGCTTTCCTCGTACTTTATGTTGACGACATCCTCCTCATTGGGAATGATGTAGGGTATCTGTCTGACGTAAAAGAATGGCTAGCAGCTCAATTCCAAATGAAAGATTTGGGTGAGGCTCAGTATGTTCTTGGCATCCAGATTATTCGGGATAGAAAGAACAAAACGCTAGCTCTGTCTCAGGCAACGTATATCGACAAGATGTTGGCTCGATATTCGATGCAGAACTCAAAGAAGGACTTATTGCCTTTCAGGCATGGGGTTCACCTGTCTAAGGAACAGTCTCCTAAGACACCTCAAGAGGTTGAGGATATGAGACGGATTCCCTACGCCTCTGCAATGGGTAGCTTAATGTATGCTATGCTATGCACGAGGCCTGACATCTGTTATGCTGTAGGGATTGTCAGCAGATATCAGTCAAATCCAGGGTTAGACCACTGGACCGCCGTTAAAGGAATCCTCAAGTATTTTAGGAGAACGAGGGACTACATGCTGGTGTTTGGGGCTAAAGAGTTAGTTCTCACTGGATACACCGACTCTGACTTCCAAACTGACAAGGATTCTAGGAAATCCACGTCAGGGTCAGTTTTCACCCTTAACGGGGGAGCTGTAGTTTGGAGAAGTATAAAGCAAGGATGCATAGCAGACTCCACGATGGAGGCTGAGTATGTAGCTGCTTGTGAAGCGGCTAAGGAAGCTGTTTGGCTAAGAAAGTTCTTGACAGATTTGGAAGTTGTTCCAAATATGAACTTGCCCATTACATTATACTGTGACAACAGTGGGGCTGTAGCCAATTCAAAGGAACCTCGCAGCCACAAAAGAGGTAAACACATAGAGAGGAAGTATCATCTGATTCGTGAGATTATGCAAAGAGGAGATGTGGTCGTGACCAAGATCGCTTCCGAGCACAACATTGCTGATCCGTTTACGAAGGCCCTCTCGGCTAAAGTGTTCGAGGGTCATCTAGAAAGTCTAGGTCTGCGAGACATGTATATAGCGTAATCTAGGGCAAGTGGGAGATGTGTAATGGGTGTAAGGATGCCCTAGTTTATTGTATTTTGTATATTTACTTTTCATGTAATGTACAACATACATGTACCATTTCCAGCTTTGGATTATATTGTATATACTTTCCCTGTAACTTGAGTTTTAGTTCAAGTGGGAGTTTGTTGGGTTTTATGCCCTAAAACTCGTAGATAGTAAATGTACATTTGACCAAACATTAATAAAAGTGATGTATTATTTAATGTTTGTATTATATCTTGTCTTATTAACCCTAATCCAATAAACTAAACATCCAAGGCTAATAGAATGAGGCTTGAACTAGTATGTAGGGACATACGGGGATCAATGTTCAAGTTTTAGCCTAAAGGGTCTGTAGTATAGGGATAAGGCTGGGTACCTTATCCTGGTGACACTATGGATACGGCCCGCTTTGTATAATGATACAAACGTAGTGATCCAACGCGTTCATGTAGTTGACATGCGAGTGGGGGTATCCTGTGCAATGAGTTTACACAAAGACCGGACCACGAAATAGTTAACCACTAACTGTAACACCGTTAGTTAGCTCGGTTTCTATTTCACTAGGATGACCTAGGCAACTTGGCCTTAATCCTGAGTAGATTATGGACTCCTGTCCATGAGGGATTGTCCTTTGATTTGTACGGTGAGAGTGGCCTGTTCGCCGACTCAATAAGCCTACCATTTTGGGGACAAGACCGAATGGGGAGCTGGGAACGTAGTCTTACAAGATGGAATTCACTCCTTCCCGATATTAGGGTAAGTAGAGGTGTGTTCCCTTAAGTGGTGTCTCCGGGTCTTGAACAAAGGGCCCTACCCTCTTTATGGCACGAGAGGGATTTCTGTTTGTTGGTTGGACCACAAATAGGTTGTTCATTAGAGGAGCACTGGTACTTAAGGACCAAGAGGTAGCCCAGGGGTAAAACGGTAATTTGACCTAGCTGGGGTACGAACACACGTGAAGGGCTAACTTGCTGTTGACGGTCGATATCCGTGGACACAGAAATATATCTGCAGTGAGAAGAGTGCAGCTGTGGTTCTTTAGTGGAGTGAACCACAGTTAACGAATATTGATTAACTTGGTTAATGAGTTTAACCAACTAATCTCATATCGTTGGAGCTTCTGATCTGTAGGTCCATCAGGTCCCATCGGTAGCTCTATAAGGGCGTTGAGGTAAATTTCTAAGGTTAAATTAAGTATTCGAAGGGGTTCGAATATTAAACTAAAATATGAATTTGATTCATATTAAAACTATAGGTTATAATTAATGTGCATTGGATGTATATTAATACTATAGTTTTATGAGAGAGAATAATAATAATTGAATATATGATGTTCAATTTTTTAAATTAATTAATTTTGAATTAATTAATTGATTTAGTTTAATTAAATTTGATTTAATTAAACTATAGGTAAAGAGGGATATTAATTTAAATAAGATTTAAATTAATGTTATTTTAATTAATATTGATTAATTATAATTTAATTAATTATAATTTAAAATATTATTTTTAAATTTATAATTAATTAAAAATATCAGGTAACTGATATTGATATTATGCGTGAGGTTATTTTTTGAAGGGGTCATATTCAGTTTTTAGAACGCCTCTCTCCCTCACTCTCACGCCTCTCTCCCTCTCTCTCGCTCTCTCTCGTTTTGCTCTCTCTCTGTGAACACAGAGTGTCTTTTCAGAGAAAAATCCTTAGAGATTTGGGTTCCCACAAGCCACTCAACATACACACCTAAGAGAATACCGGTGCAATCGTGGTGGTGGTGTTCGTGATTATTCTCCAGCAAAGAAGAGGAGTTCTTGGCTGTTGTTTTTTCTGTGGAACCGAAGGATTTTGGTGAAATCTCGTCAAGCAAACTTCAAGGGTAAGTATTCTTGAACCCTAGGATCAATAGGATCTTTTATAGATTAGATCTATTGTTTTTAGGGCTATTTAAGCATGTTTTATTTCAATTTTACAGCATGATTCCTTAATTTTCTGCTGTATAATTGTTTTGCCGTCGTATTGGTTTCCCAATCGGCATTTAAATCGATTAAGGTCTCTGTACGTTTCCGCTGCGCTAGGGCTTTTATCCCTACAGTTCGAATATTAAATTTAAAATATGAATTGGATTCATATTAAAACTATAGGTTAAAATTAATGCGCATTAGATGCACATTAATACTATAGGTTATGTGAGAAAGACATAATTAAATACGTGATATTTAATCAAATGATTAATTAATTAAAGAATTAATTAATAATTTGTTTTAATTTAATTTAATTAAATTTGATTTAACTAAATTGTATTAAAACTATAAGTTATATTGGGAATTATTAATCAATTATTAATTAGTTTTATTTAATTATAATTGATTAATGTTTAATTTGGAATTAATATTTTAAATTAATTCATCAGTTGAGATAACTGATAAATTGGGACACATGTATGGAGATACACGATTGTTTCTTCCACTTTCCCTAACCGAACGAGTCTTGCACGACTCAAGGAGGTTATTGAGGCCATTCCTTAATCACAAGAAATCTCTCTAGCCTTCTCTCACGTTACACTTGGTGATTTTTCTCTCCAGAAGAAATTCTCTCTCCCAATCCCTCAGTAGATTTGCTCCCACAAGCCTCTCAACCAAAATCCCTAAGGAGAACACTGGAATCAATTTTGGTGGTGATCCAAGGGCTTGATCATGTTTTTGAAGGAATTTCCAGCAAGTTTGGTTGCTGTAAATCAGAAGAACATTCAAGGAATTGGTGAATTTTCCAGAGACTTCAACGGTAGTAAGTATCTTCTTTAACCCTATGACTTCTAAGATTTAATCTAGATTAGATCTAGGTTTTCATCTCAATTAAGCATGTTTTATGATCTATTTACAACATGATTAAATTGGTTTTATCACTGTAAAATTATTGTCGTCGTACAGGTATTCTAAATGTTATTTAATTTGAGGATTGGATCTCTGATAAGTTTCCGTTGCGTAAGGGCTTTAATCCCTACACCAAACACATAAATCCAATAAGTTTCATAATGATTTTATAACATTAAAGAAATCATCCATACCTAGTTAGAAGGGTCTCTTTTGTGTATTTTCCATTGTACGATCAAGATAAGTCTACCTTTAAAAATGGAAAAATTAAGAGAAAGAAGTTACTTATGAGAGATAATACAACAAATTAAAACAAAGATGTTGGATATCACATTTCCTTTTTACCAATACTCTTAAACAGTCAAAAGTATGATCACCTAAATTGAAAGTTTGGAACGTGAAGATCACATTTCCTTTTTACCAATTATGCCATAATCACACAAATCAGTAAGCAAAGAAACTAGACTTTCTATACTGAAAATTTACACGAATGGGAAACAATTATCTAGTAAAATATGAAAGATATAACAAGGTATTCAAATACTCAAGTTTATAATGCCTTGTTTTTTAGTACCATGAGTAACTAAGCCCCAAGTAAACCTCGACTAATTACACAGAAACTCCACTAGATCCTACAACATCTAGAGTTGAAAAAATTGAAAAACTCAAGGATACTAATACCATATAAAGGTTTATACTCACCACTGCTTCCTTTGCACTCAACAATTGAAGAACAAATGAACTCTTAACTCAGCTCTCTCTCTGCTTCCTCTTTCTCTCACTACCCTCACACTTACAGAGAAGAAGAATCGCGTAATAAAAATCACGACAATCTCTTGAATATTCAATCTGAAAGAAAAAATAACAATGCCCACATAAAACAACACCCATTAAAAACCTTGCCAGCTAATAGAGTAACAAATCTGATCATTTGTTTTGAAATAAAAAGTCAAAGTTGCTAAACTTTTAGGTAATCAACAAGTTAAAATTATGATTTCATCCCTTAAGTAATAAACATAATTGTAAAAAAGAAGAACACGAAAAATCTAGAAACTAATAAACTCAACCTCTTGGTTTAGTTTGATTCCCTTCTCTCAAAAGTCGAAACACGTCCATTTAGATGCTAATTGCTATCCCTACCATGTGTATAGAAATATATCTATATCTAAAAAAGATTATGTACTTTGTTGTAGAGCTTGATGCTTTCGTTGACAAGTCAAATAGAAAAAACCGAAGTATATGAACAAGATACCAACTCCCAACATCATTGAATTTTAATGCTTTTCCAAAGCTCCAGTCTAAGCATCTCTAATAAAAAACAAGTAATGAAAAAGGAGAAAAACAACAAGAGTAAGAGAAACACTACAAGAAACCAAAAATGCAAATACCTAGATGATGCACAAATGAAATTCAATTTCCAAAACCAGAGATGGAATCTACACAAAGATCACATAAGAACAAAGAAAGGAAAGGATTATAGAATGAGGATCAAAGGATACTAACCAAGAAAATAAAATGCAGCAAACCCAAACATTTTCCATCCGGTAACAAGTGTCCTAGATTTTTTTTAAGCATACAAATGCATGAACTAAGGCTTTTCCATCCTCATTCAATGTTAGTTATACAAAACTTTATGTTCTTCAATGAAAAAAGTATTAAAAAATTCAGGTTTTAACGCATCAAATACCCAATTATCAAAATAAAAGAATGCAACACACTTCCAACAAATAAATAGTCATTGGCTTTGGGAATGATTCATTGAAGACATCATGACCTACCGATAATAAATACTCAGTAGATTGACGAATATCAATCAATCTGAGCATAGCTTAAATTGGTTGAGACATTACATCATCGACTAGAAGGTCAGAAATTCAAATCCTACATGTCATTGAACTTAAAAAAAGGAAAAAGATTGAAGAATATCAAGTGAAAACTAACAAATTAAAATGTGAGTTTCTTAACATTTTATGGGCTTAAATCCTAGCCAGTATTGCATCCACGAAAATACAAGTCTAAAAATTCAATTAAAGGCATACAAACAAAAGCACTATTTCGGGTACGTGACGACCAACTATTTGCATAACATTCCTTTCTAGAGTTTCCTAGGATATCATTCTCTTGTTGAAGTAAGAGATTAGCTGAAAACAAAATATCAAAACACTTAAGGGTGTGTTTGGTTTAACTTTTCAAGTGTTTAATTTTGAAAATAAATCATTTTGAAAGAAATTATAGTGTTTGGCAACCACTAAAAATGACTTATTAAAAAATGAGATTGAGAAATAATACATTTTGAGAGAAACACTTGAAAGCAACTTTTTTAAAAAGAGTTGTTAAGGATATAGTAACTTGGGTATAAAAACACTTATGAACAAGTGTAACCAAACATATGAGTGTTTAAATTTTAAACCATTTTTATAAAAAAAATGTTTATAATATAATGCATTCTTTAAAAACACTTAAATTAAAAGGAATTCCAAATGCACCCTAAAGCTTGATTCAAAAATAAATTCAACAGTTCATATCAAGTTCAAAGATAGGAGCTAGCAACCAAAATTAAGAGCTAACTCAATTTCTTGATAGAACCAACCAATAACTTATGTTACCGTCAAGAGATTGCAATAGTTCACCCATTGAACCAATACTTAGGCATTAATCAAAGTATGTCTTATTCATGGAAATGGAATGAAATTTGACGTACCTCGTCACCAAGAGGCTCCAAAATAGAACTCTCCTTTGCACTCCGTCCAACCATCTTTACAGTTCTGCTGAATCCATTAAATGTCAATCTTCCATCAGCAAATTGTTGGGTTTTATGCCCTAAAACTCGTAGATAGTGAATGTAAACAAATTAAATACTTGTTTAAACTCGTAGATAGTGAATGTAAACAAATTGTATACTTGTTTCAATAAAGTGTTATTGAGTTTCTACAATAAAGTGTTATTGTTAAATATTGCACAATTTGACCCAAATCCAATAAACTATGATCCAAGGTTGTTTGTATGTAACTTGAACTAGTATGTGAGGACATATGAGGATCGATGTTCAAGTAACAACCTAAAAGGTCTATAGTACAAGGATAAAGTTGGGTACCTTATCTTGGTAACACTATGTGATACGACCCGCTTTGTATTTGATACAGACGTATTGATCCAAAGCGTCCATGTAGTAGACATGCAAGCGGGAGTATCCTATGCAATGAGTTTGCATAAGACCGGACCATGAAATAGTAAACCACTAGATATAACATCGTTAACTAGATAGGTTACTGTTTCAATAGGATGACCTAGGTAACTCAGTCTTAATCCTGAGTGTGTCATGAACTCCTTCTCATGAGGGAATGTCCTTTGATTAGCATGCGTGAGAGTGGCCAATACGTCGACTCAATATGCCTTCCTTTTTGGGGACAAGACCGAGTGGGAGGCTGGGGACATGACAACACAAAAAGGAATTCACTCCTTCCCACTTCTAGGAGAAGTAGATAAGTGTTCCTTTAAGTGGTGACTCCGGGACTTGAACAAAGGGATCTCATCCTCTCACTGGCCCGAGAGGGACTTTCTGTTTATTGGTTGGACCATAAACAGGTTGTTCATTAGAGGAGCACTGGTACATAAGGAGACGGATGTAACACAGGGGTAAAACGGTAATTTGACCCAGTTGTGATTACGAACACTCGTGAAGGATTGACTTACCGGTATAGGTCTATATCCATGGACACATAAATGTTCTACAATGAGAAGAGTTCAGCTATGGGTCTTTAATGGAATGACCCACAGTTAATGAATATTGGTTAACTTGATTAATGAGTTTAATTAGTTAACCTCATATCATTGGAGCTCCTAATCTGTAGGTCCATTTGGTCCCCATGCTAGCTCGTATAGAGTAATTAGGAACAATTATATCTTGAGAAAATTTGAATAGTTCAAATTCATATTGGGAATTAAGTTGATTATATGAGATACAAATTAATATAATGTATAGTGATACATTAAAATAGAAAGTTTAATTTGAGATTAAACTTTATTATATTGAGAGAATGATATATTTGAAAGAGTTCAAATATATGGCTTATTTAATTAGAAGATGAATTAATTATGAATTAATTAATTATTCAATTTAGTTTAAATTAAATGAGATTTAATTAAACTATAGTCTATGAGGGAATTATTAGAATATGATTCTAATGTGTACTTAATTAAATATTGGTGATATTTAATTATAAAATTAATTAATTAAGTGATTAGTTTAATTGAATTAAATAAATGTTGTTTAATTAAGTTTAATTAAATTATATATTATGTGAGGGAATTACATTTAAATAAGATTTAAATGTGCATGAGATTAATTAATTAATATGACTAATTAATTAACCTTTAATTAATTAATTTAATTAATTGATCTTGATCTAACGGTCAAGATTGTTTCCTAACCTCACATTAGGGTTTCCTCTCTTATAAAAGGAAAGGTTATGAGAACCCTAACCCTAAGGTCTCATTCTAGCCTCCCTCTCATATTCTCTCAACTAAAGAACTCTAGAGGGGTTTAGGTTGGGGGTATTTGATAAGTTCAATTTATTATACACTTAGAATCTCCCAATTTGCTTATCTTAGTTGAATTCCTTGCGAAAAATGCTTTAAAATGAGTATAATATGTCTATAGGTCCTCACCGGAGCTTTGGAAGCGATTCGGGGCTTAAACGAGCAAAACCAGAGCATTAAATGACCATTCTGCCCTTGGAGCCATCCCAGCGTCGAGACTCTATCACCCAAGCATCGGGACGCTGCTCAAATACGAAAAGTCTTAGGTGTGAAGCTGAAGGAACAACGTCTCGACGCTGCTACCATAGCGTCTCGACGCTGTGTTGATTCGCAGAATAATTTCCAAATCTGAAGGCCTAGCGTCTCGACGCTAGGCAGTTTTCCAGAATCGATTTTTTCCTAGTTTGGCTGGAATTTTTCCTTGTTTGAAGACCCAATTCAGCACCATTCTACCAATACTTGAAGGCCAAGAAATATTATAAATAGAGGGCCTTGGTGTAGGTTTAGAATCATCCCTCAACACATAATTCACTACAACATTATAGTTCATCTCTCTCCCCCTTTTCCACCATTCTTCTTAGTTTTAGTCTTTCTTGCTTTCCTTTATGTATTCAATGAAGATTCTGTTGGGTTTTATGCCCTAAAACTCGTAGATAGTGAATGTAAACAAATTGTATACTTGTTTCAATAAAGTGTTATTGTTAAATATTGCACAATTTGACCCAAATCCAATAAACTAAGATCCAAGGTTGTTTACATGTGACTTGAACTAGTATGTGGGGACATACGGGGATCAGTGTTCAAGTAACAACCTAAAAGGTCTATAGTACAGGGATAAGGTTGGGTACCTTATCCTGGTAACACTATGTGATACGGCCCGCTTTGTATTCGATACAGACGTATTGATCCAAGGCGTCCATGTAGGAGACATGCGAGCGGGGGTATCCTATGCAATGAGTTTGTATAAGACCGGACCACGAAATAGTAAACCACTAGATGTAACACCGTTAACTAGTTAGGTTACTGCTTTAATAGGATGACCTAGGTAACTCAGTCTTAATCCTGAGTGTGTCATGAACTCCTTCTCACGAGGGATTGTCCTTTGATTAGTATGGGTGAGAGTGACCTGCAAGCAGACTCAATAAGCCTACCTTCTTGGGGACGAGACCGAGTGGGGGGCTGGGGATATGACAACACAAGATGGAATTCACTCCTTCCCACTTCTATGAGAAGTAGATGAGTGTTCCCTTAAGTGGTAACTCCGGGACTTGAACAAAGGGATCCCGCCCTCTCAATGGCCCGAGAGGAACTTTCTGTTTAATGGTTGGACCATAAACAGGTTGTTCATTAGAGGAGTGATGTGGACTTTTCCTACCGCAAGCGCACGGGTCAAGTAATAATATAGTGAATTTAATTCGAATGTCGTCCTCTGGATTGGATTATTAAGCAAATCAAGTATTGTGAATTATCTTGCTCAATTTTATTTAGGGATCAAAAAGTGATGAATAGACGATATGAAAACTAAATCAAAGCAAGTAAAAAGGTGTGGAAATTCAATTGGGAAAAACACTTAGGGAATTGATTTCGCCGATTTAGTCTAGGATTGATTTTAAGGAGTAAGTTATTATGCACAATGAAATTATGAGCCAAAGACCCTTTAATCACAACTACCTCTCCCGAGTATAATTGATTCTCATGCAAATTAACCAACTTGATATCCCTATCTAAGTTTATTAATATGCAAGGCAATGAGATCTTTTGACCAATTCTAAAGTTAATCTAAAACCGTCACGAATTAGAAAATAAACTTTAGTCATGCAATCTTGAGTATGTCTATATCAAATCTCCTCTCCCGAGCTAGATTCAAAACATAAATCATCCAACTAATGGCCAATTAATTGAAAGCATTAAATCAAGATTACAAACATAATAAACATTGCACAACTTAAACTATAAATCAATCCATAAACTCAATCAACTACATCAATCCCTAAGCTACAAGTTTAGCTACTCATGAATAGAATTACAAGCTCAACTAAACATGTAAAAGCCATAAAGTCTAGCTAAAGAAAGGAAAAGGGAAGGAAAAACTCAATGTAGGCCGAGACCGAGCGTCCCCGTCACGATCCCCACGAACGATGGGTTGATTTCCACCTTGCTCCCTTTGCTTCAGCCTTCAAATCCTCTATTTTAGCTCTGTTTTCGGCTCCAAGAAGTCCCAAAATTCATCCCCCTAAAACCTAGCCGAAAGGATGCTTATATTGCAGATTTTTGCCGTAGCGTCGAGACGCTGTCAAGACAGCGTCTCGACGCTGCCTCTAAACACGCGTATTCTGGAAATGAAATTACGCAGCGTCGAGACGCTAAGGTCGCAGCGTCTCGACACTGTGACCTTTTTGCGCCTATTCTGATATGGAATGCCAGCGTCGAGACGCTCAAGGGCTGGCGTCTCGACGCTAGCCTGCATTTGACCGAATTTTGACTTTTTTTTCCTTTTTGATTCTTTTTATTCCTTTGCATCTTTTCGCGTCCGAGCACCCGATTAACTCCAATACTGCGTTATAGCTCCAATCAACCATTTCCTACAAAATAAACAATAAAGTGCAATAAAATGGCCAATAATCATCAAAGACTAGCTAAATTAAATAAGTAAAGATAGCTAGCTATGCTCGCTATCAAATACCCCCAAACTTAAGCTTTTGCTAGTCCTCGAGCAAACTACAAATCAAACATACAATGGAAGAATGGATGCAATAATCATGACTCAATCCTCAAGGCTCAAAAGTCAATAACCAAGCAAGTAAGAGACATGCACACAAGGACCAATGAGGGAGACAAATTAAAATTTCTCCAAAATTAACTTGCACAAGCGAGATCTAACTCAACAAGATCAGACTCTACTAGCCTGGGATTGGATTATTAAACTCTCAGCTCATCTTCCCTCTACACTGGCACTAAGGTTTCACTAATGAGTTAATGGAACAAATTAGTTTGTTTTTCTCCATACTTAGGTGCTTTTAATTAACAATTGAATTAAGCATGTATATGTGGCACTAGCTTTCACACACCCATTGCAGGGACCCTTAACCTGAGTTTTCTCTGGTTGGCCTAACTGATCACAACAGGGGTAGCTCTTTTTGCCTTAATCTTTATTAACCATTGCATATTGCGCGCATAAGTCATGACTATTTTCTTTTTCAACAATAACAACAAGAATGATTTTTCGTTATGAATATGATAAGCAGATATTCTTTTCTTTTCTCCTAATCAAGATCAAACATGCTAATTTGCAAAAAATTAACTCTTTAGCTCTTCCCTACACCTATCGAGGTGACAACAAGCATATGAACCCAATAATTCGCTCCTAAGCATTCAAATCCAAATCTAGCCAAGACAAATACTCTACTCATGCAAGCCATCTCCTAGAAAAATTTTAAAAAGTCTCCCTTTTTGGGCACTCATGCTTACAACTCATCACAAGCTTGAAAATTGACAAGAAAGCCTATCCTAGGAAATCATAGTCATGCAAAAATACATCCAGACAACAACCGTATGCATAATTCAAAGAAAGCTCAAAACTATAGCCCGAACTCAGATGCTCAAGGGCTCCACAAACATGCTAATCCACCCCCAAACTTAAAACATGCATTGTCCTCAATGTATAAAGAAAACAAGGCATAAACAAGCATGAGAACAATAAAAGAATGAGAGGAGTGAATAATACTGGCCTGGAATGATGATGACTTCTTGATTGAGATCTTGAAAGCTTAAAAGCCAAGGAGAGAAAGAAAACAAGACCTACAACACAAAAACAAACAAAAAATCAAAAGCAAACAGAAAAGCACAACTACACTTACTTGGGTTGCCTCCCATAAGCGCTTGTTTAACGTCATTAGCTCGACGTGTTGCCGTGCTTCAAGGAGGCTTCTTTTCTGTGAATCCAACAGTGGTGCTCTTTCTTGCACCTTTCTTGTATCCCATGAAAAGCACGTCTGAGTGTCCCTTAGAGTCTTCAACTGCTTTAAATATTTCTTTGTCATTTCGGACTCTTACAGTGAGCTCCCTGCGCTCAATATCAATAATCACTCGCCCAGTGGCGAGGAATGGTCTTCCTAATATGACAGGCATTGAAGGATTTTCTATCATGTCCATAACATACAAATCAATAGGGAGGAAAAATCTACCTACTCTGATTAAAACATTTTCTACAATGCCAACTGGTCTAACCACAGACTGATCAGCCAATTGGAGCTTTACAGGAGTAGATTTAATCTCACCTATGTCTAACTTTTTGCACAGAGATAGAGGGATGATATTGATGCTGGCACCTAAATCACATAATGCTCTGAAAGAATAAGTACCAAAGCTACAAGGAACAGAAAAACTCCCTGGATCTGCTACTTTTTCAGGTACTTTCTGTTGTACTCTGGTGCTGCATGTGGAAGCAAGGTATACAGTGTCAACCTTCTTTTCTTTTCGCTTCTTTGCTAACCACTCCTTCATGAACCTGTTATACTGTGGCATCTCTAATGCCTCTGCAAAAGGAATATTAATGTTCAGATTCATAAAAGCATTCATAAACTTGTCAAACTGAACCTGATTGTTCTTTTTCTTCTTTTTCTTTTTCTTTTCCTTGGGAACCATCAGTGCGGGAGAAGGAATAGGAGGCTCAAGGTTAGGCTTTTCAGCCTCATCTGCTGATGTGTCCTCCTCAGCTTCCCCTATGGGCGTGTCATAGTCCTCAGACTCAGGCTCCTCTTCATTTTCCTCCTGATGCACAGTGATTGCCTTACAGTACTCCATCTGAGTTTTCTCCTGTTCAGCTGGGGCCTTACCTTTATTCATGGTACTTACAACACTTACCAACTGTCCCAGCTGAGTCTCAATATTCTTGATGGCAGCACCGTGGCCATTCACCGTGGTGTTGATGGCAAAGACTGCCTCCTCTAATTTGGTTGTCCTGTTACTAGACTCTGCAATGAAAGCTCCAACAAGATCTTCTAACTTTTTATTTTCTTGAGTTTGAGGGGCAAAACCAGGGGGGTTAAGAACATTCTTAGTATTTGCATAAGAGAAATTTTCATGGTTCCTATTGTTAGGGTGATAATGTGTAGGTGTAGAATTATTATTATATCCCCTAAAATTAGAATTTGATACATACTGAACCTGTTCAATGGTCTCCTCCTGAGGTCTAGATGCTAAAGCAGCAGCTGATTCAATTGACTGTGCACTCCCTGTACCTGAAAATTTCATAAAAGCATTAGCAAGGGAGGTCATCTGGGCCTGGAGTGCACTTACTTTATCAACCTCAAACACTCCAGCAGCAATCTTTTTGGGTGTAGACCGCTCAGATGGCCACTGATAACTGTTGGTGGCCATATCCTCTAAAAGTATGCGAGCATTTTCCACGGTCTTGGACAACAGAGTCCCACCTGCAGCTGCATCAACAATCGTTTTCGTACTAGGAGTTAAACCATTATAAAACAATTGAACCTGGAGCCAGTCGGGGTAGCCATGCTGAGGGCACTTCCTCAGTAGCTCTTTAAATCGCTCCCAAGCTTCGAACAGCTGCTCATCATATTGTTGTTGGAATGTCCCAATCTCGGTCCTCAGCTTGACCGTCTTTGCAGGAGGGAAAAATTTCTTCAAGAAGGCCTGGACCAAAGCATCCCAAGTGGTGATGCTCCCAGGGGGAATGGACTGCAACCAATCTCGTGCTTTATCCTGCAAAGAAAAGGGAAATAAACGTAAGCGAATAGCATCCTCAGACACTCCATTAATTTTTACCGTCCCACAAATATCCAAAAATGATTTAAGATGAGAATTTGGATCCTCGGTGGGCGATCCTCTATATGCACAGTCTCGAGCCATCTGAATGAGACCGGTCTTCAGCTCAAAGTTGTTGGCATTGATCGGGGCATAGACAATCCCCGACTGTTGCCCCTGAAACACGGGCTGAAAGTAGTCTCTAATAGGCCTAGGCTCCTCAGGTGGATTTTGGTCAGCCATTTGAACAATTTCTCTATTTTCTCTTCGAATCCTATGAATTGTTTTCTCGATCTCGGGATCCAAAGGTGCCAAAATCAAATCTTTATTACTTCGCATATAAAAAACAAATCTACCCTAAAAAGGAAAGAAAACAAATAAGGAAAGAAAATAAAGAAAAGAAAACAACTAATCTAAATATGGAAAATATAATCTAGAAAAGGAAACAAAATAGCCTAATATGGAATGCAAAAATAAATATGGCAAAAACAAATAAGGAAACTAGCAAATAAGGAAAAACTATACTAAAAAGGAAAAAAAACTAAAAAGAAAAATTCTATCTATGGAAAACTCAAACAAATATGGAAAAAATCTAAATATGGAAAACGAACCAACAAAGGAAAAAAATGCAATCTACCTAAAAACAAAACTAACACAAATAACAAAAAATAAAATAAGGGAAACAAAAATAAAAAAAATAAAATAACAAAAACAAAACCAACAAGAACAAATGACAAAGACTCAAACAAAAAAAGAAAGAAAAAATAAATAAATAAAAAAACAAAAGCAAATAAGGGAAAGACAAATAAGGGAAAAAATCAAACAAATAAGGAAAGAACTAAAATAGGAAACTAACAAAAATGGAAAGAAAACAAATAAGGAAAAAGAAATGCAACCTATCTACAAAATAAAAATACACCCTAAATTAAGATCAAACAATTTTTTCACAATATCAATCTAGCTAAATGTGCCAATCCCCGGCAACGGCGCCAAAAACTTGATGTGGACTTTTCCTACCGCAAGCTTGGGTCAAGTAATAATATAGTGAATTTAATTCGAATGTCGTCCTCTGGATTGGATTATTAAGCAAATCAAGTATTGTGAATTATCTTGCTCAATTTTATTTAGGGATCAAAAAGTGATGAATAGACGATATGAAAACTAAATCAAAGCAAGTAAAAAGGTGTGGAAATTCAATTGGGAAAAACACTTAGGGAATTGATTTCGCCGATTTAGTCTAGGATTGATTTTAAGGAGTAAGTTATTATGCACAATGAAATTATGAGCCAAAGACCCTTTAATCACAACTACCTCTCCCGAGTATAATTGATTCTCATGCAAATTAACCAACTTGATATCCCTATCTAAGTTTATTAATATGCAAGGCAATGAGATCTTTTGACCAATTCTAAAGTTAATCTAAAACCGTCACGAATTAGAAAATAAACTTTAGTCATGCAATCTTGAGTATGTCTATATCAAATCTCCTCTCCCGAGCTAGATTCAAAACATAAATCATCCAACTAATGGCCAATTAATTGAAAGCATTAAATCAAGATTACAAACATAATAAACATTGCACAACTTAAACTATAAATCAATCCATAAACTCAATCAACTACATCAATCCCTAAGCTACAAGTTTAGCTACTCATGAATAGAATTACAAGCTCAACTAAACATGTAAAAGCCATAAAGTCTAGCTAAAGAAAGGAAAAGGGAAGGAAAAACTCAATGTAGGCCGAGACCGAGCGTCCCCGTCACGATCCCCACGAACGATGGGTTGATTTCCACCTTGCTCCCTTTGCTTCAGCCTTCAAATCCTCTGTTTTAGCTCTGTTTTCGGCTCCAAGAAGTCCCAAAATTCATCCCCCTAAAACCTAGCCGAAAGGATGCTTATATTGCAGATTTTTGCCGTAGCGTCGAGACGCTGTCAAGACAGCGTCTCGACGCTGCCTCTAAACACGCGTATTCTGGAAATGAAATTACGCAGCGTCGAGACGCTAAGGTCGCAGCGTCGAGACGCTGTGACCTTTTTGCGCCTATTCTGATATGGAATGCCAGCGTCGAGACGCTCAAGGGCTGGCGTCTCGACGCTAGCCTGCATTTGACCGAATTTTGACTTTTTTTTCCTTTTTGATTCTTTTTATTCCTTTGCATCTTTTCGCGTCCGAGCACCCGATTAACTCCAATACTGCGCTATAGCTCCAATCAACCATTTCCTACAAAATAAACAATAAAGTGCAATAAAATGGCCAATAATCATCAAAGACTAGCTAAATTAAATAAGTAAAGATAGCTAGCTATGCTCGCTATCAAGGAGCGCTGGTACTTAAGGAGACGATGTAACACAGGGGTAAAACGGTAATTTGACCCAACAGTGATTACGAACACTCGTGAAGGATTGACTTACCGGTATAGGTCTATATCCGTGTGACACATAAATGTTCAATAGTGAGAAGAGTTCAGTTGTGGGTCTTTAGTGGAATGACCCACAGTTAATGAATATTGGTTAACCTGATTAATGAGTTTAATCGGTTAACCTCATATCATTGTTGCTTCTGATTTGTAGGTCCATTAGGTCCCCCTGCTAGCTCGTAAAGAGTAATTAGAAACAATTATATCTTGAGAGAATTTGAATAGTTCAAATTCATATTGGGAATTAAGTTAATTGTATGAGATACAAATTAATATAATGTATAATGATACATTAAAATGCAAAGTCTAATTTACATTAAAATGTAAAGTCTAATTTGAAATTAAACTTTATTATTATGAGAGAAATAAATATTTGAAGAAGTTCAAATATTAATATGAATTTGATTCATATTAAATTTATAGGATATAAGAGAATTGGAAGGAGTTCCAATTTTAATATGAATTTGATTCATATTATAGAATTAATTAATTCGAAGCCTGAAATTAAATATATGATATTTAATTGGGTAATTAATTAATTAACTAATAGAAGGTCTGAAATTAAATATATGATATTTAATTGGTGATTAATTAATTTAAAGAATTAATTAATTGGAAATTAATCAATTATGGAAATGATTAATCACTTATGGAAGTAATTAATCATTTATGGAAATGATTTAATCACTTATGGAAATGATCAATCATTTATGGAAAAGATTAATCAATTATGGAATTGATTGGTTATGGAATTGATTAATTATGGAAAAGATTAAATCAGTTTTGGAAATAATTGATTTTAAATGAATATTTTATTCATGGCCTTTCTCCTATAAATATAACACTAACCCTAGGGTTTAGGGACTACAACATATGGCCACCATAAGGCCCTCTCATATTCTCTCAACTCAAGAACTCTAGGGAGAATTTTCTCTCTAGAGTTTTTCCCATTCAAGATTAGGTAGTCCCACAACTACGTTCATAATCTAAGAGTTATAGCAGGGAAGATCAAATGGTGGTGTTCTTCATTGTTGCAGAGCAATCAAGAATCATTCTTGATTTTCAGAGACGTCAACGGAGGTTTGCTTCTCTTTTCTTTATTATAGATTTAGATCTAAATTTTGTATGCTTAGCCTTAAGTTTCTATAGAATTTGTTCTATGATTTTTGCCAATGTTTTGGTATTTTGTAGAACAAAATTAATTTACGAACGGTCCAATTGCTTCCGCTGTAACAGAATTGGGAATTTCAATCATTCAGATTCAAGCTTGTTCTTGTTCCATGAGAGGCTAGATTCTTCATTCATGTAACCGGGGTGTCAAAGAGTAAGTTCATATTCTTTTAATGAAATTTCTTGTTTGAATTATCAAAGCATGTTTATGTGATTTTAGTTCTTTTTCTATAAATTTAGTTTGTGGTAGGAAAGATTGACAACCTTGACCGCGCCCTCTCTAAATTTACTTGCTAAGATCTAAGTAGCAAATAGGTTAACGTTATGTTTTTACGCATGCGACCCTAGAACTAAATGATTTAATTAATTGTAATTGTGGTTTGTTGCCCGTGTGCAAACTTGTGGAACTGCTAACATCACATCCTCTATCATGGTAAAGCGGACATACCATGAGGATGAATTCTGTCACTAGAACAAATTGGGCTTTTAATGTCGGTCACTGACCGACATTAAAAGTTTTAATGTCGGTCGCTTTTAATGTCGGTCACCTTTAATGTCGGTGATAAGTGCCAAAAATATACCTATTTTGCCCCTTATTCTTAGCTTATCTCTTGTGAAACTTGTATGTTTTTGGTCAAAATTACTATTCCCGAGCCTAAAAAGTGTAAAAGTTGGTAAGTTAGGTCTTTGAGAGTCATGTGTGTCAAATTATACATATTTGTGCTTAAAATAACTAATTTTGGTGTGAATTTGACTTAGTTTTGGTGTTTTGCAGAAAACAGAGGAAAACAGAGTAATGCTGTTGAAATGCGACCGCATTTCTGTCAAGGCAAAATGTTGTCCAAATGCGACCGCATTTCTGCCAAGGCAAAAATGAAATGCGACCGCGTTTCTGGGCAGAAACAGAAAAGTCTGAGTCCGTCGCGGATCGTTTTAAATGAGTTTTTCACTCAACTAACCAGCTGTTTTGACTCCGAAACTGACTGGGCTACCTACCAGCACCATTTTTGTGACTCCTCAACCACTTCCCACACTATAAAAGGCCTCAATTCGAAGGGAAATTCAAGCATAACTCATTTGGAAGAAGAGGGTGGTGACAGAACCCTAGTTGACGCCTATGAGTAGGGATGCCTGAGGTCCTTCTTAGATGACTGAATTCTAACTTGAGTTAGACATCAAACCTTAGGGTTTGTAGGGATTTTCACCCATTCCCACTTGTAAAAGCGAGAGAGTGGAGTGTCTTAGCGAACTCTAGAAGGATTGAGTAAATAGAAAACCCATAATATTTAGCTATCTCCTATATTTCCAGCTCTTGAATCTTTTCATTATTCTGTATTATTTACATTCTTATTTCAATCAAAATGTATTCATTTGCTCTTTATCTCACCATGAGTAGCTAAATTCCGTTGAGGGGTTCAATATGGTGAATTTCCTTATGGTTTAATGGCTTGAAAGTGTTTTATTTTCTTAAGTTATGTTCAATGCATGTTATTCTTTATTGATTATCACTCTAATCTTGTTGAGTTTAACTTGATCACTTAGACTTTGCATGCTATGTGAGTTTAATCTCGAAAGGGACAGACGATATCGGTTCTCATAAAGGTGATATAGGAGAAAAAGCTCGAAAGAGATTGTTCGGGGGTATAGGGCAAGCTGCCTAAGGCATCCTATATCGACTATAGGGTTATAGGTTGCATTCGTGAATTATCTATGTTGGAGTCGAGTCACAGAAATGTGCATAACGGTACTCGCTTAGCCTTCTAACGGTTCTTGGGAGCAAGGGCCAAATAGAAGTTAAATCTAACCCAATGCATTGAATAGGCTTAGGTTAAATATTGCATGACTATAGTTATTGCCTTAGGAATGAATCCATGTTGAATACCTCATTTATTTCTTATTGTTATTCTTTATTATTTACTTGCTTGTTTTATTTATCTTTTCAAAAACCCAATCAATCAACTTATTTTCTTTGGTTACCTTTTTCAAAAGCAATCACTTGAGCAGTTTCTTCTTCAAATCTGAATTTCCAATTTAGTCCTCGTGGGATCGATACCCTTGGAATACTTTTAAGGTTTTTTATTACTACGTACGACAATGTATACTTGCACTAAGGGCTAGCTGAGTTACTTTATTATCTCACATCTATTAATTCAGCCTCTGCTGCACCAGTCGGTCAATGCCCAACATTAAAAGCCCTGGCCGACATTAAAAGTACCCTTTTAATGTCGGTCATAGCCCGACATTAAAAGACTGTTTTATTGTCTGGTTGACCAACATAGATAGGGCGATTTTAATGTCGGTCGCTTTTAATGTCGGTCGCTTTTAATGTCGGGCAATGCCCGACATTAAAAGCCCTGTCCGACATTAAAAGTTCCCTTTTAATGTTGGTTTTTGCCCGACATTAAAAGCGGCGACATCAAAAGCGTGCGACATTAAAAGTTTGCAAAATTTAATTTTCCGATATAATATGTCCGACATTAAAAATCCATTTTTGTATGTTTCAATGACAGGCAATGCCCGTCATCATTTTTATTCAGTATTAAATAAAAAAATATTGTTGGTTGCAAACGTAGATAACCAACAATTCTATTTCTTCCTTCCTGTAAACAAAAATAGAATTTAACTTTATAACTTCCAATACAAATAGCTCAATCCAAACACAATTTTTTTATGTCACAAAACCAACTTGAAATACAAACACTTCCATATATCATTTACAATATAATACTTGGATCACTCGTCCCTCCACAAATTAGATCCAACCAAATATTCCAGAATCAAGCATTTTCAGAAGAGAGAACACATATGAACATTCACTATTGAAAAATATGTACACCTAAACAAATCCTCCACTATATATAGACACATTTCAAGTTAATTAATGTATATTCAAATGCACCTAGCCTACACAAATCTTCCAACAAAATTTGCCCATTCTATACGAACCTCGTCGATCTCGTCTTGTGTAAATGCATTCTTTGTGTTAAACTACAACAAAACAAAAACAATTACATGACAAAAGAATGAAAAGAAACATAAATTATAATAACACGTAAGGATAGTGATAATACTTACAAGTTTAGTTATAGGGGTAGTAGAGTTGTGCATTATTTCTCTTATATATTTTTGCACAAAATACCCACACTCTATCGAACCTGATTGACGGGGGCACTACAATGAAAAAGAACATACTTGAGTATGCATACAAGATTTCAATGTCTATAATATCATGAATGTGAATTTACCTTCACTAGTTTCCAACTAATAGCAGATCGATATTGAGGAAGCGAGTGCTTAGCTTGCCACATTCTCAACCCCCTTGTATAGCTAAACCCCAATTTGGGGTCTTGAAATGAAATTATAGTTCAAATGTTGTTATAATTGCCTATCTCTAGCCCTTTGTCCTAATGATTTGTATGGATGTGCTTAATGCTTTATGCAATCTGGCCAATTGTGTACTGATCTGATTCTTAATGGAAACTCGACGGAGAGAAGTTAGGATAGATTATAATCCATGCAACTAGTTTAATTGCCCGTCGTGACAACGGGATTAGTTGATTAAACTTAGATTCCTAAAATGAATCAGAGCGTAATAATTAATGATTTTTAATGGCGCTAAGGACACTTAGGTTGTTAAAATGAATTAATTACAATTAGGGGAGACCGACAGGAGAACCTATGTTATTAACGGAGATTCTAGGAGTATAATTAGTTGGGCGATGAGATAGGACAATTGTAGCAATTGTTTAGCTAATAATTGATTTTCAAGACCCCTCTTCCCATTAGAAAACTCTTTCTCCGTATTTTATTTTTATCGATTGATCAAATTTTCTCTTTAATTGTTTTGATTTTTGATTTTCTTTGATTGCATGATCTGGTCCCTAAATATTATTTCGCCCAAGTATTTTTAGTGCTCAAGGAATCTTTGCTTGCTTAAATTTCGCTTCGCCTCCCTGTGGATTCGATACTCGGTATACCTACCATTTTATATTACTTGTGACGACCCGTGCGCTTGCGGTGTGAAAGTCGTAAAACGGCGAATAGTAGTCGTCGTGTCGCCAACATCCACTCCCCAAGACTCCTTCTTGGGTATTTCACTAAGTGATCCTCTTGCAGGTGAGAACCAAATCGACACACGACCCTCTTTTTCCTAGGCTAAAGAGAAACTCAAGATCCTTTTTACTGGTTCAGGATCAAACCAATTCCTTTTTCTCACAACCCAAGGTGTACCCACACCTTAATACAATTCCAAAAAAAAATAAAAGAAAACCTCACAATATTACCTCTTGAAGGCTAAATACACAAGTTGAGCACCCTAAAAAGGAAATCTCACAAAAATAAAACTAGGCCAATTTTGGAGCAAGGAGGACAAGAATTTGAGAGTAGAGAGAATTGAGAGCTTGGGACTTGATAGCTTTTGGTGTGTGAAGGAAGAGTAAAATCAAGTTGAATTTATAGACGAGGGGGATAAATTTTGGTCATTGGATATGATTGCAAATGAAGGGTGGAGATTGAATAAAAATAGAAAAGAAAAGGATTTGAAATTAAGAGAGAAATTTTGAAAGATTGGAATTATTGAGATTTGGAGAATAAAAAGGATTTGAATGATGAAAATTTAGGAAGGAAATCAAATTTGAAATGGCTGAAATTTGGTGACAATTTGGAGAAAATTGGATCAGGAAATTAAAGGAAAATAAGAAAATAAAAATGAAAATAAAAAAATAGTCGAATGATATGGACACCACGCGCATAGGGAGTAGATTAAGCGTCACGCGCCGCATACTGTGAAGCAACCGCAAGCGCGTGCGGCGCACGCACGCGTCCACGCGTGAAGCTGGGTGACCGCCGGATTTTCTTTTCCTTTTTCTTTTTTTTTTAAATAAATACATAAATCAGATCTGAAAAATCGTGGATGCGACACGTGTCGCAATCCTAGCCGTCCACGCGTCCGTCAACGATTTCTCCTTCTTTTTTATTTTTAAATCAGCTAGCCACGTGTCAGTATTTTGTCGATCCACGTCAGCCGCCACGTCACTTGTCACGTCATTGCCACGTCAGAAAAATTTGACCGTTGAAGTGTCACATCATTCGCCACGTCAGCTGCCTCGTCATCAAAATCTGACCGTTATGTGCCACGTCAGCCGCCACGTTGGATTTCCTCCATCAATCTTCTTTTGCTCATAACTTTCTCGTTTGAACTCCGATTTGAGCGATTCAAATTGCGTTGGAATCGTCTTTCCGAGCTCTACAAGATAGTGACTTTGAAACACTGGAAATGTTAGGACAAAAAATCTGAGTTTGTTATCATCAAAATACTTGGTTTGATTGAAGCCCTAAAGCTAACAATCTCCCCTTTTTTGATGATGACAAACCACCATAATTCTAGAAATATTTCTCCCCCTTTTGTTATCAACAAAAAGATATTAATAAGTGATTTTTCTCCCGCTTAATCACAATAAAAATGCTCCCCCTCAATAAATTATAACACATAAATTCACAGAATTATGAATAATGCTCCCCCTATCAAACATAATTAGGCAATTCTAATTAATGATACCTAGTGCAAGTCTATTTTTACAAAAAGCTTCTTCATTTAAAGCTTTTGTAAGAATATCTGCCACCTGGTTCTCAGTATTAACATAATTAATGACAATATTCTTATTTTGCACATGCTCTCGAAGAAAATGATGTCTAATATCTATATGCTTTGTTCTAGAATGCTGAATGGGATTTTTAGTTAAATTAATTGAAGTAGTATTATCACAAAAGATTGGTTCTTGTTCAAAATTAAAACCAAAATCACGCAAAGTTTGTTTCATCCATAAAACTTGAGAACAACAACTAGCAACAGCAATATATTCAGCCTCAGTGGTGGATAATGCAACAGAATTTTGCTTTTTACTATACCAAGATACTAAAGAACTACCTAGAAAATGACATGTTCCACTAGTACTTTTTCTATCAGTTAAACTACCAGAAAAATCAGCATCAGAATATGCAATCAAATCTAAAGAGGCATTTTTAGGATACCATAAGCCTAAATCAACGGTACCAAGCAAATATTTAAAAATTCTTTTTACAGCATGCAAGTGCGATTCTTTAGGACATGATTGAAATCTAGCACAAATGCATACACTAAACGTGATATCAGGCCTACTAGTAGTTAAGTAAAGCAAGGATCCGATCATATCTCTATAAGCTTTAATATCTACGTTTTTACCTTTTTCATCCTTATCAAGCTTTGTAGTGGTGCTCATCGGGGTTTTTGCTACTTTTGCATTATCGAACTTAAACCTTTTGAGTAGATCCCTTGTGTGCTTCTCTTGATTTATGAAGATTCCATCTTCAAGTTGTTTGATTTGAAGCCCAAGGAAGAATTTAAGTTCTCCCATCATGCTCATTTCAAACTCACTGTGCATACACTTAGAAAATTCTTCACAAAAAGAAGAGTTAGTAACACCAAATATAATATCATCAACATAGATTTGCACTAATAAAATATCAATATCTTTAGTTTTGATAAAAAGAGTAGTATCAATAAGTCCCATTTTAAAACCATTTTCTAGCAAAAATTTACTCAAACGGTCATACCAAGCTCTAAGAGCTTGTTTAAGACCATAAAGAGATTTATTTAATTTAAAAACATGATTTGGATTATCAAAGCTTTCAAAACCAGGAGGTTGTTGATAAAGGTCAAAAATATACCTATTTTACCCTTATATTTAGCTCATTTCTTGGTCAAATATTGAGTGTTTAGGTCGATTTACTATTCACGAGCTCAAATTATGCTTCATTTGATAAGTTAGGGTGTTGAGAATTACTTTTGTCAAATTTAACTTATTTGTGCTTAAAAAGACTTGATTTTAAGAGAATTTGACTTAGTTTGTTGCTGTGTAGAAAAACAGAGGAAAAGCTAGAATTCCCCATAAATGCGATCGCATTTCTAGGAAGGCAAAAATGGAATGCGACCGCATTTCTGGAAAAACAGAGGTCGTTCCGAGTCGCACGCGGGTCGTTGTTGACGAGTCTTCTTCACACCTAACCGGTTGTTTTGATCCCGAAACTGACTGGGCAACCTTCCAGCACCTATTTCGCAGCTCCTCAACCACTTTCTACACTATATAAGCTCGAGATTCGAAGTCAAATCCAAGCAGAACTCACTTGGAAGAAAAGGGTTGTGACAGAACCCTGGCTCGACGCCAATGAGTAAGGATGCCCAAGGTCCTTCTTAGATGACCAAATTCTAACCCGAGAGAGAGTTAGACATCAAACCTTGTGGTTTGTAGAGAGTTTCACCCATTCCCACCTTGTAAAAGTGAGAGAGTGGAGTGTCTTAGCGAACTCTAGAGGGATTGAGTAAACAAAAAACCCATAATATTTAGCTATCTCCTTTATTTCCAGCTCTTGAATCTTTTCATTATTCTGTATTCTTTTCATTATTATTTCAATGAAAATGTGTTCATTTGCATTTTATCCCATCATGAGTAGCTAAATCCCGTTGAGGGGTTCAATGTGGTGAATTCCCTTATGGTTTAATGGCTTGAAAGTGTCTTATTTGCTTAAGTTGTGTTTAATGCATGTCATTCTTTATTGATTATCACTCCAATCTTGCTGAGTTTAATTTGATCACTTAGACTTTGCATGCTATGTGAGTTTGATCTCGAAAGGGACAAACGATATCGGTTCTCATAAAGATGATATAGGAGAAAAAGCTCAAAAGAGATTGTTCGGCGATATAGGGCAAGCTGCCTAAGGCACCCTATATCGACTATAGGGTTATAGGTTGCATTCGTGAATTATCTATGTCGGAGTCGAGTCCCAGAAATGGGCATAACGGTACTCGCATAGCCTTCTAACGGTTTTTGGAAACAACGGCCAAGTAGAAGTTAAATCTGACCCAATGCATTGAATACACTTAAGTTAGATATTGCATAAGTATGGTTGTTACCTTAGGGATGAATCCATGTTGAATACCTCGTTTTATCTTATTGTTATTCTTTATTATTTTATTTGCATGTTTTGTTTATCTTTTCAAAAACTTAATCAATCAACTTATTTTCTTTCGTTACCTTTTTCAAAAGCAATCATTTGAGCAGTTTCTTCATCAAATCTGAATTTCCAATTTAGTCCTCGTGGGATCGATACCCTTGGAATACTTCTAAGGTTTTTTTATTACTACGTGCAACAGTGTATACTTGCACTAAGTGTTAGCTGAATTATTCTTTATTCTTATCTCACATCCATCTATTCAGCTGACGACGCACCAGTTGTTCAACATACACTTCCTCCATTATGAAACCATTTAAGAAAGCACTTTTAACATCCATTTAAAATAAAGTAAAGTTCTTATGAGATGCAAATGGAAGTAACATGCGAATAGATTCTAATCTAGCAACAGGAGCAAATGTTTCCTCATAATCTATTCCTTCTACTTGACTATAGCCTTGAGCAACTAGTCTAGCTTTATTTCTAACAATATTACTAGATTCATCCATTTTATTTCTAAATACCCATTTAGTACCTATAACAGGATGATCACTAGGACGCGGGACTAGTTCCCACACATCATTTCTTTCAAATTGATTTAATTCTTCTTACATAGCAATTGACCAGAACTAATCAGATTCAGCATCTTTAAAAGACTTTGGTTCAATTTGAGACACGAAAGCAACATTATTTAAAGCATTTAAAGAAGAGCGAGTTCTTACCCCTTGAGATACATCACCTATATCCTGAGGATGGTGAGTGGAGAATCTCCAATCCTGAGGGAGGGATTTCTCTGGCTCTTTCTGAGATTCATTTGATGTTGTTTCCCTATCTTTAATACTAAGATCTTCAACAGGTATATCTAATTCATCACTAGCAGAAACTTTATTAATGGCAACATGCGTTTCATCAAAAACAACATTCATTGACTCTTCAACTACATGAGTTCTTTTATTAAAAACTCTATATGCTTTACTACATGTAGAATATCCTAAGAATATGCCAATGTCCGTTTTTTACTCAAACTTTCCAAGTTTCCCTTTGTCTTTCAAAATGAAACATTTGCAACCAAAGACTTTGAAATAGCTAATATTTGGAGTTTTATCATTAAAAAGCTCATAAGGAGTTTTATTAAAACACGATTCATTACATAAGATGCAGTATTAACAGCTTCAGCCCAAAAAGATTTTGGTAAATCATATTTATTAAGCATGGAGGTAGCTAATTCTTGTAAAGATCGATTTTTCCTTTCTACAACACCATTTTGTTGAGGTGTTCTTGGAGAGGAAAAATCATGAGAAATGTCATTTTCTTAACAAAAATTTTCAAAAGAAACATTTTCAAATTCTCCTCCATGATCACTTCTAATTTTTTAAATCATAAAACCTTTTTCATTTTGAATTCTTTTTTAAAAGCTAATAAAAGATTTTAAAGCTTAATCCTTATGAGATAAAAATGAAGCCCAAGTAAATCTTGAAAAATCATCAACTATAACAAAAGCATAATGTTTTCCACTTAGACTTGCAACTCTAGTAGGTCCAAAAAGATCCATATGTAACAGTTGCAAAGGTCTAGAAGTAGAAACCATTTTCTTTGGTTTGAAAGAAGACTTAGTTTGTTTACCCATTTGACAAGCATCACAAACTTTATCTTTTTCAAAGTTTAATTTTGGAAGACCTCTAACAAGGGATTTCTTAGAAATATTTGAAATTAAATGCATGCTAGCATGACCTAACCTTCTATGCCATAACCACGAGTCATCATGCAATGCAGATAAACATTTATTTTCTACTATAGGACAATCTAATAAATCAATAGTATAAACATTTTTATCTCTATTTCCTACAAACAGAACTTTTCCATCACATGATTTTTCTATGGTACAATTTTTATCACTAAAAGTTACTCTATATCCTTTATCACATAACTGACTAATGCTTAATAAATCATGCTTTAAACCATCAACCAACAAAACATTTTCAATCATAAAATTTGAACCGTTACTAATATTACCTTTGCCAACAATCTTACCCTTTTTATTGTCACCGAAGGTAACGTATCCTCCATCTTTCTTTTCTAGGTATGTGAATTTTGTGTGGTCCCCAGTCATATGTTTTGAACATCCACTGTCCAAGTACCACTTATTCTTTATGGATCTCAAACATACCTAAAAGAATTAATTCTCAAGATGTAACCTTAGGTACCCATATTTGTTTGGGTCCTTGGGGGTTAGCTAACAAAAATTTAGGAATCCATCTCTTTTTATTTTCATTCATAATATTGATTTTTCTTAAATTGCATGCATAAACTTTATGACCATGTTTTCCACATGTATGACGAATAATAGAACCTTCTTTGACAAAGTAGTTTGTAAATTTCTTCTATTTTTTATGAGGTTTATAACCTAAGCCACTTTTATCAAATATGCCTTGTTGCTTATCCATCATGATATCTAAATTCTTTTTCCCATTTGTAAACTTTAAAAGAGTAGATGAAATATCTTCATTTTTATTTTCTAATAGTTTATACTCTTCTTTTAAAGCATGCAAATTTGATTTAGATAAATCTAGATCTTTTCCTAATGTCTCATTTTTCTCTTTTAGATTATCTAGCTCAATTAATAAATTATTATTTTCAAGAGCTAATGTAGCATCTTTCTTCCTAAGAGACATATATTTGCAACCTAGTTTTTCGAATTCAATTTTAATTTCATTATATGCATCAATGAGCTCATCAAGAGTAAGGTTTTCAGGACTTACCTCGTCGTCGTCGTCGTCGTCGTCTCCAAAAGCCATGAAGCACATATTTGCTACTTCTTCCTCACTTTCAGACTTGCTTTCATCGCTTTCGTCCCAAGTAGCTTTCATGGCCTTCTTGTTCTTCTTTGAAATGGCTTTTCTTTGAGGACAGTCCCACTTCACGTGACCGGGCTTTTTGCATTCATAACAGATTATTGTATCTCTGTTGCTCTTTTCTCCTTTACCTTCTTGATTGTTGACTTTCTTTGAGAAATTCCTTTTCCTGAAGTGCTTTTTGAACTTCTTGGTCAAGTAGGCGAACTCCTAATCATTTAGTTCAGCTTCAGTTTCAGAGTCCTACGAACTTGAGTGGACTTTAATGCTAGGCTCTTCTTCTTTTTGACATCTTCTTCCACATTGGCCTTCATGATTATCTCATGCGTCATGAGAGATCCAACGAGCTCCTCCAGTGGAAGTTTTGAGAGGTCTTTTGCTTCTTGGATCGCCGTCACCTTAGCTTCCCAACTCTTAGGCAATGATCTAAGAATTTTTCTCACATTTTCAGAGGTGGTATAAGATTTTCCTAATCCCTTCAAAGCATTAACAATATTAGTGAACCTAGTAAACATTTCAGATATAGTTTCATTTGCATCCATTTTAAACAATTCATAATTATGAACTAACATGCTAATTTTTTACTCTTTAACTTGATTAGTTCCTTCATGAGTTACTTCAAGCATATCCCAAATTTCTTTAGCAGAATTACATGCAGAGACTCGATTAAACTCATTAGGACATAAAGCACAAAACAGACAATTCATGGCTTTAGCATTAATTGAAAACTTTCTTTTTATCATCATCATTAAACTCTTTTTCTTCCTTAGGAATATCTTTATTTTCAACTATCTTAGTAGGAATTAAAGGACCGTTAGAAACAATTTCCCACAAATTATAATCAATCGAAATTAAATAAATTCTCATCCTAGTTTTCCACCATGCATAATTATTACCATCAAACAAGGGTGGCCTAGTGGTAGATTGACCTTCACCATACTCATTTATTCTAGTAGTTGCCATAAGCTCGAACAATTACGTTTTTCGAAAAAAAAAGAGATAGTGTAATTTTTTTTTCAAAGATTTTTATAAAGAGAAATACTTTTCCAAAATTTAGATTTTAATCAAAAAAGATTTCAAGGATTAAGAAGTAGAAAAAAAATAAGGTTTTAATAACCAATTTTCAAGGGAAAAAAATTCTAATGGAAACGGCTTTTAAAACTCAAATTTTCAAACTTTTTGCAAAAATTAGAAAAAATCCAGATTTAATAAGATTAAGAAAACAGAATGTAAAATCAAAAAAAATTACAAAACCTTTTTTAAATAAGAAAACCGAGCTACCCGCTCTGATACCAATTGTAGGATCGAAAGGCAACACTAGGGGGGTGAATAGGGTTGACTACCAATTTTAAAAAATTAAATTAATCTTTAAAATATGCTCAATTAAAAATTACTCACAAATCAATTATTGGCAAGCTAAGATAAAATCTAAAACATGCAAGCTATGGTAATTTCAAATTTAAATATGATCACAATAAAAATTAAATCATGCAATCAAGAAAAAATAAAACTTTAACTAAGACAATAAAGCAAAGGAAATAATAAAGAGCAGAAAATAAAGTAGAGAGAGAGGAAGAGAAAACACCGAGAATTATAGTGGTTTGGCAAATTGCCTACTCCACTCCCCAAGACTCCTTCTTGGGTATTTCACTAGGTGATCCTCTTGCAGGTGAGAACCAAACCGACACACGATCCTCATTTTCCTAGGCTAAAGAGAAACCCAAGATCCTTTTTACTGGTTCAGGATCAAACCAATTCCTTTTTCTCACAACCCAAGGTGTACCCACACCTTAATACAATTCCAAAAAAAATAAAAGAAAACCTCACAATATTACCTCTTGAAGGCTAAATACACAAGTTGAGCACTCTAAAAAGGAAACCTCACAAAAATAAAACTAGGCCAATTTTGGAGCAAGGAGGACAAGAATTTGAGAGTAGTGAGAATTGAGAGCTTAGGTCTTGATAGCTTTTGGTGTGTGAATGAAGAGTAAATCAAGACGAATTTATAGGCGAGGGGGATAAATTTTGGCCATTGGATATGATTACAAATGAAGGGTGGAGATTGAATAAAAATAGAAAAGGAAAGGATTTGAAATTAAGAGAGAAATTTTGAAAGATTGTAATTATTGAGATTTGGAGAATAAAAAGGATTTGAAGGATGAAAATTTAGGAAGGAAATCAAATTTGAAATGGCTGAAATTTGGTGACAATTTGGAGAAAATTGGATCAGGAAATTAAAGGAAAATAAGAAAATGAAAATGAAAATAAAAAATAGTCGGATGATATGAACACCACGCGCATAGGAAGGAGATTGAGCGTCACGCGCCGCATTCTGTGAAGCAACCGTAGGCGCGTGCAACGCACGCGCGCGTCTGCGTGTGAAGCTGGGTGACCGTCGGATTTTCTTTTTCTTTTTTTTTTTTTAATAAATACATAAGTCAGATCCGAAAAATCGTGGATGGGACACGTGTCGCAATCCTAGTCGTCCACGCGTCCGCCGATGATTTCTCCTTCCTTTTTTTTTTAAAATCAGCTCGCCATGTGTCAGTATTCTGTTGGTCCGCGTCAGCCACGTCACTTGCCATGCCATCGCCACGTCAGCAAAATTTGACCATTGAAGTGTCACGCCATCCGCCACGTCAGCTGCCACATCATCAAAATCTGACCGTTATGTGCCACGTCGGATGCCATGCCAGCAATGTGCCATGTGTCACTGCCACGTTGGATTTCCTCCATCAATCTTCTTTTGCTCATAACTTTCTCGTTTGAACTCCGATTTGAGCGATTCAAATTGCGTTGGAATCGTCTTTCCGATCTCTACAAGATAGTGACTTTGAAGCACTGAAAATGTTAGTACAAAAAATCTAAGTTTGTTATCATCAAAATACTTGGTTTGATTGAAGCCCTAAAGCTAACAAGTTAAACCCCCTCTCCCGAGCAAGATTTAAACACGATCAACAATCAATTCATGGCCGGTAAATTGAAAGCATTAAGGAAACATCATGCATAAATGAATTCATAGCAAATATCCATAAATCAATTCATAACTGCCCAAAGGGCTACATCAATCCCTAAGATAAAGAACCTAGCTACTCATACAATGCGTTACGATATAAGCTAAGTCTAAAACAGCCATTGAAAACAACTTTTATAAGAGGGAAAGAAGATTAAACTCTAAGTTTTCGAGACCGCACGTCCCCGTCACGATCTCCACGAGAAAAGCCTTGAATCCCGTTCCTCTCCACTTACTTCCGCTTCCACAAAAGGTTTTTAGTCGATTTTTAGGCTAAAATTGCATCAAAAGAAGTCCCCTTGGCCAACCCTAATCACATTTTATTTATAGGAAAAAAATCGACAGCGTCGAGACGCTATAGGCACAGAGTCGCGACGCTGTCGCTAACCGCACATTCTGTTTAGGAAAATTCCGAGAGCGTCGAGACGCTATGACCTTTTGTCGCCTGAATTAAATAAGGAAAGCTCCAGCGTC
The DNA here is from genome assembly GCA_017139565.1 of Luffa aegyptiaca. NCBI lineage: Eukaryota > Viridiplantae > Streptophyta > Magnoliopsida > Cucurbitales > Cucurbitaceae > Luffa > Luffa aegyptiaca. The sequence continues at coordinate 20,651,126 of CM029400.1, read as the reverse complement.
GAGACGCCTAGAACCGAGGGTATCGACGCTGGCTCACGGATTGCACTAATCACCAAGCTTCCACTTCGATTCAACTTCGTTTCTTTGGCCTCTTTTCACGTCTCGAACACCCGATCATTCCCATTTTCTCAATTTAGCTCCAATACATATTTCCTACAAATAAAACACTAAAATGCATAAATTTGGCCAATTTAATATCAAAGACTAACTAAATTAATTAGGGAAAAATAGCTTGCTACGCTCGCTATCAGAAATTGAACCCAAAGTAAACCACGTAAAATTATGCAGCCAAGACTGCTGACAAATAATTAGAATATTCAAATTCTGAACACTCTAGCAATTAGAAAATTGAAGAGAAATTAGTTTTAGACAAAGGAAGCTCCTCATCGATCTATCCCGCAGCTACTTATACAACAAGTCAACAATAACCAAAAGAAATTCTGCCTCTCCCCATGGGAAAAGGAGCAAAAAATTGCAACTCACTTTCTTTAATTGTCGTTAAGCTCACAAAAACAAATGTTGAAAAAAATGAACCTAAGAATCTATGATGTAATCAGATTGTTTCTCAACACAAATCATGTCGGGATAGAAGAATACATTCTTAGCAAAATAAAAAAAAAAGATCATAACAAATCCTACCAATCTAAAACAATTCATTCACCAATTGAATTCCATCCAAACAAAACGAAATCGAAAGCACGGTCTTAAAATTTGTGAAAAGACAATCGAACCCAGATTTGAGGTCGTGGGTGACTTACCAGAAGTTTGTTTGTCCCCTGTGCTAAAAAAATATATCAATATTGTCGAAGAACTGCTTCGATCAGAAAACAGAAGAGATTTATAAGCTTTGAAAAAGGCTAAATTATAAAAAATACCCTGAACTATGGGGTTTGTTTCAAAAATGCCCCTGAACTTTGAAAAGTTTAAAAAATACCCCTGAACTTTGAAAAATGTTTCAAAAATATCCTTGCCGTTAATTTTTGGATGGAAACCGTTAAAGTTTTTGTTTCAAAAATACCCTTGAACTTTCAAAAAAAATTTAAAAAATACCCCTTATTGAAAGATGCTTCTTCTTTTTTCCCCCTCTCACCGTAAATTCTTGCATTAATTTTCATGGAGGAAGAATTTACGACGAGAGGAGGAAAAAAGAAGAAGCATCTTTCAATAAGGGTATTTTTTTTTTTTTTTTTTTTGAAAGTTCAAGGGTATTTTTGAAACAAAAACTTTAACGGTTTCCATCCAAAAATTAACGGCAAGGATATTTTTTAAACATTTTTCAAAGTTCAAGGGTATTTTTGAAACTTTTCAAAGTTCAGGGGCATTTTTGGAACAAACCTCATAGTTCAGGGGTATTTTTTATAATTTAGCCTTTGAAAAATGAGAATGGAAGGCGAATGACGACAACACCCATTTTTTATGGTGGTTCATAGAAGGGTCTGGAGAACTACTGAGAGAGAGAAGGGTTTGGAAACCACTTATAGGAAATTGAAGGATTTCAAAAGAAGAGTGAAAAGAGAGAAAGATGAAGAGCTAGCGATTAGGGTTAGGGTTTCTTCAGCGAAGGGAGAAGGGAGAAAGGAAGAAGATGCAATAATGGAGGGCAGAAAACGCGTAAAGAGTGAAGGGAGAGAGAAGATGCAGTAATGGGAAAGCAGAAAACGCGTGAAGGAGGAGAAAACGAGGGGACTGTGTTTCAAAACCAGCCTTTTTAAAACCATGGGGCTGTGTTCCAAAACCCCCAATTTAAACACATTGGGCCAAACATGGTTTTGGGTTTCAAACCCAAAACCATCCCAACCCTACACCATGGGCCAAACGCCCCCTTAGTGTAAAAACAACATCACTTACAACTGAATTAATGAAACAAACATCATCCTTCTCCGATTTTCACTCCTTAGTGGATTTGGTCCAACACTGCCTCTGTGTATATTGGTATCTACAGGCTCAACATCCACATCGACAACAAAGTTACTGTAATGTATTGATATGTACACTTACATGAAATCCTTCCCCTGTTTGATTGTGTTTTCTATCGAATTCAGACTTGCACCATCCCTCCGGATACTAGTATCCACATTTTCAACAAATACGACAAGGCAACAATTACGGTACATCCTATTGTTGGGTTTTACGCCCTAAAACTCGTAGATAGTGAATGGTGACAAATTGTTCACTTGTCTCAATACGTTGTTATTGAGGTTTGTACAATAAAGAGTTTTTGTTACTAAAATTGCACAATTTGACCCAAATCCAATAAACTAAGATCCAAGGTTGTTTAAATGAAACTTGGACTAGTATGTGGGGACATACGGGGATCGGTGTCCAAGGAACAACCTAAATGGTCTATAGTATAGGAGCAAGGTGAAGGATTGGAATTCCGTAAGTCCGTAAAGCGGAAGCGTGATTGGGACCAATTCGTAATTAATTTTGTTTAATCTAAAATACCAATACATTGGCAATAAACTTAGAACTATTCTAGATTTATATAAAGGCTAAGCATACAAAAATATTAGATCTAAATCTAATTTATATAATAACAAATTACTTACTCTCGTTGACGACTCAGATTAAATTCACCAACTGCTTGTGAATTAATCACGAACTAGTGCGAACACCACCACTATGGCTACACCGGTATGACTCTGAGACTTCTAGAGGCAGGAGACTGGTGGGAGTCTAGAGGAAGCCTTGAGGGGAATTCTCTGAGAGTAGGAGAATGAATGGGATGCCTTTCACCCCACCCCAGGGGTCCTATATATAGTAAAGGCCAAGACCTTTTTCCTAATAGGAAAAGGAAGACTTTTTCCTAATAGGAAAAAGTCTCTAATTTTAATAAATAATTAATTAATTCCATAATTAATTAATTTCCCAATAAAATATTATATATTTAATCTTAGGGATTTTATTAAAATTAAAATTAATATGAATCCAATTCATATTAAATTTATTTGAACTCTTTCAAATATTTTCTTTCCTAAAAGGAAAAGGTCTCTAATTTTAATAAATAATTAATTAATTCCATAATTAATTAAATATCATATATTTAATCTTAGGGATTTTATTAAAATTAATATGAATCCAATTCATATTAAATTTATTTGAACTCTTTCAAATATTTTCTCTCGAGAATTAATTTTTGAAATTAATTCAAAAATTATATTATAAAGTTTCATAAACTTTATATTATAATGCATCAATATACATTATACGATTCCCCAAATAAATTGAACACTTTCAATTTACAATTTATACTTAATTGCCTCAAGTCTCTTTACGAGCTACCAGTGGGACCTAATGGACCTACAGATCAGAAGCTCCAATGATACGAGACTAATTGGCCAAACTCATTAACCAAGTTAGTCAACATTCGTTAACTGTGGGTCACTCCACTAAAGACCCACAGCTGCACTCTTCTCACTGTAGAATATTTCTGTGTCCACGGATATCGACCAAGCAGTAAGTCAATCCTTCAAGTGTGTTCGTAACACCAGCTAGGTCAAATTACCATTTTACCCCTAGGCTACCTTTGGTTCCTTAAGTACCACTGATTCCTCTAATGAACAAGTTATTTAGGGTCCAACCACTAAACAGGAGTTCCTCTCGGGCCAGGAGAGGACGGCACGCCTTTGTTCAAGCCTCGGAATCAGCCCTTAAGGGAACACACATCTAATTTCCCCAATAGGGGAAGGAGTGAATTCCATCTTGTACTGTTATGTTCCCAGCCCCCATTCGGTCTTGCCCCTGAAATGGTAGGATTATTGAGTCGGCGAACTGGCCACTCTCACCCATACAAATCTAAGAACAATCCCTCCTGAAAGGGGTTCATAACAGACTTAGGATTGAGATTGAGTTACCTAGGTCATCCTATTGAAATAGAAACCTAAACTAGTTAACGGCGTTACATCTAGTGGTTACTATTTCGCGGTCCGGTCTTATGCAAACTCATTGCATAGGATACCCCCACTCGCATGTCTCCTACATGGATGCTTTGGATCATTGCATCTGTATCGAATACAAGGTGGGCCGTATCACATAGTGTCTCCAGGATAAGGTACCCAGCCTTATCCCTATACTATAGACCTTTTAGGTTGTTACTTGGACACCGATCCCCGTATGTCCCCACATACTAGTCCAAGTTTCATTTAAACAACCTTGGATCTTAGTTTATTGGATTTAGGGTTTATTAATGCAAACTCGATTATTCAATAACCAAATTAGTGAATTACTCAAATAACACTTTATTGAGATCGATTAATTTGTTTCATTTACTATCTACGAGTTTTAGGGCATAAAACCCAACACACGGCTGGGTACCTTATCCTGGTGACACTATGTGATACGGCCCACCTTGTATTCGATACAGATGCAATGATCCAAAGCATCCATGTAGGAGACATGCGGGTGGGGGTATCCTATGCAATGAGTTTGCATAAGACCGGACCTCGAAATAGTAACCACTAGATGTAACGTCGTTAACTAGTTTAGGTTTCTATTTCTATAGAATTGACAAAACACCCCACTCAATCTCAATCCTAAGTCTGTTATGAAATCCTAAGTCTGTTATGAGTTTGCGTGGGGTGTTTTGTCAGGCGGTTACAGAAGAAATAATTTTTGCGTTCCCTTTTGTTCGAACTTGGGTGTCTGGATCAGATGGTGCGCGCTCGTGCCTAACATTCGTGAAGTTTTCGTTTGGAGCTGTGCGTGGGGTGTTTTTTTTTTTAAATTTCGCGTGCAGCTGTTGAGTGGACGATTTTGGTTCGGTTCACTGGATGGTTGGTCCGGTCCGTTGTTATTCAGTCCGATTCGAGTGATTTGGGTTCGGTTTGAAGCGATTCAAGCTGGTTCGGGCCGGTTCTGGAGCGGTTCAAGACTCAGTAGGATAATTAGATATGGAATTAATGTAATTTTGTTTATTTTAATTATCCTAGGGGCCAATATACCGGTTTTTCAGCTATTTAATGCTTTATGAATGTCATTTAGCTAGATCCCACCATAGGTTAAGCATGTTTTCATGCATATTTATGTTATAATTGTTATAATGTATGGTAATTATGCATGAATTTAATTTCATGAGTAATTTATTATAATTGTTATATTAAATATATGAAATTGGAAAAGCATGATGCATGACATTAATTAGATAAATATAAAATGTTATATTATATTAATGTAGCGTGCATGCTTAGATTTATTTTCATGAGTATTAATATAATAGTTATATTATGAATGGAAATAAATGTAAATGCTTGTTTTCATGTATGATTTAATATAAAATGTTATATTTTTTTTTTTACGAAAATAAAATGTTATATTAATTAAATGAAAATGGAATAGCATTGAGCATGACATTAATTAGATTAATATAAGAGTTATATTATATTAATGTCTAATTTCATGTGATTTAATTTCGTTGATGATTAATTAATATAATCAATATTAATCAAATGAAATTGAAATTGCATGAAGCATGACACCACCTTAGATTAATATAATCGTTATATTATCGTTATCGGCGTCATGAGCGTCATGGTGTTTAATAATTTGAATTAGATTGTTATTAGGAAACACCATAGAAGCATGTTATAGGGCTAATCATTAAAATTTTATAATAGTTATAAAATTGATTAGAAACTGTCAACCTATAACAAAGAGTTGCATGCAAACATAGGACCTTAGGTTAAAATGAATTAATTTTAAATTGTTTAAAATTAATTAGACCTAAGCTCATTTTAATTCTAATAGGATTAGAATTATATTCTTACTTAGGATTAAAATAGTTTTAATGTACTAAGTAGGAAAAACATTACTATGGTTATAAGAGAACTCTCCCGGTGACGTTCTGTCTAGGTTGGGGTACTTAAGTTGACGGTTACGGAACACCTCCTACCTAGGAACAGATCCGGAACTTGAGTTGAATTAATCATAGTTTAATGTTAGCATGCAATGTCACTAGGTAATTAAAAGGGTTTAATTCACCTAGACATTAGTGTAAAGACCTGTATATAAGAGTTATATACAGGCATAGACTTAGATAGATTCACTTAGCCTAAATTTACCTAACTAATAGACCCTATAATTATAAAAATACTTAGTGGGAGGAAATATATCAAAACAAGATTTTCATAAATCAAGTTTTGCTCTCACGTCCTCAAGAGTTCACAACATGAGGTCCATGCTTGGCCTCGAGTCACCCTGGGAGTGACCCCCTACGGATGGTGTTTGCATGGATCAATATCAAGGTGAATGAGGGAGTATTTTATAGTAAGTGGGAGCACGACACGTGTCAACGTATCCTACGGTCTCCTCCATTAGGTTGCACCGTGAGATCCCCATGATCTGCCTGCGAGTCGCCTTGGGAGCGATCACCCTACGGAGGGCTTGATCATGGGAGCGGAACAACACAAACTCCAGAAATGGATAGGGTTTCTTAGGTCCATTTCCAACTTTGACTTTCCCTACGGTAGCATTGTTGGGGCCGACCTCTGGAATCTGAAAATGGAAGGTCACACTTACGGGAAATTGTTAAGGTGTTAATGATTTCTTAACCGAAAAATGGTAACTAAGAACTATTGGAATATGAGTTATTCTAGGAATAAGGATTGGCTGAGATTGTCTCAATTCAGGGGAGGAGTAGTTGACTGCCCTACGGTAGCTGTTGCTCTAAACCTCTGAAGTATCGTTGCAAATATGTATCATATATTTGGGTCGATGATTACTTTTGCTAAATTGATTGGATAATTTGTAATGGGTTAAGTGCAATTAGCTTATACAAGTAATTTGTTGTTTCAGCGATATGTGCATTGTCTTACGCCAATTTATTAATAACGGTTTTAAATACAACTTGCTTAAACGACAAACTTGTGGTAAGTGATTTAGATTAGTCTTTAGTGAGGAATGTCCTCAGGTCCATGTGTCTAGTTCATCTTGAATCGTTCATGATGATTATGACATTAGTTGCCTAACCAATGTTGATGACAATGAATGTGATTTATTGGTCATTGAAACGTGCATAGTGGAAAATGAGGATACAGCCTGAATTTTTAATTCAGGTGCCACTTATCACGTTTGCTTTTCTTTTCAAGGAATAAGCTCATGACAACTGTTACAAGTAGGTGAGATGACTCTCAGATTTTGATATGGAGAGTATGTCTCGGCTATGGCAGAGGGGCACATTAAGTTATTTTATTTAGTGGGAGAAAATACACATTATTAGATAATGCATATGAATTTCCTAAAGATTAACAGAAATTTGATTTCTGTATCTAAAATGCTGGAACAATGTTACTCTAAACCTTTCTCTGCTAACGTAGTTTTATTTTAAAAAAAAAGGAGTTGACATTTGTTCAGCTTTACTGGAAAATAACCTATGTGTTTTAAGACTAATCGAGAGTAAAGCAAGTCATGAGCACTGAGTTGTTTAAGATTGCTTATACTCAGAGAAATAAAGGCAAAGGATATCTCCTAAAGGAAATACCTTTCTTTGGTTCTTAAGGTGTTAGGCTATTTTTTTTATCTCAATGTGATTGGGAGCTTAGTCTAGAGTATACTTCTAAGTTAGTTAGAAGAACACTCTCTAATAGCAATTAAGTCATGCCTTATGGGCAATATGACTGATAGATCTTTTATTGGAAAAGAGCTAAAAGAGCCAAAGAACCCTTGGAGCTTGTACATTTGGATCCTTGTGGTCTAGTATGTTTAAGCAGTGGGAGGGTATGAATAATTTATCTCTGTTATAGATGATTATTCATAGGTATGAATATCTCTACCTAATGCAACTTAAGTCTGAACCTCTTGAGATATTCAAAAAGGGCTTAAGACTAAAGTTGAAAACTTGTTAGGTGAGATAATAAAAACACTTTGATCTGATCAATGTGTTGAGTATAGGGACTTGAGATTCTAGGACTATTTGATAGTTCAAGGGATCGCATCCTAAATCTCGATTAGGAGATTTTGAACCTTATTGGATATGGTTCAATCCATGTTGAGCTATGCTCAATAGCCTGACTCGTTTTGGGGTCATGCAGTGTGACTGAAGTGTGTATTTTGAACAACGTTCCATCAAGAGTGTTTCTGAAACACCTTTTGTGTTGTGGATAGGATGTAAAGATTGTTCACGTTCCTTTAATTTTTGGGTTGTCCAGCACTTCTGCTTGTGACTAACCCAAAAACAAATTGGAATATCATTCAAAATTATGCCTAATTTTAGGCAATCCCAAAGAAAACGAGGAGAATATACTTCTTCACTCCATAAGAGAATAAAGAATTTGTATCGACAAATGCTTCATTCTCAGAAGAAAAACATATGAGAAATCATAAGCCATAAAGTAAGGTCGGTTTAAGTGAATTAACTAAGAAAGCTACGAAAACATCAACAAGAGTTGTTGATGAATCAACAAAAGTTGTTGATAAAACTGGTTATTCAACAAAAGTTGTTGATAAGGCCAGTGCTTTTGGTCAATCACATCCATCTCAAGAGTCGAGAATGCCTTGATGTAGTGGGAGGGTTGTTTTATAACCTGACCGTTACATGGGCTTATTTGAAGCTCAAGTAGTCATTCTTGATGATGACATAGAGGATTCATTGTCTTTTACAAAAAGAAATGAATGATGTTCATAACGATCAGAGGATTAAAGCCATTCATTTAGAAATGAAATCTTTGCATTTCAATTCCATATGGAATCTTGTACATCTGTTTGATGGGTAACACCTATTGGTTACAAGTGGATATACAAGAGGGAATGAGACATTAAGGTCTTAACCAGAAGTGTTTATACAACAAGATCGAAAGCAAAAGAGTTTGCGAGCTTAAGTGATCCATTCATGGATTGACCTAAGCATTTCGATCTTGGAATGTAAGATTTGATACGTTGATCAGATCTTTTGGCTTTAATAAGGACATTGATGAGTCTTGTGTCTGTAAGAAATTCGTCAATAGTTCAGTAGCTTTCTTCATGTTGTATGTGATTGATATCCTACTCATTGAGAATGAAGTAGGTTAACTTATTGACATTAATAGTGACTAGCAACTCATTTCCAAATAAAAGTTGGGAGAAGCTTAGTTTGTTCTTAGGTTCTAAATTGATTAGAACAGTAAGAACAAAATGCTAGCCATGTTTCAAGCGTCTTATATCTATAAATGTTGATTAGATATGAGATGCAGAATTCTAAGAAGGGTTCACGACCTTTTAGGGTAGAATTCTTTTGTCTAAGGAACTGTGTTCTTTGACACCTCAAGGAGTTGAGGAATGCCCTATGCAATAGGCATTGTCAGTGAGTGTCAATCTAATCCAAGATATGATCACTAGAGAGCCATTAATTATATTCTCAAGTATCTTTGGAGAATAAGGTACTATATGCTCGTGTGTGGCGCTAAAGATTTGATCCCTACAAGATACACTGACACAGATGTTTTACCTTATGAGGATTTGAGGAAATCCACATTAGTGTCTGTTTTCACTCTTAAATAGAGGAGATATGGTATAGCATCGCATCAATCTACGATGCATTGCAGCCTCGACCTATAGGCTGAAAACTACGCTATTTATGAAGCAGAGATCAAGGTTGTAAGACTTGGAAAGTTTGAGGCTGATTTGGAAAGCGTTCCAAATATGAACTTACCTAATGCAAGTCAAGCATGCACATTGAATAGGATGGAAGAATTGGCTGATTCATTCACGAAGGCTCTCTCGGCTAAAGTGTATGAGGGTCATCTAGATGGTCTAGGTCTACGAGATAAGTACAAAGATGTAATCTAGGGCAAGTGGGAGAAATGTAATGGGTATAGTGGATGCCCTAGTTTATTGTATTTGTACATTGTATATATACGTTTTATGTATTTTACATGTATCGATACACCCATTGCCATAATAGATTATGTACATCCTACTAAACTAGAGTTTTAGTTCAAGTGGGAGTTGTTGGGTTTTATGCCCTAAAACTCGTAGATAGTGAATGGTGACAAATTGTTCACTTGTCTCAATACGTTGTTATTGAGGTTTGTACAATAAAGAGTTTTTGTTACTAAAATTTCACAATTTGACCCAAATCCAATAAACTAAGATCCAAGGTTGTTTAAATGAAACTTGGACTAGTATGTGGGGACATACGGGGATCGGTGTCCAAGGAACAACCTAAATGGTCTATAGTATAGGGATAAGGCTGGGTACCTTATCCTGGTGACACTATGTGATACGGCCCACCTTGTATTCGATACAGATGCAATGATCCAAAGCATCCATGTAGGAGACATGCGGGTGGGGGTATCCTATGCAATGAGTTTGCATAAGACCAGACCGCGAAATAGTAACCACTAGATGTAACGCCGTTAACTAGTTTAGGTTTCTATTTCAATAGGATGACCTAGGTAACTCAATCTCAATCCTAAGTCTGTTATGAATTCCTTTTCAGGAGGGATTGTCCTTAGATTTGTATGGGTGAGAGTGGCCAGTTCGCCGACTCAATAATCCTACCATTTCAGGGGCAAGACCGAATGACGGCTGGGAACATAACAATACAAGATGGAATTCACTTTTTCCCCTATTGGGGTAAGTAGATGTGTGTTCCCTTAAGGGTTGATTCCGGGGCTTGAACAAAGGTGCGCCGTCATCTCCTGGCCCGAGAGGTACTCCTGTTTAGTGGTTGGACCCTAAACAACTTGTTCATTAGAGAGATCAGTGGTACTTAAGGAACCAGAGGTAACCCAGGGGTAAAACGGTAATTTGACCCAACTGGTGTTACGAACACACGTGAAGGATTGACTTACTGCATTGGTCGATATCCGTGGACACAAAAATATTCTACAGTGAGAAGAGTGCAGCTGTAGGTCTTTAGTGGAGTGACCCACAGTTAACGAATGTTGATTGACTCGGTTAATGAGTTTAGCTGATCAATCTCGTATCGTTGGAGCTTCTGATCTGTAGGTCCATTAGGTCCACCTGCTAGCTCATAACGGGTTCTGAGATAATATAGTCTTGATATTAAAGGGAATTTAAGTTAATTGTATTTTCATACAATTAATATAATGTATGGAGATACATTATAGTATAAGTTTAATTATTGAATTAAACTTTATAGTAAAATTAATTTTGGATGTGATTCAAAATTAATTAATGAGAGAATTATGAATTTAATTAAATATGTGATATTTGATTAATTCATGAATTAATTAATTGGGGAATTAATGAATTTAAATTTAATTTGGTTAAATGTGATTTAATCAAATTAATACTATAGTTTATATTAATGTACATTTTGCTGCACATTAAAACTAGGTTAAATGAGAGAGATAAAATTGAATATGATTCAATTATAAAATTAATTAAATATTTAATATTTAATTAATGTGGATTCAATTAATGAGATTAATTGACTGGCCAATTTAATTCAATTGAATATGATTCATTTCTAGGCAATTAATTGGGACATTTCCAAGTAATTTTGATATGATTGATCCAATCAATCTTTATCACCTAATGTCATGAATTATATATGATTCCTAATACATATATATGGTATTTAAAACACTTTCAAATACCTTATCTCTCAATTCCTAATTTAATTCATAATTAAATCATTGTGTCGAACACGTCTTACGATAAAAACCCTATTTCCCGTTTTTGAACGATTCAAAAATTCCTATCAATATGTTCTAGGCTTTAATCCGATATGAGCTAGTAGAGGGACCTAATGGACCTATAGATCATGGGCTCCAACGATTCAAGGCTAACCGACTAATCTCATTATCTAAGCTAGCCAACATTCGTTAACTATCGGGACACTCCACTATAGCCCGATAGTTGCACTCCCCTCACTATAGATATATTTCCGTCCACTTGATTTAACCATGTTCAGTAAGTCGTTCCTTCACAGGTTGTTCGTAGCTGTAGCTAGGTCAAATAACCGTTACACCCCTATAGTACTTCTTGTTCCTTAAGTTCCACTAATCCTCTAATGAACAATCGGTTTGCGGTCCAACCATCAAACCTAAGTTCCTCTCGATCCAACGAGAGGGTGGGGCCCCTTGTTCAAGTCCTGGAGTTAGTACTTAAGAGAACAACCTCTCTGCTATCCCTAAAATGGGTAGGAGTGAATTCCATCTTGCGAAACTATGTCCCCAGCTATCTATTCGATCTTATCCCCAAAATGGTAGGCTTGTCGAGTCGGCGATGCTGGCCACTCTCACCCATGCAGATCAAAGGATAATCTCTCATAAACAGGAGTTCATAGATAGCTCAGGATTAAGAACGAGTTACCTAGGTCATCTGTGAGAAATAGTCAGTTTCTTCAGTAAACGGCGTTATAAAGAGAAAGTGACTTATTTCGTGGTCCAGTCTTATGCAAACTCATTGCATAGGACGCCCCCACTCGCATGTCACCACATGAACGATTTAGGATCTCATCGTTTGTACTTAATACAAAGTGGGCCGCGTCCATAGTGTCACCAGGATAAGGCACCCAACCGTATCCTTATACTATAGACTATTTTGACTATAAACTTGAACTTGATCCTATGATATGTCCCTACATATAGTTCGAGTATTCATTTTATAGTCAAGGATCTTAGTTTATTGGATTTAGGTTAATCATTCGCAATTTACATATTCAATAACATCTTTTACTGAATAACCTCAATAACGTCTTTATTGGAAATAGAATATGTTTAATGATTTACAAACTACGAGTTTATAGGACATTAAACCCAACAGATTCAAATTGAATTAAATATCTTATGTTATAATTGATTTAATTAATATTAATTTAATTAAATTAATTATAATTAATTAATTAATTAAATATTTATTATTTAATTAATAGATAAGATCGTTTGGATTTGATCCAACGATCTAGATTGAGTAGGATTTTAACTCTCTCCCCACCTATCGTTAAGTGGAGAGGGGTTACCCAAGTCATCGGTTCACTCTCATTCACGCAAGATACAGAGAAGGCAGAACTCTCTCTACTCTCTTTTTTCTCTCAAAAATACAGCAACTTGCTTTGCTGAAAAATTCCCTTTCAAGGCCACGACGATCCCACAATCGCAATCTCAAGTAATCCAAGAGATATAGCGGGTGATCCGTAATGGTGGTGTCGATTGATAGAGATCTTGGAGCATAGTGTTGATTTCTACTTCAAATCATGTAAGGTTTTGGTTTCTAAAATAGTTTTAGATCTAAATTTCCAGCATGCTTAATCTGTTTTTTAGAAATTTGTTTCTTATTTGATATTGTCAATGTATTGGTTTTTCGTAAACGAAATTGTGAAACGAATTGGTATTGATTGTTTCCGCTGCCAAAGAGATTTTAACCCTTCACCTATTACATATCCTAACGAGCATAATGACAAGATCCTTGTTCTAAAAAAAAGCTTATAATCCGAAACTTGTCCTCACCATTATTGAAGAGGGAGATCTGTGAAATTTTCTTTCAAGCATCAAGCCTAATAAGGTTTGTGACGAATTCAGTGAAAGGATCGAGTCATGACTGACTACCACTACGCTACACTTGAAAATACTGTAGGAATTTTCCTCTCCCAAACGCTATCGTGCAAAGACAGTGGAGATGAAATTTGAATTCTGTAAAGGTTGGAATGTTTGATCGTAAAGAGACGAGTGAGAATGTAGAAAAAGTTGAAAAATTGTGGGGACCGAGAAAATATAGGATAAAATTATAGTTTTTTTTTAACATATATTGAGGAAAATCCAAGATTTTTCGATTGAGAGAGAGAATCAAACGAAAATATAGGAAAATCTTTTTTTACTGTTGGAGAGGGAGAAGAAAATGGATTCCATGGAATTCGGTTGGAGACCAAATTGGCTTGCATCCAATGAAATTTGGAAAATGAATCCCGGTGTATAATGGCAATTAAAAACGGTGTCTGTGTATACAAGTATATACCAGGGGTAAAATGGGAAAAAAAAAAGATCGATTGGTTGTTCCTTGATTCACGGTAGTCATCTCTCCAAATACGAAACTATTTTAGCCATTAAACAAAGTGGCTTTTTTTTCTAGCCATCTTTCACAATTCCCCTTTTCATAATATGGCATTTTAGAAAGAATCAAATATGAGCAATTATGATATTATTTTTAAAATTCAAATCTCATACACTTTTTCCATATTGGTTATTTTTAACATGTGTGCAAATAAGGTACATTGGTAATTGAGTTTCAAATTTTGAGCTTCTTTATGCAACTGCGAGACATAAATGTAAAATTTGATAGTCTTTGGACAAGAGTGAAATATAGGTCCCTAATAAGACCAATTCATTTATGTAGGACCCGTTTGATAACCATTTGGTTTTTTGTTTTTTGTTTTTGAAAATTATGTTTGTTTTCTCCTAAATCTCCTACCATGGCTTTCATCCTAGTTAAGGTTGCATTTGAATTCCTAGCCAAATTTTAAAAACAAAAACAAGTTTTTGAAAACTACTTTTTTTTGTTTCCAAAATTGGACTTGGTTTTTGGAAACAAGGTAGAAGATTGCTACTAAAACTAAGAAACTTATAGGTGAAAGTATGTGTGTATAAGCTTAATTTTCAAAAACCAAATGGTTATCAAACGGGACCTAGTTATCCCAAAATTCAATCCTCAAGATTCTGAGCATAGTTTAAAATTTTGTTGAGGGGAGAAAGACATGGACATAATATCGCCAAAATCAAGATATTGAAGAACATCTGTGACTGATATTATGCCAATATCTCTATGGTATTGTCCATATTGTCATGTAAATACCAAATACAAGAAGTTTGCCCATATGGTAGGCAATAATACTAAATTGAGACAAAAGGAGGAGAATAGTCATGCTACCATACTCGATATAAAGTGTCTTAGGTTATCCATGGTCGAGTAAAGATATTTTTTTTTTAATAACTTAGGCCTCAATTGATAACAATTTGGTTTCTTGTTTTTTCCCAATTTCTTTAGAATGATTTTCATCTCTCTTAAAGAAAAGATTTGAATTCTTAGTCAATTATTTTAGTTTTCAAAACTTGGGTTGGTCTTTGAAACCATGAAAGGAAGATAGATAATAAAACAGATAAATTTATAAGTGGAAGTAGTGTTTATAAACATAACTTTCAAAAACCAAAAACCAAATGGTTATCAAAATTGACAGGTAGTCCATGCCAAGCAAATGTATCATGTGCCAAGTTCATGACATCTGAAGTACTCGTTCAATTGAAAGTGTCCAAACCAGGACAGGCTTGCCTATATGGTTTAATCTTAGAACACCCCCACCAGCCAACCTTCAAGTAGAAGAATTCATTTCAACAACTTTTTCTCCTTATAGACGGAAAGGACATAAAATCAATTATAAGAAATTTCCTAGCCAGATACAGAATCATAAAAAGTCATCCCCATATCACATAAAATAAAATTTCAGCGATTAATCTAGTTAAAATATTTAGCTCTCCCATGTTCAGACATAAATTGATTGGTTCATGTGAGTAAATGACCCATGAAGTTTAAACTAATATCCTTGAAAATGAACACATAGACCTGTAATGGAAAAAAGGACCCTGCATTTGTAGATTTAAATAACTCAATGTTTCCAAGCAAATACTCTTCAGCAATTATTCATAAGAATAAAATTCTCCTATCAAATTATCTACAAAAAGGATAGAAGAAAAACTAGTTTCTTTTTCAGTCAACTGAGTATATCATAACCGCAATACAATGCTGAAAAAATATCTAATTGAGAACACTTCTATCTAGTCTCATAGCTATATTTATTATGTTCAGACAAGAAAAATATTAGCATGACCTGTGAATTGCTTTCATAAAGATCTAGCAAGAAGTAGTAAGCACCTGAAAATGATCTTTGTATAGTGTCCACATTGGGATCTCCTACGCCATGAGGAAAACCAAATTTGCTGCAAACATTCGTATAGATCACTCGATTGTGGATTTGGACTCCTCATTGGTCAGACTCAAGAGTAGTTGAAATATCATGACATTTTTAAGCAATCGTTGTTGCTTTAGTAGCCACGAAAGATGAATCCCAAGCAACTCAATCTATTTCAGATATTCCAAAACACTCTGCTTGACATCTTCAAGGAAGGAAACGAAACCCATGACGCTAGTGAGGCCGCTTCCATCAACATCTTGTTCCTCTATTAGATAGTTTTCAAAAGCTGTAGCATCATCCTGACCTCCCCGGATAAATATGAGTCTTGGAGTGATGCATCTGTCTTGTTTTAGTTCATTAATTGTAGTCCTTAACGAACCTGAAAAATCAGCATGGCAGAGTTTAAAAAGAGAAACTTCAACCAAACTTTACAGAATTATCCCTTTCATATGAAAGCAATGAATTATCTTACAATCTTGAGGTGGAGGAAATGGGAGTGTAGGGTCTGCAGTGGAAGAATAAAACACAATTAGAGTTGTGAATGCATCGAGGAAAAATATCGGACTGCCACTAGTAATCAGTGCTGCACGACTCAATGAGTGACGTGGATATGCTTGAATGTCTGGAGTAGAATATGATGTCAACACTGGATACACAGCACAGTGTAGGGAACTTGGTTCAAGTGCACTGCACCAGTAAAAGACAGATAAGTTACACGGCAATGCCACATTTATGAGTAACAGAGGGAGAGAACAAATATCTAGAAGAAATTCTTATAGCTTGTTAGTTGTTACTAGCACCGACAATTTCAAGGTGCATAAATCACATGACACTCAACCAAAGAAATAGTAGAACTGGATCAAGAGTGGGTTAAGGTCAATTTATATAGCTAAGACATAAGCAGTACTGAATTACGCTTGTTCCCAAAAAAAAAAAGAAAAGCAGTACTGAATTAGGAAAATTGACAGTGAATAACGAAATTGCGAGCATGATAATGAAAGATGGCATTCTTCTAAATTACAATGTTCACAAAATTACCTGAAAAGGCATTGCAGGTAGATCCGGTAGTCAGGGTGGATGCCTTCCTCATGAAAACGAAGGAGAGGGTTCCTAAGTAAAGCAAAGACCAAGCGGGGAAGAGATTGAAGTTGCGGACACTGAGAGAATGCAACATCAACAAGAGAAGTTCCTGAAGCTCCATTTTTGTAATGAACGAGTTTATAAGCATCATTGTATTGTGCAGTAAGAATTACAAGCCAATCATGAAGTAGAGCCCTGCCCTCTCGAACACCTTGCTCCAAAGAAGCTAATATAACCTTGAGAAATAGAAGTATGATTAAGACAATATAAACATCAAAGGCAATTGCATACATAGTAATCTAACCCAGAATAATAACAAATCTTGTCCAAGTTAAACGGATTTGCAAATCTGGCACAATTTTAAGTCCAAACCAAAAAAAAAAGTTTGAAATCGACAAGATCCATCAACATATCTTCACCCCACACATATATCATTGGTCTACGTTATTAGTCTATCAGTGATAGACATATATCACCCATCTATAAGTAAAAACGTCTATAACTATAGACAAATGGTATATCAAATATTTACAAGGAATAAAAAGGAAATTATGTAAAAATGTTTGAATAGGCGTGAAAAAAATTGAAAAAGGTTGTCATTTTTCTGTGACAAATTTATAAACATGGCAACCAATTTTTCCCCTACCATCCAGCTTTTATAGCTAGTAGCACATACACATACACATGAGAGAATGAGTATTATCTGAATCTGCAATTGTAAAATCAGTGGATGTGAAAGTAATTTGACATGGATTAGCAATAGCCAACTCCATATACCATCCTTATTTAGTTTTGCATGAAAATTTTGCGAGCATTCTTACAAATATTTGGATAGTTGTTTTGCAGATATGTAGGAATTTATTATAACTACATTTGATTCCAAAAATACCTTTTTTTTTAATAACTGTGAAATATATTGATAGAAGAGAGATCATACAAAAAAGGGAGATGAGATATCCCTAGAGGCTAAAGGTTACTATTTCCCGGCCCGATCTTATGAAAATCATTGAAGGTTTCGAGGTGGGTCAGAATAGGGTTTCCTTATCCCATCTTCAATTTGCAGACGACACAATCTTCTTTTGTTCTGGAAAAGAGGAATCCTTTTTATTATTGAACCACATTTTAGCCTTTTTTGAATCCATGTCAGGCTTGAAAATCAACCGGAGTAAATGCCAAATCTTGGGTCTGAATTGCGAAGATAGAAAGGTGAGGAGATGGGGCGACGTTAGTTGGTTGTGATATGAGTTTGTTTCCCTCTTCTTACTTAGGTTTGCCACTGGGACACAACCCAAGATTGGTTTCGTTCTGGGACCCTGTAGTGGATAAGGTAAGGAAAAGACTGGCAAGCTGGAAGAAGAGCTTCTTCTCCAAAGGAGGTAGACTGACCCTCATTCGTTCTGTTTTAAGTGGGATCCCTATCTATTTCTTTTCCCTTTCCAGAGCCCCTTGCTCGGTGTGTAAAATTCTCGAGAAGTTAATGAGGGACTTTTTGAGGGCAGGAGTATGCATCTGATGCGTTGGGATCTTGTGGGGCAATCCTTAAGGCAGGGTTAGAGGTAGGTAATTTGAGGATTCGTAACAAGGCTTTATTGGCAAAATGACTTTGGAGGTTCTACTCCGAATCCAGCACCCTTTGGCATAGGATTATTGTTAGCAAACACGGACCCCATCCTTCTGAATGGGTGACGGGGGGATTAAAGGCACTTCCAGAAACCCTTGGAAAGAAATTTCGCGTGAGCTCCCTTCTCTGACCTCTTTTATTCATTACTCGGTGGGGAATGGGGAGGATACTTATTTTTGGGAAGACAGGTGGGTGGGGGATAGACCCTTTTGCGTTACCTTTCCTCGGCTCTATCATCTTTCATCTATGAAAAATCATTTTGTGGCTGAGGTTCTAAATCCTTCAGGGAGCTCGTTATCTTATTGTTTTGGCTTTGCGCGCCCGTTGTCAGATCGTGAAACAACGGACCTCGTGACTCTCCTTTCTTTGATTGGGGAAATCACCTTTGGTGACACTAGGAAAGACATTCGATTCTGGAATCCCAACCCCTCCCTTGGCTTCTCTTGTCGATCCTTTTTTCATTGTTTGTTGGACCCCGCTTCTTCTGAGTCCTCCATTTTTTCCTTATTATGGAAGGTGAAAGTTCCAAAGAAGGTGCAGTTTTTTATTTGGCAGGTGATCCATGGAAGAGTTAATACTCTTGATCGGTTGTCGAGAAAGATTCCCTCTTTGATTGGGCCTTTTTGTTGCATTCTTTGTCGGATGGCGGAGGAAGACCTCGACCATATTTTGTGGAGTTGCGCTTTTGCTAGGGCGGTGTGGGATGAGTTCTTTGCCTCGTTTGGGTTGCAGTTTACCAGACACAGAGACGATCGAGGAGTTCCTCCCCCATCCTCCATTTAGGGAGCAGGGAAAGTTTTTGTGGCAAGCTGGGATTTGTGCCATTATTTGGGGGCTTTGGGGTGAGAGAAACGATAGAACTTTTAGAGGGTTGGAGAGGAATTCTCATGAGGTTTGGTCCCTTGTTAAATTTAATGTTTCTCTTTGGGCGTCGATGACGCGCTTATTTTGTAATTATTCCCTAGGTCTCATCATTTTGGATTGGAGCCCCTTTATCTATAATGGGTTCTCTTTCTTTCTTGGGCTAGTTTTTTTTGTATGCCCTTGTATTCTTTCATTTTTTCTCAATGAAAGCATGGTTCTTTATCAAAAAAAAAATATATCTACAAGATCATAATTACAAAAAGAGTTTAGAAAGAGAACACCAGATGGAGGCAAATAGTCTAATTGAGTTCCACAAATCTTCTAGTCAAGATCTTTCCTCTTTGAATACCCTTTGGTTCCTCTTGTGCAATGATTTTCACAAAGAAGCCATAATTTTATTGAACCAAAGAATTTTAGCTAATACTCCACTCTAAATTTAATTGATTTCATATATGGAACCTTTTAGGATAACTTTATATGTTAAACTGCGATATATTAATTGGATCATTCCATTACCCTCCATTAAAAGTTCCATCTAATGAGAGAGAAAAGTCTCTCTTTCCCCTTTCTACCACACTTGTCTACTCTACCACACTCTTCTCTCTAACAAGGGTTCTCAAAGATTATATGTACAGTTCCAAACAAGAGGTCTTCCTCCAAGAGGATAAATAAATTGTATTCTTTTGCTGTAGTGATATGTTTAACCTTTGAAGTCACGTGTGAAAGATTCATACTGTTTGCTTGTTAACCATGATTGTACAGAAATTCAGCATGCTCCCATGTGAATATCGCTTTTATAGATTTAATTGTAGCAGATTGTTGGTACAGAAATTAATCATTCCCCAATTAATCAAGGTGAATACGAATACCCATACACTCAAGGTCAAGGTTACGGTAAAATAAACGAAATAAAATAATCCAGATGATTGAGGGTAGATTTGAAAGGATTTACCTTGTGAACGAGCAATGAGAGAACCACCTCAGGCTCAACACTGTCATAAAGCTCATTAAAATTTTGAGCAGTACCAAACTGTATTGTTCGTATCCTCAGTCTTCGTTTAAGGGAATGTTCGTTTCTGCATAAATAAGCCATCATGTGTCAAGGTAGTGATGATAATCTGTTCTACAAGTTACTGACAAGAGAAGAGTAATTTAGTAAGTACGCCCAATTATGAAATGCTGATTACAGACAACCAGAATCCAGAGGGAAGATATTTTTTCATAGGAAGTTTCTCACTTTCTCTTCATTCAAGCAACTAATCTTGAAGATTATCATGATCTTATATCAAATTGAAACATTATGGATTGACAAAAAGCATGTTCCATGATAATTTTCATGTTTCTACAACATTATGGAGGAAGTTAGTTGAAAAAAGAAACCAAGAAAGACAAGGATTTTATGCTTCATAAACCAAGATGAGTTGATGAATTGAAATAAGATCAAGAAAAGTATCATAGGGCTCCTAGGCAATTCTTTCTGGACGCGCAATACATGTCATCACAGTAATTAAAATCCCCCAATCACATCATAAACAAGAGAAACAAAGAACAAAATCAGTGAATGCTTCTCGTATGAGAATGCAAGCTGTAATATCATGATCTACTTGTAAATTTTTAAAATATTAAAAAGAGCCAATCCAAGAAAATGTTGACTCGTCATAGAGGACTGAACAGTCCAATTTGATACTAATACATTGATAAATATATTATTGAAATTCAACACTTGAATGAGACCTCAAGTACACAAGAGAATCAACCAATTAAACAGAACACATGTTAGAAGATATCTAGATTTTAGAACATTCAAAAGAAGGAAAACTTAAATTGACAGTCTTCTGTATCTTTGGATGTACCTACTAGATGAAACAGAACTAGAAAGCTCCTCAGGAGGCACAACAACAGTATACTGGAAAGCAATCTGCACAATAGGAAACCCAGGAGCATGCCTGCAAAAAATTATAGTATAATGATAAGAATTAAGACGTAATAAGCTGATAAACACCATGAAAATATTTAACAGGAAGGATCCAAATGTTGTGCAGGAACAGGAAGCTGGCAAAAGTCAATCAGGTCAAATAGACTTTCCTTAAGGATGATGCAAAGTACAAATAAGGATGTCTGCCGAAGGGGGGCCAAAAAGCCAAAAAATGAAAAAATAAAAACAAAAACAAAATATTAAAGCTGTACTCGGTGGCCATAGAGGACAAAGTGAAAAAAATATACTTGGGTTACAAACGAACCACTCCCCTTCCCCTCTTCCCCTATTGTTAACAATCAAGAGTAAAGGGTATAAGGAAAAATAAGGAAGTATATAGAAATAAACTGAACACAACTTTAAACCTCATGAACATGAACACCTCCTAAGCTATGGACCCCCATGTCAAGAGGGATATAATGTTGGGTTGAGGTTGGCTACAAGTACAATTTTCTAAGTTGAGAGTATAGGAAATATTAGTAGGATATTAGGAAGGGCACAATGGTAATTAGGTAGGGGTGGCTTGATTAAATAGGAGAGTTAGAAGCTTAGAAGGGGGAAGGATTTTATGGTATTGTCCAACGTGGGAGTTGGGACTTTGGGAGAGAGATAGCCCTCCCAAAAGGCTATTGATATCTTAGGGTCCGTTTGGAATACATTTTACTTTAAATGTTTTTCAAGAATGCATTTTTTAAAAAACATTTTGTATAAAAATTGTTTAGAATTTAAACACTCATATGTTTGGTTGCATTTCCTCACAAATGTTTTTACACACAAGTTATTGTTTACTTAAGAAGTCTTTTTTAAAAAGTTGGTTTAAAGTGTTTCTCTCAAAATGGTTTATTTATCAATCTCATTTTCTAATAAGTCATTTTTAGTGGTTGCCAAACACTAGAAACTTTTTCAAAATGATTTATTTTCAAAATTAAACACTTGAAAAGTTAAACCAAACACACTCTTAGTGTGTTCTTGTTAGGAGAATCCCAGCAAAATACTCTCAGGATAATCCCAGCACAGTTAAGATAGAAAAGACCACAGGTCAATGAAACAAGAGGATACTTATGTTCAAAGTAGACGACAAAGTAATTGCATTAGGACCCACGTACAGCACTGCATGCTAGAAACACTACCACTTCTGTCCAACATGTTGCACCGGTGCAACGAGAAAAGAGGTGTGAGGAAACCTCCAAAGCTTTTTTGCACATACGAACCAATTATGTCAAAGAGCCATTGTAGGAACCTTCTGAATTTTAATAGCTGTTATTGTGCCCATCTAGCACCACATTTGGAAACTTTATTCAACCATCATTTTGATCTGAGCCTCTTAATTAACAATAACTTTCTATCCCATAAGGATTTGTTCTCTTGAGAACATTTCCAGCCCTATTGGAGACGAGCAATATTCCTATTTTAACAATTCCCTACCCTTAACCTTTTTTCACTTTCTACCCGACCCCTCAGTGAAGGAAAAAAGGATTGTAATTGGTTTGATTGATATTCCAAACCAATCCTATAAAACAATCAGACCAAACCAGTTCAAGTTCACTGCTCTTTTTCTGCCCTTTTCCATTATAGTCTGTCCATAAATATAAATGTGTATGCATCTCATGTATAACTAGATAGACGACAGTTAGCAACCACCACAATCTGTGATAAGTATTTCCTAGTATTTCATATGAAGAAGATTAGGAAAAAACATCATATGATGCTATAAATTTAGTTATGCTTCTAATGTCAATATGGTAAAATAATTCCACAAATACTAATAGTTGTTTCATACCTTGAAAATCCGACATTATTTGCAAACTCAAAGTCATATGCATATGTTGCATAAGAATCACAACAGATTATGTGTTGAACATTCTCATATTGTGGATCGGGGAAAAAATGACCATACTGCAAAATGGTTAAGAAAATTAGAATGATAGAAAACTTTAAAGGGTATGCAAATAAAAATTATATATAAATTAAACAACATTACAAACTCACGGAACGGCCAGGCTTGAATTCAGTAGACGTTCTTAATCGCAATACACAACCAAAGGCATAAGGCCGACTTAACATCCGATACCTGCAACAGAATTCTGTCATCAAACAATCTCCTGGTAACAGCAATTTCAGAATGCAGGTTAATATGGGTTCCAAATGTTAGTATCTGTATTAACATATTTGTATTCTATTAGATAATAAAAACAAGCTCTCATGCACCATGTGTTTTACCTGGGAAAATCATGAGTACATGACATTAGTTCACAAGTGCTGAAGTGCACGATATTAATCCTATGTAAATGCAATTTAAACTGATTTATAACTAAAACTGCATAGGCTACAAAGTGCTGGATGTTTTAATTTCTTTTCAAATAAAGATGAGAAGAATAATACAAACTGCAACATACTTACATATCCTGAGGAAGAGTTGAGTCATCGGTACTTGAATAGAGACATAGTGAGCCACCACTTTCAATGCTAAGAAATTTTAGGGATGCCAAATCTGTGTATTCATTTGTAACAGCAAATATGTCTACAC
The DNA here is from genome assembly GCA_017139565.1 of Luffa aegyptiaca. NCBI lineage: Eukaryota > Viridiplantae > Streptophyta > Magnoliopsida > Cucurbitales > Cucurbitaceae > Luffa > Luffa aegyptiaca. The sequence goes on along the minus strand of CM029400.1, from coordinate 20,627,218 downwards.
AAACTCCTGCTTGAACAGCAACTGCAGCCTGTAAGATGTAAATCAATACTTACAATCTTCAAAAGCATTGGAATAAATTAGAGCAACGATTAATAGCCATATTACCAGCTCTCTATAAAATGGGGTCTGCTCAGGAAGTAATGCACGGTCAGCATCCTCTCCTTTACTAGCATATTGTTCCCCATATCGCCTTGTGTCAAGTTGCCCAGCTCCATAATCAGGAGGGCCAGATAAGAAAGCAAAAACTCTAGCTGAAGCAAAGAAGACAATACCATACATCATAACTTATATCCTCTTATTGAAAGAAAAAAGTCCATTGCACCATACCAATTCATTGAGAACATAGAAACAATTAGACGAGCTTTCCCCTATAATACTTGCCTAATGCAAATATGTTCCCATATTCTGATCCAAGATAATTAAGGAGTGCTTCCATAGCCACACCAAAACCTCTCCCACCCATCAATATACCATCTATTCCTTGACCTGCTGCTGTAGTTCTCTCCCATGACGTTGTTGGTCGAAGTGATTCAAGAGCAGCCTCAATACGATCCTTACAGGTTTCCACCTACAACCAGATTATTAAATAAGGGCTCATCCAGTTGTGATGCATGGCAAAGTGATGATACTAGGATTCTGCTAGATAATTGACTAAACAACCAATTGTACGGAGAATAAGGGTAAAACGAACTAACATCTTTGACTTACCGGTGCCAAAAACTGCAACAAAGGCATTACATCTTCAAGCTCAATTGGCAGGGTGCCCTCTGTATCAGGGGGAATGAAGACATTCTTCACAATGGGTATAGGACCCTGAACATCATATAGACCTAGTTTGTGGCTGAAGGTAGCAAGTCCAAAAAGTGAACCAGGCCCAAGAGCTACAAGGAACATGGAAACAGCACAGAGATAAAAGGACTTAATAAGAATTGCAAATTTAAAAGAAAATAAAGTTTTAATCTATCACTTAACAACCTTCCAAAGCTGCCAGTAATGCACTTTTGGTGAGCTCCAAAAATTCTTCTGAAGCTGCAGTTGAAAACCAAATAGAATAATATAAGACGAAGAGGAAAAGTATGTCATCTTAAGGGGGACAAAAGAGAGAAAAAGGATGAAGTTTATTAATTAATTAATATGTATTTCCAAAATGCATGTACTTCTCAATCGTTTTCCATCTTTTCCATCCTATTTAACCAGATTCACTATGTGAGAATAAAAACTTCTACTCTTCACTTCAAAGTAGAGAGTACTAAAAATGAAATAAACAGACAAAAAATAACTACTCTGGGAAAAAATTACAATAGAGCCAGATACTGTAGCAAAATATAGTTGTATCTCCACCAAACAAAAACTGGATGGTTAACAAATAAGCACATAGTTTTTCAGTTTTTCTTGTAACAGTCAACAATTAACTAATGCTAGCATCCATAGATAATGAATAAATAATGATTCATTCTTGAAATATATGTGCCTAGCATCATAAATTTTGTTATAACTTGATCATGACCATAAATCACGTGGCTTGAGAATATATGTTCATAATCAGTTGTTATTCACTCCAAACCATTTTAGGCATTTGTGCCAGTTTGGAACCAAATGCTATCATTTGCAACAACATTACAAAATGCAATGGTAAACAAAAAGAATTGTAAGATCTACCAAATAAACTTTTCAAGTAGAGAATAGAGTACCACTAACTAAAGGATCACTGGGTTACTACATTAAAGTTAGGGACTTACACAATTAGAAAAGTACGTACAAGACTTAATGGATGTAGTGAAAAAACACAACAGATAACATTATAAAACCAACTAGCCTGTCACAGAAAATGTTAGATCTAGCAGTTCAGAAGGAAAGTTCTAAAACATGGGTACTTCATTGAGACTGACTCATTTCAAAGACGTGCATAAAATTCTAAGATATTGAAAGAAATCCAAGAAAAGGTATATCTAAGAAACACGGGTATGGACAGAATACACAGAAACGACAAGACATAAACATGGTGACACACCATTTTTTAAAAATCTAGGACACAGACGCTAGCAAAGACATGTTCATTAAAATATATATTTTTTAAAATTTTAAAAATATATATCGTTTTTATACAAAAACATTCAAAGTCAATAAGTTTAAGCATTTATATGCTTACAAAGATGAGTTTGACGTAACTTCACTCTCATAGTTTTTCTTTTGGTCGTATATTATTGTTTGTGTCTATTTATTAAGTTTAACAAGTGTTTGAATAGATGTCTAACACATTGGTATCATATTCACTTTGTATAACTAGTGTTGGACACATGTCTATTGTTCTAACAAGGGTCTGATTCACGGTTGCCTCGAAGGGAAGATTCATGCTTCTCGATGCCTTAGGCAAGGAAACCCGCTATCTCCTTTCCACTTTCTTCTCGTGGTAGATGTGCTGAGTAGAATGGTCTCTAAAGGGGTGGAGGGAGGTATCATGGAAGGCTTTAAGGTGGGGAAGGAGTGTGTTTCTTTATCTCATCTTTAGTTTGTTGATGACACTAGCTCAGGGAAGGAAGGTTCCTTTCTTATCTTAAATCACATGCTCACCTTCTTTGAGATGATGTCGAGGCTTAAGATTAATAGGAACAAAAGCCAGGTTTTGGGGCTGAATTGTGATCATTCTAAGGTGGACAAGTTGGCCTCTTTGGTGGGTTGTGATGTAGGAGACTTCCAGATGTCCTACTTAGGCCTTCCCCTAGGCAATAACCCGAGGAGTCTCTCTTTCTAGTATTCAGTGGTGGATAATGTTAGGAAAAGGTTGGCTGCCTGGAAGAGAAACTTCTTTTCCAAAGGGGGTCGCCTAACCTTGATCCATTCGGTGTTGAGTGGGATTTCAACGTATTTTTTCTCCTTATTTAGGGAGCCAACTAAGATGTGTAAAAATCTGGAGAAGCTGATGAGGAGTTTCTTATGGAAGGGGACGGAGGAGGGTAAGGGTGACCATCTCGTCAGTTGGGAGGTGATTGGGAAATCCGTCCATCTTGGGGGACTAGAGATTGGGAATCTTAGGATTCGCAATGAAGCTTTCTTACCTAAATGGTTGTGGCGTTTTTCCCTTGAGTCCTCATCCTTATGGTATAAGATAATTGTGAGTAAATACAGCGGTCATCCCTTCGAGTGGTTGTTGGGTGGGGTTAGAGGCACTTCTAGAAATCTTGGGAAAGGTATTTTCATGGAGCTCCCCTCTTTTTCTAGCCTTGTTCGTTGTGTGGTGGGGGATGGGGAAGACACATACTTTTGGGAGGATAAGTGGGTGAGGGATAGACCCCTCTACTTGAAGTTCCCCCACCTATACCATCTTTCCATCTTTCGTCCATGAGAAATCGTTCGGTTGCTGATGACTTATTTCATTCAGGGAGCTCCCATTTGCCTTTGTTTAGGTTCTGTCGCGCTATGTCCAATAAGGAAGTGATGGAAGTCACGACTCTTCTTTCTTTGATTGAGGAGTTTGAGTTTAGGTTGGAGAGAAGAGATAATCGTTGTTGGAGCCCTAAGCCTTTTGAAGGGTTCTCGTGTAAATCTTTCTTCTACTCGTTGTTGGATCCCTCTCCCCACAATGATACTATATTCTCCATTTTGTGGAAGGTGAAAGTTCTGAAAAAGATAAGATTTTTTATTCGGCAAGTTCTCCATGGGAGAGTTAATACCTTCACCCAGCTCTTGAGAAGGAAGAACCCTTTTATTGGCCGGTTTTGTTGCATTATTTGTCGGAAGGTAGAGGAAGACTTGGATCATTCATTTTGGAGATGTGACTTTGCTTGTTATGTTTGGACCTGTTTCTTTGATTTGTTTGGCTTGGAGATGACGAGTTTTTTAGAGCTCAAAGAGATGATCGAGGAGCTCCTCCTCCATCCGATGTTTCATGATAGAGAAAAATTTTTATGGCAAGCTGGGATGAGTGGGTTATTATGGAATTTGTGGGGGAAAGGAATAATAGAGTGTTTAAGAGGTTTGATAGAAGCCCAAGTGATATTTGGTCCCTTACCATGTTCCATGTATCCCTTTGGGCATCGATGAAATTATTTTGTAATTATCCGTTAGGTTTGATCTTTGCTTGATTGGGGTCCCTTCCTTTAGGGGAGCCTCTTTTGTTGGGCTTGTTTTTTGTATGCCCCTATAATTCTTTCATTTTTTCACAATCAAAGTTGGTTTTTCATAAATAATAATAATAATTTAAAAAAAAAAAGTTTTTGATTCATGTTCAATGTTCGAGTGTCCAACATGTGTCGGACACAAACACATTACCCAAACTAAAGTGTTTATGCTTCTTAGAGGTATATCGTTCAACAACCCCAACTATCTATCTTCAAGTTGAAATTTATATCGATGTAAATTAGGCGAGAAGCACTATGGACATAAGATCTTGCTACTCTAGCAAAAAGGAATTCGGTTAACATGGCAAAGCAAAAACTATGGTAATAACTATTCATTGAGTTTGTCTTGACATGATGTTTTCAAGATTCTATTATGTAGTCTAGCTCTTTCCAGTATGGTCCTCAATTCCAAAACAAAATCCCAACTGAATTTGGTCATTTGTGAAATTTTATGGAAAATGTGAGGAGAGAAAGACAAAATTTTCAAACATGGGCTAGATTTTAGCTTGAATTTTCAAATATAGTTTCAATTTGTTTCTTACTTTTTCTTCCTTTTAACAAACTGAGCATAGATCAATGGAGAAAACGCATATTTCCTTCCATAAGAATGAAGGTTCAATTCCCCATCACATGTTTGTTGAACTCAATTTGCTTCTTCCTTACAAGTACTCCGACGTCTTGCTTTGGTAGGGGTGACATTTTTAAATTGATACCAACTGAAGCACCTTTGTGTAAGCTCCATTGGATTTTTGGCAATTTTAGCTGTACTGTTCACTCGGAAAATCTAGTTTCCTGTCCCCCAAACAAGAAAAAAGAAAAAAGAAATCCTAAAGAGGACTTAAGGGATTCCATTATTTTGGCGCTTTCTAATTGGGGTTTTCTTTCTAAATTTTTTGTTATTTTCCAATTTCTATGATAATAGCAAATTGGAAGACCTCATTTCAAAATGGTTAGTTTCTTTTTGGCATTGGCCTCCTTTTTCATTACCTATCAGAGAGAGATGGATAAAACTCAGAGGTTTTGAAAAAACATAACCAGTGATTGGTAGAGTTATCCTCATAAGTGGATGAGAGATATTCTGACAAAATATTTAGTTAAGAGGCATCTGAGTGGGTTCAGAGTAATCTTACATGACAAATCAATGGCTGCAACATATACTGGACGCGCTTGCATTGATTCCCCTCCTGAGCCTTCGTCTTTACAATGGGAAAAATAGATAATGTCAAAAAAGTCCCAGAAAGAAAAGAGGCAAATAAAACTATACACAAGGCAACAGAAACAATGCATACCATATCAATCAATAGGACCATTGGTACCTAAGGGACAACGGAAAAAAAAAAGGCCAAAATTTCTGCTGAATGTCGTGTGCAGGAAAAGAATTACAAAACACATTCATCTATTGCCCCATGAAATCAACAAAAATGGCAACATTCACAGTTCCAATCCTCATTCCCTTCTCCATTCTCGCTAGCAACAAAAAGAAAACCTAATCATTACTCGACAGCTACAAAGTCTAACCCATTCTGTGAAGTGTGAACAATACGAATTTTATCTTCTACAATTCTTCAATTATTTCACACCAACCCAAACCTCCAACACGGACAAATCCCACAATTACAAGCTAAAACAAAAGGGGCGAATTCAAAGCGAAAATCAAGAACAAAACGGACTCACCGGGCAGCTCGAGATCTATGAAAGAGGACATCATCTCGGGGCAGGATTCAGGATTGGAGAATCGAGCAATCGCCTTGGAAGAGAGGCCATTGAGGGTGCCGCAGAGGGCACAGGTCCAGGCCCAATGCTCGAGGTCGCAGTAGGAATTGAAGTAGGCCCAGCAATGCTCGCAGCGGGGAAGAAGATGGGCGTCGGATCCGTAGGCAGGAGGGCGGCCATTCTCGTCCTTGGAAGCGAAGGGGGTGACGGAAACTCCCCATGGAAGGCCGGAATTCTCCTGAGCATCAGCGTCAATTGGGAAACGAGAGACTGTAGCTCTAACAGCCATAGCCTCCGAGTTTTTAGCTCTCTCCGTTGAAAACGAGAGCACAGTAAGACGAAATGCCGCCGGTCGTCGGAGAGTGTGTGTAAGAAAAAAAAAACATATACATACAAAATTAAAAAGGAAAAAAGAAAAAAGCTGACGTGGCGTTCCACATAATATGGACCAATTGTGACGCGCCTTGTCAAAGTCGTTTTGATGACATGGCATTTTGGGAACGTTTTTCTTAGAAATGTTATGTTTTACTTTTAGGAAGTTTTAAAATAGATTTTTCCGTCGAGATAGAGAGAGAGATCAAACGAGTTAAAATTTTGAGGGTTTCATTTGTTAATTTCAATTTTCAATTTGGGAAATTGCACTCGATAGCAAAAATTAAAAAAAAAATTAAAAAAAATTTAAAAAAAATTACAAATTTAGCTATGTTTTTTGAGATTTGCAATTATAGCAAAATTTTTAAAATCTTATTTTCTATTTTTTAATTATTCCAATCTTGGTATATTAGTAGTATATCTTATATACTTTATATTTACTATATACGAAATATAAAGTATATTAGTTAACTATATATCAAATTTGATATACTCAAATATGAATGCAATGATATACCTAATATACTAATTATATATTGAATATATACTGGATTCGATAAGCATAACATTTGATATACCTAACTATGAGTATTGATATATAAATGATATACTTGATATACACCATTGATATACTTGTTATATTACTTTTCTTTACTTATATTTGTTATATTTCGTTTTTTTATTGAATTGTGTTGTGTTATTTACATATTTAAAACGAAATAATGTTTGTCTTTTATAACATAAATGTTTCTCTCCTATACTTGTTATGAATTGATATATCTCATTTGTTATATTACTCAAATAATTAATAACATTGATATACTCGATTATGAGTAGTAAAATACATCAATGGTAGACTTGTTATTTTTTGAAAAAAATCATTGATATATATTCTTAATTGTTGTTGTATTATGAAGGTCGTGGAATGCAAAATTTGTTATAAGTATATCAATAAGATGCAATTTTAAAAATATCATTGGTGTAATAGTAGTATATCAATACTCACTAAAAATGTAATTTCAAGTATATCATTAGTGTATCAGTATAGTATATTATTAAAATGATATATTTGCCAACATGAGCACAATTCAACCAGCAGAAAACATACACATCCAACCAAGAGGTTGGAGGCTTAAATCTCTTACCATACATATTGTCCCAAAATAAAGTTAATATATACACCTAATCTACTATATATTTAGTATATCAGTTGATTGATATACCAAATATCTAGTATATCAGTCACACTAAATAACTGAATAATGTATTTGATATACGGTATATCAATAACGCCATTGATATACTTTTTAAACTTCCAACTTCCTGAGTGTCTTTTAGGGGTTTTTTTGACTTTTCAATTTTACTGTTTAGGTTGGGCCCACTTTTTTTTTTTTTTTATTTGCAACATTAAAAAACTAATGTCATGGTTACAAATTCCATTTTTATTTTTTCCATTCTTGCAACTACCGCTTTCAATTTTTAATTTTATCTTACCAAACTCTAGACTCATATAACTTCTTTGAAATTAAATTAGAAAATTGTTTACGAACTAGTACATGTGAGAATGAGATCAACAAATACACTGTATATATTTTAATGCAGAACTAATATTTAATAATTTAAACAATGCACCTGGGTTTTTTTATATCAATATTTGATTGGAAAACATATTTTTTTTTTCCAAAGGGGCATATTTACGGTAGAAGAATCAATGTCAATGAAATTAATGAACTTAAGATTCTTATTTTTTAAAAGAATGAGGGATTTCTCAGAATCTTCTTGCATACACACCCTGTTTGAAGCATTTACAACCTCATAACGAACATAGTCTTCATAAATTTTCTTGCATACATACTATATGTTAAAAGCGCTTACAGTCTCATAATGATCATAGTCTACTACTTGCTGATTTAATTGACCTCATTATTGTAGATGGAAAATAATAGACATGAAACTCCCTATTAAACTATTGTTATACATAGAGAGTTGATTAATTGTTTCATTATTCTCAAATTCAAGCTTACTATTTATGCAATCAATGATATGTTGAAAGGAAGAATCTGATTGTCATTATTCCACAACTCATTGTATACCATATAAAAAGGAGAACAATAGACATCTAATTTTGAAAAGAAAGAGGAATACTTTTGTGAATACAAGAATGAATAAGATTAAAAAAAATAAAAATGGAGGTAAGGAAACATACATATGATCAACAATGAAGGCCAAGAAATTGATCAAACTTCAAAACGGTTGGAAAAAACGATGAAGATGATGATTATTGGTTGATTAAAAAAATCAAAATCTACTTAATTGCTTGCTGTATCTACCAATAATAAATCTTGATTTGAATTTCAAATGATAAAAGAGATGGGATATATATGTTGTAACTACTTGCTTGATTCATGGAGAAATGTTTTTTTTTTTTTAATTAGATCAGCGGGTGGGACGTGGGAAACAACTCAAGGGTATAATTGGAAGAATAAAATGCACGGAAATATGTTAAAAATACCGTTTGGCCATTTTTCATTAAAAAATTCTGTTTGGCCATTTTTCAAATCTACACTGTATTTCGAGTCATTTCTAAGGATTTCCCTTTAAGGTATTTAAACTCTTCATTCTTGGTTTTCCGTTTATCTTTCAGATTGGTTTTTTTATTTACCTTTCATGAGAGTGGTTATTTGATTTCATTAAATCTCCTTTATGGTTCTTAAATTCCATTAAAACTCATTATTACACATTTCATCCACACACATTAAAACCTACGAATTATTTCCTTAATTGTTTCAATATTAATCATTGACTCTTTAAATTCCAAATGTTACAAAACAAATAAAGTATAAATAGACACGATTTGATTGTGAGATCCAAATCTTAAATATGTATTGCTACTTCTAAATTCCATATCTGAGCATTGGTGAATTTGTCCAATTTTTATTCAAGGTATGTTTTGAATCTTTTGATTATTTCTGTTTAAAGTCAAATTTAAGATTACTTTTTGTGATATTTAATTTAATATTTAGTTTAATTCCTTCTATGATACTTAGATGGCAGAGATGGATGTGGTTATTAGTGAGCTCAAGCCTTTTCAAAGAGGATCGACCACTAAAGTCAGTGTCATTAGAAAATTTTCCATCCAAAAATTCAAGACCAAAAAAGGAGATCCACTCAAGGTTCTGAAATTAATAGTAATCGATAAAGAGTTACAATTCAACTTTTCTTTCTCTAAATTAAATTCATTATCCTATTAATGTAAAATGTAATGTTTCATATTTATCAATGCAGGGAGAAAATATTCATATTACTTTGTTCAATAACCTAATTGAAAATATTCATATTAATTTGGATATTGTCAAAAAAAAATATAATAATTGAAAATTTTGGAGATATTTTTCAAAAGGGAAAAACATATGTGATCCATGATGGTGTCATCAAACTAATTGACGTCAGATACATCAGCATTCATCCAAAATTTGAGATATCATTATCCAAAAACAGTGACTTGAAAGAGGTTGAGGGAGAAAGTTTTTATCTGAAGAAGGAAAATTTTTGCAGCTTTGAATCATTGATGGTCGGTAACAGTGAAACGAATACTCTCCCCATAGGTATCTACAATTTTGGTTATGTGTTTTTAATTTTTTTAAAAAAAATTACTAAATTTAAATAATCTATTGTGTAAAATTTGTTTTCAAATGTCATAGGTGGAATGATACAGATAGATCCCATAATTTTAAGAAAACTTCATGATGGCAATTTTTCCAGAAAAAGGGAAGTTCTACTTATGGACAATAAGTATGTTTCTATTTCTTAGAACTCTTTCCATTTTATTTTATATTATTAACTTAATATTTTTTCACTCCTACTGTATACAGGTTTAATACAATAAAATTGGCATTATGAAACAATTTAGCCGAAAATGAAGGACAATATCTAGAGGGAAATGAGCAAGCGCAAAGTGTTATTGTAATCACCAATGTAAAGCCTACTAAATTTGAAGGTATTTTTTGTGTTCTAAAAACAATAAGTTATTATACTTAATAAATATATTAACTTAAAATTAAATTACAACATTACAGGTGAGATAACCATATCATCTACGGTCATTAGCGTTATTGCCATAAATCCTCCCCTGGAGAGAGCAGAATCATTGAAGTGTAGGCAAGTTTTACAAAAAAAAATTTCATTTTTAAAATTACATTTACTATTTTCTTCAATACATAGAATAAAAATTGTTTGTAGTTTAAATATGTTTTTATATTTAATTTATAATTTTGTGTATCAATGTTTTCTTAGGATGCAAACTCTTGTAAAAGACCAAAAGTTGAATGTCTTTTATATCCATTCAAAAAGATGATAGAAGCAAAAGAGGTCAACATGAATGACATTATCAAAGGAAAAGTAAGTGACCTATATTGTTCTTTCATTGGAAGAATAGTAAAGATACACAACAAAGATAATCCATGGTTTGAAAAATGCAACTCATGCAATGAAAGATTATTTCCGATAGACTACAAGCCAACAACATATTGTATAAAATGTAAGAATGAAAATTCTACATTTACAAGAAAATATGTGTTGAGAATGCTTGTATCTGATGGTGAAGAGTAAAGCTACAAAACTCTTTTTGATGTTGCTGATTACATAGTTGGATGCAATGCAACCGAATATTTCAATGATCTAAGGTATATGTTGAAATTTTACTTACATTTTTTTTAAAAAAAAAAAACTAATTTTACTATTTTTTGCAGGATAAGAAAAAAGAAAAAAGTAAACATTTTCAGAATTTGGTGGTAGCAGAAGATAAGAACTACTACTTAATCAGAATGGACAAAGTAGGAAAGAGCGATTGTGCACGTAAACAAATAGTTGTTCAAGAAATTTGCAGTGTCATTTCGATGGCTAGCAAAAGACACAAAAAAGGTGAATAAAAGAGAGCAATTGAAACAGAAGAGAACAAAAAACGAGCAAAAGTAACAGAAATGAATTAAATGTTTTTGTCTCAAGAAACTTACTTTACATGTTTTCAATTCTCATATTGTTCTAAGGTGTTTGACATTAATCTCATTGTTCAAAGATATAGTAAGATTTAATTCATGGTTGATTTAATGAAAATTAAGTAAGGTTCAAATGCATATTACTCTCAATTGTTTGTTAAACCTCTCTAATAATATTATGTTTCATTTATAAGAAAATTATATACATACAATTTGGAAAAATAAACAAAACATTGAACTATTAAAAATATTTTACATTTCTACATGAATTGAATGAAAAACATTGAACGAAATAATAGAAAAAAATGATGAATATCAATAAAAATTATTTGAGCATATGTACTAAGACATTCAAAATTGTATTTAAAAAGAGACTGATAAACAAAATGAAAATTGGAGAACTATTTGTTTTTTTAGTAATCATATATGAAAACCTATAAAAAAAAACAAAAATAAAATGAAGAATATAATATTTTTTTTTTCTTAGAAGAATGAAGAATATGATATGTACACATAAACAAAAAGAAATAATATGGAATATAGACAATTTTACAAAACAAAACAAATAATTAAGCTAATTGCACATGAAAACAAAACAAATTCAGAATTCAAGAATCAAATACCCCAAAGATTGAATGCAAATGAAACTCAAAATATAAAAATAAATATAAATAAATAAAAGTTTTACTTCATGTTCCATGAAGTTGTAATTCAAATTGTAACTTCCATTTTACCCTTAAAACATAAATCATTACAATGCATTAAATTTATAACTTCCATATTTATTTCCACTTACAATTACTAGGTTTTTATCACGCGTGTTGCACGTGTAATGATTTTAGTAAAATGATTTTAAAAAACTAATTAAGATTAATTCGGTACATTTTTATATAAGTTTTATTTTTTATACTTCCATGACGATATCTTTTTTTTTTTTTTTTTTTTTGTGGCAACATTCCATGATGATTTCTTGTTAGATAATACACAATTATATTATAGTTTCTTTGCGTATATTAGAAAATCATTATCGATATTTTATATACAACAAAACATTATTAAATAAATAAAAGATGGATATACATTATAGAAGTAAAATTTATTTTTAATGAAAGCAAAATAATATATAGTCTAACTAAAAGATTACACTTATATTTTAATAAATAAAATATTAAAAGTCAAACTAAAAAAATACCTAAAATACACGAACAATTGAAATATATGTAATTTTAGACTTTAAAAATAAAGTTTGAGGGGAAAAAGAAATTAAAGTCAGTTTATAACATAAAATATTTGAGAATGACTTTCTTCTAATTAAATTGATAAAATTAAACAAAAATATTATAATTATAATTCAAGAGAGGTACCTGAAACCAACAATGGAAGAGATAAATAGTTTTTGATGTGAAAACTAATGGGAGGAGGTGAACAATTTATAGAGGGAATTTAGGTTCAAATTCTAATTTGATTAGATTTTGGTCATTAGTTATGATAACTTGTTGCGTTGGGATGTCAATTTTAGATGGTGTATTTGCAACTGGTATATGTGACTTGGTCACTTTCTTAGCATCTGTAAATGCATTTGACATTTGATTTGCAATATTTTGCTAATGAATTACCTTTTGAACTTCTAGTCCACATTGATCTGTACGGAGATCTAAATGAGACAACGACAATGCATTCCATGTAATTTCATTTTCCAACTTCTTAATCTCTCCCCCTAATGTTGGAAAATTTTTCTCATTAAAATGACAATCAGTAAATACATCACTCGTCAGGGGTTCAAGATATCTAATAATTGATGGGGAATCAAATCCAACATATATTCCTAGCCTCCTTTGAGGGCCCATCTTAGTACGTTTTGGTGGAGCAATTGAAACATATACTGCACTTCCAAAAGTTCGTAAGTGAGATATATTTGACTGCTGGCCATAAGCTAATTATATTGAAAAGTACTTATGATAGGCTGCTGGCCTAATGCATATAAACGATGTAGTATGTAAAACTGCATGACCCCATACAGATATTGGAAGCTTTGCTCTCATAAGCATCGGTCTAGCAATTAATTGCAAACGTTGTATAAATGATTCAGCTAGACCATTTTGTGTATGAACATGAGCTACAGGATATTCAACACTTATCCCAATTGACATACAATAATTATTAAACGATTGGGATGTAAACTCACCAGCATTATCAAAATGAATTTTTTTGATTACATATGAGGAAATTGTGCTCTTAATTTGATTATTTGAGCAAGTAATCTTGCAAATGCAAGAACATGATAATAAACACACATGTGACTATCTACTGGATGCATAAATTAGAACCATAAAATATCTAAATGGTTCACTTGGTGGATTTATAGGTCCGCATATATCACCATGAATTCGTTCTAAAAATGCGGGTGATTCAATCCCAATTTTAGCTGGTGAGGGTCTAATAATTAATTTTCCTTGAGAGCAAGCAGCACATGACAATTCATTAGATTGAAGAATCTTTTGGTTCTTCAATGGATGTCCATGTGAGTTTTTAATAATCTTTCTCATCATTATGGATCCAGGATGACCCAATCGATCATACCAAATAGAAAATATATCTAGATCATTGAACTTCAGGTTCATTGTTGTGTATATTTCAATAACACGAATATGTGTGTAATATAATCCAGAAGAAAAAACAGACAACTTTTCTAATATACATTTTTCATGTGAGACAGTAGATATAATATAAAGATATTCTATATTATTCTTCTCATCGGTCTCTATATGATAACCATTACCACGTATATCTTTAAAGCTTAGGAGGTTTCTTTTTTATTTACTAGAGAACAAAACATTATCAATTGTAAATTTTGTTCCTCTAGGAAAAATAATATTTGGTTTTCCAAAACCTTCAATCAAGTCTGCAGGACCTGATATTGTATTGACTTTTGCTTCAAGCATTGTCAATTTAGAAAAGCATTTCCTACTTTTAAGTATTGTGTGCGTAGTTGCACTATCTGCCAAACATAAATATTCATTATTCATATTTGAATCAGTCAAAATATGAGAAGTGTCCATGAGTCTTCATTAAAGAGAGAAGAAAAACAAAAGATATAATAAGTCTCCAAAATAAAATTTGAAACATATAGGAAAAGACATTACAATAGACTTCTAAAAGCTTGAATTACAAAGAAAATAAAGATTGTAAATTAAATTAGAACAAAAAAAAAGTTACAAAAACTTGAAGCAATACATCAATTTTCAAATGAAGTACTTGCTCCTCCTTCAATGATATTAATTTTCTTTTCTGGAGATTCGAAAAAATCAGCAACATCTAAATGTGTCATGGTAGACAGGTCAAATACATCATCTTCTTGATATGCGAACTTTGCTTCCACAGTTTTTTTTTTCTTTAATGATGTTTGGTAAAGATCCACCAAGTGCTTAGGTGAATGACAAATACAAGACCAATGTCCTTTCATGCCACATCGAAAGCATAGATTTTCAACACTTTTAGAGCTCTGGTTTGATTGTGGAGTTTTTCCTCTATGATCATCATTATTTGTGGTTCTCTTAAAATTATGACGACCATCACGAAATAAATTATTTCTTCCTCTACCATGGTCACGACCTTGACCGCGACCACGATTATTAGAAATTACAGCATTCGCTTTAGGGAATGGTGTTGCTCCAGTTGGTCGAGATTCATGATTTTTCATTAACAACTCATTATTTTGTTCAGTCACAAGAAGACATGATATACGTTTAGAATATTTTTTAAAACCTCTCTCTCGATATTGCTACTGCATGAACATGTTCGAGACATGAAAAGTAGAAAATGTCTTCTCTAACATATCCTCATCAATAATTTTTTTCTCCGCATACGATAGTTTTGAACTTATTTTGAATAATGCGGAATTAGAACCACTTATTGATTTAAAATCTTGCAACCTCAGGGCATCCAATTGTAACAAGCTTTTGGAAGAATAACCATTTTTTATGATCATACATTTCTTTCAATTTTTGCCATAAAATGTAGGGATCCTTTACCGTAAGATATTCAATTTTTAATAAGTCTCCAAAATAAAATTTGAAACATATAGGAAAAGACATTACAATAGACTTCTAAAAGCTTGAATTACAAAGAAAATAAAGATTGTAAATTAAATTAGAACAAAAAAAAAGTTACAAAAACTTGAAGCAATACATCAATTTTCAAATGAAGTACTTGCTCCTCCTTCAATGATATTAATTTTCTTTTCTGGAGATTCGAAAAAATCAGCAACATCTAAATGTGTCATGGTAGACAGGTCAAATACATCATCTTCTTGATATGCGAACTTTGCTTCCACAGTTTTTTTTTTTCTTTAATGATGTTTGGTAAAGATCCACCAAGTGCTTAGGTGAATGACAAATACAAGACCAATGTCCTTTCATGCCACATCGAAAGCATAGATTTTCAACACTTTTAGAGCTCTGGTTTGATTGTGGAGTTTTTCCTCTATGATCATCATTATTTGTGGTTCTCTTAAAATTATGACGACCATCACGAAATAAATTATTTCTTCCTCTACCATGGTCACGACCTTGACCGCGACCACGATTATTAGAAATTACAGCATTCGCTTTAGGGAATGGTGTTGCTCCAGTTGGTCGAGATTCATGATTTTTCATTAACAACTCATTATTTTGTTCAGTCACAAGAAGACATGATATACGTTTAGAATATTTTTTAAAACCTCTCTCTCGATATTGCTACTGCATGAACATGTTCGAGACATGAAAAGTAGAAAATGTCTTCTCTAACATATCCTCATCAATAATTTTTTTCTCCGCATACGATAGTTTTGAACTTATTTTGAATAATGCGGAATTAGAACCACTTATTGATTTAAAATCTTGCAACCTCAGGGCATCCAATTGTAACAAGCTTTTGGAAGAATAACCATTTTTTATGATCATACATTTCTTTCAATTTTTGCCATAAAATGTAGGGATCCTTTACCGTAAGATATTCAATTTTTAATCCCTCGTGAAGATGATGGCGAAGAAAAATTATGGCTTTTGTCTTTTCTTGATTTGAAGTCGTATTTCCTTCTTTAATTGTATCTCTAAAATTCATGGCATCTAAATGAATCTCAACATCAAGCACCCATGACAAGTAGTTATTTCCATTGATATCTTGAGTTACGAACTCTAATTTTGTAAGGTTTGTCATGATAACACCTATTAGAAAGAAATATATTTATATTAGAATTTAATAAATTTATGAAACATGCATGCTAAAATTTATAGGTAGTAAACACATTGCAATTCATATCTAAGATATATATATATGACCATGACATGTTTTATTTATAAATGATCTATAGGCAATATATCAAATACTCTGTATATATATATTAAATGCACATGATATAAAATATACATAGGATCATGTGGAAATTATACTGAACAAAGAATACATAAACTAACGAGATTAATTTACAGAAGCAAAGTGGGAAAGTTTAGAAGATGCACATGATTTAAAATTGTGACATATACAGGGTATATATGTGCATCATGTTCATTGAATATGCATTATACATTCTAGATTATTACAACAATAATTAGGATATAACATACTCTCAATATCTCAATTATTTGGACAATATAAATATCATAAATATCATTGACAAATATTGAATCAAGATGTTAATATCATCATAAACAAACATGATACTTACTAATCTCATATAGTATGCACAATAATGAAGAACATGCTAATCTTGAATAGAATATATGTTGTCAACGTTCAATACATAGTGTATATATGAGGTATATATAACATATACACTGTATATGTGAAACGTACTGAAGACAATTGCAACTAATAATACAAAGTAAAATGAACTCTACCTTCAACTGAACAAAAATGGCAGAGACTCGCACTGATAACGTGTTATAAAACGTGAAGAACAATAAGAACACTAAGAGAGAAATTGAGAGACCAAGGTAGGAAGAAAAGAGAGCAAATGATTCTCATTCAATTTTTGTGTTTTCAAGACTTCATACAACCCCTATTTATACTAATGTAATGGGGTAGGTTATAACTTCAAAATACTTACAATAGAAGGGAGCGAGAGTCTCATGACTATTCCTAAGGGAGAGGGAGAGTCATGGAGAAGAATAGCTATAATTATGGGTTGAAAAAACTAATGGAGTAATGAATATCTATAATATATACCATGTATATTTACAACAATTAAAATAATTCTAACAATTTTTTCACTCCTATCTCTCACCACCACCTTCCTAAAATCTCTCCCACTATCTCCATCAAATCTCTCTCCCCAACTTAAATATAAATGGTTAATTGTTAGAATAATTATCAATAATAAATAATTGATTATCAACCATAATAAATATATATACTACTAAAAAGACCCTAATATATATATATATATATATATATATGAAATCTACCAAAGTTAGAATAAAAAAAAAGTGTTTTCATTTATTTATCAAGAATTTAATGATTTTGGCTAAAAATAATGAATAATAGAATTTCAAAAGTTCAAAATTCCAAAGGATTTTGTAACATTTTCAACATTTACTACTATTTATTTTATTAAAAAAAATCCATCATTTTTCCACAACACTATAAGCTTCATTTTTTCTTTATTTTCAATTTTCTTATTGTCAAATTCTCTCTAATATTGAAAGTAATTTTTGAATACCTTAACCAATTGACCTATGCTCAAGGTGACTACTTTAATTTGAATTTGATTACTTACGATCAAGGATGAAAAAATCGCAATAAATCGGCGAAATATCGTCGATATATCCAATTTCTCGAGGGTCCGATATGGATATGGGGGGGTAAAATCGTTTTTACCAATTTATCGTGGATATATTGAAAATATCGCCGATATATCGGCAATATATCGTTTTAACGATATATCGGATGAAACCAATAAAAAATGCGGAGATTGGAAGAAAAATCGGGGATAAATCATGGATAAATCAGTATAAAATCGGAGAAAAATCGACCGAGAATCGAAGATAACAATTTATAAGATCTATTGTATAACATGTGAAAATTTTGTTCCATTGGTTGTCTATCACAATTATGATCTTTCGTGAATATTATTCAATTTTTTTGTTTTTTTTTCTTTCCCTATTCTCTCTTTCTTCATTCCACTACAACCACATTCTTCTCCCTTCTTTTTTGTGTAATTTCACCCATTTTAATTGAATTATTTTGTGTCTTTGTATTAGATTTTTACTTTAACATATATAATGTATACTTTTTTAATACTATAATATAATTTTAAATTTAATTTATATAGAATAGTTATTATTTTTATTTTTTAATAAATAAATAACATATTTGTAATAATTTTGTATATCTTTGATAATTTTAAATTTTGTTTGTAGATAAAATTTGTATCCTACTTTTCCTTTAAACTTTGATTTAATTCCTCTTCAATTTCTTTTTGTTACATGTGACCTTCTACAATTTTCTATATATTATCTTCTTTTTTCCACACTTCATTTCAACTTTTTCATTGTTTTTTCACTTCAAACATGACATTTGAAGTGAATTTTTCTTGTTTGACTTGAGAAGGAATTGATTCCTTTTTCATTTCCAAGGATTGTATTAAAAAAAACAAAAAAAAAAAATCCCCTAATTTTTACCTATAAACAATTTCCTATACATTTTCAAGAATTTTGAGCATACCATGACTTGGGAACAATACTGTCATTATCAAATCAATTATATCAATGTCGGTCTAGTACCTCCAAGATTGTCATGTTATTATTAAAACATGTACTTGTATGACTACAATTTTTTATCAATGAAATATTCAAGTTCATGTTCATTTTTCGGTCTTCAATGTTATCTATTATTGTATTACTATTCATATTTAGCTTATAATTATTGATATATATGCTTAAACTAATAGTTTATTACTTAAATAAGCTTAGTTCAAAGTTTCATAAAAAAATTCAGAATATTTTTATGAGTTTTCGTGATATCCGTCATTTTTACCGGACTATTTGTCGATATATCCGTAAATCTGAGTTACGATATTAGTACCGATATCGATATTTTCATCCTTGCCCTGGACTTTTTTAGTTTTGTAATAATTTTAGTTTAATTATGCATGCCTTAGCTGTAGAAGTATTGGGTGAAAGCATGGGGAGAGGTGAAAGTGTACTTCATAAGGAATTGAGAATGCTTCTCCCTAGACTCTTAATCCTTTGAGATTTGAGTTTAGTGTTTACTTCTTTTGACATTTTTTTGTCCATGATATTTGAAAAATGGTTTTAAATGGTTTTTGAGATTGAATGATAAAAACACAGAGAAAAACAGGAGAGGAAATATGCTTCTGATAGTGAGGAAAAGAAGCTGAATATTCAATATACGATTACAGCAACTCTGCCAGATAAAAAGGAAAGCAGACGACACAAATACAGCCCTAATAGGACAAAATCATAACAGAAAAACAAGCCATAGAAAAGGAAAAAACTAGACCAGGAAAGACTAAGGAAATATAGTCTTCTATTATCCCCGCAAGAGAAACTGGACTACCATGAACGGTGAGCTTGACACGTAAATTCTGAAAGTGAGCAGTAGGAAGTGGCTTAGTCATGATGTCTGCAAGCTGATCTTCAGACTGAACAAAGCGAACCAAAAGTTGTTTATGCGAAACTCGTTCTCTAATGAAGTGGTGATCAATTTCAATATGCTTCGATTGGTTATGGAAAACCGGATTTTCAGCCAAATATGTAACACTAATGTTATCACAAAGAAGAAGAGGCGGTGAAGAGGGAAAACCAAGTTCAGATAACACCGATTGAAGCCAAATCAACTCAGCTGTAGCATTAGACATCCCAAGCTATTCAGATTCAGCACTTGAGCGAGAAACTACCTTTTGTTTCGCTGAGGACCAAGAAATCAAATTGTTTCCAAGAAAAACACAATAGCCACTGGTACTACGATGATCATCAGGACAATTAGCCCAATCAGCATCAGTGTAACATATGAGAGAAAGGTGATCGGATGTAGAAAAAGAAATACCAAGAGGTATAGTCTCCTTCAGATATCTAAGTATGCGTTTAACAGCATGCCAGTGAATAGAGGTCGGAGCATGAAGAAACTGACATACCTTGTTAACTGTAAAACTGAGATCAGGACGTGTAAGTGTACAATACTGAAGTGCCCCAACAATACTCCGATATTTCTTAGGCTCGGGTAAAGGCTCCCCATCATGAATCGATAATACAGAACCACATGCCATTGGAGTAGAAATAGGCTTGCAAGTCATCATTTCAGCCCTTTGAAGAATATCCAAAAAATACTTTGATTGATTCATATGCAACAAACTAGCAGATCTACTAAACTGAATGCCCAAGAAGAAAGACAAATCACCAAGGTCTTTTAACGCAAACAAACTATTTAAAGAGGTAACAAACTACTGTATAACACCCAAATTATTTCCAGTCACCAAATGTCATCAACATATATCAAGAAAATGACCAAAACAGAATCCTTTCGGTAAATAAACATGGATGAATCAGATTTTGAACCAATAAATCCCCACTGCAAAAGACAAGTACTCAGTTTAAGGAACCATTCTCGAGGGCTTTGCTTTAGTCCGTATAACGCCTTTTGCAACTTACAAACATAGTCGGGTCTAGCTGTATCAACAAAGCCTTTTGGTTGAACCATATACACATCTTCATGTAAGTCACCATTTAGGAAAGCATTATGGACATCTAGTTGTTTAACCACCCAATCAAACTGAACAGCAAGTGATAGAACTAACCGAATAGTGGTTGGCTTAATTACGGGACTAAATGTCTCAAAATAGTCTATCCCATAGGCTTGGTCAAAACCACGAGCAACAAGACGTGCCTTATAGCGTTCAATATCACCATTTGGCTTAAGCTTAAGTTTATAGACCCATTTGCAACTAATAACCTTGTAATGGGGGGATGGAGGAACAAGAGACCATGTATTGTTTTAACTAAAGCATCAAACTCTTTTTGCATAGCCTCACACCATTCAACACACTTAACAACTGCCTTGAAGTTAGATGGTTCGGGAGGGAGAGATTTTAGAGAAGGAGAAACAGACAACCAGCATTTGGGCTTATGGATTCCAGCTTTAGACCAAGTGATCATTGGGTGAAAATTTATCACTGGGATAGGGGGTGGAACAGAAGCAGATAAGGGGGAATCAGAGGGGTTAGAAGTAGGGGAAATATGAGGGGAATGAGAATCAGTAGTCGAAGGTGAGGGAGGGATGGAAGGAGAAATAGAGGCTGGCTGCTGAGAGGGAGATACTGTAGGTGTTAATATCACACATGCGGAAGCAATTTTGGATCTTAGG
Organism: Luffa aegyptiaca; assembly: GCA_017139565.1. NCBI lineage: Eukaryota > Viridiplantae > Streptophyta > Magnoliopsida > Cucurbitales > Cucurbitaceae > Luffa > Luffa aegyptiaca. The sequence continues at coordinate 20,605,659 of CM029400.1, read as the reverse complement.
CACACAATTTGATCAATTTAATTCTTGAAGTCATGTTGTTCATAAGAACAAAAACTGAGTAATAAGGTACCTACCTCTTAAAGCTCCCAATTCGTATAATCCGATGCTTTATAATTCACACGAACGACTTTTGGACAACCACTTGGATCTTCTCTACTATCCTCAGGTCTTGGAACGGATTGTGGGGTCCTCAATTGATAGGAATTGGAAAGGAAAGCTTATGGGTATAAGCAAGCTTGAGAGTATGAACATGGAAGTTCTTGGGAGAATTTTGGCAGCATTTTAGGTTGAAGAAATCTACTAATTTTCATCAGCTCATCCTCTATATATAGAGGAAATCATGCACAAGAATTGCAAAAAAAATTGACAACAAATAGGGATCATTTTGAGTCACAAGATTAGGTGGTGCAATAAGGCTAATTACAAGGGATTAGTCATTAAGCACCACCTCCAAAATTTGTTAACTTTTGAATTTCTTTTAAATTCAAAATTTGCAAATAAAATTCTGAATAATCCCACTTTCTTTTATTTTTATTTTAATTTAAATATCATTTATTTAATTAAAATAAAATTATTTAATTTAATATCTCATATTAAATTAATACCATTTGTGCAATCTTGGCTCCCTATTCACGTGTTTAATATTTAAATCATATTTAAATATATAACTCTCATTTTAAGTTTAATTCATAATTAAACTAATATGTCGTTAAATATCGTATATAAGCGACTTTTGTACCCTTATCCGAATTTGAACGTTTCAAATTTTATCCTATCATATTGTTCCAAGTTTTATTCCTATTGAGCTAGTAGAGGGACCTAATGGACCTACAGATCATGGGCTCCAACGAGATGATGACAACCGGTTAATCTCATTAACCTAGTCATTCATTGTTCGTTAGCTTCCGGGACACTCCACTATAGCTCGTTGGTAACTCTCCAAAAGGGAGTTATTTAGGCCTTAATTCTATAGTGTTTTGTGTGTCATTTGTGCTAAATAGGGTTGCTTTTAGATGATTATTATATGTTTTAACCCATTTGGAAGAATGGATGCTTTGGAAGTTACTTTGTGCAGAACATATTGTTGAGCGACTTGAGAGAGCAAAATCTGTGATCCAGCAAAGCAGGGATCAAAACTGCCACGTCACAACTCGTTATCCATTTTAATGAGCCGAAGTTTGTTGAGCTATTCTCGGATTTAAGAAGCAAGGAGAGCCATCCACGTGTACAATTTGACCTAATTAGGGCTTGCTATCACTCTATAAAAGGAGGAGTCGTCTCAAGTCAAATTCATTCCTTTCTTGGGAGGAACATTCCACTATTGGAAAGTTCATTTCTACTTTTGGGAGCCGAATAGAGGAGGAAAGATTGGAGACTCAAGAAGACCATCAACTACGGGTTTCTTCAAGGGAATTTACCTTTTCTTGTAATTTCTTGTAGTTATGGATGTGCATACTTAGATTGTAGCGCATGTTATCATGAATCTTATGAACTAAACTTACTTAGGTGTTGGTTAGGAGTTATGTAATTGTCGTGCTTAATTCTCTATGCAATATATGTTGATTTGAGCATCTTGATTAATTGTTGTGCATATTTCTATTTTGTGCCCGCCTGGCCAGCCGGTATGAATACCACTTCTTAGTTTCGAGGATGATTTGAGAAGTGTGTGACATTTAATCACACTAGATCATTGTGTATTGGTGAACGCCAGTGACTGAGTTAGGGATAGCCAGTTGCTTAGTGCTTGATCGGTAGTACGTCATTGGAGTTGAAACACATTCCAAAAAATCCAGAGTTTCGGGAGGATCCTGCTAATAAGACTGCAAGAGAATTGCCTAATCAGTAATATTGCTAGAGCATCTTTTAAAACAATTACTAAATCCTGACCAACGCCTGTTTCCAATCTGTCTGTTTTATTTGTTTACTTTCTATTCTGTCATTTCTTTTGCTTCAGCATTTTATAAAAAATCAATCATTTTAACCCTTTCGAAACCATTAAAGAGTTATACAAAATAGATAAAATGAGAGCTATTCAGACCCTGGATTCGATAAATACTTATTACTTGTTGCGGATTGTGTATGCTTGCACAGTGTTCTAGAGTCTATTTTTACTATATTTTTACCCACTCTGGAAACCCAACACCCGTAGCTACACTCCCCTCACTGTAGATATATTTCTTGTCCACTTTAGATAACCATGATTAGTAAGTCGACCCTTCACCGGTTGTTCGTAACTACAGTTGGGTCAAATGTCCGTTTTACCCCTATAGTTACATCTTGTTCCTTAAGTTCCATTGATCTTCTAATGAACAATTAGTTCGTGATACAATCACTGAACCAAGTCCCTCTCAAGGTTATGAGAAGGCGGGGCCCCTTTGTTCAAGACTCGGAGTCAGTACTTAAGGGAACAACCTCTTTACTAACCTTAAAATGGGTAGCAGTGAATTCCGTCTTGCAAAGCTATGTCCCAGCTATCTATTTAGTCTTATCCCCAAAATGGTAGGCTTATTGAGTCGACGATGTTTGGCCACTCTCACCCATGCAAATCAAATGACAATCCTAAATAAATAGGAGTTCATAGTTAGCTCAAGATTAAGATCGAGTTACCTAGGTTATATGTATGAGATGTTCAGTTTCAACAGTAATGTTATAAAGTGAAAGTGAATTATCTCCTGGTCCGATCTCTATGCAAACTCTTTGAATAGGACGCCCTCACTCACATGTCTTATACATGAACGATTAGGATCACATCGTCTGTCTTTAAAGAACAAAGCGAGTCGCGCCAATAGTGTCCCTAGGATTAAGGTACCCAACCTTATCCATATACTATAGATCGTTTAGACTATTTACTTGAACTTGATCCATACTTATGTCACACATAAACTTCAAGTATACATAATATAGCCATGGGTTCTTAGTTTATTGGATTTGTGGTTATATTTAGGCAAAACAAATACATAGAAATAATACTTCATTGAAGCAAGTCAAATGTTACATTTACTATCTACGAGTTTTAGGGCATAAAACCCAATAGATACGGCAGACGAAGAAGGAGGCGTAGTGAGGGGAGATATTGGTGGTGAGCAAGCAACAGAAGGATGTGCAACACTACTGGGCAAAATAGGAGAAAATCTGGGAGGATGAGATAAAGAAGAAGAGGGGGCAGCAACCGAGGAATTGACTGAGGATGACAAAGGCTGAACAATTGGAAAAGGAGAAGAATTAAAAGAAAACTGGTCTGGAGAGAAAGATTTGACCGGACCAAAATTAAAATTGGTAGTAGAACAAGGAAAAAGGGCTTCATTAAAAATAACATGACGAGAAACATATAAACGACCCGAGACAGGATCAAGACACAAATAACCCTTATGATTCGAACTATAACCAAGAAATATGCACTATTTTGATCGAAATTCAAGTTTATGAGAATTATAAGGACGCAAAAAAGGAAAACAGGCACAACCGAAACTACGAAGAATGGTATAATCTGGATTATGATTAAAAATGAAACACCCCGCCCCAGCTCTCTCTTAATTACCTAGTGACGTGGTGTGCCGGCAATGAATCTTAACTAACTATAGGACTCATGGCCATCTACATGTTCTTAACCACGCTTAGGCTCTCAAGGGACCAAAAATTTGGGCAGAGTTTCCCCTAAAACTTGGCTAATACACACCTGAAAAGAAACGACATATATGCATATTTTCATAAACTATATCACAACCAGAGACCAGATCAGAGACACAGGCGTCTCAACCACAACATTCAGCCCAACTCTTCGCTATCAAGCATTTACAACCAACTAAAGTCATGCTACATGTTCTTATTACACATCCTTTACCCAAAACATCATACATCATACACATACAAAAGTACTCTAAACACGGTCTCGAGTGGCAAGATCGGCTTCTGTAGGCTTGTCGAAACTCAGTCGCTACCTGGTAGAAAAATTTAAAGGAAAAGAATGAGCTAATGCCCAGTGAGTGGTGTTTACTTTCTGTTACGAAAATAGTTCTTGAAAATATTTAACTCCACTAAACAAAATATCGTGAAGAACTCATATCTCAGAAACTCATAAACATTTAGCTTGCAAAAGGAAATGCAGTAAAAATTCTTTTTAAGCATAACTAAAGAATCAACGAGAACTCATTAACCCTGTACCCTTATCTCTAGTCATACCGGCGTAGAGCCTTCTCGATACGCACAGCAGAGCAAACTCTGTCATACTAAGCATGGAATATACTCCACACTTAGTAGAGCAAATCTCTAGTCATACGTGCACGCAGATCAATCTCTCTCAGGCTAACCATCCCAACACAATGGCCCGAAGCCTACTTGCACTGGAGTGGATCCCGAGGCTCTCTCTCTATGTACTATGGAAACACATTCACATAGCACATGGGTAATCACCTAGGGTACGTAGTGCTAGCGACTTAAAAACTATTTTCTAGTATAAACTTCTTTACTCAAAACTCATCTAAAATCATTTCCTCTTGTAAAATAACATTTCATAAACTCAAGCAGTGTTTCCAAATAACGAAATCATTCTAAAAATCTCAAATAAGCGTACAATGTCTCGAATGCTGCTGAAACACATATTCTAACTATGAAACCATCAAAATCAATGGAACTTAAATCATTTTCTCTAAACATGCTTTAACTCTAGTTTTCTCAAGATTATAAGTATAGTACTTTTAATCACGGAAAATAATTATTAAAACAACCACTCACAGTACTATTGATGAGAGAAGTTCGGGTCGTAGGCCGTCCCGATCTCCGTTTGACCTGAAATATTTGATTAAATCTACACATGAGTTCCCATTTAACTAGAATAACTAATTTAGCTTAACCATATACTTAAGTTATTCCATGACTTCCAACTTTTCTCTTTTCTTATCTTAAGGTACATTTTGTCGACTTTTCCCCATTTAAAGAATTACTATTTGTTTCAAATGAGTCCATGCCAACCTCACACTCTTTTTCCTTTCTCTCTCTCTTCATTTATCACAAAGGTACAACTTCCCCCACCAAATTTGTTCCTTCTTTCTCCATCAACTCCTCATATTCACGTTTCCCACACATTTCCTTCCATTATTATTATTATTATTTTAACATATAAATATATCATTTTTTTTAAAACACACACCACTTTTCTATCTCTTCTCCCATCATCTTCAACCTCCAGCCACTCTCGGTTTTCCCTCTTTTCTTTTCTTTTTTTTTTTCCTTTTGGTTCTTCCTTCAACAACCAACAACACCTCAACTAATCTTCCTTCTTCTTCTTTCCTTACACACACAAACTCGCATCCAAACCCTTTTCCTTTCTTCTTAAGAAAACCAACTTCCAAACAAAAATACCCATAACCATATCCAAACCCACAAGAAAAAACTAAGGAATTTCAAGAGTTACTTACCAAACCCGTTGAGGAAACTTCGTGGTTAAGCTCTAATCTCCCAAAAATCGGTCAAAGCATCATCTTCTCTCCTTCTCACGAGCTCAACCTCTCAGTCTCTCCTCCGTTCAGTTTTTCTTCTCCTTTTCTCTCTACCTTTCTCTCTCCCCGACGACCTTTGTTTTCCTCCCTTCTTTCTTTTTTTTTTCTCAAACTTTCTCTCTCTTCGTGGGTGGCACACATGCCTCTTTTTTTAAAAAAAACAAACACCACCAGCCGATTCAGCTCCCCATTTTTCTTTTTTTTTTTCCTTTTTCTTCTTTTTTTTTTGAAACAAATGCTAAAATGGGCTGGGCTTTACAAAAAAGAACTTGATAAGGACTCTTAGAATTTAGAACCGGAGTTGGTAATCGATTAATAAGATACACGGCAGTGTGAAACGCATAACTCCAAAAAGACAATGGCAAATGAGAATGAGCAAGCAAAGACAACCCTATTTCAACAATGTGTCTATTCTTTCGCTCTACACGACCATTTTGTTGAGGAGTGTAAGCGCAAGAAATTACACGATGAACAATACCATGAGAGGAAAGAAAAGAAGACACACTACGATATTCACCGCCCCAATCAGTTTGTAAACTTTGTATCGAACAATTAAATTGTGTTTCTACAAACTTTTTGAAGTGGAGAAAACAAGAAAGAGTTTGATCTTTAGACTGAAGCAAGTAAAGCCACGAATAATGAGAGAAATCATCAATAAACAGTAGAAAATAACGGGCTCCATTAATAGACGTTTGTGGGGAAGGTCCCCATACATCGGATGTACTAATTGAAAAGGCTTACAAGACTTGTTGTCAGCTAAATAAAAAGGCAAACGATGGCTAGCTTTTAGCCATTTGACATGAATTACAAAAAGTATGGAGACTTGAACAAGAAACATTAAGACTTGACAAAATTTGCTTCAGAGTGGCAGTGGCTGGATGACCTAATCGGTAGTGCCAGTTGGGAGCAGCCATGGAAGACAAAAAAACAGCAGCAGGACCTATAGACTTTGAGCCCGAAGACACCGAAGACATAGAGGAAACAGGAGACAAACGATAAAGTCCATCTTCAAGAGTGCCCTTGAGGAGTAATTGCTTGGTTCGAAGATCCTTGACAAGAAAAAAAGTGGAATAAAATTCAACAAACGCTTGGTTATCTCTACATAAACGGGCAACACTAATTAAACGCTTTGAAATAGCAGGAGTATGAAGTACAGAATCAAGGAACACAGGTTTATGAGATAAAGAAGAAAATAAATGGGAACCAATATGAGATATAGCAATGTGCTTACCATCACCAATTGTGACGTGCTCACCACCAAGGTAAGGTGTTGTGTTGGACAAAGAAGAAACATTCGGCGTCATGTGATGTGTAGCTCTAGAGTCTAGAAACCAACTCTCATCAGGGTGATACGAATCATGAGAAAAGGTAGAAACAGAATTTGTTGGTGGTTGAGAATTTGGGGCAGTGGATAACAGAGCTTGAGGTGGTGGAGTTTGATAAGCCAAATTGGTTCGATGGTGACAGATAAGAGCCGTATGACCGAACTTTCCACAGATTTGACATTGTGGATGATTAGGGGTGGGTCTAGAAGGCCATTTCGGTTGGGATTGAGGCTGAGATTGGGGTTTACCTAGGATGCTAGGAGAGAAAGAATGTGATAAAACAGGGGAGGGTGGATTGAAGGGAGATCTATTAAGAGTAGTATTAGAAAAGGAAGCACGAGGGGTAGACCGACAACTGTTATGGTGAAGTTGAAGGCTACTAAGGTTGGTCTGAGCTAAGTTAAGTTGTTCCACGAAATTTTGTTTCTCCAATCGGGCTTCATATGCCAAAAGAAGGCTACGAACATCCTCTAAAGCAAGGTTATCAGACCGGTTCTGAATGGAGGTGACAAAAGCATTATATTCACTTCCTAGTCCATCCAAAATATGAGCCAAGTGATCCCTATAAGAAATAGGCTCTCCAATGGCAGAAAATTTGTCAGCTATATCTTTAATTTGAGAGAGATATTGAGTAACAGAGAGACCATCCTTCCTAATACGTTGGAGCTGAGTTTTAAGACCCATTATCCTAGCAGTTGTCTAAGAATCATATGCACGTTTTAAAGAATCCCAAATTTTAGAAGCAGTAGATAAACTCATGATTTCACCCATCTTTTCTTCAGAAAGAGAAGAGTACATCCAGCACATTATAAATCGATTGTACCTTTCCCAAGTGAGGAATTCTGGATTCGGTTGAGTGTTCTGATCATCAAGAAAACGAGAAGGAGCGGGGATGGATCCATCGAGAAATCCTTGCAACCCATTTGCGAGAACAACATTCAGAAGTTGGTTCTTCCATAAGAGAAAATTTGAATCGTTGAGCTTGATCGTGAGGGGTTGGGGCAAGGTTGGGAAGGGATTGGGGGTAAAGGGATTGTGAGGCTGGGGCGTTGGGTAGGATTGAGGGGCAAAATACTGAGGGATTTGGGTGTTAGGGCGCGGAAACGAGGATGGGTAAAATGGTTGAAAGAACGTGGAGGATGGAGGATAATTGGGTTGAGACTGATAAGGATAGACAAGAGCTTACGGCTGGTAAAAGTTTGGCCGAGGTTGAGTTTGAGGAATGATCGGTTGCGGTTGAGATGAAGACGGAATGGGGGCTTTGGCTCGTTGTGTAATCGGAGTCACAACGGGTGTAGTATTAGGCGTTGAAGGATTTGGGACAAGAGGGGTGAGAGCTCCAGATGATGAAGATGAAGAAGAAGCTTCTGATGCCATTATTAACCGCAAAGCTCTGATACCATAAAAACGTAGAGAAAAACAGAGGAGAGGAAATATGCTTCTGATAGTGAGGAAAAGAAGCTGAATATTCAGTATACGATTACAACAACTCTGCCAGATAAAAAGGAAAGCAGATGACACAAATACAACCCTAATAGGACAAAATCATAACAGAAAAACAAGCCATAGAAAAGGGAAAAATAGACCAGGAAAGACTAAGGAAATATAACCTTCTATTAAATGATGTGATTGAGGTGCATGTCAAAGGATTATGAGTGGTTGAGGTGGCATGTTTTTTTTTAATGATCTTACACTATGATTATAATAATTTTAGTTTAGGTGATATTTTTCTTTTCAATAAACATGCCTATATGAAGGAATCAAGAATGTTTAGTTTTGTGAATGTCTTTTAGGTGATATGTTTATGTACCAAAATACACTCTTAATCCTTTGAGAATGCTGTGGCATGGCTCATGTGCCATTTTTTTTTTTATGAATGACATTGATACTTAGTTTTGTGATAATTTAATAATCATGCCTATATTTTGGAGTTGAAGTATTGGGTGAAAACAGTAGTTCTAGAAGTATTGGGTGAAAGTGTACTTTGGGGAATCGAGAATGCTTTCACCAACCTATACTCTTAAATGTTTTTCTATTTATGTACCAAAATACACTCTTAATCCCTTGAGAATTGAGTTTAGTGTTTATGGTTTATTAATGAGTTTTCAAAAATGACATTTTTTTGTTCATGAGGTTTGAAAAATAGTTTTAAATGGTTTTTGAGATCCTTTGTTGACTAATAGAGTGATGTGGTTGACGTTGCATATTTCTAAATGATGTGACATTTATGATTATAATAATTTTAGTTTAGGTGACATTTTCTTTTCAATAATCATGCCAATATAAAATATTGGGTGGAAGCATGGGGGAGTTGTATTAGTATTGAGTGAAAGTGAACTTCATGGTGGAATTGAGAATGCTTTCACCTAACCCAGACTCTAAGTGTTTTCTTAGTTAATATTTATGTACCAAAACGCTCTTTGAAATTTGAGCTTTTTCAGAAAATAGAATGTATTGTTTTAAAAAAAATTGAAAAGTTGCTATATTTATGCTAGTAATGTTAACTCTCCACTTCTAACACTTCGAAATTACGAGTCCTTTTTTTTTCTCCCCCATATTTCAATTCGTTTTCTTTTTTAACTTTTCAAACATTAATAAGCTATCTTGTTCTACATTTAAAAAATAAAGAGATTTTGTGGAATATTTTATTATTATTTTCTCTCTTTTTTTTTTTTTTTTTTTTTTTTTTTTTTTTTTAAATAAGATTTGGTGAAATATCGAGCCGTATTTTAGATCTCTAAGTAGAGAAATTGGTAGAGGAGGTAGGATTAAATAAATGAAGTGTTCATCGTATTTTAGCAAAATTATATTATATTGTTTACAATTTTTTTTTTTTTAGAAATATTGTTTACAATTTCTTATTATAGAATATAATCGAATTCAATAATGTTCCTGATTCTCTTGTATTTTTTTAATACTAAATAGAAAATGTTTGAATTAAAAAAATCTGGTTGGAACTCTACTCAAAATATGTGCAAGGAGATTGATGTGAATCCGAATGTTGCCCATTGGATCGTGACTATCCAAGATATGTGCAAGAATTCCCAATCCTTTTCCTTTCATTATGTTTCTAGGAATAGAAACTTAAGAGCTGATGCTTTAGCAAAACATGGTTTAGCTAACAAAAGTACCATGTTGTGGATGTCTAATTTTCCACCATGGTTTTTGGATTTGGGTAATGATCATTGCAAATGTATTTTGAATTGTACCTGTTATAAGTAATGAAATTCCTTTTCTTGTGTAAAAAAAAAAAAAAGAAAAAAAAAAGAAAAAAAAAACTCTACTCAAAATTAAATGTGCTAAAATTTACAATTCAATGCTCCATTGTGTGATTGGTTTGCTTTTTGAGCATCTTTTGACGAATATTAATAAAATAAAACGAAAATATTATATTTGAGCTAATATAGAGATTTGGGGTTTGAAAAATATATATTGATGGGAAAACTTGAAATTGAATTGGATTTGAAGTAAGAAAATGAAATGGAATTCATTTTTGAATGATGGCATGAACCCCCTTTTGTTTTCATATAGGTTGAAAATTGAAAATTTTTTAATGACAAATTCACCAAAGACTATTGAAAGTCTTTACCAAAAATCAAAACCAACCCCTTTTGTTTTTTTTTAATGATTTTACACTTTTTAGTTTATGATTTATGATTTTAATAATTTTAGTTTAGGTGATATTTTTCGCTTCAAATCATGCCTATATCGATAGAAAGTTGAGAATGCTATCTGTTCACATGTAACTTTGAAGATGGAACACGTGGAATAAAATGTATATTTGTATTAATATTTGTATGCGTGTGGATGTACAATCTCTAATGTTAATCCTCTGATTCTCTCTCTTGTGTGTGGATGTGTTTCACTCGAGGGCTGGAACACTTGATCTCGAGTCTGGGCTTCAATGGATTCTTGGAGCTTGAAGTCTTCCAATCTTGAAGATATCTTGAAGGAGTCTTCAATCTTCAAGAAGTGTTCAGCACTTTGAAACTTATGGATTTCAAGGAGTCTTCAGTCTTCAGTCTTCAATCTTGATGAAGTTTCTCTGAATTCTTTGACTCTGGCTTGGAGCTTCCAAATTTTGACCCCTTGAATGGATAAGAACCCCTCTATTTATAGAGTTCTCGCTGGATGGGCCCTGGTGACTTTTGGGCCAACAACTTGGGCTTGAACTTTATTGGTCTTGCGCTCAACTATTTAGTCTTGGGTCTGGTTCATATTTGACCCAAAACCATATGACCCAAATATTTAAAAGACCCAAATTTTATCCAAATAAATATATTTTTTTAATTAATTGGTCAAATTAATTAATTTGATCAAAATAATTTAATTTTAATTAATTGATCAAATAGAAATTTGGCTCTATAAATTTATAATTGGCCAACTTTTGTCTTCAAATTAAATTTGGGACACATGTCAATTTATATTTGGTTCCAAATTTAATTAATTATAATTTCGTCATTAATTTTAAATAATGACGTGACAATTTGTGATTGGTCAAAATTTCTCCTTCAACACTAACTCAACCAGTTTAAAAGTTTTTATCGATGTATAAAAAATATTTAATATTGTTTTTAAATTTAATTAGTTAGACCGATAAAGATTTTAATAGCAAAAAATTGTTTTTGGAAAATTTTGATCTTTTTTAAAAGTTAATGCTATTATTTAGATTTGAAATCATTTTTCACAAATATGTGATCATGAAAGGAAAACAATTCATTTATTCTTAATCATGTTTTTTGTACAATAAAATCATCTAACTATGATCTTTTCGCTCCCACTCTATTCAAAGAATATATTCACAAAAGATAGTGCACTTCACAATCAAAGCCCCAAAATATGACATTGTCTAAAAAACAAAAACATATCAGAAATATTAATTATCACTATTTTTGATCTTGGGATATGATAACTTCTCCAACAAATATTTTTGTCTTTTTTGCTGGTCATAATACTGAGATATTCTTGCATAACCATCATCTCCCCATCCTTCACCCCATGAATTCTTGATTATCCAATACTTTTGACCATTTTCATTTGGTCATAATACTGTTATGAGATACTCTTGCATAACCATCATCTCCCCATCCTTCACCCCACGAATTCTTGATTATCCAATACATTTGACCATTTTCATTTCCAAACCCTATTATCAAAACGACATGTAGAGATTTGTTTATCAAATCATCCTTGTGTTGTTGGACCACGGTATATCATTCCCTACCATAGTGGAACAAGAAAAAGAGTTAGGTTGACTCTTGCTAATTAAGATACATTTAAATTTAATACTAATTATTATAATGTTTTAGACCTTAATTGAGTCATAATAAAAATTGTTTACATATCTTACTTTAATATATATATTTATAATTATCAATAAGAACTATCATTGATGCAACTCGTTCACTTATCTTGCTCAATCTTTTTAGCGTCTTAGTAATTCTTATAGCACTGACTATAGGTTGTTGTTGAATCTTCGAATTTAGAACATGAATATTACTTATCTCCTCATATGATTCAATTTTCACCCAGGTCTATCATGGATGAATTAAACATTATCATAAAAAAAAATTTATATATTATTGCATAAAAACACCAAACTAACAACATATAAAAGTAAATTTATCTTTTACCTTTTTTATTTGTCGGCAGATTCCCCTATTCACTATGAATGGATAATCTCTCTCGCTATTCCTTCGTTATATATGACCCACTAGAAAGCTTTCACAATGTTTAGTAAATAACATTGTTCGTCATCAAATTTGGGCTTACGTGGTCGAAGGTGGGGGCATTCAATAAGACAGTCAAGGATATGTTGGGGTGCTACATGAAATAATGTCTGATTTATTGATCTACGATATCTAATATTATGGATAGCTTCAATAGCACTAGCAGCCGTAATTGCCCAACAACAATCTAATTATAAAGACAATGTTATTTATCAAATAACAAATATAACACAAGATATTTTCAGAAAAAATGCAATGAATCAGAAAAATCTAAATATGCTTCATTAAAAAAAGTGAAATCTATAAATACTAATCAATTAAATAAAAATGTTAAATTATGTAGTTGACAGTCCACTGACTTCGGAACCATTGCATTAAACTTTTCATTGAACTCAATTGGTATTGAATTGTTCATGATAATTTTTCACATTCATTGATATAAATATCCAATTTCTTATCATGTTAAAATTAGCCCTAATTTGTTCTACACCATTAAGCAATATTTTTGCAAAAACTCAATGTACTTTTTTTTTACAACACTTGATGTACCTTTTTTTGTCAATACAAAAAGCTCTTGAAGTTTGTTTTGTAATGGTTAAATAACAACATATTTCAAATATTTTACTGATAAATATTAATATTCAGATGTTGTGTTAAGCGTAAGTATGTTTTAAGTATGAAGAATTAAAATACGAATAACTTTAATATGAAAAGTTTATCATTTATTTTTATAAATTAATACTAAAAGTTTATGAGTTTATCTTTAAAATTTATGAATTTATTTTTAATTACATTTGATAATGAAATTTCAAAAGTTTTGAAATTCTTTATCTTCTACAACCATATAAATAGCTCTATTCTATTGCTCTTTAATACAAAATCGTGAAAGTTTAGAATGTTAAAAATTTTGTCAATTTGATTTCTAAAAATGAATCATAAAATTTATGAATTCTTTTTTAATTATATAATGAAAATTTAAAAGTTTCAAAATTTTAATAATTTTGAATTTCATAGGTTTATAAAGAACTCTTCCCTCTATTATTATCACACAGGTTTATGCATTTTTTCCCCTTCCTCTCTCAATTTCCTTCTCCCTAAAGCATAAAAAAAGTCTAACGGACTATTTCTTTTTTTTTTTTAAATTGTAAAGTAGTGTTGTTCGAAAAATCATATATTACTTTATAAATCATCTATTCTACTGAAGTATAAATGATACGAACATTGAATACATGCTCAACTTTGTTAAAAAAATAATATTAATATATGATAAAATGAATAGAAAATATGATAAATATGATAAAATAATTGGAAATATCACGTGCAAAGCACGTGTTAAAAGACTAGTTTAAAAAAAAAAAAAAAAAGAAACCAAAACAAAAAAAGACACAGCAAAACAAACAAGAAGGGAAAATGCAGGGGAAGGACCGAACCCAGTGATCTTGATCATATACTTACTACAATAATAAATGAAATGCTGGAAAAAAAAAAGAAAAATCATATACTTACTACAATGATCTTGATCTTGGACTGGAGTAAGTACGCCGATCTCACGATCTCTCCAATCAAAAGCCTCCACCTTTCATTCCGATAAAAACAATAAGAATTAAAGTCACATGGAAAAAGAATAGAATAAGAATTTATGAATTAAACCTGCATGGTTGGACGAATGAATATATGTTGAGAGTTGAAGCTTTGATCGACAACTCTGTGAAGCAAATGTCGTTTGGGTATGCTCTCAGGATGCAAGAAATAGTATCTACTGCCTCTCTCCTCCGTTTGGGTATACTCTCAGGACGCAAGAAATGTATACGTACTCTCAAGATGACAAAAAATGGGTATACACGTACTCTCAGGATGGCAAGAAATGGGTATACACGTACTCTCGGGATGACAAGAAATGGGTACTCTCACGATGCAAGAGAAAGAGTATTTACATATACATACATACATACATACATACATACATATATACATACATTTACATATATACACACACATATAATGTTGTTAAATAATTTAGATTATCAATGACTTAATGTAGGGAAAAAGAAATACATATATATTATATTGTTGGAAGCTGAAAACTTTGAGAACTCTAAAAGACAAATGGAACTGCTTTTCTTCTCTTGTTTGTGTCTACTCTCAAGGTGCAAGAAAGAGTTTTGATGGACAAAATGAGGGTGGAAGATGGAAGATCTTGGTGATACGATTTTCTGAATAAAAAACATAACTATTTGCATGGGAGGAGTTTGACAAGTGCTCTGTGTAGTTCCAATAAGAGGTAAGTTGCAAATATGTTTACGTGATATTGAGATGAAAAGGATCACAGTGAAATTACCAAATAATTAAAACTAAGGATCGGTTAGGCCTTGGGGTTTGTTTGTTGAGAGTGATATTTAACAAAGTTGCAGATTTTGTCTAGTGTGAAGAATCAAAACCATTTTTTTCCATTTAGTTTGGCTATTATCTTCTTCCATTTTTATTTGTTTTCAAGTGAAGCTATCACTATTTTCTCTTCTCTGTTCATTCCTATAATTTATTGTATATTGTGCTGGAAAAAATACTTATTTACATAAATGAATTTCAATTATATATAAAATTATAAATATATCATATTATATTAGTAATTAATATTTTTTTGTTTTGTTTTTTACATCATGTGGGGATAGGGGATGTGAACCACAGACCTCTTGGTCGTTAATCTATTATTTATATTTTACTCAAAACTATTTAATTAGTTATAAGAAAAAAATGCATAATTTGATATATATAAACGTGCATCGCACGTGCTAAAAAACTAGTGTTTATAAAAGAAAAAAAAAAGTGATCTATGGAATGTTGTCGTTTATTTTATTTTATTTTTAAAAATTCAACAAGATGTGGGTTGAGGATTCAATGCAATGTTGCCCTTTTCTTTGAACAATTTAAATGGTCAAATATTAATATTTCTTTCCTATGCAATTTCAATACCATATTTAAAAAAAAAAAAAAAGAAAAGAAAAATAATTCAACTTATAAGTTATGTTTTAATATTTTGGGAGTCATATCACTTAATTGCATCAAATTAAAACAAGAACCTATATAAGTAGGGATGTCCACGGGGCGGGGCGGGGACAGGGATGGCTTCCCCGTCCCCATCCCCGCGAAATTCCCCATTAAATTTCGCGGGGAATGGGGTGAGGATTCCCAGCGGGGAATTTGCGGGGATCAAGTTCCCCGCGGGGAATTATTCTCCATTTATTTTTTTTCTTTTTTTTTTTTGTCTTCATTAAATCAAATATTGTTTTGATAAATTTTCAAATAGTGAACTTTGCATGAAAAATGTTAATTAATTTTCTATTAGATAGTTAATTATTCACATAAATTCTTCATTTAAATAGTTAATTTCTTTTTTTAAAAAAATCTCTTTTTAAAGAAAAAAAAAATTTTGAAGAAAAATGCATCATTTAATTATGAAAAATTTGAGATACTCACTGTGGGACAGGATCCCCCACTCATGAGATGAGCCTCACCTATATCTAAATAATTTAACTCCAACAGCCATGTAGGAAACAAATTTGACCAAAATGCACTTCCATCAATTTGACATGCTTTCTTAGCCAAATTGTGGGCCATACCATTGTGCATTCTGTTTACATGACTAACACCTATGATATTCCTCAAATGAATTAGGGCTTTGGCCTCTTCAGTGAAAATAGAAAGCTCTGTTTCATCTTGATCCTTGTCATTGAGAAGCCTCACTACTTGAAGGGCATCTGATTCGATCAACACTTTAGGCGAGCTGATAGGAATCGCTCGAACCCCCTCTGTTATCTCTAAGGCTTCTAACCACGCCGGCTTCCATTTTCGAGTAATGCTCTGGTAGCCGGCGTTTACAATTTCTCCCGATTGGTGTCTAAGAACCCACCCAATTCCTCCACGGAGTTGTTCTTCATTCCAAGCGGCGTCGCAATTTAGCTTCCATAGGCCTTCCGCCGGCGGCTTCCAGAAAGGGTGGGTTATCGGTCTCGTCTCTCTAGAGGTAGCCAACAGCGAGTTGGACGGTCTCCCTTCAGCACGCAGGTTAGCTTCCTCTTTCTCTGAAAACTCTGACATGTAATTCTCGATCTGGTTCTTCAGCCTCACTGGATTAAAAATGCATTTGTTGTGAAGAATCTCATCCCGCTGCATCCAAATTTGCCACCAGACAATTAAGCTCGTCTTTAATCTCTCTACATTCCAGCTCCTCAGCCCCTCGCCACGCCAGATTTCTTTGCACATATCCGTCGTCGACCACTCCCTCCTGTCGTTTAGAGAAAGACAATTAGTAGGTGGACGATAATTAACCCAACTGCCCTTGGTACCTTTACACTCCCAAAATATATGATAAGCGGATTCCTTCTTCTCCCTGCAAAAGAGACACAACGGATTAACATCCATTCCTTTATGAATTAAATTTATACGGGTCGGGAGTACCCGCATATCTTAATTTTGGGGGGTAATTTAGTCTTCCAAAAAAAGTTCCATTTGGATTCCATTTCCTGGTAGCTCGAGGCTGAAGCCTCATTCTGACGACTTAGATGAATTCCAAGTCTGTATGCACTCCGAACGGAAAACAACCCTTTCGAATCCTTTTGCCAAATCACAGTATCCTCCCTAGGACTTGAGTTTATTGGAATATTCAAAATAATTTCAGCATCTTCCTCCATGAAATTCGTACGGATCAGCTCCTCTTTCCACCGTCCTTGATTGTCGATAAGTTGTGCCACTGTTGCCTGAGCAATGCTCCTTTGTGTGATAGTTGGCTTACAAGAGCCTTCTTTGGGAATCCAAGGATCTGTTGCAGCGTCAATATTCATCCCATTTCCAACACGCCACCTATAACCTTTTTCAAACAGGTCCCTTCCCCAAATGATACTCCTCCAAACATAAGACGGGTTATTTCCTAAAGGAGCTTTAAGAAAGTGGCCCGTCTTGAAGTATTTGCCCCTTAACACCTTGGCTAAAAGACTATTAGGATATCTTATAAGCCTCCAGCTCTGCTTGGCAAGCATAGCTTGATTAAAAGTGAATAGGTCCCGAAAACCCAACGCACCCTCCACTTTATTATAGCACAGCCTTTTCCAGCTTCTCCAATGAATTTTATTGCCATTCTCCGATGAGCCCCACCAAAACCTAGCACAAATGGAATTAATTTCATTACAAATCGACTTGGGAAATTTAAAGCAACTCATAGCATAATTTGGGATAGCTTGAGCCACAGATTTAATTAGTACTTCCCTTCCTGCTGTTGAGAATAGTTTGTCTTTCCATCCTTGGAGCGCTTTCCACACACGTTCCTTAATGTTGCTAAAGATCTCCTTCTTGTACCGCGCATTCTGAGACGGCAAGCCAAGATATTGTCATAGGCTCTCCGTATGCTTGACATTCAAAGTACCCCGAATAGTCTCCGTAGAAGATGAGGAAGTATTTGGGCTTACCATAAACAGTGACTTTTCATAGTTTATAGTTTGCCCTGAAGCTTTCTCGTACGTTTCTAAGGTTCTCTTGATGGCCCTGTTGTCCTTCATAGTTGTCTTAAAGAATAGCAAAATGTCATCTGCATAAAACAAGTGAGAGATAGAAGGAGGATATTTATTAATACGCAAACCTGAAAACTCCTTCTTTGTCTCTGCTTGCTTCAAGAGGCCTGAGAGACCTTCAACACATATAAGAAATAAGTATGGAGATAGTGGGTCTCCTTGGCGCAATCCTCTCCGTGGACTAAATTCAGCTCGAGGGATCCCATTCATGAGGACTTGAAAGCTTACTGACTCTACACAACCCATAATAAGATCAATCCATCTAGAATTGAAACCCATCTTATCCATAATTCTCCGAAGATAAATCCACTCCACCCTGTCATAGGCCTTGCTCATGTCGAGCTTTAACCCCACAATACCATCCTTCCTGGCTCTCCTGTTTTTAACCGCATGAATACATTCAAAACCAAGGATGACATTATTTGTTATTAGCCTACCAGGAACAAATGCTGATTGACTTGGCGAAATGATCTGGTCAAGAACTGATTTAAGCCTATTTGCAAGTACTTTAGCAACAATTTTGTAAAGGACGTTGCAAAGACTAATCAGTCTATAATCCTTCATAGCTCTTGGATCTTTCGCTTTAGGAATCAGGACTATATAGGCTTTGTTTATGTAGTCCAATGGAGCTCCTTCATTAAGGATCTGTAAGCAAGCATTACATGTGTCCTCCCCCACTATATCCCAATATTTTTGGAAGAAAATTGCTTGGATACCATCGGGCCCTGGGGATTTTGTTGGATTCATGCTTTTGATAACCTCGAAGATCTCTTGACGACTGAAGCTTTTTAGTAACTTGTCATTTACCTCTTCTGCGATATTGCAAGGGATGGACTCAATGACTTTCCCTATGTCCCCCAAATTTGGATTGGACGTTTGGAATAACTCACTAAAATAATGGGTAGCCACCCTTTCCATCTCGTTCTCATCCTCTATCCAATTGCCCCGCTCATCAATCAATCCTTTGATTCTGTTAGTCTTCCTTCTTTGGTTAGCTTTAATATGGAACCATTTGGTGTTTCGATCCCCCCATTGTAACCAATCTTCTCGAGCTCTTTGCTTCCAGTATATTTCGTCATCCTCGAAAAGATCCTCAAGCTCCTTTTCTGCTGTAATCATGTTGCTCAGATCTTGATTGTTGCTTCGACTGATGTTTCGAATTTCCTCCTATTTCCTCGCAATAGCACCTCTGATAGAGCCACCATACTTGAGGAAACTCCACCAGCTCAACCTGTTTAAACATTCCTTAGTCTTTTCCATCAATGAGTTGTCCGGATGCCTACTTCTGTTGCACCACACTTGGCTTATAATCTCATTACATTCTGCGTGTCTTGTCCAGGCTTCCTCAAACCTTCGAGGTTTGTTGTTACCTCTAACCATGTTCTCCAATTGATCCTCACACCAACTAGCCAATATCGGTCTATGATCAGATCCCACAAAGGTCAAGTGACGAACCTGCAGCGTACCACATTGGCTTTGCATCTCTTGATTCACCAAGAACCGATCCAACCTCTCCCAAATAGGATCCCTAGTCACATGCTTGTTACACCATGCATATTCATGACCTATGAAACCGGGGTCAATGAGCTCGCAGTCGTCTATTGCATTCCGAAAGTCCTGCATTTGTCTCTCCATTCTAGGCACGCCTCCTCTTTTCTCATTCATACTAGTGATTTCATTAAAATCACCTCCAATAATCCATGGAAGATTATTGTTTCCGTTCAGCCGTCTTAATAGGGTCCATGTTTCCTTGTGTAGCTCCCTATTAGGATTTCCATAAACTCCAGTAAACTGCCACATCCAACCGTTTTCCTTAACTACCACCTCAATATGCCACTTTGAAAAAGATTTAACTGTGACATCAGTATCCTTATGCCATAGAAGCATAAGACCACCACTGAGGCTGTTACTCAGGACATCCAACACGCAATCAAACTGCAAATCTCATCAAATTTTCTCTGCTCTAAATCTCTGAATTTTGGTGTCCATCAAGAAAACCAATTGGGGATGGTGGTTGCGAATATGGAAACGCAACATTCGTAATGTCTGGGGTTCCCCAACCCCTGGACATTCCAACTTAAGAGTTTCATTGCGTCCGGCGGGGTTGTCCAGCAGCCTCCGCCGATCCTACATTGGATATTTCATTAGAAATCGTCAATTGTTTCTTATTCTGACTGTCTTCTACACTTATCTTGTGCTTCTGTCCAGCCAGCCCTCTGGCACTGTTCTCAATTTTTTCCTTCATCTCATCTGTGTACTGCATTCGAGCAATTCTTTTCCATTTCTTATTTTTTCCTTTCTCTCCCATAATCTTTTGACCAAATTCATTAATATTGATGACACTATGGGTCCCCCCCACTAAATCTTCCACCGCTTTTCCTTTATCTTTCCACTTATCTTCCTCTGACCCATCCCATATTTGATCTAGCTCCATAAGGGAAGTCTTTGATTGCATATCCGTTGGCATATTTCCTTGAGTAATTGTATTGACCGTTTCATCATTCAATTCACTCTCAACCCCTGCTGTCAGATCCGAAATTTCCTCCTTTTCCATATTTGATTTAATGACCGTTGGGTCGGCCGTCCGAATGGCTGTTGTCGGACGATCACCTTTCTCCGGCGGGGAAATGTTCTCCTTGGTACTTTCTTTCTCCTTTGATCCTTGCTCATCATCTGAATCCTCTGATTGATTTTGTATTTCTTCATCCGCACCAAAAGTCCTCCAACTTCCTCTCCCTCTATCTCCACCTCTCCCCCGTCCCCTGCTAGAAAATTGGAAATTTTGTTCACGGACCTTAAGTCTAGTAGGTTCTCGCAACCATGGTCCATAGGGAAGAGCTTCATCATTTAGGCCTCGATACTGTTCACATTCCTTTATTGTATGGCCTAATAAACCACACCCATAACAGAAATCCGGTAACTTCTCATACGTCACTCCAATCCATTTATCAGTTTCTCGAGTTCTTGATTTTAGAAATATCCCTCTTTTGAGAGGTGAAGTAACGTCTATCTACACTTTGATCCGTAAGGAGCAGTCTCCACACTGGTCCATTTCTTCATCAATATCCAGTTGTTCCACCTTTCCTAGGAGACTCCCAATTTCCGTTGCTGAATTCCTGTTAAAACAAGCAAAAGGGAGTTTGTGAAAATGAACCCAAAATGACACATACCTGAAATCCAGTTCATCTCCACAGCTATCTCCTTTGGGTTCCTCCATCAACAACATTGCTCTGTCATAGAACCAAGGACCAACTTCTTCTATCCATCCTTTAATATGCGCATTCCTGAACTTACAAAGAAACATATTGGGCCCTGCACTCTTGATAATGGTATGTTCTTGACCCCATATTTTTGGCATCATTCGTTGAAACACCTCAGGATTTATCTTCTTGCTAGTAAGGATTTTGCAAAGTAGCGCATTCTCCAGTTTCTTCTGAGATTTGTCCACTTCATCTTCCTTCAGATGGAAGACACATGATTTCTCTTCCTCTGTCACCTTCAATTCTCCTAGTTGTTTTATAAATTCATCAGTTCCTGCTTGGTCTGCCATTGAGAAGATATATTCCTTCCAACAAGTAACCACCCAGAAAACCAAACTTCCGCTAAGCAGATAGAACTGCTCCGATCAGCACCGTGGCTGCCTTCTTCCACCGCTTTCTAGAGAGAAAACGAAGAACCGAGATAATAAGAAAAAAAATTCTTATATCTCTTATTATAAACAAAATTATATTTCATATCAAACTATCTAATTATCTATACATATAATTTAAATATTTAAAATATATAATTCAAATCAATCCAATTTTTTAAATCATTAATAATAAAACTTTAAATTTATATATAGTGAGAAATAATAATAACAATAATACTAATAATTAAAAAAAAAAGTAAACGGGGCGGGGAGCGGGGAATGGGGATGGGGAATACATTCCCCGTCCCCGTTTAGCTCGCGGGGAATTTTTTTCCCCCACTCCCTCCCCCATTCCCCGCTTAAACGGGGATTCCCCGCCCCATTAGGGACGGGTCCCCACGAGGCCCCGGCCCCGCGGGGCAAATGGACATCCCTATATATAAGTGAATCAAATTTTTGTCACCGAAAAATTAATGTAATACTAAAGATAAATGTTACAATAAAATGAATAGTAGCGACTTTTCAAATGATTGATTTTTCAATTTATTGTATTCCTCTATTTTGGTTTACTTATTTATAAAGAATTATGCGACTTTTTCTTTTTTCTACTTTGGTTGGATTTTGGGAGGAGAATGAAATTATTTAGGTGATTTCGAGTTGATTTTAAATGAAATCAAACGAAAATAGTTATAGATTACCAATAGTGGATTTAAATTGATATAAATATTAGTTGGTTAAATTATTAAAAATACCCTGAACTATAAGGTTAGTTTCAATTATACCCCAAACTTTCAAAAGTTTCATTTTAGCCCATTCAACTTTCAATTTTGTTTCAAAGTTACCCTTAAACCCTTTTCCGTTAAATCCATTAACGGAAGAGATGAAATGTCTCTTTATCTTCATCACCGCCATTGTTTTCTTCCTCCTCTGTCTTAACTCGTCAACCGTTAAAATAACATTATCTCCTTCCAAAGGCCTCATCATTTCTACATCTCTCGTCTCTTAGTTAATACCACCCAATTCCTCTAAACGCTCAAAGCTAGCCTCATGCCCACAACCCTCTACCTCCCGTCCCTTAATCCCTCGCATCACAAACGATTCCTCAAGAAGTTCATTGAACCCACCTAAAACCTTGGGGTTTCTACAAGAATGGGTTGAAATCAGCCCATATGTTTCACTTTTGTCCAAAAACCTTATAATTTTCATTTCAGTCCAGCCCGTTTTTATTAATTGTAGCTCATTTACCAATTTGACCCTCTGATATTCAAAATTAAAAAAAAAAAATAAAGAAAATACAGAAAAGGAAAAGGCGTGATTATATGGCATTTGAAAATAATTCCCCAAAACACGCTTCTTCCTTGTCGAGCTTGCTGCTATCGTCTTCTTCCTTCCGAAAACAGGTGGGTTTCACGGCGAAGAAACATGTGGGTAGAGAAGGTCGTTGGAGAATCCATTTAATGTCGGAGAATCTCGCCGGTGTGGCCATGGACGATGGCGATGATTCCGATTGGCTTGATCGGAGCGAGGGATCCACCACTGAATGATCTATAGATCTGGGTTTTTTTGCATCTTCTACGATTCCTTGTTAAATACCCGGTATGGATTTCTAAATATTGGGTATGAATTTTTAAATACCCGGTATGGATTTTGAAATTTGCAATAATTTTTTTTTTGCGTATAGATCTGGGTTTTTTTGTCGTATCGATCTGGGTTTTTTTGCCGTATAGATCTGGGTTTTTTTTGCATCTTCTACGATTCCTTGTTAAATACCCGGTATGGATTTCTAAATACCGGGTATGAATTTTTAAATACCCGGTATGGATTTTGAAATTTGCAATAATTTTTTTTTGCGTATAGATCTGGTTTTTTTTGTCGTATAGATCTGGGTTTTTTTGCCGTATAGAGCTGAGTTTTTTTGCATCTTTTACGATTCCTTGTTAAATATCCGGTATGGATTTTGAAATTTGCAATATTTTTTTTTTGCGTATAGGTCTGGGTTTTTTTGCCGTATAGATCTGAGTTTTTTTGCATCTTCTACGATTCCTTGTTAAATACCGGGTATGAATTTTTAAATACCCAGTATGGATTTTTGAATCAACCAAATCGAGAAGCAGGCGACAAAAAACTGAAAAGGAATTTAAGATTTCCAAACTGGATGTGGGAATAAATTTTTAAATAATTATATATATTTGTTACATAAAAGGAATGAATTGAGATAGATATTTAAAAGAATATCTATAATTAAATTTAAAAAAAAGATTTCATCTTGGGTAGCCGGCTTCTCGATTTGAAATCTCAAACGATTTGAAATCTCAAAAAATTGAAAAAAAAAAAAAAGATTTGAAATCTCAAAAAACACCAAATTTTGGTTGAAATCTCAAAATAATGAAATTTGAAAATAAATTCCATGTTGGGATTGCCCCTTATTTTACAGAATCAACGATTTTAGAAGAATGATGCCAAAGTGAAAATTAGAAATATCCAATTTTTGGTTGAAAAATGGAAGCATACGGCCAAATAGTGAAAATTGGAAATAAATCCCATTTTGGGACTGCACGAATTTAAAAAAATGAAAATATTATAAGAATAAACATGAAAATCGAATTTAATTATTACCAAATCTATAAGCAGGCGACAATGGGAAAAAAAGGAATTTCATAATTAAGAAATGGATGTGGGAATAAATTTGAAATTAATTATATATATTTGTTACATAAAAGGAATTAATTGAGGTAGTTATTTAAAAGAATATATATAATTATATTTAAAAAACAAACATTCCATATATGGGTAGCCGGCTGGAATGTGAAAAAAAAAATAATATTTATTATAATTATATAATTAAATAAGGGCAATTAGGGAAGAAAGAAATTGAAATGAATGCATGAAATCCTACCAATGAGAAAAAAAAAAAGATTATGACAAAGATGTAATTAATAGGTTAATTGAACCCATCCGCTATAATTTTTGTAAAACCTTCTAGAATCTTCAAATCAAAACCCAAAAGCCCCAACGGGCACTAATGCCAAATACACTCCTTTGGGCGTTGGAGCTACAAGTTGTGGACCTTAAGAGGAGATACCCTAATGTTCTTCTCATACGTGTTCTGGGTATTTATGCCCATTTGGATCATAATTTTATGTCTGCAAGTATACCCACGTTTAGATTGAATGTGCATGTGGGGAGGCTAGTTAGCGCAGGGTATAAGGTGGGTGTTGTCAAGCAAATCAAAATTGCTGCGATTAAGGCTCATGAGTCAAATAAGTTAGGCCCATTTGCAACATTGGAGGCAACCCAAAATTTAGGGGAGGTAAGAGGGGACTGGAGGAGAGAGTAATTACTTGTTCTGTGTGGTTGAGAAGGTATGTTGGTGGAACATTTGGACTGCAGAATCAGGAAAGTAGCTACGCACACAGTCTTCCTTCCGTCAATGAATTTAAAAGGTCATTTTGAAACAAGGGTGGAACTTCAAGGATTTAAATTAGGGGTGATCATTGGTCGGTCGGCGTCGGTTTTGGACTCAAACCGACATTGACCACCGACATGTCGATTTTATTCGGTTGATGGTAGTCGGTTACAGAGATGTTTATAGAACCGACCGACCGACCATAAGTATACTTCGGTCGGTTTCGGATGGCTTTGAAAGTTTGCCTTCGCGGGAGCTGTCGAAAGAAAATAGAATGAGTGAGCTGTGAAAAGAAAAGAGAACGAGTGGGGTTCGTGGTGGCGAAGTGCTTTGACAAAGAGACGTTGGGTTTGTGGCAGCGAAGAGCTTTGACAAAGAGACGTTGGGTTTGTGACGTTGAAGAGCTCCGACAAGATATAGATAAAAAGGAAGAGAGAGGGGATGAAATGAGAGTGAGAAGAACTGAAGAAGAGAAAAAGAGAGGGTGGAGAACATTATAGGTTTAAATACCATTTTAGTATCTGAATTTTCAAGTTTATTTCATCCTAGTCCCTAAACTTTAAAAATGTATATTTCAACTTTCATATTTGTTATATTTTGATAGTTAAACATTGGTTAAACAACACATTTGGTCCTTGAACTTTCATAAACGTAACAATTTTAGTCCACGAACTTTAATTTGTAATGATTTAGTCTCAAAACTTTCAGTTTTGTAACAATTTAGTCCCTAAACTTTAATATGTAATAGTTGAGTCCTTTAACTTTAAAATTTGTAATGATTTAGTTATTGTCATGAAAATTATTGTTAAAATTGAATGGAATTTCTTACCCATAATAATTGATAACTGGACTAGGATTATGCATGTTTGTAAACTACAAAGATTAAGACAATACATAATAAAAATTGATCCTTAATTTCGTTGAAGTTTTTTATGACAGGAATTAAATTGTTACAAATTTTAGAATACAATGACAAAATTGTTATATATTAAAGTTTAGGGACTAAATCATTACAAAATTGAAAATTCAATGACTAAATCGTCACAAACAAAAACTCATGAACCCGTTTGATAACCATTTCGTTTTTTGTTTTTGGTTTTTGAAAATTACACCTATAAACACTATTTTTACCTATAAGCTTCTTTGTTTTTTATGTACATCCTTTCCCATGTTTTAAAAAATCAAGCCAAATTCTGAAAACAAAAAAAAAGTAATTTTCAAAAACTTGTTTTTGTTTTTGAAATTTGGCTAGGAACTCAAATGTCTCCTTAACAAAAATGAAAACTATGGTAGGAAGATTGAGAGAAAACAAATACAATTTTCAAAAATAAAAAACAAAACACGAAATAGCGGCGTAAATTGTTACTTCCACGAAACCACAGGACCAAAAATGTTTTTTAAACTATAATGTATTAACAAAAGAAAACAGTAAAAATAATCTACCTCGCGAACAACAGTCATCAACGGAGAAACCCTAGACTTTTTAAAGTAGCTATCTATTCCTCTGCTCTGAGCTCCAGCCAGAGTTCTTCATCCCTGCACCAAAGCTTCTGCTTCGTCTTCGAGCCAAATTCTCAGCGCTATACCCATCCAACATGGTACGTTATTTCTCCCAAATCCCCACAAGTTCTATTCCTTTTCCTTGTATTACTCTATCTTTCGTACGGAATCGAGTAATACTGGTTTAGAATCCTCTTGTGAAGTAATTTTATCCACTGTGATTTTCTGTACCTGAAGCTATGCTAGATTTTCGGGAATATGTTGGGTATTCTGAAAATTGTTATTGCCTGAGTTCATGGTTTGAATTGAACTGGACGGCAATGAAGTTAATTCTTTTTCGTTCTTGGATCTGAAATATAGTTCAGATGAATGTGCTGTAATTGTATAATGATGTATCGTGATGGTTTCTCGTTTTCAATCTTCTATATATGAGGTCCAAGGGTAGAAGTACAAGTAATGTTTTCACGAATTCAGTGATGTAAACTTTCTCCTACTTGGTATCTATTTGACAGGCACCGAAGAAGGATAAGGCTCCTCCCCCGTCCTCCAAGCCTGCTAAATCTGGCGGAGGAAAGCAGAAGAAGAAGGTAATTCTTTATGTGATGACTGTTTTGTTTTGAAAGTTTAGGCCTATTTAGTAACCATTTGGTTTTTTGGTCGTTGATCTTTGAAAATTAAGCTTATAAACACTACTTCCATCTATAAGTTTCTTTCTTTTGTTATCTACCTTCTTCCATGTTTTCCGTGTTTTCAAAAACCAAGTCAGGTTTTGAAGATTAACAAAATTAGTTCCCAAAAATTTGTCTTCAGAATCTGGAACTTGGAATTGTGCTAAGAATTCAAATGTTTGTTAATATGAAAACCATGGTAAGGAAATTAAGAGAAAACAAGCTTAATTTTCAAAAACCAAAAACCAAATGGTTATTAAGTTTTAGTGGGGCATAGTGATTAGGGGTCTAGTGATGATTATTCAGGTACATCTTTCATACCTGTTGCTGGTTAGTTTGAGGATTTTTTCTGTAAATCTTCTCATTGAGTGTAATTTTGATTATTTCTTTTTTGTTTGTTCAGAAATGGAGCAAGGGAAAGCAAAAGGAGAAGGTCAACAACATGGTATTGTTCGATCAGGGAACCTATGATAAGCTTCTTTCAGAAGTTCCAAAGTACAAGCTTATCACTCCTTCCATCCTGTCTGACAGATTAAGGGTATGATTTGCTGAATCCCATTTTACTTTTATCTTCACATGTTATAAATTATGTCTTTTGATTGTGGAATATGGGCACACTTCTTAATTTATGTTTGAAATTTGTGTGCGCCACACTACTTCTCCCTTCAATCATTTTCTCAATAAGAATTCTCGCTTCTCTCTAGGAATGGAAAAGAAGTTGGGGGTGGGTGATTATAGGTTGAGCTTTCTTTATGTTTTTATGAACTCTAATGTATGATTATCACATAATTTGTCATCCAAGTCAAAGACTGCATGTACTATAATGTTATAGGTCAGTCTTCATTTGTTAAATTTTCATTTAATTAAACATGTATTTTTATATCCTACGTTTCCAAAACAAAGGATCTGATTCTTTCCGGGGATTAATGCAAATTACACTTGTATAGTTTATGTATTGCAAATTACACTTTGATAATTTCTCTCTTTTATTTTCCCCTGCCATATTCCGAATATGGCTAACACAAAAACAAAGTGCCTCTTCTAGTTTGATGTCATGTCAGCAAAGTGGTATGTTCTGTACATTATTAACATGCGAGTATAAACAATTATTTATAAACCAATTAAACTTGCATTAAACTATACGAGTAGGGTATCTTTTGGTAACTATCCCTTGATGTGAATTATTTGATATCTCTGGCCAAGTTAAAGTGCCCAATATCCTCCATTTTCCCTTTTTTCTAGAAGCAAAATTTTCATTGGTTAGCGTCTAAGAAGCCCGGATACGGACACGAGACACGGATACGACACGACAAGGACACGGGGACATGTCATTTTTTAAAAATCTAGGACACGGACATGGCACGGACACGTTTAGAAAAATATACATTTTTTAAGATATGTATCCTTTTTATACCAGAAGGAAATTCAAAATCAATAAGTTTATGCATTTGTATGCTTGAAAAAACAAATTTAATGTATTTTACTCTTAAAATTTATTATTTTTTTCATTTAAGCATTGTGTTTATTTGGTATACTTAACAAGGGTTCAAAATTAACCTACAACTAGTGTTTGTCACATATCAATTGTGCTAACAAGTGTCTGATACGTGTCCAACAAGTGTCGGAGTGTCCAAGTGTTGGACACGTGTCGGACACGGACACGCTAGCCAAACTAAAGTGTCCGTGCTTCTTAGGTTAGCATGTCATTCCTGTAATCCAACCAAACTGTGATTGGTTCTATTTGGATGGATTGTAATAATAAAGATGGCAAATTGCTAAAAATCTTTCTTTGTTTTTTTGTTCATTGTTCATCAGATCAATGGATCTTTGGCACGTCGGGCAATTAAGGATTTGATGGCGAGAGGTTCTATTAGGCTCATATCCGCTCATGCTAGCCAGCAGATATATACTAGAGCCACAAATACATGATCAAAGAGTTTCCGTTTGCAAGAGGGACATCTTGTTATTTTTGTGACCATCCTGTCAGGAGCTAATTTCTATTGTTTTGAATATTCTCTTCTGCGTTCATGGAATGTATGTTGCATTGAAAACTCGATCGATTAGTTGCACTGCTCAAATGGAATTTCTTAAAGATTTTCTTTTTTGTGGCTTAGCAATTCATTGCCTTATGCTTTATGTTCTGAACTCAAGCAATTTAACCGTGTGGAAGAGTGATGAGATGTCATCTTCATCTATGGGAGGTTTAGTTACACAATCATCTGGAAAAGATGGTAAAAGTTGAAATTTGCACAGTAAAGTGACAGTAATTGTTTCTTGCTGTTACCTAGACTGGGATAGTGGAGTTATGATTTTGTTTGAGTTCAGCAACAGCGTCTGTAGCCCCAGATTGCCGTGTGTGGATGGCAACTTTTGATATCTCGCATCCATTTAAGAATGAAAATGAGCAGAGTGACTTGTAGTAGTTGGAAGGAAATTATACAAGTTCTATATTTAATGTCTGTGTATAATGATTTTCCTCATTAGTTTTTTTGGAATTATTAGTTTTGTACTAAGGTTGAGGCAGTCGCCCATGACAAAAGTGATGCGAACATCAGGTGGTAGTTTGAACATGAGGTGGTTGGAATGTGCTTTTTTTGCCGGGAGTTTTCTGAACCATTTGGATGAAAAGTGCGAAGAGCAAAGGTGTCCAAGCCAAGAGTAGATTTTTTTCTTTCTTTCTTTTTAGTTTTTGCTTTTTAAATTTTTTTTAAAATAACCATCAGTTTTTTTTTCACTCTTCTTTTAAAAAATTTAATTAATATAAGTAAATACCAACCATTGAATTTAATTTATAAATTGCATATTTTATTTATATCTTTTATTTTGAATTATAATATATATATATATCTATATACTATATCAAAAGGCGCTTAAGGGGAGAAACTTTTGATTCCCTTTTAAGCCCTTTTTAATCTTCAAATTCTTTATTTGTCCTTCCTATTTAATTATTCAATATTTTATTATTCAAATTCCCACGGCTAGATCATTCCCACGTTTAAGATTAAGAATTGGTTTTTTTAAAAAATCTTCATGATCATGTTTAGGTTTTTTTTTTTTTTTTTTTTTTTTTTTTTTTTTTTTTTTTAAAATTAAAAATCTCATCTTTTATAAGATTAAGAATTGGTTAAAAAAAAATCTCATTCTCACGCTTAGGTTTTTTCTTTTAAAAAAAATAAGAATTAGTTA
This sequence comes from Luffa aegyptiaca, assembly GCA_017139565.1. Lineage (NCBI taxonomy): Eukaryota > Viridiplantae > Streptophyta > Magnoliopsida > Cucurbitales > Cucurbitaceae > Luffa > Luffa aegyptiaca. The sequence continues at coordinate 20,575,158 of CM029400.1, read as the reverse complement.
AAAAAAACCATTCCCAAGTTTTAAAAAAAAATCATTCCCACATTTAGGTTGTTATTTAAAAAAAAAAAAAAAAAATCTCATCTTTGATAAAATTAGGAATTGGTTTAAAACAAAATCTTGATTCCCACTTTAGGTTCACATCATTCCCACGTTTGTGTTTTTATTTAAAAAAAATAAATCTCATCTCTGATAAGATTAAGAATTGATTTAAAACAAAATCTTGATTCCCACTTTTAGGTTCACACATCATTGCCACGTTTGTATTGTTTTTTTTTTTTAAAAAAAAAACTTATCTTTAATAAGAGAATTGGTTTAAAAAAAAATCAAGATTTTTTTTAAAATTTAATTATTAATTCTAATTGGTTTCGGTGGTTATGATAAATAACTAGATAATTGATTTTAGAATTATTAATTCTAATTGATTTTCAATTGTGAAAATTAGAGGGGTTTTTTTATTTAATTATTAATTCGAATTAATTTTCGGTTGTGAAAATTAGAAGAATTTTTTATTTAATTATTAATTTTGATGTTTCAAAAATAAAAAGATACTTGAGTTTAATTTTTGATTAAATCAAATCAAGTTTTAAAATTAAATTCGAAAAACAAAAATTCAAATTAATTGTTTTTAATTTTCAAAATTTCTAATTGGAAAAGATTTATCATAACCACCTGATTCACTTGAACCCTATAAATAGTGGTCTAAACCAAGAGATGGGGGTGGAGCTTTTGTGGTGCATGAAGAATTAAAAAAATTGCAGCAAACATCAACCAAGTGAGAGAAGACCCATTCCTACTCCATCTTTACTAATGTGAGTATAGCCTTTTCATTTAGTGTAAATATATATAATTTTTTCTTATTTCTTTTTCAGGTAGTATCCTTAGGAGATTTTGTTAGTTTTCTGAGATTTTATTAGTTTATATTATATTTTCGTCATCCCTAAGAGTTTCATATGAATAAGAAATATTTTCTATTTATTTCTTTAATAGGAGCGAGTACACCTTTGTGTGAGCTCATTAGTATTGTCTTTCTTATTCTTTCTGAAATGGGAAAGAAGATCGATCACTATTATCTTCTTTTTTTAAAATCGATCTCTCTCCATTATGCTTTTCTCCGACCTTCAAAATTTTTCATATATTTTTGAGATTTTTTTAGACAAGATGATAGGAAGAAAATTATATTTTTATTTAATTAGTGCTCATTTAACGGTTGGATTAAACACAACTTTAATTGAATTATTAATTATTAATTGATTACAAAATTAAGATTTTGGAAAATATAAATGCTTACCTAGGTAATTTAAAAGACTTTTCGTTATCTTCAATCTTAAAAAAATGTTTAAGCAGGTGAGATTTATTATATTTGATTTATATCCATGATATTGGTTATAAACCAATTTTATTAGAATGGTTCAATTTGGTCACATATATATCAATTTTTGCAATAATTATAAATTTATGTATATTTATTCATTTTTATATTTTTTTGGTACATTATCAAGTCATATTTCAAATTTTCTAATTAACTACTTATACTTTAAAAGGTATTATAACACTTGCAACGTACGTCAAACTAGTTGTTATAAAAGGCTTTTAAATTTAGTACACATATTTTCGTTTTATTTATTTATTTATTTACTTTTCACTTTTTTTTTTTAAAAATTGGAATTAATATATGTAAATACCAGCAATTTAATTTTATGTATAAAATGTTATATTAAATTCAAACATATGACCTATTGGCTGAGGATATATGTTTTAGTCATAACGAGACTTCGTATGTTAGATGTTATAGAAATTAAATTATTGTTCATTTTTTTAATAGAAGTCTAATGTATAAAGTATGCATATGGTAGTTGAGAACTTGAGATTTGAGTTTTAAGACTATTTGATTTAAAAACTAAAACATTGTGATAATTTAGATCATGTTTGATAATGATTTTGTTTAAAAAAAGTATACTTGAATTCTCATCGTTTTAAAAATTACATCTAAGTTCTTAGTTGGATTTTAGAAATATAGATATGCATTTTTTTTAGTACATCAACATTTGGGGGTGGAGGGATTCGAACTGCTGAGCTCACTTTGGCAGAAATATAGATATGTATAGAAAGTAGTGTGTATAAACTTAAATTTACCTACATAAAATAAAGGAAAAAAAAAATACACTACACTTTTAGTCCCTAAGATTTGGGTTAGATTTCATTTTGGTCCCTGAGTTTTCAAACTCAACAATTTAGCCCATGAGGTTTGGTTTTAGTTTCATTTTGGTCCCTCCATCCATTTTTTCGTTAGAAACTAACGGCTTGCTTACGTGACACTATTTTTTTAAAATAAAATATATTAAAATAATAAAAATATTATTGTTTTTTAATTTTCTTCTTCTTCTTCTTCAGATGGTCGGTGAATGGTGGCGGCCGACGACTGACGACCTATTTTTTTTCCACTCTCTCTTCTTTTCTTCTTCTTCTTTTTTCTCCTTTTCTCCAACCTTTCTTTGTTTTTTTTTTAAGAAAACGTGGTTTGTCGGCAAGAAATCGAGCCTCACTCCTCATTTCAGACAAACTTCGCCATAAAATCACGTCTCCTTTGTTCTTAGAAAATGCATCTCTTTCTTACAACTATGCGCTCCTCCAAATCCTAGTTGAAACAAATCCACGCCTTCTCAGTCAAACATGGCGTCCCACCGCCCAATCCCGACTTCGGCAACCACCTCATCTTTGCTCTCGTCTCCCTCTCGGCTCCCATGTCCTACGCCACTCGAATCTTCCATCTGAAACGAAACCCAGATCTGGGTGTTTTCGGCGAGACCCACAGCTGGGCATGTTCCTTTCTCGCCGAGATCTGGGTGTTTTTGCGACACCCACGTTCGGCAGTGTAGATCGTTCCAGATTCGTCCATCTATGCTTCAACTAGCTTCGCGTCTATCGTTCCAGCCACGTCGAATCCATTGGTAGCATAGATCTGGAACGATCCACCGTCGGAGCTGGATGTAGACGACGAATCTGAAATGCAGACGACTCAAATCTGGAACGAGCGCGGGTCTCGCAGGTCGAACGTGGGTCTGAAACGAGCCAACGTGGGTCTAACATAGATATGGAACGAGCCATCGTCGGAGCTTGTCGTGGATGCTGATGGACGACCGGTCAAGAACGAGGCCTAAACGAAAAAAAGGAAAAAATAGGAAGGAAGAAGAAAGGAAGAAGGAAAAAGAAGAGGAAAAAAAAGTTTTCTGTCGGCTGTCAGTCGTCGGCGAGCAGTGGTCGCCGGTGGCAACAAAAGCTTAGGTGGGGTGGTGGTGGTGATGGTGATGGTGATGCTGAAGAAGAAGAAGAGAAGAGAGAGAGAAAAATAAAAATAATATAAAATAATAATAATATTATTATTTTAATATATTTATATTTTAAAATTTAAAAATAATTGTTTAAATGAAAAACCAATGCCACGTCAGCAATCCATTAAATATTAATGGAAAATTGGATGGAGGGACTAAAATGAAACGAAATCCAAACCTCAAGGGCTAAATTGTTGAGTTTGAAAACTCAAGGACCAAAATGAAACCTAACCCAAACCTCAGGGACCAAAAGTGTATTTTTTCCTAAAATAAAAATCGAAAATAATTACAAATGGGATTCAACTAATCTCTAAAATTTAGAAATAGTTTTAAATAATCTTTTAAAATAAAATATATGTACTAAATTAAAAAGTTGTATATAACACTTTTATAATTCAAAATAAAAGATATAAATAAAATTTGCACTCTATACATTAAATAAAATGGTTGGTATTTATTTATATTAATTTCAAATTTTTAAGGAAGAGTGAAAAGAAAAACTGATAGTTTTTTTTTTTAATTTTTTAAAAAGCAAAAACTAAAAAGAAAGAAAGAAAAAAATTATATAGCCGCAATACTTTGGCTCGAACATGGGACTACAAAAATATAAGAGGCACATCTAAAGCACTCTGACAGTCCAGAATTTTGAATATTTTGACGTGGAGATCGTGTCTTGAAGAACGACCTACACGCTTTTTTTTTTTTTAAATTTTTGACACATCTGCATGTCGTCTCTTGAAGAGACGAGATGCAGACGCGTGGGTCTAGGTCGTCTCTTGAGAGACGACCTACACCTAAAAATTTAAAAAAACAATATTTTAATAATAAGCTTCAAAATAACTATATTTTAGTAAAAAGTTTTTTTTTAAAAATACAATATTAATAGAAAATGTCCGAAAGTAATGTTTGTAAGTTTAATTTTCAAAAAAAAAAAAAAAAAAAAAAAAAAAAACGAAATGGTTATCAAATGTGACCTAAGATCTCAATTTGACAATTATTTAGCCCCTGTTTACTAACCGTTAGACTTTTGGTTTTTGAAAATTATGTTTGTTTTCTCCCAATATTTTTATAATGGTTTTTGTTGATGGCAAAATTTGGCCAAGCAACTCACCTGACCTTCACGTGACATCAACTGTGAATTTATTTGAAGGGGAAAGATGTGGCCTGCTAGAAAACTGTGCACCGGTGTGGTGCTTGCCACACCGACTCCGATGCTTAAGTCAGTTGGGAGATCATAAGTGAAGCAAGTAAATTAATAATATAGAGGAAGAAAATAGATACCAAGTTGAGTCCCCTTACTTTGGGGTTAGTCTCTTCTATTTATAGTTGAAATTAGGGGTTTCCCCTTCCTTTTAGGAGAAGGAATAGCCTTAGAGATTGATTTGGGCCTAATGGGCCTCCGTGGACTTGTTTCTTCTCTGGGCTTTTATCATTCTGACTTTCTTAGAGCTAGGTCCAAATTTACCCATAACATTAAGCCCCTACTATTGATGTGGAATTTTCCTACCGCAAGCGCACGGGTCAAGTAATAATATAGTGAATGTGATATTCGAATGTCGTCCTCTGGATTGGATTTCTAATCAATTTTAATTACCGGAAATAATCTTGCCCAATTTTATTTAGAGAGCCAAACAAAGTGAGAATGAATGTAAATCAAACACAAAACAATGAAAAAGTATGACAATCTAATGGAGACAACGGTCTTAGGGATTTGATTTCACCAATTGGGATTATGGATTAATTCATGGATTAATGACATGCTATGATTCATAAATCTTGGGAAACTAAAATCACACATATCTCTCCCGAGCATACATGATTCTCCCACATGCAATGAACCCGATATCCCTATCTAAATTCATTAAACATGCAAGGCATTAAGGTTACCCTTTTTAACGATTTCTAGAATTAAGTATTATCTCCCGATTTCTAGCTAAATCCTACTTATGTATAATGAGTTCTAAGCTAAATCCTCTCTCCCGAGTTAGATTTAATCACAATCAGCATTCAATTCATGGCCGGTAAATTGAAAACATTAAACATACAATATGCATAAATGAAATCAATAACAAAAATCCATAACATCAATCCATAATTGCCCAACGACTACATCAATCCCTAAGAATTAAACTTAGCTACACATAATCCTCATTACAATATCAACTAAGTCTAAATAAGCCATAAAAACTACTAGAGAAAAGGGAAAAGAGAAGTAAACGCTAAGTAGGCCGAGACCACACGTCCCCGTCACGATCGCCACGAACAAAGCCTTGAAATCCCTTTTTCTCCCCTTACTTCAGCCTTCACAGCAGCCTTTCTATCTGTTGGGTTTTATGCCCTAAAACTCGTAGATAGTAAATGAAACAAATTAATCGATCTCAATAAAGCGTTATTTGAGTAATTCAGTAATTTGGTTATTGAATAATCGAGTTTGCATTAATAAACCCTAAATCCAATAAACTAAGATCCAAGGTTGTTTAAATGAAACTTGGACTAGTATGTGGGGACATACGGGGATCGGTGTCCAAGTAACAACCTATAAAGTCTATAGTATAGGGATAAGGCTGGGTACCTTATGGATGGAATTCACTCCTTCCCCTATTGGGGTAAGTAGATGTGTGTTCCCTTAAGGGCTGATTCCGGGGCTTGAACAAAGGCGAGTCGTCCTCTCCTGGCCCGAGAGAAACTCCTGTTTAGTGGTTGGACCCTAAACAACTTGTTCATTAGAGGGATCAACGGTACTTAAGGAACCAGAGGTAACCAGGGGTAAAACGATAATTTGACCCAGCTGGTGTTACGAACACATGTGAAGGATTGACTTACTGCATTGGTCGATATCCGTGGACACAGAAATATTCTACAGTGAGAAGAGTGCAGCTGTGGGTCTTTAGTGGAGTGACCCACAGTTAACGAATGTTGATTGACTCGGTTAATGAGTTTATCCGATCAATCTCGTATCGTTGGAGCTTCTGAGCTTCTGCCTAGTTCTTTTTGGGGTTATGCAGTAGAGACTGCAGTTTATATTTTGAATGTAGTTCCCTCAAAGAGTGTTTCTGAAACACCATTTGAGCTCTGGAGAGGGCGTAAAGCTAGTTTACGTCGTTTCAGAATTTGGGGCTGTCCTGCACATGTGCTAGTGGCAAACCCAAAGAAATTGGATTCACGTTCAAAATTATGCCTATTCGTAGGCTACCCAAAAGAAACAAGAGGTGGATACTTCTTTGATCCACAAGAAAATAAAGTGTTTGTTTCGATAAATGCTACTTTCTTAGAAGAAGACCACGTTCGAGAACACAAGCCACGCAATAAAATGGTGTTAAGTCAACTGCCTAGTTCTTTTTGGGGTTATGCAGTAGAGACTGCAGTTTATATTTTGAATGTAGTTCCCTCAAAGAGTGTTTCTGAAACACCATTTGAGCTTTGGAGAGGGCGTAAAGCTAGTTTACGTCTTTTCAGAATTTGGGGCTGTCCTGCACATGTGCTAGTGGCAAACCCAAAGAAATTGAATTCACGTTCAAAATTATGCCTATTCGTAGGCTACCCAAAAGAAACAAGAGGTGGATACTTCTTCGATCCACAAGAAAATCAAAGTGTTTGTTTCGACATATGCTACTTTTTTAGAAGAAGACCACGTTCGAGAACACAAGCCACGCAGTAAAATGGTGTTAAGTGAACTTTTTGGTGAAACTACGAATGAATCAACAAGAGTTGTTGATGAGGCTGGACCTTCAACAAGGGTTGTTGATGAGCCGAGTACACAGATTGGACCTTCAACAAGAGTTGTAGATGAACCCAATACATCTGGTCAAGCCCATCCTTCTTAACAATTGAGAATGCCTCGACGTAGTGGGAGGGTTGTTACTCAACCTGAACGCTATCTGGGTTTAGCAGAAAATCCAACTGTTATACCTAATGATGGAGTTGAGGATCCATTAACCTTTAGACAGGCAATGAATGATGTGGACCATGACCAGTGGGTCAAAGCTATGGACCTAGAGATGGAGTCTATGTACTTCAATCAAGTCTGGGATCTTGTAGACCTACCTGAAGGGGTTAAAACCATAGGGTGCAAATGGATCTACAAGAGAAAACGAGATGCAGCTGGGAAAGTACAGACTTTCAAAGCTCGACTTGTGGCAAAGGGTTATACCCAAAAGGAGGGAGTGGACTATGATGAAACCTTCTCCACAGTTGCCATGTTAAAGTCGATAAGGATTCTCTTGTCCATTGCCACGTTTTATGATTATGAGATTTGGCAAATGGACGTCAAGACTGCCTTTCTGAATGGAAATCTTGATGAGAACATCTTTATGTCTCAACCAGAGGGGTTCATTGCTCAAGGTCAGGAGCAAAAAGTTTGCAAGCTTACACGATCCATTTATGGGTTGAAGCAAGCTTCCAGATCTTGGAATATAAGGTTTGACACTGCTGTCAAATCTTTTGGCTTTGACCAGAACGTTGATGAGCCTTGTGTTTACAAAAGGATTATCAACAGTTCAGTAGCTTTTCTGGTGTTGTATGCAGATGATATTCTTCTCATTGGGAATGATGTAGAATATCTAGCTGACATTAAAAAATGGCTATCGACTGAGTTCCAAATGAAAGATTTGGGTGAAGCTCAGTATGTTCTAGGGATTCAAATTATCAGGAATCGTAAGAACAAAACGTTAGCCCTGTCTAAAGCATCATATATAGACAAGATGTTGTCTAGATATAAGATGCAAAATTCCAAGAGGGGTTTACTACCCTTCAGGCATGGAGTTCATTTGTCTATGGAACAGTGTCCTAAGACACCTCAAAAAATTGAGGATATGAGACGGATCCCTTATACTTCAGCTGTGGGTAGTCTTATGTATGCCATGTTGTGTACTAGGCCTGACATTTGCTATGCAGTTGGGATAGTCAGCAGGTACCAGTCCAATCCAGGGTTAGACCACTGGACTGCAGTTAAAAACATCCTCAAGTATTTTCGGAGAACGAGAGACTATCAACTTGTGTATGGCTCTAAGGATTTGATCCTTTCAGAATACACAGACTTTGACTTTCAGACTGATAAGGATTCTAGAAAATCCACATCAGGGTCAGTATTTACCCTCAACGGGGAGCTGTAGTCTGGCGTAGTATCAAGCAAGGATGCATTGCAGACTCCACCATGGAGGCCGAATATGTCGCTCCTTGTGAAGCAACCAAGGAGGCTGTATGGCTACGGAAGTTCTTGATGGATTTGGAAGTTGTTCCAAATATGAACTTGCCAATCACCCTTTATTGTGATAACAGTGGTGCAGTGGCAAATTCTAAAGAACCTCGCAGTCACAAAAGAGGCAAGCACATAGAGTGCAAATATCATCTCATCAGAGAGATCGTGCAACGAGGGGACGTGATCGTCACGAAGGTAGCCTCTGCGCACAATATTGTTGATCCATTTATGAAGGCTCTCACGGGTAAAGTGTTCGAGGGTCATCTAGAGGGTCTAGGTTTGCAAGATATGTACATAGAATAATCTAAGGGCAAGTGGGAGAAGTGTAATGGGTATTGTGAATGCCCTAGTTTATTGTATTTATCTGTATTTGTACTTTTCATGTATTATATAGTATTAATACAAACTACTATTCCTACTTCAATGATTATTCATTCAATTTTGATTGTTAATGTACATTGCCCACTAGAGTTTTAGTTCAAGTGGGAGTTGTTGGGTTTTATGCCCTAAAACTCGTAGATAGTAAATGAAACAAATTAATCGATCTCAATAAAGCGTTATTTGAGTAATTCAGTAATTTGGTTATTGAATAATCGAGTTTGCATTAATAAACCCTAAATCCAATAAACTAAGATCCAAGGTTGTTTAAATGAAACTTGGACTTAGTATGTGGGGACATACGGGGATCGGTGTCCAAGTAACAACCTAAAAGGTCTATAGTATAGGGATAAGGTTGGGTACCTTATCCTGGTGACACTATGGGATACGACCCACCTTGTATTCGATACAGATGCAATGATCCAAAGCATCCATGTAGGAGACATGCGGGTGGGGGAATCCTATGCAATGAGTTTGCATAAGACTGGACCGCGAAATAGTAACCACTAGATGTAACGCCGTTAACTAGTTTAGATTTCTATTTCAATAGGATGACCTAGGTAACTCAATCTCAATCCTGAGTCTGTTATGAACCCCTTTCAGGAGGGATTGTCCTTAGATTTGTATGGGTGAGAGTGGCCAGTTCGTTGACTCAATAATCCTACCATTTCAGGGGCAAGATCGAATAGGGGTGATAACTCTCCAAAAGGGAGTTATTTAGACCTTGTTTCTATAGGGATTTATGTGTCTTTTGTGCTAATTAGGGTTGCTTTTAGATGAATATTTCATGTTCTAACCCAATTGGAAGAATGGAAGCTTTGGAAGTTATTTTGTGCATAATATATTGTTGAGCGACTTGAGGGAGCAAAAGCTGTGCTGGAGCAAAGCTGGGAGCAAAACTACCACGTCACAGCTCGTTAGCCAATTTAATGAACTGAATTCTATTAAGCTATTCTCGAGATAAAGGAGCAAGGAGAGCCATCCACGTGTCTAGGTCAACCTAATTCAAGCTTTCAGCAACTCTATAAAAGGAGATAGCCGCCCAAGTCAAATTCATTCCACTTTTGGAAGGGAATCATTTCTCATTTCCATTTTGGGAGCCGAATAGAGGAGAGAGATTGGAGACCTACAAGAAGACCATCAATTGCAAGCTGATCAAGGGAATTAATATTTTCTTGTATTACTTTGTAGTTATGAATGCATTTACTTATATTGTAACGTGTGTCTCTATGCACTTTATGAACTAAGTAATTTTAGGCGTTGGTTAGGGAACATGTAGTTGCCGTGCTTACTATCTATGCAATAAATGTTGATTGATGCATCTTGGTTATTTGTTGTGCTCATTTATATTTTGTGCCCGCCTGGCCAGCCGGTATGAATACCACTTTCTAGTTTCAGGGATGATTTAGGGAGTGTGTGGCATTTAATCACACTAGATCATTGTGTATTGGTGAACGCTAGTGACTGAGCTAGGGATAGCCAGTTGCCTAGTGCTTGATCGGTAGTGCGTCATTGGAGTTGATACACATTCTAAAAAATCCGGAGTTCCGGGAGGAATCCGCTAATAAGACTGCGAGAGTTTTGCATGATCAATAATATTGCTAGAACATCTTTTAAAACAATTACTAAATCCTGACTAGCGCCTGTTTCTAATCTGTCTGCCTATTTGTTTACTTTCTGTTCTGTCATTTCTTTTGCTTCAACATTATATCAAAACCAATCATTTTAACCGTTCTTGAAACCATTAAAGAGTTGCATAAAATAGATAAAGTGAAAGCTAATTCAGACCCTGGATTCGATAAATACTTATTACTTGTTGCGATTGTGTATACTTGCACAAGAGTTATAGAGGCTATTTCTTACTACATTTTCACCCACTCTGGAAACCCAACAGGGGGCTGGGAACATAACAGTACAAGATGGAATTCACTCCTTCCCCTATTGGGGTAAGTAGATGTGTGTTCCCTTAAGGGCTGATTTCGGGGCTTGAACAAAGGCACGCCGTCCTCTCCTGGCCCGAGAGAAACTCCTGTGTAGTGGTTGGACCCTAAACAACTTGTTCATTAGAGGGATCAGCGGTACTTAAGGAACCAGAGGTAACCCAGGGGTAAAATGGTAATTTGACCCAGCTGGTGTTACGAACACACGTGAAGAATTGACTTACTGCATTGGTCGATATCCGTGGACACAGAAATATTCTACAGTGAGAAGAGTGCAACTGTGGGTCTTTAGTGGAGTGACCCACAGTTAACGAATGTTGAATAACTTGGTTAATGAGTTTGGCCAATTAGTCTCGTATTGTTGGAGCTTCTGATTTGTAGGTCAATTAGGTCCCACTGGTAGCTCGTAAAGAGACTTGAGGCAATTAAGTATAAATTGTAAATTGAAAGTGTTCAATTTATTTGGGGAATCGTATAATGTATATTGATGCATTATAATATAAAGTTTATGAAACTTTATAATATAATTTTTGAATTAATTTCAAAAATTAATTCTTAAGAGAAAATATTTGAAAGAGTTCAAATAAATTTAATATGAATTGGATTCATATTAATTTTAATTTTAATAAAATCCTTAAGATTAAATATATGATATTTAATTGGGTCATTAATTAATTATGAAATTAAAATTAGAGACATTTTCCTATTACGAAAAGACCTTCCTTTTCCTATTAGGAAAAAGTCTTGGCCTTTACCTATAAATAGGACCCCTGGGGTGGGGTGAAAGACATCTCATTCATTCTCCTACTCTCAGAGAATTCTCCCTCTAGACTCCCACCAGTCTCCAGCCTCTAGAAGTCTCAGAGTCATACCGGTGTAGCCATAGTGGTGGTGTTCGCACTGGTTTGTGATTATGTCACAAGCAGTTGGTGAATTTAATCTGAGTCGTCAACGAGAGTAAGTAATTTGTTACTATATAAATTAGATTTAGATCTATTTTTTTTTTGTCTGCATAGCCTTAATATAAATTTAGAATAGTTCTAAGATTATTGCCAATGTATTGGTATTTTAGATTAAACAAAATTAATTACGAATCGGTCCCAATTACGCTTCTGCTTTATGGAATTACGGAATTCCAATCCTTCACTATCGAGTTTTTGGCCTCCAAATCGTCCAAAAGAAGTCCCCAAATCAGACCTAATCGCAAAGTATAAATAGGCTGAAAATTGGTCGTAGCATCGCGACGCTACCACGATTTCACAGATTCTGGGATTTTCGACCGAGAGCGTCGCGACGCTGTAACCTTTTCGCACCTATTCCAATTTTGGAAGGTCAGCGTCGAAACACCCAAAGAGCAGCGTCCCGGCGCTGGTTCTCGACTGGGCTGACTTTGACTTCTTCCAACTTGAATCTTTTTTGTTCTTTAGCCCCTTTTCATGTCCCGAACACACGATTAGCTCCAATATTTATTTCCTACAAATAAAACATGAAAACGCATAATTTTGGCCATTTAATTATAAAAGACTAGCAAAATTAATTAGAGAAAAATAGCTAGCTATGCTCGCTATCAACTATTGAATTGGGTTTCAGGGGTGGCCTGTTGCTATAAGTCAAACGCCTTAAGCCCAATTTAAGAGTATAATTCTCACTTGTGTCGATTTGTGTGCTGATTTCCTCTTCACTTCACTTGGGCAGTTACATAAGCCCTTCTGAGTTCAAATATTCCAAGGCTAGCCCTAGATGCTTTATCGTGAGGATCTCCTCTAGATGGATGAAAGTCGATTTCAAGATGAGTATTTTTTATCACCAGTTGGTATCTTGTTCTGGTTTTTGCCATTCGCTTTACTTGTGTGAAATGACTTAGGTCTTAACCTCAACTACAAGTGTAGTTTACTATTTTGAAGCCCCCTGTGTAGGTACTTCTTTTCCATTAGTCATGTATGTGATTAACACGGTCGGTCTATAGGGTTGTCCTCGAGCGCTTTTCATGCTATTACAAAATTTGAGTTCCTTAGTGTACTGATCGACCTTGGCTCCTTAAAAGTCAGCCCTGACACTGCCTTCTTCAGAACACAAGACTTTGTTTTCATTGGCTCAGCTAAGTGGAGAATATGAGTGGCTCCACTTAGGTGAGGGCTTGGGATAGTTGAGAATATGGGTGGCTCAACTTCCGCAAGAATCGATCTCATCTCAACCAAGTGGAGAATATGAGTGGCTCCACTCGATCAAGGACTTGGGAAGGTTGAGAATATGGGTGGCTCAACCTCTGCAAGAATCAATCTCATCTCGACGGTGGATCCACTCGGTCGAGGACTTGGAGAGGTTGGGAATATAGGTGGCTCAACCTCTACAAGAATCAATCTCATCTCGACGGTGGCTAATCTCGGTCGAGGACTTGGAGAGGTTGAAAAGGTGGATCAACCTCCGCAAGGATCAGTCTCATCTCGATGGTGTGTACATTTGGCCGAGGACTTGGAGCCTCATCTCGACAGTGCGTACACTCAGTCGAGGACTTGGAATCTCATCTCGATAGTGCGTACACTCAGTCGAGGACTTGGAATCTCATCTCGATGGTGAGTACACTCGGTCGAGGACTTGGAGAGTTTGGCATGTGAGTGGCTCAAACTCTACAAGAATCATTTTCATCTCGACGGTGCGTACACTCGGTCGAGGACTTGGAATCTCATCTCGACGGTGCGTACGCTCAGTCAAGTCTTGGAATCTCATCTCGACGGTGCGTACCCTCAGTCGAGGTCTTGGAATCTCATCTCGACGGTGCGTACACTTAGTCGAGGTCTTGAAATCTCATCTCGACGGTGCATACACTCAGTCGAGGTCTTGGAATCTCATCTCAAGGGTGCGTACACTCAGTCGAGGTCTTGGAATCTCATCTCGAGGGTGCATACACTCAGTCGAGGTCTTGGAATCTCATCTCGAGGGTGCGTACACTCAGTCGAGGTCTTAGAAGCTCATCTCGATGGTGCGTACACTCAGTCAAGGTCTTGGAATCTCATCTCGAGGGTGCATACACTCAGTCGAGGTCTTGGAATCTCATCTCGAGGGTGCATACACTCAGTCGAGGTCTTGGAATCTCATCTCGAGGGTGCGTACACTCAGTCGAGGTCTTGAAATCTCATCTCGACAGTGCGTACACTCAGTCGAGGTCTTGGAATCTCATCTCGACGGTACGTACACTCAGTCGAGGTCTTGGAATCTCATCTCGAGGGTGCGTACGCTCAGTCGAGGTCTTGGAATCTCATCTCGAGGGTGCGTACACTCAGTCGAGGGCTTGGAGAGGCCATGGAAAATATGGGGGACCAAACCTCTGCAAGGATCAGTCTACACAGGCTTTTCATAAGCGAGTGTATCATTAAGCTTCTAGCCAATCAAACTAGAATAAGAGCACATATTAATAAGAAAAAAGTACTACCCTTGCTCAAGAATATTCTAGACATAGGAACAGAGTCAAGTAGCTTAGGAACGTAAATACTAAATCTTTGAAGATGTAGATGACATAAATACCTGGATCAAGTTCTTTATGGAACTGAGTATGGGTTTTTATGACCACAAAGTCACGAGGCCAAATTTGCTGCCTTTCTAACTGTTTTTTACTTAATTAGGGAAGGCATATTCCCTGTGCAACCCCCTACTCAAGCAAGGTTTTTCTTGAAGTAAAAGTTATGCTTGAGTAATCGATGTTGACATACCTTAGCGTTTTCATGTCGCATAACTCTCCCTTATTGGCATTTGTGGGCCTCGGCCTCCTAAGGATTGACCTTAGTCCCTTGCATGTCGGCTCTGTCATTGTTACTGAGACTTTCAACATCATCATTCTCGAGCGTTTGTCGACTCTTCTAAGGTCGTTCCATAAATCGAGTGCCTTGGAGAGTATAGGTTTTTCCACTCTTCCAAGGACATTTTGTTGACTCAGCTACTCGGGCTTTCAGGAGCTCCATGTTGTCTCCTCGTGAAATAACGTTAGTAGATAACGTTATGTAGTTATGAGAAAAAAAACTAGTCATTGATAAAAAAAAATATAAGTATGTTGCGAGTAGCTTGCAACTTAGGAACAACCAATAAATCAATGGAAACACATAAGGTGTAAAAAATGTATCAGAATTCGTAATTATGAATTGAGTAGTAGACATTTAGTAAATAGGGGTAGGTAGAGAACATACCCAGAATGTTAAACCTTATGAAACGGTAAAGACCCTTTGTTGGGCTAATATGAGCTATCTTCAAACCACTTGAATTTCTCACTCCATATTGTTGATCTCAGAATTAGAAATAAATAACAAACTTTGTAATATGAAGATGCCATAGAGCAATTTTTGTGCAAGTAAGTAACTAACTTGTTTTATATAGTCGATTTTAATTTCGACTTTTCATTTAATCTAAGTAACTTTATAAGATAGGACTGAACAAATTTAATTGTGCGACTTGAAATATGACCGTTCGGTCTATTTATTCATTGAATAAACGGCCAAATGATTTTTTTGATTGACTAAGTATGAATTGACCCAAATATTCTCTTTAAAATATGTAACCGAGATTCTAAAATTACATAGTAGATACATCAAATCTACAATTCAAGTCAAATCAGACAAATTCAATCTAAAATATGAACTATCAATTGATAAAGATATCCTCAACAAAATACCTAATTGAGATTCTAAGTTAGAGAGCAAATCAAATCTAAACTTAATTTGAATCACTTCTAATCTTACATTTAAAATTACATAGATTTATCTCTATCTACTTTTCCTTGGAACCAAAAGTTCTAGGCTCAATTTCAAAGATTCTGAGATGATATATTGTTTTGGGAGATTGATAATCCTGCTCCTGCAAATTATTTGCTAATTTTTATCTGTCCCAAAATCAAGAAAAGTACATATCTCTAATGAATCAACCTCCATATTCATATTTATACAAGCGATGAACATATTTGATCAAAGGTCCCGTCACTCGCATCACGGAATTGAACAGTTGCATGGACCTTATTATAAAGAACAAAGTGGAAAATCAAAATATGCCATCAAATGAAATTTGAAGCCAGATGTCAAAACCAAAAAGTGCAGAACAACCAACTTCATGCCAATTACTTGACGAATGATGATTCAATATTGCATTACTAGCGATATTATACTTATCTCCAAATTGTGGCATGCATGTCAAGGATTTCCTTCGGGTCTCGTCTGGATTTAATTGTTTATAATGTTGGCAGAAGATCTTATCATGAATCATTTTTGTCTTCAGCAACAAAAGAGAAAAGAAATATCTCAAATGTTAAAGTGAAAATATTTGCACCTTGATTCATGATATTTTCGGTGATAAGGATTTTTCTAATGCACTTCATCAATTAAGAATGAGAAGATATAATATTCTTCTTGCATAGCCACAAAAGGCTTCTGCACCTCTAGCCACAGTAGTCACAATGTCTAATGCTAAATAATCTCAACTTGTGAATGGCGTCCTTAATTATGACCCTAAGAATATCACGTAAGTCTACTCTTTCCCACAGATGGCGCCAACTGTTGATGGCAAAATTTGGCCAAGCAACTCACCCGACCTTCACGTGGCATCAACGGTGAATTTATTTGAAGGGAAAAAATGTGGCCTGCAAAACAAGAGAAAACTGTGCACCGGTGTGGTGCTTGCCACATCTACTTCGATGCTTAAGTCAGTTGAGAGATCATAAGTGAAGCAAGTAAATTAATAATATAGAGGAAGAAAATAGATACCAAGTTGAGTCCCCCCTACTTTGGGGTTAGTCTCTTCTATTTATAGTTGAAATTAGGGTTTTCCCCTTCCTTTTAGGAGAGGGAATAGCCTTAGAGATTGATTTGGATCCAATGAGCCTCCGTGGACTTGTTTCTTCTCTGGGCTTTTATCATTCTGACTTTCTTAGAGCTAGGTCCAAATTTACCCATAACAGTTTTCATAAGAAGACATTTGAATTCTTAGCCAGATTCTAAAAACAAAAACAAGTTTTTCAAAACTATTTTTGAAAATACACTAATATTAATTGAAAGTTTATAATGGAAATCAATGCAAGAAACACAATGATACATGGGATAGATTTAGGATAATTTTTGTATGAATCTTTAATGATTCATGTGTAAAATGCATAGTATATTTTAGGGAAAAATGCACTTTTAGTCCCTAAGGTTTGGGAAAAATGCACTTTTCTTTCCCTTTCTCTTCTCTTTCTTCTTCTTTTTTTTTTTTTTTTCCTTTCTCTTCTCTTTCTTCTTCTTTTTTTTTTTTTCCTTTCTCTTCTCTTTCTTTCTTCTTATCTTCTTCTTTTCTTCCCTCCCCTCTTTTTTGTTTTTTTTAAAGGAAGTGAAGAGAAAGAGGAAGAAAATAAGAAAGAAAAAAAAAAGTCGGTCGTGGTGGCGACCGGCGACAAGGTGGTGGTGATGGTGGTGATGGTGAAGAAGAAGAAGAAGAAGAGAAGAAAAAGAGGAGAGAGAAGGGAGAAAGAAATAAAAAAAACTATAAAATAATAATTATTTTATTATTTTATTATATTTATATTTATATTTTAAAAAACTTAAAAAATAATTTTTAATAAAAAAATTTTGCCACGTCAGCATTCCGTTAATTATTAACGGAAAATTGGATGGAGGGACCAAAATGAAACTAAAACCAAACCTCAGGGGCTAAATTGTTGAGTTTAAAAACTCAGGGACCAAAATGAAACCTAACCCAACCTTAGGGACTAAAAGTGTAATTTTCCCTATATTTTATTATAAACACTATAAGTTTCTCTAAAAAAACATATTGGTTCATTAGGTATGTTAGAGGATTTACAAAGAATCTTGTTGGAATTCATAAAAGCCTAACCACAACATTGAGACAATGGAGTCTGAGGAGCGAGCTCCCACAGGGTGAAAAGGGGTTGTCATGGTTCGATTCGTTCTGGTTTTGGCCGAAACCAATGAGCAAATTGAACCCTTCGGTTCTGAAGAGTTGCAAATCGAACAAACCAAAATTTTTTCGGTTTTGGCTTAAAATGAACTAGGCGGTTTCAATTCTTAGGCGGTTCGGTTCGGTTTTAAACCATTTTTCTTTATTTTTTATTTCTTATTTTCGTTATATTTTTTTTCTTAAAAGAAGAGGAAGAAAAAAAACCAGATCTGTCTTTTTTTTTGCTTGCAGAAACGTGAGGGGGAGAGAAGCCTACGCACAAATCAGTGAGGCAAGAGAGACGCAAACGTTGACGGCAAAAAGGGAAGGAAAAAACACCGACGGTGGAAGAGCGATGACAGACGACCATGGAGAGAGGAAGATCAACGACGACCAATCGACATAACAATGACAACAAGAAGGTGAAAAGATAGCAGTAGATTACCATGCAAGAATGAAAGAGGAAGAATAGGAGGTGGAGAGAGGAAGAAGAGTGGAAAGGGAGAGGAGAGTGGAGATGGGAAGAGGAAGAGAAGAGTGGAGGTGGAAAGAGGGAGGGAATGACTGAATGAAAAGGGGTGAGGTAGTGAATGATTAAGTTTAGGGTTTTTGGGAAAAGATGGAAGATAAGTATTGTGTTGGGTTGTTTTGGGCTTGGTGGACTATTTTGGACTATTATGACTTATATTGATGGTGGACTTATTTGGTTTGGGCCAGATCTTTTAAGAGTTAAAGAATTCAGTTCGATAATGTTTTTATATGATTTTTTAAGAGCCAAACCGAAGATCGAACCGAAAAGTTCAGTTTTTCAAAAGCATGAACTGAGAAATCGAAAATAACAAGAAAAATCGAACTAAACCAGTCAGTTTGATTTTTCGGTTTGAATCGGTTTCTGCACACCCATAGGTGAAATAATATGAGTAGAAGAAACTTAACATGACATTGATCGATCTTCTATATAATGTGTATGCCTTTGGTGTTTAGCATGACATCTATCAACTTTTGATGAAGTTCATATCAAGAAAAATTAATTTATAATACATCAAAAAAATTTCTATCAACATCATTTAATAATGATGTGAAGACTATGAAATAAAATAGTATATCATGTTGTAAATATACCTGGTATATATTATAGATATCCATTACTCCATTAGCTTTTTCGACCCATAATTATAGCTATTCTTCCCCATGACTTTCCCTCTCCGTTAGGAATAGCCATGAGACTCTCACTCCCTTCTATTTTAAGTATTTTGAAGTTGCAACCTACCCTATTGCATTAATATAAATAGGGGGTTGTATGGAGTATTGAACACGACAATTGAATGAGAAGACATTTGCTCTCTTTTCTCCCTACCTTTGCTCTCTCAATTTCTCTCTTAGTGTTCTTATTATTCTTCACGTTGTATAACACGTTATTAGCACGAGTCTCTGGCATTTTTGTTCAGTTGAAGGTAGGGTTCATTTTACTTTGCAAATGTCTTCAGTACGTTTCACATATACAATGTATATGTATTATATATGTTGTATATTTTACAAATAAAATGTGAAAGAAAGTGATTTAAATTCAATTCATCAAAAGTTTCAAAATTGATTGAAACATCAAATTCAATTTGATGTTTCATCTATAAATTTAACCTATGCAAGTTAAATTTGGTGTTATAACTCAATTGAGTTATATTTTACATATGTTTCAATTTTATTTAATTTTGTTCTTTGGAGTTCCTAAGTTGCTAGCCTATAAATAGCAACTTGTTTCTTCATTTGAATCATCCCATTCCATTTGGAGCATTCTTCTTTCTTTCTTTGTTTCTTTTTGATCTTGAGTCGAGTTGAGAGCAAGTATCCAAGAGTTCTGCCAGATCTGAGTAGTTCGAGGTTGTTGTTCTATCGAAATTAGTCGTTGTATCCTGCTGAGACGATCGTTGTAGCCTGCTTGCAACCTGTGCAGAGTGAATAATTGTCTTTAGGACAACGCTTTGTAAGTGTGCCTCGACTATTTATTGTCAATATATTTTGCAACATTTGTCATATATATAGTGTCTATATTGTTATTTACACTGTAGTTGTTAGTAACTCAGTTCTTATTTGAGCATATTTCCAACAATCTTAGATTATAAGATGATTGATACCAAGTTGGTAGTCAATCAAATGGAAGAATTGCAAATTATCATTAGTGATTTGAAAAGTGAGGGATTGAACATCAGTGAACCATTCCAAGTTGCTGTTGTGATTGAGAAGCTACCTCCTTCT
Source organism: Luffa aegyptiaca (assembly GCA_017139565.1). Taxonomy (NCBI): domain Eukaryota; kingdom Viridiplantae; phylum Streptophyta; class Magnoliopsida; order Cucurbitales; family Cucurbitaceae; genus Luffa; species Luffa aegyptiaca. The sequence continues at coordinate 20,555,152 of CM029400.1, read as the reverse complement.
TGGAAGGACTTCAAATGCTATCTTAAACACAAGCGAAAGGAGCTTTCCATGGAAAATCTTGCAATTAAACTCCGCATAGAGAAAGACAATAGAAAAGAAGACAAAGCTTCGCTAGAAGTTGAAGCCAATGCACATGTTGTTGAATTTTCGAGGCGTGATCCCAAGAAGCGACAATTCAAGAAGGGAAATGTGAATCCTCGACCGAGGAATGACGTCAACAAGCGCATTCGTGGAGTCTGTTGGGTTTGTGGTAAAAGTGGCCATATTGTTGCTGATTGTAGACACAAGAAGGAACAAAACTCCAACAATCAGGCCAATATTGTGGAGAATGATGATCTACTTGCTGTCATTTCTGAGGTAAATATGGCCATTGACACCAAAGGCTGGTGGATTGATATTGGTGCTACTAGGCACATTTGTAAGGATAAGTCCTTATTCACCACATATGAGAAGCTAGATGGTGGTGATAAGTTGTACATGGGAAATGCTTCAACTGCCTCTATGGCAGGTAAATGGAAGATACTTACCCTCAATGATGTGTGGCATGTGCCAGAGATTCGAAAGAATCTAGTGTCAGGAACTCTACTTAATAAAAATGGGTTCAAGCTTGTGTTTGAGTCAGATAAATCTATTTTGACAAAAGGGGGTATGTATGTTGGAAAAGACTATCTATCTGAATGATGGCATGTTCAAACTGAATGCACTGACACAAATACCGAAGAATATTAATAATAAAAACTCTTCTACTTATATTGTTGAGTTGTGTGATGTATGGCATTCTAGGTTGGGACATGTCAATTATCGTTCTTTACATAGAATCGTAAATATAGGACTTCTGCCTAAGTTCAACATTGATAATAGACACAAATGCGAGATTTGTGTTGGATCAAAGTTTGCTAGGAAGTCATTTTCATCTGTGGAAAGAAGTAATGAAGTACTTGATTTAATCCACAGTGATGTATGTGACATGAAAAGTACCCCCACAAGAGGCGGTAAGAAGTATTTTGTCACATTTATTGATGATTGTAGTAAATATTGCTATGTATATTTATTACATAGTAAAGATGAAACCTTAGATGTTTTTAAAGCATATAAGACAGAAGTTAAAAATCAACTTGAGAAGAAAGTAAAGGTGCTTAGATCAGATAGAGGTGGTGAATATGAATCATCATCATTTTATGAATTCTGTGAAGTAACATGAATTCTATAGTAAAGATTTTCAGTGGAGATCAAGGTGTTGATTTCAGTTATATTATGTCAAGAAGAGCTACAAGATGGAACGCATTAAATGAACTCCGACTTCATTTGTGACAAACAAAGCTTAAACTCAAGTTGCATTAAATGAAGTCACGTCACATTAACGTTGAAGTCAAGTTGCATTGAAGGAACCTCTGTTGCATTAAAACTAGTTTTAATGCAAGTCAAACATCAATTAATGAAACTACACTTCAAACTACTTCAAGTGAAGCTTCATTAATACATGGGAGGTTACAAACAATTCAAAGCTGACCAAAGGAGCTCAATTCTCGGATTTATGGCCCTCCATTATGTAGTTTTCAGTTTTTAAGTCTTTTTCATAACCTTATAGGTTACATTTGAGTAGTGGCTGATTATGACTTTTAATGTTGTGGAGGTTACACTCTTAAATATGTCATTTTAGCTGAATTTAGGTTATATTTTGAAGGCTATAAAAATCCATCTTTGATGTAACACAAATCAGATTAGTTTTGATGGAATTTCAATGAAAATTAAGTCCTTTGAGCCTAAAGGTGATGAGCATCTTTGCATATCTTGTGTTTAGATTTGCATGCTAGGATCATTCAAGTAGAGTTGATCAAACTACTTGTGGAGTGATTCGAATCTTAAGTTTAGAAACGAGTTTTCTCTTCTCTTGATTTTGATCATCAAGGTAAATCCGTTCTATCTTCTTCCTTGGGATCAAATCATCTTTGTTTTGAGGTTTTTGATATTGAGTTCTATGGGTCTTGTTTGCTAGCAAGGTTTTTAGATCCAATCATCAAGGGTTTCTTATACTACAACACCTTATACACCACAAACAAAATGGTGTAGTTGAAAGAAAGAACCTGAAAGTGTTAATATCTAAATTACGGAAGCAATTTTGGATCTTAGGCACTTAATAAGCTCAATTTAATCATTCATTGCATGCTGTTCATGAGAAGAAAAACAGAGACAGACTACCAACCTCTTTTAAATGTAGAAATTGGTTGGATTCTTTTGTTGTTTTTCTTCACCAATGAATCACGAACCACCGCTGGATCTTCCTTGCTCCTCAAGCATTTGGTAGGGGTGAGCATCATAGACCGAAAAATCAAGCCGATCGACCGAACCGACGTCGGTCGATCGATTTTTGAATTAAATCGGTCGAAGTCGGTTTTTCCTATAGAAAAACCGACTCATCGGTCGGTCGGCGAGTCCAAGAAGACTCAAACCGACCAGAACCGACCGAAAAAAAATATATGATGAAAACGCGTGAGTACGCTGCTGCAGGCAGCATTAATGCGCTACCTGCAGCAGCCATGGGAAGACCATCAGTCGATGGTCTTCCCAAGGAATGTAATAATAATTTTTTTTTATTTTCTTTCACTTTCTTACTCGTTATCTTCTTTCCTCTCAGACTTCTTCTCAATGTTTCCATCTTCTTCTTTTCTTTCATTCTTCATCTTTCTCTTTTCTTTTATGTAATTTCCCTTTCTTCTTCTTTCTTCTTCTTTCCTTCTGTTTTCATTTTATTACTTTCTTCTTCATTTCTTCTTTTTCTTCTTTTTTTTTTTTGACTTCCGTATGGCTGGTTTATCTTCTTCCTTTTTTTCTTTCCTTTTTTTTATCTTCTTCTTCACGCCGCACCCTAAAAACCGACCCTAACCGACCGACCGTCGGTGTCATCGGTCGGTCGGCGTAACCAATCCCTCCCAAACCGACCGCCGGAAATCGACTTGTCGGTGGTCGGCGTCGGTTTGACCCCAAAACCGACGCCGACCGACCGATGATCACCCCTAGCCTTTGGAACGGATTGTGAGATCCTCTTGTGATGGAATTTGAAGGGAAAAAGGAGTGTGAGAGAGTTTTGTAACTATGGTGTTTATGAAATAATTCCAGCAGCATAACAACCAAGAATTCTTCCATTTTCAGCTAATCTTCATTATTTATAGAGGATTCAACATGTAAACTCTTCACAAGAGCAAGACACTTCATGAGGAAGTGGATTAAGGTGGCAATCAAATGGACTAAGAGTGGGTTTAGTCATAAACCACTCCACCTCCATAAAAACACCCAATTTTTGAATTTTCAAAAATGCAAAATAAATTTTCAAATTCAGTTTTTAATTATTAATAATCTACAAAAACAAAATTCAATTTTTTGATTTCTCAATTTTAAATTAATTCAAAATTAATTCAAAATTAATTTAAAATAATTATTAATAATTAATTAATTTAATATCTAATATTAAATTAATATTTTTCCATCAATCCTGAACATTTGCGAAATGTTATTTTCCAACATGAATCCCTATTCATGTTCTCGGTATTTAAATCATATTTAAATATTCAATCTCTCACATATTGGTTTATAAGAAATCCTACGTATCGGCAACGTCAAAACCATCCAACTATTTCCCAAAAGTGAATTTGAACTAATTCTAATTCAATCCATCATATTGTTCCAAAGGTTAGTCTCGAGCTAGCAAGGAGACCTAATGGACCTACAGATCATGGGGTCCAACGGTACGAGGTTTAACCGGCTAAACCCTTTTAACCTAGCTAACCAACATCTATTAACTACCAGGACACTCCACTATAGCCTAGTAGTTGAACTCCCCTCACTGTAGATATATTTCAGTCCACTTGATATAACCATGATTAGTAAGTCAATCCTTCACAAGTCTTCGTTACTATAGCTAGGTCAAATGTCCGTTTTACCCCTATAGTACATCTTAGTTCCTTAAGTCCACTGGTCCTCTAATGAACAATTTGTTTATGGTCCAACCACTAAACAAAGTCCCTCTCGGGCCAATGAGAGGGTGGGGCCCCTTGTTCAAGCCTTGGATTCAGCACTTAAAGGAACAACCTCTCTACTATCCCTGAATTGGGTAGGAGTGAATTTCGTCTTACTTTACTATGTCCCCAGCTATCCATCTAGTCTTATCTCCAAAATGGTAGGTTTATTGAATGGCACTTTTGGACCACTCTCACCTATGCAGTTCAAAAGATAATCCTAAACGAACAAGAGTTCACAGCAAGCTCAGGATTAAGATTGAGTTACCTAGGTCATCGCATGAAATAGTCAGTCTTAACAGTAAACGACGTTATAAAGTAAGAGTGACTTATTTCTCGGTCCCGTCTTGTGTAAACATCTTTTACACATGATGCCCCTACTTGCATGTCTCTACATGAACGATCTAGGATCACGTCGTTTGCCTCATTTGAAAAGTAGGCCTGCATCCATAGTGTTGGTACCCAGCCTTATCCATTTACTATAGACCATTTAGGTTATATACTCAAACTTGACCCCTGTCTATATCCACGATATAGTTCGAGTATTTCATATTACAACCATGGATGTTTCTATTGGATTTAAGATATAAAATAAACAATTTCACTGAATAACATCTTTATTAGAAAAGGATAATCAAAATTTGAGTTTTAGGACATAAACCCCAACAGAACCGAACTTTAAAAGACATGGTTAATTGCATGTTAAATAGTTCAGGTTTACACCATAATTTGTGGGGAGAGGCTTTGCTTACATTAAATTTTATACTACACAGAAGACTGATAAGTCGCCTTATGAAGTGTGGAATAGAAAGTTACCCTCATATAAAATGTTGAAAGTGTGGGGGTGTTTGGAAAAGGTACAAGTTCATTTATCAAAAAGGACCAAACTAGGACCACGACAATTGATTGTGTCTTTATAGGCTATGCTTTGCATAGTGCTGTGTATAGATTTCTGGTGGTTAAATCAGAAATAACTGATATTAATAATAATACCATTATGAAATGTATTGAAGTTGAATTTTTCGAGGATGTATTTCCTTTGAAAGAGGAAAGACACATGAGTAGTGGTGTCAAAAGGAATTATGAAGCTAGCTCTCCGAAAGGTCAAGACGATCAGAATACTGAGTTTGAACCAAGGAGAAGCAAAAGAGCTAAGAAAGCTACTTCCTTTGGACCTGATTTCATAACATATATGATAGATGGTGAGCCTCAAACTTTTCAAGAAGTTGTGACATCTCTTGATGCACCTTATTGGAAGGAAGCTATCAATAGTGAGATAGAATCCATTTTGCAGAACAAAACTTGGGTATTGGTTGATCTACCTCCTTGTAGTAAACCAATTAATAGTAAATGGATATTTAGAAGAAAGCTAAAGGCTGATGACACTATTGATAAGTACAAAGCCCACCTTGTTGCTAAAGGCTTTCGTAAAAAAAAAGGGATAGATTTCTTTGATACCTATTCTCCAGTGATGAGGATTACATCTATAAGGATGTTAATTGCAATAGCAGCTTTACAAAATTTGGAAATACACCAAATGGATGTGAAAACTGCATTTTTAAATGGAGAATTAGATGAAGAAATTTATATGGAACAACCTGAAGGGTTTGTTGTAAAAGGACTTGAAGATAAAGTTTGTAAACTTGTCAAGTCTCTTTATGGGTTAAAACAAGCACCCAAACAATGACATGAAAAGTTTGATCACACTATGTTATCTAATCAAGATAAATGAGTGTGATAAATGTGTCTATGTTAAAACCATAGATCAAGATTGTGTTATCATTTGTTTGTATGTGGATGATATGTTGATAATGGGCACAAATAGATGTGTCATTGATTCCATTAAGAAGATGTTGAAATCCAACTTTGATATAAAAGACCTTGGTCTTGCTGATGTTATACTTGGAATTCGTATAACAAGAAATCCAAGTGGATACATACTTTCTCAATCTCACTACATAGAGAAAGTGTTGGAAAATTTGATCAATTTGAGATTAAACCTACAGTTACTCCATTTGATCCAAGTTGTAAGTTAAAGAAGAATAGTGGTGAAGGTGTGTCTTTTGTTGGTAGCTTAATGTACATAATGAACTGTACAAGACCTGATATAGCCCATTTAGTAGGAAGGTTAGCAAGATACACCAGCAATCCTGGGCATGATCATTGGAATGCTTTAGTTAGAGTTCTAGAGTACTTGAAGTACACTCTGAACTATGGATTGCATTATTCGAGGGAGCCACATGTACTGGAGGGATTTAGTGATGCTAATTGGATTTCTGATAGCATGGAGACTAAATCAACCAATGGGTATATATTTACCTTAGGTGGAGCAGTTGTATCATGGAAATTTTCAAAACAGACGTGTATAGCACATTCTACTATGGAGTTATAGTTTATATCTCTTGATAAAGCTGGAGAAGAAGCTGAATGGCTTCGAAACTTTCTTGAAGATATTTCATTATGGTTGAAGCCTGTAAGCACGATATGTATTTATTGTGACAATTTAACGACCTCTATAAGGGTCAAGAATAATGTCTATAATGGAAAGTCGCGACATATTAGACGAAGACATAATTCGATAAGGCAATTGCTTTATAATAGAATAATTTCCATTGATTATGTGAAATCCAAAGAGAATATAGCAGATCCTTTTACGAAAGGATTGTCAAGAGAGCAAGAGATGTATACATCAAGGGAAATGGGGCTAAAGCCTATGAAATAAATTATCTGGTGGTAACCTAACCTAGTTGACTAGAGATCCCAAGATCTAGGTTCAATAGACAAACTAGCTTGATAATTTATAATTGACACACTAAGAAACTTATAGTTTCTTCTCATTTCCATGATGTTGTAAAGTGTGTGATTTGTTAATGTTAAGGTCATGTTGATATCTTGTTTACTAGAGAAGTAATGACATAATACTCTTAATCAATATCACCTATGTGGGAGTAGAAGTGGGGTCGTTTCTGTGAGAACTTTTCGAATGGCTTATGTTCTCTAAAGCTCTCATGAAATCGAGATCTTGTCCAGGACCAAAATGGACACACCTGTATAGAACTCAAACATACAAGATAAGTTGTGTGTGATATTTGTCGCCTCAATTCACCAACAAGAAGACCTTGGTATCACTATTTCTTCGGTAAAATTCGATAGATATTCACTAAGGAAGGTTCAAGTCCAGAAGACACCTCTCTTGATGCATAGCTTGTCTATTTGTTCTCAACATTCTTGTTTTGATTTTCTCACTTTCTTTCATGTGGGGGATGATTGTTGTATATTTTACAAATAAAATGTGAAAGAAAGTGATTTAAATTCAATTCATCAAAAGTTTCAAAATTGATTGAAACATCAAATTCAATTTGATGTTTCATCTACAAATTTAACCTATGGAAGTTAAATTTGGTGTTATAACTCAATTGAGTTATATTTTGCATATGTTTCAATTTTATTTAATTTTGTTCTTTGGAGTTACTAAGTTGCTAGCCTATAAATAGCAACTTGTTTCTTCATTTGAATCATCTCATTCCATTTGGAGCATTCTTCTTTCTTTCTTTGTTTCTTTTGATCTTGAGTCGAGTTTAGAGCAAGTATCCAAGAGTTCTGCCAGATCCGAGTAGTTTGAGGTTGTTGTTCTACTGGAATTAGTCGTTGTATCCTGTTGAGACGATCGCTGTAGCCTACTTGCAACCTGTACAGAGCGAATAATTGTCTTCAGGACAGCGCTTTGTAAGCGTGCCTCGACTATTTATTGTCAATATATTTTGCAACATTTGTCATATATATAGTGTATGTATTGTTATTTACATTGTAATTGTTAGTATCCAGTTAAGGTGTAAACAGTTTGCTAGTGTAACTCAGTCCTTATTTGAGCATATTTCCAACAATATATACCTCGTATATATATTGTGTATTGAACGTTGACAGTATATGTTTTATGCAAGATTATCATATTTGTTCTTATGCATACTATATGAGATCAATAAGTATCATATTTATGTATGATGATATTAACATTTGAGTCATTTTTATTGTTTATGATTCTATATTTAACAATGATATTTATGTTAATTACATTATCCAAATAATTGAAATGTTGATAGTATGCTTATAACCTAATTATTTCTGTAATAATCTAGAATGTTTAATACATATTCAATGAACATTGTGCACATATATACCCTGTATATGTCACAATTTTAAATCATGTGCATCTTCTAAACTTTTCCACTTTGCTACTGTAGATTGATCTCGTTAGTTTATGTATTCTTTGTTCGGTATAATTTCCACATGATCCTCTGTATATTTACATCATGTGCATTTAATATATATACATAGTATTTGATATATTGTCACAACTTTATACATAGAACATGTTATATATACTGTTATATACTTATACAAATATTGTAACATGTTATTTACCAACAATTGTTTATTTGGGTACCTTATATATGCATTTAAATATTTTTGTCTATGTTGATTAATTTTTTATATTCATAATAGACACATGCATTAGTTCAAATTCTCTTATGACAAAGTTTGCAAGACTTGTATGGTAGTGAATTGCTCTTCCTAAAGTTAATTTTGATATTATGCACATGAAGTTGCATAAAAATGTCCATTTTGATTTAATGGGCCTAAAGTTGCATCATTTCAAATGAAGAAGTACTCGTGATTAAATGCACCTCTGGTTGTATCATTTCAAATCAAGAGTTGCTCATGATTAAATGCACTTGTAGTTGCACAAGTTTAAATAAAAAAAAAATGCTCACTTTAATTAAATATACTTATAGTTGCATAATTTTAAATTAATAAGTGATTTTAAACAAGTGAACATATGTTAAAAATGATATATATTTTTTTTTTTTTCAATTATAGAATATGATTAAGAAATGTTTTAGTAGCAATATTATTCAGAAAGAAATGTTTAAGTATTGTGATTAGCAAACATCATGTATTCTTGAAATTCAAGTAATCAAATGAGCATTTGATGAAAAAGCATGAATCGTTTTAATATTATTCCCTGAAGTGAATATTGTAATATTGAATGACTATGGTCAATGTCGAGATCATGATCAATAATAAAGGAAGAAGCAATTAATCATCTAGTGGTCATCGTGGACCATTTGGAAAACCACACATATGTGGTTACTAAAAGAAAGTATTTCATATTTTAGAGCATTAATTTTGTACCTTTTGTACGAAAATTCAAACCATGTGTGAAAGCAAATTTTGGAAATCTCCTGAAGAGATAACTAATCTCGGAAACATGAAATAGATGTTGCAAACCTCATTAAATCTCCTGAAGAATAAATGAACATCATTAAAGATCAACAAATGTTATACATCCATTTCTTTTTTATTTTATGTTTCTTTTATGTTTATTAAGTCCAATTTTGTACTATATCCACTGTCTCGCATGAAAAACGTATATTAGAAAAGTTGTCTGCTTTTTCTTCTAGATTATATTACACACATATTCATGTTATTGAAATATATGCAACAATGAACCTAAAGTTCAATGATCCAGATGTATTTTCTGTTTGACATGATCGGTTGGGTCATCCTGGGTCAATAACGATGAGAAAGATTATTGAAAACTCACATGGACATCCATTGAAGAACCAAAAGATTCTTCAATTTAATGAATTGTCATGTGTTGCTTGCTCTCAAGAAAAACTAATTATTAGACCCTCACCAGCTATTGGGATTGAATCCCCGCATTTTTAGAACGAATTCAAGGTGATATATGTTGACCTATAAATCCACAAAGTGGACTATTTAGATATTTTATGGTTCTAACTGATGCATCCAGTAGATGGTTGATAACTCTCCAAAAGGGAGTTATTTAGACCTTATTTCTATATTGATTTGTGTGTCTTTTGTACTTAATAGGGTTGCTTTTAGATTAATATTGCATGTTCTAACCCATTTGGAGGAATGGAAGCTTTGAAAATTATTTTGTGCAGAATATGTTGTTGGGCGACTTAAGGGAGCAAAATCTGTGCTGGAGCAAAGCTGGGAGCAAAACTGTCACGTCACAGCTCGTTAGCCAATTTAACAAACTGAATTCTGTTAAGCTATTCTCGGATTTATGGAGCAAGGAGAGCCATCCACGTGTCTAGGTCAACCTAATTCAAGCCTCCTGTCACTCTATAAAAGGAGATAGCCGCCCAAGTCAAATTCATTCCACTTTTGGGGACGATATCACTCTCATTTACATTTTGGGAGCCGAATAGAGGAGAGAGATTGGAAACCATTAAGGAAACCATCATTTGCAAGCTGATCAAGGGAATTAATGTTTTCTTCCATTATTTTGCAAATATGGATATGCTTACTCAGATTGTAACGTGTGTCTCTATGCAACTTATGAACTAAGTAGCTTTAGGCGTTGGTTAGGAACATGTAATTGTCGTGCTTAATTTCTAGCAATAAATATTGATTTGATGCATCTTGATTAATTGTTGTGTTCATTTCTATTTTATGCCCGCCTGGCCAGCCGGTATGAATACCTCTCTCTAGTTTCAGGGATGATTTAGGGAGTGTGTGGCGGTTAATCACACTAGATCATTGTGTATTGGTGAACGCCAGTGACTGAGCTAGGGATAGCCAATTGCCTAGTGCTTGATCGGTAGAGCTTCATTGGAGTTGAAACACATTCTAAAAAATCCGGAGTTCTGGGAGGAATCCGCTAATAATACTGCGAGAGTTTTGCATGATCAATAATATTGCTAGAGCATCTTTTAAAACAATTACTAAATCCTGACCAGCGTCTGTTTCTAATCTGTCTGCCTATTTGTTTACTTTCTGTTCTGTCATTTCTTTTGCTTCAGCATTCTATAAAAACCAATCATTTTAACCATTCTTGAAACCATTGAAAAACTAAACAAAATAGATAAAGTGGAAGCTAATTCAGACCTTGGATTCGATAAATACTTATTACTTGCTGTGGACTGTGTATACTTGCACAGAGTTCTAGAGTCTTTTTATATCTTATTTTTACTCACTCTGGAAAGCCAACAAGTTTTTGGCGCCGTTGCTGGGGACTTGAATAAGTTTTTATCTGATCTATTTTGTGTATGTGTTTTAGTGGTTTGGTGCTAGAACTTTTTGATTGTTTCTTTTGTTTTTGCATGTGTGAGTTTGGTCCATAAACGATCCGCCTGGGGTAAGGTTCGAGCTTGATCCAGAAATCGAGAGGACATTCAGGAGAAGAAGGAGAGAACAGCGTAGAAACCAGAATTCAATGGCTGACGTGCCGCATCTTTCGCAAGGTCCAGAAGATCCAGCGAACCCCCAGCAGAATCGTGTGCTACAGCAAAATCAACCGCTGGAGCAAAATGAACAGCAAAATAATCAGGCTGAGAATCCTATCTTGGTAGCAAATGATAGGGCCAGAGCCATTCGAGCGTATGTTTTTCCAATGTTTGATGAGTTAAATCCAGGGATTGCACGTCCTCACATTGAGGCAGCAAATTTTGAAATGAAACCGGTAATGTTTCAGATGTTGCAAACCGTGGGTCAGTTCCATGGTTTGTCATCTGAAGACCCCCATTTACATCTTAAGTCTTTTCTTGGAGTTAGTGATTCTTTTGTAATTCAAGGAGTGCCTAGAGATGCCCTTAGATTAACTTTGTTCCCATATTCTCTTAGAGATGGAGCAAAGGCATGGTTAAATTCTTTTGCTCCAGGATCAATTAGAACATAGAATGAGTTAGCAGAAATTTTTTTGAGTAAATATTTCCCACCAAATAGGAATGCTTAATTGAGGAGTGAAATAGTAGGGTTTAGGCAACTTGAGGATGAGACTTTTAGTGAGGCTTGGGAGAGGTTTAAGGAGCTTTTGCGAAAGTGTCCCCACCATGGTTTACCTCATTGTATCCAAATGAAAACATTTTACAATGGGTTAAATGGAGCAACCCAAGGTATGGTTGATGCTTCGGCTGGAGGGGCCCTTTTGACAAAAACTTTTAATGAAGCCCATGAAATTTTAGAAAAAATATCAACTAATAGTTGTCAGTGGTCAGATGTTAGAAGCACAAATAAAAAGGTTAATAGTGTGTTAGAGGTAGATGGTGTGTCCACCATTAGGGCTGATATTGCAATGTTAGCTAACACTCTTACAAATGTGACAGTGGTTAGTCATCAGTAGCCACCAGCTGTGGAGTCTGCTGCAGTGGTGAACCAAGTTGCAGAGGAAGCATGTGTCTATTGTGGTGAAGATCACAACTACGAGTTTTGCCCCAGCAATCCAGCTTCTGTGTTTTTTGTAGGTAATCAGAGGAACGACCCTTATTCTAACTTTTATAATCCAGGTTGGCGCAACCACCCCAACTTCTCGTGGGGAGGACAAGGAAGCAATGTGCAAGCATAGCCAAAGGTGAACCAATCGGGATTTGCTAAAGCGCAGGTATTGCCCCAGCAAAATAAGCAGGCTTTGCCCCAACAAAATTCAGAGAGTTCTCTTGAGGCAATGATGAAAGAATATATGACTCGTACAGATGCCGCAATTCAAAGTTATCAAGCTTCAATGAGAGCCCTGGAATTGCAAGTGGGTCAGCTAGCTAATGAGCTGAAGACAAGGCCTCAAGGGAAACTTCCTTCAGATATTGAACACCCAAAAAGGGAAGGTAAGGAGCAGGTAAAGGCAGTGACTCTTAGGAGCGGTAAGCCACTAGAAGAAAGAAAAGAGCCTAGTAAACCCCAGGATTTAGATAATAATTGTGATAAAAATGTTGTTGTTGAGAAAGAGTTGGAGTCTGGTCAGGGTGTTGGAGGTAGCAATAATGATGCTGGAGCATCTGGATCTGTTCCAGATGTGGAACCACCTTATGTGCCGCCCCCACCTTATGTACCACCTCTACCTTTTCCACAAAGGCAAAGACCTAAGAATCAGGATGGTCAATTTAAAAAGTTTTTAGAGATTCTTAAGCAATTGCATATAAATATCCCGTTAGTAGAAGCCATAGAGCAAATGCCTAATTATGCTAAATTTCTTAAGGATATTTTAACTAAAAAGAAGAGGTTAGGTGAGTTTGAAACTGTATCTCTTACTGAGGAATGTAGTGTTATTCTTAAGAATGGGCTACCAACCAAGGCTAAGGATCCAGGATCATTTACCATACCTGTGTCTATAGGTGGAAAAGAGTTAGGTAGAGCACTTTGTGATTTAGGTGCAAGCATTAACCTTATGCCTCTTTCGGTCTATCGAAAGCTAGGTATTGGTGAAGCTAGGCCTACCACAGTCACACTCCAATTAGCTGATAGGTCTATCACATATCCAGAGGGTAAAATTGAGGATGTCTTAGTGAAAGTAGATAAGTTCATATTTCCTCTTGATTTTATTATCTTAGACTATGAGGCTGATAAAGATGTCCCAATTATTCTTGGTCGTCCATTTTTGGTTACTGGTAGAGTGTTGATAGATGTTCAAAAAGGGGAATTAACAATGAGGGTTTATAATGAGGAAGTAAAATTTAATGTTTTTAAGGCCATGAAGTATCCGGACGAAATGGAAGATTGCTCTTTCATTAAGATTCTGGAGAACACAATTGTTGAGACAACAATGCAGGATTCGGCTGACAAGCATTTGGAAGATCATGGAGAGGTTAGTGTAGAGGATTTAGAAGTTTGTTCTTTAGAAAGAAAAAATGAAAAAGAAATGTTTAGGTGTGAGGATGTTTTTGAGTCTTTAGATTTAGATCAAAGGAAGGCTCCTCCTATTAAGCCATCCCTGATTGAGGCACTCACTTTAGATTTGAAACCCTTGCCGGATCATCTAAAGTATGTGTATCTTGGGGAGGGTGAGACGTTGCCCATTATTGTTGCATCAGATTTAATGCCGAAGCATGAAGAGGTCTTAATAAAGTTGTTGCAGCAATATCGCAAGGCAATAGGTTGGACATTGGCTGACATTCAGGGAATTAGCCCATCTTTTTGTATGCACAAAATCACTCCAGAGGAGGGATCCTTTAGGAGGATTGAGCAGCAAAGAAGGCTTAACCCTGCAATGAAAGAGGTGGTTAAAAAGGAGGTGATAAAATGGTTGGATGCTAGTATTATTTATCCAATTGCAGATAGCAATTGGGTAAGCCTTGTTCAATGTGTTCCTAAGAAAGGAAGTGTCACGGTGGTGAGCAATAAAGACAATGAGTTGATCCCAACCAGGACAGTAACTGGCTGGAGGGTTTGCATGGATTACAGGAGGCTTAATAAAGCCACCCGTAAGGACCACTTCCCTCTACCATTTATTGACCAGATGTTGGATAGATTGGCTGGTCAGGCCTACTACTGTTTCTTGGATGGTTATTCTAGGTATAACCAAATTACCATTGCTCCTGAGGATCAGGAAAAAACCACTTTCACTTGCCCTTATGGGACGTTTGCTTTTAGGCGAATGCCTTTGGCCTTTGCAATGCTCCAGCAACATTTCAGAGGTGTATGTTAGTAATTTTTTCTGATATGATTGAGTCCACTGTTGAGGTATTTATGGACGATTTTTCAGTTTTTGGAGGGTCTTTTCAAAATTGTTTGGATAATTTAGGTAAGGTATTAAAAAGATGTGAGGATACCCATCTAGTTCTTAATTGGGAAAAATGCCACTTCATGGTGAAGGAGGGCATTGTTTTGGGTCATAGGATTTCTAAGAACGGTCTAGAAGTTGATCGAGCAAAAATTGAGGTTATTGAGAGACTAGAACCACCGAATTTAGTGAAAGAGATTCGGAGCTTTTTAGGTCATGCTGGATTTTATAGAAGGTTCATAAAGGATTTCTCAAAAATCAGTAAACCTCTTTGTAACTTATTGTGCACTGATCATGTTTTTGACTTTAATGCAAATTGTAGGAAGGCTTTTGAAACTTTAAAGGCTGCTTTAATCTCAGCACCCATTCTTTGTGCACCTAATTGGAGTTTACCATTTGAGGTAATGTGTGATGCGAGTGATGCTGCGGTAGGTGCTATGCTGGGGCAAAAGCAAGGCAAATTTATCCATCCTATCTATTATGCAAGCAGGGTTTTAAATGAGGCACAAGTAAACTATACAACTACTGAAAAGGAGTTGTTAGCTGTTGTGTTTGCCTTTGAGAAATTCCGGCCATATTTGGTTGGATCCAAAGTCACGGTTTTCACGGATCATGTAGCAATAAGGTATTTAATGTCTAAAAATGATGCAAAGCCTAGACTAATTCGTTGGGTTTTATTATTGCAGGAATTCGACTTGGAGATAAAGGACAAGAAGGGATCAGAGAATGTCATTGCAGATCATTTGTCTCGTCTTGATCCAACATCATCTTTGCTGAAGCAATCTGCCATTTCAGATTCTTTTCCAGATGAACAGCTTTTTGCTGTTGAGGTAAAGGTAGTGAAGGATGTCTCTTGGTATGCTGATATTGCTAACTTTTTGGTCAAGGGAGTCACTCCTATTGATATGGATTGGAGGCAGACGAAGAAGTTTAAGCATGATGCGAAATATTTTTATTGGGATGAGCCATTTATGTATAAGCAATGCTGTGATGGTATTATTCGTAGGTGTGTTTCAGGTGATGAGGCAAAAGAAATCCTGGAGCAATGTCACTCTTCGCCGTATGGAGGCCATTTCAGCGGTCAGAGGACAGCCATGAGGATTTTGCATTGTGGATTCTTCTGGCCTTCCTTCTTCAAGGATGCCCATTGGTTCTACAAGCAATGTGATGCCTGCCAAAGGAGAGGAAACTTAGGGCCTAGAGATGAAATGCCTCTTACTTACATTTTGGAAGTAGAATTATTCGATGTATGGGGTATTGATTTTATGGGGCTATTTCCCCCTTCTAATGGTAATGTTTTTATCTTATTGGCAGTTGATTACGTGTCCAAGTGGGTGGAGGTCATTGCATGCCATCAGAATGATGCCAAGACAGTATCAAGGTTTCTTCAATCGCACATTTTTGCGCGGTTTGGGACACCTAGAGCTTTAGTGAGTGATGAGGGTACACATTTTGTTAATAATATCTTAACTAAGCTTCTAGCTAAGTATGGAATTAAGCATAGGATAGCTACCCCTTATCACCCACAAGCAAATGGCCAAGCTGAAATAAGTAATAGGGAAATTAAATCAATTCTAGAAAAAGTAGTTCATCCATCTAGGAAGGATTGGTCTTTTAGGTTGAATGAGGCTCTTTGGGCTTATAGGACAGCCTATAAGACTCCTCTAGGCATGTCTCCCTATAGGTTAGTATATGTGAAAGTTTGTCATTTACCATTAGAGCTTGAGCATAAAACGTTTTGGGCTTTGAAGAAATTAAATTTTGATCTGAGTCGTGCAGGAGCAATTAGAATGCTGCAGCTTAACGAGTTAGAGGAATTTCGCCAATTTTCTTATGAAAATTCAAAAATGTATAAAGAAAAGACTAAGCTGTGGCATGACAGGAAAATTAAACCTAAAGAGTTTGTCAAAGGTCAGAAAGTTTTGCTTTATAATTCTAGATTAAAATTGTTTCCTGGGAAGCTAAAATCTAAATGGTCAGGGCCATTTATTGTGATTGAAGTTTTTCCCCATGGAGCAATTACTTTGCAGGATGAAAAAGATGGGAGAGTGTTCAAGGTGAATGGACAGCGTGTGAAACATTATTGGGGAGAGGAGTTCCAGACAAAATATCCTTCCCTAAAGCTGGTTGATGAATGAGAGAACGAGATATTTGCGGGAGCATTTCGCAGAGCAATATTTTGAGCTCCCAGTGTTTGTTTTTATTTTCTCGCTGATATGGTTTGATTTTAATTTGAATTAGGTTAGATTTGGTTTGTTTAAATTTTGCATGATTTATTTTAAATTCGGTGTTATTTTTAATTCCGTAGATTTTATCATGATTTTGAATATTTTTAATATTTTTGGTAATTTAGTTTTTCCGATTAGATTAGATTACATTTAGATTTTATTTTCGGCTATTTAAATTTTTGTTTAGATTAGATCAGAATAAAATTTCTCCTAATTTATTCGGTTTTGAATAATAAAAAATATAAAAGATAAGATTTGGTTTAAGCGGTTAATTTAAATTTCTTGATTTGATGTGATTTTAAATTTGTTCGTATCTAAGATTTGTTTTGCTCGGAAGGTTGTTACGGCAACTTTATGGCCGAAGCAAATCTCTCGTCCGAAGGGGAAGGGTTTTGTTTTGAATTAATTACTTTTACCGTTTGGATTTTGAATTTTCTGTGGGCAGGTTAATTGCATGAGCCATCTGATGGAGCCACGTGTCACACAGGGAAGATCAAAGGGCTTAGCCGTTGGACAGGGCATTATTGTTTACCATGGGCGTTTAAAATTCGGATTTTACCGTTTGATGGTTTTAATTTTGCAGATTAAACGGCAATTTTAATTAATGAAGCAAAATCTTTTCGGTTGGGATTTTCCTTGTTGAAGCCCTATTTATTAAACAGCCTTCGGTAAGTTTTCTTCATCTTCTCGTTTTAACCTTTGCCGATTTTATTCTTCTTTCTTTGTTTCTGTGTGCCGTAAATCCTTTGCGTCTCTAATGGCGAAACCAAGAGCAAGAAAAGAGCGAGACAACGAGGAAGAAGAGGTACCTGTTACCCCAGAAAGTGAAAACGAAGAAAAAGAAAACGTCGGAGGAAAAAGAAGCCAAACGAAGGAGAAGGCAACAGAGGGCTGAGGACCAAGAAGCTGTCCAAAAGGCGGCGGAAGATGTTGCTGCTACGATAGTTGAAGAAGGAAATCCGAAAGAACCAGAGGGACAGAACACTGAGCTGAGTGACCCAGTAGTTGCAGATACGGAGGAAGTTCAAGAAGAACAAACAGAGGAAGTTCAAGAAAAACAGGCCGAAGATACGCAAGAAGGTAGGACAAAGGATGTTCAGGAAACAGGTAATGAGCAGGTGGAGCAAGAGCAAGAGGCTCGAGTGGAGGTTATCATGCCGGAGGTGCCACGACGTCGCCGCGTGAAGCGCAAGGCTGGACGCGTCAAGGTAGTCCGAACTGATACTCCCTCGCCTCCAACCACTGATTCTGAAAGAGAAAATGCAGAAAGAGAGGAACGAGAGAAGAAGGAAGCTGAGGACAAGGAAAGAGAGGTAGAAGCAAAGAAGGCAGAGGAAGAGATTTTGCCCAAACAAAAGGAAGACAAGGGCAAAGGTATTGCTGAGGCATCGACTGAGGCTGAAAATCTCGATGCTAAGGAACCGCGATTGCCGTACATTCACTTCATCAACAATCTTGCCCGAGCAAAGTATGTCGAAATGCTGAGACGGGACTTCCTGTTTGAACGAGGATTTGGCGATGATCTGCCACGGTTCTTGAGGACTGGAATAGTGAACCATGGCTGGAGTCAATTTTGTGCAAAGCCAGAGCCTGTTAATTCCAACATTGTTCGGGAATTTTATGCAAATATTGACGATCAAGAGGAATTTCAGGCTATCGTTCGATGAGTGCCCGTTGACTGGAGCCCAGGAGCTATTAATTCTTTATTCAACCTCCAGGACTTTCCGCATGCAGGCTTTAACGAGATGGTGGTAGCACCATCTAGCGACCAATTAAATGCGGCTGTCCGGGAGGTTGGCATTGAGGGGGCTCAGTGGAGACTATCGAAGACAGAGAAGCGCACGTTTCAGGTCGCTTATCTGAAGAGTGAAGCCAATACATGGAACATGGATGGGCTTCATCAAGCTGCGTTTGCTGCCAACAACTCACGATTCAACGGTGTCTCGGGATCGGGTTTTGCTTGCCTTTGCTATTCTTCATTCAATGAGTATCGATGTGGGTAAAATCATTTCGTCTGAAATTTATGACTGCTAGCGGAAAAAGGTTGAGAAGCTATTTTTCCCCAACACTATCACGATGCTATGCCGAAGGGCAGGGGTGCCAGAGAGTGAGGATGATGTGACTTTAATGGACAAGGGAATAATCGACACACCAAATCTGGCTAGGCTTCAAAAGACGCAGGAAGCACGCCAAGGAGGTTTGGTGTGCGGCATCCACCAAATGCAGGAACAATTACAGATGCATTCTAGCAGGATGGAATTTGCTGAAAGGCAATTCCAGACCTTTTGGAATTATGTGAAGAGAAGGGATGTCGCGTTGAGGGTGGCCTTGCAATCAAACTTTTCTAAACCATATCCGGCCTTACCCATATTCCCTGATGACCTACTGAACCCCTGGATTCCGCCACCGCCTGTCGAGAGAGAAGGAGATGAAGAAGAAGATCCTGGTCAGGAGGATTGAAGAAGGAAATTTGGGCGAGCAATCTTTTTGATGGAATATTTTTGTTGCTTGCGCATTTCTGACGGCATCTTCTTCTATCTTTGCTTGTTTTGTTCTGCTTCTTTTTAATTTTTCTGCTTTTGAAAAAAATATCTGCTGTGTAATTTCTTTCTTTGTTTTTAATGAAATTTCCGAAGTTGTTTCTGTTCTATGGCACTGAGTAATTCTAAATTAACTGATTTCTTCTGAATTTTTTAAGCTTGGACTGGTTAAGCTTAATTAGACCAAGGTATTCTGATCTCCAAAAACCTTTTGCTTGAGCATTTCTTCTGGTGTGGTCGTTGCTGCGACAAGAAGATTTTGGAGGTAGTGTTGACTTATTTGATCCACTTTAAGCTTAGTCCTAGTCCCACGCTCGGTTTAAAATTCAGATAGAAAAATTTAAGTTTGGGGGTATACTTTAAAATGTTAATGATTCATTGGGGACAATGAATAATTCAAGTTTGGGGGACTTTTTGCTACTCCAATAGTTTTGCTCGAGCATTCCTCTCCTTCATTTAATAATTTAATAGGTTATTGAGTAACCGGGGACATTTGTGATACCCACAGTTTGTCTTCGCGTCAAAAGATGACCTAGGAAATATGATAAATAATGAGGAATTATTTGCTGAAAAAAGGTGATTGTTGAAAATTTTGCTGAGAAAATTCATGGAGCAAAAGTTTTGAAGGATGAATGATAATCCAGTAGTTTTCTGTCTCCCAGAACTTAGGTGAGCTTCATCATAAAATGTCGTCATTCTAAGGGGCAAGAGATAGAATAACTAAGGATTTTTTAGCTTTACAATAGTTGGTGATGAGTTTGAGGCAAGGGTATACTGCGCCATAAAGTGGGTCATCCCATGCTTAAGAGCTTATGACTGTAGGGCTGCTTAAGGTTTGAAAAACAAAAATATAAACCCCTTGAAAATGTGTTTTAAAATGTCTGATAATAGAGCTAGGCTGTGGCAAGTTCTTAGAATTGAGTTAAAAGTTGTGATTATTTGTCCATGCCGGAAGAATTATTTTGTTGCAGCAGAGCTTGGTTTTGCAGAATGCTCAGGTAGAGGTTGAAGGTAGTGTTGGATTATCTGTTTTGATTAAGCTATGCTTTGTCTGATGTTTTGAATTCTTAAGGGAAGGTTGGTTAATATTGCTCGGGACGCGCAATAGTTCAAGTTTGGGGGTGTGATAACTCTCCAAAAGGGAGTTATTTAGACCTTATTTCTATATTGATTTGTGTGTCTTTTGTGCTTAATAGGGTTGCTTTTAGATAAATATTGCATGTTCTAACCCATTTGGAGGAATGGAAGCTTTGGAAATTATTTTGTGCAGAATATGTTGCTGGGCGACTTAAGGGAGCAAAATCTGTGCTGGAGCAAAGCTGGGAGCAAAACTGCCACATCACAGCTCGTTAGCCAATTTAACAAACTGAATTCTGTTAAGCTATTCTCAGATTTATGGAGCAAGGAGAACCATCCACGTGTCTAGGTCAACCTAATTCAAGCCTCCGTCACTCTATAAAAGGAGATAGCCGTCCAAGTCAAATTCAGTCCACTTTTGGGGATGAGATCACTCTCATTTCCATTTTGGGAGCCGAATAGAGGAGAGAGATTGGAGACCATTAAGGAAACCATCATTTGCAAGCTGATCAAGGGAATTAATGTTTTCTTGCACTATTTTGTAAATATGGATATGTTTACTCAGATTGTAACGTGTGTCTCTATGCATCTTATGAACTAAGTAGCTTTAGGCGTTGGTTAGGAGCATGTAATTGTCGTGCTTAATTTCTAGCAATAAATATTGATTTGATGCATCTTGATTAATTGTTGTGTTCATTTCTATTTTATGTCCGCCTGACCAGCCGATATGAATACCTCTATCTAGTTTCAGGGATGATTTAGGGAGTGTGTGGCGGTTAATCACACTAGATCATTGTGTATTGGTGAACGCCAGTGACTGAGCTAGGGATAGCCAGTTGCCTAGTGCTTGATCGGTAGAGCTTCATTGGAGTTGAAACACATTCTAAAAAATTCGGAGTTCTGGGAGGAATCCGCTAATAATACTGCGAGAGTTTTGCATGATCAATAATATTGCTAGAGCATCTTTTAAAACAATTACTAAATCCTGACCAGCGTCTGTTTCTAATCTGTCTGCCTATTTGTTTACTTTCTGTTCTGTCATTTCTTTTGCTTCAGCATTCTATAAAAACCAATCATTTTAACCATTCTTGAAACCATTGAAAAACTAAACAAAATAGATAAAGTGGAAGCTAATTCAGACCTTGGATTCGATAAATACTTATTACTTGCTGTGGACTGTGTATACTTGCACAGAGTTCTAGAGTCTTTTTATATCTTATTTTTACTCACTCTGGAAAGCCAACAATGGTCACATGTGTGTTTATTAACAAGTCGAAACCTTGCATTTGCAAGATTACTTGCTCAAATAATTAAGTTAAAAGCATAATTTCCTGATTATGTAATTAAGAAATTTCGTCTTGATAATGCTGGTGAGTTTACATCTCAATCATTTAATAATTCTTGTATGTCAATTGGGATAAGTGTTGACATCATGTAGCTCATGTTCATACACAATGGTCTAGTTGAATCATTTATAAAATGTCTGCAATTAATGACTAGACCGATGCTTATGAGAGCAATGCTTCCAATATTTGTATGGGGTCATGCAATTCTACATGCTGCATCGCTTATACGCATTAGACCAGCAGCCTATCCTAAGTACTCTCCAATACAATTAGCTTATGGCCAACAACCAAATATATCTCACTTACGAATTTTTGGAAGTGCAGTTATATGTTCCAATTGCTCCACCAAAATGTACTCAGATGGGTCCTCAAAGGAGGCTAGGAATATATGTTGGATTTGATTCCCCAAATATTAGATACCTTGAATCCCTAACGGGTGATGTATTTACTGAATGATTTTCTGATTGCCATTTTAATGAGACAAATTTTCATGGAATGCATCGTCATTGTCTCATTTAGATCCCCGTACAGATCAATGTGAACTAAAAGTTCAAAAGATAATTCATTTGCAAAATATTGCAAATCAAATACCAGATGCATTTACAGATCCTAAGAAAGTGACCAAGTCACATATACCAGCTGCAAATACACATCTAAAATTGATATCCCAACGCAGCAAGTTATCATAACTAATGAGTCTGCGACACGCCAGAAGCCTGGTAGACCAACGGGTTCCAAAGACAAAAATCCTTAAAAAAAAAAAAGTAAATAATCAAAATGACTCATTGATAATAGGGATATTCTAGAAAAAATCCCGAATGTGACTACTCATAAGAATATCGAAGAAAGTCAAGTACCTGAGGATAATAATCAAATTTTGATAAACTATGTAATGACTAGAAAAAGATGGAACAGAAACAATATAGTCGTTGATAACATTTTTTCTTATAATATTGCTTATGACATCACTTTTGAAAATGATGATTATGAACTAAAATCTGTCGAAGAATGTCGACATAGAAATGATTGGCTTAAGTGGAAAGAAACAATCCAGACAGAATTAAACTCACTTTCAAAATGTGAGGTTTTTGGACCAGTAGTCCAGACACCAGAAGATGTCAAGCCTGTGGGATACAAATGGGTATTTGTAAGAAAAAAAAATGAAAAGAATGAGGTCATAAGATATAAAGCGAGACTTGTTGCACAAGGATTCTCGCAAAGGTCTGATATTGATTATGAGTAGATATATTCTCCTGTTGTGGATGCAATAACATTGAGATGTTTAATTGGTTTGACTGTGTATAAAAAACTTGACATGCATCTTACAGATGTAGTTTTTTTTATAAAAATCTTACGGATGTAGTTACAATATATTTATATGGATCTCTTAATAATTATATTTATATGAAAATCCCTGAAGGATTAAAAATACCAGAGTCATATAATTCAAATTCTAGAGAATTGTATTCGATCAAAGGGATTTTTGTACGGATGACCTTCTAAAATAGACAGAAATGATAAATGTTCTACCTTTTCAAAACAAGGATATATGCCCTTTTGCTTGCGTCAGCATCCTAGTAAAATTATCATTTTACTCTCTACTCTAACCTCGCTCTCTCTCGCTACTCTCGCTCTAGCTTCTCGCACTCTCTCCAATCTCTCACTCTCTCTCCAATTTCTCTCTCCAATCTCGCTCTCGCTTCTCACTCTCGCTCTCACTCTCTCTCTCCCTCCAATCTCTTACTCTCTCTTTAATTTCTCTCTCCAATCTCTCGCTCCAACCTCTCGCTCTTAAATGCCTTAAATGGGCATTTTCATATAGAGAGTAAAATAGTAATTTTGCTAAGATGATGACGTAAGCAAAAGGGCATATGTCCTTATTCTAAAAAGGTAGGACATTTTTCATTTTGGCCTCTCAAAATGGGTCATCCACGCAATTATCTCTTCGATATCAAATTACAAAGATCTTTATATGGATTAAAACAATCATGACGAATATGGTATAATCGCCTGAGTGAATATTTATTGAAAGAAGGGTATCAAAACAACTCAATTTGTCCATGTGTTTTTATAAAGAAATCACAGTTAGGATTTGTTATTATTACTGTATATGTTGATGATTTGAATATAATTGAAACTCTTGAAGAGCTTCCAAAGGCAATAGAATATCTTAAGAAAGAATTTAAGATGGAAGATCTCGGAAAAGCAAAGTTTTGTCTTGGCTTACAAATTGAGCATCTAGCAGATGAAATATTTATTCATTAATCAACTTATACAAAAAAGATCTTAAAGAGATTTTACATGGACAAAACACATCCATTGAACATTCCAATGGTAGTTCATTCACTTGATGTAAAGAAAGATATCTTCCGACCTCGAGAAGATAATGAAGAGCTTCTTGGTCCAAAAGTATCATATCTTAGTGCACTTATGTATCTTACTAATAATACACGACCTGATATAATATTTTCAGTAAATTTATTAGCTAGATATAGTTATTCTCCAATAAAAAGACATTGGAATGGAGTTAAACATATCATCCGTCATCTTCGAGGAACAATGGATATGAGTTTATTTTATTCTTATAAATCAAACTTTGATCTAGCTGGTTATGCAGATGCAGGTTATTTATCTGACCCACATAAAGCTAGATCTCAAACGAGCTATTTAATCATGGCGATCTATGAAGCAGATAATAACAACTATTTCCTCAAATCATGCTGAGATCCTGACGATTCATGAGGCTAGTCGAGAATGTGTATGGCTAAAATCAATAACTCAACACATTTGTGAAACATACGGATTGTCCTCTAACAAAGATTGTCCAACAACATTATATGAAGACAATACAATATGTATAACCCAAATCAAATGAGGATACATTAAAGGAGATAGAACGAAGCATATCTCACCAAAACTCTTCTACACTCATGATCTTGAAGAAAATGGTGATATCACTATTCAACAAATTTCTTCAAAAGACAACTTGACCGACTTATTTACGAAGGCATTACCTATTGCAACCTTTGAGAGGTTGATGCACAACATTGGAATTCAACTCAGAGATCTCAAATTATGTTTCCATGAGAGGGAGTAAATATACTGCACTCCTTTTCCCTTGACTATGGTTTTTCTCATTGGGTTTTTCCTAGTAAGGTTTTAACGAGACATATATTTTATATACAATGGATATCTAAGAGTGAGTGTTGTAAATATACCTGGTATATATTATAGATATTCATTACTCCATTTGTTTTTTCGACTCATAATTATAGCTATTCTTCTCCATGACTCTCCCTCTCTCTTAAGAATAGCCATGAGACTCTCACTCCCTTCTCCCTTAAGAATAGTTATGAGACTCTCACTCCCTTCTATTTTAAGTATTTTGTAACCTACCATATTGCATTAGTATAAATAAGGGTTGTATGGAGTATTGAACACAACAATTGAATAAGAAAACATTTGCTCTCTTTTCTTCCTACCTTTGCTCTCTCAATTTCTATCTTAGTGTTCTTATTGTTCTTCACGATTTATAACATATCACATAATAATGGTCAAATTATGAATAGAAAAAGGTATAAAATAATATATCAAGTAATAATGTCTCAAATTAGGAGTAGAAAAACCAATATCTTACTGTATATTAAAAAAAATTTCACTTCATTCTAATCTATCCACAGCTAATAGCTTTTATTAGGTATTTGTTTCCATCGTAACATTGGACATAAAGCCTGTAGTTGGACTTTTTTTTTTTTTTTTTTTTTTTTTTTGAGTTCAACAACATTTGGAATGATTTAAACCTTTAATCTTTTGATCAAAGATACATGTCAATTACCACCGAACTATACTCACTTTGGCAGCCCGTAGTTGGACTTTATCATTGATAATTTTGTTTTTCATTTTTAATATTATTATTATTTTTTAAAGGATTATATAGGTAGAGATTTGGATGTTCAACCCATAAGAAAAGTAGTTGATTGGACTATTACTGATGATTACATAGGAATTAATTGTTCCTGTGCTGCATCAACTTTGAAAATATGCTTTGACTAAGGTGTTTTGAGAATCCTCCCGACTAGAGATAAAATGGCATGTGGGCACCCCGTGATGAAAAACTGAAATAGAACACTCATTCCAAACCGCCTTAGAGGGAAAAAATGCATTTATAAGAGTTATGGTTATCAAAACTCAAAAGTGATAGAAATGGAGGATTTAATTTCCCAATATTGTTGTAGAGAATTTGAAAATGAAACTCAATTAGGCAATGTCTTTGTCACAAAGCAGCTGCCATGCTGTCTTATCACTGTTAACTCTCCAGGAAAGGAAATAAGGCAAAAAAGAAAACCATTTTCAGAGAGAAACGTAAATCTGAACGGAATGTATTCATTAACCAAGAGCCATATGCATCTCAATTTCTGGTTTATTCAGCAAGGAAAGGAGAACAACTCACCTCCTCCTTCCTTCAAGATGCTGATGATATGAAAAACAATATGTTGTTTGCTATCTCAGTCCTGGACTTCTTCTGCCTTCTTTTTAGATTTGAGATACCAGCCAAGAGCGCCAAGAATAGTCACAGTTCCGGCTACAACAGCATAATTGCGGTGTTTGTCAGTAGATATTTTCTCTGTTGATGCTCCTGATGCTGAGTCTGAGCCATTTGGGATGGAATCGGTTACTGATCCTCCCGGTTTCTCTTCTGGTTTAGGTCCCTAGAAACATTCGGCATTTGTAGCCCAGAAGATTAGAACATCTCTCACACAAAAAAGGAAATATATTTCCACAGAACAAGGACTTCATCATAGCAAGTGAAGTAAATATACCAATGGAACTAAATGAATGTGTTGAGATTGTAATTCCCACAAACTTCAAAGAAAGACGTAATTTTAATTCCAAAAGACACTGTAAACTCATGTCTTTGAGATTATATGTTTGAATCAGGTGACCATCTATTTAAGAGAATTCAGACAATGGTCTAATCACATTAGTTCAGGTCATAAAAGCTAAAAGTTCAAATATACTACAAAATCCCCAACTTTTAGAAAGCTCTCAAAGTATGAATGGCCAAAGTGGTTTTGGACTTCGATTCACTGTAATTAAGGTGCATTAGCATTTCAACACCTTTCCATCTCATCTTAGCATTCCAAAAATTAATTTGTTAAAAAATTGGTCCATATAATATCTCGGAACCAAAATAACTTAGTGTAAGCATAAGATACTTCAAAACCACAACTGAAGGCTCTGTTTAGCGATAGAAATGATAATCTATTTTCTTAACAAACCTCATCAATAGAATAAAACATCTAAAATTACTTCAGTAAGATAATAATGTAGTTTTACACTGATTAAGAGAATTATAAAATTTACTCTGTAACAGCTAGATTATCCAAGATCCCCACAATTTCAAACTCCAGGTTCCCAAACGAAAATTTTAAGCTTACAAGCATACCTTGCGTGCAAGCTTCTCCAGTTTCTCTTGTTCAGTTTTCTGCAAAATCACAACAAAATGAACTATGAACGGAGAAAATGTAATGAAGACAACATAAGCAAGCAGGTGGTAAAGGAGGCATGTTCACTTATAGATATCATAAACTCTTGGCATTGAAAAATCTCCAAGAATTTGCAATTTGATGCTCCAGCTTAGACACATGTTCCACATAAAAAATATTCTATTATACATATTAATGAACCAAACATTAATTGCCAAAGCGAGCTTAGCTCAGCGGTAATTGGCATGTACCCTCGATCATGAGGTCAGAGGTTCGAATCCCCCCATCCCCAAATGTTGATGTACTCAAAAAAAAAAAAAAAAAAAAATGAACCAAACATTAATTAAGAACAATGAAAGTACAACTAACTGGAAAAAGCCCTCAATCATACTCTAGAGTCGAAATGAAGAACTCTAGAACTGCACTAAGAAGAACTGAAGAAGTACTTTTAATTACAAAGTCATGAATCTCTATGGTGATATCCAGAAACTGATCCTCTACTTCAATAATACCATCTAACATACTACAGAACAGAAAATATGGGCCTATTCTAAATAAAAATAAAACTGGATGGTAGAAATTTAAAAGGACGGTAGACTCAATAGAAAGACTTTAGACTTCCATCATTATATCTTGGAATA
This sequence comes from Luffa aegyptiaca, assembly GCA_017139565.1. Taxonomy (NCBI): domain Eukaryota; kingdom Viridiplantae; phylum Streptophyta; class Magnoliopsida; order Cucurbitales; family Cucurbitaceae; genus Luffa; species Luffa aegyptiaca. The sequence continues at coordinate 20,527,299 of CM029400.1, read as the reverse complement.
CAAGAGGGTTGGAAGATAGTTCTAAGAGAGTTAGGTAGAAGAAATTTTTGCAGCATATTTTCCCCGATTTGGTACTTATATAAGAAACCAAGAAGACCTCCTTCGATAGGAGATTTATTAAATCACTTTGGAGTTCAAAAAATGTCAATTAGGTTCATATTAAATCTCTTGACTGATTGACTGGATTTTTAATCTTGTGGGATGAGAGTAAGATGAAAGTTTTAGAGGTGTTAAAAGGTGGTTATTCTCTCTCGGTGAAAGTATCATTTCAGCAAAATAAAGTTTGTTGAATATCAAACATATATGGTCCAAATGACTATAAAGAAAGGAAGCCTCTTTGGAGTGAGTTGTGATCTCTCCACTCTTATTGTGATGAACCGTGAGTGTAGGTGGATATTTTAATATGATTAGATGGGGTTACGAGAGATTACTAGTTGGAAGGCAGACTAAAGGCATGAGGCAGTTTAATAGAAGGGTTGATGAAAATTCCTTTGTCTAATGGTAAATTGACGTGGTCAAGGGAGGGTGTTGATGGGTTTCGGTGTTCGACTGATTTTTTATCTCTAAAGAATGGGACGTCATGTTTGAAAACTCAAGGGTGTCAAAACAGAATGCAGATCAATTATCGAGAATTCTCTCCTACAAAATCATTCCTATAGCTGGGCTGGATATATAATATCTTTCAAAGCCAAGAAATTTGAAAGTAGTCATCAAAGAATGGTTTGCTCATTATGAAAATAGAAGGAAGAAAAAGGAGAATAACTGTTAGGTATCTTCTTGAATAACCTGTTAAAGACAAGCAGAAAAAGACACAAATATCCAGCAACAAGAAATCCGACACTGTTATATTGATTGGTAACCACCAACAGACAAAGCAATAAAGTTCATCAACAGCTAAAGAGAACAAAGAAACAACATAACAAGAACACAAAAACTATCCAGCTATTAGAGATAGCTGGGAAACTCTCCTGAGAGCCAAACACTCGTCAGAAACTTAGCTGGGAAACTCTCCTGAGAGCCAAACACTCTCAGAAACTTGCCAGAGCTCCACCAAGACTCAAAACCCCTACTAAACCCTTACCAACACACAAACAGACAGTACACGCACGATCCCACCTCCCGTAACGGTCCCCACTCTGTTCTTTCTCTTTTTTTACCCCTCCTATTGTAAGTATGAATAACTGGGGTCCTTACAATAACCTCATCTAAGAAATAGCTCAGCTTGATGCCAAATCAGAATTGAGACCTTTCCCCCAATGAACTCCAAGTGCGGTCTTATGCCAAAGGTGAATTACTAGAGCTATATTTAATTGAGGAGAGAAACAAGATATAGAAAAATGGAGATTCTCTTATTTCATTTGGTGAAATTGAAGCAGAAATTCTTGGCTTTTTCAATACTTTATATCAGAAACATCTAGCTCCATTATCAGAATTTTGGTTGAATCGTAATCAATAGATCTTCCAAAGCAAGTCTCTTTCATGACTCGTCCGGTTTGAATAAGCTCATCTAAAGGCCTCTTTTTGATGTTCTTTCTCAAGGTTTTTATTGTATTCTCATCATATGACTTTTGTCTAGTTTGGAATACTTTTATTTATCCTTTGTAATTTGTTTTGTTTGGGCCTTAAGCTTTTTATTTTTTTTCTTTTATTTTCACTCACTTGTGGAGTTTGTATCCTTTGAGCATTAGTCTCTTTTCATTTCATCAATAAAAAGTTTCATATCTTGTTTTTAAAAAAAAGAGTTTAGACTTCCATCATTGAGTCTCCAAACAACTCAAAAAGCAAAACTATCTACATTTCCCACAAGTAAATTCTCCATACCTTTTCACTTATTTCATCATATAAATACAATAATTTATGAACCAGCGAACTATTAGAAATTCCTAAAACTAAGGAAATCACTAGTAAGAAAATAAATTCCAACCTAATAAAATATCTAAATACCTAATTATTCAAAATAAAAGACAAATATTAGTTGATAAAATATTACATGATCGTAAGTTTCCTCCTCTCTTAAACAAAACTCTTGTCCTCCATACTCTCGAGTACAATTTTAATGCCGACTTCCATGAATATGTACAGGAGTTTCCCTCAGAAAACACAAAGGGACTCCAATTGCTCAAAATTTTTTTAAATCCGTCTCTAAAACCAAATGATACGATCTCATTTCAAACAAAAATAAAAACGAACAATCTAAAAATAGAAAAGAATAGCAGACTCATTTTGATAGCGTAGAGCTCGATTCATCGAGAAACTTAAAACCTCTCAAAACAAGCAAGCTGTACGTCTGCAACAAGCAAATTCAACATACTTTTCTATTCATTTCATTGCTTATAATCTATGAAACAACCAACGCGACCCTAACAAAATCAGAAAAGCACCAAAAAAACAAACTGCAAAACGCAAAAATCACAGGTCGGAGGCTTCGGATGGGCACCTTGATGTAGACATTCTCCGCAGCCTTTTCTTCCTCGCTGAGAATCTTCCCGCTGCTCGAGAACCTTCGCGAAAAAATTCTTGCGGCCGTTCTCGCTGCTGCCATTTCGATTGATCGCCTTTCCTGACAACGGGCAAACGAGTGATTCAATTGAAACATAACAATTATTTGGAAAAACATAGAACAACTACGCAAGCTTTGCTTGAAGAAGATTACTTACCGAGAGATGAAGAGAGAGAGAGTTTTAGGAAGAAAATGGTGGGAGTTGCTACAGAGGAAGTCGAATAGGGCTTTGTAGAATGAAAATGGAAAATTGTCAGAAATAACCCATTTAAGTTTTGAATTTTCAAAAATAACCTCTTTGTAAAAAACTTGTTTTTTTAACCTAGCTAATAAAATCTATGGATGTAAATTTACAGCAATGCCCTTGAATCTAAAAGGTCAAAAAAACAACCAGCTAGTAAAACTCATTCCCTCTGTTCTCCTTCTTCTCTTCTAAACTCTTCCATCCGTTCTTCTTCTCTCCTAAAAAAACCTCAATCCTTCTCCTTTTTCTCCTTGGGAACTCTTGAACGACGCCTCTGTGGGTTTCATTGTGCATCCGACGGCTACTTGCATTTCGAACCAAGCTTCCGACGGCTTCTTCCGTTTCGTCTTCTTGCGGCAGTTGCCAATTATTAATTGAAGCTTTTCCATCCATCAAAACTGCTCTAAAATATAAGAGTATTGATTTCTATAAAAAGTTAAAAAAGGGAGTAAACCAGAAGAAAATGAAGAAGGAAGAAGGAAGAAAGAGGGAAAAAGGAATGAGGCCAAAAAAAAAAAAAACGTGGCAGCTTGCTGCCTTTTGTCCCGGTCACGTTCCTGGCCGGGACAAAAGGCAGTTTAATTTATTTCTTTTTTTTTTATTTTTTATTCAAATTTTAATATTTACTTCATTCCTTCTTCTTATATATCCAACATTAATATAATTTTTAAAAAATGTGGAATTGGTAACTGATCTTAGGTTTTTTGTCCAATATTAATATAGTTTTAAAAAATGATGAAATTGGTCATAAAAAATTTATGAAAAAAAAATTTGTTTTCAAAATTTCTTAGTTAAATTTTGATTTGAATTTCTTAGTAAAAAAATTGTGGCCAATGTTATTATTATTTTTCTTTCTTCCTCCCTTCCTTATTCTTTTGTATCTAAGATTAATATAGTTAAAAAATAAAAAATGGAATTGGTAAAAAAAAAAAATTGTCTTCAAAATTTTTGAAAATTTTCTTGGTCGATTTCCTGACCAAGATTTCTTGGTTGTCCTGACCAAGAAATCCCGGTTGGGAAATGATGAATCCCGACCTGGAAATTATGAATCCCGGTCGGGATTCATGTTTTTTTTTTTTTCCAGATTTTTCGAAAAAGTTTGTTATGCAAACTTCTTGCTATCTAAACCATGTAATACATACCTATTTAAAAAATGTTGACAATATGAAGATTTTGATGTGGATCCATCCGTGTTTTGACAATTTCCGAATATTGTGGCTCACAAACTATGTTAAGATTTTTTAAATTAGTTTTAAATGGTTGGTTGAAATTTAAAACTTAGTAATGAAGATTGAAGAAGGACAAAAAAGACTTTTCACACTGTGGGTCCCACAAAAAAGTAGCAAACTTTGTAGAAAATGGGTCAAAAAACAAGTTTTTAAAAAGTAGGTTAATTTTGAAAATCCAAAACCTATTTAGGTCAAAATTGACAATTTCCCAATGAAAATTTTCCGAAGGCGAAATGTGTGGAGATCAAGCCACGCGAAGCCGTTTGATCTAAGAAATGAATCGCTACTCGTTCCAAGCCTCGAAAGGCATAAACAAAATTACAAGTACAAAATTTTTCAATTTTCTTTTAGATAAAAAAATTCAAAGGAAATTGTCAAAAATAGGACCAAACAAGGCATTGAAAAGATATGTGATGATTTTTAAATTGAAAGACTAATTGGACTTTTATGAGAACTAGATTTTTTTAACGTGCGATGCACGTGGTTACTCTTTTTAGTATTATATGATTTAATTTAACAATAAACTTTTTGTATATTAGACATTAGATGTGTTTACATTTCATTCAAATATGGAAAAACATAATTAAATTAATAATGAAATATATACAATTTAAGCATATAAATAAATAAATAAATTAATTAATATATATATGCACACAATTTTTACAAAAATACTTTAATATTTGATATAACTTTTCCATATTCAAACCTCAAATAATGTTGTAATGGCATTATTTATATTATAATTAAAAAAAAAAGAATATCTACATTTTTATACTTATTTTTGTGTAATAATGAAAAAAGTGAAAAATTATGTATTTTTTTTTTACAAGAAAAGTGCATTTCGTTGAAGTATCTTGCTAAAGTATGTGCTATTACATTTACCTTTCACCAACAAAACCATTCATGAGTATATTATCTACTTTCTTAAAGAAATCTTACTATTTTAAAAGTGGCTTACCAAAAGAATCATTTTTGGACAACTTTGTCCAAACACTTACTCTAGAATTCTCAATTTTGTCCCTCTCATCCCACCCATCACCTCCAAATTCCTCTACGTTTCTTTCACCCCTCCAAATTCTTCTTCTCTCTCCCACTATAATTAGTTCTCTCCCTCATTACATTCACACTCTCTTATTTATGTTTATTAAATTAAATAGTGTAACATACCTAAGACCCCTCCAAATTCATCTTCTCTCCCACTATAATTAGTATTTACTCCCTCTCATTACATTCTTCACGTTTTTTTTTTCTTTTTGACAAAATTATATTTATGTTTATTAAACTAAAAAATAAATTATAAATAGTCATATAAATAACATAATTATAATAACAAAATTATATTTATATGTTTACCCCTTCACTAGAATGTGAAGAGTTAACCGAATTAAATTATAAATAGTTAATTATAATTATAAATGTTTATTAAACTTTTCAAATTCCATAACCAAAAAGTAAATTATCTAACATACATATTTCATTCCCTATAAATAGTTGCATCATTTGGGATGCAATTGATAAACAAATATCGTTGGTTTCTAATTGTGACAAATTTAGAATTGATTTATTTTAGAGGTATGTGTCTTTGAATATTTTAAATTGCTACAATTTTTTTTTTTTTTGTTCTCATTCTATTATATTTGTAAGATTATAACTTTAATCTTAAATATTTAATAATTGCAGGTGTCTTGGAGAATATGGTAGTACGAGATTTGGAACCTTTCTAGACCAATTGGAGTTTGAAAGCAAGTGTTCTTCGTAGTTGAGAAATATCAAACTAAAAAGGGAGAGTTTTTAGAGGTATTGGAACTCATTGTCATGGATGAAGAGGTAACTTTAGCTTTCTTATTTTTAATTTAATTTAATGTAAATATTCATAATTTTTTACAGCATTTTTTAATGTTTATCACAATAATATTGTTATACTATATGTTTTATGAATATATAAAAATATTTATATTAGCTTTCATGAATATATACAAATATTTTTTTATATAAATTATTATATATTTTAGCTTCCATTGAGATATTCCTTTAAATATTATAGAAATAGTAATATTTAATTAAATTATTTCATTTTTTATAGGAAACAAATATTCAAATTACTCTGTACAATGATTTAATTAAAAGATCCAAGGACATTGTAAAGAAGAACAAATTCTATATTATTCGGAATGGAAAAATTAGTACAGTGAGTCGTAGATGTCTAAACGTCCATGATGAGTTTGAGATTACTTTCACAAGTAGTAGTGAAATCGAAGAGATCGAGAATATGTCTTTTCGTAATAAAAAGAGTAATCATATGGATTTTACTTCCATCAACAACAATTTCAACCCTAAAGTCTTTGGTAATTAAGCATTTTTTTCATGTTACAAAAAAAAAAAAAAGTTTCATTCTTAGATTTCCTTTCTTTAACTTTCAATTGTTTGTAGATTTGTAGATATGGTTGGAGTTGTAATAAGTGTATAATCAACTACTCTTATCAAATCTCGAAATTTGAAGACCATTTTATTTTATTTTATTTTACTACCTTAAAAAGTGGCTTATTTGGAGAATCATTTTTGGATTTTATAATTCCAAATATGCCCCTTAGTTAATTATTACTTTTTATTGTTAGCAATTTTGTAAATGAATGAGTGACCCAAATTTCAATTTTGTAAAATTTGGAAAAGTTTTTTTTTTTCAATTATAAGATAAAATTCATTATTACCTTTTTAATTTTCACTCTCACCCACCACTTCCCTACAATTTATCTCTTTCTCTCTCCACTCTTCATTTCATCCGTGATTATACTTTTCTCATTCTCCATCTTTTCCTCTCCCACCTTTACATTTCTAGCATGCATTTATGAATATTTACTCATTTGTTTTTATTACTCTTTCATGATAACAAAGCTTTTCATCTTCTCTTTTAGTTGTTTTAAAATCAAACAAGACTTTTCATTTCCTCTTTTATATTTTTTTTTGTCTAATTTGTTTAATTCTCGATCTAATATAAATAGACAAACCGTTTTACCCATTCTTCACAACTCTATAAGACAGTTCATCAATTCTATAGGTATTCACAATATAACCACATAACCTCCTTGATTTTGAAATGGATGACAAAAGCGATAGCAACGACAGTGACGATGATGACTATAAAATTCAAGTTGGCAACTACAAAAAGTGGTGGTGTAACTTTGGAAAGATGGTACCTTAATTCCAAGGAGTAGAACAAACACAAATTAGTTTCTCTCTAAGATGCATTTGGGAGCAATTCTCAAAATTCTTTTGTCAACCTCGCCATGCAGCAAAAAGAATAAGAAGCTATTAAAGCTCTCATAGAGTTATGTAAAGGTCTATTATGATAAATTAAATTGTGCATTTGGTTCTTTTTGTACTTCTAATTTTTTTTCGTATCAATTTGTCTTTATTGTTAATTTTTATTAATTATATAACAATTTTTTTTTTAATTTTGGTACATGTGGTTTTCTAAATATATGTCCATGTAGATTAACAAGAACATGACGTTGAACTCAAAATATTCTTATTTCAACTTTTAAAAAATACTAATTAAATTAAATACTCTCTCTTACCTCTCGAGATTCTTCATTTGAGTTTCAATTGCTCTCTCTCCACCTCCCACTCTCTCAAATTGATCTCTCTCTCTCCCTCAAAAAAAAAAAATCTCTCTCAATCTTCTCATTATTTCTCTCTCTCATTAACCCTAGAGAAAACATTATTAGTTAATAATGAGAAAATGAGAGAAAACATTATTAGTTAATAATGAGAAAAGTAAGAATGTGAAACGTTAGAACATGAACGGTTGAACTTTAAAAAAAAATGAAGAGTTTTAGAATACAAAAAGTGTATCCTTTATTTTTATAAATTAATTCTAAAAATATATGAGCTTATCTTTAGTTATAATTAATAATGAAATTTCAAAAGTTTGAAGTCTCACCAGTTTTGTAAACTCTTTATCTTTGCAACTATATAAATAGTTATCTTATACTTTTTTTTTCAACAAAAACTTAATGTCATCTTTTTTTTTTAATTTACTCTTTTCTTTCATTATTTTGTTCTAACTTATAACTTTTAAAAAAGAAAATTAATTCAAATATTTTATAAAAAGAAATATCACGTGCAGAGCACGTGTTGAAAGACTAGTACTATTGAAAGAGGGTCTAATATCAATGGTTGTTATCAATTATCTTACATTTATAAATATTTAAAAAAATTTATTTACATGACATAAATGTTAGTTAATATGAGGTTTTTCCATATAATAATGATGATGATATGTTTTACGAAAATATCTTTTGATTGTTGAAATTTTAATGATAGATATTTTTCTTTTGAAAAAAAAAATTGAAGTTGAAAAGATTTACTTGAAAAAATCTTCCTTTTAAGACTCAATATCCAATCAAAATTATAAATTTTCAATATAAAATTATTGAAAGGAGAGTAGAATAAAAAGAATAATAGAGGAAAAACAAACCAACATGAAGGGAGAAATATGAAGTGAGAAATAATAAATCATAAACAAATCAAATAAATTTCTTTAAAAAAAATCAAATAAATCAATAATTAAATTATTAATTCACTTGAAATGGTTGATTTTATATATAATATATATATATATAACTTACTTGCTGTGTTGTCATTTTAGGAGATTTATCACCCTAAATTTTAATGAAATTCTTTCATTTTCAAATGTTGTGAGATTTATCACCCTGAATTTTAATGAAAGAAAAATTCTTTCATTTTCAAATGAAACGAAGGGAAAAATTGACAAATTGAAGTATATTAAGATCTAAATATGTTTAATTTGAGGAAGATATTGATAAAATCTTAAATTGCATCGTGAAAAGTTGTGTTTATGATTCTTAATGAAAAGTAGTAATTATTATTTATTGTTTCACAAATCAACGTAAGAAAATGTTTTTATGTTATATAAAAAAAAAATGTTTTTATGTACATTGGATCATATATTTATCAACTCAACATTGTGTACCGAACTATCTTCACTAAATTTTCTATTTATATATTAAAATTAATTAACAAATCAAATGAATTTTGGATTGGATCATCCAATATTTTGATGGAAGATCATAATTTTTTTTTTTTAAAAAAAAGAACTCCAAAATATCCATATCTTTTGTGTCCTCCTCCACCAAAGGATGGAGACCCTAGATGCTTTTTTTGATTAGAGAGGAGGAGGAACAAATCAAAACCAAAAATTTGATTAGATTGAAAGAGTATCCCTCAATGTTGATGGTTCATTCATGGCCTTGAAGGGAGTAGAGTTTGTGACTTCTACAACAAATAGGTGATTCAAAAGCATTCCAATCCATCATCTCTAAAGGATTCTTCTTGAAGTATTTTTTGATAGGATGAGGACAAATCCAACCAAAAATTTGATTCAAGATTGAAAGGGCACCCCTTATGTTGATGAACATTCATAGCCTTCAAAGGGAGTAGAGTTTGTGACTTCTACAACAAATAAGTGATCATTCAAAAGCATTCTAACTGTTTATCTCTAAAGGATTCTTCTTGAAGCATTTTTTGAGAACCATTTCCTTCCTTATCTAAAAAATTCAAGTAATACATCTTAGATCTCTAGTTCCAAGCAATAGAGAATAGATGTTGGATTCAAGCGATTTCCATGGCATAAGCTCAACGTCTTTTCTCGTTTGCTATAGTGTTCATCTTCATCCTTCTCATCACAATTATGAAGGGGAAGAGAGAAGAAATTAGGAGTGAAATGGATCACTCTTTAGTCTTTACATTACAAGGGGAAGAGGAGAGTTGTAGACAAAGGATGGAGGAAGAAGAGAGATTATTTATGCTTGTGCAAGGAAATTGAATCGTTGAGGGAAGGAACTTGAACAATTTGGCCGTTATTGTTTAGGAATTAAATGTGTGTGAAATGAACCAGAGAGATTTAAGGCATTAAAAATACTTATTACTAAATTAATTATTAAATTTAATCATCCGTGAAAGGAATGGAGAGATTTAAGGATGATTTGTTTTGTGTGAAATGAACTGAGAGATTTAAGGTATTAAAAGATACTAATTACTACATTATTTATTAAGTTTACGTGAGAGGGAGGGAGAGATTTAAGGAGGATTTGTTTAATACACTTTTTTATGTAATTATTAAATGAAGGATAATTTAGGTATTTAGTAAAAATTGAAGGATATAATTGTCCAAAAAAAGTTTCTTCCTCATTCGTACTTTTATATATATTATAGATGAAGTTACGAAATTATCCTTTAGTAAAATTCTCAAAATTTACCCTAATTCCCTTTTTACTTCTCTCACCTTTCATGCATTCTCCCTCGTGCACACACCAAACAACGAAGCAGGTGACAACAACAACAACGGCGACCAAGCAACATATTCACGACTGAAACAACGACCAACAAGAACTTCTTAACATCATTGATCGTAATTTCTCTCATTGGATAGGCTTAAGAAACTTTCTTTTCTACTTTTTTTGTTACTAAAATAGTTTTTTTTCCCCTTATATTGTTACTTGAGGAACAGAATATAAATTGTTTGTTGTTTTTTTTTTCTTTGCTTTTTTAGATATTTGACTGAATATTTGATCAATCTTACTCATTTAGGTTCTAAGTATGAGACATGGCAAAAAGAAAAAAAAAATGAATGTAAAAGTCTCTAATTAGTGTCAACTAGGATCAATTTGTTGTGATTTTGAAATGCTTAGCCATAAATTGTTGTTCGTTACTTTAATTATTCTACTTTTGTATTGTCTAGTTGTGATTTATTTGAAGTTAGTACTTTGATTTTGGTATTTTATAGGTACGAGAAACTATGAGAAAAAACATAATGCAAAAGTAGTCTCTTTTCTTGGTTGTTCTACTTATGGTCATTATGGAATGTCTAGCTAGTTATTGTCTTCTTTAAATTGCAGCTTGGTATTTTTTTTTATCATGTGTTGGTGTGTTGAGCAGGCAACGTGTTGTGCTTTCCTATATGATTCTGTTGGAATTTGTGAGTGTAAATTGATGCTTGTTACTTGAATTCATGATTTGTACGAGGTTTATGTCAATTATTGCATTGGTATGTAAGTACGAGAAACAGTGAGAAAAGAAAACAATATGAAACTAGTTCACATATTCGTGTGTTGTGCTTTCCTCTATGGTTCCTTTGGAATGTGTGAGTATAACTTGATGCTTGTTACTTGAATTCATGATTTGTACTAGGTTTATGTCAATTATTGCATTGGTTCGTAAGTACAAGAAAAGAAAACAATATAAAACTAGTTCATGTATTCACGTGTTGTGCTTTCCTATATGGTTCCTTTGGAATGTGGGAGTATAACTTGATGCTTGTTACTTGAATTCATGATTTGTACTATGCTTATGTCAGTTATTGCATTGGTTTGTAAGTACGAGAAACTGCGAGAAAAGAAAACAATATGTTAGTGAAAATACACGTGTAGAATTTCACCCAAATCTTCCACTCAACTTCTTACTCTCTCTCTCTGTAAACGCATGCAATTTGTTCGAATAGAATGATCAAGGAAAAATGAAGCTTCTGAAAGATGCAGCTCTCGAATTCACGATGAAGACAAACACACGGAGTTTCAAAGGCAGACGAATAATCAAAGGGAGGAAAGAAAGCAAATCAAGATACAAGGATGTAAAGTGGTTCGGCAACAAAGGCCTACGTCCACTGTAATGAAGGGAGGTATGTTTCTTATTCTGAATTACAGAGAATTACAATCACTTAATCTCTCACTGAATGTTTTTTACTCTCGTATCTGAAAGGTTGAGAGGAGAACAAATATATATTGTTGACTTTAAAATGAACTGACTATCAGGTGATCTGTTCCTTCGAGCTTTGTTGGTTGCAACTGGTAGAGCAGGTAATCTTCATTCACAATCGGTACATCAAGTTCTTGAATTATCACCTCCCTTCTTCTTTAATTTTTCCTCTCATCCTTTCTTTGGTAGGTGGAACCCTACCAATTCCAAACAATGTTGGAATTTCAAATTTGATACGGGTTTGGTCAGGAGATTTGCTGCATTATTTGAGGTATGAACCTTTAGAACCTATATTTCTCCTTTTTCTATTTCATCTCTTACAAAATGAAACTTGATGTCAATATGTTTCATTCGATTATTGAATTGTGGATTCTTAGTTAAGAAAATGGTACTTTGATTATCGCAGAAAATCTTTACCTTAGTCTGTTTAATTATGAAATCATTCAATAGGCCTTTAAGCCATATTCCTTCCTTTATAACTTTTGAGAGGGCAATGAACTCTGCCTCAGTTGTTGAAAGAGCAACAACTGATTGCAAGGTTGCTTCCCAACTTAAGAGGTTCTGCCCTAGTAGGAAGAAATATCCAGACAACGATCTCCTTCTATCCAAATCCCCTGCAAAGTCTGAGTCCACATAACTGAAGACTTCGTTTTCAGCTTCACTGTTTTTGCTGTAGTGTAGGGTAGCTGTAGAGGTCCCCTTTAGGTATCTAAGAATCCATTTGACAGCCTCCCAGTGTCTCTTGCCAGAGGATTAGACATATACCTGAAGGTGTTCATATAACACATGCGGAAGCAATTGAAGATCGGAAGCACTTAAGACATTCAATTTTGCTCCTAAAGCATGCATGTTCTATAAAAGACAGAATATAGAGTTGAGAGAACACCAACCTTTGTAGCTCACTTATGTGGAACTCCTTGTGGTGTTTGCCTCTCCTATGCTCCTTGGACAACCTCTAGAGTCTTCCCTACTATTCTCTTGGGCCTAGAAAGACTTGTGGGAGTCTATAGAAGAAAGATAGAAGGGAATGCTTGATGGTACAAGCTTTTGGAAGGAGATGAAATGAGAGAGAATTTGAGGGAGAAAATTTGCAGCATAACACTAAATGAAAGCTTCCTCTTCTTGAATCTAATTCAAGCCCCTTTTATAGACATTTCCCATGCAAAGACAAGCTTCATGACACTTAGCCACATGGCCAAGATGCAACTCAAAGTGGATTCTAGGTGTCTACTTCACAACACATGCATCTAGTGCATGGTTGTGTTGTTTTCCACTATGCATCATCATGCAAGAGTGGAAATGCCACTAAATCCATTATGAATTGTATCCTAATTGTAAATTTTCAGCTTGCAATTCATTTCAATTTCAATTCAAAATTGAAATTGATTTCTAGGCAATTAATTGGGACATTTCCAAGTAATTTTGATATGATTGATCCAATCAATCTTTATCACCTAATGTCATGAATTATATATGATTCCTAATACATATATATGGTATTTAAAACACTTTCAAATACCTCATCTCTCAATTCCTAATTTAATTCATAATTAAATCATTGTGTCGAACACGTCTTACGATAAAAACCCTATTTCCCGTTTTTGAACGATTCAAAAATTCCTATCAATATGTTCTAGGCTTTAATCCGATATGAGCTAGTAGAGGGACCTAATGGACCTATAGATCATGGGCTCCAACGATTCAAGGCTAACCGACTAATCTCATTATCTAAGCTAGCCAACATTCGTTAACTATCGGGACACTCCACTATAGCCCGATAGTTGCACTCCCCTCACTATAGATATATTTCCGTCCACTTGATTTAACCATGTTCAGTAAGTCGTTCCTTCACAGGTTGTTCGTAGCTATAGCTAGGTCAAATAACCGTTACACCCCTATAGTACTTCTTGTTCCTTAAGTTCCACTAATCCTCTAATGAACAATCGGTTTGCGGTCCAACCATCAAACCTAAGTTCCTCTCGATCCAACGAGAGGGTGGGGCCCCTTGTTCAAGTCCTGGAGTTAGTACTTAAGAGAACAACCTCTCTGCTATCCCTAAAATGGGTAGGAGTGAATTCCGTCTTGCGAAACTATGTCCCCAGCTATCTATTCGATCTTATCCCCAAAATGGTAGGCTTGTCGAGTCGGCGATGCTGGCCACTCTCACCCATGCAGATCAAAGGATAATCTCTCATAAACAGGAGTTCATAGATAGCTCAGGATTAAGAACGAGTTACCTAGGTCATCTATGAGAAATAGTCAGTTTCTTCAGTAAACGGCGTTATAAAGAGAAAGTGACTTATTTCGTGGTCCAGTCTTATGCAAACTCATTGCATAGGACGCCCCCACTCGCATGTCACCACATGAACGATTTAGGATCTCATCGTTTGTACTTAATACAAAGTGGGCCGCGTCCATAGTGTCACCAGGATAAGGCACCCAACCGTATCCTTATACTATAGACTATTTTGACTATAAACTTGAACTTGATCCTACGATATGTCCCTACATATAGTTCGAGTATTCATTTTATAGTCAAAGATCTTAGTTTATTGGATTTAGGTTAATCATTCGCAATTTACATATTCAATAACATCTTTTACTGAATAACCTCAATAACGTCTTTATTGGAAATAGAATATGTTTAATGATTTACAAACTACGAGTTTATAGGACATTAAACCCAACAAACTCCCACTTGGACTAGAAACTCTAGTGGGGTACATAAAGTTAGGTGTGAGAGAAGTATAAAGACAATAAACTAGGGCATCAACCATACCCTTACATTTCTCCCACTTGCCCTAGTCTAATAAAGCTCGTAATCCTAGATTAACTAGGTGACCCTCAAAAACTTTAGCCGTGAGGGGTTTTGTAAACGGGTCAGCCTTGTTGTGCTTCGAAGCAATCTGCGTGACTATCACATCTCCTCGTTGCACGATCTCCCTGATGAGATGGTATTTGCGCTCAATATGCTTTCCTCGCTTGTGACTTCGAGGTTCCTTAGAGTTTGCAACTGCACCACTGTTATCACAATAGAGGGTGACAGGCAGTTGCATATTTGGAACAATTTCCAACTCTGTTAGGAATTTTCTTAGCCATACTGCCTCTTTTGCTGCTTCACAGGCGGCTACGTACTCTGCTTCCATGGTAGAGTCAGCAATGCAACCTTGCTTAATACTCCTCCATACTATTGCTCCTCCATTTAGAGTAAACACAGATCCCGATGTTGATTTTCTTGAATCTATATCGGTCTGAAAATCTGAGTCAGTGTATCCTGTAAGGATCAGATCCTTAGCTCCATACACGAGCGTATAATCCCTAGTTCTCCTTAGATACTTAAGGATGTTTTTAACGGCAGTCCAATGCGCATGACCAGGATTGGACTGAAATCTGCTGACAATTCCTACGGCATAGCATATGTCGGGTCTGGTACTCAGCATGACATACATCAAACTACCAACTGCTGATGCGTAGGGAATTCGTCTCATTTTCTCAACTTCTTGAGGTGTCTTAGGACTTTGTTCCTTTGATAAGTGAACCCCGTGTCTAAAAGGTAATAATCCTTTCTTGGAGTTCTGCATCGAATATCGTACCAACATTTTGTCGATATATGATGCTTGAGACAGTGCTAGCGTTTTTTTCTTTCTATTTCTAATGATTTGAATGCCCAGAACAAATTGAGCCTCACCCAAATCTTTCATTTGGAATTGAGTCGCTAGCCATTGTTTTACGTCAGTCAGGAATCCTACATTATTCCCAATAAGTAGGATATCATCTACGTATAGAACTAGAAAAGCTACAGTGGATTTGACGATTTTCTTGTAAACACAAGGTTCGTCAATATTCTGCTCAAAGCCATACGTTTTGATCGCAGTGTCAAAACGTATATTCCAGGATCTTGATGCTTGTTTCAATCCATAAATGGATCGTTTAAGTTTGCAAACCTTTTGCTCATCACCCTGGACTATGAATCCCTCTGGTTGAGCCATATAGATAGTTTCTTCAAGATTGCCGTTCAAAAAGGCTGTCTTGACATCCATTTGCCATATTTCATAATCATAATATGTGGCAATGGATAAGAGTATTCTAATCGACTTAAGCATGGCAACAGGGGAAAAAGTTTCTTCAAAATCGACTCCTTCCCGCTGAGTAAAACCCTTTGCCACAAGTCGAGCCTTAAAGGTTTGAACCTTACCGGCTTGGTCTCGTTTTCTCTTGTAGATCCATTTGCAACCAATAGGTTTTACCCCATCCGGCTGCTCTACAAGATCCCAGACCGAATTGAAGTACATTGACTCCATTTCGAGATCCATGGCTTTGATCCACTGGTCCTTATCAACATCATTCATTGCCTGATTAAAGGACAATGGATCCTCTACACCATCATCAGACATGATGGTTTGAGTTTCTGTTAAACCCATGTAACGGTCAGGTTGAATTATAACCCTCCCACTACGTCGAGGCTCTCTCACTACCTGAGATGGATGTGTTTGATCAACAACTTTTGATGGACCAGCTTGATCTACAACTTTTGTAGATTCTGTTGTAGTTTTTCTTGAAATCTCATCTAATACTAGCTTACTGCGAGGTCGATGATCTTTTATGTGATCTTCCTCAAGGAACGTAGCGTTTGTCGATACAATCACTTTATTATCCTGAGGATCGTAAAATAGACCACCTTTCGTTTCTTTAGGATATCCTACAAATAAGCACAGTTTTGAACGTCGTTCCAACTTCTTTGGGTTTTGTACTAACACGTGTGCCGGGCATCCCCAAATCCTGAAGTGACGTAAACTACCTTTACGCCCTTTCCATAGCTCATAAGGTGTTTCAGAAACACTTTTAGAGGGAACCATGTTCAAAATGTATACGGCAGTCTCAACTGCATATCCCCAGAACGAATCAGGCAACTGAGCATAGCTCATCATTGATCGAACCATGTCTAACAAGGTTCGGTTTCTCCTCTCTGATACACCATTTTGTTGTGGTGTAGCAGGGGCTGAGAGTTGGGACGTAATTCCATGTTCTATCAAATAGTCTTGGAATTGTAGGTCCATATATTCTCCACCTCGATCTGATCGTAGTGTTTTAATCGTTTTACCTAAGTGGTTCTCAACCTCGGTCTTGTACTCTTTGAACTTTTCAAGGGCTTCAGACTTGTGATGCATTAGGTAAAGGTAGCCATACCTTGAATAATCATCAATGAAGCTGACTAAGTATTCATACCCTCCTCGTGCTTTGACATTCATAGGACCACAGAGATCCGAATGCACGAGTTCTAAAGGTTCTTTGGCCCTATAACCTTTTTCTGAAAAAGGTCGTTTGGTCATTTTTCCCTCGAGGCAGGACTCACATGGTGGTAACGAGTCATCTTCTAACTGGTTTAGTAGTCCACTCTTTACCAATCTTTCAATCCTATTGCGATTTATGTGGCCTAATCTCAAGTGCCAAAGATAGGTATTAGGAGAAACTTTCCGCCTTTTGTTTTGAGTTTCTGCTACTTTAAACATTTCCGTATTAAAAATAGCTTTAACTTGAATTGTCCTTAACACATATAAGTTGCTTTCAAGTTTTGCAGAACATATATGCATACCTCTTTTGTTAACAAACACTTTATTAATATCAAAAGATACTTGGTATTCATGTTCAATCAAACAAGAGATAGAAATTAAGTTCCTTTTTATATCGGGAACGTACAAGACATTTTCTAGTAACAAAAATCTATCTCCAAAAGACAACTTAAGAGTTCCTGAAGCTCTGGCTGTGACGACCTCTCCAGTTCCAACTTTGAGAGTTACTTCGCCGTCTTCCAGCATATGCCAGGAACTAATTTCCTGTAAAGAAGAGCATACATGGTTAGTCGCTCCTGAATCTAATATCCAGGCAGAGCTATCTTGCTCAACTAAACATGTTTCGATAACGAGCAAATCATATTTACCTTGTTTTTCCTTTTCAGCCTTCTTTTCTGCTAGGTACTTGGGACAATTGCGTTTCCAATGTCCGTCTACATTACAATGGAAACATTTTCCTTTATCTGCAGCTTTAGTTTTTGCCTTGCTTCCCACTGGAGCTTTTCCTTTCCCTTTATCCTTCTTTTTCTTCATTTGAATACTCTTATTCTTTGAAGTGGAAGGTCCAGACTTGGTTCCTGAGGATGATCCCTTTTGGAACCTTTTGGTTGTAGCAACATTTGCCTCCCCTTCATGTCCCCTCTTAGTGAGACTTTGGTAAGTCTGGAGCTCGTTTAGCAAAGTAGTCAGGTTAAAGTCTATTTTGTTCATGACAGCGTTTGTCCTGAACTGAATGAAGCTCTTCGGAAGAGACTCCATTATGAAACTTACTTGACTACCCTCGTCAATTGTAGCACCGTTTACTTCAGCAATGTTAAACTGAACCATCATGTTCAAAACATGTTCCCTAACTGAAGCACCTTCCTTCATTCGGGAATTGTAAACATTCTTGAGAGCTTCGTGCCTGATTTGTGAGGACGGTTGTCCAAACATACCTTGCAACGAAGTCATGATCTCCCTTGCGGTGACCATCCTCTCGTGTTTTTTCGACAAGACATCCGAAATGCTTGCTAAAATATAGACTCTTGCTTTATCATTAGCTCGAGTCCATTTCTCATATGCTTCCCGAACAATTCGGTTTGTTGACGAGCCAGGGTTAGGCAGACACTCTTCGGTAAGGACAAATCTAAGATCCTCGATTACTAGTATTGTGTTTAGATTAGACTTCCAAGTTCCATAGTTATCCCCGTTAAGCTTATCCGAAGCGAGTAATTGTACTAGTGAGCTAGACATGCTGAAAAATTAAACAAAGCTATTAGAAATTGCTTATTAACCATTTTTAGACAAAATCCAATCAAGTTTTAGCAAAAGTAATAATGTACCCAGGATTATTATTTTGCAACGACACTTTAGTGAGTTAGAGCAACCGCTACCGAGGGGCAGTCAATTACTCCTTCACCAAACCAAGACGTTCTTGACTAAATACTAATCCCAGAATAACTCTTATTCCTATAGTTGTTTAGTTATCGTTACGTTTGGTCAGGAATTTACTAACACTTAGTAACCCTTGTAAGTGTGACCCGCCGTTTTAAGATTACAGAGAACGGCCCCAACAATGCTACCGAATGGAAAAGCTAATGTTGGAAATGGTCCTAAGTAATCCTATCCATCTCTGGAGTTTGCGTTGTTCCGATCTCCATGTTACAACCCTCCGAATGGTTAGTAGCTCCAGGGCATACAAGCAGGCGCAACATGGAAATCTCACGGTGCAACCTAACGGAGGAGACCGCAGGATGTGTTGACACACTTCCTTCACTCACTTACTATAAATACTTTCTCCATTCACCTTGTTATTGATTTATGCAAACACCTTCCGAATGGAGCAGTTGAGGTATAATCAACACGAGGCCAAGCATAAATCTCACCTTGTGAACAAAAGGGAGAACGTAAAAGGGAAATGGATTTGATATATCTCTCCCCTCCCACTAAGTATTTTAAACGGTTTTGGGTATACTTATACTTAGGTGAATTCCGGCTAATTGAATAACCCTAAGTCTAAGTTCATATAATCTTACGATGTCTAGGTGATAACGATTAAAACCTCACATCACACACGTGCATGCTCATAAAACTGGGTTAACTTTAACTCAAGAACCGACTCGATGCCCAGGTAGGAGGTGTTCCGTAAACCGTCAACTTAAATACCTCCAGCCTTAGACAGCATCTCGTCGGGTGAGTTCTCTTGTAACCTATGTTTTACAAGCTTATCGACCTATTTGAATCTAATTGAAATCGATCGAGAGTTGGATCAAATTAACCCTAAGTGAGCATGCACCTTTTTCTTTGTTATAGATTTTAAATTTCTATGTGATTTATAACAATTATAAATCTAAACTATAACAAACTTGCCTTTTGAATATAACTCTTATAAACAAAATTCTAAGGAAATTTCATGCTTCATGCTAGGTTAATTTTATCTTTTGATTAATATAACTTTTATATCAATTAATCAATTTTAATTAACCATTCAAGCATGAATCTCCCTAAATCAATACAACATTTATATCAATTTAAACATAAAATTTCCCTCATGCATTTGAACTATTAATAACACTTATTAAAAAATGCATGAACATGCTTTCCTATGGTGGGATTTTAAACTATATGGCATGCTCATAATGCACATACATTTAATCCAATTAAACCATACATTCTCAATGCATAAAAGAAATTAAATCAAGCTAAAATGGAATGGTTTGGCAATTTAAAACAAACAATCAACTAATTATTACAATAATAATCAATAAAATTGCTTGTGATGATCCCGAGCTTTACGAACCGACCCGAACCAACCCTCCATGGAGTTAACCGGCCTTCAAATATGTGTAAAAAAACTGCAGCAGACCGAACCGGACCCGAAAAGAAGAAGAAAAAAAAAACTGCTGCTGCTGGAATTTTACTTTTCTGCTGCGTCTTCTCCGGTTTTTCTTCGATTTTACAGCCTATATGGACTCTAATGACTCTATAAAAATTACAGACTATAGTACACACATTAACGCTCTTACATATCCGAGCAATTACAATTTCATGAAGGTTTGAATGCTCAAAAAATTGCCAAACCAGAACACTTCCATTTTAGCACACAGAAAATTCAATTTCAAAATGGTACCCACCAAAGCAAAATTAAAACGAATTAAGTGCTCTAATCATGCTCTGATACCAATTGAAGGTGTTCATATAACACATGCGGAAGCAATTGAAGATCGGAAGCACTTAAGACATTCAATTTTGCTCCTAAAGCATGCATGTTCTATAAAAGACAGAATATAGAGTTGAGAGAACACCAACCTTTGTAGCTCACTTATGTGGAACTCCTTGTGGTGTTTGCCTCTCCTATGCTCCTTGGACAACCTCTAGAGTCTTCCCTACTATTCTCTTGGGCCTAGAAAGACTTGTGGGAGTCTATAGAAGAAAGATAGAAGGGAATGCTTGATGGTACAAGCTTTTGGAAGGAGATGAAATGAGAGAGAATTTGAGGGAGAAAATTTGCAGCATAACACTAAATGAAAGCTTCCTCTTCTTGAATCTAATTCAAGCCCCTTTTATAGACATTTCCCATGCAAAGACAAGCTTCATGACACTTAGCCACATGGCCAAGATGCAACTCAAAGTGGATTCTAGGTGTCTACTTCACAACACATGCATCTAGTGCATGGTTGTGTTGTTTTCCACTATGCATCATCATGCAAGAGTGGAAATGCCACTAAATCCATTATGAATTGTATCCTAATTGTAAATTTTCAGCTTGCAATTCATTTCAATTTCAATTCAAAATTGAAATTGATTTCTAGGCAATTAATTGGGACATTTCCAAGTAATTTTGATATGATTGATCCAATCAATCTTTATCACCTAATGTCATGAATTATATATGATTCCTAATACATATATATGGTATTTAAAACACTTTCAAATACCTCATCTCTCAATTCCTAATTTAATTCATAATTAAATCATTGTGTCGAACACGTCTTACGATAAAAACCCTATTTCCCGTTTTTGAACGATTCAAAAATTCCTATCAATATGTTCTAGGCTTTAATCCGATATGAGCTAGTAGAGGGACCTAATGGACCTATAGATCATGGGCTCCAACGATTCAAGGCTAACCGACTAATCTCATTATCTAAGCTAGCCAACATTCGTTAACTATCGGGACACTCCACTATAGCCCGATAGTTGCACTCCCCTCACTATAGATATATTTCCGTCCACTTGATTTAACCATGTTCAGTAAGTCGTTCCTTCACAGGTTGTTCGTAGCTATAGCTAGGTCAAATAACCGTTACACCCCTATAGTACTTCTTGTTCCTTAAGTTCCACTAATCCTCTAATGAACAATCGGTTTGCGGTCCAACCATCAAACCTAAGTTCCTCTCGATCCAACGAGAGGGTGGGGCCCCTTGTTCAAGTCCTGGAGTTAGTACTTAAGAGAACAACCTCTCTGCTATCCCTAAAATGGGTAGGAGTGAATTCCGTCTTGCGAAACTATGTCCCCAGCTATCTATTCGATCTTATCCCCAAAATGGTAGGCTTGTCGAGTCGGCGATGCTGGCCACTCTCACCCATGCAGATCAAAGGATAATCTCTCATAAACAGGAGTTCATAGATAGCTCAGGATTAAGAACGAGTTACCTAGGTCATCTATGAGAAATAGTCAGTTTCTTCAGTAAACGGCGTTATAAAGAGAAAGTGACTTATTTCGTGGTCCAGTCTTATGCAAACTCATTGCATAGGACGCCCCCACTCGCATGTCACCACATGAACGATTTAGGATCTCATCGTTTGTACTTAATACAAAGTGGGCCGCGTCCATAGTGTCACCAGGATAAGGCACCCAACCGTATCCTTATACTATAGACTATTTTGACTATAAACTTGAACTTGATCCTACGATATGTCCCTACATATAGTTCGAGTATTCATTTTATAGTCAAAGATCTTAGTTTATTGGATTTAGGTTAATCATTCGCAATTTACATATTCAATAACATCTTTTACTGAATAACCTCAATAACGTCTTTATTGGAAATAGAATATGTTTAATGATTTACAAACTACGAGTTTATAGGACATTAAACCCAACAATACCTACTCACAAGGCTAGTGGCATATGCTAAGTCGGGTCTAGTTGACACCATTAAGTACATGAGGCTTCTTACAACTTGTGAATATGGTATCTTAGACATGAATGCCTGATGTTCCAGATCATCTTCTTTGAGAGAATTCATGGCTGACAATTTTGCTTCAGTCATCTTGAACCTTTTAAGCACCATTTCACAATAGCTTGCTTGACTGGTTAGGAGTAGAGAACCCTTCCTATTTCTGTTGATCTCTACCCCTAATATCTTCTTTGATTCTCCCAAATCCTTCATATCAAATTCCCTCTTCAAGAGAATTTTAACTCTTTGCAGATCTTCTTTATTCTTCCCTGCTAAGAGCATGTCATCTACATATAACAGTAAGAAGACATTGTGTTTGAAGAAGTTAGTGTTCACATAGACACAATTATCATAGGAACTTTTTTGAAAGCCAATCTTAGAGATAGTCTCATCAAACCGTTGATACCAGCATCTAGGAGATTGCTTCAAGCCGTAAATTGACTTGTTTAGTAAACAAAACAAGTCTTCTTGCCCTTGTTTTATGTATCCTTGTGGTTGCTTCATGTAAATACGTTCAGAGAGGAAACCATGAAGAAATGTTGTCTTCATATCAAGTTGGTCTAGCTCCAAGTCTTCTTGGACCACTAAGGAGAGTAACATTCTAATGGATGTCATTTTAACCACAGGTGAGAACACTTCGGTGTTATCAATGCCCTCCTTCTGAATGTAGCCTTTTGCTACCAGTCGAGCCTTGAATCTAGGTTTGATAACTCCTGCTACTCCTTCCTTTATTTTATATATCCATTTTGAGGCAATGGGTTTATACCGCTTAGGTAGAGATTTTAAGGTCCAAGTTTCGTTTTCTTCTAAAGATCTCATCTCTTCATTCATAACCTCAATCCAATTCTTCCCATTTTGTCCACTTATAGCCTCTTCAAAGTTGCTAGGTTCTTGATAAGGGTAAAAAATATACCTATTTTACCCTTATATTTAGCTCATTCCTTGGTCAAATATTGAGTGTTTAAGTCAATTTTTCTATTTCCGAGCTCAAAATTTGATAATTTGATAAGTTAGGATGTTGATAGTCACTTTTGTTGAATTATACTTATTTGTGCTTAAAAAGGCTTGATTTGTAGCAAATTTGACTTAGTTTGTTGCTGTGCAGAAAAACAGAGTTGAAGCTGGAATTCCCTAGAAATGCGACCGCCGCATTTCTGGAAAAACAGAGGCCGTTCCGAGTCGCACGCGGGTCGTTGTTGACGAGTCTTCTTCGCACCTAACCGGTTGTTTTGACCCCGAAACTGACTGGGCAACCTTCCAGCACCTATTTCGCAGCTCCTCAACAAATTTCTACACTATATAAGCTCGAGATTTGAAGTTAAATTCAAGCAGAACTCACTTGGAAGAAAAGGGTGGTGACAGAACCCTGGCTCGACGCCAATGAGTATGGATGCCTGAGGTCCTTCTTAGATGACAAATTCTAACCCGAGAGAGAGAGTTAGACATCAAACCTTGTGGTTTGTAGAGAGTTTCACCCATTCCCATCTTGTAAAAGTGAGAGAGTGGAGTGTCTTAGCGAACTCTAGAAGGATTGTGTAAACAAAAAACCCATAATATTTAGCTACCTCTTTTAATTCCAGCTCTTGAATCTTTTCATTATCGTGTATTCTTTTCATCATTATTCCAATGGAAATGTGTTCATTTTCTTTTTATCCCATCATGAGTAGCTAAATCCCGTTGAGGGGTTCAATGTGGTGAATTCCCTTAGGGTTTAATGGCTTGAAAGTGTTTTATTTGCTTAAGTAGGGTTTAATGCATGTCATTCTTTATTGAATATTACTCTGATCTTGCTGAGTTTAATTTGATCACTTAGACTTTGCATGCTATGTGAGTTTGATCTCGAAAGGGACAAACGATATCAGTTCTCATAAAGGTGATATAGGAGAAAAAGCTCGAAAGAGATTGTTCGACGGTATAGGGCAAGCTGCCTAAGGCATCCTATATCGACTATAGGGTTATAGGTTGCATTCGTGAATTATCTATGTCGGAGTCGAGTACCAAAAATGGGCATAACGGTACTCGCTTAGCCTTCTTACGGTTTTTGGAAACAAGGGCCAAAAGGAAGTTAAATCTGACCCAATGCATTAAACACTCTTAAGTTAGATATTGCATAAGTATGGTTGTTACCATAGGGATGAATCCATGTTGAATACCTCGTTTTATTTTATTGTTATTCTCTATTAATTATTTGCATGTTGAATACCCAATCAATCAACTTATTATTTTCTTTGGTTACCTTTTTCCAAAAGCAATCATTTGAGCAGTTTCTTCATCAAATCTGAATTTTCAGTTTAGTCCTCGTGGGATCGATACCCTTGGAATACTTTCTAAGGTTTTTTTATTACTACGTGCGACAATGTATACTTGCACTTAAGTGTTGGCTGGATATTTCTTTATTATTTCATTTATCATCTTATCTCACATTCCGTTATTAATTATTTCATTAACTCAGAATCAGGAAAGTAGATAATTAATAATGGACCTACAGATCATGGGCTCCAATGGTACGAGGTTTACCCGGCTAAACCCTTTTAACCTAGTTAACCAACATCCGTTAACTACCGGGACACTCCACTATAGCCTAGTAGTTGAACTCCCCTCACTGTAGATATATTTCCGTCCACTCGATATAACCATGATTAGTAAGTCAATCCTTCACAGGTCGTTCGTTACTATAGCTAGGTCAAATGTCCGTTTTACCCCTATAGTACGTCTTTGTTCCTTAAATCCACTAGTCCTCTAATGAACAATTTGTTTATGGTCCAACCACTAAACAGAGTCCCTCTCGGGCCAATGAGAGGGTGGGGCCCCTTGTTCAAGCCTCGGAGTCAGCACTTAAGGGAACAACCTCTCTACTATCCCTGATTCGGGTAGGAGTGAATTTCGTCTTGCAATACTATGTCCCCAACTATCCATCTAGTCTTATCCAAAAATGGTAGGTTTATTGAGCGGCGCTATTGGACCACTCTCACCCATGCAGATCAAAGGATAATCCTAAACGAACAGGAGTTCATAGTAAGCTCAAGATTAAGATCGAGTTACCTAGGTCATCAGATGAAATAGTCAGTCTTAACAGTAAACGACGTTAAAAAGTAAGAGTGACTTATTTCTCGGTCCTGTCTTGTGTAAACATCTTTTACACAGGTGAGGGGAGTGCAACTATCGGGCTATAGTGGAGTGTCCCGGTAGTTAACGAATGTTGGTTAAGCTTGGTTAATGAGATTAGTCGGTTAGCCTTGAATCGTTGGAGCCCATGATCTATAGGTCCATTAGGTCCCCCTACTAGCTCATATCGGAATAAAGCCTAGAACAAAAAGATAGGTAGCTTTGAATCGTTCAAAAACGGGAAAAAGGGTATTATCGTAAATTGTGTTTTGACACAATAATTTAATTATGAATTAAATTAGAAAATGAGAGATAAAGTATTTAAAAGTGTTTTGAATACTATATATATGTATTAGGAATCATATAAATGAATTGCACAAGGTAACAAAGATTAATTAGATTAATCATATCATATTAATTTGAAATGTTTCAAATTAATTATCAAGCAATTAATTTCAATTTAGAATTGAAATTGGGGTTAATTTGCAAGCTTGAAATCAGATTTCAATTTGAATTTAGTGGATTTAGTTGGAATCCCACTTATGCATGATCATTCAAAGTGGAAAGACAACTCACCTCATGCATTGTTGCATGTATTGTTACTTGAACACCTAGAATCCACTATAGCTTGCATCTTGAACATGTGTCTTGCTAATTAAGGCTTCTCCTTGCATGGATTCACTCTATAAGTAGAGAAGGAATCAGATTGAGAAGTTTTACAGCAAATACCATATTGTTATGTTTCTGAATTTGTGCCTCAAACTCTCTCTTTTCACATATCTCTCTAGAGCTTGAATCTTCAAGCATTCCCTTCCCATTCCCCATCTTTATAGACTCCCACAAGTCGTTCTTGTAGGGAATAAAAGTCTCCACGCAGCGGAAGCGCATCGAAAGGACCTTACGCCGTATATTAATTAACATTAAAATACCGTTACGAAAAGGCAAAATAAACTTTAAACATGCTTTAAAGTTGCTGGAAAATAGCTATAAACATGCTGAAAAATAAATCTAAATTTATTTTCATGCTTTTCTAGAAAAACGGGAAAGAACCGTTACAAACCTTCGTTGTAGACTTGACCGTTCTTCGCCAACGATGATCCAACGACCGAAAACGTAGCAACTCCCTCTTGATTTCTTTGCTGGAAATTTCTTCTTCAAAGACACAATAACCACAGAGGTTACACCGGTATGTCTCTAAGTCTAGGAGGCAAAAGACTTGTGGGAGTCTTTCTCTAAGAGGGAGGCTAGAGAGAATTCTATGGTCTTGTCTTGTGAGTCTAAGAGCAAGAGAAGAGTACTGAACCAATTAGGTCTAGTGTTCTATTTATAGAAGAGAGGCCATGAATAAAATATTCAATTAAATCAATCTTTTCCAAAATTGATTCAATCTTTATTCCTTTTTAATCAATCCAAGATCAATCAATTCCATAATTGATTAATCTTTTCCACAAATGACTAATTACTTCCATAAGTGATTAGATTATTTCCATAAATGATTAATCACTTCCTTAAGTGATTAGTTATTTCCATAATTGATTAATTCCCGGCTAATGAATTCTTTAATTAATTAACCACCAATTAAATATCACATATTTAATTTCCGGCCTTGAATTAATTAATTTTGCCCAAATAGATTTTAGGCCTTAAAATTAATTAATTCATATTTGAACTCTTTCAAACTTCCATAAATTTATTGTGACTCAAATTTATATTAATATTTGAATTTCTTCAAATATTAATTTCTCTCATAATAATATATCAATATATATTATATTGTCTCCCTTAGTAAATTGAACACTTTCAATTTACATTTATTACTTAGTTGCCTCAAATTACTTAATGAGCTACCAGTGGGACCTAATGGACCTGCAGATCAGAAGCTCCAACGATGTGAGATTAATTGGTCAAACTCATTAACCAAATTAATCAATATTCGTTAACTGTGTGTACATTCCACTATGGACTCACAATTGCACTCTTCTCACTGCAGACATATTTTCTGTGTCCACGGATATAGACCAATATCGACTAGTTAGTTCTTCACGAGTGTCCGTAACACCAGCTGGGTCAAATTACCGTTTTACCCCTGGGTTACTTCTATTTCCTTAAGTACCAGTTCTCCTCTAATGAACAACCTGTTTGTGGTCCAACCATCAAACAGAAAACCCTCTCGTGCCATTGAGAGGGTAGAGCCCTTTGTTAAAGACTCGGAGTGACCACTTAAGGGAACACTCATCTGCTTCCCTAAAGTTGAGAAAGAGTGAATTCTATCTTGTACGATTATGTTCCCAGCTCTCCACTCGGTCTTGTCCCCAAAATGGTAGGCTTATTGAGTCGGCTTATTGAGTTGGCGTATTGGCCACTCTCACCCATACAAATCAAAGGACAATCCCTCATGAGCAGGAGTCCATAATCAACTCAGGATTAAGACCAAGTTGTCTAGGTCGTCCTAGTGAAATAGAAAACCAACTAGTTAACGGTGTTATAACAAGTGGTTACTATTTCGCGGTCCGGTCTTATGCAAACTCATTGCATAGGATACCCCCACTCGCATGTCTCCTACACGAACGCGTTGGATCATAGCGTTTGTATCAAATACAAAGTGGGCCGTATCCATAGTGTCACCAGGATAAGACACCCAGTCTTATCCCTATACTATAGACCCTTTAGGCTGTTTCTTGAACAATGATCCCCATATGTCACTACATATAGTTCAAGACTCATATTACAGCCTAGGATGTCTAGTTTATTGGATTAGGGTTATTTTAGGCAAATGCAATTATACAATAACTAATAACATTTAATGGAAAAATATATCAATATTATTTCATTAATATCCGGTCAACGGTTACATTCACTATTTACGAGTTATAGGGCATAAAACCCAACAAACTCCCACTTGAACTAAAACACTAGTTAGTGGGATGTAAATGCAATAATCTAAAGCTGGAAATGTCATGTATACTAAAATAATACAATGAACTAGGGCAACCTTATACCCATTATACATTTCTCCCACTTGCCCTAGATTAGACGGCATACATATCTCGTAGACCTATTGATGCGCAAATTGCGTACCGCAAGTGTACGGGTCAAGTTATAATATAGTGAATGTAAATTCGAATGTCGTCCTCTGGATTGGTGTCTAGTCAATTTTAATTACCGAAAATACTTTTGACCAATTTTATTTAGGGAATCGAATTGAATGAGAATATAATTGATTCAAACACAAAACTAAGCAAAAAGTGACAATCTAATGGGAAGAATTGGTCTTAGGGATTTGATTTCACCAATTGGAGTTATGGATTCATAAACGGATTAACACATACTATGATTCATAAATCTTGGCAACTAAAATCACACATATCTCTCCCGAGCATACATGATTCTCCCATATGCAATTGAACCCGATATCCCTATCTAAATCCAATAAACATACAAGGCAATAAGGCTAACCTTTATAACAATTTCTAGAATTAACCTTAATCTCCCGATTTTTAGCTAAATTCTAGTTATGCATATTGATTTCTAATTTAAATCCTCTCTCCCGAGTTAGATTCAAGCATAAACATCAATCAATTTATGGCCGGTAAATTGAAAGCATTAAGGACACATATATGCATAAATGACATCAATAGCATAAAAACCGTAAATCAATCCATAACGTGCCCAACGGCTATATCAATCCCTAAGAGTTAAAGCCTAGCTACTCATACACAACGTTACAATATAGCAATAGTCTAAAACAGCCATAAAAACTAACTAAAGTGAGGGAAAGAGGAATTAAACTCGTTGTAGGCCGCGACCGAACGTCCCCGTCACGATCCCCACGAACAATGGGTTGATTTCCAACTTGCTCCCTTTGCTCCAGCTCCAAAATGCTCTGTTTTTCCTTTGTTGTCGGCTCCAAAAAGTCCCAAAACAAAGTCCCCTAAAACCTAGCCGAAATTTCCTTATATTATGATTTTTTCGTCGTAGCGTCGAGACGCTATGGACAGCGTCGCGACGCTGTCGCGATACCGCGAATCTGGAAATTTTGCCTAGAGCGTCGCGACGCTGGTCCTAGAGTCGCGACGCTATGAAGTTTTTTTTTTTTTTTTTTTTTTTTTTTTTTTTTTTTTTTTTTTTTTTTTTTTTTTTTTTTTGTAAATCAGCTGGGCTGAATTTGACTTCTTCCAACTTTATCCTTTTTCGATCTTTTAGCCCTTTTTCATGTCCCGAACACGCAATTAGCTCAAATGTTTATTTCCTACAAATACAACAAAAACGCATCATTTTGGCCAATAAATTATAAAAGACTAGCTAAATTAATTAGGGAAAACTAGCTAGCTATGCTCGTTATCAAACACCCCCAAACTTAAGCTTTTGCTAGTCCTCGAGCAAACTAAAAATCAAGCATACAATGGAAGAATGGATGCAACAAATATGACTCAATCCTCAAGGCTCAAAAGTCAATAATCAAGCAATCAAGAGACAATGCACATAAAGACCAATGAGGGAGACAAATCAAAAGTTTTCCAAAATTAACTTGCACAAGCGAGATCTAACTCAACTAGATCAGACTCTACTAGCCCGGGATTGGATTATTAAACTCTCAACTCATCTTCCCTCTACACTGGCACTAAGGATTCACTAACGAGTCAATGGAACAAATTAGTTTGTTTTCATCCATACTTAGGTGCTTATAATTGAAAATTAAATCAAGCATTTATATGTGGCACTAGCTTTCACACACCTATTACAGGGACCCTTAACCTGAGTTTTCTCTGGTTGGCCTAACTGATCACAACAGGGGTAGCTCTTTTTGCCTAAAACTTTATTACTCATTGCATATTGTGCACAGACCATGGCATAATAAATTTTTTCTTTCAAATTGTAACAACAAGAATTATTTATCTTTATGAGCATGATAAACATATATTCTTTTCTTTCCTCCTAAGCAAGACCAAACATGCTAATTTGCAAAAAATTAACTCTTTAGCTCTTCCCTACACCTATCGAGGTGACAACAAGCATATGAACCTAATAATTCGCTCCTAAGCATTCAAATCCAAATCTAGCCAAGACAAATACTCTACTCATGCAAGACATCTCCTAGAAAAAGTTTAAAAAATCTCCCTTTTTGGGCACTCATGCTTACAACTCATCGAAAGCTTGAAAATTGACAAGAAAGCCTATCCTAGGACATCATAGCCATGCAAAAATAGCATCCAGAAAACAACCATATGCTCAATTCAAAGAAAGCTCAAAACTATAGCCCGAACTCAGATGCTCAAGGGCTCCACAAACATGATAATCCACCCCCAAACTTAAAGCATGCATTGTCCTCAATGTATAAAGAAAATAAAGCATAATCAATCATGAGAACAATAAAAGAGTAGGAGGAGTGAACAATACTGCCCTGGAATGATGATGACCTTCTCATCGAGACTTGCAAGTGAAGGAGAAGCTGGAACCAAGACCTACAAAAACAAACAATAAATCAAAAGCAAAAAGAAAAACACAACTAAACTTACTTGGGTTGCCTCCCATAAGCGCTTGTTTAACGTCATTAGCTCGACGTGTTTGTCCAGTCTGTCAAGGCACATAAAAATTCTCGTATTTCTTTGGGCCCTTCTTCCTTGAATCAATATAACCAACGATCGCTAGTAAACTTACTAGCTTCTCATGGGCCCCTGAAACAGAATTATTTTTGGTATTTTTGAATAAAAGAAGCATAAAAGGAGAAATATCAAAATAAAGAGACTCTGACTCTAAAACTGACTCGTGAGAATAGAAAAAAGAACAATCAAAATCTACAAAGGATGGAGAAGATAAATCAGACGAAGGCTTTTCAACCTCAAACTCTACCTCCTGAACTTCCTCTGACACTTCAAGCTCATTTTCTTTTTCTTCCTCACAAACATGTTCTTGAAAGGTGCTACAACTCTCCAATTCTTCTCCACTGTCTATGCAACTCACCCCTAAATGCTCATCCTCAGCAAGATTGAAAGAAATACGCTCCTGAATAGGTACCAATGAATCATCGGCCACATGACTCACTAGACATCCTATGGAAGTGGATCCCTCCCCACTAACTTCCTTTGGGGTCTGAAGTCCTTTTATAATTTCATCAAATTTTAGACTCCTCGCTCTAGACTCCGCAATATAATTTTGAACTATGCTTTCTAAGGAAGAATTTTCTTTTAAAGGGGTAAAACTTGAAGATGAAAAATTGGAATATGGAGTTGAATAAAAAACCATTCAAATCAATTAAAGCAACAATGAATATTAGGCTTCCAATTAAATAATAACCCAACAAGAACAAAGGACTAAGACTCAAACAAATAAGGAAAAGAAATCAAAAAGGAAAAAGAACAAATAAGGAAAAGACAATTAAGGGAAAAAACAACTAAGGAAAAAAATCAAACAAATAAGGAAAGAACTAAAATAGGAAAATTATAACTATGGAAACAAAAACCAAAGGAGAAAAACAAATATGGAAATAAAACAAATAAGGAAAAAAAAATGCAATCTACCTACAAAAATAAAATAAAAATAAAATACACCCTAAATTAAGATCGAACAATTTTTCCACAATATTAATCTAGCTAAATATGCCAATCCCCGGCAACGGCGCCAAAAACTTGATGCGCAAATTGCTTACCGCAAGTGTACGGGTCAAGTTATAATATAGTGAATGTAAATTCGAATGTCGTCCTCTAGATTGGTGTCTAGTCAATTTTAATTACCGAAAATACTTTTGACCAATTTTATTTAGGGAATCGAATTGAATGAGAATATAATTGATTCAAACACAAAACTAAGCAAAAAGTGACAATCTAATGGGAAGAATTGGTCTTAGGGATTTGATTTCACCAATTGGAGTTATGGATTCATAAACGGATTAACACATACTATGATTCATAAATCTTGGCAACTAAAATCACACATATCTCTCCCGAGCATACATGATTCTCCCATATGCAATTGAACCCGATATCCCTATCTAAATCCAATAAACATACAAGGCAATAAGGCTAACCTTTATAACAATTTCTAGAATTAACCTTAATCTCCCGATTTTTAGCTAAATTCTAGTTATGCATATTGATTTCTAATTTAAATCCTCTCTCCCGAGTTAGATTCAAGCATAAACATCAATCAATTTATGGCCGGTAAATTGAAAGCATTAAGGACACATTATGCATAAATGACATCAATAGCATAAAAACCGTAAATCAATCCATAACGTGCCCAACGGCTACATCAATCCCTAAGAGTTAAAACCTAGCTACTCATACACAACGTTACAATATAGCAATAGTCTAAAACAGCCATAAAAACTAACTAAAGTGAGGGAAAGAGGAATTAAACTCGTTGTAGGCCGCGACCGAACGTCCCCGTCACGATCCCCACGAACAATGGGTTGATTTCCAACTTGCTCCCTTTGCTTCAGCTCCAAAATGCTCTGTTTTTCCTCTGTTGTCGGCTCCAAAAAGTCCCAAAACAAAGTCCCCTAAAACCTAGCCGAAATTTCCTTATATTCTGATTTTTTCGTCGTAGCGTCGAGACGCTATGGACAGCGTCGCGACGCTGTTGCGATACCGCGAATCTGGAAATTTTGCCTAGAGCGTCGCGACTCTGGTCCTAGCGTCGCGACGCTATGAAGTTTTTTTTTTTTTTTTTTTTTTTTTTTTTTTTTTTTTTTTTTTTTTTTTTTTTTTTA
This sequence comes from Luffa aegyptiaca, assembly GCA_017139565.1. Taxonomy (NCBI): domain Eukaryota; kingdom Viridiplantae; phylum Streptophyta; class Magnoliopsida; order Cucurbitales; family Cucurbitaceae; genus Luffa; species Luffa aegyptiaca. Next base: position 20,494,005 of record CM029400.1, on the reverse strand, counting down.
AATCAGCTGGGCTGAATTTGACTTCTTCCAACTTTATCCTTTTTCGATCTTTTAGCCCTTTTTCATGTCCTAAACACGCAATTAGCTCAAATGTTTATTTCCTACAAATACAACAAAAACGCATCATTTTGGCCAATAAATTATAAAAGACTAGCTAAATTAATTAGGGAAAACTAGCTAGCTATGCTCGCTATCACCTATACCCTCTAGATGACCCTCAAACACTTTAGCCGTGAGAGCCTTCGTAAATGGATCAGCGATGTTGTGCTCTGAAGCGATCTTAGTGACGATCACATCTCCTCGTTGCACAATCTTCCGTATCAGGTGATACTTCCTCTCGATGTGTTTACGTCGTTTGTGGCTTCGAGGTTCTTTTGAGTTTGCTACAGCCCCACTGTTGTCACAGTATAGTGTTATGGGCACGTTCATATTCTGAACAACTTCCAAATCAGTCAAGAACTTTCGAAGCCAGACTGCCTCCTTAGCTGCTTCGCAAGCTGCTACATACTCAGCCTCCATGGTTGAGTCTGCTATGCATCCTTGTTTGATGCTTCTCCAAACTACTGCTCCTCCATTGAGGATGAATACCGACCCTGATGTGGATTTTCTTGAATCCTTATCAGCTTGAAAGTCAGAGTCAGTGTATCCAGTAAGAATCAAATCCTTAGCTCCATACACAAGCATGTAGTCCCTCGTTCTCTGAAGATACTTGAGGATATTCTTAACTGCTCCCCAGTGGTCCAACCCTGGATTAGACTGATACCTACTGACTACTCCCACTGCATAACATATGTCAGGCCTAGTGCAGAGCATAGCATACATTAAGCTGCCCACAGCTGAGGCGTAGGGAATGTGTCTCATGTTCTCAATTTCTTGAGGTGTCTTAGGAGACTGTTCCTTAGACAGGTGTACCCCATGTCTGAAGGGTAATAATCCATTTTTGGAGTTTTGCATCGAATATCGAGACAACATTTTGTCAATATACGTTGCTTAAGACAGTGCTAGCGTTTTGTTCTTACGATCCCTAATGATTTGGATTCCAAGAACATATTGAGCCTCTCCCAGATCTTTCATTTGGAATTGGGCTGCTAGCCATTTCTTAATGTCAGTGAGGTACCATACTCAAGGATTGGAATTCCGTAATTCCGTAAAGCGGAAGCGTGATTGGGACCGATTCGTAATTAATTTTGTTTAATCTAAAATACCAATACATTGACAATAATATTATAACTATTCTAAATATATATTAAGGCTAAGCATACAAAAATATTAGATCTAAATCTAATTTATAAAGTAACAAATTACTTACTCTCGTTGACGACTCAGATTAAATTCACCAACTGCTTGTGAATTAATCACGAACTAGTGTGAACACCACCACTATGGCTACACCGGTATGACTCTGAGACTTCTAGAGGCAGGAGACTTGTGGGAGTCTAGAGGGAGCCTTTAGGGGAATTCTCTGAGAGTAGGAGAATGAATGGGATGCCTTTCACCCCACCCTAGGGGTCCTATATATAGTAAAGGCCAAGACTTTTTTCCTAATAGGAAAAGGAAGACATTTTCCTAATAGGAAAAGGTCTCTAATTTTAATAAATAAATAATTAATCCCTTAATTAACTAATTTCCCAATTAAATATCATATATTTAATCTTAGGGATATTAAAATTAATATAAATCCAATTCATATTAAATTTATTTGAACTCTTTCAAATATTTTCTTTCCTAATAAGAAAAGGTCTCTAATTTTAATAAATAAATAATTAATTCCATAATTAATTAATTACCCAATTAAATATCATATATTTAATCTTAGGGATTTTATTAAAATTAATATGAATCCAATTCATATTAAATTTATTTGAACTCTTTCAAATATTTTCTCTCAAGAATTAATTTTTGAAATTAATTCAAAAATTATATTATAAAGTTTCATAAACTTTATATTATAATGCATCAATATACATTATACGATTCCCCAAATAAATTGAACACTTTCAATTTACAATTTATACTTAATTGCCTCAAGTCTCTTTACGAGCTACCAATGGGACCTAATGGACCTACAGATCAGAAGCTCCAACGATACGAGACTAATTGGCCAAACTCATTAACCAAGTTAGTCAACATTCGTTAACTGTGGGTCACTCCACTAAAGACCCACAGCTGCACTCTTCTCACTGTAGAATATTTCTGTGTCCACGGATATTGATCAATGTAGTAAGTCAATCCTTCACGTGTGTTCGTAACACCAGCTGGGTCAAATTACCATTTTACCCCTGGTTTACCTCTGGTTCCTTAAGTACTGCTGATCCCTCTAATGAACAAGTTGTTTGGGGTCCAACCACTAAACAGGAGTTCCTCTCGGGCCAGGAGAGGACGGTGCGCCTTTGTTCAAGTCCCGGAATCAGCCCTTAAGGGAACACACATCTACTTACCCCAATAGGGGAAGGAGTGAATTCCATCTTGTACTGTTATGTTCCCAGCCCCCATTCGGTCTTGCCCCTGAAATGGTAGGCTTATTGAGTCGGCGAACTGGCCACTCTCACCCATACAAATCTAAGGACAATCCCTCCTGAAAGGGGTTCATAACAGACTCAGGATTGAGATTGAGTTACCTAGGTCATCCTATTGAAATAGAAACCTAAACTAGTTAACGACGTTACATCTAGTGGTTACTATTTCGCGGTCCGGTCTTATGCAAACTCATTGCATAGGATACCCCCCCCACATGTCTCCTACATGGATGCTTTGGATCATTGCATCTGTATCGAATACAAGGTGGGCCATATCACATAGTGTCACCAGGATAAGGTACCCAACCTTATCCCTATACTATAGACCTTTTAGGTTGTTACTTGGACACCGATCCCCGTATGTCCTCACATACTAGTCCAAGTTTCATTTAAACAACCTTGGATCTTAGTTTATTGGATTTAGGGTTTATTAATGAAAACTCGATTATTCAATAACCAAATTACTGAATTACTCAAATAACGCTTTATTGAGATCGATTAATTTGTTTCATTTACTATCTACGAGTTTTAGGGCATAAGACCCAACACCTACATCATTCCCAATGAGTAGGATATCGTCTACATAAAGTATTAGAAAAACTACTTTCTTTTTGTTGATTTTCTTGTACACACAAGGCTCATCAACGTTTTGGTCAAAACCAAAAGATTTGATCGCAGTATCAAATCTAATATTCCATGATCTGGACGCTTGTTTCAATCCATAAATGGATCGATTGAGCTTACAAACCTTTTGCTCCTGACCTTGGGCTATGAACCCTTCGAGTTGAGACATGAAGATATTCTCTTCAAGATTACCATTCAGAAAGGCAGTCTTGACGTCCATTTGCCATATTTCATAGTCATAATATGTGGCTATGGACAAGAGAATTCTTATGGACTTTAACATGGCTACAGGAGAAAAGGTTTCCTCATAGTCAACCCCTTCCTTTTGGGTATAACCCTTTGCCACTAGTCTAACTTTGAAGGTTTGTACCTTCCCAGCTGCATCTCTTTTTCTCTTATAGATCCATTTACATCCTATGGGTTTTACCCCATCTGGTAGATCTGCGAGTTCCCATACAGAATTGGAGTGCATTGACTCCATTTCCAGGTTCATGGCTTTAACCCATTCATCCTTATCTTCGTCATTCATTGCCTGTCGATAGGACAATGGATCCTCAATGCCATCATTAGGTATGACAGCCTGAGTTTCAGTTAAACCCAAGTAGCGATCAGGTTGTAATACAACCCTCCCACTGCGTCGAGGCATTCTCAACGTTTGAGAAGGATGGGATGGATCTGAAGAACTAGTTCCTTCATCAACCCTTGTTGAAGGTCCAGCTTCGTCAACAACTCTTGGTGATTCTTCAGTAGCTTCTCCTAATATTATTTTGCTTCGTGGTTTATGATCCCTCATGTGGTCTTCCTCCAAAAAGGTGGCGTTTGTCGATACAATCACCTTATTTTCTTGTGGGTCGTAGAAATAACCACCTCTCGCTTCTTTAGGGTAACCAACAAATTGGCACAGTTTTGAACGAGGTTCCAGTTTCTTAGGATTTGTCACAAGCACATGTGCTGGATAACCCCAGATGCGAAAGTGATGCAAACTAGGTTTACGCCCCTTCCATAATTCGAAAGGTGTTTCAGAAACACTTTTCGAGGGAACATTGTTCAAGATGTGTACTGCAGTCTCTATTGCATACCCCCAAAACGAGCGAGGAAATTGAGCATAGCTCATCATTGATCGAACCATGTCTAACAAGGTTCTATTTCTCCTTTCTGATACACCATTTTCTTGAGGTGTACCAGGGGCTGAGAGTTGGGATTGGATTCCATGTTCTATCATATAATCCTGAAATCTTTGATCCATATACTCCCCTCCTCGATCAGATCGAAGTACTTTAATTGATTTACCTAATAGGTTTTCAACTTCAGCCTTAAACTCCTTAAACTTTTCAAGGGCTTCAGACTTATGTCCCATTAGGTACAAGTAACCATATCTTGAATAATCATCTATAAATGAGATGAAATATTCGTACCCTCCTCGAGCTTTTACATTCATTGGACCACAGAGGTCTGAATGTATTAACTCTAAGGGTTCTTTGGCTCTGTAACCTTTTCCAGTAAAGGGTCTTTTGGTCATTTTGCCCTTGAGACAAGATTCACAAGGTGACAGTGAATCATCTTCTAACTTGCTTAGAAGTCCATTCTTTACCAAACGACCGATTCTATCGATGTTTATATGACCAAGTCTAAGATGCCAAAGATGAGTATTGTTACTTGTTGGAGAAATCCTTTGCCTTTTTCTTTGAGTTTCAGCAGTTTTAAACAACTCGTGATTTAAAAGTGTTTTGTTTTCGGTTGGTCTTAATACATACAAGTTATTTTCTAATTTGGCTGAACAAATAAGTACACCATTCTTATAAATGAACGCTTTATTCATATCAAAAGTAACTGTATACGATTGTTCAATCAAACATGAAATAGAAATTAAGTTCCTCTTAATCTTGGGAACAATTAACAAACTTTCTAAAAGTAAAAATCTATTTCTAAAAAATAACTTCGCAACTCCCACTGCTTTAGCTGAAATGACTTCTCTAGTTCCGACCTTGAGTGTCATTTCCCCATCGTTCAACTGCCGAAAGGAATTATTTTCCTAAAAAGAAGAGCAAACATGATTAGTTGCTCCTGAATAAAGTATCCAGGTAAACTCATCATGTTCTACTAGGCATGTTTCTAAAACTAGTAAATCAAATGTACCTTCCTTTTCCTTCTTTTTCTCAGCAAGGTACTTTGGGCAGTTTCTCTTCCAGTGTCCATCTACATTGCAGTGGAAACACTTGCCCTTGTCTGCCACAACATTGGCTTTTCCCTTGCTTTTAGCAGCAGTCGCGGGAGCCTTCCCCTTGTTTCCTTTCTTCTTCTGAATCTTCTTCGAAGAAGTGGCTACAGATTTAGTTCCAGAGGATGAACCCTTCTCGAACTTTCTTTTAGAGTGAACAACGTTTGCATCTCCTTCTACTTGTCCCTTGTTCTTAAGAAGAGACTGATAAAGTTGTAGCTCATCTATGACCGTCCCGTTTGCTTCTACCACGTTGAATTGGACCATCATATCCAGGATATGTTCCCGAACAGACATGCCCTCTTTCATGCGGCAGCTATAAACGTATTTGAGAGCGTCACGGTGGAGTTGGTAGGACGGTTGTCCAAACATCTCCTGGAGAGAGTTCATAATCTCCCTCGCTGTTACCATGCCCTCATGCCTTTTAGCCAAAACTTCAGATAAGCTGGCTAGGATATAGACGCGAGCCTTATCATTGGCCTTTGTCCAGCGGTCATAAGCATCCTTAATTGCTTGGGATGCATTACGAGCAGGGGCTGGAGGACAATCCTCCGTTAAGACGAACCGTAGATCATCGACAACAAGAATCGTATTCAGGTTCGACTTCCACGTAGCGTAATTTTCGCCGGTTAATTTCTCATTTGTAAGCAGAGAGACTATTGAGGAAGACATTGCTGAAATTTAAACAAACAATGACCGTATTAGTTATCTTTTCCTTAATCCATCATACAAGCAAACAATTGCACACAATCCAATCAATTTAGCAAAACAAGCAATCACAGAACCCTAAAACTATTGATTTAGTTTTGCAACGATGTTTAAGAGGTTTAGAATATCAACCACCAAAGGGTGATCAGGCACTCCTCCTCTGAAATGAGACATTTCTCAGCTAATTCTAATTCCAGAATAACTCATATTCCTATAGACATTAGCCACCGTTGTTCGGTCAAGGATTTGTTAACACTTTTAACTCATCCTTGTAAGTGTAACCCTCCCACTTTCAGATCTCAGAGGCACGCACCAACAGGCTACCGAAGGGAAAGACAACTGTTGGTAATTAGCCTAAGAGTTCCTATCCTATTCAGGAGTTCACGATGTTCCGAATCCTATGATCAGGCCCTCCGAAGGGATGGTTGCGCCAGGACAACCTGCAGGCGGATCATAGGACTCTCACGGTGTGACCTAGGGGGGGAGACCGAGGGATACGTTGACACGTGTCCCGCTCCCACTTACTCTAGACATTTTTCCCATTCACCTTGTTATTGATTCATGCAAACACTTTTCGAAGGGAGGCCGCTCCTAAGGCGACTCGAAGCCGAGCATGAACCTCACGTTGTGAATATAGGGACGTAGGAGCAAAACTTGATTTAAATCTCGTTTGTAATTTTCCTCCCACTGAAAATGTCCTAAGGTTAATTTAGGGTTGTTTAACTTAGATAAAATTCGGCTAAGTCAATCTATCTAAGTCTGATCCTATTATAACAATTATGGAAAGGATTCAACTGCAATGTTTTAGGTGAATTAAACTCCTTTTAATAAACCCAACATTGCAAGTCAACATTACTATGGTTAATTCAACTCAAGGTTCGGGCCAGTTGAATCCTTTCCGTAAACCGTAAACCGTAAACATTACGGTTTACGGTGTTCCGTAAACCGTCAACTTAAATACCCCCAACCTTAGACAGAACTTTCCCGAGAGAGTTCCCTTATAACCTCAGTAATGTAAGGTCTTTACTCTAAAGATCTAGGTGCATTAAACATTTTTAACAAACCTTGTGACATTGCATGCTAACATTTAACTATGATTAATTCAACTCCGGTATTCCGGGTCAGTTCCCAGGTAGGAGGTGTTCCGTAAACCGTCAACTTAAATACCCCCAACCTTATGCAGAACTTTACCGGTGGAGTTCCCTTATAATCATAACAATGTTTTTCTTACTTAGTCAATTAAAACTATTTTTAATTCTAAGTAAGAAATAATTCTAATCCTATTAGAAACTGATCTAGGTCTAATTAATTTTAAACAATTTAAAATTAATCCAATTTATCCTATGATTTTATGTTTGCATGCTATTCTTGATTATAGATTGACGGTTTCTAATCATTAATATTAAAGAACTTATTTCAAATTTTAATGATTAATCCTATAATCAAGAATCTAGGGTTTAATTCATTCAACAATCTCATTAAATAATTAAACCATACTAATTGCATGAATAATATAACAATTATATTATTAACTATGGATGTTTCATACTTCATGCAATTTTGATTTTCTTTTAACATAACAATTATAAGCCAATCAAGAAAATCAATCAAACATGCTTCATTCATCACATTAAACATAACTCTTTATATTTAATTTAAGTAATGACGTGCTTCATGCTTTACAATTTTTCATATAATTAATATACACTTATATTAAAAAATATGAAAATAATTCCATGCATTTAAAACATACATTATAACAATCTATAATATATAAATAAATGCATGAGCATGTTTATAACCTAAGGTGGGATTAATAATTCTATATGACATCCATAAAGCATATAAATAGCAATTGAACCGGTTAATTTTGGCCCCTAGGATAAAATAAAGCATTAAATTACATTAATTTTAGCTTAATTCTATCTTAAAATCCTTCTGCAGCTCCAAAATCTGGTCTAGACATCACGAACCGCCCCGAACCACCTCGAACCAGCCTCCAAAATCACGAACCAAGAAAAAAAGTAGCTGAACCGGACCAAATAGGTCCTAGCCCAGCCGAACCGGAGTGAACCGGACCGCCCACCAGCTTGAACCGCGCCTGTTGAAGCCCTAGGGTGCGCCGCATCGTGACAGTGTCGAGACGCTTGCATCGCAGCTGATAAGACCAATTTGTTATACACTTGGAATCTCCCAGTTTGCTTATCTTAGTTGAATTCCTTGCGAAAAATGCTTTAAAATGAGTATAATATGTCTATAGGTCCTCACCGGAGCTTTGGAAGCAATTCGGGGCTTAAACGAGCGAAACCGGAGCGAAAAATGACAATTCTGCCCCTGGAGCCTCATCAGCGTCGAGACACTCGTCAACAGAGTCGAGACGTTACAGCGTCGAGACGCTTGCCGCACAGAGTCGAGACGCTAGGGCAATCCGAGAAATATTTTCCAAAATTGAAGGGACAACGTCGAGACGCTTGTCGCACAGCGTCGCGACGCTAGGCAGTTTTCCAGAATTAATTTTTCCTATTTTGGCTGGAAATTTTCCTTCTTTGAAGACCCAATTCAGCACCATTCTACCACGAATTGAAGGCCAAGAAACTCTATAAATAGAGGCCCTTGGTGTAGGTTTAGAATCATCCCTGGAATCCCTCAATTCATCCCTCAATAAAATTTTGTAGCCACTTTTCTCTCTAGTTTCAAGAGTTCTTTTAAGCTTTCTTAGTCTAAGGATCGGTTGATCGAGCCTCGAGCTTGGAGGTGCTTGTCTATGGCCAACTAAGCTCGGATCGTTGTAATCGGGACCTCGGTTTGTAAGTTTGATTCAATTTTATGAGATTTCCATTCTTAATTACTTAGTTAATTGTCTTTGTGATTTTAGTTCTTCGCCTTGTCTAAATTTACTTGCTAAATCTAAGTAGCAAATAGGTTAACGTTATGATATTACGCATACGTCCCTAGAACTAAATGATTTAATCAATTGTAATTGTGGTTTTTTGCCCGTTGCATGTGAATTAATTCGGCTAGATCCCAGTGCGGTTTAGATTAGTTAATAGGCCAATTAATTAATTTAAACTAGAATCAAACTTAGCGTTTGCATGTTTGTGATAGTTGGATCATGGCTCTCGGTTTGTTGCCGGAGTACGCCGGACTTAGATAGTTAATTAAAATAAATTGATAATCAATGAATGAAATTAATCAAACTTAACACCGAGTTCAACCCCGATTACAGTGATCCTCGTGGTAAGATCAACTAACCCCACCTTTACTTTCCTTGCATTTATTTTTCCTTATTTATTTTCATGCCTTTACTTTATGTCTTAATCTTTTATCTATAAAACCCCCCTTTTTTTGGTTACCTCCAAAACACAAAAGAATTTAGAAATAAACCGATTGTTCCCTGTGATCGACCCCGACCACTACTGCTACAAGTTAGCTTTAGGAATCGTGGATTATAAATTTATTTGACAAGAGACCGCGACAATCTATTCCGTCAGCAGCGGCCCGACGCTGTGCACTTTCCTTACTTGAGCGCCTGCGGTATCGAGACAGCGTCGAGACGCTTTTGGAGTAGCATCCCGACGCTATTGCGTCTGGAGGCAGAATCTCACGTTTTCTTCGGTTTTGGCTCCGATTTCAGCGGCGATTTCTCCAATTTTCATCTCATAAAAACCTAGTCTAGATTCGAACTTACATAGGACTCGATTTTACATAAAATACTCGAAACACCGGGCCTTACATGATAAAAATCACATAAAAATAAAATCTATGGCCATAAAATTAACCTAAACAGTTCAACGCAAACCGAACATACATTATTCATAAATCCCACCTATTAGAGCCTATCGCAAATTTTAATATTAATTAATAGGGACAACGATGGCTCTGATGCCGATTGTAGGGAATAAAAGTCCCCACGCAGTGGAAGCGCATCGAAAGGACCTTACGCCGTATATTAATTAACATTAAAATACCGTTACGAAAAGGCAAAATAAACTTTAAACATGCTTTAAAGTTGCTGGAAAATAGCTATAAACATGCTGAAAAATAAATCTAAATTTATTTTCATGCTTTTCTAGAGAAACGGGAAAGAACCGTTACAAACCTTCGTTGTAGACTTGACCGTTCTTCGCCAATGATGATCCAACGACCGAAAACGCAGCAACTCCCTCTTGATTTCTTTGCTGGAAATTTCTTCTTCAAAGACACAATAACCACAGAGGTTACACCGGTATGTCTCTAAGTCTAGGAGGCAAAAGACTTATGGGAGTCTTTCTCTAAGAGGGAGGCTAGAGAGAATTCTATGGTCTTGTCTTGTGAGTCTAAGAGCAAGAGAAGAGTATTGAACCAATTAGGTCTAGTGTTCTATTTATAGAAGAGAGGCCATGAATAAAATATTCAATTAAATCAATCTTTTCCAAAATTGATTCAATCTTTATTCCTTTTTAATCAATCCAAGATCAATCAATTCCATAATTGATTAACCTTTTCCACAAATGACTAATTACTTCCATAAGTGATTAGATCATTTCCATAAATGATTAATCACTTCCTTAAGTGATTAATTATTTCCATAATTAATTAATTCCCGGCTAATGAATTCTTTAATTAATTAACCACCAATTAAATATCACATATTTAATTTCCGACCTTGAATTAATTAATTTTGCCCAAATAGATTTTAGGCCTTAAAATTAATTAATTCATATTTGAACTCTTTCAAACTTCCATAAATTTATTGTAACTCAAATTTATATTAATATTTGAATTTCTTCAAATATTAATTTCTCTCATAATAATATATCAATATATATTATATTGTTTCCCTTAGTAAATTGAACACTTTCAATTTACATTTATTTCTTAGTTGTCTCAAATTACTTTATGAGCTACCAGTGGGACCTAATGGACCTGCAGATCAGAAGCTCCAACGATGTGAGATTAATGGGTCAAACTCATTAACCAAATTAATCAATATTCGTTAACTGTGTGTACATTCCACTATAGACTCACAGTTGCACTCTTCTCACTGCAGACATATTTTATGTGTCCACGGATATAGACCAATATCGACTAGTTAGTCCTTCACAAGTGTCTGTAACACCAGCTGGGTCAAATTATCGTTTTACCCCTGGGTTACTTCTATTTCCTTAAGTACCAGTTCTCCTCTAATGAACAACTTGTTTGTGGTCCAACCATCAAACAGAAAACCCTCTCGTGCCATTGAGAGGGTAGGGCCCTTTGTTCAAGACTCGGAGTGACCACTTAAGGGAACACTCATCTGCTTCCCTAAAGTCGGGAAGGAGTGAATTCCATCTTGTACGATTATGTTCCCAGCTCCCCACTCGGTCTTGTCCCCAAAATGGTAGGCTTATTGAGTCGACGTATTGGTCACTCTCACCCATACAAATCAAAGGACAATCCCTCATGAGCAGAAGTCCATAATCAACTCAGGATTAAGACCAAGTTGTCTAGGTCGTCCTAGTGAAATAGAAAACCAACTAGTTAACGGTGTTATAACAAGTGGTTACTATTTCGCGGTCCGGTCTTATGCAAACTCATTGCATAGGATACCCCCACTCGCATGTCTCCTACACGAACGCGTTGGATCATAGCGTTTGTATCAAATACAAAGTGGGCCGTATCCATAGTGTCACCAGGATAAGACACCCAGTCTTATCCCTATACTATAGACCCTTTAGGCTGTTTCTTGAACAATGATCTCCATATGTCGCTACATATAGTTCAAGACTCATATTACAGCCTAGGATGTCTAGTTTATTGGATTAAGGTTATTTTAGGCAAAGACAAATATAAAATAACTAATAACATTTAATGGAAAAATATATCAATATTATTTCATTAATATCCGGTCAACGGTTACATTCACTATCTACGAGTTTATTGTTGGGAGTGCGACCAAAATCCCACATCGGCTAGATGAGGGGAAGATATCTCCATTGGTATGAGGCCTTTTGGAGTGAACCAAAAGCAAAACCATGAGGGCTTATGCCCAAAGTGGACAATATCATACCATTGTGGAGATATGTGTAGTGTCCTATAATCCCTTTACAGTTCTTGGCCCGGAGAATAGTAGGGAAGACTCTAAGGGTTGTCCTAAGTAGATTGGAGAAGAAACGAATCCAAGGAGGTCCACCTATTGAGCTGCAAAAATGTTGGTTCTTCTTATCTCTCTGTTCTGGATTCGTTAGAACATGCATGCTATAGGAGTAAAATTGATGTAGTTAGGTGCTTCCGATATTCAATTGCTTCCGCATGTGTTATATGAACACCTTCAATTGGTCTCAGAGCATGATTAGAGCACTTAACTTGCATTAATTTTGCTGTGGTGGGTACCATTCTGAAATTGAATTTTCTGTGTGCTAAAATGGAAGTGTTGTGGTTTGGCAATTTTTTGAACTTTCAATTCTTTATGAAAATGTAATTTCTCGGAAATGTAAGAGCATTAATGTGTGTACAAGAGTCTGGGTAGGTGAAGGTAGTCTTTTCTTGGTCTTCCGGCGCAATGATTATTTGGTTGTACCCTGAATACCCGTCAAGAAAACAATAATATGCCTGTCCCGCAAGTCGATCCAACATTTGATCAAAGAATGGAAGAGAGAAATGATCCTTCTTTGTGATTGCGTTAAGCTTGCGGTAATCCATGCATATGCGCCACCCAGTAGTGGTGCGTGATGGGATCAATTCATTGTTTGCGTTGGCTACTATTGTCATTCATCCTTTCTTAGGTACGCATTGCACTGGGCTCACCCACCTGCTGTCTGCGATGGGGTAAATCACACCTGTGTCGAGCCACTTGATAATTTCTTTTCGCACGACTTCCATCATCGCAGGATTTAGTCTTCTTTGTCGCTCAATAAATTCATTGGATTCGTCTAGCAAGCGAATTTTATGCATGCAGTACGAGGGGCTAATTCCTTCAATATCTGCTAGACTCCATCCAATAGCCTTCTTGTGTTTTGCAAGGACCTGCATTAAAAGGTGCTCTTGCGGTTGATCAAACTTTGATGAAATAATAACTGGCAGGGATTCTTCTTCTCCTAAAAATCTGTACTTCAAATGCGCTGGGAGTGGCTTGAGTTCTAGCGTAGGGGGTTGCGCTATGGAAGTTAAGGTGGGGATTCTTTCTTTGAGATCTAGCGCATGGATAGTTTCTGTAGGTTGCGCTAGAATGTAATTTTCTTCCACCTGTTATTCCTTGTCCTCTTCTCTTGTGGTGCTGAACGCATTTGATTGTAGTATTTCCCGTGGGGGACATACATCTATGTGAGCTACCATGTCGCATTCTTTGTTGTCATCGGGGTATTTTAATGAAGTGAGAACATTAAAAACCACTTTTTGATCATTCATACGCATGGTCAGCTCTCCTTTTTGCACGTCAATCAATGTTTGGCCGGTTGCAAGGAACGACCTCCCCAAAATAATGGGAACTTCTCTGTCAGCTTCGGAATCAAGTATGATAAAATCTGCAGGGAAAATAAATTTGTCAACTTTTACCAATACGTCTTCAATTTTTCCTTCGGGATCGACCACAGATCTGTTTGCCAATTGAAGGGTGACAGTGGTTGGTCTTGTTGGGTTTAATGTCCTATAAACTCGTAGTTTGTAAATCATTAAACATATTTTATTTCCAATAAAGATGTTATTGAGGTTATTCAGTAAAAGATGTTATTGAATATGTAAATTGCGAATGATTAACCAAAATCCAATAACTAAGATCATTGGCTATAAAATGAATACTCGAACTATATGTAGAGACATATCGTAGGATCAAGTTCAAGTTTATAGCCATAATAGTCTATAGTATAAGGATACGGTTGGGTGCCTTATCTTGGGGACACTATGGACGCGGTCCACTTTGTATTAAGTACAAACGATGAGATCCTAAATCGTTCATGTGGAGACATGCGAGTGGGGGCGTCCTATGCAATGAGTTTGCATAAGACTGGACCACGAAATAAGTCACTTTCTCTTTATAACGCCGTTTACTGAAGAAACTGACTATTTCTCATAGATGACCTAGGTAACTCGTTCTTAATCCTGAGCTAACTATGAACTCCTGTTTATACGAGATTATCCTTTGATCTGCATGGGTGAGAGTGGCCAGCATCGCCGACTCAACAAGCCTACCATTTTGGGGATAAGATCGAATAGATAGCTGGGGACGTAGTCTCGCAAGATGGAATTCACTCCTACCCTTTTCAGGGTTAGTAGATAGGTTGTTCCCTTAAGTACTAACTCCAGGACTTGAACAAGGGGCCCCACCCTCTTGTTGGATCGAGAGGGACTTAGGTTTGATGGTTGGACCGCAAACCGATTGTTCATTAGAGGATTAGTGGAACTTAAGGAACAAGAAGTACTATAGGGGTGAAACGGTTATTTGACCTAGCTATAGCTACGAACAACCTGTGAAGGAACGACTTACTGAACATGGTTAAATCAAGTGGACGGAAATATATCTATAGTGAGGGGAGTGCAACTATCGGGCTATAGTGGAGTGTCCCGGTAGTTAACGAATGTTGGCTAGCTTAGATAATGAGATTAGTCGGTTAGCCTCGAATCGTTGGAGCCCATGATCTATAGGTCCATTAGGTCCCTCTACTAGCTCATATTGTATTAATGCTTAGATCATAATGATAGGAATCTTTGAATCGTTCAAAAACGGGAAATAGGGCTTTGTCGTAAAAATGTGTTTGACACAATTTTTAATTATGAATTAAATAAGGAATTGAGAGATAAGGTATTTAAAAGTGTTTTTAAATACCATGTATATGTATTAGGAATCATATACTATTAATGGCACTAGGTAAGAATGATTAATTAGATTAATCATGATAAATTACTTGGAAATGTCCCAATTAATAACCTAGAAATCAAATTCAATTTCAAATTGAATTAGGGAAAATTGCAAGCTGAAAATTCAAGAATGAAGATTCAATTAAGTGGATTTAGTGGCATTCCCACTCTTGCATGTTGATGCATAATGGAAAACAACACAACCATGCACTAGTTGCATGTGTTGTGAATTAAACACCTAGAATCCACTTTGAGTTGCATTTTCACCATGTGTCTAGTGTCATGAAGCTTGTCTTTGCATGGAAGAGGTCTTTATAAGGAACTTGAATCAGATTCAAAAGAGAGAGAGCAATTTACCTACTGTTATGCTGCTGGTTTTTCCTCTCAAACACACACACTTCCATAGATCTCTCAAGAGCTTGTTCCTTCAAGCATTCCCTTCCCTTTCCTTATCACTATAGACTCCCACAAGTCATTCTAGGCAAGGAGAATAGTAGAGAAGACACTAAAGGTTGTCCAAGAGAAGTTGGAGAAGGAAAACACCACAAGGAGTTCCTTTCAAGTGAACTACAAAGAGGTTGGTACTCCTTTACTTTCTGTTCTGTTTTTCTAGAACATGCATGCTTTAGGTTCAAAATTGAATGTCTTAAGTGCTTTCGATCTTCAATTGCTTCCGCATGTGTTATATGAACACCTTCAGCGACACTATAGGGGCAGCGTCGCGACGCTGTCGCGATACCGCAGATTCTGTAAACGAAAATAACCGAGAGCGTCGAGACGCTGCGGTCACAGTGTCGCGATGCTGTGACCTTTTGCCGCCTGATCAGAGATGGAATGTGCACAGCGTCGAGACGCCCAAGGTTAGGGTCTCGACGTTGGTCCCTATTCTTGCCCTATTCCATATGCTTCCACTTGATCTAACTTTGTTCATTTGGCCTTTTTTCACGTCTCGAACGCCCGATTAACTCCAATTTCTCCATTTAGCTCCAAAACATATTTCCTACAAATAAAACACAAAAGTGCATAATTTTGGCCAACTAAATGTAAAAGATTAGCTTAATTAATTAGGGAAAAATAGCTAGCTATGCTCGCTATCAAACACCCCCAAACTTAAGCTTTTGCTAGTCCTCGAGCAAACTACAAATCAAGCAACGGTTGAAGAATAGATGCAACAAACATGACTCAATCCTCAAGGCTCAAAAGTCAATAATCAAGCAATGAAGAGACATGCACATAAGGACCAATGAGGGAGACAAATCAAAAGTTTTCCAAAATTAACTTGCACAAGCGAGATCTAACTTAGCTAGATTAAACTCTAATAGCCCGGGATTGGATTACTAAACTTTCAACTCATCTTCCCTCTACACTGGCGCTAAGGATTTACTAACGAGTCAATGGAACAAATTAGTTTGTTTTCATCCATACTTAGGTGCTTAAAATTGAAAATTACATCAAGCATTTATATGTGGCACTAGCTTTCACACATCTATTGCAGGGACCCATAACCCGAGTTTTCCCTTTGGTTGGCCTAACTGATCACAACAGGGGTAGCTCTTTTTGCCTAAATCATTATTAAACATTGCATTGCGCGCATAAGTCATGACTTTATTTTTTTTTCTTTCAACTTGTAACAACAAGAATTATCTTTCTTTATGAGCATGATAAGCATATATTCTTTTCTTTCCCCCTAGGCAAGATTAAACATGCTAATTTGCAAAAATTAACTCTTTAGCTCTTCCCTACACCTATCGAGGTGACAACAAGCATACGAACCTAATAATTCGCTCCTAAGCATTCAAATCCAAATCCAGCTAAGAAAAATACTCTACTCATGCAAGACATCTCCTAGAAAAAGTTTAAAAAGTCTCCCTTTTTGGGCACTCTTGCTTACAACTCATCAAAAGCTTGAAAATTGACAATAAAGCCTATCCTAGGAAATCGTCGTCATGCAAAAATAGCATCTAAAAAACAACCATATGCTCAAATCATACAAGCTAAAAAATATAGCCCGAACTCAGATGCTCAAGGGCTCCACAAATATGACATTCCACCCCCAAACTTAAAACATGCATTATCCTCAATGTATAACGAAAATAAGGCATAATCAATCATAAGAACAATAAAAGAATGGAAGGATTGAACACTACTGCCCTGGAATGACGATGACCTTTTTATGGAAGCTTGCAAGCAAAGAAGAAACTGGGACCAAGACCTACAAAACAAAAACAAAAAAACAAATCAAACTTAAAAAGAAAATCACAACTGAACTTACTTGGGTTGCCTCCCATAAGCGCTTGTTTAACGTCATTAGCTTGACGTGTTGACCGAATAGGCATCAAAGTGGTCTAATGTCAGGTGTTCCATCAACAGTGCTCTTCCTAAAACCTTTCCTATATCCCACCAACATGATCTCTGATGTGTTCTGAGGGTCCTCAAAAGCTTTTAGGATCTTCTTCTTCTGTTTGACTCTAATGATCAGCTCCCTGCGCTCAATGTCAATTATTACCTTCCTTGTAGCAAGGAATGGTCTCCCTAATATGATAGGCATGACAAGATTTTCTTTGATATCTAGAATGAAGAAATCAATAGGAAGGAAAAATCTACCTACTTTGATCAACACATTCTCCACAATTCCATATGGACTAACCACAGATTGGTCAGCCAACTGGAGCCTTGATAACTCTCCAAAAGGGAGTTATTTAGACCTTATTTCTATATTGATTTGTGTGTCTTTTGGGCTAAATAGGGTTACTTTTAGATAGATATTATATGTTTTAACCCATTTGGAAGAATGGATGCTTTGGAAGTTATTTTGTGCAGAATATATTGCAGAGCGACTTGAGGGAGCAAACTCTGTGCTGGAGCAAAGCTGGGAGCAAAACTGCCACGTCACAGTTCGTTAGCTAATTTAATGAACTGAATTCTGTTAAGCTATTCTCAGGATAATGGAGCAAGGAGAGCCATCCACGTGTCTAGGTCAACCTAATTCAAGCTTTCCTCAACTCTATAAAAGGAGATAGTCGCCCAAGTCAAATTCATTCCTTTTTGGGAAGGAAATTCCATCCTTGGGAGGAACATTCCACTCTTGGAAGGGGATCATTTCTTATTTCCATTTTGGGAGCCGAATAGAGGAGAGAGATTGGAGACCAACAAGAAGACCATCAATTGCAAGCTGATCAAGGGAATTAATATTTTCTTGTATTACTTTGTAGTTATGGATGCATATACTTATATTGTAATGTGTGTCTCTATGCACTTTACGAACTAAGTAATTTTAGACGTTGGTTAGGGAACATGTAATTGTCGTGCTTAATCTCTATGCAATAAATGTTGATTGATGCATCTTGATTATTTGTTGTGCTCATTTATATTTTATGCCCGCCTGGCCAGCCGGTATGAATACCACTTTCTAGTTTCAGGGATGATTTAGGGAGTGTGTGGCATTTAATCACACTAGATCATTGTGTATTGGCGAATGCCAGTGACTGGGCTAGGGATAGCCAGTTGCCTAGTGCTTGATCGGTAGCGCTTCATTGGAGTTGAAACTTATTCTAAACAATCCGGAGTTCCGGGAGGAATCTGCTAATAAGACTGCGAGAGTTTTGCATGATCAATAATATTGCTAGAGCATCTTTTAAAACAATTACTAAATCCTGACCATCGCCTGTTTCTAATCTGTCTGTTTATTTGTTTACTTTCTGTTCTGTCATTTCTGTTGCTTCAGCATTCTAAAAAAACCAATCATTTTAACCACTTTTGAAACCATTGAAAAACTAAACAAAATAGATAAAGTGAAAGCTAGTTCAGACCTTGGATTCGATAAATACTTATTACTTGCTGCGGACTGTGTATACTTACACAGAGTTCTAGAGTCTTTTTATATCTCATTTTTACTCACTCTGGAAACCCAACAAGCCTAACAATAGTAGATTTTATTTCTCTTATATTTAGCTTTTTTCACAATGATAAAGGAATTATATTTATGCTAGCCCCTAGATCACATAATGCTCTACATGAATAAGTACCAAAATTACAAGGAATAGTAAAACTCCCTGGATCAGTCAATTTCTTTGGTACTTTCTGCTGGTCACGAGCACTGCATGTCGATGCTAGATATACTGTCTCCATTTGCTTCTCTTTTTTCTTCTTGATGAGTCATTCCTTCATGAACTTTCTGTAGTGAGGCATCTGCTCCAGTGCATCTGCAAAAGGAATATTAACAGTCAAACTCGTAAAAGCATCAAGAAATTTTTCAAACTGAGCCTTAGAATTCTTCTTTTTCTTTTTCTTTGATTTGGGAACTAAAACAGTAGGAGAAGGGATAGAGGGCTCAGGTTTAAGCTTTTCAGCTTCGTTTGAGGTGGTGCTCTCTTCAACTTCTTCAGTAAGCTCCTCTGGTTCAGTAGTCTCCTGCTCCTCAGCTACTTGAATTTCCTCCTCGTGATGCACAGCAATGGCCTTGCAGTACTCCAAATGGGATTTCTCCTATTCAGCTGGGGCTTTGCCCTTGTTCATATTGCTAACAACACTTACCAATTGTCCCAGCCGAGTTTCGATGTTCTTTATTGCTGCACTATGGCCATTTACTGTGGTGTTTGTAGCGACCACAGCCTCCTCAAGCTTGTTCGTCCTGTGACTAGATTCTGCAATGAAAACTCCAACAAGATCTTCTAACGATTTTTTACTTTCTTGACTTTGAGGGGCAAAACCAGGAGGATTTAACACATTTTTATTGTTAGCATAGGAAAAATTCTCATGATTTCTATTGCTAGGGTGATAATGTGTAGGTGTAGAATTATTATTATACCCCCTAGAGTTAAAATTCGAAACATTTCGAACCTGTTCTAGATTCTCCTCTTGAGTCTGGGATGCGAGGGCAGCTGCAGACTCGA
Organism: Luffa aegyptiaca; assembly: GCA_017139565.1. NCBI lineage: Eukaryota > Viridiplantae > Streptophyta > Magnoliopsida > Cucurbitales > Cucurbitaceae > Luffa > Luffa aegyptiaca. The sequence continues at coordinate 20,474,236 of CM029400.1, read as the reverse complement.
TCGATTGAGCACTTCCTGTACCTGAAAATTCCAGAAAAGCATTAGCAAGGGAAGACATCTGTGTTGGGTTTAATGTCCTATAAACTCGTAGTTTGTAAATCATTAAACATATTCTATTTTCAATAAAGACGTTATTGAGGTTATTCAGTAAAAGATGTTATTGAATATATACATTGCGAATGATTAACCTAAATCCAATAAACTAAGATCCTTGACTATAAAATGAATACTCGAACTATATGTAGGGACATATCGTAGGATCAAGTTCAAGTTTATAGTCAAAATAGTCTATAGTATAAGGATACGGTTGGGTGCCTTATCCTGGTGACACTATGGACGCGGCCCACTTTGTATTAAGTACAAACGATGAGATCCTAAGTCGTTCATGTGGAGACATGCGAGTGGGGGCGTCCTATGCAATGAGTTTGCATAAGACAGGACCACGAAATAAGTCACTTTCTCTTTATAACGCCGTTTACCGAAGAAACTGACTATTTCTCATAGATGACCTAGGTAACTCGTTCTTAATCCTGAGCGAGCTATGAACTCCTGTTTATACGAGATTATCCTTTGATCTGCATGGGTGAGAGTGGCCAGCATCGCCGACTCAACAAGCCTACCATTTTGGGGATAAGATCGAATAGATAGCTGGGGACATAGTTTCGCAAGACGGAATTCACTCCTACCCTTTTCAGGGATAGCAGAGAGGTTGTTCTCTTAAGTACTAACTCCAGGACTTGAACAAGGGGCCCCACCCTCTCGTTGGATCGAGAGGGACTTAGGTTTGATGGTTGGACCACAAACCGATTGTTCATTAGAGGATTAGTGGAACTTAAGGAACAAGAAGTACTATAGGGGTAAAACGGTTATTTGACCTAGCTATAGCTACGAACAACCTGTGAAGGAACGACTTACTGAACATGGTTAAATCAAGTGGACGGAAATATATCTATAGTGAGGGGAGTGCAACTATCGGGCTATAGTGGAGTGTCCCGGTAGTTAACGAATGTTGGCTAGCTTGAATAATGAGATTAGTCGGTTAGTCTCGAATCGTTGGAGCCCATGATCTATAGGTCCATTAGGTCCCCCTACTAGCTCATATCGGAATATAGCCTAGAACAAATTGATAGGATTCTTTGAATTGTTCAAAGTCGGGAAAAAGGGTATTATCGTAAAATTGTGTTTGACACAATAATTTAATTATGAATTAAATTAGAAAATGAGAGATAAAGTATTTAAAAGGGTTTTAAATACTATATACATGAATTAAGATTCATATATAAAAGATGCACAATATTAAGGTGATTAACTTGCTTAATCATTTATAATCAATTGGGCAAGGTTCAAATATGATCTTATATATTAATGTCACATTTAGAATTGATATTAATATCATAAATGAACATTTGAAATCTGATTTTGAATCATGGTAAGTGGAAAATGATGTAATTCCACTCTTGCATGAAGATTCAAAGTGGAATTACACCACAAACATGCATACTTGCATGTAATGTTGTTTGAACACCTAGCTTCCACTTTCACCCTTAAGACCACCATGTGTCTTGCATCTTGAGGCTTCTTCTTGCATGGATTCTCTCTATAAGTAGAAGAAGAATCAGATTGGAGAGAGAGATAGCATTTACCTTAATGTTATGCTGCTGAATTTCTTCCTCAATCACTCTCTCATCTCATATCTCCATAGAGCTTGAACCTTCAAGCATTCCCTTCCCATTCCCTATCACTATAGACTCCCACAAGTCGTTCTCGGCCCGGAGAATAGTATGGAAGACTCTAAAGGTTGTCCAAGAGAAGTTGGAGAAGGAAAACACCACAAGGAGTACCTCATTTGTGAGCTACAAAGGTTGGTTTTCTCTAAACTCTCTTTTCTGTCTTTTATAGAACATGCATGCTTTAGGAGCAAAATTGAATGTCTTAAGTGCTTTCGATCTTCAATTGCTTCCGCATGTGTAATATGTACACCTTCAATCTGGGCCTTAAGTGCACTTACGTTGTCAATCTCGAACACTCCAGCAGCAATCTATTTCGGTGTAGACCGCTCAGATGGCCACTGATAGCTGTTGGTGGCCATATCCTCTAGAAGTGTGCGAGCATTCTCCACGGTCTTGGACAACAGAGTCCCACCTGCAGCTGCATCAACGATAGTTTTAGTACTAGGATTAAGACCGTTATAAAAGAGTTGAATTTGTAACTAGTCAGGATAGCCATGCTAAGGGCACTTCCTCAGCAACTCTTTGTAATGCTCTCAAGCCTTGAACAACTGCTCATCAAACTGCTACTGGAACGTCACAATCTCGATCCTCAGCTTGACCGTCTTAGCAGGAGGAAAGAACTTCTTTAAGAACGTCTGAACCAAAGCATCCTAGGTGGTAATGCTCCCAGGTGGAATCGATTGCAGCCAGTCACGAGCCTTGTCTTGCAAGGAAAAAGGAAACAAACGTAAGCGAATAGCATCTTCAAAGACTCCATTTAACTTTACCGTCCCACAGATGTCTAGGAAGGATTTCAGATGAGAGTTTAGATCCTCCATAGGTGATCCTCTATAAGCACAGTCTCGAGCCATCTGAATTAGACCTGTTTTCAGCTCAAAATTGTTAGCATTGATCGGGGCATAGATAATCCCCTACTGTTGCTCCTGAAAGACCGGCTGAAAGTAGTCCCTAATGGGCTTAGGCTCCTCGGGGTTAGGATTGGCCATTTGGATAAGATTTTCTCTATTCTCCCTTCGAAGTCTATTATAGGTTCTCTCTATCTCCGGGTCAAAGGGAACTAAGGCCAACTCCCAAACTTTCGCATGCACAAACAAAACTAACCTAAAAAAGGAAAATAAAAGAAAAGGAAAGAAAATAAATTAGGAAAGAAACTAGAAAGGGAAACAACTAAATCTGAATAAGGAAAATATAATCTAAAAAAGGAAAAGATAAACACAAAAGGAAGGCAAAAGATAAATATGGCAAAAACAATTTAGGAAACTAACAAACAAGGAAAAAATAATCTAAAAAGGATAAAACTAAAAAGGAAAAATCCATCTATGGAAAATTTAAACCAATATGGAAAACCAAATATGGCAAGAAAGCAAATAAGGAAAATATGCAATCTACCTAAAAATAAAAATAACAAAAATAAAGATACACCCTAAATTAAGATCGGACAATTTTTCTACGATATTAAGTTGATTAAATATGTCAATCCCCGGCAACGACGCCAAAAACTTGATGCGCGAATTGCTAACCGCAAGTGTACGGGCCAAGTTATAATATAGTGAATATAAATTCGACTGTCATCCTCTGGATTGGGTTTCTAACCAATTTAATTATTGAAAATAATCTTGTCTAATTTTATTTAGGGAACCAAGCAAAGTGAGAATGAATAGAAAAATAACACAAACCTAAAAGTATGGAAATCAATTGATGGCAAAGTCATAGGGAGTTGATTTCACCAATTGGGATTTATGGATTGACTAATGGATAATAAACATGCTATGAATCATAAATCTAGGGAAAACTACAATCATACATATCTCTCCCGAGCATACATAATCCTCCCACAAGCAATGAACCCAATATCCCTATTTAAATTCATTAAACATGCAAGGCATTAAGGAAAGCCCTTTTTAACGATTTCTAGAATTATCTATTATCTCCCGATCTCAAGATTAATCCTAGTCATGCATACCGATTTCTAAGTTAAATCCTCTCTCCCGAGTTAGATTCAAACACAAACATCAATCAATTTATGGCCGGTAAATTGAAAGCATTAAGAATACGTTATGCATAAATGAAAGCATGAAAACATCCATAAATCAATCCTAAATTGCCCAACGGCTACATCAATCCCTAAGATTACGGACTTAGTTATTCATACAACGCGTTACGATATAAACTAAGTACAAATCAGCCATTAAAACTACTAAAGTAAAGGGGAAAGAGAATTAAACGCTAGGTAGGCCGAGACCACCCGTCCCCGTCACGATCTCCACGAACAAAGCCTTGAATCCCGCTCCTCTCCACTTGCTTCAGCCTCCACAGCAGAATATTAGGTGAGTTTTCGGCCAAAAAGTCCTCCAAAGAAGTCCCCTAAAACTGCCCTAATTGCATTCTATTTATAGGAAAAATCGTCAAAGTGTCGCGACACTATAGGGGCAGCGTCGCGACGCTGTTGCTATACCGCAGATTCTGTAAACGAAAATAACCGAGAGCGTTGAGACGCTGTGACCTTTTGCCGCCTGATCAGAGATGGAATGTGCACAGCGTCGAGAAGCCTAGGGTTAGGGTCTCGACGCTGGTCCCAATTCTTACCCTATTCCATATGCTTCCACTTGATCTAACTTTGTTCCTTTGGCCTTTTTTCACGTCCCGAATGCCCGATTACTCCAATTTCTCCATTTAGCTCCAAAACATATTTCCTACAATAAAACACAAAAATGCATAATTTTGGCCAATTAAATGTAAAAGACTAGCTTAATTAATTAAGGAAAAATAACTAGCTGTACTCGCTATCACACACCCAAATAATCAATCCCTTGCAAGATTACTTGATCTCAGAGTAATCAGCGTGCCCAGAATGCTGAACAAAGTGTTCGACGCCAAGAAAAGCAACCCGAAGCAAGCATGCACAGAACAAGAAGCGTGAGACCCACGGGGTTTTCCCCGGCTGTTGTGGAACGAAGCACCACTGTTCATACTCCTTCATCCCCGACAATTCCGACTACACAAGGAGAGAATCCAATTGGTTCTCGACAAAGAAGACCCACGCCCTTTGTTTCTCTCCACCAAACCCAAAAACTCGTGGCCAAACCTCTGAGAAAACACTCCAAGGAGTGGTTTGCTATGATCCGTGATATGGGAGCTCAAAGGCGCGCGGCCATTGAAGAAGAGGCACGGTTAAGGGCAGCTGAAAAATCTTCCAGAGTGGGAGAGAGCTCTCGGCAAGGAGAGACTTAAAGGGTAACGTTTCTGCCCCTTCTACTAACCCAACTTCTTCTTGCAGGAACAAGCCGTTTGTGACCTATAGTGTAAAGAAGAAAGACTCCAATAAGGCTGAACCCGAAAAGCCTCTGATTATTGAGTCCCTTAAAGTAGCAAGAATGCCGTCGGATGTGTTCGAAGAGATGATTCGACAGGCTGTTACACAAGCCCTCATCATAGCTGAAGGATACAAGGCTAAACAAGATGCACTCAAGGAAATAAGGGCTGAAAAAGAAAGGGAAATTCAGAGTATGAGGGATGAAGATGAATTTGCAAGGAAAAGAGACTTAGAAGATGAGAGGGAAGCTGAGGAAAAGAGAGAAGAAGAAAGACAAGAGGCCGAGAGGGCCATTCATGCTGAGAAAGAGAGAAAAGAAGATGAAGAACTCATGAGGTTGGCTGCTGAACTCCAACTCCTCGAGAAAGAAAAGGAAAGAAGAGAGATTTTGAGAGAAGAAGAAGAACGAAGAAAAGAGGCTGAGGATTTTCTTGCAGCCTTTGAGCCACTGCACAAGGCTCAAAGTGAAGCTGAACAACTGCAAGAAGTTCAAGAAGAGGCCCTTGAAGGGCCAAGAGAAGAAAATCAGAAAAAGAAGAAGAGTAAGAAATTGAAGGCCAGAATGTGACCGCATTTAGGCCGCATTCTGAGAAAGGCCAAGAAAAGGCCACTAAAGAGCAATAAGCTGATGAGACCCTTGATCCTTTGTTTGGGTATGATATTAGGGGACCTCCACCAGCTGTTGATAGCACCTCTTCAGGAGAGAAAAAGGATGAAGAGGAAATTGAAGAAAAAGAGGTTGAGACCTCTATTGATAGCGAAACCGAATCAGATTCTGAAATCAAGGAATTGAACGATGACCAAATTCCTATTTCTACAACTTTGAGGAAGAAAAGAAGAAGAGAGTTGAGAGCCGAGAGGAGGACAAAGAATAAAAATGACCCCATTTTTGCCAAGAGGCCGAGGGCAAGGTCCATGGACGCCTCTCCTGCACCTCCTCCTACCTCCACATCTGTCAAACTGAAGTTCAAATCGCCTAAAGCTCCATCACCAAAGAATCCGTTCCCTGAAGTCTTCAAGGATGTTAAGTTCTAGGAGAAGATGGAGATTATGAGAAAAAGAGACTTCCTGAATGAGAAGAGATTCTCAAACAGAGCAGGGAATTTGCCAGACTTTGTAACTGTTGTCTTCTAGAGTAGGGTAAAAATATAGCAAAAATAAGCTCTAGAATACTGTGCAAGCATACACAATCCGCAGCAAGTGATAAGTAATTTATCGTATCCACGGGGCTGAATAGCTCTAAATTTACCTATCTTGTGTAACTTTTTAATGGTTTCAAGGTTTGTTAAAATGAATGATTTTGATAAAATGCTGAAGCAAAAGAAATGACAGAGCATAAAGTAAACAAATAAAGCAGACAGGTTGGAAACAGACGTTGGTAAGGATTTTAGTAATTGTTTTAAAAGATGCTCTAGCAATATTATTGATTAGGCAATTCTCTTGCAGTCTTATTAGCAGGATCCTCTCGGAACTCTGGATTTTTTGGAATGTGTTTCAACTCCAATGACGTGCTACAGATCAAGCACTAGGCAACTGGTTATCCCTAACTCAGTCACTGGAGTTCACTGATGCGCAAATTGCTTACCGCAAGTGTACGGGTCAAGTTATAATATAGTGAATGTAAATTCGAATGTCGTCCTCTGGATTGGTGTCTGGTCAATTTTAATTACCGAAAATACTTTTGACCAATTTTATTTAGGGAATCGAATTGAATGAGAATATAGTTGATTCAAACACAAAACTAAGCAAAAAGTGACAATCTAATGGGAAAAATTGGTCTTAGGGATTTGATTTCACCAATTGGAGTTATGGATTCATAAACGGATTAACACATACTATGATTCATAAATCTTGGCAACTAAAATCACACATATCTCTCCCGAGCATACATGATTCTCCCATATGCAATTGAACCCGATATCCCTATCTAAATCCAATAAACATACAATTTCTAGAATTGTATGACCTTTATAACAATTTCTAGAATTAACCTTAATCTCCTGATTTTTAGCTAAATTCTAGTTATGCATATTGATTTCTAATTTAAATCCTCTCTCCCGAGTTAGATTCAAGCATAAACATCAATCAATTTATGGCCGGTAAATTGAAAGCATTAAGGACACATATATGCATAAATGACATCAATAGCATAAAAACCGTAAATCAATCCATAACGTGCCCAACGGCTACATCAATCCCTAAGAGTTAAAGCCTAGCTACTCATACACAACGTTACAATATAGCAATAGTCTAAAACAGCCATAAAAACTAACTAAAGTGAGGGAAAGAGGAATTAAACTCGTTGTAGGCCGAGACCGAACGTCCCCGTCACGATCCCCACGAAAAATGGGTTGATTTCCAACTTTCTCCCTTTGCTTCAGCTCCAAAATGCTCTGTTTTTCCTCTGTTGTCGGCTCCAAAAAGTCCCAAAACGAAGTCGCCTAAAACCTAGCCGAAATTTCCTTATATTCTGATTTTTTCGTCGTAGCGTCGAGACGCTATGGACAGCGTCGCGACGCTGTCGCGATACCGCGAATCTGGAAATTTTGCCTAGAGCGTCGCGACGCTATGAATTTTTTTTTTTTTTTTTAAATCAGCTGGGCTGAATTTGACTTCTTCCAACTTTATCCTTTTTCGGTCTTTTAGCCCTTTTTCATGTCCCGAACACCCAATTGACTCCAAAATCACGTTTTAGCTCCAATCATCAATTTCCTACAAAATAAACATTAAGTGCAATAAAATGGCCAATAAATCATAAAATACTAGCTAAATTGATTAGGGAAAACTAGCTAGCTATGCTCGCTATCATTCACCAACACACAATGGTCTAGTGTGATTAAATGCCACACACTTCTCAAATCATCCCTAAAACTAAGAAGTGATATTTAATTCGGCTGGCCAGGCGGGCACAAAATAGAAATATGCACAACAATTAATCAAGATGCTCAAATCAACATATATTGCATAGAGTATAAAGCACGATAATTACATAATTCCTAACCAACATCTAAGCAAATTTAGTTCATAAAGCTCATGATAACACACGCTACAATCTGAGTATGTGCATCCATAACTACAAGAAATTACAAGAAAAGGTTAATTCCCTTGAGTAGATCCGTAGTTGATGGTCTTTTTGAAGTCTCCAATCTTTCCTCCCCTATTCGGCTTCCAAGGATGGAAAAATTGGAATTCCTCAAATTGGAATTGTGTTTTTGACTTGAGACGGCTCTTCCTTTTATAGAGTGAGATCATACCCTAATTAGATCAAATTGTACACGTGGAAGGCTCTCCAAGCTTCTTAGACCCGAAGATAATTCAACTAACTTCAGCTCATTAAAATGGATTACGAGTTGTTACGTGGCAGTTTTGCTTCCTGCTTTGCTGGATCACAGATGTTGCTCCCTCAAGTCGCTCAGCAATATATTCTGCACAAAATAACTTTCCAAGCATCCATTCTTCCAAATGGGTTAAAACATATAATATTCATCTAAAAGCAACCCGATTTAGCACAAACGACACACAAAACACTATAGAATTAAGGCCTAAATAACTCCCTTTTGGAGAGTTATCAGTAACCAAGGTCATCACTTAGTACAAATGGCAAGAGTTCTATGCTCACCTTCAGGAGGCCGTGGTGCCTCTAGTTCGAGAATTTTATGCTGGATTGAGGGAGGAGAGCATGAACATGGAAGTGGTGAGAGGGAAGATGGTCAGTTTCTCTTAAGTTGATATCAACAGGGTGTACCGGATCAAGGCACCTTTGCATTCGAGAGGGAATGATGCCATTAGGAACCCTTCGGCCAAACAGTTACAGGAAGCATTGAAGATGGTTGCCAAGAAAGGAGTTCCGTGGAAGGAGTCTCAAACCAAGGTGAAGACACTAGTGCTCAGTGATCTTAAGTCAGAACCGGCAGTGTGGCTTCACTTCATCAAGAATAGATTGATGCCCACAACCCACGATAGCACCATTTCAGTAGAGAGGGTTATGATTCTCTACAACATCATGAAAGGGTTGGAGATAAACACAGGAAGCATCATTCGAAAGGAGATCCTTTCATGTGGAAGGAAGAGAGCGAAAAAGCTGTTCTTTGGGTCACTTATAACCCAATTGTGTCAGAGGGTGAAGATAGTTCTTGGAAAAGATGAGGAATGTCATTTTTTCAGGCCCACCATTGACTTGCCTCTGATAAGAAAGCTTCAACAGAACAACGCCCAAAGGAAGGACAAGGCTCCCACTTCCCACGCTACTCCATCCTCGAGGTTGAATCCTGTTTCACCTCCTCAACACACTCCTGTTTCAGGGCCTACACCATCATCAAAGGCCCTTGCATTTGCCTTCCGATAGTTAGACTGGATTGAAGACAAGTTGTAAACTTACTGAGTCTATGCGGATGAAGCAATTAGAGAGTTCTACCTCTCTATTGCCCCCAACATTGCCCCTGTGTTCCCTGACTTCCCTCAATCCCTGCTGCCTCAAGAAGAAAAATAATTTGAAGATGAAGATGAAAGAGATGAAAAGAGTTCCTCGGATGATGAATATGGGAGTTTTCTGATCCCCTTTATCTGCTGTTTTGTGAATATTTAAACTGTTTCTATGAATAGTTAGTTGTTGTTTTTTAGTTTTTAGCATGCTTAGTTTCTGTTTTTACTTATGTCAGTTGTTGTTTTTATTGCTTTAAATGTTTTTACATGCGAGTGGGGGCGTCCTATGCAATGAGTTTGCATAAGACCAGGACCGAGAAATAAGTCGCTCTCGCTTTATAACACCGTTTACTGACGAGACTGACTATTTCATGTGATGACCTAGGTAACTCGATCTTAATCCTGAGCTAACTATGAACTCCTGTTTATTCGGGCTTATCCTTAGATCTGCATAGGTGAGAGTGGCTTAGTATCGCCGACTCAATAAGCCTCCCATTTCAAGGATAGGAACGAGTAAATAGCTGGGAACATAGTCGTGCGAGAAGGAATTCACTCCTACCCAAATTAGGGATAGTAGAGAGGTTGTTCCCTTAAGTGCTGACTCCGGGGCTTGAACAAAGGGATCCCGCCCTCTCATTGGCCCGAGAGGGACTCGGTTTATTGGTTGTGAAAGATTGGAATTCTCAATTCCGTTACAGCGGAAGCAATTGGACCGTTTCGTAGTTAATTTTGTTTTCACCAAAATATCAATACATTGGTAAAATTTAGAAAACTATTCTAAATCAATTATTAAGGCTAAGCATACAACCTTAGAACTAATTCTAAAGGGGAGAAGCATACATACCGTCGTTGTCGTCTCTGAATTCTTCAAGAACGTCTTTCTTGATTTGCGTCAACAATTGGGACACCACCAATTTGATCTTCCCCGCTATGACTCTGAGATTAGGAACGTAGTTGTGGGACTACTAATCTTGATTGGGAAAAACTCTTAGAGAGAAAATTTCTCTCTAGAGTTCTTGAGAGAATATGTGAGGGACGCTAGAATGAGACCTTAGGGCTAGGGTTCTCATAACCTTTCCTTTTATAAGAGAGGAAACCCTAATGTGAGGTTAGGAAACAATCTTGACCGTTAGATCAAGATCAATTAATTAATTGATTAAATCAATTAATTAAATGATAATTAACTAATCATATTAATTAATTAAATGTTAATTAATTAATCTCATGCACATTTAAATCTTATTTAAATGTAATTTCCTCACATAATATATTTTAATTAAACTTAATTAAATCACATTTAATTAATTCAATTAAACTAATCAATTAATTAATTTCAATAATTAATTAATTTTACAATTAATTAAATATCTCCCATATTCAATTAATTACATATTAGAATCATATTCTAATAATTCCCTCATAGACTATAGTTTAATTAAATCTCATTTAATTTAAACTAAATTGAATAATTAATTAATTCATCTGGTATTTAATTAGACATATATTTGAACTCTTAAGTTTAATTTCAAATTAGACTTTATATTTTAATGCATCACTATACATTATATTAATTTGTATCTCATACAATTAACTTAATTCCCAATATGAATTTCAACTATTCAAATTCTCTCAAGATATATTTGTTCCTAATTACTCTTTACAAGCTAGCAGGGGGACCTAATGGACCTACAGATCAGAAGCTCCAATGATATGAGGTTGACTGATTAAACTCATTAATCAAGTTAACCAATATTCATTAACTGTGGGTCATTCCACTAAAGACCCACAGCTGAACTCTTCTCACTGTAGAACATTTCTGTGTCCATGGATGTAGACCTATGCCGGTAAGTCAATCCTTCACAAGTGTCCGTAATCACAGTTGGATCAAATTACCGTTTTACCCCTGTGTTACATCTGTCTCCTTAAGTACCAACGCTCCTCTAATGAACAACCTGTTTATGGTCCAACCATTAAACAGAAAGTCCCTCTCGAGCAAGTGAGAGGGCGGGATCCCTTTGTTCAAGTCCCGGAGTCACCACTTAAGGGAACACTCATCTACTTCTCCTAAAAGCGGGAAGGAGTGAATTCCATCTTGTGTTGTCATGTCCCTAGCCCCCCATTCGGTCTTGTCCCCAAGAAAGTAGGCTTATTGAGTCGGCGTGCAGGCCACTCTCACCCATACTAATCAAAGGACAATCCCTCGTGAGAACGAGTTCATGACACACTCAGGATTAAGACTGAGTTACCTAGGTCATCCTATTGAAACAGTAACCTAACTAGTTAACGGTGTTACAACTAATGGTTGACTATTTCATGATCCGGTCTTATGCAAACTCATTGCATAGGATACCCCCGCTCGCATGTCTCCTACATGGATGCTTTGGATCAATACGTCTGTATCGAATACAAAGCGGGTCGTATCACATAGTGTTACCACGATAAGGTACCCAGCCTTATCCCTGTACTATAGACCTTTTAGGTTGTTACTTGAACACCAATCCCCGTATGTCCCCACATACTAGTTCAAGTCACATGTAAACAACCTTGGATCTTAGTTTATTGGATTTGGGTCAAATTGTGCAATATTTAACAATAACACTTTATTGTAGAAACTCAATAACACTTTATTGAAAACAAGTATACAATTTGCTTACATTCACTATCTACAAGTTTTAGGGCATAAAACCCAACAGGTTGGACCATAAACCAATTGTTCATTAGAGGATCAGTGGGGCTTAAGGAACTAGAAGTACTATAGGGGTAAAACGGTCATTTAACGTAGCTATAGCTACGAACAATCTGTGAAGGATCGACTTACTGAACATGGTTAAATCAAGTGGACGGAAATATATCTATAGTGAGGGGAGTGCAACTACCGGGCTATAGTGGAGTGTCCCGGTAGTTAACGAATGTTTGCTAGCTTGGATAATGAGATTAGTCGGTTAGCCTCGAATCGTTGGAGCCCATGATCTATAGGTCCATTAGGTCCCCATACTAGCTCATATCGGAATAAAGCCTAGAACAAATTGATAGGATTCTTTGAATCGTTCAAAATCGGGAAATAGGGTATTATCGTAAATTGTGTTTGACACAATTATTTAATTATGAATTAAATTAGAAAATGAGAGATAAAGTATTTAAAAGCGTTTTAAATACAATATATATGTATTAGGAATCATATATAATGGATTGCACAATGTGACAATGATTAATTGGATTAATCATATCAAATTAATTTGAAATGTCCCATATTAATTACCAAGAAATCAATTTCAATTTAGAATTGAAATTAAGGTTAATTGCAAGCTAAAAATTCATATCATGAATTCAAGTTAGTGGATTTAGTTGGATTCTCACTCTTGCATGTTGATACAAAGTGGAAAACAACACATTCATGCACTAGTTGCATGTGTTGTGAATTGAACACCTAGAATCCACTTTGAGTTGCAATTCTACCATGTGTTTTGTGTCATGAGGCTTCTCCTTGCATGGAATATCTCTATAAATAGAGTATGAATCAGATTCAAAGGTAAGAGAGCCATTTCCATATTGTTTTGCTGCTGGATTTTGGTCTCAAACTCACTCATCTCCATATATCTCTCTAGTGCTTGAACCTTCAAGCATTCCCTTCCCATTCCCTATCTCTATAGACTCCCACAAGTCGTTCTTGGCCCAGAGAATAGTAGGGAAGACACTAGAGGTGGTCCACACACCGTTCGTGATCAAAGGAACCAAAGGGAGTTGTTGAATCGGTCTCCAAAAAGGTTGGTACAAATTCTGCTCTCTGTTTATGGTATTTGGACAACATGTTTTTATTTTCTAAAATTGATGTAGTTAAGTGCCTCCGATCCTAAAATTGCTTCCACATGTGTTATATGAACACCTTCAATTGGTATCAGAGCATGATTAAGGCACCTAACATGCATTAATTTTAGCTTGGTGGGTAGCTTTTCATATGATGAAAATGTGTAAAAACTAAAGAAAATTGGTTTTGGGATTGAATTTAATTCTCGTTCAATTTGTTGGAATTAATTGTAATTGCCTACATGTTTATGGGCATGAATGTGTTCATATGGAGTCTGTAAATTTTGAGAGTCAATAGAGTCCATTTAGGCCGTCAATTTGAAGAAATTCGGAGACTGCTCGTTGCTGGCCGAAAATTCCAGCATGCTGTTTTTTAGTTCCAGCCCAAGTATGTTCTTCACTTAAAGGCAAAATGGTCCGGTTCAAGAAATCCAAGGGCGGATCGGGTCGGTTTGAATGGTTCGGGAGCGGTCCAAGCCCTATTTGAAATTATTATTGTAATAATTTTAGTTTTTGTTTTTGCTTGATTAAAAATCCCAAAACCAATTCACTTTAGTTATATTAATTAATTATGCATTATTGAATGTATGTTTTAATTAAATAGTATTTTATGTGCATAATGTATGTCATTTAGATTTAAAATCCCACCATAGGAAAGCATGAATCATGCATTAATTAATTAATATGTTATAAGAGTTATGATATTAATTGAATGCATGAATAAAGTTTCATGAATTAAATTAGTATAATAGTTATATTAATTTAGGAGATGCATGTTGGATGATTTAATTTTATTTATGATTAGTTAATATAAATGTTATATTAATAAAATGAAAATGAACCAAGCATGTAGCATGAAACTTCCTTAGCTTGTTTATAATGGTTATATTCAAATAAAGCTAGTTATGGATTTTTCGTTTGTTATAAGCGTTATAAACCGAGATAGACTTAAAATCTATAACAAGATAAATGCATGCTCACTTAGGTTAACGAACCTCCAAATCGATCATCTTGCATAGATTAGGTCGATATCTTGTAAAGCTAAGGTTACAAGAGAACTCACCCGGTAAGATGCTGTCTAAGGCTGGAGGTATTTAAGTTGACGGTTTACGGAACACCTCCTACCTGGGCATCGAATCTGTACTTGAGTTAGGTTAACCCAAGTTTTATGAGCATGCGGGAGCGATGTGCGGTTTTAAAGAGTTATCACCTAGACATCGTAGTATAAAGAGTTATACACACCTAGACATAGGATGTTTCTAAATGGTGCTTTATATAACTTGAATGTTTGATTGTTATATGCTTGAAATCACCATTAGAAAGCATGTTATATGGCTAATTCATTAAAAGTTATAAGAGGTTATAAAATTTAATGAATAGAAACCGTACAACCTATAGCAAAGAGTTGCATGCTAACATAGGATCTTAGGATCTTGACATAATTTTAAACGGTTTAAAATTAAATAGACCTAAGATCAACATTTCTAATAGGATTAGAAAATGTTTTACTTAGTATTTTAATAGATTTAAAATATGGTTAAGTAGGACATAAGGCCTTGGTTATAAGGGAACTCTCCCGGCAAATGGACCGGAACCTGAGTTGAATTAACCATAGTCTTACTAGCATGCAATGTCACTAGGTTATTAAAAGAGTTTAATTCACCTAGACATTTAGTGTAAAGACCTTATTTAATAAGGCATAAACTTAGATAGATTCATTTAGCCGTAATTTACCAAAGTAAATAGACCCTAATCTTAAAATACTCAGTGGGAGGAAACGTATAAAAAAAACAAGATGTCTCATATCAAGTTTTTTATTCCCACGTATCTCCGCAAAGTTCACACCGTGAGAATCATGCTCGACCTCGTGTCACCCTGGAAGTGACCTCCCTTCGGAAGGTGTTTGCATGATTCAATACCAAGGTGAATGGAGAGAGTGTTTATAGTAAGTGGGAGCGGGAAGTGTGTCAACACATCCTTCGGTCTCCTCCATTGGTAACTTATGAGATTTCATGCTCCGCCTGCGTGTTGCCAATAGTGTGACCATCCCTTCGGAGGGCTTTGAGCATGGGGTAACAGGGCGAACTCCGTAATGGATAGAGTTTCTTAGGTTTTGCCCCAACATTGTCTTTCTTGAGTAGCTTGTTGGGGCGGACCTCTGGGATCTGAAAGATGGCGGGTCACACTTACAAGAAATAATTAAATTGTTAATAATTTCTTGACCAAACAACGGTAACTAAACACTAACGGAATATGAGTTATTCTGGTGTTAGAGTTTAGTTGAGAACGTCTCAATTCAGGGGAGGAGTAGCTGATCACCCCTCGGTGGTTGTTGCTCTAAACCTCTGAAGTATCGTTGCAAAAGATTTATGAAATATAGGGTGCTTAATTACTTTTGCTAAATTGATTGGATATGTATAATGGGTTTAGTGCAACATTATTAATACACGTTACTTGTTTGTTTCAGCAATATGTCGAAAAACGTATGTGCTTTGTCTGACGTCAAATTAAACGGTTTAGAACATCGTACTAAGAATATGCGCTTAAACACTGAAAAAGTGGCAAACGATTTATTGGTCTTAAATGAGGAACGTCCTCGACCAAATTGCTTAGCTTACGAGAACGCTACCAAAGACTTACTAGTCTTGGAAACGTGCTTAGTGGAGAACGATAGTTATGCCTGGATACTTGATTTAGGGGCCACAAACCACGTTTGTTCTTCGTTTAAAGGAATGAGTTCCTGGGAACAGCTTGGAGCTGGAGAAATGACTCTCAGAGTTGGAACTGGAGAAGTTGTCTCAGCTATAGCAGTAGGAAGCATAAAATTATTTTTCAAAGAAAACAAGTACATATTATTAGATAATGTGTACGTAGTTCCAAAGATTAAAAGAAATCTGATTTCTGTGTCTTGTTTGCTCGAACAAACTTATTCCATATCTTTCACATTAAATGAAGTTTTCATTTCCAGAAAGGGAATTAAGGTCTGTTCAGCTATAATGGAAAATAATTTATATGTTCTAAGACCAATCGAGAGTATAGCAGTTAACAATACCGAAATGTTCAAAACTGCTACTACTCAAAGTAATAAAAGGCAAAGAGTTTCTCCTAAAGAGAATACCTACCTTTGGCACCTGAGGTTAGGCCACATAAATCTCAATAGGATTGGGAGACTGGTCAAGAGTGAAATTCTAAGCGAGTTAGAAGACGACTCATTACCTCCCTGTGAGTCATGCCTTGAGGGCAAGATGACAAAACAACCTTTTACTGGAAAAGGTTATAGGGCCGAAGAACCTCTAGAGCTCATACATTCAGACCTCTGTGGTCCGATGAATGTTAAAGCACGAGGAGAGTATGAATACTTCATCAGTTTTATTGATGATTATTCTAGGTATGGGTATCTTTACCTAATGCATCATAAGTCCGAAGCCCTTGAAAAGTTCAAGGAGTACAAGGCAGAAGTTGAGAACTTATTAGGTAAAACGATAAAAACGCTTCGATCTGATCGAGGTGGAGAGTATATGGATTTAGAATTCCAAGACTATTTGATAGAACACGGAATCACATCCCAACTCTTAGCACCTGGTACATGATAACTGCCCAAAAGGTAGTTATTTAGGCCTCATTTCTATATTGATTTGTGTGTCTTTTGTGCTTAATAGGGTTGGTTTTAGATATATATTACATGTCTTAACCCATTTGGAAGAATGGAAGCTTTGGAAATCATTTTGTGCAGAATCTGTTGCTGGGCGACTTGAGGGAGCAAAATCTGTGCTGCAGCAAAGTTGGGAGCAAAACTGTCACGTCACAACTCGTTAGCCAAATTGCCATACTGAATTCTGTTGAGTTTTTCTCATGATAAAGGAGGAAGGAGAGCCCTACACGTGTCCAGGTTGACCTAAGTCAAGCCTCCTATCCTTCTATAAAAAGGAGGAGCCGTCTCAAGTCAAATTCATTCCACTTTTGGGAGAAAACATTCCATTCTTGGGAAGTTCCTTCCACCTTTGGGAGCCGAATAGAGGAGAGAGATTGAAGACCACCTAGAAGACCATCGTTGCAAGCTGATCAAGGAGATTAATATTTCCTTTTATTATCTTGTAATTATGGACATGCTTACTCAGATTGTAGCGTGTGTTTCCATGCATATTATGAACTAAGTAGCTTAGGCGTTGGTTAGGACACAATGTGATTGTCGTGCTTAACTTTAGTAATAAATATTGATTCTATGCATCTTGATTAATTGTTGTGTTCATTTCTATTTTATGCCCGCTTGGCCAACCGGTATGAATACCTCTCTCTAGTTTCAGGGATGATTTAGAGAGTGTGTGGCGATTAATCACACTACGATCATTGTGTATTGGTGAACGCCAGTGACTGAGCTAGGGATAGCCAGTTGCCTAGTGCTTGATCGGTCGTACTTCATTGGGGTTGAAACACATTCCAAAAAATCCGGAGTTCCGGGAGGAATCCGCTAATAATACTGCGAGAGTTTGCATGATCAATAATATTGCTAGAGCAACTTTTAAAACAATTACTGAAGCCTGACCAGCGCCTGTTTCTAATCTGTCTGCCTATTTGTTTATTCTTTGTTCTGTCATTTATTTTGCTTCAGCATTATTCTTATAAAAACCAATCATTTTTACCATCTTTGAAACCATTAAAGAGTTATACAAAATAGATAAAGTGGAAGCTAGTTCAGGCCTTGGATTGATAATACTTATTACTTGCTGCGGTCTGTGTATACTTGCACAGAGTTCTAGAGTCCTTTTATACCATTTTTTTACTCACTCTAGGAACCCAACAGTACACCACAACAAAACGTATCAGAAAGGAGAAACAGAACCCTATTAGATATGGTTCGTTCCATGATGAGCTATGCTCAATTGCCTGACTCGTTTTGGGGTCATGCAGTGCAGACTGTTGTTTATATTTTGAACAACGTTCCATCCAAAAGTGTTTTTGAAACACCATTTAAGTTGTGGAGAGGGCGTAAAACTAGTTTACGTTACTTTAGAATTTTGGGATGTCCAGCACACGTGCTAGTGACTAACTCAAAGAAATTGGAACCCCGTTCAAAATTGTGCCTATTTGTAGGCTACCCCAAGGAAACGAGAGGTGGATACTTCTTCGATCCACAAGAGAATAAGGTATTTGTATCCACAAACGCCACATTCTTAGAAGAAGACCACATTAGAAATCATAAGCCACGAAGCAAAATAGTGTTAAGCGAATTATCGAACAAAGCTACAGAAACATCAACAAGAGTTGTTGATGAAATTGGAACCTCGAGTCAATCACGTTCTTCTCAAGAAATAAGAGAACCTCGACGTAGTGGGAGGCTTGTTAGACAACCTGATCGCTATTTGGGTTTAACCGAAACTCCAGTCGTCATACCTGATGACGGGATCGAGGATCCATTAACCTTTAAACAGGCAATGGATGATGTTGACAAGAACGAATGGATTAAAGCTATGGACTTGGAAATCGAATCCATGCATTTTAATTCAGTATGGGATCTTGTAGATCAACCTGAAGGGGTTAGAACCATAGGGTGTAAATGGATCTACAAGAGAAAACGAGACGCTGCTGGAAAGGTACAGACCTTTAAAGCACGACTTGTGACATAGGGTTTTACCCAGCGGGAGGGGATTGACTATGAGGAAACCTTCTCCCCTGTTGCCATGTTAAAGTCGATTCAGATTCTTTTATCCATTGCCACATTTTATAATTATGAAATATGGCAAATGGATGTCAATACTGCTTTTCTGAACGGCAATCTTGAGGAAAGTATCTACATGTCTCAGCCAGAGGGGTTCATTGCTCGAGATCAAGAGCAAAAAGTTTGCAAGCTTAAACAATCCATTTATGGATTGAAACAAGCGTCTAGATCCTGGAATATGATATTTGATACTGCGATCAAATCTTATGGCTTTGAACAAAATGTTGATGAGCCTTGTGTTTACAAAAGGATCATCAACAACTCTGTAGCTTTCTTAGTACTGTATGTAGATGATATCCTACTCATCGGGAATGATGTAGGTTATCTTACTGAAATTAAACAATGGCTAGCAACTCAATTCCAAATGAAAGATTTGGGTGAGGCACAATATGTTCTAGGGATTCAAATTGTTCGGGACCGAAAGAACAAAACGCTAGCCTTGTCTCATGCGTCTTATATCGACAAATTGTTAGTTAGATATAAGATGCAAAATTCCAAGAAGGGTTTATTACCTTTCAGGCACGGAATTAATTTGTCTAAGGAACAGTGTCCTCAGACTCCTCAAGAAGTTGAGGACATGAGACGAATTCTCTATGCCTCTGCAGTAGGAAGCCTAATGTATGTCATGTTGTGTACAAGGTCTGACATTTGTTATGCAGTAGGGATTGTCAGTAGATATCAATCCAATCCAGGATTCGATCACTGGACAGCCGTTAAGAATATCCTCAAGTATCTTAGGAGAACGAGGGACTATGTGCTCGTGTATGGCGCCAAGGATTTGATCCTTACAGGATACACTGATTCTGACTTTCAAATCGATAAAGATTCGAGGAAATCCACATCGGGGTCAGTATTCACTCTGAATGGAGGAGCAATAGTATGGCGTAGCATCAAGCAGGGATGCATTGCAGACTCGACCATGGAGGCCGAATATGTAGCTACTTGCGAAGCAGCGAAAGAGGCAGTATGGCTCAAGAAGTTCCTGGCTGACTTGGAAGTCGTTCCAAATATGCATCTGCCTATTACCCTATATTGTGACAATAGCGGTGCAGTTACAAACTCAAAGGAACCTCGCAGCCATAAGAGAGGCAAGCACATCAAAAGGAAATACCATCTCATTAGGGAGATTGTGCACCGAGGAGACGTGATCGTCACGAAGATAGAGTCGGAGCACAACATTGTTGATCCATTCACGAAGACTCTCACGACTAAAGTGTTCGAGAGTCATCTAGAAGGTCTAGGTCTGCGAGATATGTATGGAAAAATAATCTAGGGCAAGTGGGAGAATTGTAACCGGTATCTGATGCCCTGGTTTATTGTATTTGTACATTGTAATACGTTTTAAGTAATATACATGTACTTTATACACCCACTGCTGTTATGGATTATAGTACATCCCACTGAACTAGAGTTTTAGTTCAAGTGGGAGATTGTTGAGATTGGTGCCCTAAAACTCGTAGATAGTGAATGTTAAACAAAATTATATACTTGTTCGATAAAGTCGTTATCGAGATTAATTCAGTTAAGTCATTACTGAATAAGTAAATTGCACATTAGATAACCCAAATCCAATAAACTAAGATCCATGGCTATAGGATGAACACTTGAGCTTTATGTAGAGACATAAAAGTGGATCAAGCTCGAGTAATAACCAAAACGGTCTATAGTATAGGGATAGGGCTGGGTACCTTATTCTGGGGACACTATAAGACGCGGCCCACTTTATAGATAGTATAGACGATGTGATCCTAAATCGTCCATGTAGAGACATGCGAGTGGGGGCGTCCTATGCAATGAGTTTGCATAAGACCAGGACCGAGAAATAAGTCGCTCTCGCTTTATAACACCGTTTACTGACGAGACTGACTATTTCATGTGATGACCTAGGTAACTCGATCTTAATCCTGAGCTAACTATGAACTCCTGTTTATTCGGGCTTATCCTTAGATCTGCATAGGTGAGAGTGGCTCAGTATCGCCGACTCAATAAGCCTCCCATTTCAGGGATAGAAACGGGTAGATAGCTGGGGACATAGTCGTGCGAGAAGGAATTCACTCCTACCCAAATTAGGGATAGTAGAGAGGTTGTTCCCTTAAGTGCTGACTCCAGGGCTTGAACAAAGGGATCCCGCCCTCTCATTGGCCCGAGAGGGACTCGGTTTATTGGTTGGACCATAAACCAATTGTTCATTAGAGGATCAGTGGGGTTTAAGGAACTAGAAGTACTATAGGGGTAAAACGATCATTTAACGAAGCTATAGCTACGAACAACCTGTGAAGGATCGACTTACTAAACATGGTTAAATCAAGTGGACGGAAATATATCTATAGTGAGGGGAGTGCAACTACCGGGCTATAGTGGAGTGTCCCGGTAGTTAACGAATGTTTGCTAGCTTGGATAATGAGATTAGTCGGTTAGCCTCGAATCGTTGGAGCCCACGATCTATAGGTCCATTAGGTCCCCCTACTAGCTCATATCGGAATAAAGCCTAGAACAAATTGATAGGATTCTTTGAATCGTTCAAAATCGGGAAATAGGGTATTATCGTAAATTGTGTTTGACACAATTATTTAATTATGAATTAAATTAGAAAATGAGAGATAACGTATTTAAAAGCGTTTTAAATACAATATATATGTATTAGGAATCATATATAATGGGATTGCACAATGTGACAATGATTAATTGGATTAATCATATCAAATTAATTTTAAATGGCCCATATTAATTACCATGAAATTAATTTCAATTTAGAATTGAAATTAAGGTTTATTGCAAGCTAAAAATTCAGATCATGAATTCAAGTTAGTGGATTTAGTTGGATTCTCACTCTTGCATGTTGATACAAAGTGGAAAACAACACATTCATGCACTAGTTGCATGTGTTGTGAATTGAACACCTAGAATCCACTTTGAGTTGCAATTCTACCATGTGTTTTGTGTCATGAGGCTTCTCCTTGCATGGAATATCTCTATAAATAGAGTATGAATCAGATTCAAAGGCAAGAGAGCCATTTCCATATTGTTATGCTGCTGGATTTTGGTCTCAAACTCACCCATCTCCATATATCTCTCTAGTGCTTCACTACAACAAATACCTCTTTTAATAGCATTTTAGGATAGCTTTTTATATAAAAAGCTATAAAAAAAAAAACAAAATAAGCGGGAAGCGTGAAAATTAGAGCGCGCAAAAGTGTTTCACGTTACGCCACTCTCATTTCTTCTTCTTCTCTTCGTGCACTGCCACTTTCATTTCCTCTTCTTCTCTTTGTGCAGACTCTCATTTCCTCTTCTTCTGCATCTAACTGTGTCGCCTAATTCTTCATTTCCATTTCACCAGACGAATTCTCACACCTGAAATTGTTCGATTCCATTTCACCAGTGAACTCCTTCGTTCGATTTCACCATTTCACCAGCGAACTCCATCGTTCGATTCCATTTCACCAGCGAACTCCATCGTTCGATTTCATCATTTCACCAGCGAACTCCATCGTTCGATTTCACCATTTCACCAGCGAACTCCATCGTTCGATTCAAGGAACTCAACCGGCGGGAAAGTGAAATTAGGCAACTCCATTGTTCGATTCAAGCAACTGCACAGACATAACACAAGTGAAATTAGGTTTGTTCTCTGTTTTCGTTCAAGCAAACTCCAACTGGAAGACTAAATTAGGGTTTTCTTTGTTTTCGTTCAAGCAAACTCCATCGTTTGATTGAAGCAACTGGAAGCCTAAATTTTGTTTTTTCTTTGTTTTCGTTCAAGCTAATTCCATCGTTCTATTCAAGCAACTCGAAGACTTTCCATTCTCTTGCCATTCTTCTAATATGTCATTCCTTTTGAGCAACTCGTGACTGTTCGAGCAACTCCAACTTCATCGTCTTCTCTATCATTCCTAACTCGGTAAGTTCTTGTTTCTTCTTATTCTTCTACGTCTTGTTCCCTCTGGTACTGATGGGTTGCGATTGATTTTTTTTTTTTTGGCTTTTTTAGAACCATATGAGTTACCTAATGGAATGGGTACTCTGAATTTTTCTAATGTTTCAAAACTTGAGGAAGGTGACAGACAGACGAGATTGATAAGCTTGCCAATGCAATCGGTCTAACTCTTGCACCTAGGAGTAACTTCTTGGCTCTGTTGTTGAGTTTATACGAATGGTTTTCTTTTTTTCTAGATTGCTTGTTTTGTTTTCTTGGAATATCTTGCAAATTTGATAGAGAATGGAGTTTGTGTTTGCTGCAATGGTTGATGAAATGCACAGAATATCAGTGGAAAACTATAAGAGTTTGTGTTTGAGTTAGGCCATTTGTTTTGTGCTTTTGTTTCTTATTTGTGTTTGTGTTTGTAAGTATTCAACTCTCAATATCTTTATGCACATAATGACACTATCCCTTTGAGTTTGTGTTTTCTGCACTATCTCTTTGTGGTTTTCTCCATTTGATTGAAATTTGTGTTTGTTTGCAACTGTTGGACAGTTCTTTTTTGTTCCATTTTAGTTCAGTTTAGTGGTCTGTACGCTGGGGTTTGGAAATTTTGTGTCAGAATGGAGTGGTTTTTACTAGTCTTTATTTACAATCTTTCACAAGATTGATGGTTCTAAAGAATATAAAAAAGGTTCTTGCCTTCAACTTCAGTTTTACCCATAATGTTTAAGCTAACACCATTGTTATAGTAAAGGTCCTTTAAAATCTAATAATGCTTTTATTAAAGGGTAGTCGAATTAGAATTATTCCATCCTACTCTGTTCTTCTAATGTTTAAGTTGTATTTGATGTTATGCAGTTGTTTTGTAGTTCTTTTGGCTCTGAGGCATGATCAAAGAAATTATCATTTTAGACATTAATTCTTTGGAGATCTTGAATTGTGTAAGACATTTGTTTTCTTTATATGTATGCTTCTTGTTGCTTGGTCAATGTATGAAAGATCTTTAGAATTCTGGACAAGTGAAAAGTCTCCCTTTTTGGGGATCTTTGTGTTGTGCTCATAACTAGATTATGTTATTATTAATTTGACTGTCACTTCAAGACTATCTATAATGTCCATAAGGCACACTTTTTTTTTCATCTTTTGCGTTTTCTCATGTCCCTCTTTTATTAGGTTCTCCTTGGATTCCTTCTTCATGTGTTTGGTCTCAGCTTTATGTTTTGAACTCGGTTTGTTGCTTAAGAGTTTTTAGTCCCATTTTTGTTGTTCAAAGTTCTTTATAAAAAAACAGGTTGATCAAAGTTGGAATTTAACCAAGATTAATGTAAATCCTCTTCGTTGACATTATTTGATGTTGCTGAGGGTCTTTGTTCCATTGTTCTTGTTGGTTTGGTCTTCCTTAGTTTTGTCTGGTCCCTCTTGGGTTGTTATTGTTGTTGGCTTTTGAGGCTAAGTTGTGGAAGAGGAATTTGACATATTGTTTTTCGATTGTTGGGACCTTGAAGAGCCTGCTAGAACATTTATTTGAGTTGGCTATAAATGGTTGTGCTCATATGTGTATGTAATGACCAACATGTTGGGTTATGTTCTACTTCTTTCCACTTGTTTTCTGGTTGAATAACCCTTTGAGCTGTTACATTTATAGTACTCCTTAAAAAAGTTGGGAACTTTTTACACATATAGTTTAAAACTTTGTTTTGTTTTTACACCCTTTTGTGTGACATCATTGGTCATTTGCTTTTCATTGATCTTGTCTTTAGAAGACAAGGTTAAGTTGATCTTAGGTCACCAAAGTTCATGCATCTCACAAAAAAGAACACTTTTATTTTTTTTTCTTTTTTCACATCAGAAAGTTATGGTAAAATTATTGCCTTTACATTGGTTTATAGCAGAGGGAAATGAAAGAGAAAGAGAGCAAATGATGGATGAATTATTAAGGTTAAGTTGATGTTAAGTCATCAAAATCTTATTGCTTGTTTTGAAACTGTTTTTAAGCTTATAATCGGTTGTCCTTATGTTAATACATCACTTTGATCAAGTGCTTTGTACGTTTGTTTGCTTAGAATACACATCCATTGATTTCTATTGTTTATCTACCGATGACTTTTAGGTATTGGCTTAATGTAAATCCTTATTCACATGTTATATTGTCTTATTAGATTAATTTAAAATTCTTTGCTAATAGGGAATCCTTAATGTAAAATTTTGAAAAACAAGGTATTGCTTGAATGTAAATAAAAAACAAAAACAAAAACAAGGTATGGCCATGATGTAAATTAAAATTCTTTGCCAAATTTCAAAAACAAAACACAAGGTATTGCCTTAATGTAAATCCTCTTCCTTGATATTATTTGATGCTGCTAAGGGTCTTGTTCCATTATTGTTGTTGGTTTGGTCTTCGTTAGTTTTGTCTGATCCTTCTTGAGCTATTGTTGTTGCCTTTTGAGGCTAAGTTGTGGAAGAGAATTTTAAGGAATTTGGCGTGTTATGTTTTTATTTATTTTATTTTTTTTATTGTTGGGACCTTGAAGAGCCTGCTAGAGCATTTATTTGAGTTGGCCATGGATGGTTGAGCTCAGTTGTGTATGTAATGACCAACATGTTGGGTTATGTTCTGCTTCTTTCCACTTGTTTTCTGGCTGAATAACCCTTTGAGCTGTTGCATCTATAGTAAAATGACCATAATCTGTAATGTATTGTTTTTCCTCATTTGCGCAGTTGGGTCTAATCGTTATGCATTATGATCCACGATTTAGTTGGTTCTTCATTTGCATAACTTTTTCTTTCTTTGTTCCATTCGTGCGCACAATGAAATTAGAAGTCCAGATGATAAATCTATTATGGAAACGGAAAACGTTACTAGGAATTGCAAAATCTTTGTAGGTTTGCAATTTTGCATGTTGGCATCCAAAATTTAGTTTTAAGTGTTTGGAATGTCAAAATTTCATTTCCTTATTGATGTAGGGATGGTAGGACTGTGTGCTTCAAGTCTGTTTCTTAATGTGTGTGAGATCATAAACAAATTGTGTTTTCATTTGATCCATTTTTTTAAAATAAAATTTATAACTTATTAAACCAGACGATAGAAATGATGTGTAATCATATATTACGTAGATCTTGATTCTTTTCTGCATATGGTGCCTTATGCTTTAATGCCTGCATAGCCTTTTTACTTCAAACAACTTTACTTGTTGTCTTTTGAATTTAATTTTGAAGGATATTACTAATGAACCACGGATGAAATTATGCTGAAGAGCCTTAAAGTAGTGAATGAGCTTGAAAGTTTCAGTGGTTGGAAGAATACAATTTCTGATTTTATTTTTTTGTTTTCCAACAAACTTGAGTTTTATTCTTCTTTATTGATTCTTAATAAACTTGCATCTCTTTTTATTTTATTTGTATTTGGATGAGGTATACTTGGATCTTTAATTTTGTTCTATAATTTTATTTAAATTAAGCTTATACCCAATATTATTTTATCCACTACAATATATTGGTGCTATTTATGATGTGCGAACATGATTGCACAAAATTCTGGTATTTTCTGGCTAATTTGAATATTATCAGTTGTCTTTATTTCTGAGACAATTTTGATTTACAGTCTCAAAATTTTATAGTGAAATCATTGCATTCTCAGAGCTAGCAGTGTTTGTTTTCATTTAAAGATTTGAATATTATCCCATTCTAGCCCCTAGGTAGTTGTTTTAGTGCATTCTAAATCATTTGATTTTATAGGGTAGTGCTTAATTTGACATAAACTGTTAATGGAATGTTGGTTGTTTTTCCTATAAGTGGCCTATGTTTTGTAGGCTATGTTTTTTCCTTTTCTTTTTCATGGCAATTCTCTTTTATTTATTTGTTTAACCTTTTGTCGTTCTACATAAACTGGTTTGTGTACATTCAATTTTCTATTTGATTCTCATACACTTATCTATAATACTCGCATCTTTTTGGCCAATGTGTTTGTTAGTCTATTTTTTTAAGAAACTTTATTCTGCTTTCTTCTGTGAAGGTTGAAGTGGTATTTATTTTATTGATTTCTATGAGTTTATATCTAACTAGTTGAAATAAACTTGGTTCACTATCATGACCACAAATCAATCTTTTTGCGCATTTGAGCTACGAAAATAAGCATAACCCATCAATTTTGCTTTCATTGACAATATTGTGTTTTTTTAATGGTTAGTACCTTTTCTTGTGTCAACCGACATTTTCTCAATATCTTTCTAGAGTTAAGAATAATATAGTAGCTATGTAAGGTTAGTGACCCTCTTTTTAAATTGTATTGTAGTAGCCTTCTCTTGTAGAATTTCTAATTTTTCCAGGTGGACATTGTATGATTAGGGACTTGATAGAAAAAAAAAATAATAATAATATGATTGGGGAGGTATTTGGCTGAGAATGCAAGTTAATAAAATTAATTGCCTCTCGATTAGTTGTAGACATAATGTTAATAACATATTTCTAGTTGGTCCTTGTCTGTTGCTTGCTTTTGATGATGCCTTGGCACCTTCCTTAGGTATACTTCTGCTACACTCTGTTTTCTTCTTCTCACAAGTTTTCTGTGTTTTTCCAACATTAAACTTTCACATAAAGGCAAGAGGTTCAAATTTCCACCACCACAAGTTGTTGAAGTAAAATGCAAGATGTGATGACAAGTCTTTTTTATGGAAAACTCTTTTTATGAATGGATATCTTTAAGTAAAATCTTTGTTTTTAACATTTTGGGCCTGATCCTATCATCTGTTGGCTGGCATTCTCATTAGGCATCAAATATGAGTTTTCCTTCTTGCTTTTTTGGTGGACCACCCTTTTAGAAAGGAAAAGGAGATCTTGTTGCTTAAGCCTGTCAATGCCTTTTGTGGTTATTATCGACTAAAAGGAACAATAAGATTTTCAACAACACATCTTCCTCTTGATAGATTTTGTGAATCGGTTCTTGTTCTAGCTTTATCTTGGGGTAGATCTTTTCTCCATTAACAAATTATAGCTTATCTAACCTTTTGACTAATAAGATTTTTTTTTTTTTTTTTTTTTTGTAATTTTCATCAACTTTCAAATTGCTTTTTCCTAAACTAGAAATCATTAGTCGAATCTTTAGTATAAGTGTGAGTTAATTGTATCTTTTAACCTGCACATCTAATAAGATCTTGATTGATTTTTGCAATGTTTGATTTCCTCAGTTCTCCAGCAAGTTTCTTGAGTACTTGGTAAATAGTATGTTGTAATTTGTTCATCAAACATCCTATGCTTTCATGTTATGTTTCTATTCATTTTAATTATGGTTGAGAATCAATGGGGGAAGACAATGCCCAATCTTCTTGGAAATTACTTCAGTCTATGTGTATTTCTTTATTGTCCTCCTGCATGGTGTTGTCCTCGTTTCATGACCCTTAGTTCAATAAAGTTAATCACTTGTTTGTAGGGTTGTATGCATTTCCGATCCTCTGTTTGTTGTTGAGGATTTTGGTAATGAAGGGGGTTTTGTGGTGTTTAATGTTTCTCTCTCTTGAGCAGGTTTTCTTAATCTTTTGTGTAATGGCTTACATCGGCTTGTGCCAATTGTGGGTACTCTTTGATTAGAAGGGAATATTTGTAGATCTGAAACTTTAGTCTCAGAAGCATTAGCTTCGAGGATGATTCTAGTAGCTATTCTTCTTTGTTGTTGTTCTTTTTTTTTTACGCAGCTCTATGGCTTCCAATTGAATTTCACTGTTCTTCCGCTTTGAATGTGATGGTACTAAACCAGTACTGGGAGATAGTAGAGTGTCCTTAGCTCTTCCTTATCGTTGATTGTATGAAATGTAAGGTTTAAAGTTGGTTGTGATTATACTTTTCGTGTGAATATGAGAAATGAGAGATTTGTACTTTTTTTGTTGATTGAATTCTTAGCTCATGGTGAATTTGGTAATTGAGGGAGTGAGTTGGAGTCTTGGTCTCAAAATGTTTCTTCTGGATTATGGGTTGTTGTATCTTGCGTTGGGGGGGGGGGGGGGTTATTTGGTTGATTAAGGGTGTTTTTGGTTTAACTTTTCAAATGTTTAATTTTGAGCAACCACTAAAAATGACTTATTAGAAAATGAGATTGATAAATAAACCATTTTGAGAGAAACACTTGATACCAATTTTTTTTTAAAAGACTTTAAGTATACAATAACTTGTGTATAAAAACACTTACGAGTAGATGCAACCAAACATATGAATGTTTAAACTATAAACAATTTTTATACAAAATGTTTTTTAAAAAATGCATTCTTGAAAAACATTTAGGGTGTGTTTCGTTTAACTTTTCAAGTGTTTAATTTTGAAAAAAAAATCATTTTGAAAAAATTTCTCGTGTTTGGCAACCACTAAAAATGACATTAAAAAATGAGTGGTAAATAAACCATTTTAAGAGAAGCACTTGAAACCAACTTTTTTTAAAAGTGTTTAGTATACAATGACTTGTGTATAAAAACATCTATGAGGAATTGCAACCAAACATGTAAGTTTAGTTTATGAATGCTTTCTCTCTACTCCCTCTCACACACACACTCAAGGACGACTCTATTAAGGGATCAGGAGGGGCATCTGCCCCTCAATTTATTGATTTTTTTCTCTTTTAGCAGTGCGTTTTTCCTCCTTGCAGGTCATTTGTTTGAAACTTCTAACTTTATAGTTTCGTTCTGCAGGGTATTGGTTTTTAATGTCAACTATTTTTCATCTATCCCATTCCTTGCGTTCTCCTTTTCCATCTCCCCTAAGATTCAATAGTTCATCTTTTCTATATTCGAGAAGTGGCTCTGGTGTTTCATTAGCTAGATATGCCTATAACATGAGATTCAAAATTTATAATCTTGACTAAAAGAAAATTTGTATGTATTAAATTTATTGATAGTGTAATATATTTGAGGTCACTTTTTTTTAATGTTTAAATCTTAGATCACATATAAAGATGCAAGTTGAAAACATATTTGACATTCTATTAGTAAATTAAAATCATTAGATTCAATAGCCATTAGTTGTGGTATGCAAGTATGTTTAGGTGATCAAATTTCATGAATAGACATGTTACTTCTTTTAGTTGATGATTATTTAATCTGTACATATATTTAAGCAATCTATATAAGCCAAACTTTGTGAGTAGATGTTGAAGATGTTTTGTTATTGTATTGGAAAAGGTTGTCAGATACAAGAACTAAAAAGAGGTGATAGAGGGCGTGAGGAAAGTGGTCATAGGCGAGGTATGCTTCTTTGCTCATTTTTTTTCCTTAAAAGTTTTCTTCTAAAATAAGAAAGTGATTAGATATGATAGAATATTTGGAACAAACCCTTTGAGTTGAACCCTTTTATCACTCTTATGACTTATTGCCGACTTTCAATATTGATAATGTAGATATATATAATTAACCTTTCTTTGATTTTTTTTTAATTTGATAATTATGTAAATTCATTAAACAATTAACCTTTGCATGCTTGTAGCAATAGTTTTGAGAAGAATGTTTGATAAAGATTGGATTCATTTAAACAGGTAAGGGTATGTCAAATTAATATTAAATTAATAATAGCTTGAGACAATCATATTAATTGGAAATATGGTTTTCTAATAAAGCTACCAATGAGTATTTGAGGGGAGCATGGAACTTTGTAAAACAAGTCGAGAGCTCATTGGTTGGGATAGACAAAATTTTATGTCCATGCAAGACATGTAGGAACATGAATCATCAAACCTTTGATATTGTGTATGAACATTTGGTTATCAAAGGCATGGATCCAACTTATAAGATTTGGTACCATCACGGTGAAGAAGTACCGATAGCGACCAATGTTGGATGTCAGTATATGTTTGACGGTCAAGCCTTTTGTAGTACTTCTTGCATGAGCGGCGAAAAATCAAATGAACCTTATGTGAAGAATGATGTCACTCAAAAGGTTGTGGATCCAAATACTTCTTTATACCCACATTGTACAAAATATACAAAAATGTCTGCTGTGGTAACCTTATATAAGATTAAGGCTACCAATGCTTGGACTGATAAAAGTTTCACGAGCCTTTTAGAGCTCTTACATGACATGCTTCCTCCTGAAAATGTCATGCTAAGATCTACTTATGAAGTAAAGAAATTTTTGAAAGTATTTGATTTAGGATATGAAAAGATTCACGCTTGTGTAAATGATTGTTGCTTATTTACGAAGGAGAACAAAGATTTAGAGAGTTGTCCAGTTTGTTCACATTCACGATGGAAAGTGGATAAGCGTACTAAACGGATGAAACATGGTGTTCCTGCAAAAGTTTTGAGATACTTTCCTCTTATTCCAAGATTGAAACGAATGTTCCAAATGCATGATGTAGCTGAATTCCTAAGATGGCATATGAACCATAAAAGTAATGATGGAAAGATGCATCATCCATAGTTGATTGCATGTCATGGGAGTCAATTGATGCGAAGTGGCTAGATTTTGCTAGTGATCCACGTACTATATTGCATACAATTGAAAGACGACAATCTGAACGCACTCTGGAGAAAACATCGTGGAGATTTGCAAAGTCATTTAGTATGAATTTAACTAATATGAGGGAGGATGAGGAACCATCTCTTCATTCAAAAGGAGCTGTAAAAAGAAAGATAGTGGATGAACTAGAGAATGATGAGTCTAGTATAGGGAGAGAGGTTGAGGTGACACCACCTTCTTCTGACCCACATCACCGTAACAATAATAATTCTTCACTCATTACTCCTCCTTCCCCACCTTCCCCACATGACCATGAACTTATCCATTCTAACTCCAAAGAATCTGTCAAAAGGTCCAATAGACCACAAATAAACCCATTAGATTCTCCTGCTGCTCGTACTAGAGCAGCCGTTCGTAGGTTAACAACCATTGAAGAGGTTCAAAATCCTGTTGAGGAAAATGTAGAAAATGTCGTTGAACATCCTATTGAGGAACCAAAACCCAAGAAAACAAGAGGTCGCAGCAAAATGCAAACAATAGCGGTTGAGCCAGAAAAGAAATTAGACATAAGCTTCAATCAATATGGACAACCTATTGGAGACACTTCAGTTGGGTTAGCTTCTTTTTTGGGCTCACTTGTCAGAGAAGTGGTGCCAGTAAATGTTGAAACTTGGAAGAAACTCTCAACAAGACAAAAAGAAGTATTGTGGCAATCTATTCAGGTATGTAGAAAATAAGCATATATAATATATTAAACATATTTTAAACTCTCTTATGTGGTTAATATATGAATAATGTTATTACTATCATTAAGATTATTTTTGTTTTGTGACTTATTGGTTAGGCACGATATAATGTTGATTAAGCATGGCAAAAAAAATACTTTTTTCAAAAAATGGGTGACTTGTGGAGAGCAAGCAAATCACGGTTGGTGAGTAAGATTCAAAGTGCTTCAAATGATGAAGAGTTGGAAAAACTTAAGCCAGATAATATTTCTTCAATGCATGATTGGAATGACTTCATCAAAGATAAAACAAGTGCAAAATTTAAGGTATGTGACATTTGTTGAGTAATTTTTGTATAGCTATAATTATGGTTCAAATTTTTTCAATAGACAAACCATTTTCATTGCATAATTCTAGGTTTGTTGCATTGTTGATATGTAACTTCTTATGCCAATATTGTCTATTTCACTTTGAGTTGTTATTAAGCAAGTAATTTCTATAGGTTAAGTTAGAAACATTTTTCTTTTTGTGAATTTGTTTGGAATACTTTGTTGGATATCATTTTAGGCAAAAAGCAAAAAGTTTCAAGAGATGAAAAAAAGACAACTTCCTCACACGTGTAGTCGTAGAGGTTATGCGCGACTGGCTGAAGACATGGTATGATTTTATATAATAACAATATTATACTTAGAATTATATAATATATAATTATATAATTAACTTTTTATTGCTTAACCATGTAGAAAAATAGTTGCTCTGATTCAACTACAATTACTCGAGTAATGGTTTGGACAAAGGCACATATGAAGAAAGATGGACAACCTATTAACTCACAAGTAGCCAACACATTGGTATGAACCTAAAGAACACTAAACTTAGTTAACTTATATATTGTAACTTCTGATATGAATATTACATGGAGTGTGTTAACTTACATATTGCCAACTTTCTAGTACGGTTATTATACCTTACATATTTAGTTTTCTATATGAGTTTTGACTAATGACCTTTTACCCCCTAATTGTATATTGTATGTTATATTGAATATGTGATCGATTAGTGTAGGACTCTTGATTTTTGGTGTAGGATCCTCATGTATCGATTTTAATAATAGTTTTGGATTATGACCCCCCCCCCCCCCCAACTTGAAAGTTGTATGTTATGTTGAATATGTGATTGTTTCTACCATTGTGCATTGGTTTGTTTTAATTGTGCCAT
Organism: Luffa aegyptiaca; assembly: GCA_017139565.1. Taxonomy (NCBI): domain Eukaryota; kingdom Viridiplantae; phylum Streptophyta; class Magnoliopsida; order Cucurbitales; family Cucurbitaceae; genus Luffa; species Luffa aegyptiaca. The sequence continues at coordinate 20,440,953 of CM029400.1, read as the reverse complement.
AAGTTTGGATCTATGAACGCAATATAGAATGAGATTTTGATTCTCATGTTATAGGTTTTAACAGTGACCTTGGGTTATTACAACTTTCTAGTATGGTTATCGTATCTTACCTATTTAGTTTTCTATTAGAGGTTTGACTTATAACCTTTTACCCCCTAATTGTATGTTGTATGTTATATTGAATATGTGATCGATTAGTGTAGGATTCTTGATTTTTGGTGTAGGATCCTCATGTATCGATTTTAATAATAGTTTTGGATTATGACCCCCCCAACTTGAATGTTGTATGTTATGTTGAATATGTGATTGTTTCTACCATTGTGCATTGGTTTGTTTTAATTGTGCCATAAGTTTGGATCTATGAACGCAATATAGAATGAAATTTTGATTCTCATGTTATAGGTTTTAACCGGTTTTTTATTCAAGGTTTTAACAATTGAATATGGGGTTGATCATTATATTGTTCACTTCATTTATGTTGAATATATTATGTTATTTGGTTTGTTTTAATTTTTCATAATGTTGAATATATGTATATTATGAAATATCTCATTGATAAGTTGTTATATGTAATTTAGGAGCGTATTGAACAAAATACTAGTAATGAGGAAATGTCTCATTCGACCAATATGGTTGATGATGCAATTAGTAAAGTATTGGGTCCTGATCGTGGTCATATACGAGGATTGGGATTTGGAGTGACGAAGACAAAATTGTTCTTATCAAGTCAAAAAGATCAAACTATTGCATCTCTTGAAAAAAAATGCAATAACCTAACGTCGGACGTAGATGTGTTGAAAACTGTGGTATCTTCTTTATTAAAGGACAAGGTAAACTTTTTTAACTTTATTTAGCTATTCTCAATTATTGTTTTAGACTCTGTTGTTAATACTTTGTTTGTATAGGAAAAGATGAGTGAACAGACTTCCAATAATACTGTTAATATACCGACATCAGCACATGTTCAACCTCCAGTCCTAAATTCTCCACCGGTAAATTTACCTCTCATTTAGTATTCAAAATTAAATTTTCTATTCAAATTATTATTACTTGACGATTTCTTTATTTATTGGTGAAAGAGTGTTACAACCAATGCTCCCCACAAGTGTATGCTACTAGATTGGGTTGGTTCAGGAGAAGTAATTGCTGAAGGAAGATGGTCTTCTAGTGATCCACTAACCCTTGTCCATCACATTCCTCTTGGTCCAAATGCAGTACGTGTGTGGGTTGATACGGTAAAAAGACCCAAATCATTTTTATGGAGGCCTACATCTGATATTATTGTTATTGATGATGTCGTGGGTACTACAATTGCATGGCCAATTGAAAAAGTAAATTTAAATTATTATTCCGACAGGACAGGACCCCTGACCGGATAGACGTGACTTAAAGAAAAATAATTAAAGCAAATAATTACAAAAGACAAAATAGGAAAAGGTAAGAAGATAAGATATCATGTCTGCCACTTTTCAACTGTTGAAGATGCTTCAGCTTTATCTCTTTTTAGTAGATAAGATTATTTATCTTGTCGGCTGAATTATTAGCTCCAATCCTAACCCTCGATCACCCTAGGCGGATTATAGGCTAAACCCGGACTTACATCATCATCTGCCGGTAAACGCCAAACTAGGTCCTCACGATCTAGGAAAGTTTCTAACAATCTTTGCCTTCAAAACATCGAAGTCTTGTATCTTGATCGTACTGCTGCTTCATCTTCTAAGGCTGTGCTTTGGCAGAAATGTATTTACAGTGCAAACTGGAATAATTACAGAGTTTACACCTTTTAGATCTAAAGAAGAGAATTTACAACATTTTTTTTTTTTAAATTGACGGAATTACTTCCTTTTGAAGTATTCCTGAAATTCTGACTGCTTCTATGTGAAACAGGATTATTTGACTCGGAGCTCACATGGGGGTGTGAGTCGAGGAACGGGTCGTCCAGATCGTAATCCGGATCTTCGTCTTCTCCTTGAGCAGAAGAAGCTGGGGACGCGCTTGAAGCCGCCATCTGGAGAATTCTTTGGAAGTCTGCGTCAGATGTGGTCTGAGCTAGAGCTGCTAGGAGCTTTGATTTGTCATTGAGAAACTCTGCGTTTCTCTTGATGTCGATATCCTGAAGATATCCATTGGCTGCAAACCACTCTTTAACTTTGTTGAGGGTTGCGTTCTGGAAATTGAATTTATCCCACCACTTGATCTTTAGAATCTTTGTGACGGTTTTGTACTGAGGTTGATTGCTGGTCGAGAAGTTCCAGCAAAAAATCCATGGAATTTGAAAATATAGACAGAATCTCATTGAGTTATGAAACGCTGTCTTTTGAATGTTCCTTGCAAAGTGATAATATGATTCTTGCAAGGGTGTCGGTAAAATATCATCCGAAAGACCGAATGTATTCCACCATTGAATAAACCACAGTGGGAATGTGATTTTGTAAGCATTTTGGCAGAAAGAAATGAACCAAGAATGCTTATAGTTTGAATACCACATAACATTATACCAGGCTCTTATGTAGTCCCGATATGAATATGTTTGTGGAACGAAAGGCTTTGAAAAGGATTTGTCCGTGTACAATCCTTGATTCCAGTGGGTCGGATTCAAGGCTTTGAATATTTTTAATTTGGAATAAGCGATCGTTGATGGGTCGTTTTTGTCTGGAATATGAGTAATCTCAGCTGACTTAGTGTCAACTAGGATAAACTCATAGAAGGTACGAGTTTTGTTAAGATCCTCAGGCATGAAATTGAAGCCTGTAGGATACATGTTTGAAACGGTCTCTTCAAGATTGAGACCTTGAAATTCAGGTTCTATGATGGGTTCATAGATAACCTGGGATTTTTGAAAATAACCTTTGATCTCTGGGCGAGGTACAAACCTCTTTTCCGGTGTCACCGCCGCAGAGTAGGTTGAAGAGGATGGGATTGATGATCCCATGACTGAAGAGGGAGAGACAGGAGGTCTCAGTTGAACGACTCCGCCTGAAGGACGGACGAGGTTGGCCGAAGGCCGTGGAGGTGGAGTAGAAGACTCCATTGGAGGCATAGGGCGTATACCGCCTTGCCTTGACCTGGAACGGGTTACCGGAGTAAACCCTAGTTCCATTGCATATTGATCTGCACTCATGGGAGGAGGTGCAGAGGAAGAAGAAGTTGGGCGACTGCCCCTTGAGGAGGAGGCTCTGCCTCTTGCTTCACTCATTCACTCTTTTCTTTTCTTTGGCAGAAGGGAGAGAGAGAGGATAGAGTTTTGGAGTTAGAAACTCCCTTGAGAGATAATCTGCAAGAGGGTTTTCAGTTCCTTTTATAGGCAAAATTTTGAAATCAAAACACGAAAGAATTGCTTGCCATCTGGCAAAGATTTGTTTTGAAACAAGATTTTTAACATCTTTTTCCAAAACGAATTTTGAAGCTTGAGAATCAGTTTTGATGGTAAAATTTTTGTTTATCAAATCTCCTTGAAATTTTTGAACACAGAGTACTATAGCTAGTAACTCTTTTTTGACTGTTGAGTAATTCTTTTGGGTGTCATTCCAAATTCCTGAATGGAATCGGATAATTGATTCTTTCTTATCAAGACACTGTTTTAGGATTCCTCCATATCCAATGTCTGATGCATCTGTCTCTACGATCAGATGTGCTTTCGGATTGATAAGACTTAAACAGGGAAGTGATTTGACTAAAGCTTTTATCTTTTGAACAGCTTTAGTATGTTCATTGGACCATGGCTTTGGATTTTTCCTAAGCCTTTGAAAAAGCGGTTTGCAAATGGGTCTGAGGTTTTGAATAAAATCAGACACATAATTGAGACAGCCCAAGAACCTTTGAAGTTGGGTTTTTTCTGTAATTTGGTCCGGAAAATTTGAAGCAAAGTTTATGGACCTTTGAATTGGTTTGATCAGGCCCATGTTGATATTAAAGCCCAAAAATTTAATCTGGGTTTGAAAAAGTTTTACTTTTGGTAGAGAGACTACCAAACCATTTTGTTTAACAACTTTGATAAATATATCCAAATGTTTGAAATGTTGATCGATGCTTGAGGAGAAAACCAAGACATCGTCAATGTAAACAATTGTAAAATCTTGGAAATCATTGAAAATATCATTCATGATTTTTTGAAATTCTGATGGGGCATTCTTTAGCCCAAATGGCATGACATTCCATTCGTATTGCCCGAATGGCACATTGAAAGCGGTTTTATATTTATCTTTTTCGGAAATTTGAATTTGCCAAAAACCTGACTTCATGTCAAATTTTGAAAATACTTTTGCTTTTGAAATCCTTTTTAAAAGGTCTTGTTTATTTGGAATTGGATATCTAATCCATTCCAAAACTTTGTTTAAGGGCTTGTAATTGATAACTAACCTTGGCACACCACGCTCCTGTTCGGCTGCGTTGTTGACATAGAATGCTGCACACGACCATGGGCTTTTGGATGGTCGAATCAGCTTCTTATTGAGCAAATCCTGTATTTCTTTTTTACAGAATGTTAGTAAATCCGAATTCATTTGAATTGGTCTGGCCTTTGTTGGAATTTTTGATTCATCAAAATCTTTTGAGTAAGGAAGTTGAACAATGTGTTTTTTCCTTGCCCAAAAAGCATTTTGGCAAATTTGAGCAAATCTCTTTTTCAATTTTGCTCTCTAAATCTTTGATTTTGACAATAACAGAAGGGTTTTTGAGGTTTTCATCAATTTTTTTATAACTGATGTCCTCTTTGAGAAAAGAAATTTGTTTTTGTTTTTGCCGAATTTCATTTAAACTCACTTCCATAAAATCAACTGGAAGGATTGGGCAAATAAATTCAAAAGTTATTTCTGAACCGGCAAAATTTGAAACCAAACCGTTTTCGGTTATTTTAATAGGATAGAGTTGTGTTAGGAATGGGGTTCCTAAGATCAACTCTTGTTTGAGGTCTTTGACCAAAAGAAATGAGCAAACAATACATATGTCATTGTTGCAAATATGGGCATTTGAAAGTTTGTACTGCACACAAAGACGCTGGCCATTGGCACTGTTAAGTCTTTGAGTGGTTTTTTCAAAATACTTTGTAGGGATGAGTCCCTGTTGAATACAATTTTGATCTGCCCCTGAATCAATTAGGGCTTTGACCGTGATTTGAAAATCCTCAATTTTTAGGGTAATCATTGAATACCATTTTTGAAATTGAGATTTTGTAATTTGATTAAGAAGAAAATCTTTTTCTTCATCGTTGGAAATCAAGGGTTTTGATTTGAGATTGTTAATCTCTATTTTGATCAAATCGATTTCGATTTTGCTTTTTTCTATCTCCTTTTTGAGATTGTTGATTTCAAATTGAAGATCTTGAATAGAAGAAGGTTGAGGATCAGATTTCGGTTTGAAGAAATCGTCTCTTTGAAGAATCTGGGAAAGAGAGGGTTGCTCAACAACCTTTTCTCTGAACTCAGAAGTTCTTTGAGAAGACAAAGACTGCTTGAGGGTTTTCTGAATTGTCTTCTTCATTTCCTTATCCTCTATATGGTCTATAGAGTTAAAGAGAACTTCTTGTTCTAGTGTAAGGACATTTATGCATTGTCCTTCACAATCCTTTTTACAAGCTTTGATGCCTTCAGATTCTTTGCTCTGGCTATCGCTAGAGATTTCTGAATCTGTGTCGTCGAATTGAAATTCGTTCAATTCTTGATCAGAGCTATCATAGATAGAAGAATATTCTTCTTCTATATTCAGCTCATTGATTCTAAGGTTGGGACATCTATTTGCATAGTGTCCTTCCTTTCGACATTTAAAACAAAAGGTTTTTCCCTTTGTCTTAAAGGCAGCTTGCCTTGGTCTGGGTTGATCCCGAGATTGTCTTTTCTTGAATCGAGGATTTGGATTGTATTGCCTTTTAGGGAAATACTTCCTCGATTGCCTCTGGAAATTCTGAGGTCTTTCGAATTGATTTTTGTAAAACCTTCGACTATTACGTCGTCGGATCATTTTGTTAGCAGAGCGGTTTGGTTCTTCCAAACGTTCGCAACCATATTGAGAGCAAAAGGCTTTCATATCTCTGAGCCTGCCCTTTTCATCTCTTTGGACTTTGCGCTGAACTTTTATTTCATTGCAAATTTGAAGTCCGCAGTTGATGACATATGATGTAAGATCACCATATGTTAGATTGTTCCATTCGATTTTTCCATTATACCGCTCCTTCAGAGTCATATAAACTCTTTCAGAAACGTAATTTGGAAGGCCATCCAGAAATTTTTCTTTCCAGTGGCTCCAATCTGGATCTTTCATGTAGAAGACCCTGGAAATGAACATATCCTTGTACCAATTGAAGTTGGCCAAGTTTTTGCATCTAAGATTTTTGAGAATTGTTCTTTGAGTGTCATCATGCTTCACATTATGGGCTGTTGTGAAGTTCCAAGAGATAGCATAGACCAGTGCCTCTACGGCATCTTCCTGATCTATCTCTTCTTCTATGATGATCTTTTTTGGAGAAGATTTGGATGATTCAGGTTTAATAGGTTCTCCGCCTATTCTAATCCCTGGATCGGCTTTGATATCTGGAACTTCTCTAGTTCTTTTGACTCTGGTGGTGTGGGTCTTGATCTCATTTCTAAGAGCAGGACCAAGGCAATCCCACCATGCTTTGAGGACACCTGTGAATCCATTAACAAGAGTAGCACAGGCGACATGATTTGTATTACCATTCTCTTGGTAAGAGGTTGCAGCAATGAGCATCTCAGATAGCATATCTTGTATTTGCCTATCTGATCTTCCATCTAGATTCCATACCACGATGGATTGCCCATCAAACTGTTTGATTTTTCCGAACTTTTGACTTTGTTCGAAATTGAGATCAGGCATGGAAGGCCTATGGTACCAATTTATTCCATCACCTGGATTATAACCCAGTTTGTTTAGAGATGGAGGGTCTTCTAAGTGAAGACCTTTAAGCTGATCAATTATTGAATCAACATCTTCACTATCTGTATCATCAAGGGTGTTAAGCTGATTTGAGCTTTCACCTTTTGAGATGGCAGATAGCTTTCTGTCAATTTCCTCCAAAAGTCTTGTCTTTGGAGTCCTTAGATTGACTGGCTCAAGAGGACTGAACATTGGTTTAACGGGCGCTGGAGGAGGATCAATTAATTCCTCTAGCCTATAAACTTGTTCAGCTATTGAGGTAAGCATCCGATTTGAGAAGTTTTTTTGACATTGGATGCTCTTGATTTCCTTGTTAGTTGGAGGTTGAGCTTCCTCGCTTTCTCTAACAAGTTGGAAAGGTTTGGCGACAATCCTTTCATGGTAGAAACTGTCGAATTCGACGTCTTCCATGGGAGGAAAGTTACCTTGAATTTCACCTCTCCTGGCGGTTTTCCACCTTTCCTTTTCTCGAATGGCACAAATATGGGAAAATTCATCCCTTTGATTGAACCATCTGAAAAAGGAAATATGCTCTTGAAGTTTACCAAGGACTTTGAAATACTCTTCTTTGAATGCTTTCCTCTGCTCGGCAGAGTAAGTTGCAAAGAAGTGTTTTCTAGCTTCCTTGTTTTCATCCGCCATAAATTCCTTTTGGAGGGCTTCTTTGTCGACTTTGAATTCGTTATCAGTGATGATAACATTTAATTGACTTTTGAAAACAGATTCTGTTTCCATGTCGGTTTGAGAAGGAGAAGGAGGTTTTTCTTCTTCGTATTGGAAGTTTGGAATTCCTTCTTCCAATCTTACGGATTTGACTCTAAGTGAGCCAGATCTTCCAATACTTTGAAGAGACTCTGGTCTGATTCCAGAGGTGCTAGGTCTGGAACTCATGAACTCCTTTTTGTTCATGTTTTCCTTCAAGATTGGGAAACGAGGTTCTTCCTCATCGAATTTGATTTCTACTCTCCCATCTGGGTGCTCAATGATGTGAGAGAGTTCTTTTTCTTTCTTCTTGGGGACGAAGGCATTTTCGATTGTCCAAGAAGGGTTTTTGGTAAGGCTATCCCATGAAAGCATCTTTGGGACACTGACAGAGGATTTATTGATGTTGGTCTCGATAAGCATGGTTTTTCCTTTGGGGGATTGAACCAATGCTTTCGGTTCCATTGAGGAAGTAAGGGTTTTGTAGGTAATCTTGTATAGAAGTGTCATCTTCTTGACTCCTTCTTCAAGATTTAAACCTTTTCCCGTGACTTCCAAGGTTAGGGTTTTGAGAATATGGGGGTCATCTAATGCCACCATAAAGTTTGGAAAACAATTGAAATAAACTGGTCCATCGGCAAGATTGGATTCGATGATACCTAGGAGAGAGTTAGAGAAGTCTTTGTGACGTCTATCTCTCAGGATTGCAAGAACAGGAGTATCGAGACCCGTTCTGAACATAGGACGAAGTGCGACTTGAACAGCTCCGATATGAAGGAACTGAAAGTCTTTTCTGTGTTTGAGAATATCGTCTTTTGGAAATAATTGAATTGAATCAATATTTCCATAGACTGGTATTTTGCGTTCAACAATCTTTATGCAGTGTTGTTCTTTGAAATTGAACGTATTGTGCATGTAGATTGTTTTGTTGTCAAGCTTGGGCAAACCCCATGCTTGAAGATTGTTTTCGATCTTTGCTATATGCAAAGCTTCGTTTGAGATGTCAGAGCCGGATGAGGCCATATGCTGGTCCTCAATTTCATCTTGAGTTAGCTCCTTTGAGGGAGCAGGTTTTGAGGGAAGAGTTTTGAAAAGAATTTTCTTCAGAAGAGACATCGATTAATTAAAGAAAAACATTTTTTAAAACTTCAAACAATAAACTTTGAAAACGAAAACTATTTTCTTTGAGTTGATTATCAAAAGATATTTACCTTAACTTACTCTTCTGGCGAGAAGGCGAGGTAGGCTGACCAACGGATTCACCGCGCTTCTTTGCGTCTTACAACCGGGACCACCAACCGGCAACAGTCCTTCGCAGCTGTTCTTTGGAGTAAATGCAAGTGAATAGCTTTTGACGATCTCTTCGTCGAAGATAGTCTTTGAACTCAAAGGTTATAGAATGAATTTATGAAAAATGATTCTCTGGAATAGATCTCCTCTCCCCCAGAAAAAAAAAATTTGAAATCAACAATTTGAACACTCAAAATTTGAACAAATTGATCTTTATTGAATGGCTCTGATACCAGGTTGAGAACAGCTTGCCCTTATAAGGATCGACTAGCTGATAAAAGAAAGCAAGGTGAGAGTCAAGCTTTACAAGAGAAGATAGCTTGAGAGTTCTCAGCGCATGCCTTTGCAATACAAGATTGAAGTCTTTTATAGACTCCGGACTTCAAACGAAAATTGAATGCGGAAAATTAAAAGATAAGATCGAATCATCAGGACAGGACCCCTGACAGATTCGTCTTTTTGAAAAGTAATAACGACAAAATTGAAAAAGTAAATTTAAATTATTATTCCGACAGGACAGGACCCCTGACCGGATAGACGTGACTTAAAGAAAAATAATTAAAGCAAATAATTACAAAAGACAAAATAGGAAAAGGTAAGAAGATAAGATATCATGTCTGCCACTTTTCAACTGTTGAAGATGCTTCAGCTTTATCTCTTTTTAGTAGATAAGATTCTTTATCTTGTCGGCTGAATTATTAGCTCCAATCCTAACCCTCGATCACCCTAGGCGGATTATAGGCTAAACCCGGACTTACATCATCATCTGCCGGTAAACGCCAAACTAGGTCCTCACGATCTAGGAAAGTTTCTAACAATCTTTGCCTTCAAAACATCGAAGTCTTGTATCTTGATCGTACTGCTGCTTCATCTTCTAAGGCTGTGCTTTGGCAGAAATGTATTTACAGTGCAAACTGGAATAATTACAGAGTTTACACCTTTTAGATCTAAAGAAGAGAATTTACAACATTTTTTTTTTTAAATTGACGGAATTACTTCCTTTTGAAGTATTCCTGAAATTCTGACTGCTTCTATGTGAAACAGGATTATTTGACTCGGAGCTCACATGGGGGTGTGAGTCGAGGAACGGGTCGTCCAGATCGTAATCCGGATCTTCGTCTTCTCCTTGAGCAGAAGAAGCTGGGGACGCGCTTGAAGCCGCCATCTGGAGAATTCTTTGGAAGTCTGCGTCAGATGTGGTCTGAGCTAGAGCTGCTAGGAGCTTTGATTTGTCATTGAGAAACTCTGCGTTTCTCTTGATGTCGATATCCTGAAGATATCCATTGGCTGCAAACCACTCTTTAACTTTGTTGAGGGTTGCGTTCTGGAAATTGAATTTATCCCACCACTTGATCTTTAGAATCTTTGTGACGGTTTTGTACTGAGGTTGATTGCTGGTCGAGAAGTTCCAGCAAAAAATCCATGGAATTTGAAAATATAGACAGAATCTCATTGAGTTATGAAACGCTGTCTTTTGAATGTTCCTTGCAAAGTGATAATATGATTCTTGCAAGGGTGTCGGTAAAATATCATCCGAAAGACCGAATGTATTCCACCATTGAATAAACCACAGTGGGAATGTGATTTTGTAAGCATTTTGGCAGAAAGAAATGAACCAAGAATGCTTATAGTTTGAATACCACATAACATTATACCAGGCTCTTATGTAGTCCCGATATGAATATGTTTGTGGAACGAAAGGCTTTGAAAAGGATTTGTCCGTGTACAATCCTTGATTCCAGTGGGTCGGATTCAAGGCTTTGAATATTTTTAATTTGGAATAAGCGATCGTTGATGGGTCGTTTTTGTCTGGAATATGAGTAATCTCAGCTGACTTAGTGTCAACTAGGATAAACTCATAGAAGGTACGAGTTTTGTTAAGATCCTCAGGCATGAAATTGAAGCCTGTAGGATACATGTTTGAAACGGTCTCTTCAAGATTGAGACCTTGAAATTCAGGTTCTATGATGGGTTCATAGATAACCTGGGATTTTTGAAAATAACCTTTGATCTCTGGGCGAGGTACAAACCTCTTTTCCGGTGTCACCGCCGCAGAGTAGGTTGAAGAGGATGGGATTGATGATCCCATGACTGAAGAGGGAGAGACAGGAGGTCTCAGTTGAACGACTCCGCCTGAAGGACGGACGAGGTTGGCCGAAGGCCGTGGAGGTGGAGTAGAAGACTCCATTGGAGGCATAGGGCGTATACCGCCTTGCCTTGACCTGGAACGGGTTACCGGAGTAAACCCTAGTTCCATTGCATATTGATCTGCACTCATGGGAGGAGGTGCAGAGGAAGAAGAAGTTGGGCGACTGCCCCTTGAGGAGGAGGCTCTGCCTCTTGCTTCACTCATTCACTCTTTTCTTTTCTTTGGCAGAAGGGAGAGAGAGAGGATAGAGTTTTGGAGTTAGAAACTCCCTTGAGAGATAATCTGCAAGAGGGTTTTCAGTTCCTTTTATAGGCAAAATTTTGAAATCAAAACACGAAAGAATTGCTTGCCATCTGGCAAAGATTTGTTTTGAAACAAGATTTTTAACATCTTTTTCCAAAACGAATTTTGAAGCTTGAGAATCAGTTTTGATGGTAAAATTTTTGTTTATCAAATCTCCTTGAAATTTTTGAACACAGAGTACTATAGCTAGTAACTCTTTTTTTACTGTTGAGTAATTCTTTTGGGTGTCATTCCAAATTCCTGAATGGAATCGGATAATTGATTCTTTCTTATCAAGACACTGTTTTAGGATTCCTCCATATCCAATGTCTGATGCATCTGTCTCTACGATCAGATGTGCTTTCGGATTGATAAGACTTAAACAGGGAAGTGATTTGACTAAAGCTTTTATCTTTTGAACAGCTTTAGTATGTTCATTGGACCATGGCTTTGGATTTTTCCTAAGCCTTTGAAAAAGCGGTTTGCAAATGGGTCTGAGGTTTTGAATAAAATCAGACACATAATTGAGACAGCCCAAGAACCTTTGAAGTTGGGTTTTTTCTGTAATTTGGTCCGGAAAATTTGAAGCAAAGTTTATGGACCTTTGAATTGGTTTGATCAGGCCCATGTTGATATTAAAGCCCAAAAATTTAATCTGGGTTTGAAAAAGTTTTACTTTTGGTAGAGAGACTACCAAACCATTTTGTTTAACAACTTTGATAAATATATCCAAATGTTTGAAATGTTGATCGATGCTTGAGGAGAAAACCAAGACATCGTCAATGTAAACAATTGTAAAATCTTGGAAATCATTGAAAATATCATTCATGATTTTTTGAAATTCTGATGGGGCATTCTTTAGCCCAAATGGCATGACATTCCATTCGTATTGCCCGAATGGCACATTGAAAGCGGTTTTATATTTATCTTTTTCGGAAATTTGAATTTGCCAAAAACCTGACTTCATGTCAAATTTTGAAAATACTTTTGCTTTTGAAATCCTTTTTAAAAGGTCTTGTTTATTTGGAATTGGATATCTAATCCATTCCAAAACTTTGTTTAAGGGCTTGTAATTGATAACTAACCTTGGCACACCACGCTCCTGTTCGGCTGCGTTGTTGACATAGAATGCTGCACACGACCATGGGCTTTTGGATGGTCGAATCAGCTTCTTATTGAGCAAATCCTGTATTTCTTTTTTACAGAATGTTAGTAAATCCGAATTCATTTGAATTGGTCTGGCCTTTGTTGGAATTTTTGATTCATCAAAATCTTTTGAGTAAGGAAGTTGAACAATGTGTTTTTTCCTTGCCCAAAAAGCATTTTGGCAAATTTGAGCAAATCTCTTTTTCAATTTTGCTCTCTAAATCTTTGATTTTGACAATAACAGAAGGGTTTTTGAGGTTTTCATCAATTTTTTTATAACTGATGTCCTCTTTGAGAAAAGAAATTTGTTTTTGTTTTTGCCGAATTTCATTTAAACTCACTTCCATAAAATCAACTGGAAGGATTGGGCAAATAAATTCAAAAGTTATTTCTGAACCGGCAAAATTTGAAACCAAACCGTTTTCGGTTATTTTAATAGGATAGAGTTGTGTTAGGAATGGGGTTCCTAAGATCAACTCTTGTTTGAGGTCTTTGACCAAAAGAAATGAGCAAACAATACATATGTCATTGTTGCAAATATGGGCATTTGAAAGTTTGTACTGCACACAAAGACGCTGGCCATTGGCACTGTTAAGTCTTTGAGTGGTTTTTTCAAAATACTTTGTAGGGATGAGTCCCTGTTGAATACAATTTTGATCTGCCCCTGAATCAATTAGGGCTTTGACCGTGATTTGAAAATCCTCAATTTTTAGGGTAATCATTGAATACCATTTTTGAAATTGAGATTTTGTAATTTGATTAAGAAGAAAATCTTTTTCTTCATCGTTGGAAATCAAGGGTTTTGATTTGAGATTGTTAATCTCTATTTTGATCAAATCGATTTCGATTTTGCTTTTTTCTATCTCCTTTTTGAGATTGTTGATTTCAAATTGAAGATCTTGAATAGAAGAAGGTTGAGGATCAGATTTCGGTTTGAAGAAATCGTCTCTTTGAAGAATCTGGGAAAGAGAGGGTTGCTCAACAACCTTTTCTCTGAACTCAGAAGTTCTTTGAGAAGACAAAGACTGCTTGAGGGTTTTCTGAATTGTCTTCTTCATTTCCTTATCCTCTATATGGTCTATAGAGTTAAAGAGAACTTCTTGTTCTAGTGTAAGGACATTTATGCATTGTCCTTCACAATCCTTTTTACAAGCTTTGATGCCTTCAGATTCTTTGCTCTGGCTATCGCTAGAGATTTCTGAATCTGTGTCGTCGAATTGAAATTCGTTCAATTCTTGATCAGAGCTATCATAGATAGAAGAATATTCTTCTTCTATATTCAGCTCATTGATTCTAAGGTTGGGACATCTATTTGCATAGTGTCCTTCCTTTCGACATTTAAAACAAAAGGTTTTTCCCTTTGTCTTAAAGGCAGCTTGCCTTGGTCTGGGTTGATCCCGAGATTGTCTTTTCTTGAATCGAGGATTTGGATTGTATTGCCTTTTAGGGAAATACTTCCTCGATTGCCTCTGGAAATTCTGAGGTCTTTCGAATTGATTTTTGTAAAACCTTCGACTATTACGTCGTCGGATCATTTTGTTAGCAGAGCGGTTTGGTTCTTCCAAACGTTCGCAACCATATTGAGAGCAAAAGGCTTTCATATCTCTGAGCCTGCCCTTTTCATCTCTTTGGACTTTGCGCTGAACTTTTATTTCATTGCAAATTTGAAGTCCGCAGTTGATGACATATGATGTAAGATCACCATATGTTAGATTGTTCCATTCGATTTTTCCATTATACCGCTCCTTCAGAGTCATATAAACTCTTTCAGAAACGTAATTTGGAAGGCCATCCAGAAATTTTTCTTTCCAGTGGCTCCAATCTGGATCTTTCATGTAGAAGACCCTGGAAATGAACATATCCTTGTACCAATTGAAGTTGGCCAAGTTTTTGCATCTAAGATTTTTGAGAATTGTTCTTTGAGTGTCATCATGCTTCACATTATGGGCTGTTGTGAAGTTCCAAGAGATAGCATAGACCAGTGCCTCTACGGCATCTTCCTGATCTATCTCTTCTTCTATGATGATCTTTTTTGGAGAAGATTTGGATGATTCAGGTTTAATAGGTTCTCCGCCTATTCTAATCCCTGGATCGGCTTTGATATCTGGAACTTCTCTAGTTCTTTTGACTCTGGTGGTGTGGGTCTTGATCTCATTTCTAAGAGCAGGACCAAGGCAATCCCACCATGCTTTGAGGACACCTGTGAATCCATTAACAAGAGTAGCACAGGCGACATGATTTGTATTACCATTCTCTTGGTAAGAGGTTGCAGCAATGAGCATCTCAGATAGCATATCTTGTATTTGCCTATCTGATCTTCCATCTAGATTCCATACCACGATGGATTGCCCATCAAACTGTTTGATTTTTCCGAACTTTTGACTTTGTTCGAAATTGAGATCAGGCATGGAAGGCCTATGGTACCAATTTATTCCATCACCTGGATTATAACCCAGTTTGTTTAGAGATGGAGGGTCTTCTAAGTGAAGACCTTTAAGCTGATCAATTATTGAATCAACATCTTCACTATCTGTATCATCAAGGGTGTTAAGCTGATTTGAGCTTTCACCTTTTGAGATGGCAGATAGCTTTCTGTCAATTTCCTCCAAAAGTCTTGTCTTTGGAGTCCTTAGATTGACTGGCTCAAGAGGACTGAACATTGGTTTAACGGGCGCTGGAGGAGGATCAATTAATTCCTCTAGCCTATAAACTTGTTCAGCTATTGAGGTAAGCATCCGATTTGAGAAGTTTTTTTGACATTGGATGCTCTTGATTTCCTTGTTAGTTGGAGGTTGAGCTTCCTCGCTTTCTCTAACAAGTTGGAAAGGTTTGGCGACAATCCTTTCATGGTAGAAACTGTCGAATTCGACGTCTTCCATGGGAGGAAAGTTACCTTGAATTTCACCTCTCCTGGCGGTTTTCCACCTTTCCTTTTCTCGAATGGCACAAATATGGGAAAATTCATCCCTTTGATTGAACCATCTGAAAAAGGAAATATGCTCTTGAAGTTTACCAAGGACTTTGAAATACTCTTCTTTGAATGCTTTCCTCTGCTCGGCAGAGTAAGTTGCAAAGAAGTGTTTTCTAGCTTCCTTGTTTTCATCCGCCATAAATTCCTTTTGGAGGGCTTCTTTGTCGACTTTGAATTCGTTATCAGTGATGATAACATTTAATTGACTTTTGAAAACAGATTCTGTTTCCATGTCGGTTTGAGAAGGAGAAGGAGGTTTTTCTTCTTCGTATTGGAAGTTTGGAATTCCTTCTTCCAATCTTACGGATTTGACTCTAAGTGAGCCAGATCTTCCAATACTTTGAAGAGACTCTGGTCTGATTCCAGAGGTGCTAGGTCTGGAACTCATGAACTCCTTTTTGTTCATGTTTTCCTTCAAGATTGGGAAACGAGGTTCTTCCTCATCGAATTTGATTTCTACTCTCCCATCTGGGTGCTCAATGATGTGAGAGAGTTCTTTTTCTTTCTTCTTGGGGACGAAGGCATTTTCGATTGTCCAAGAAGGGTTTTTGGTAAGGCTATCCCATGAAAGCATCTTTGGGACACTGACAGAGGATTTATTGATGTTGGTCTCGATAAGCATGGTTTTTCCTTTGGGGGATTGAACCAATGCTTTCGGTTCCATTGAGGAAGTAAGGGTTTTGTAGGTAATCTTGTATAGAAGTGTCATCTTCTTGACTCCTTCTTCAAGATTTAAACCTTTTCCCGTGACTTCCAAGGTTAGGGTTTTGAGAATATGGGGGTCATCTAATGCCACCATAAAGTTTGGAAAACAATTGAAATAAACTGGTCCATCGGCAAGATTGGATTCGATGATACCTAGGAGAGAGTTAGAGAAGTCTTTGTGACGTCTATCTCTCAGGATTGCAAGAACAGGAGTATCGAGACCCGTTCTGAACATAGGACGAAGTGCGACTTGAACAGCTCCGATATGAAGGAACTGAAAGTCTTTTCTGTGTTTGAGAATATCGTCTTTTGGAAATAATTGAATTGAATCAATATTTCCATAGACTGGTATTTTGCGTTCAACAATCTTTATGCAGTGTTGTTCTTTGAAATTGAACGTATTGTGCATGTAGATTGTTTTGTTGTCAAGCTTGGGCAAACCCCATGCTTGAAGATTGTTTTCGATCTTTGCTATATGCAAAGCTTCGTTTGAGATGTCAGAGCCGGATGAGGCCATATGCTGGTCCTCAATTTCATCTTGAGTTAGCTCCTTTGAGGGAGCAGGTTTTGAGGGAAGAGTTTTGAAAAGAATTTTCTTCAGAAGAGACATCGATTAATTAAAGAAAAACATTTTTTAAAACTTCAAACAATAAACTTTGAAAACGAAAACTATTTTCTTTGAGTTGATTATCAAAAGATATTTACCTTAACTTACTCTTCTGGCGAGAAGGCGAGGTAGGCTGACCAACGGATTCACCGCGCTTCTTTGCGTCTTACAACCGGGACCACCAACCGGCAACAGTCCTTCGCAGCTGTCCTTTGGAGTAAATGCAAGTGAATAGCTTTTGACGATCTCTTCGTCGAAGATAGTCTTTGAACTCAAAGGTTATAGAATGAATTTATGAAAAATGATTCTCTGGAATAGATCTCCTCTCCCCCAGAAAAAAAATTTGAAATCAACAATTTGAACACTCAAAATTTGAACAAATTGATCTTTATTGAATGGCTCGAAAATGTATTTAAATACATTCTAAACAAATTCAAGTTGATTTTTCAATATAAAAACATTTGAAAGAAAAAATATAAATATAAACAAAAAAATATAATATATATATATAAAAACCTATTAAATTCAATATGTTTATTATAGCAAGATTAAAAATGTTATACTATATTTTCTATAACATTTTTTACTGTTATAAAAAATGTTATTAAAAACAAACCATGGCTTTTTTTCGTAATGCTATAAAAAAATTTCATAACATTACAATTACGCTATAAAAAATGGACATTTCTATAGCAATTGTAATAGCGTCAAATAAACGCTATGAAAAGTTAGATACTTCCAATAACATGGGCTACAACAATGTGGTAAAAACGCTATGATATGTCTTTTATAGCGTTTTTTCACCGTTATAAACAACACTATGAAAGAGGAATCATAGCGTTTTTTCAACGCTATGAAAAGTTTTCATAACATCAAATTAACGTAATAAAAATATACTTTTTATAGCGTTTTCGATAGCGTCAAAAAAATGCTATGAAAAGTTAGAGACTTTCAATAACATCGGCTACAACAACATGGTAAAAACGCAATGATATGTCTTTTATAGCGTAATTTTACTGCTATAAACAACGTTATTAAAGAGAAATCATAGCGTTTTTTCCAACGCTATGAAAGGTTTCCATAACATTAGAATAACGCAATAAATACAGACTTTCTACAGCAGTTTCGATAGCGGGCAAAAAACGCTATTAAAAGTCTCGGACTTTCAATAACATGGGCTACGACAACGTTTCATAAAACGCTATCATAGCCTTTCTATAGCGTTTTTTCAATGCTATCGTATGTGATTTTTCCTGTAGTGCTTGAACCTTCAAACATTCTCTTCCCATTCCTTATCTCTATAGACTCCCACAAGTCGTTCTTGGCCCAGAGAATAGTAGGGAAGACACTAGAGGTGATCCACACACCGTTCGTGATCAAAGGAATCAAAGGGAGTTGTTGAATCGGTCTCCAAAAAGGTTGGTACAAATTCTGCTCTCTGTTTACGGTATTTGGACAGCATGTTTTTATTTTCTAAAATTGATGTAGTTAAGTGCCTCCGATCCTAAAATTGCTTTCGCATGTGTTAAATGAACACCTTCAGGGGTATGATAAGGGTAAAAAATATACCTATTTTACCTTTATATTTAGCTCATTATCTTGTCAAAGTTGTATGTTTTAGACCGAATTTACTTTTCCCGAACTCAAAAAGTGTTAAAGTTGATGAATTAGGGAGTTGAGAGTCATGTGTGTCAAATTACGCTTATTTGTGCTTAAAAAGACCTATTTTGATATGAATTTTGACTTAGTTTGGTGTTTTGCAGAAAAATAGAGGATATTTGGAAAAACCCAGAAATGTGACCGCATTTCTGGGCAGACAGAGGCAGTTCTGAGTCCGTCGCGGGTCGTTTTGAACGAGTGTTTTGCCCAGCTAACCGGCTGTTTTGAGTCCGAAACTAACTGGGCTACCTATCAGCACCATTTTCGTGGATTCTCAAATACTCCCCACACTATATAAGGCATTGATTCGAAGAGAAATCCAAGCAGAACTCACTGGGAAGAAGATGGACGCCCATGAGTAGGGATGCCCGAGGTCCTTCTTAGAAGACTGAATTCTATCCTTTAGTTAGACACCAAACCCGAGTGTTTGTAGAGAATTTCACCCTATTCCCATTTGTAAAGGAGAGTAGAGTGTCGAGCGAACTCTAGAAGGATTGGATAAAAGAAAAAACTCTAGTTTTAGCTATTGCGCCTTATTTCCAACAATTGTTTTTTTTCATTATTTTTGTATTTTTACTTCATTATATCAATGAAAAGTTATTCTTTTGCATCTTATTCCATCATACGTAGCTAAATTCCATTGAGGGGTTCAATATAGTGAATTCTCTTATGGTTTATATAGCTTGAAAGTGTTTATTTGCTTAAGTTCTATTCATTGCATGTCACTCTTTATTGAATATCATTCTGAATCTTGCTGAGTTTATATTGATCACTTAGACTTTGCATGCTATGTGAGTTTGATCTCGAAAGAGACAAACGATACCGATTTTCATAAAGGTGATATATGAGAAATGGCTCGAGAGAGTGTGTTCGGTGTTATAGGGAAAGGCTGCCTTATAACAACTATAGGGTTATAGATTGCATGCATGAACTATCTATGTCGGAGTCGAGTCACAGAAATGTGCATAACAGTACTCGCTTAGTCTTCTAACGGTTCTTGGGAGCAAGGCCAAATAGAAGTTAAATCTGACCTAATGCATGAATAGACTTAGGTTAAATAAGCTATGATTAGAGTTATTTGCCTTAGAGTTGAATCTATATTGAATACCTCGCTTATTTATCATTGTTATTCTTTACTTGTTTATTTTGTTTGTTTTCCAAAAACCATCATCAACTATTTCTTTGGTTACCTTATTTAAGCAATCTTTGAACAGTTTCTTCTTCAAATCTGTGTTTCTAATTTAGTCCCTGTGGGATCAATACCTTTGGAGTACTTCCAGATATTTTTATTACTACATGCTATAATGTATACTTGCACTAGGTTGGCTGAATTATTCTTAATCTTTATTTACCATCTTTTCTAACATCCATCATTCAGTCACTATACTCGCATCACTTGCAAACCTTTTGCTCTTCTCCCTGGATTACGAACCCTTCTGGTTGGACCATATAAATACTCTCGTCAAGATTACCGTTCAAAAACGCAGTCTTGACATCCATTTTCCAAATCTCATAGTTATAGAAAGGGACAATGGAAAGGACTATTCTTATCGATTTTAACATCACAACTGGTGAGAAGGTTTCATCATAATCAATTCCTTCTCTTTGGGTATAACCTTTAGCCACCAATCGGGCTTTGAAGGTTTGTACCTTACCAGTTTGGTCCCATTTTCTCTTGTAGATCTACTTGCAACCGATAGGTTTCACATCACTTAGTTGATCTACAAGTTCCCAGGCTGAGTTGAAATTCATTGATTCCATCTCAAGGTTCATAGCTTTGACCCACTGGTCCTTATCCTTGTCACCCATTGCTTGTCTATAAGTCAATGGATCCTCCATTTCATCATCAGGTATGATGAGTTGAGTTTCAGTTGAACCCATGTACCGGTCAGGTTGTATTATAACCCTCCCACTACGTCGAGGTATTCTCACATCTTGAGATTGTTTTGAAGGACCAACATCACTCACAACTTTTGTTTGTTTGGTTGTAGCTTCCCCGAAAAATTCTTTATGTATTAGTTTACTACGTGTTTGATGATTTCTCATATGATCTTCCTCAAGGAACGTGGCATTGGTCGAAACAATTACTTTGTTATCTTGAGGATCATAAAAGAGACCTCCTTGCTTTTCTTTAGGGTATCCTACAAATAGACATAATCTAGAACGTCGTTCCAATTTCTTCGGGTTTTGCACCAACACGTGTGCTGGGCAACCCCAAATCCTGTAGTGACGTAAACTCCCTTTACGTCCTCTCCATAACTCGTAAGGTATTTCTGAAACACTTTTAGAGGGAACCATGTTCAGAATATATACAGCGGTTTCTACTGCAAAACCCCAAAACGAATCAGGTAGTTGAGCATAACTCATCATAGACCGAACCATATCTAATAAGGTTTCGTTTCTCCTTTCTGATACACCATTCTGTTTTGGTGTACCAGGTGCTGAGAGTTGAGAAGTAATTCCATGTTCTATCAAATAGTCTTGGAATTTTAAATCCATATACTCTCATCCTCGATCAGATCGTAGAGTTTTATTCGTCAGCTTTATGCTCCTTGAACTTTTCAAGGGCTTCTGACTTATGAACCATTTGGTAAAGATACCCATATCTTGAATAGTCATCAATAAAGCTGATGAAATATTCATACATTTCTCGTGCTTTGACATTCATTGGACCACAAAGGTCTGAATGCACAAGCTCTAGGGTTTCTTTGGCTCTATAACCTTTTCAGAGAAATGTCATTTGGTCATTTTACCTTCTAGACAAGATTCACGTGGTGGTAATGAGTCATCTTCTAACTCATTTAGAAGTCCACTCTTAACCAACCTTTCTATTCTTTTATGATTTATGTGCCCTAGTCTTAGATGCCAAAGAAGAGTATCTTGAGAAACTTTTCGTCTTTTATTTTGGGTCTTTGTTGTTTTAAACATTTCAGTATTGAAAACAGCTTTCGTTTCATTCGAACTTAACACATACAGGTTGTTTTCAAGTTTAACAGAACATATTTGATATCCTCTTTTGATAATAAACGCTTCATTAGTTTCAAAAGATACTTTATAGATATGTTCTATGAAATAAGAGATAGATACTAAGTTTCTTTTTATACTAGGAACATACAAAACATTTTCTAACAAAATGTAACTATCTCTAAAACAAAGCTGCATTGCTCCCACTACCTCGGCTGAGACGACATCTCCTGTTCCTACTCTGAGTGTCACCTCGCCTTCTCCAAGTGCCTTCCAGCAACTAGTTTCCTGTATAGAAGAACATACATGATTAGTCACTCCTGAATCTAATATCCAGATGGAGTTATCATTCTCTACTAAACATGTTTCAATAATGAGTAAATCGTATTTACCTAGTTTGGCAGCTTCAACCTTTTCTCCTTTCTTCTCAGCAAGATATTTAGGAAAGTTCCTTCTCCAGTGATCGTCCTAATTACAGTGGGAAGCATGTTCCTTTATCTGTATTCTTTTTCTTGCCCTTCTTGGTGATGGGAGCTTTCCCTTTTCCCTTATTCTTCTTTTTCTTCAACTGAATACTCTTATTCTTCAAAGTAAAAGACTCATATTTAGTTCCAGAGTTTGTACCTCTAAGGAACTTTCTACCAGAAAGAACATTTGCTTCATTTTCATGTCCTTTACTTTTAGTAAGGGAATGGTAGGTATGTAGCTCGTTCAGGAGAGTTGTCAGATTCTATTCAATTTTGTTCATCACAGAATTTGTGCGAAATTGAATGAAACTCTTCGGGAGAGATTCCATAATAAAATTGACTTGATTGCTTTCATCTATGACAGCACCGTTTACTTCGGTTGCATTGAAATGCACCATCATGTTCAAAACTTGTTCTCGAACAGAAGTTCCTTCTTTCATCCGAGAATTGTAAACGTATTTGAGGGCCTCATGTCGAAGGGATGAGGACGGTTGTCCGAACATCGCCTGTAATGAGTCCATTATTTCCTTGGGCATAGCCATGCGCTCGTGCTTTTTAGATAGAACATCACTTATGCTTGTCAAGATGAAGACTTTTGCCTTATCATTAGCTCTAGTCCATTTGTCATAGGCGTCTCGATTCACTCAAGTTCCTGCCAGACCAGGGTTAGGTGGACATTCTTCCGTTAAGATGAATCGAAGGTCATCAATCACTAATACTGTGTTTAAGTTTGATTTCCAGGTTCCATAGTTGTTGTCGTTAAGTTTTTCTAAAGCTAATAGTTGCACTAAAGAGCTAGACATGCTGAAAACATAAAATAAATCCTTTATCAGTGAATTGATCAATTAATAAATCCAATTTCAGTTTAGCAAAAGTAATAATGTACCCATCTCATTAACTAATTTGCAACGATACTTCAGTGAGTCAGAATAACTGCTACCGAGGGGTAGTCAATCACTCATTTACTGAACCAAGACATTCTTGACTAAATTTTCTATAACCAGAATAACTCCTTTATTTCTGTATCATTTAGTTATCGCTACTCAAGAATAAGCTAACGATTAGTTTATCTTGTAAGTGTGACTCTCCATTTTTCAGATCCTAGAGGACGACCCCAACAATGCTACCAAATGGAAAAGCTAATGTTAGGAATGACCCTAAGAAACCTTTCTGGAGTTTACTTTGTTCTGATTCCTATGTTACATCCCTTTGAATGGTGTAGTAGCTCCAGGGCATACTTAGCAGGCACAACATAAGGATCTCACGATGTAAACCAATGGAAGAGACCGTAGGATGCGTTGACACGCTTCCTTCTCCCACTTACTATAATACTTTCTCCATTCACCTTGATATTGACTTATACAAACACCTTCCGAATGGAGCAGTTGCGTTAGTAAGCAACATGAGGCCAAGCATAAATCTCACCATGTGAATTTATAAGGAGAACGTGAGAAAAAACTATGTTTATCTTTTTCTCCCACTAAGTATTTTAACGTTGTTGGGTATATTGTCACTTAGGCATATTCCGGCTAATTTAATACTTACCTACGTCTAGGTTATAAATTAACCTACGATGTCTAGGTGATTTATAACCTCACATCTCTCACGTGCATGCTCGTAAAACCTAGGTTAACCTAACTCAAGTACTGGCTTGATGCCCAAGTATGAGGTGTTCCGTAAACCATCAACTTAAATACCTCCAGCCTTAGATAGCATCTAACTGGGTGAGTTCTCTTGTAACCTTAGCTTTACAAGTTATCGACCTATTCTACGAGATTGATCGATTTGGTTCGTTTAACCCTAGGTGAGCATGCTTTTATCTTTGTTAGAGTTTTTGTGTCTATCTCGGTTTATAACTTGATTATAAAAGAGATCAACCTATAACATGCATTCCAATCGATGTTAACGCTTTAATATCGAGCTAAGGAAGTTTCATGTTGCATGCTCGTTCATTTTCGTTTAGGTGATATAACGATTATAATTAACGAGAACTAATCATTCAACATGCATCTAGCATGAAACCTAAAACATGCATACTTATATTATAACTCTTTATAACATACTTAAATGCATGAAACATGCTTCCTATGGTGGGATTTTAAATCTTATGACATACTCTTGTGCATATAACATTCATTTTAATTATAACATGCATTCATAAAGCATAAATAATTAAACCACACTGAAATGGACCGATTTTGGTAATTCAAGCAAGCAATTAACTAAATTATTATAAATAATAATAAGCAAATGTGTTGTGAAGCTCCCAAGAATCTCGAATCAACTCAAACCGGCTTAGAAGGCATCGAACCGGAACTCCATTTGCTTGAATGTCAATGAACTGGACCATAATATGCTTGAACCGGTTTGAACCTTTTTGAACTAGCTTCTCGGTCTGATTTCCCGGTCAGAATCCCAGTCCTCATCGTATGCATCCCGGCCGAGATTCAAGGCAGCAACCCAGAATTTTAATGCTCTGTTCTTCGACCAGCTTGAGTTGTTCTCCTTCTTTCAATCAATTACAACACTAAATAGACTCTAATGACTCTCCAAAAATTGCAGACTCTTCTCAACACATTAATGCTCATATACATGTGAGCAATTACAAATTCATCAACAAATTGAAGAGTAAAAAATTTCCAAAACCGTAATATATCTATTTCAACGCCCATGCAAATTGATTTTCAAAATACTACCCACCATGATCAAATTAAAGCAAATTAGGTGCACAAACCATGCTCTGGTACCAATTGAAAGTGTTAATATCTAATATGCGGAAGCAATTTTGGATCTTAGGCACTTAATTAGCTCAATTTAATCAAACTATGCATATTGTCCTAAAGAAGAAAAATAGAGTAATGAGCACCAACCTCTTTAATTCACAAAATTGGTTGAACCCTTTTGTTGTTTTTCTTCTCCAATCAGTCACGAACCACCACTTGATCTTCCTTGCTATCCTCAAGCCTTTGGAACGGATTGTGGGATGCTCTAGTGATAGAATTTGATGGGAAAAGCTTGAAGAACAAGCTATGGAAGTGGGTTTTGGTGTGGAGATAATTTGGCAGCAATTCATTAATGGAATCAGCTTAGTTTCTGCTGAGGAGAAAACACCTAAGATTGACACCAATTTCACCCACATTAAGTGGGAAATTGGGTGGCTTAAGTGAGGGGAGTGCATGGGTTTAGTCACCATGCACTCCACCTCCAAAAAAATCAATTAATTTTGATTTTTCTTAATTCAAGATAATCTTGAATTTTAATTCTTATTTATTTAATTTCAATAATCTGAAAAATATAAAGTCATATTTTAATTTTTCAATTTTAAATTAATTCAAAATTAATTTAAAATAATTATTAATCAAATAATTATTAATTAATTTAATATCTAATATTAAATTAATATTTTACCATCAATCCCGAACATTTTCGAAATGTTATTTCCCAACCATGAATCTCTATTCATTTATTCGATATTTAAATCATATTTAAATATTAAATCTCTCACACCTTGGTTTATACAAAACCCGACGTATCAGTAATGTTAAACATACCCTTCCATTTCCCTAAACTGAATTCGAACTAATTCATATTCTATCCATCATATTGTTCCAAAGGTTAGTCTCGAGCTAGCAAGGGGACCTAATGGACCTACAGATTATGGGCTCCAACGGTACGAGGTTTAACCGGCTAAACCCTTTTAACCTAGTTAACCAACATCCATTAACTACCGGGACACTCCACTATAGCCTCGAAGTTGAACTCCCCTCACTGTAGATATATTTCCGTCCACTCGATATAACCATGATAAGTAAGTCAATCCTTCACAGGTTGTTCGTTACTATAGTTAGGTCAAATGTCCGTTTTACCCCTATAGTACGTCTTTGTTCCTTAAATCCACTAGTCCTCTAATGAACAATTTGTTTATGGTCCAACCACTAAATAGAGTCCCTCTCAGGCCAATGAGAGGGTGGGGCCCCTTGTTCATGTTGGGTTTTATGCCCTAAAACTCGTAGATAGTAAATGAAACAAATTAATCGATCTAAATAAAGCGTTATTTGAGTAATTCAGTAATTTGGTTATTGAATAATCGAGTTTTCATTAATAAACCCTAAATCCAATAAACTAAGATCCAAGGTTGTTTAAATGAAACTTGGACTAGTATGTGGGGACATACGGGGATCAGTGTCCAAGTAACAACCTAAAAGGTCTATAGTATAGGGATAAGGTTGGGTATCTTATCCTGTTGACACTATGTGATACGGCCCACCTTGTATTCGATACAGATGCAATGATCCAAAGCATCCATGTAGGAGACATGCGGGTGGGGGTATCCTATGCAATGAGTTTGCATAAGACAGGACCGCGAAATAGTAACCACTAGATGTAATGCTCTTAACTAGTTTAGGTTTCTATTTCAATAGGATGACCTAGGTAACTCAATCTCAATTCTGAGTCTGTTATGAACCCCTTTCAGGAGGGATTGTCCTTAGATTTGTATGGGTGAGAATGGCCAGTTCGCCGACTCAATAATCCTACCATTTCAGGGGCAAGACCGAATGGGGGCTGGGAACATAACAGTACAAGATGGAATTCACTCCTTCCCCTATTGGGGTAAGTAGATGTGTGTTCCCTTAAGGGCTGATTCCGGGGCTTGAACAAAGGCGCGTCGTCCTCTCCTGGCCCGAGAGGAACTCCTATTTAGTGGTTGGACCCTAAACAACTTGTTCATTAGAGGAATCAGTGGTACTTAAGGAACCAGAGGTAACCCAGGGGTAAAACGGTAATTTGACCCAACTGGTGTTACGAACACACGTGAAGGATTGACTTACTGCTTGGTCGATATCCGTGGACACAGAAATATTCTACAGTGAGAAGAGTGCAGTTGTGGGTCTTTAGTGGAGTGTCCCACAGTTAACGAATGTTGACTAAACTTGGTTAATGAGTTTGGCCAATTAGTCTCGTATCGTTGGAGCTTCTGATCTGTAGGTCCATTAGGTCCCACTGGTAGCTCGTAAAGAGACTTGAGGCAATTAAGTATAAATTGTAAATTGAAAGTGTTCAATTTATTTGGGGAATCGTATAATGTATATTGATGCATTATAATATAAAGTTTATGAAACTTTATAATATAATTTTTGAATTAATTTCAAAAATTAATTCTTGAGAGAAAATATTTGAAAGAGTTCAAATAAATTTAATATGAATTGGATTCATATTAATTTTAATTTTAATAAAATCCCTAAGATTAAATATATGATATTTAATTGGGTAAATTAATTAATTATTTATTAAAATTAGAGATCTTTTCCTATTAGGAAAGAAAATATTTGAAAGAGTTCAAATAAATTTAATATGAATTAGATTCATATTATTTTTAATTTTAATAAAATCCCTAAGATTAAATATATGATATTTAATTAGGAAAATTAATTAATTATGGAATTAATTAATTATTTATTAAAATTAGAGACCTTTTCCTATTAGGAAAAGGTCTTCCTTTTCCCATTAGGAAAAAGGTCTTGGCCTTTACCTATAAATAGGACCCCTGGGGTGGGGTGAAAGGCATCCCATTCATTCTCCTACTCTCAGAGAATTCCCCTAAAGGCTCCCTCTAGACTCCCACAAGTCTCCTGCCTCTAGAAGTCTCAGAGTCATACTGGTGCCATAGTGGTGGTGTTCGCACTAGTTCGTGATTAATTCACAAGCAGTTGGTGAATTTAATCTGAGTCGTCAACGAGAGTAAGTAATTTGTTACTTTATAAATTAGATTTAGATCTAATATTTTTGTATGTTTAGCCTTAATATATATTTAGAATAGTTCTAATATTATTGCCAATGTATTGGTATTTTAGATTAAACAAAATTAATTACGAATTGGTCCCAATCACGCTTCCGCTTTTACGGAATTACGGAATTCCAATCCTTCAGTTCAAGCCTCGGAGTCAGCACTTAAGGGAACAACCTCTCTACTATCCCTGATTCGGGTAGGAGTGAATTTCGTCTTGCAATACTATGTCCCCAACTATCCATCTAGTCTTATCCCAAAAATGGTAGGTTTATTGAGCGGTGCTATATTAGGTCACTCTCACCCATGTAGATCAAAGGATAATCCTAAACGAACAAGAGTTCATAGTAAGCTCAGGATTATAATCGAGTTACCTAGGTCATCAGATGAAATAGTCAGTCTTAACAGTAAACGACGTTAAAAAGTAAGAGTGACTTATTTCTCGGTCCTGTCTTGTGTAAACATCTTTTACGCAGGATGCCCCTACTCGCATGTCTCTACATGAACGATCCAAGAACACGTCGTTTGCCTCATCTGCAAAGTAGGCCGCATCCATAGTGTTACAAAGATAAGGTATCCAGCCTTATCCCTATACTACAGACCATTTTAGGTTATATACTCGAACTTGATCCCTATCCATATTCATGATATAGTTCGAGTATTTCATATTATAACCATGGATGTTTCTATTGGATTTAAGATATAAAACAAACGATTCACTGAAATAACATCTTTATTATAAAGGATTATAGAACTTGAGTTTTAGGACATAAAACCCAACAGCCTTGACGCTACGAACTTGAAAGACCGCTCAAATCACCATCAGCGTCGAGACGCCACCCACGATGTCTTGATGTCGTTTCGTTATTTAAATATAGCAGCTTTGCGATTTAGGTCAAGGATGGGATGAGGGCAGCAACCGTTTGCTCGATTTCTTTTCTATTTGCTCTCGTTCTTCTCTGTTTTTTTATAGTTTTAGGTTAGTTTAGGTTGGTTTCTCGAGCCTTGGGCTTAGATTAGGATTGTCTATGGCCGTCTAAGCCCCATTCGCTGTAGTTGGAACCTCGGGATTGTAAGTACATTTGAGTTTTATGAGATTTATTGAGCTTACTGTTCTGATTGCATATTCCTCTTGAGTTTTCTGTGCATAATGTATGTTTTACTTGTTGTTCGTGGTTTTAGATACCCGCTTTTATAATTAGCATGCGCAATAGGTTAGATTGACGCCCTAACTCGCAGCTCATATGTTAATAATCTGCTAAAGAATTGATTTCCAAGTAGCTAATGGATAGTTAATTTATAGTTAGCATATAGATCGATTCATGGGCACGGGTCCGAAGAGCAGTTCTCTGACTTTGTTGCTCTGCATGATATGTCTAGGGCTGCTGTGGACCGTATAACTTAAGAGAGTTTTTTTTTAAACATAGTCGGTCGGTTCGTTCGGTTCTCGACCGCCTAAGAGAACCGACCGACCGACTTCTCGGTTTTGCTTCTAGCAAAACCAACGCCGACGACTGACAGCCTAACAGAACCGATCGACCGATGTCAGTTCGGTCGGTTTTGGTCAGTCGGATCAATTTTTCGGTGTTCTTTACTCACCCCTAGCTGATACGCGAATTGCTAACTGCAAGTGTACGGGCCAAGTTATAATATAGTGAATGTAAATTCGAATGTCGTCCTCTGGATTGAGTTTCTAACCAATTTAATTATCGAAAATAATCTTGTCTAATTTTATTTAGGGAACCAAGCAAAGTGAGAATGAATAGAAAAATAACACAAAACTAAAAAGTATGGAAATCAATTGATGACAAAGTCTTAGGGAGTTGATTTCACCAATTGGGATTTATGGATTGACTAATGGATAATAAGCATGCTATGAATCATAAATCTAGGGAAAACTACAATCATACATATCTCTCCCGAGCATACATAATCCGCCCACATGCAATGAACCCAATATCCCTATTTAAATTCATTAAACATGCAAGGCATTAAGGAAAGCCCTTTTTAACGATTTCTAGAATTATCTATTATCTCCCGATCTCAAGATTAATCCTAGTCATGCATACCGATTTCTAAGTTAAATCCTCTCTCCCGAGTTAGATTCAAACACAAACATCAATCAATTTATGGCCGGTAAATTGAAAGCATTAAGAATACGTTATGCATAAATGAAAGCATGAAAACATCCATAAATCAATCCTAAATTGCCCAACGGCTACATCAATCCCTAAGATTACAGACTTAGTTATTCATACAACGCGTTACGATATAAACTAAGTACAAATCAACCATTAAAACTACTAAAGTAAAGGGGAAAGAGAATTAAACGCTAGGTAGGCCGAGACAGCCCGTCCCCGTCACGATCTCCACGAACAAAGCCTTGAATCCCGCTCCTCTCCACTTGCTTCAGCCTCCACAGCAGATTATTAGGTGAGTTTTTGGCCAAAAAGTCCTCCAAAGAAGTCCCCCTAAAATTGCCCTAATTGCATTCTATTTATAGGAAAAATCGTCACAGCGTCGCGACACTATCGCGATACCGCAGATTCTGTAAACGAAAATAACCGAGAGCGTCGAGATGCTGTGACCTTTTGCCGCCTAGTCAGAGATGGAATGTGCACAGCGTCGAGACGCCCAGGGTTAGGGTCTCGACGCTGGTCCCGATTCTTGCCCTATTCCATATGCTTCCACTTGATCTAACTTTGTTCCTTTGACTTTTGTTCACGTCCCGAATGCCCGATTAACTCCAATTTCTCTATTTAGCTCCAAAACATATTTCCTACAAATAAAACACAAAAATGCATAATTTTGGCCAATTAAATGTAAAAGACTAGCTTAATTAATTAGGAAAAAATAGCTAGCTATGCTCGCTATCACTAGCAACATTTGAATAGTTGGTGTAGGACATTGAACTGCGACGACTAAGAGATCTCAAGTGATATTTCCATGAGAGGGAGTTTTTTTACACTCTTTTTCCCTTGACAGTGGATTTTCAAAATTAAGTTTTCCTAGCAAGGTTTCCAATGAGACAAATGTTAAAATATGAATAATGTAACCTTTTTCCTTCATTAGGATTTTTTCTCATCGAGTTTTTTCCTAGTAAGGTTTTAATGAGACATATATTCTATATACAATAAGATATCTAAAGGGGGAGTATTATGAATATTTTTATTAGATGTCCATAACCCGTTACATATCTCTATTAATCCCTCTTATTAACCCTCCCATGAGTTACAAGTTTCAATTGTGTAGATCTTCTAAGAGTCATGTAAATCTTATATATAGTATTTGTATGAACACTTTGAAAGACACACCTTGAGTTTCCTTTCTACTTTCTTCCCCTCTCCACTTTGCTCTCTAATTGCTCTTCTTTGTTATTATTGTTCTTATTGTTTCTATTTTATAATAATTTTATCGTTTTTGAAAATAGACTATTTTTTTAATTGCTTTTTAAAGTGGTTTTAAAAAAATAAGTGTACCAAATACGTTTTCATTGTTTTTTCTTGTATTTTTTTTTAATTTTAGAAAACATAAAAAAGAAAATGGATCATGAAATAAACGGAATTAATGATTTGATTATATTTATAGATGATGATATCTCTCTATCCAAACTTTAATTTTGCCACATAATAATTGAAGGGTTAGTTATGAACATATTCCAGGAAACTGAGCATAGGATTGTCACCATCTGATCAAAATAAGAGGTTAGAATCTCTGCCCCGAGTCCCGACATGTTGTTGAATTAAAAAAAAAAAAAAAAGTCTAATCTGAATGGGAGCGTTGCACAAGACAATAGAAAAAGCTGCGAAATTTTGAGTCCAGTGCTCGCGAGCCACCCATCTTAGACTAGTGTTTTGGTCCCACTCGGATAAAAAGATGACGAAAATCTCACCAAATTCGCTAATGAAGCAGTGGAATTCCACGCCACGCCACGCCACGCCACGCCACTGCTGCCTAGTTTCTTAGCAGCCTTACAAACAAGTTTCAAATTCACAATTCGCCTCTTTAAATTAACGATTTCGTAAAGAAAAAGTGCGACAGTCTTGCTTTTTCTCCGCTGCCCTCGACTTCATCAAACTACAGAACAATAACTAGCCGACTGAGCTCCGAAGAACTGCAAATGGCGACCGCAAGAAGAGAGGTTACGGTTTCGGCCCTGCAATTTGCTTGCACAGACGACATCTCTACTAATGTCGCCACCGCTGAAAGGTTTTACTCTTTTCTCAATGGTTTTCTTACTTGGGATTTTTATTGCGTCCATTAGTTCCTTCATTAAGCTTAAAATTTCATCCCGGGTATTTGCATTTGTGTGATCTTAATTCTTGTTAGTACCTTCGTTTCATGTCCCTGTAACTGTGTTTGTCAGTTTGGTTGATGCTGTAGACATTGCGTATTTACAAATTGGTTTTAGTATTCTGTATCACTTACTTTGGCAAGGAATCTAACTAAAACCCTTTGATCTTATCAGATTTCTCCCATAGATTCTTTCTTGCTGATATTGGTTTTGAAGTACATTCAACTTTTATATTTCTTGATGTTGATGCTCCTGTTTGAGATATACCTTTGAGTGCTGTTTCGAGTTGATTTGTCTGTATGGTGTTTAATACAGCTTGAACTTCTATTCCTTTGCAGGCTGGTTAGATCGGCACATGCAAAGGGTGCAAATATAATACTAATTCAGGTATAGGAACTAAAAACTAAATCTATTGAACTTTTGCCTTTGGAAGGTTAAGTTTTTCATATTGACGCTCACTTTGATAATTTATGTATTTTAGTTCTAGAGCCTGACCACAAAAAAGAATCTCTTGAAAAATTGAAACGGATGAAGATTCAAACTCATAAAGCTTCTTGAATCATTCATACCCTTATAGCAATTTGACAGTGAATAAACAAATGGTCCAAGAATCTAAAATCATTCATACCATCTTGAGGGGCATGTTGAGGATCTCACATTGAAAAAATTAGTGGAGACCTCACACTTTATAAGATGTATGGGCTTCCATCTCAAAACCAATTGGCGATGAGAGGAGTAACTCATACATCTTATAAAGTGTGAGGTCTCCACTAATTTTTTCAATGTGAGATCCTCAACATGCCCCTCAAGATAGTGCCTCTTTGGGGTTCACCATTCTTGGATCGGATCCCAATTTTTTTTTATTGGACCGAATACCCCTTTGGGTTTAATGAGCTCTGATACCATATTAAATAACATGGGCTTCCATCTCAAAACCAATTGGCGATGAGAGGAGTAACCCATACATCTTATAAAGTGTGAGGTCTCCACTAATTTTTTCAATGTGGTATCCTCAACAGAGGCAATGAAAAATAAGGATTTCTCCCCTTGAGATCACTAATAGTTAACCTTTTCAAATCAGAAGGCCAAAGTAACGCTCTATTGAACGACTTCGAAAGGATGAAAAGATCAATATTTAACTGGAAGTGATTTCATAGAAAAATTTATGAGAAACACACCTCAGACGTCAGGAAGTGTGCAGGGAATAAATCACTTAGAAAAGTTCCTTCCAGACAAAAGGCAATCTATTGACTTGATACGACTTCGAATTGAAATAAGGAGCTAACGAATAGACCAATCAACAAGATTCAAAGAATGACATATATAAGAGCCTGAATAAAATGCTAGTGCAGCATATGCATAAGCATTCGGTGCACTTTCGTTGTGTCCATTTCGTTCCTGCCAAAAAGAAAAAAAAAAAAAAAATAGAGCATGATACATCTACTGTAACGACCCTGTCTACTAAGGGACAAACAGACGAGACAAGTGCTTCTTTTTCTTTGTAGTCAACTGGTAGCAACTAGCTATTTTGTTTTTCTTTTTGTCTGAACTTTGTCTCATGGATTTCCTCAGGAACTATTTGAAGGCTACTACTTCTGCCAGGCACAAAGGGAGGATTTTATTCAACGAGCTAAGCCATATAAAGGCCATCCTACAATTCTTAGGTAAAGCTGAATTAACAATGACATTTCTCTTTATGTGGCATTCAGGATAGCTTCACTTTATCCATTTCAGACCTCATATCAGAGGGACAGAGATTCATTCTTGACTTTATCTGTTATAGATACTTTTCTGTCAAACTTATTTCAGTATCGGCTTTTTGTCTAGGATGCAGCAACTTGCAAAAGAGTTAGGTGTGGTGATTCCTGTTAGTTTCTTTGAAGAAGCTAATAATGCCCATTATAACTCCATAGCTATAATCGATGCTGATGGGTCAGATCTTGGGCTTTACCGAAAGTCCCATATCCCAGATGGACCAGGTAGAAAAAGGCATAAATTTCCTAACACAGAAATTCGTGGATGTGTTGTTTTTATATGTGACATTAATTTTCTACAGGCTATCAGGAGAAGTTCTACTTTAATCCTGGTGACACTGGGTTTAAAGTGAGTGCTTGTCTTTATTCTCCTTAATCTGCACATTATGTGAAAAATCTGAACTGAATTCAATAACTAGTGGAACTTATGATGAGCCTTTTTGATGCTTGAACAGGTTTTCCAGACAAAATTTGCGAAGATTGGAGTTGGTGAGATATAATTGTTCTGCTTCTTTTACTATTGTAAAATTCTATTGTTTGGTCCATAATCATTCAAAAGTTTCAGTTTGGTCCTTGATCATTGCAATTTGCAGACACTATAGCTAGTAGTTAGTACTGTCCATTAATAGAGCAGAGTTAAATCAAAAGGAAATGTTGGCATGCCGTGTTATTTGTTGATTTGGCATGCATAAGTTTATTTATTTATTTTGGTAAGAAACAAGACTTCCATTTGACAAACTAAATTACAACAGGTGATTGGAATCAACCCAAGAAAGTCTAGGGGATCACTAAAAGTTTCTCCAGTTGACGTTGATGAAAGAGAGGAAAAAAAACAGGAATTCTAATCACAATAATTTTGAAAGTTAGCTCCAAGAGAGACTTTGAAATTAAACACTTAATTTATTTGTTTTCTTTTGACATATCCTTGAAAATTCTAATGTTTCTCTCAATCTAAATCTTTTATGCATTTGCTCATAGGAACTTTTCTTTTCTTTTCATTTGGCATCCAAGAATTTTCTAAAAGCCAAAGGGCTAATTGAAGAAAACACCATGTCAGTTGAACTTCTGCAAGAGAGAAACCAACCTAAACTTAAGAGTAGTGGAGGAATAGGTGATCTTGACTTTCCTCCTCTTTTTTAACCAAAACAAACTTATATTCAAAAGGATGCAGTTTTCCAGGATGTCTAATTGTGAGGAACATCTGCTTTGTTTGGCATACTCTACGGCAACTTGTATACCTAATTGGAAGTCAAAGTGATGTTCCTGTCTTTAATATTTCCAAGACTAATACCCCCTTCATTCTTATGGCCCTCTTCCAACCAATCAAGTGGCTACCGAAGTATAATCCCTTGTGGGCCAACAGAAAATCTCTCATTGAATTTGGATGCTGCCTAAGGGCGTTTTTAAGCAATGCAGGGGCCAATTTACACTGAGAAACCAAAAGAGTATGATTTGGTTAGGTCTCCTGAGGATCCATATTAACACTTGCAAAGCCAGTTTTGTTTAGTTTAACCTTCATAGAAAGCATGCTCACACATTTTAAGAATACCGGACCAACTCTCTACCTGCTGGTGGAAAACAATTTCAATGCCGGCTCCTTTCTGTAATTATTGTTAATATATATATCCTTTGGGTCGGCTTCTTATATTCTTTCTGTTTGGTCTTAGAAAAAGAATGCTATTAATATCTCTACTTTTTTGCTTCCCACCTTCGCACCGGAAATTAGTGAAGGTGGCTCCATCTAAAATATGTTAAGATCATGACAAGAAAAAAGATGAAAGAGGAGGAAATTTGAAACAGAGTCCCCTTGTCTAAGGCTCTCTTGGGGCTAAACCATTCCCCTCTGTCTACTGCTTATGAATTGAGAGTTTTGTCTGAGAAATGCATTATTGTGTCCAATCTCTCCCTTGGTTTTTAAAGTCTTTCCTTCTAAAGACGGGTAGGAGAAAATCCCAATCCATCGGACCATAAAAGCAAATTGGGTACCCAAGCCCCTGTTTTGGAAGCCGCAAGTTCACCAACCACCTCATTTGTGATGAGTACAGTTCTACAAGTGCAAACAAAGTTCCACCTTGGCTAGGGAAGGGAGATCCATGGAATATAAGTGAGGACAATTATCTCCATACCTGTGTGAAATAAAAAACGAAGCCATGAGAGTTTATGCTCAAAGTGGACAATATCATTCCATTATAGAGATATGTGAATATAAGTGAGGACAGTTATCTCCGTACCAGAGTTAAATAAGAAATAAATGAGAGCTTATGCTCAAAATGGACAATATCATACCATTGTAGAGATATATGGAAGTTCTGTTGTCCTTAACATACAAAGTCTTTGATGTTCCTCTTATCAATGAAAGAAAATTGAGCCCAAGATGTTGTAATCTTCTACTTGTTAGCCTGGCTTCCCCCCTATTATTTTGTACACACCGTGAACTAGGCTAAGGAAGCTCTCAAACATTCATTCTCAGAAGTATTTGAGAAGACCTTAAGAACATCCATTTTCAAGGTGTTCCACTTCTAAAAGAATTCTCCAAAAATGAGCCAGGGCTTTATTTGCTCCAGGCCTTAGTAACCAAAATATTTCCTTCCCTTCACATGGTATCTTTACTGATATCTGTCGCCACTTTGTGGAATACAGTTTTTGAAAAGAGTTCTTGCGATCATCCTTTGAGATTCTATTTCACTTTTTTTTTTGAACAGAGATTCTATTTCACTTCTTATCCAAATTTTATTGTAATTTTGTTGTCAATTCTATAATATACTAGTCCATCGGAAAGTTGTCATGTAACTCGACATTTTCCTCTGCCTCAATGGCTTGGTTTGCGAGGAGGCTCAAACCATTTGCCATTTGTGGAATAAGGTGGAATTTTACGTCCCAGTGTTTCAGCAAATCTGTGGTGTTGTAACGCCAACAACTCCCGGTGTCAATTTCTTCAATTCAAGTTGAACTAATTTTCTTTTAATTAGTTGAATTAAGGGTTCAATTGGAAAGTTAATGGCTTAGGATGGAAATTAATAAGTTGGATGGCATTTTCGTTAATTAATTGAACTACCAAGCCCAAACCCTAACTTTTCATTATTTAATTTGAGTCGCATGCAGCCCGAGGCAAGCCAAGAATTCATCTTGCTTTTCCTCTCTTCTCCTTCACGACCAACAAGCCCCCCACCATCTCATGTGACACCTGAGTAGAGGAGGGGTACATGAATGAATTGATACTACATCCGAATGAGAGAGATTCTGAGGATATGAAAGTTTGTGGTCAAGATAAAATTGATAGTAACTACCTATACTAACAAGGTGCACCTTCCTTTTCGGTGGCTCAATCATAGGAACTTCAAAGTTATGCGTGCTTGGCTTGGAGAAGTTCTATTTTGGGTGACCTTCTGGGAATTTTCCTAGGAAAAAGCATGCTAATAGGACCCCGTGTTGGTTCGTGAGGACAGTCTTTACTCTTAAAAGCAGTTTAAACAAGTATGGTGACGTGACCAGGTTCCAGGGAATGTCGGAGTTGTTTTTTTTTTTTTGATGAAAAACCATGCTTTCATTGAGAAAAAATGAAAGAATACAAGGGCATACAAAAAAAAACTAGCCCAAAAAAAAGAGAGACCCCATTAGATGAAGGGGCTCCAATCCAAAATGATGAGACCTAGGGAATAATTACAAAATAAGCGTGTCACTGACGCCCAAAGTGAAACATTATATTTAACAAGGGACCAAACCTCAACTGGATCCCTCTCCAACCCTCTAAAAGTTCTATTGTTTCTCTCACCTCAAAGCCCCAAATAATAGCACAAATCCCAGCTTGCCACAAAAACTTTCCCTGATCCCTAAAGGGAGGATGGGGAAGGAACTCCTCGATCATCTCTCTAAGGCCTCTGTGCCTGGCAAACTGAAACCCAAACAAGGCAAAGAACTCATCCCACACCGCCCTAGCAAAAGTGTAGCTCCACAGAATATGGTTGTGGTCTTCCTCCGCCATCCGACAGAGAATGCAACAAAAAGACCCAATCCAACAAGGAATCTTTCTGGAGAACCGATCAAGAGTATTAACTCTTCCATGGATCGCCTACCAAATAAAAAACTGCACCTTCTTTGAGACTTTCACCTTCCATAATAAGGAAAAAATGGACGACTCGGACGAAGCGGGGTCCAATAGGCAATGGAAAAAAGACCGACATGAGAAGCCAAGGGAGGGGTTGGGGCTCCAGAACCGAATGTCTCTCCTAGTAGCACTAAAAGTGATTTCCCCAATCAAAGAAAGGAGAGTCACGAGGTCTGTAGTTTCTCGATCAGACAACGAACGCACGAAGCCAAAACAATAAGATAAAGAGC
Source organism: Luffa aegyptiaca (assembly GCA_017139565.1). NCBI lineage: Eukaryota > Viridiplantae > Streptophyta > Magnoliopsida > Cucurbitales > Cucurbitaceae > Luffa > Luffa aegyptiaca. The sequence continues at coordinate 20,402,955 of CM029400.1, read as the reverse complement.
TCCCTGATGGATTCAGAATCTCAGCCACAAAATGATTTTTCATAGATGAAAGATGATAGAGCCGAGGAAAGGTAACACAAAAGGGTCTACCCCCCACCCACCTGTCTTCCCAAAAATAAGTATCATTCCCATTCCCCACCGAATAACGAATAAAAGGGGTCAAAGAAGGGAGCTCACGGGAAATTTCTTTCCAAGGGTTTCTGGAAGTGCCTTTGATCCCCCCATCACCCATTCAGAAGGATGGGGTCCGTGTTTGCTAACAATAATCCTATGCCATAGGGTGTTGGATTCGGAGTAGAACCTCCAAAGCCATTTTGCCAATAAGGTTTTTTACGGATCCTCAAGTTACCCACCTCTAGCCCCCCTGCCTTAAGGATTGCCCCACTAGATCCCAGCTCACCATATGCATACTCCTACCCTCATCCACCCCTTCCCACAAGAAGTCCCTTATTAGCTTCTCGAGAACTTTGCACACCGAGCAACGGGCTCTAAAGAGGGAAAAGAAATAGATAGGAATCCCACTTAAAATAGAGTGGATGAGGTTCAGTCTACCTCCTTTGGAGAAGAAACTCTTCTTCCAGCTTGCAAGCCTTTTCCTCACCTTATCCACCACAGGATCCCAGAACGAGGCTGATCTCGAGTTGTGACCCAACGACAAACCTAAGTAAGAAGAAGGAAACGAGTTCATGTCACAACCAACTAAAGCCGCCCATCTCCTTGCCTTACCATCTTCGCAATTCAGATTCAAGATTTGACATTTACTCCGATTGATTTTCAGGCCTGACATGGATTCAAAGAAGGCTAAAATGTGGTTCAATATTTTTCCAGAACAAAAGAAGATCATATCATCTGCGAACTAAAGATGGGATAAGGGAACCTATTCTGGCCACCTCAAAACCATCAATGATTTTATCCTCCACCCCTCTAAAAATATTTCTACTAAGGGAGTCCAAGAATCAGAAGAAACAGGAGAGGGGATAGGGGGTCACCTTGACGGAGGCCACGGGTAGCTCGAATCCTCCCCTTGGGCCTACCGTTGATAAGAATCGAATAGGTTACAAATCTCGTGCAGCTCCATATTCAAGATCTCCTCTTGTACCCAAACCCTTCTCCAAAATTTTATCCAAAAAGTTCCAATCCACATGATCATACGCCTTCTCAAAATTGATCTTAAAAACCACTCCCTCCCGCCCACTTCCACGGTAGTCCTCGATAGCCTCGTTAGCAATAAGGGATTGATCCAAGATTTGTCTTCCTTCAATAAAAGCCCCCTGGCCCTCCGTAATTGTTGAAGGGAAAACATTTTTCAACCTCTTAGTGAGCACCTTAGCAATGATCTTATAAACGCTTGTGATCAAACTAATAGGTCTAAAATCTTTCACCCTGTTTGCTCTCTCTTTCTTAGGAATGAGGCACACATAGGTTTCATTCAAGGAGTTGTCCAAAATGTCTCGTTCAAAGAATTCTTTAAACACATGCTCCAAATCCCCCTTAATCTCTTTCCAGTTGTCTTGGAAAAAGGCCACGGAGAAACCATTCGGACCTGGGGCTTTATCTCTATCACAATCAAAGATCGCTTTCCTAATTTCCTCCATCGAAAAAGGAGAGTCTAATTCATTTTTCTCCCTTTCTGATATTGGGCTCCAATCAATCCCTTCGACAAAGGGTTTAGGGAACACCTAAGGGGCATAAAGATTAGAAAAGAAAGACACAATTTCATCCTCAATCTCTTTCTCCTCATGGATTAGCACCCCCAGGCTATTTTCCAAAGGGCCAATCATGTTCTTACTTCTTCTACCGTTAGACATTCTATGAAAAAAATGCCGAATTGCAATCGCCATCCTTAGCCCATTTAACCTTGCCCTTTTGCCTCCAACTAATTGTGTTTTTCTCGATCAGCTTAGCGAACTCAATTTTGAGAAAAAACCGCCCCTCCTTAAGGGTCTCATTCAAGAGCCCCTCCTCTTCCTGAGAATCAATCTTGTTAATCCTATTCACCACTTCCTGCTTCTTCACCCTAACATCCCCAAAGACCTCTTTATTCCATGATTTAAGAGTTCTCCTATGGGCTCTTAATTTACCCATAAACCTATAGCCTTCCCAATTCCCAGGAACCTCAACACTCCACCATGACGGAAAGGAAGATTTGAATGAAGGATGCTCCAACCACATATTCTCGAAGCGGAAAGGACATGGTCCCCATTTCTGAGGAACCGACACAAAGATTAAGGGCCAGTGGTTGGAAGTAACTCTTAGGCCTAAGGATTTTCGGACACATTTGAAAGTATCAATCCAACCCTTAGAGCACAAAACTCTATCAATTCTACTGTGCGCCCTACTATTAGCCCAAGTGAATCTCCCATTAGACAGGGGGATCAAAAAGGCTACAATCCTCATTCCATTCATTAAGCAACTTCATCGATTTAGACACCCTCCCTCTTGAAGCCTTCTCCGAGGGGGAACGAACAACATTAAAGTCTCCCATAATGCACCAATGATGCCCACACTACCCAAACAAAGCACCAAGCTCATTCCAAAACTCCTTCCTATCTTTGGGCCTGGGCAGACCATTAGTGCCCGTGACCCACCCTAAATCCTTATCCTTCCATTTAATCTTGATCGAAACAGAGAACACACCTAACATCACATCCAAACAATTCACAGACTTTCCATCCCACATAATGAGCACCCCTCCAGATGCTCCCACATACTCAATGGCTGTCCACTCCACCTTTCTGTTCCCCCAAATGCTACGAACAAACTCCTGATTATACTTATAACGCTTAGTCTCCAGCAGTACCACGATGTTCGGATTTTCCTGAGAGATAATCTCTTTAACCAATCTACGCTTATCCCTCCCCTCTAAACCTCTCACGTTCCAGGGAAGCATCCTCATTTAGAACTCGACGACTCCCCAACCTCCCTAGAGGCCTTTCTCCTATCATAATTCACGGGCGATTCCAATTTTCTTAATTCCCTATCCACTCTTTTCGTACCCCCCCCCCCTTTTGCTAGAGGTTTTGCCTTTTTTATCGTTCACCGGGGCATTTTTCGGGGTTTGATCAATGAGGACTTCTTTTATACCAATTGAAGCCAAAGCAGCCCATCCCGGTTGCTAGAATCCGTTATTTCCTTCTTGGATCAGTAACCTTTTATTTCCTTCTTGGATCAGTAATCCTTCAAGGTCCGTGGGGCTATAGATAGGTAAGGGGATGCTACTAACAAGGCCATTTGGGAAAGGATGAACGCTCCCCCCAATTCCACCACTCGAGGATGAACGCTCTGGCCCGGGAATGTCGGAGTTTTAGGTGTCGGATCCGGATTCCGAATCATGGTCTGAATCTTGAGCCTGGGGCGTTATAGTTGCATTTTTGTCTCCATCTGATCTCTTCCTTAACTAGCGAAAGTGAGCATACTTTAGATGTAATTGACATGTACTCTCGATCAAGAGGTCAGAGGTTCGAATCCCTCACCCTTAAATATCATTGAACTAGAAAAAAAAAACATCCAGTTCTAGGAGTTCTAGGATCTTGAGTTTCAGATCAATCCAGTTCTCACTAAGGGGGTTAGTTTCTTGGTTCAATTACAGAACTTTTAATCGAGAACATTGTATTCTTTTTAAGATATAGAATAACTTGGCCAGCCTTCTGTCTGAAAAGGGGATCCACCAGCTTTCACCATCTTCTTTCAGCATGATTGAGAAAGACCAAAAATTTCAAATGTTGAAGGTAGAAGACTCCCAGAGCAATTGGTTTCAAGTAAATTAGGTAGTGATCAGATGCATTCCTCTCCTTTCTCTCAACTCTGAATTGATAAATCCAATATTCTACTCATTGGAGGTGGAAAATATATCAATAAGTGAGAAGATAGTTAGTTGCCTTGTACTGAATCTAGTGTCGGATCCCTTTCAAAGGGGGATCTGGTTTATTGCTAGATCTTGTTAAAGTTGATTAAATTTTTTCATGCTTTTGGTTATATCTATGATCTTTCCTCTCGGAAAGATAAAAAGAAACAACTATCTAATTCAAGTTGTAAATTTTAAAAATGGAGTTCTTGAATATTAATATTATAGACATCAATTCGTTCCTAAATGCTTTACATGCCCTTTTATATGTGATACAGATTTACGTCTGTATGAACGAAAAAAAAGTGTATTTTTGTTCGCTTTTGATGTCTGCAAAATGCTTCTTTTCATTGAGTTTTTGTTTGGTCTCCAGTTGAAGTTTCCTCCTGTCTGATCCCATGGTGAAGATTTTGTTCACTTTTTAAAAGAAAATTTTCATTTTATTTTATAGATTTAAGTATTACATTCAGAACGTGTAAGATATTTTAGTGCTGAATCCGGTAGAACCTAAATAGTGAGGACAATTTGTTTCATCTCAGTACTTGACTGTACTTCTGATAGAACTTTATGGTCTAATTTGATAATGAGCAAAGTTAGTTGTTGGAGCTAACATGTTTTCGAAAAAAAAAATAAGAAATGCATGTAATAGTTGAAAAAAATGTCAGCAATATTCAGAAGCTAAAGGTGCGAAATCTTTTTTATTTCAGCCATTTGCTGGGATCAGTGGTTTCCAGAGGCAGCCAGAGCCATGGTTCTTCAAGGTGCTGAGGTATTGTTTTATCCTACAGCAATTGGGTCTGAACCTCAAGATGATGGACTTGACTCTCGTGATCATTGGAAACGAGTAATGCAAGGGCATGCTGGTGCTAATGTGGTAAGTTTATAGACGACAATATAGCTGTCTTTTGTGGAAGCCTCGTTGGCCTGCTAATGAACAATCATTGAACTATCAAAAAGTAACTTTGAATAATACTTTTTTGGGTGTGCGTGTAAAGTTTTGCTTTTAAATGGCATTTTTGGTGCTTTTATTGGATATATGAAACTTAGCCTTAAAAAATATCATATTGAATAATACCTGGATGCGCATTATTCCACAGCCACGCATTTTGTATGCTTAAGATACCTCATTAATATAAAAACATTCAGGTGCCATTAGTGGCTTCAAACCGCATTGGAACGGAGATCATTGAGACAGAGCATGGAAAAAGCAAGATCACGTTTTATGGGAATTCTTTTATAGCAGGTACCGTGTAAATGCATGTCAACATTTGCAAAGTTGAAACATCTTGGACTGAAGCTATATGCATAATTGGATTTGTGAGAAGGTACTATTTTAATATGAATGCTTTAATGACAGGACCCACTGGAGAAATTGTTGCTGCTGCTAATGATAAGGATGAAGATGTTCTAGTAGCAGAGTTTGATCTGGATAAAATCAAGTCCAAGAGACATGCTTGGGGAGTATTTCGCGATCGCCGGCCAGAGTTGTACAAGGTGCTTCTGACTTTAGATGGCACCAACCCCGTTTTATAAATTTTGGTCTTGACCCTGTCAGTTTCCTATTCTAGAAAGTTGGAAAATTTAAGCATAAACAGCTTTCATTCCCCTGTTTATGTTTCAAAAGTAAGCATAACGAAGTGTTTATTAAATCATTAATTTAGTTTTGAAAGTGGAAACATATATGACTAGCTTCTGTTATTTCATGTGGAACTTGGATTGCACATCCTTGAGGAAATAAGAAAGGCGCTGAGTTCCCAATTTTATTTGGTTCTAAATCCATTATAGCTGCTTTAAACATTGGGAGATGCGTAGAGTTCTCAATTTGCAATATATTTACAGAAGTGTTTCTTTTCTTTATTATTTTAGTTGGTGGTCTTAATTTTCAGTTCATCCCAATAAAAGCTGGTTTGTTCATAAACCACCACCAGCCCTTTTCTCCTGCACACGGACTCACAAAATAGCCCTTTTAAATATATTTGTTAGTTTTCCGTAGAAGATGATTATCTTCGATTCAACTACTGTCTAAATTTCAATTCAGTTAGTTCAAAACAAGGCAATAGTTTATTCACTGAGGGAGAGATATCTCTCCACCAAGAAAACAGCACAGGGCTCATGAAATAACCTTTGAAATGCACGAGGTAGTTGGAGTGCTTGTGAATCTGATTGAAGGTTTATGGCTGCTAGTTTAAAACATTTGAGTTATATTTGATATTTATCTCCTTATTAACCTTTCCAATTTTCACCCTTGTTTTTGTAGAAACCATTGTTGCACATTTATAAATTTATCTGTTTGAAGCATTCAGTAGCATTTTTTAGCAATGAAAAATTTCATGGAATAGTCGGAAAATCTTTGGATGTCAAAAGAACATAGGTTCATTAAATTTACTGTGATTTGGAGTATTAGTAGATAGCCCAGGCTAGGAATTATTGAGAAATCTGGTATCTTTGAATTTCTTTGTTTTATTGAACTTTGTTCGTTCCTCCCAAATATAATGCTTCGGAGATCACCATTTTCAAGAAATAATCAGCTTTTCAGGAACAATTCTAGGAGACTATTTTGCTGTGAATGGAACCTTGTAGCCCCTGATAAGCAACAATGTCTTTTACACCGTTTGTTGAAGATATTAAGAACAATTCTTCCAATTTTGTTGGAGGTTAGGATCAATTCAGAATTGATTATCAACATTCTTAATCATTCTGTTTGTGAAGTTTTTCACCCCATGGAATTCAGTTGGTATTATTATTAGGCTGCATGCTACTCCAGAATCCCAGATGCTGTTTAGTAAAATATGAATAGCTCAGAGAACACCTTTGTTTCGAAAATTAGACTTAGAACATAGAAAGTTCCTAGTGAAGAAGGCAATCCAATCACCAGGCAGGAAAAAAAAAAAGGTTCAGAAGGCATGTTCATCATTTTGCAAAAGAAAAAGCTGAAAAGTCTAAGCTTGAAATATTCTACCTAAGAAAGTGATAGCCTCTTATCTCATTAAGGGTAATTTTCAACCTTGCATCTTCCAACACTATTTTCATGGTTCTTGTCAAAGTCGTCATCTTCATCTTCCTCGGCTTCCATGGTTAGCTCGTTTGGTACAAGAATATGCAGTTTCAGACGTCCATTTTCTCTGGAAGCATGTAGAAATTCATGGCTAGGAAGTCTTATTTCCTTCAATATAAACCTTCCACCATACCTATAAGATTTGAAACCAATCCAAGGCTTTCCACTCTTTCCCATACAAGAAATTGGTGGAGGAAAGTCTTCCATACTTACTGATTTTGTCTTCCTAATCATCGCAGGTTTCAAATTTGGATTCATAGTCTGCTTTTTTGAGGTCTCTTCCTCTTCCTCCCTCTGCCATTCCTGTTCATCCATCCCCCCTTTCAAATCCTCAACATCATCTAAGCTTTCATACCCAAGCCCTTCTGTGCAGAGTTGCAGGCTTTCTGAATTGGTTGATGAGAAGCTAGTGCTTCTCCTATGGGAGCTGGAAGATTCACCATTTGATAATGGTTCCTTCCACGGGTTATCGGCAGACGGAGGAGACGACAAGGATGACAAAGGAGGAACAAAACTCTCTTTGAAATGAAGCTCTCCAAATATCTCTGTAAAGGACGACTGCTGCTCGGTCGTCTTCACAGGCATAATCTGGTTCCATGACGAGAGGGTTTCAAGAAGGGTAGGATTTTCTGGCAATGGGGTTTCGAAGATGTGTTGCAGGCTTCCACAGGCAGCCATGGCCAGATAGATAGTCTCTGCAGTATTTGCAGAGAGAAAGAAGTTGATAAACTGAGTTATATGGTTGGAAATGAAGAGAAATAGATAGAGATGAGATGGGATTTTGCTATGAGGTTTGAAATGATCAAAAGAAGGTGCTTTAAAGTAGGCGAGTTCCTCCTGGCTTTTTGGAATCTGTTGGTCCGAGTGAAATGTGGTTGAGTGGTTTTAGAACCAAATCTAAATTTTGTGGTCATTAGGGTATCTGTTTTTATAGTGCTTTGGAATATATTCAAATTGTAATGTTTGTTGATTTAATTCTTTTAAATTTTTATCTTAAAAAACAGGAAACACAGCAAAGAGATGGTTAGTTTTAAGGTTAATGTCAAATTACTGTAAACGCGTGAGAATTTTCTTCCATTTGTCACATCCAGATAAGAGGGATAGTGAAAAAAACGGAAAAAAGAAAAAAAAAGAACAAAAAAGAGGGATATAGCTTCATGACTTGATAATGGGATTTCTTTCCTGGATTTTCAAATTTTTTTTTTTTTTTTTTTTTGGGAAAAATACACTTTTGGTTCCTAAGATTTGAGTTAGGTTTCATTTTGATCCCTGAGGTTTCAAACTTAACAATTTAGTCCTTGAGGTTTAATTTTAGTTGCAATTTGGTCCCTCCATCCAATTTTCCGTTAGTATTTAACGGATTGCTGACGTGGCATTGATTTTTTAATTAAAAAATCATTTTTTATTTTTTAAAATATAAATATATTAAAATAATAAAAATATTATTATTTTATATAACTTTATTTCTTTCCCCCTCTCTCTTCCCCCCTTCTTCTTCACTTTCTCCTTCTTCCCCAAGCACCATCACAGTTCCCACTCCCATGGTTGCCGCCGGCCACCGGCCACCGGTCACCGGCGACCGCCACTCACCGGTGGCTGGCGGTGACGGATTTTTTTTCTCTCTTTCTTCTTCTCCCTCCTTTCTTCGTCTCTCTCCATTTTTTTTCTCTCTCTCATCATGTTCCTTCTCTCTCACCATCCATCTCTCTCACCATTCCTCTCTTTCTTTCTCCTTTCTTTCTCTCTCCCTCACCACCTCTTCCTCTTCACCATTCCTCTTGCTAGAAAACTCCCCACGCACGCCCAAATCTCGTCGGAGTGTTCATGATTTCTCTACACACCCATGGCAGGCCAGATCTCGTCGGAAAGCTCCCACACGGACAGATCTTGCTACACATGCACAGCCGGCCAGATCTAGTGTCGAAAAGCTTCCACGCACGGTCTGATCTCGTCGGAGTGTTCCGGATTTCGCCATCCCTCTCACCGATTGTTTCAGATCTCACCACGACGCACATGATTCGCACCCAGATCTCGCCACGCACGCGCGCGATTCACGCCCAGCTCCCTACGTCCGGACCGTTCACGGTCAGATCTCGCCGTCCAGACACCGGACTGTTTCAGATCTCGTCGTGAGTTCAAACGCACGCCCATGTCGACCCGTTCTGCTCCTCCATCCCCGCTTTTCTGATTTTTTTTAAATAAAATGGAGAGAGAAAACGAAAAGAAGAAAGTAAGAAGAAAAAAAAAACTTCGTCGGTGACCGGTTGTTCGGCGATGAAGAAATGGTGGAGAGAGAAAGAAATTAATTCCTTTTTTTTTAACAAAAAAAAAAGAAGAAAAGAAAAGTGGGGGAAGGAGAAGAGAAGAGGAAAAAGAGAAAAAAAAAATCGTCGCCGGCGGCCGAGTGGTGGTCGCCGGCCGTCGGCGGTTTGAAGAAGATGAAGTTGCCGGCGGTTTGAAGAGAAGAAGAAAAAGAAGAAGAAGAAAGAAAGAGAGAGAAAAAAAATTTAAAAATATATAATTATTTTAATATATTTATATTTTAAAAAATAAAAAAATAATTTTTTTAATTAAAAAATCAATGCCACGTCAGCAATCCGTTAAATACTAACGGAAAATTGGATGGAGGGACCAAATTGCAACTAAAATCAAACCTTAGGGATTAAATTGTTGAGTTTGAAACCTCAGGGACCAAAATGAAACTTAACTCAAACCTCAGGGACTAAAAGTGTATTTTTCCCTTTTTTTTATGACATTTTTCTTGAATTATCTATATATTTCGTTTGGTTGTTCTAACAGTGTATTATGATAATATATATATATACACACAATATTACACTCAGTAGCAATATATACGTTGACAATTAATCTACATTTCAATTTAATACTAGAGAACGAAAATACAAATTGTTATAAATCAAGGTATTTTTTATAGTAAATCATTTTTAATGTTGGTAGATTCTTAGAGTGAGCATAGCTTAACGGTAATTGACATGTATCATCGATCAAGAATTGATAGGATTATTCTTTGCTGTTATTATTACTTTTTTTTTTTTTTTTTTTTTTTTAGCCACGACACCATTCAATTGATTTTAGGTTTCTTTGACTCTTGTACCTGAACAATAAAAAGTATGAATGCTTTGGCTCATATGTTTTTTTTTCTTCTTGATGCTATTAGCTATTTGTCATTAACATTCTCAATTAAAGCATTGACCAATTTATCTATGAGATGATAGATAGGTAGTGAAAGAAAATGGATAGTTGGACAAATAAAATAGCAGGTTCCACTTTTTGAAGCTTCTCCGAGAACTCTTTCTATTATTCTAGTTTATCCATAAATTCTTTTTAACATTCTATTTTATCCATGATGTCCTTTTACCATTTGTTTGCCATATCAAACCAAATGAACTAAAATTTGTTAAATAAACATGTCACACCCTTCAAAGTTTACGGTTAAGTACAGATCAGTTTTAGAAGAAAAATATTTCAATAATAACCCATATCCAACTGGGCGACTATTAATTTTGGGGTACAATAACCGGCGAACTACAAGGCTAAATTAAAAAGTTCAAAAAAAAAAAAAAAAAGAGGCTAAATTAAATAATAGATTTTGTTAAATGTGTAAAAGAATCTAAAATTTTAAATCCGACGTGGCTTTTTTTTTTTTTTTTTCCGACAGATATACAATCGTAACAATATTCTCCGTCATAATCTAAAATTTGAAATAAATTTTCACAAGAAACCATAACGAAAAAAAAGGACAGAAAGAAAAAAAAAACATGTTGAGGGTAGAATTTCGGTTGGGATGACATTAAGCCCATTAAAGATTCTAAGTCCGAGAATGGATTAAGAGGTCAAAAGAAACACAAAGAACCAGATAATAGCCCAAGACCCCCGAGAATAACAATCAAGACCAAGAGGCCCAATAGCTTGGGGTCGGCCAAGGGCCATGAGGCCGACCCCCACGGGGGTCGACTAAGGTTCACACGACCAACGTCCTAAGGGATCGGTAGTGATTTAAGAGTTATTCCTTAAAAGGGCCGAACGTATCCTTGAGAACCGTTGTTGATGGAGATCGAACCACAACCATCAAGAGATCAAGGGTCTAGATGTCTACGGCTCCTAGGGATAGACTAAGAGTCAAGGCCAAGTCCAAGAATAATTTACGACTGACCAAGTCCAACAACGGTTACAGATTCGTAACCGTCAATTAAAGAGGTCTGATAAAGGAACTATCTCAATTACGTTTGAGAACTCCTCGTATTTTAGGTGAACCCCCACAACAATAAGAAGAATAACCCCATTAACGAAATGATAAGACAACTCCAAGAAAGTTAAACAAATTTTACTTGGAAGAACGATCAAAGATCAAGAAGAAAGGAGAACTTGTTCCTAACTTCAAGATTTTGAACTCTTCACAATCTAATTGATCAGATTGGATTGAAAGTCCTAAGCATGCATTCTAAACACAAGAATTCAAAGAAAGCATTAAGCTCGAGAGAGACTAAACTCAATCCAAAATTTCATTCAAATTCAACTTCAACTTGATTTGATTGATACATCAAAAATACTTGTTAAAACAAACCCCACTTCATGACTTTTTTTGCTTAAACACTTTTTTTTTCCATAGTCACTCATTTCGTTTTTTCCCCCCTTTTTATCCATCGCCTCACTTTTCACAATTCCCTCTATTTTCTCTACCTTCTTACTTTTCACACTTTCTTCGATTTGCTCACTCTCTTGACTCACCTACCACTTTTCTCTTGAGATTTTACCTCAGGTACCACTTTTCTCTTGAGATTTTACCTCAGCCTCATTCTCAAGACAAACGTCTAACATGTCCTTTTCTTTGATACTAACCTTACCATGTTTCTAAATTCAACATTTCAAATCCATTCATGAACCTTCATGAATTCACAAGATACATAATGCATTAAATATGTGAATGAATTTGGATTTTTAGATTCATTATGTCTTTTGGTTGAATAGGTGCCTTTCCAAGCTTGAATGGATGCAACTCTTGGTCATGGGTAGACACCTTAGCTTGGAAGTAACCATTCAATGGCTCTTGTAGTCTTTTGATGCGCAAATTGCTAACCGCAAGTGTACGGGTCAAGTAATAATATAGTGTTTTCGTGTAAAACGAGTGTCGTCCTCTGGATTGGTTTTCTAGCAAATTAAGTACCGTGAATACTTTTGTTCAATTTTATTTAGGGAGCAAAACTTAATGAAACAGATAAATCTAAAGACAAAAAGCATAAAATAAAGGGTGGAGACTCAAATGGAAAGACTCTTAGGGAATTGATTTCATTATTTAAGATTGAGGATTGATTAATAGGAATGAATTGATCGTGCAATTATTCTACAAGCCAAGGAAACTTTTATCACGATTACCTCTCCCGAGTATAATTGATTCTCATGCATATAATTAACTTGATATCCCTATCTAAGTTCATTAACATGCAAGGCATTATTCGGTTTAGTCCTTGTTATACTTCTAGAGATATTCCAAATCCTGTCACAAACTTAGAATTTCTACTCTAGTCATGCAATTAAACAAGGTAAATCTTAGGCCAAATCCTCTCTCCCGAGTTAGATTTAACACTCAAATCATTCAATTAGTGATCAAGTAATTGAAAGCATTACACAAAATTGCAAGAATAAAATAAAGGCACATTCATCCCAAAAATCAATCCAACAACCTAAAAACAACTACATCAAACCCTAAGACAAACAACTAGCAATTCATAGTATTTAAACCACAAACACTAATTGAAAGAAAAGCCATAAAAACTACAAGAGTTAAGGGAAAGAGAAAGGGAAACTCGAATCCGCCGACACCGCACGTCCCCGTCACAATCTCCATGTCTTCTAGCTTGATTCCCGCTCCTTGGCCTTGCCTTTAGCTCCCACAAAAGGTCTCTAGTCGAAATTAGGGCTAAAATCTAACCAATTGGACTCCCCCAATCCGTAGCACAAAATGATGAATTTATAGAAAATCTGCCGACAGCGTCGCGACGCTGTCGCGATACTGCAGATTTGGAAAATTCGCCGAGAGCATTGCGACGCTGGTCCTAGCGTCGCGACGCTATGATTTTTTTTTTTTTTTTTAGAATGAAAACTCCAAATATAGAATGTCAGCGTCGAAACGCCCAAAGAGCAGCGTCTCGACGCTGGTCTGCGGATGGGCCTATCTTCAATCTTCCAACTTTGATTCTTTTTTCATTCTTCAACTTCTTTTCGCATCCCGAACATCCAATTGGCTCAAAACTATATTTCCTACAAATACAACACATAAATGCATAATTTTGGCCAATAAATTATAAAAGACTAGCTAAATTAATTAGGGAAAACTAGCTAGCTATGCTCGCTATCATCTTTTAACAATAGCTCTTATCATTGGAGCTTGTGGCATAATGATTGCCTCGTGATTGGATTGAATTGCAGTTGACACCCATGGAGCTTCATTTGAGCTAGATTGAGCTAGTGGAGCTTTGAATTCTTCTTCTCGAGCTGGTGGAGCTTGGAAATCTTCTTCTTGCTCTTCTTGATTGCTTATTTCCTTATCAAGGTCTAAGAATCAAGGCAAGATTCTCGGAGAGATAAATGCCAGCTGTTTCACTATCCTACCTCAGTATTATAATAGAATACTCAGAAAGAGAGGAAGGTACGTTCAAATACTCACTTATCTACTACGGTTTAAGCATTCTCTGAACCCTATTGTAACTTGAGTGTCAGAGTGTGTGTGGCTTAGCACTGCACTGGTGCTCAGTTCTCTTTGTTGCAGGTACATGATTGTTTCCCTCCATTACAAATTTATCGTTGATCTGACGAGACGAATTTCGGTATCAACAATACGTTTAGATTTTGAATTTAAACTTCAATTGAAAATACCAAAACATTTACATTTAAATTTTTAATTCATAAAAAATAATTTTGTAAATAAAATCGAAAATAGTAAATGTTAAAATTGATCGCTACGGATATCCAAATCTTAAATTGAAAATCTTTTTTGAAATTTTCAAGATGACAAGATATGGAAGAAATTCAAATTAATTAAGCATTCTCCGCTAAAAAAACCAATGATAAAACAAATAAAATAAATCACAAGTAATCTGAATTTCCCCTTACCTTACTAGATTCAATTTTGGAAAAAACTTGGCTTCATACTAGGGATCTTCCTACAAACCACCATTAAAATCTTGACAACTAGGAGAGATAAAAAAAACTTAGGGGTGTAAAAATTTCGGGTCGGGTCGGTTGTACGGACAACCCCGACCTGACAAAGACCCAACTCCGACTCCGATAAAGACCCGACTCGGTTCGGGTCGAGTCGTTTTTTTTCCCCTGATCCAATTCCATACTTAACCCCCCCTCTGCTCAGAGTCCTGAGCTTAAAGATAAAAGATCAACTCAAAAAGAAAAAGAAAACACATCCCCAACAAATTCCTCAGTAAAAAAACCAAAAGCAACAACTAGAAGCAGACGAAACCTAGAAAACAAAAAGCCCCAAAAATCATATTGAAGCAGATTTCAGAGAAATTGAAGTGAAAGAAAGCACGAAGAAGCTAGAGCAAGGAATAAGTGAAGCAAAGAGAAAAAATTAAAGGAATAAAGCATGAAATAGAAGAAAGGAACAAAAATAGAAGGGTTAACTGTAAGGAATAAAAGTTCCCACGCAGCGGAAGCGCATCGAAAAGACCTTACGCCGTATATTAATTAACATTCAAATACCGTTACGAAAAGGCAAAATAAACTTTAAACATGCTTTAAAGTTGCTGGAAAATAGCTATAAACATGCTGAAAAATAAATCTAAATTTATTTTCATGCTTTTCTAGAGAAACGGGAAAGAACCGTTACAAACCTTCGTTGTAGACTTGACCGTTTTTCGCCAACGATGCTCCAACGACCGAAAACGCAGCAACTCCCTCTTGATTTCTTTGCTGGAAATTTCTTCTTCAAAGACACAATAACCACAGAGGTTACACCAGTATGTCTCTAAGTCTAGGAGGCAAAAGACTTATGGGAGTCTTTCTCTAAGAGGGAGGCTAGAGAGAATTCTATGGTCTTGTCTTGTGAGTCTAAGAGCAAGAGAAGAGTACTGAACCAATTAGGTCTAGTGTTCTATTTATAGAAGAGAGGCCATGAATAAAATATT
Source organism: Luffa aegyptiaca (assembly GCA_017139565.1). NCBI lineage: Eukaryota > Viridiplantae > Streptophyta > Magnoliopsida > Cucurbitales > Cucurbitaceae > Luffa > Luffa aegyptiaca. The sequence continues at coordinate 20,387,897 of CM029400.1, read as the reverse complement.
CAATTAAATCAATCTTTTCCAAAATTGATTCAATCTTTATTCCTTTTTAATCAATCCAAGATCAATCAATTCCATAATTGATTAATCTTTTCCACAAATGACTAATTACTTCCATAAGTGATTAGATCATTTCCATAAATGATTAATCACTTCCTTAAGTGATTAATTATTTCCATAATTGATTAATTCCCGGCTAATGAATTCTTTAATTAATTAACCACCAATTAAATATCACATATTTAATTTCTGGCCTTGAATTAATTAATTTTGCCCAAATAGATTTTAGGCCTTAAAATTAATTAATTCATATTTGAACTCTTTCAAACTTCCATAAATTTATTGTGACTCAAATTTATATTAATATTTGAATTTCTTCAAATATTAATTTCTCTTATAATATTATATCAATATATATTATATTGTTTCCCTTAGTAAATTGAACACTTTCAATTTACATTTATTACTTAGTTGCCTCAAATTACTTTATGAGCTACCAGTGGGACCTAATGGACCTGCAGATCAGAAGCTCTAACGATGTGAGATTAATTGGTCAAACTCATTAACCAAATTAATCAATATTCCTTTACTGTGTGTACATTCCACTATAGACTCACAGTTGCACTCTTCTCACTGCAGACATATTTTCTGTGTCCACGGATATAGATCAATATCGACTAGTTAGTCCTTCACGAGTGTCTGTAACACCAGCTGGGTCAAATTATCGTTTTACCCCTGGGTTACTTCTATTTCCTTAAGTACCAGTTCTCCTCTAATGAACAACCTGTTTGTGGTCCAACCATCAAACAGAAAACCCTCTCATGCCATTGAGAGGGTAGGGCCCTTTGTTCAAGACTCGGAGTGACCACTTAAGGGAACACTTTTCTGCTTCCCTAAAGTCGGGAAAGAGTGAATTCCATCTTGTACAATTATGTTCCCAGCTCCCCACTCGGTCTTGTCCCCAAAATGGTAGGCTTATTGAGTCGGCGTATTGGCCACTCTCACCCATAAAAATCAAAGGACAATCCCTCATGAGCAGGAGTCCATAATCAACTCAGGATTAAGACCAAGTTGTCTAGGTCGTCCTAGTGAAATAGAAAACCAACTAGTTAACGGTGTTATAACAAGTGGTTACTATTTCGCGGTCCGGTCTTATGCAAACTCATTGCATAGGATACCCCCACTCGCATGTCTCCTACACGAACGCGTTGGATCATAGCGTTTGTATCAAATACAAAGTGGGTTGTATCCATAGTGTCACCAGGATAAGGCACCCAGTCTTATCCCTATACTATAGACCCTTTAGGTTGTTTCTTGAACAATGATCCCCATATGTCGCTACATATAGTTCAAGACTCATATTACAGCCTAGGATGTCTAGTTTATTGGATTAAGGTTATTTTAGGCAAAGACAAATAACTAATAACATTTAATGGAAAAATATATCAATATTATTTCATTAATATCCGGTCAACGGTTACATTCACTATCTACGAGTTTTAGGGCATAAAACCCAACATTAACTACATAGATAGACCATTTTGAACATCAAATTACATAAATGTCAAGTTTCAAGAATATTTTTAGCTTTGTCCCAAGCCTAGCCATTTAAGCCTAATAGAAGAATGATTTTACAGATTTGCCCATTGAATTTTAAAAAATGAATAAAATAGAACTAAATATATTTTTCATAAGATTTCAAAATATCCCAAAATCACACTTAGTTTCCATATTCTTCAAAATAGTTTCCATAACTTCTAAAGAGAACCCTAAACCCTAATTTATTTATTTTTTTTCCCCTTTTTTTTCATCCCTCCCTATTCTTCCTCACGTAAGCTTCATCTCCCTCCACAAATATGGTGTTATTTCAATTAATTTTTTTTAAATATATTCCATTAAATAAACTACCGTTTATATTTGGAATGATTTTTTCATCTTCAATCTAAATTGAAGTGTTTGGGAATGCAATTTTTCTGTTGTCATTCATTTAGTCAAGTTTACAGGTTTATAATGTATAATGGTAGTATATATTTAATGATTTTTGCACACTTAATGGGTATTCAATGTATGTATAAAAAATTCAAAATGTTTATATTTTATAATTGTGGTATATATTTGATGTTTATTTTATTTTTCTTAGATGTTCAATTTATGTATACAACAATTCAAATGTTTATAACTTCTAATCACTGAATATTTTTTTATGGCTAAATGATTCAAAGGTTTATATTATATAAATAAAGTATATAACAATTTATATAATGTAAGTTTATATAAACAATTTTAACACCACCTTTAGACAATAGTTTGTACAACTAAACTTGTCCTCCCTAATCTTCGCATCAGTTTTTCATGAAATGTGTTGAACTTTATATCAGATTATATATTTATGTGTATACTATAAATAATGGCGTATATATAATATATATCAGATTATATATTTATGTGTACAATATACTGCATAGTATTAATTATCAAGATAAAATTTGAAGTATCATAGAAATATAACATAGTTTATTAGATATGTATGATTATATATCATATATCTTATCCTAAATAACAGTATGAAACAAATAAATTAACAAAATGGTGTTTCAAAATATATATTCGGTATATTTGTTCATTGTCAACATCATCTCATTTGGAAATATATATATACCTGGTCATATACCTTTTCCAAAAAAAACACACACACACACAAAACGATTTCTATATGTTTTTCAATACGCCAGAAAATTTAGAAAATGGGATACATGAACTAATCGAGTCATGGGTATAAAATTCTTTCCAATATAAAAAATTATGTATATGGGATTATATAATAAGTGTTTATACATTATACGGTATATATTTATCATTTGTAGAAATTATGTGATTAGATTGACATTGGAATAAGAGTTAATGTGCACACACAAAAAAAAAAATACAAAATAAACAAAAACAAATACACACAATAAAGTATGGTGGTCTGTTGCAAAATTAAAAAAAAAAAAAAAAACACACAGATCACTAGAGAAAAGTGGGTAATAGAAACACAATTAAGAATTATAAAATAAAATAAAAAAAGCAACTTACTCATGTTTGAAAAAAATAAAACCAAACCACTTGAAAAAAATGTGCAATAGAAGCACAATTATTTTGGGTGAAATTATGGGAACGACAACAACCAACTTTGAAGGGATTTTTGTGAAATATGTCTAGGGTTGAGTGATGACAAATTAATTAGTTGGAATTTTATTATGGAAAGAATCAAATACAATCCAAAATTTAGTATGTAAAATTTTAAAGGATAAAATAGGAAAGATTTAACTAGGAAATCTTGAGCCAAGACAAAGCCGAACTTTTTTTTTATAACTAGACATTTGTGAAAAATAAATGCTAGAAAGGTCTAATTCCCATAATTTCTGAAAATAGAAAGGGGTACAAAGCATAAATTAGAGCTTCCCAACAAAACAATCCAGACCATGCCTTTCAAAACTCAAACAAAATCCAAAAAAACCAAAAAACCACCAACAATTATTGCAACGAAATCGTACCAAGGATCAAGATCCACAAGCATTCACATAATAAAATATGAAAACCCAAGTAGAGTGGCAGAGCAGTACAGAAAAACTGAAAAAGGCACCAACCTTGCTGAGTACAAAGAATAGCTCGAGATTAACACTAATACACAAATCCCTCATCTTCACACAAATACACTAGTACACGAATCGAAAAAAAGCCCAACAGAGGCAAATCGCTGATAGACTGTTGGTGGGATGGCGGCTTGCGTGGTTGAAGAGCTGGTGGAGGCAGAGGATCCGACGGTGGTCCGTGGAAACGAAGGAGAAGATCTGTGGAAACGAAGGAGAAGATCGCCCAAGAAGATCTGTGGAAACGAAGGAGAAGATCGCCCAAGAAGATCGAAGGAGAAGATCGCCGAAGAAATTGTTGGAGAAGGACGAGAGAATCGATGGGAAGTTGGGAACCCTAACTCAATCCCTAAAATAATATACATTTTCGGGCAAAGGAAAACCGAACCGAACCGAACGGTTCGGTTCGAAATCTTAATGAAAACCGACCCGAACCGGTCTGGTTCGATTCGATTTTTTGGGTCGGTTCGGTTCCGTACACCCCTAAAAAAACGTTCTCATTTTCTCCTTCCCTCTTTCTTAGTTGTCAAGATTTTAATGGGGTATGTAGGGAGATTCCTACATACCGGTATGTAGCCAAGTTTTGTTCTTCAATTTTATCATTGTAGTTCTTGGCAGCATGGGTATTACGATTATTTATTTATTTATTTATTATTATTATTTTTATGTCTAGCAACGACATGAGTGATGGAAAATTGAAGATTTAGGCCTTTGAAGTTTTTAGTTTGGAAAGGAGTCTCATTTTCACATTTCTTGTTTTTTTTTTACCCTCTCGTTGATCATTATGATGCCAACAACCAAAATTTTGGGTGTGAAAGTATACTTATGCCCTCATTGTGTTAAATTGAATGTGAATTTAATTTTTTCACTGATGTGGATTTTTCCTACCGCAAGCGCACGAGTCAAGTTTTAATATAGTGATTTTCGTGTTAACGAGTGCCGTCCTCTAGATTGGGTTTCTAACCAAAATAATTACCACGAATAATATTGTCCAATATTATTTAGGGACTTAAACTTAGTGATAATGAAAGAATCAAGACACAAAAGCTAAAAAGAATGGGATTCAGTTGATGAAGACTCTTAGGGAAATGGTTTCACCTATTGGGGGTTGTGAATTAATTAATGGATGAATGGACATGCTATGACTCATAAATATTGTTGGCTTTTTGGCCCTTAATCTCAAATTAATTAATTAATCAATGTTTTGATGATAACAAACTTGATTTTATTTATTTACAATTTTAGTGTTTTAAAGTATCCATGGCGTAGAGCTCATAACAACGATTCCAACGCCTTTTGAATCACTCAAATCGGAGCTCAAACGAAGAAGTTATGGCCAAAACAAAATTATGGAGAAAATCCTATGTGGCAATGACACGTGGCACTGTGCTGACGTGGCATCCGACGTGGCGCTGACGTGGACGGTCAATGGTCAAAATGATGACGTGTCAGATGACGTGGCATATCCAACTGTCCATTTTGCTGACGTGGCTGATGACGTGGACGATGACGTGGCAGTTAAATTTTAAAATAATATATTGGTCAAACGGTCAAAATTTTAAATTATAATATTATTTTATTATTAATTTTTTATATTTTTTTATTGCAGCCATTCAGAGACTGACATGTGGCAGCCATCGGCTAGTTTAGCCCTTTTTGGTCTATTTAAGGCCCGAAAAAAATTCAAAAAAATGGGAAAATTTTTTTGAAAAATACTACTCATCTTGGAGAGCATTCCTACCATTTTTTTTGAAAATTTTGAGCTTCAACTTTTCATTTTTTCATAGCCATTTGAGGGTTTTAGTTGTAAGAAAGGATTTCTTACAAGATTGTGAGCTTTGATTTTTGTATCCACTCTTTGAGAGAGTTTTTTCCTCTTGTTCTTCATCTTCTAAATCCATTGTAAGGGTTTCTCTTGATCCCGTAAAAGAGAGTTTGTAATGGTTTGATCCTGAACCGTGGAAAGGATCGGGTTTGTTCTTGCTCCCGGAAAAGGAACGTTGTAGCGATTGGACTCTGACCGTGGAAAGAGTCGGTTTTTCTAGTGGAATACCCAAGAGGAGCTTGGGGAGTGGAGTAGGCCGAGTTGTGCCGAACCACTATAAAATTCTCGGTGTCTATTTCTTTATCCCTATCTTATTTTAATTTTTGCAATTAATTTGTTGTTATATTTTATTTTCTAAAATTAATTGCAATAATTCATTCATATTGTTAATTGTGCCTATTTGATAAATTAGGTTGATAAAATTCTATTTTTCATATTCCTTATCAAGTTTCATATTTAAATTAAATAGGATACTTGAATTTGTTAATTTTAATTTTCTTGTTTAAATTGAGTTGAAATTATTTGTATGAAAATTGTATGAATTTCTTGTTTAAATTACTTGCATGAAAAAGTTTGTAAATTTGTTTAATTGGACCCACTTTAGTAAAAAGTTTTATTAAATTCAAAGAAACCCTATTCACCACCCCTCTAGGGTTGCCATACCGATCCTACAATTGGTATCATAGCGGGTTGCTCTTCTTGAAATATTTCTTTCTTGATAAGCTTAATTGCTAAGAGCTATGACAACTATAGATTTTCTTGAAGGTCATTGTATTGATACCTCCATTCTTTGATGGTAGAAAATTTGATGTTTGGAGCCATAGAATGAAAACTTTCTTGTTATCTATAGATTTTGATATTTTGTATGTATGTGAAAATAATTTGTCTAAATTAAATTTGAATGATGAAATGCTTTCTTTTAATGACCAAGCAAAAAATATCATATGTTGTGCTTTAGATAAAAATATATGTGATAAAATTTCACATTTTACCTATGCATATGATATTTGGAATTTTCTTGATAATATGTATAATGTTGAAAATTCTCCTTGTACTACTAATGATTTATTTGACGTGAAGGAGAATTATAATTCTCAAAATCAAGAAAAGTTCCATGGAGTAGAAAAAGAAAAATGTGATGGATCCTCCGTATGCTTGATGGCTCATTCGGATAATGATTCCGGTGATGATAGTGATGAAAATGAGGTAAATCACAAATCTCTTACTTATGATGAACTTTATGATGCTTTTGAAAGTATGCATCAAGATTTAGAAAAACTTGGTTCAAAATATGTGAAATTATCAAAGAAATATAAGACATTGTCTATTGAGAATAAATATTTGATAAATGAAAATGCATGTTTGAAAAATGGAGCTAATAATGTTTTGTTGCATAATGAGGTTGATAGTGATTGTGATGAGAAAAATGCTAAGGTTAATAGAATTAAATTTCTTGAGAAAGAAAATGAGGATCTCAAATCTTTATCTTGTGAATTGAAACTTGAATTGAATGATTTGAGAAACAAGAATGAGAAAATTGAATCCTTTTCATTAGAATTGAAAGATGAAATTGCTAGCTTGAAAAATAAAATTATTGATTTGGAAACTAGCAATACTTCTTTAGAGAATGATAAATTTGCTTTGATTGACAAGATTAAATTCATTGAATGTGATAGTTATGAGAAAAATGATCTTTTGCATGTGCTTAAAGAAAAAGAATTGTTAGCTAATAAAGAGCTCGAAATTGCAAAAGAGTCTATTAAGAAATTGACTATAGGTACACAAAAATTAGATAAATTTATTGACATGGGTAAACCTTTTAATGACAAAAAGGGATTTGGCTATGTGGATGAAAATTCTTCATCTAATTCTAAGACTATTTTTGTTAAAGCTACTCCTAGTATGCTTAAAAATATTTTACCCAATGTCTCCAATTTTGTTGAATCTAAATTTGTGCCAAGAGATGAGAAATTTAGACCTATGCATGAAAAATCAAAATTTGTGCCTAAACATGTTGATGAAAATTTCAAATGTATGCATAGTGCTAAATTTTTGTCTAGACACAAAAAGGCTGAAAATGTGGATGTAAAATCAAAATTTGTGCCTATATGTCATTATTGTGGTATTAAAGGTCATATTAGACCAAGTTGCTATAAATTGAAAAATGCTCTTAATAGTTATGGAAAGAGAAATGTTCCTTATAAAACAAAAATTCAAAATACTCATAAAAGGAACACTTATGTGAAAAAGAATATGCATAGATATTATGTGAATGAAAAATTTATGCATAATGTTACTTGTTATTCACGTGGCAAAATTGGTCATACATTCAATAATTGTTATTTGCCAAAATTTAATGGTAGTAATGTTGGAACTAATTTGAAATGGGTTCCAAAAATGTTGCTTACTAATAATGAAGGACCCAAGAAATGGATACCAAAATCCTTTGATTGAGCTTTCTTTGTAGGTGTGATTTCAAGAAGCAAATGGTTGTTGGAGTTTAAATGAGAAATTAAATCAAACGGAGCAACTATACGACTTCTTGAATCTAAGAAAGCAAAATGACTTATTTGGTAACATTTATCTTTGCATTATTTAAATAATTATTCTTTTGATATCTTTATGGAAATTATATCTTATTTGAAATGATTCTTTAAATTTTATTGATTACTAGATTAAATGTCATCTCACAAGTTGAGATATTTTATTTATATCTATGATTGATCATCTTGTGAATTATTGGATTATTTCCTTTTAAATCTTGTGGTCAATTATTTTTTTTTTAAATTCATCCATAATCTTTATCACTAATTTATTTGAATTATAGATGCCATGAGAATATATTGAATATTTATCTATAATGCTTATTATTAAGAATTTGTTTTATCCATGATTTCTTGATCTTAATGGTTGATATATATATATATTTGTTTGATGAAATTGATTATAATTAGATGCTTTTTGACATGAGCTATATGTATCATTCTTGAAGATAAATTTATGTTTTGATGATACTTTTGCTCTTTAAAGTATTATGTCTTGAAGGAAAATATTTGATATTTTTCTTAATAGATTTGTCATTAATTTGTGCATGTTGGTTGTCCTATTAAAAAAAAAAAGTGCTTTGTAATAGCTTTTGGAAGAGTTGTTAAATTATTTTTCTTAAGGTGAGTATTTTTATGTAAATTAATTTATACTCTTGATTTCTCTTAGCTATTTACTCATATTGGTAAAATTTCATCATATCTAATCTTTTATAGAAATAGAAATTTTTTGTGCCTAATCATGAGAATTAAATTGCTCTATTGCAATTTTTCATGTCTTATGCATACTCTTCTTGAATGAAATTCTTTTATAAAAAATATTTATGATTTGTTTAAGATAGATTGAATTATCATGATTTTTTTTTATTTGACTATCTTGTGCAAATTATTATTCTTGGATGATTTTTATGATTTTATCTCCTTGATATGTATTGGTTTTCTTATTAGCTGAATGCATAATTTTAGGGGGAATTGTATCATTTTATGTGTGAATTTAAATTTATTTTGTCCTTAAGTGAAATTTGTTTTACTTGGAATAATTATTGAGGTGTTTTATTTATCCATAATTATTAGGAAGAAAAATGTATTAATTTATCTTTTTCTTTGCCTCTCACATTGATGTCCTTTTGATTTTTGATATAATATTCTTATGCATAAAATTAATATTATTTGTGAATGAATTAAATTTGAAATCTTGCCTAAATTCCATGAATTTGATTTTTTTTTCTTTGTCTTGATTCTTATCAATGGATATGTGATATAAAATTATTTTGGTGTTAAATGTATCTTTCTTTAATTGGTATCTCATAGTACTTAAATGGTTGAAATTTTACTTATGAGAGTGTATGTGCTATTTCAAATTCATTGAATTGGTTTCTAATTTTGGCATGTTTTGAAGTCTACTAATCTATTTGGAATCTCTTGTTTAATGTCCTATTGTGGTAAATTGAGTAATTTATTGAAATTACTATTCATTATGATTTGAATCTCCATAATAGCTCTTGATTTTTTAGTATGCTTATTTTTAGGGGGAGCAAATGCCTCTTAAAAATGAGTTTCTTTTTAGAGAAATTTTGGTAGATAGACCGTTTTGGAGACATATTTTCACATATGTCTAAAATTTTCGATATTTACAAGATTAGATTTTCGGATATATTTTCTTACCTTTATACCCTTGTTCTTATCATTTATTTTCAAATAATATTAAAAATGATAATAATATATTCCATAATAGCCAAAAAAAAATCTCTCTCTCCTCATAACCGCACCTCAAAAAAAGGAAACTCTCCAACTTTTACCCAAAAAGAAATCGTGTGTGATGATTTTTTTTTTTTTTTAAAAAATACTTCTATTCATTATTAACTATCCTTAAATATATATATAATATATTTAGAAATGATATAAATATACAGTAGAACTATCACTCAATTGATTGTAGAATGTAATAATTCTCCAAATAATAAATATATATCATGCATTATAATATATAATCAATATACATAATCTATTATATATTATATATTCATCATTGTGTATTCAATTCATAAGTAAAACGCCAAAATGATAAATATATACCAGACTGTATATTGTATCATAAATATATACTTATAATTATATTATATAAACCTTATTATTTTTTTTACAGGTAATAAATCGTGGGTTTTTTTTCGTTCACTCTCTCTCACGCCAAAAAATCTTGGGTTTTTTAGGGCTGAATCGGTTTGTTTCCTTTTTTTTCCATTCACTCTCTCTCACGCCAAAAAATTATATTGAAAAATGAAATTTGAAATTGTTTCCTTTTTTGGTTTTATTTTATTTTTTTATTTTTAAATAGTTAGTAGTGTATATGAGGGCTGAATCGTAAAAGGACCATGATTTTTATGAAAAAAATTTGAGTCATTAGGCCTTTTATGTAAAAAATGGGAAACTTGGACATTTATGAAATATAGGTCCATATTTAGGCTATCTATGTACTTTTCCCTTCTTTTTATTAGTTTAATTATGAAACAATTGTCAGTGATATCTTTGAGCAATTGTGACTTATTTATTGGTGATATTTATTTAGTATGAAAAATTCAAGTGATGAATTAAATTGATTAATATTTGTTTGTGCCTCCTTTGCAATATCTATTATATTTTTAGGGGGAGTCATTATCTTTGAAGTAAATTCTATTTTAAATCTTCTTATATTTATTCCCTTAAATTCAATTTTGTGCTACAAGTCTTTTTGTCCCTTATTTAGGGGGAGTGTTAAATTGTTTTCAAAAGGGAGAGACGTTAGTGAAGTTTGCCTTAATTTTTGAAAAGGTGTTAAAATGTTTCGAAGTTTGTGCAGATTATTTTTTTTCTTATTTTTCCTTGTTGATTGATTCCAAAAGGGGGAGAGGTAATAAGAAAAATGAAAGCATGATATTATTGAATATCTTTCTTGCTATTGAATGGAAACCATATTGTGTGTTGATGTGTTTCAAGTTCATATCTTATATCACACACCACTTTAGATTTCATTTTTTCTTAGTAGTTTGTCATCATAAAAAAGGGGGAAATTGTTGGCTTTTTGGCCCTTAATCTCAAATTAATTAATTTTAATTAATTAATTAATCAATGTTTTGATGATAACAAACTTGATTTTATTTATTAACAATTTTAGTGTTTTAAAGTATCCATGGCGTAGATCTCGAAACAACGATTCCAACGCCTTTTGAATCACTCAAATCGGAGCTCAAACGAAGAAGTTATGGCCAAAACAAAATTGATGGAGAAAATCCTATGTGGCAACGACACGTGGCACTGTGCTGACGTGGCATCCAATGTGGCGCTGACGTGGACGGTCAACGGTCAAAATGATGACGTGGCATATCCAACTGTCCATTTTGCTGACGTGGCTGATGACGTGGCACTTCAAACGGTCAAAAATGCTGATGTGGACGATGACGTGGCGAAATGTGGTCCAATTAGATTGCGACACGTGGCAGTTGAGTTTTAAAATAATATATTGGTCAAACGGTCAAAATTTTAAATTATAATATTATTAATTTTTTATATTTTTTTATTGCAGTCATTCAGAGACTGACACGTGGCAGCCAACGACTAGTTTAGCCCTTTTTGATCTATTTAAGGCCCGAAAAAAATTCAAAAAAATGGGGAAAAATTATGAAAAATACTACTCATCTTGGAGAGCATTCCTACCATTTTTTTGAAATTTTTGAGCTTCAACTTTTCATTTTTTTATAGCCATTTGAGGGTTTTAGTTGTAAGAAAGGATTTCTTACAAGATTGTGAGCTTTGATTTTTGTATCCACTCTTTGAGAGAGTTTATTCCTCTTGTTCTTCATCTTCTAAATCCATTGTAAGGGTTTCTCTTGATCCCGTAAAAGAGAGTTTGTAACGGTTTGATCCTGAACCGTGGAAAGGATCGGGTTTGTTCTTGCTCCTGGAAAAGGAACGTTGTAGCGGTTGGACTCTGACCGTGGAAAGAGTCGGTTTTTCTAGTGGAATACCCAAGAGGAGCTTGAGGAGTGGAGTAGGCTGAGTTGTGTCGAACCACTATAAAATTCTCGGTGTCTATTTCTTTATCCCTATCTTATTTTAATTTTTGCAATTAATTTGTTGTCATATTTTATTTTCTAAAATTAATTGCAATAATTCATTCATGTTGTTAATTGTGCCTATTTGATAAATTAGGTTGATAAAATTCTATTTTTCATATTCCTTATCAAGTTTCATATTTAAATTAAATAGGATAATTGAATTTGTTAATTTTAATTTTCTTGTTTAAATTGAGTTGAAATTATTTGTATGAAAATTGTATGAATTTCTTGTTTAAATTACTTGCATGAAAAAGTTTGTAAATTTGTTTAATTGGGCCACTTTAGTAAAAAGTTTTATTAAATTCAAAGAAACCTTATTCACCCCCCTCTGGTTGCCATACCGATCCTACAAAATCTAGGATTTTCTAATCTCATATTTATCTGTCCCGTAAAGGATTGGAATTCTGAATTCCATTACAGCGGAAGCAATTGGACCGTTCGCAATCTAATTTTGTTCTACAAAATACCAAATACATTGGCAAAAAGATTAAGCAACGAGAAACATATCGTCGTCTGACGACTCTGAATTCTTCAAGAACGCCTTCTTGAATGCCAGGGACCAAAAATAAAATCTCGGGACACCACCACAAGATTGCCCTGCTATCCTCTCAGTTTGGGAACTCAGTTGTGGAACTGAACTCTTGAATTTGGAAGAATCACGTTACAGAGAAAAAAATCTCTGATTTTCCTTTGAGAGAGAATGAGAGAGGGAGATTGAGAGATTCTATGAGATATGCAGAAAATGAGAGGATCAACCCAAGACCCGTCTCTTCTGGTGTGTAGTTAAGTGAGAGAGAAAATATTTTAAATTAATATAATAATTAATGAAAATAAAATTTAATTAATTAATTAAATTAATTAATTAATTAATTAATTAATTAATAATGTAATTAATATCTAATATTTAATTACATGTGCATTAAATCATATTAAATACACATCCCTCACTTAATATATAGTTTTAATTAAGTTTAATTAAATCACATTTAATTAAATTAATTAAACTAAACAATTAATTAATTCTTTGACCAATTAAATATCACATATTTAATTAATCATACATTTGAATCATATTCAAATGTGCATCTCTCTTATAACCTATAGTTTTAATACGAAATTAATCTATAGAAATTAATTTAATTAAATCACATTTAACTAAATTAAATTGAACAATTAATTAATTCAAAATTAATTAATTTTATAACTAATTAAATATCAACCATATTTAATTAATTACATATTAGAATCATATTCTAATATTTCTCTCATATATTATAGTTTAATTAAATCACATTTAATTAGACTAATTGAATAATCAATTAATTCACAATTAATTAATGTATTCATTAATTAAATATCACACATTTAATTAGTTATAAATTTGAACTCTTTCAAATATATAATTCTCTCAATTGAATAAAGTTTAATCACAAATTAAACTTTATATTATAATGTATCAACCAGTGTGTTAAATTTTGGTCGACATATCGAGGGGGAAAATTTCGTTTTTCCCCCCTTTTCGGCGAAATTTCGTGAAATCGTCGAAATTTCCTTTAATTTTTTTTATTAAAGGAAAATTGAAGTCAGGAGGCGCATCAATCATCTGACGCGCCTCCCTGTGCACCGCCTGGCAACTGCCAGGCAGTCCTTTCAACTTTTTTTTTTTTTTTTTTTTTTTTTTTTTTTTTTTTTTTTTTTAAATTTTAGCATTTAGTAGTTATTATATTTTTTGAAATAAAACTTTCATTAAAGCCTGACGAAACGAGAGTTACAAACATTTTCAATTTTAGTTTTTTTTTTCTTAATTTTAGCATTTCGTACCGTTATTATTATTTTTTGAAATAAAACTTTCATTAAAGCCTAACGAAACGAGAGTTACAAACATTTTCAATTTTAGTTTTTTTTTTTTTTTAATTTTAGCATTTCGTACCGTTAGTTAACTTTAGTTTTTTTAACATTTTCAATTTTAGTTTTTTTTTTAACTTTCTTTTTTAGTATTCATTTTTCGTTTTGTTTTTTCTTTTTTTCTTTTTATTTTTTTATTTACTTTTTTATTTATAGATTGTTTACAATTACACCTACTTTAATTATTTTAACTTTTTAATACATAAAATATTAGTAATATAATATTTTACATTTTATTTTATTGATGTGTATCTTTATAATATTTGTTTAAAATTATTCAATTGGTCTAAGTTTAATGTTTAGTCGTCCATTCAAATATAATTATAGATGTTAAATATCAATTAATTATAGTTTAATTAAATCATTATAATTAAAATTTCATTCATTTAATAATTCAAACAATTTCTATCGATTGTCATAATTTTTTCAAAATCTTTATTGGTATCAACATTTCTATAGAAATTTCAATATGCCTATTATATGTAACTTGAATAGATGGTTAAAAATGATTAATTGTAATATAATTAAACTATAATTAAATTTGCATTTAATAATTCAAACAATTTTCAGATTTTTTTTTTTCAAAATTCCTGCACATATTGACATTTGAATCGACAATTCCATCTAAATATTATCTTACTTTTTAGATATGATTATAAAAAAGGATCCATTATAGTCTAATTAAGCCACAATTAAAGTTTCATTGACTAATTCAAACAATTTCCATCAATTTCCACGATTTCAGTAATTTTTCCCGGAATGTCTCTCGACATTTCTATCGACATCGACATTTCCATCGACATCGACATTTTAAACCTTGGTATCAACATACATTATATTAATTGTACTTCATACAATTAACTTGATTCCCAAATTGAATTTGAACAATTCAAATTCTTTTCAAGATAATTTGTTCCCAATTACTCTTTACGAGCTAGCAGGGGGACTTGATGGACCTACAGATCAGAAGCTCCAATGATATGAGGTTAACTGACTAAACTCATTAATCGAGTTAACCAATATTCATTAACTGTGGGTCACTCCACTAAAGACCCACAGTTGAACTCTTCTCACTGTAGAATATTTCTGTGTCCAGGGATATTGACCAATAACGGTAAGTCAATCCTTCACGAGTGTTCGTAACTTCAGCTGGGCCAAATTACCGTTTTACCCCTGAGTTACCTCTGACTCCTTAAGTATAAGTGCTCATCTAATGAACAACCTATTTATGGTCCAACTATTAAACAGAAAGTCCCTCTCGGGCCAGTGAGAGGGCAGGATCCCTTTGTTCAAGACCCGGAGTCACCACTTAAGGGTGAAGGATTGGAATTCCCTAATTCCGTTAGCGGAAGCGAATTGAGAACGACTCGTAGTTAATTTTGTTTCTACCAAAATACCAATACATTGGCAAAATTTAGAAAACTATTCTAAATCAATTATTTAGGCTAAGCATACAACCTTAGAACTAATTCTAGAGGGGAGAAGCAAACATACCGTCGTTGTCGTCTCTGAAATATCAAGAACGCCTTTCTTCATTTTAGACCAAGCGTCAACAATTGGGACACCACCAATTGATCTTCCCCACTATAACTCTGAGATTAGGAACGTAGTTGTGGGACTACCTAATCTTGAATGGGAAAAACTTTAGAGAGATAATTCTCCCTAGAGTTCTTGGGTTGAGAGAATATGAGAGGGAGGCTAGAGAGATTGCAAGAGTGCATTCTTGTGGCCTTATGTTGTATATCCTAAACCCTAGGTTTAGTGTTCTATTTATAGGAGAAAGGTTATGGACAAAATATTCATTTAAAATCAATTATTTCCATAACTGATTTAATCTTTTCCATAATTAATCAATTCCATAACCAATCAATTCCATAATTGATTAATCTTTTCCATAAATGATTGATCACTTCCATAAATGATTAAATCATTTCCATAAATGATTAATTACTTCCATAAGTGATTAATCATTTCCATAATTGATTAATTTCCAATTAATTAATTCTTTAATAAATTAATCACCAATTAAATATCATATATTTAACTCCAGACCTTCTGTTAGTTAATTAATTAATTACCCAATTAAATATCATATATTTAATTTCAGTCCTTCAATTAATTAATTCTATACTATGAATCAAATTCATATTAAAATTTGAACTCCTTTAAATTCTCTTATATCCTATAAATTTAATATGAATCAAATTCATATTAATATTTGAACTTCTTCAAATATTTATTTCTCTCATAATAATAAAGTTTAATTTCAAATTAGACTTTACATTTTAATGTATCACTATACATTATATTAATTTGTATCTCATACAATTAACTTAATTCCCAATATGAATTTGAACTATTCAAATTCTCTCAAGATATAATTGTTCCTAATTACTCTTTACAAGCTAGTAGAGTGACCTAATGGACCTACAGATCAGAAGCTCCAATGATACGAGGTTAACTAATTAAACTCATTAATCAGGTTAACCAATATTCATTAACTGTGGGTCATTCCACTAAAGACCCACAGCTGAACTCTTCTCACTGTAGAACATTTCTATGTCCACGAATATAGACCTATACCGGTAAGTCAATCCTTCACGAGTGTCCGTAATCACAGTTGGGTCAAATTACCGTTTTACCCCTGTATTACATCCGTCTCCTTAAGTACCAGTGCTCCTCTAATGAACAACCTGTTTATGGTCCAACCATTAAACAGAAAGTCCCTCTCGGACCAGTGAGAGGGCATGATCCCTATGTTCAAGTCCCGGAGTCACCACTTAAGGGAACACTCATCTACTTCTCCTAGAAGTGGGAATGAGTGAATTCCTTCTTGTGTTGTCATGTCCTCAGCCTCCCACTCGGTCTTGTCCCCAAAAAGGAAGGCATATTGAGTCGGCGTATTGGCCACTCTCACCCATGCTAATCAAAGTACAATCCCTCATGAGAAGGAGTTCATGACACACTCAGGATTAAGACTGAGTTACCTAGGTCATCTTATTGAAACAGTAACCTAACTAGTTAACGGTGTTATATCTAGTGGTTTACTATTTCATGGTCCGGTCTTATGCAAACTCATTGCATAGGATACCCCCACTTGCATGTCTACTACATGGACGCTTTGGATCAATACCTCTGTATCAAATACAAAGCGGGTCGTATCTCATAGTGTTACCAGGATAAGGTACCCAACTTTATCCTTGTACTATAGACCTTTTAGGTTGTTACTTGAACATCGATCCCCGTATGTCCCCACATACTAGTTCAAGTTACATACAAACAACCTTGGATCTTAGTTTATTGGATTTGGGTCAAATTGTGCAATATTTAATAATAACACTTGATGTGCAAATTGCTAACCGCAAGTGTACGGTCAAGTAATAATATAGTGTTTTCGTGTAAAACGAGTGTCGTCCTCTGGATTGGTTTTCTAGCAAATTAAGTATCGTGAATACTTTTGTTCAATTTTATTTAGGGAGCAAAACTCAAAGATAAAGATAAAAGTAAAGACAAAAAGCATAAAATAAAGGTGGAGACTCAAATGGAAAGACTCTTAGGGAATTGATTTCATTGTTGAGATTGAGGATAAATTAATGGGATGAATTTAACATGCAATTATTCTACCAAGTCTAGGAACCTTTTATCACAACTATATCTCCCGAGCATAATTGATTCTCATGCATGCAACCAACTTGATATCCCTATCTAAGTTCATTAACATGCAAGGCTTTGGGTTTAGTTCTTCAAGCAACTTCTAAAGTTATTCCAAATCCCGTCACAAACTTAGAATTTCTACTTTAGTCATGCAATTAAATAAAGTAAGTCTTAGGCCAAATCCCCTCTCCCGAGCAAGATTCAACGCTCAAATCATTCAACTAGTGATCAAGTAATTGAAAGCATTTAACCATTAATTGCATAGGTAAAATATATGCATATTCATACCACAAATCAATCCAACAACCTAAAACAACTACATCAATCCCTAAGACAAACAACTAGCAATTCATAGTCTTTAAACTACAAACACTAATTGAGAGAAAAGCCATAAAAACTACAAGAGTTAAAGGGAAAGAGAAAGGAAAACTCGAATCCGCCGACACCGCACGTCCCCGTCACGATCTCGACGTCTTCTCGCTTGATTCCCGCTCCTTGGCCTTGCCTTTAGCTCCCACAAAAGGTCTCTAGTCGAAATTAGGGCTAAAATCTCACCAATTGGACTCCCCTTGGCCGTAGCATGAAAAGATGAATTTATAGAAAATCTGGCGACAGCGTCGCGACTCTGTCGCGATACCGCATTTTTGGAAATTTTCCTATAGCGTCGCGACGCTATGAATTTTTTTTTTTTTTTTTTTTTTTTTTTTAGATTGAAGACTCCATTTGACTCCAATTGCTGAATTAAGCTTCAAACACATACTTCCTACAAATAAAACATAAAAATGCATAAATTTGGGCAAATAATTGTAAAAGACTAGCTTAATTAATCAGTGAAAAACAGCTAGCTATGCTCGCTATCAACACTTTATTGTAGAAACTCAATAACACTTTATTGTAACAAGTATATAGTTTGTTTACATTCACTATCTACGAGGTTTAGGGCATAAAACCCAACAAAGGGAACACTCATCTACTTCTCCTAGAAGTGGGAAGGAGTGAATTCCATCTTGTGTTGTCATGTCCCCAGCCCCCCACTCGGTCTTGTCCCCAAGAAGGTAGGCTTATTGAGTCGGCGTGCATGCCACTCTCACCCATACTAATCAAAGGACAATCCCTCGTGAGAAGGAGTTCATGACACACTCAGGATTAAGACTGAGTTACCTAGGTCATCCTATTGAAATAGTAGCCTAACTAGTTAATGGTGTTACATCTAGTGGTTTACTATATATTTCGTGGTCCGGTCTTATGCAAACTCATTGCATAGGATACCCCAGCTCGCATGTCTCCTACATGGATGCCTTGGATCAATACGTCTGTATCGAATACAAAGCGGGTCGTATCACATAGTGTTACCAAGATAAGGTACCCAGCCTTATCCCTGTACTATAAACCTTTTAGGTTGTTACTTGAACATTGATCCCCGTATGTCCACACATACTAGTTCAAGTTACATATAAACAACCTTGGATCTTAGTTTATTGGATTTGGGTTATATTGTGCAATTTTAGACTTAAAAGGACAATAACACTTTATTGCTTAATCCTCAATAACACTTTTATTGATACAAGTATATAATTCGTTAATATTCACTATCTACGAGTTTTAGGACATAAAACCCAACATCCCGAGCATAAATAATTCTCACACATATGATTAACCCGATATCCCTATCTAGATTCATTCATATGCATGGTTTAAATCAAATTTTGTTAACGAATTCTACAACCATCCTAAATCTCTCGATCTTAGGATCATTCTAGTTATGCAATTTATTTATCTAGACTAAGTCCCCTCTCCCGAGCAAGAATTAGAGAAAACATCATTTAACTCCTACCGAGTGAATTAAAAGCATTAAATCATAAATTGCATAAATGAGTTCCAAAACACTAAACATCCATCAAATAATCCAACAACGCCCAAAAAGCTACATCAATCCCTAAGAGAACAAATCTAGCTACTCATACATGGCGTAACGATATAAGCTAAATCTTAAAAAGCCATAAAAATTCTAAAGTAAGGGAAGAAAATAGATAAAACACCATTGTCGCCCAAACTGCATGTCCCCGTCACGATCTCCACGAGCTAAGCCTTGAATCCCGCTCCTCCACTTTGCTTTAGCTCCCACAGAAGGTCTCTAGTCAATTTTAGGGCTAAAATTGCATCCAATGGACTCCCAATCCGTAGCATATCATATTCTATTTATAGGAATCTGTTGACAGCGTCACGACGCTGTCCTGTTTATCGCCCTAATCAGAAAAGGAAATTGGGTAGCGTCGAGACGCTAATGAGGCAGCGTCTCGACGCTACCTCTTGGGTCTGCCTAATTTGATAAGCTTCCACTTTGATTCTTTTTCACTTCTTTTGCTCTTCTTTAAGTCCTGAGCACCCGGTTAACTCCAATTTCTCCAATTTAGCTCCAATAATTAATTCCTACAAAAAGAACATGAAAGTGCATTAAATTGACCAAATAGTACTCAAAGACTAACTAAAATTACCCGGAAAGAATAGCTTGCTATGCGCGCTATCATTCACAAATTTTCAACCACTTGGCTACCAAAATTAATGGCCCACGGTTGTAAATTTAATTTTACCTAGGTTTGACATTCTTTTGGCTGACATTCTTGGTTGACATTCCTAGAGTTGGCAACTTTTTTTCTCACATTTTCATCTTTTTGAATCCTTGTCTCATTTAGTTCTTTGGTCACTCAAGTGTCTTTGACCCCACAAGGTTTACCGCATTTTCATTATTGAATGAGGTACGTAACTATTATTGATCTCTTACTGGATTTTGATGTGTGTGTGACCGAATGATGGATGTTAGGAAAAGATGGTAAATAAAGATTAAGAATAATTCAGCCAACCTTGTGCAAGTATACACTATCGCATGTAGTAATAAAAACCTTAGAAGTATTCCAAGGGTATCGATCCCACAGGAACTAAATTGGAAACACAGATTTGAAGAAGAAACTGTTCAAAGTTTGCTTAGAATAAGGTAACCAAAGAAATAGTTGATAATGATTTTGGGAAAATAAACAAAATAAACAAGTAAAGAAAAACAATGATAAATAAGCGAGGTGCTCAATATAGTTTCAATCCTAAGGTAAAATAACTCTAATCATTGCTTATTAAACCTAAGTCTATTCATGCATTGGGTCAGATTTAACTTCTATTTGGCCTTGCTTCCAAGAACCGTTAGAAGGCTAAGCAAGTACCGTTATGCACATTTCGGTGACTCGACTCTGACATAGATAGTTCATGCATGCAATCTATAACCCTATAGTTGTTATAGGGTGCCTTAGGCAGCCTCGCCCTATAACACCGAATACACTCTTTCGAGCCATTTCTCCTATATCACCTTTATGAAAACCGGTATTGTTCGTTCCTTTCGAGATAAAACTCACATAGCATGCAAAGTCTAAGTGATCAGTTTAAACTCAGCAAGATTCAGAATGATATTCAATAAAGAGTGACATGCAATGAACAGAACTTAAGCAAATAAACACTTTCAAGCTATTTTAAACCATAAGGGAATTCACTATATCGAACCCCTCAATGGAATTTAGCTACGCATGATGGAATAAGATGCAAAATAATAACTTTTCATTGACATAATGAAGTAAAAATACAGAAATAATGATAAGAACAATTGCTGGAAATAAGGTGCACTAGCTAAAACTAGGGTTTTTTTTTTTCTTTTATCCAATCCTTCTAGAGTTCGCTCGACACTTTACTCTCATTTACAAGTGGGAATAGGGTGAAAATATCTACAAACACTCGGGGTTTGATGTCTAACTAAAGGTTAGAATTCTGTCATCTAAGAAGGACCTCGGGCATCCCTACTCATGGGCGTCTACTAGGGTTTTGTCACCACCCTCTTCTTCCTAGTGAGTTTTGCTTCGATTTCTCTTCGAATCAAGACCTTATATAGTGTGGGGAGTAGTTGAGGAGCCACGAAAATGCTGCTGGTAGGTAGCCCAGTCGGTTTCGGAGTCAAAACAGTCGGTTAGGTGCGCAAAACACTCGTTTAAAACGACCCACTACAGACTCGGAACTGCCTCTGTCTGCCCAGAAATACGGTCGCATTTGGATTTTGCCTTCCCAGAAATGCATCGCATTTCTGGGAAATTCCAGCTTTCCTCTATTTTTCTGCATAACACCAAATTAAGTCAAATTGATACGAACCGAGGTGTCTTAATCAAGCTACAAGAACCCAAAATGGTTACAAACTTTAGAGTTTGCTGATTGGAAGATGAATCTCGGATTTAAGGCATTTTTATTGTAATTTTCAGTTTTAAAGTTGTGTTTTTAATGTTTTAACTTATTATTTAGTTAGTGGTCATTATAGCATTGATGGGGATGAAGGTTACAACCTTTCATATGACCATACGTTATGTTTCAAGGCTATAAATAGCCATCTATGTGGTTGCTTTGAGAAAAGAGTAGTTTTGATGGAATTTCAATGAAAATGAAGTCTTTTGAGCCTAACGGCCATGAGCAACTTTGCATATCTTGTGTTTAGATTTGCATGCTAGGATCATTCAAGTAGCGTTGATCAAACTACTTGTGGAGTGATTCGAATCTCGAGTTTAGAAACGAGTTTTCTCTACTCTTGATCTTGATCGTCAAGGTAAATCCGTTCTATCTTCTTCCTTGGGATGAAATCATATTGATTTGGGGGTTTTAGCATTTGAGATCTAGGGATTTGCATATCCATAAGAGTTCTTAGATCCAATTGGCTCGGGCTGTCGTATCATTTTGGTATCAGAGCTGCTTTGTCATATCATTTGGTATCAGAGCTTTAGGTTCTAGATCGGATATATGTTTCCGTTGTTCCATTTCTTTTGTTGTTCTTCATTCTGAATTGTTTTTTTTTTGTTCTTGCTGTTCATTTGTTTTCATTCTGTCCAGAAATATAAAATTGAAAAAAAGTGTCATTTTCGTTTGTCTTTTCGTATTTTCGTCTTCTACAATCTTTTAGATCTTAATCTGATCTTCAAATTTTGTCTTCTATGAGATCTTGAGATTCGGTGTGCTTCATATAGAAAATCGGTCATTTTGATAATATATTCTGGAAAATCCGAGAAGGCCAAAATTGTTCATTTTCTTTACTTCTTGTTGTTCTTTGCTATAAAAGTGTGTTAGATCTGAATTGGTTGATGATTAAACTCTCCTTTGTGTTAGGATCTGACTATTGGTATCCATTGGCTTTAGTTACATGTTGAATTTGCCAAATTAATTAGCCACTTGCCATAAATTTGGGAGTTACAAACTTTTCACATTCAAATTTCCAGCCAATTTATTCAATGCCCATGATCTCTATTAATTTATGGATACTTATATTTAGACTTTCATTTCCATTTGACCTTTGATTTCTTTCTTGACTCGTTTCTTATTTGGTATTCGTTTGACTCCATACTTAAGCTATTTTGATTGTGTTCTATGTGTGCTATCTATCACTTCAATGCAAACTTTGCTCATTGGCTCATGTGAGTGAGATTGAGACGTTGAGAGTGTATTTGTCTTTGAGTGAAAACACGTGAGGGAGTGCTTGTGAGGTCACTTTGCATTCTTTTGCAGCATGTTTCAAACAAGGAGTTCAAACAAATCCATGTTTAGTCAAGCACAAATACGTTGTGAGAAACACATCCGTGATGATCCATTTTGGAAGGCTTTTCGTGAAAATATGGATGAAATACATAAATCCATAAAGTACATGTCCGAATTAGCTCACGAATTGAAATTGCGGGATCAAGCAAGAGAGGCACAAAACAAAAAATCCATTCAAGAAGAAGAAGATTGTCCCATGCCTAAAGATGATGTTTCAAATGATGACGTTGTTGTGATGACGTGGTGACCAACGAAGAAAGTGTGCAAACGTATGTTGATCCTTCCTTTGAGACAAAAAGTGAGGAAAGTGAAAAAGAGAAAGAGTGTGAGAAAGAAATAATTGAAGCTTATATTGAGATTGAAGAGAAAGAGAGTACAGTTATTAGAGTATGTGAGAAGAATATTGTCTTGTATTCAAAAAGACACATACAAGAACTTGTATCCGAAATAACTTGCTTCCTAACAGGTGCACTTAAACCAAGTGTATCTACTTTTTCTAAAGAGTTCTTGCAGGAAATTAAAATGCTTGTTGAAAAGCAAGATTCAAATACAAGACAAAACCAAGCACGAGGGAACTTCAATACCCAAGGGAACCAAATGAAGCGACGTTGGTATTTTGCTTCATTATCCATTCAAGGACGATGGTCAAGCGTGAAGAACTTAAGGAGAGCAAGAGTGCGAGATGCAAACGATTTCAAGTTTGCATTACAAGGGGATCCTTTGATTCGAGGACGAATCCTCTTGAAGAAGGGGAGGATGATACGAACCGAGGTGTCTTAATCAAGCTACAAGAACCCAAAATGGTTACAAACTTTAGAGTTTGCTGATTGGAAGATGAATCTCGGATTTAAGGCATTTTTATTGTAATTTTCAGTTTTAAAGTTGTGTTTTTAATGTTTTAACTTATTATTTAGTTAGTGGTCATTATAGCATTGATGGGGATGAAGGTTACAACCTTTCATATGACCATACGTTATGTTTCAAGGCTATAAATACCCATCTATGTAGTTGCTTTGAGAAAAGAGTAGTTTTGATGGAATTTCAATGAAAATGAAGTCTTTTGAGCCTAAAGGCCATGAGCAACTTTGCATATCTTGTGTTTCACTACTACAAAAATCACTTTTAATGACGGGCAATGCCTGTCATTAAAGACTTTTCATGACGGGCAGCGTCCGTCGTCGTAACTTTTTATGACGGACGACTTTTAATGACGGGCAATGCCCGTCATCAAAAGCTGTCCGTCATAACAAGGTACAATGACGGACGTTTTTCATGACGGGCATTGCCCGTCATTAAAAGCCGTCCATCATGAAAAGTCCGTCATTAAAGGGTATTTTCCAACCAACCAGATCTTTAATGACGGGCATTGCCCGTCATTAAAAACCGTCCGTCATGAATAGTCCGTCATTAAAGGCTATTTTGTGAACCAAATGTCCGTCATTAAAGGTGTCCGTCATTAAAAGTCCGTTATTAAATATTTTTTTTAATGATAGGCATTGCCCGTCATCATTTTGTTCATAATTTAATAAAAAAAATTGTTGGTTGCCCGATGGCATACCAACAATATTTTCTTCATTTGTCAACCTGTAAAGAAAGTAATCTTAATCTTAAATGTGCAAAATTGTATAGAAATCAAATATTTGTCAAATTTCATTCCAATAAGCCAATGAACCAAATTTGTTCATACAATTTTTATTCATATAAGTTTGATATAAAAATAAAATTACAAACACTTACACTTAAAAGCCTCAAAATTTACTAAACACCTATGATTAAAAGTCTACACCTACACTAAAAAACAAAAATTCTCGTACATGCCGCTTTCATTCTTGTCACCATAATCTTGCTCGTACATCAAACTTGAAGAACCTAAGAGAAACAAATTGTAATTAGGTTCGATACAACACCAAAACAAGAACTCTTCGGTTTTGCTATAGAACTCTTAGAATTTAGATAATTGGTTCATCATGTATTTTGAGATTTGAGTAAAAAGGTAACCCTTGAAACTACAACTTTTAGTAACGTGGGGAGTAGTATGTTTTCATCTTCAACGACAGGAGATTTTGAACAACAGAATGCCAAAGATATTCTATAAGTCATAAGTGTGTCAAATTAAGTATCAAATCAACCCATTCGATACATATCAGCCACCAACAATGGTAGGTACAGAACGCTCAACCAGAAAAATAAAAGAGAGAAAAAAAAAATACTAACCTTACACAATCAATGGGGTACTTCTTGCAGTGCATTTGTAAGCTCCCGAACTCTTTTTATTACTGCATCAATAGTATCGAGAGCCCTCTTTTTTACCTGCTATGTGAACAAAGGTGACTTTAAACAATGCTTTTTCCTCGTGAATAATGTATGTATTTCTAATTAGGATGCTTTTTCTTTTAGAATCTTTTCCATTCAAATTATGTAGCCAAAAAGCTGTATGATGACATTTTGATAATAAGACATTTGGAACTTATTTTGAAGAAACAAACAAAAAAGTCGAACTACAGCAGTTAACGCCCCCAATCACCCATTTTGTTTACATCCAATCTTCCACATACACAATAAAAATCAAAGACAAAGATGAAAAAACCAACAAATCCAGTAATTCATCAGCAACTTTTACCATCTCAACAAGGTGAAATTCCTAAGAAACTCACAAAGACCCCATAAATCATCAAGGTGAAATTCCTAAGAAACTCACAAAGACCCCATAAATCATCAAGCAGCTCTCGGGTACTGAAAAAATTACCCACGAAGCTGCATAAGTTTTAGTGAGAAAAGGATTGATATGTAGGTGAAGGTAGACACTAATCCAATTGCAAGCTTCCAAGATGCCCATATCAGACGCAAAACAAGACCATCAACCATCAGGTTCTTTGTCTCCCTCTCTCAAAATTTACACTGTCTTCTCTATCTAACAGTTCTAATTAGTGTTATATATATTCCATCAATATCAGCAATAATTGATTTGCTGTCTTGTATACATCAACTTTATCTATGAGATAGATACTTTTGCTTGTAGTTGCCTAAGATTTTCTTTAGCATATAAGTATTGAATCTGATTTTCTCATTAAATCCTCATTCCTTTGTCCCAATAAAAGGTTAATCTTTCTAATACAATGTGAGAAATAAGGAAAATATAACTTCAAACCCAAGAAAGGTTACAAAACATAGATTGCACTCGTAAAATTTTAAGTCACCATTGTATATTTGAACTCACCTCCATTGTATATTGTAAAATCTGCTTGTTCTTCTTTCAATTGTACAGGGTCTTCTTTCATTTCAGCTTTGGTTTTGAATTATGTCTCTCAGCCTTTCCTCCTTCACACCATGAAAGTTCACTCCTAAAATAATCAGAAACAAAAGGATAATATCATCTAACAAGGAACATAATGAAAAATTTACCTAAACAGTGTGAAGGAAAACATATACCCAAGGAAGTTTCAAGTTTGACCACCAACTAATTACAAAAAATTGACACCATATTTCAGCACTATGGTTTTGTATATATTAATTAATTCAGCACTATGTCAGAGTCATTTACCAGTGTGGCTTTCAATAACAATGAAGAACACCAACTTACCAACAAAATGGTGGTACAAAGCTTCATCTGCCACATTGTCCCTAATTGGAACCAAAACTTCCTTTTCCATCCGCCTGCTTGATTCAATTTTGCTCCGTACCCCTTCTTCCAAAGAGCACACAAGCACCCCGAATCAAAAAAATTTAAATATTCCACCCTCCTCTTCCGTCATCAACAGCTCAACAACGTATACAATCTCTTCAGCAAACTAAATCCCGAACTCCCCCTCCCCCCCAAAAAAAAAACTGCAAAAGGAAAAAGGACAAACACCAAATAAATCTGAATGTTAAATCCAAAGTCGAAACAAAACACCAAATCACCCAAACTCAAACTGAACTTCAAAACAATCAAACTCAAGAAGGATTCGCCAGCATACCGTCCAAGTAAACAATAAAAAAAACCAGAATTTACATAATTCAATCAGCAGAAAAAACCTCCCAAATACCAGCTCCATACCCAAGAGTCGAAGGCCACGAAACGAACCTAATTCACAAAACAAAACCATACAGGTGTAAAAAGTGAGAAAGAAAGAAATGAAGATGAAAATGAGGAAAAGGTGAAACGATCAAACAAAAACCTCAAAGCAGAATGAAGTAGGAAATGGAAATCAAGGGCATCACAAACAGAAACAAAAAGAAAATAGAATCGAATTGAAGAAGAACAAGAACAAGAACAAGAAGGATGAATCGAAGACAAACCTGAGATTAAAGGTCGAGAGAGGAGAATGGAGAAATGGGAGAAGGAAGTTATTTTGGAGTCATTTACCAGAGTGGCCTCCAGTCCCTTACAACAACCATTGTTTGCCCATCAGTGGAATTTGGGTCTTAGGAGACACCATAAGGATAAATCGAAGAAGGGGCGAATTTGTCTTCTTACCTTCCTCTCCTTACAGCATGTACACGTGAAGATCATTGTTTTACAAAAAAAATCCTTGGATTGTTACATCTTCGAATTTAACAAATAAAATAACCATCCATTACCTCAAATGTTCTTTATCATGAACCAATTAAAGGCTCAACTGAAAAGGCAAGCAAATTATTGGCGAATATTTAGCTCTCCAATCTCTCTCCCTCTCTCACTTAAACAATTTCTCTAAGAGACTTCAAGCAGGTCAGCCAGAATCAACTCTAACTCATTTTGCATAAATCTTTCAACAAACAAAATCAAGCTACATAATCAGCACAACACACTCTCAAATTTCCATCAAACAGCCGATAAACCAAAGAAAACAAAAAAACAAAGGAACTACGACAGAAGTGCTGGTAAATGTTACCGGAGTAAATAGCAGTGACGTAGATCAGAGTATTTCTCAACTAACACAAACTCTCAAATTAAAATAATGAAAAAATTACTTATGTTTTCCCCACCGAAAACCTTGTGGATGAGCTTTTCCCTGCTGAAGAGGCGATAAATCTTACATTTGATAGAAGCAGAAGTCGGAGAGGAGAGGGAGGTCGGTGGCTGTGGTCGACTGAGAGAGATCTTGTTGTCGCTTATCATTCCTTTTCCTCCATGAAATCGACCAGGCATATGGTTTGCGTAGTCGGGGAGCTTGCCCATCGAGAAATCAAAGAGTTATATCTTGAGCTCTCCATGTTTTACTTTTGCTTTTGGCCTTGTGCCATGAGAGATCGTGAGAGAGTGAGATTGTGAGGGTTAGAACAACAGAGATGGGGGCTTCTTTTCGCTAGGGTTTGAGAGAGGGAGAGTTATCATTGTGCCTTTTATTTTTTGTTTTAAACTTCAATGACGGACCTTTGAGAATCTTGCGGCCCATTTCCAAAAACTCCGCATTTTTTTAATGTCCGTCGTTGATTCCATCCGTGAATTTTTTTTACCGTCGTGGAAACGTAAGTTTGTAGTAGTGTTTAGATTTGCATGCTAGGATCATTCAAGTAGCGTTGATCAAACTACTTGTGGAGTGATTCGAATCTCGAGTTTAGAAACGAGTTTTCTCTACTCTTGATCTTGATCGTCAAGGTAAATCCGTTCTATCTTCTTCCTTGGGATGAAATCATATTGATTTGGGGGTTTTAGCATTTGAGGTCTAGGGATTTGCATATCCATAAGAGTTCTTAGATCCAATTGGCTCGGGCTGTCGTATCATTTTGGTATCAGAGCTGCTTTGTCATATCACAAATTCATATAAAAAAATGTCTTTTTAAGCACAAATAAGCATAATATTGACATACATGACTCTCAACTCCCTAATTCATCAACTTTAACACTTTTAGAGCTCGGGAATAGTAAATTTGATCAAAACATGTAATTTTTGACAAGAAAATGAGCTAAATATAAGGGTAAAATAGGTATATTTTTTACCCTTATCAGATTTCTACTTTGAAATGTAAAAAATGTGGGTTTTATTTTCTGGAAATCGTGTTTCGTGGTGAAATCTTGATGATTACATGAATCTCGCCCGAGCTTCATATAAAAGAATCCCGACAGGGATTCATGTGGTTCCTGACCGAGATTATTCATAGTTTTTTTTTTTTTTTTAAATTTTTACTATGAGTTTCCCTTATGTAGTTTTATTTATGAATTTTTTGTGCAAAAAATGCCGCGTGTATGGATATGTTTTGGTGGTTTGTGGAATGAGATTGAAAAGGGATACAAAGGTGGAGAGTTGAGAGGGTTTGATGTAGACACTAACATTACATACGACCGGTTTTTAGGTCGTGTCTATGAAACAAGTAGGATAAATTCGGACGAGTTCAATCTGGTAATTAGATGTATAAGCCTATTAAGGTCGAAAGCCCCTGCATTCATTATAAGAAATGACGTCGACCTTCAAACTTTTTTGACTTGGGGGAAATGTCCTTGATACCACTGTACATATCAACTGTGCCAAATATATCGCTTAACCAAGGTTTTTAGCCATATTCCGTTCAATATATGACACCAGAAATTCCATATGTTAGGGGTGAGCACAACAAGTCAAAAACCGAGCCGATCGACCAGAATCGACGTCGATCGGTCGGTTGGAATCGATTTTGCACAGTGCAAAACTGACTTGTACGTCGGACGACTCACCTAAAATGGTGAGAACTGACCAAACTGACCGATTTATGTTAAATGCATTGAAAATAAAAAAGAAACAAAAGCGGAATTCTGGAAAACGTGATGAAAGATGAAAATTGAAAAGACATGGATACCTGTAATCATAACTATTTAAAATAAAAAAAAAAATTTAATTAAATTTTTTTTAAATCCTCCCTCATCCGACTTCAACCTTCTATCTCTCCTCCATTCTCATATTTCTTTCTCCTCCTTTGTTCTTTCTTCTTACTCTCTCTCTCACATCAAACTTTCGCCGGAACCCAACGGCCAGCCAACAGAAAACTCGTGAAGACTTTTTTTTTCTCCTCCCTTCTTCTCCCTTCTCTCTTTCTCCCTCTTCTATTTCTCTCCGATCCTTCTTTCTTCGTCGGATGTGCTTCACCAGAAGTTCCTCTATCTCTTTTCTTCTCTATTTTATTTCACTTTTTTTCGTTCTCTAGTTTGTCAGAGTAAAAAAACCAACCTTTTTCGTTCTCAAGTTCGCTGGAGTCACAAAACTGATCAAATTCGACGACCATTAGTGTAGTCATCGGTCGATGTCACCAACCCATAAAAAATCGACGATCATCGACCGATTAAAATCGAATGGTCGGTTTTCGGCGTCAGGTTTGGCCAAAAACCGACCTCGACCGACCGTTGCACACCCCTACCATATATGCATCCATATCCATCCATTACTACATCTTTCAATATTATGTAGGTCAAGAAATTCCATCAACATCCACCTATGTTCCACTTACATCTAATTCTAGTGTACCGCCATCACTTAACCGATTGTCAAGTAATGTTGTGACATACAACCTAGGGGATGATGCAGACCCTGTTACTCATGAACATGCTCATGTTGATAGTGGGGTCCATGATTGGGAAGATGATGAATTTGATGCACACTCTAATGGTGACAGTGGAGATAGAGAAGAAGAGATCAATGAAGTGGGTAACCTGCAACAGGTGAGAATGAATGCTCCCACTATTGAAGTTCCACCTAAAGAACTCTAGAACAATCCTCCACTTTTGACTGAAGTACCCTATGTGTTAGATCATTCAGGTAAGTCAATCATCATGTCAGGCCAGTATTCTTCTCAAGATGTAGAAGTTGGGGATATTGATGGACGACTTGTCGAAGGTTGTATCAAATAAAATTTATAATCCACAACTCCTAAAGCTAACTTGTAGCGATAGTGGTTGGGGTCGATCACAAGGAGGAATGTAATTAATTAATTTAATTAGATTTCTCAATTCATAACCGAATAAGGGGTTTTGAATGATGGATTGACTAAAAACATAAAATTGCAAGAAATTAAAATAACGGAAAAGTAAAGATAAGTTGGCTAATCTTACCTCATTATCGCACAATTGGTTGATCTAACTTCGGTTTGGCAACTCAATCATTGACTCTCAAATTAATAGAATATTATTAATCACTCAACTATCATTGGAACCAATGATTTAGACCCCTGACCTTTCCAACTTGACCAATACATCAAAGTTAGAGCCTAATTAGAACTCCAATTAACGACGTCTCATCAATATAAGAATCTAACCGCATTAAGTGAATTGGATCGTTAAGTAGATTTATATAAACTAGGAACAACCTCGGTTTATACAATTCTAAGCTCAAATTCCTAAATCTATCATGCAATTATACCAATTGGGATAACACTCCATTCAACACAATCACACAGTAAATCTATCACTAACCAGTTTAGCCATACAATTACACCAAGTCAAGAAAATAGGTTGTCAAGCTAGTCTATCAATGCAATTGTGATTAAGAACGGGAATTTAAAGCATAATCAACAATAATTCATTCAAATCATAAACAAAGGTCTCAAGAGTATGCCAAACTTACATTAGAAGTCTCCAATTGCGACGATCTAAACTTAGCCGGTCATCGGAATGCTCCAACTGAGCTCCTTGGCTTGATTAGCCATCCCAAAATATAATAAAACTAGGCTAAATTACAGTAGAATGCAAAGGAGTACAACGAGAATGGGGAAGAAATAAGCTAAGAGGGGGAAAACTAAGAGAGAGTGACCTAAAAATGAACATATGCTTAAAATATATAGGTGCAGCGTCGAGACGCTGCTCTATATTTATGGAAAAAATCTTGCGACGCGCGAAATTCACCATTGATGGAAACACTGCCTAGCATCTCGACGCTAGGCCTCAGATTTGCAGCGTTTTTGCAGCATTTTGTGGCGTCTTGACGCTTCCTTCTCGAGTTTTTGACTTCAAATTGAAGTATGCAGATCGTTGAGATGCTATCCACAGGGTCTAGACTCTGGGGCTCGGGAAAATAGCTCAATTTGCTCCGATTTCGCTCGTTTAAGCTCTGAATTGGCTCAAAACCTCCGTTAAGGACCTATACACATATTACACTCATTTAAAAGCATTTTTCGCAAGGAATTCAACGAAGATAACCAAAATATGAGAAGAATACTCCACAAGCATTTGATGCTATCAAATAACCCCCAACCTAAATCTTGCTAGTTCTCGAGCAAGTATGCAATAAGAACAAGAATAGTTTAGATTAATTCAATTGCAATTCATATAGCTCCAACCTTAACATCCAAAAGAATTGCTCAATTTATTCGAGGCATGTTAACACATTTAAACAATAATTTAACAACTCAAAAATTTTCATGGATTTCTCTTGTGTGGGTGTGTGAGAAGCTTTCCTAAGGTGCCTTTACTAGCCCAGGATAACCATATGAGACCGTCAACTCATCTTCCCCCTACACTGGCCAAAGAACCCAACCATTAAGCAATTCAAACAGTCAAACGAGCAATACATTACTAGGTGCCCTGAAACAACCTTTTTCCTTTTTTTTTTTAATTAAAAAAAAAGCATTTTAAGATGGTACTAGCTTTCACACACCCATTTGCCAGGCCACATTTCTCGAGTTTAACCCTTGGACAGTCTAACTGATCACAACGGGGGTAGCTCTTTTTACCTTAGAAGTTAATTATATTACAAGCATTTTTCATTTCAAAATATTTTTAGCACATGATAAACAAGCATATATTCTTTTCTTCTTCCTAAGCAAGGCATTACAAACCATCATGTTCAAAATTACCATCTAGTTAGATCTAGCCTATCAAGGTGACAACGAATATATGGAACCCGTAAGATGGTCCTAAGCTTTCAAAGCTACCTAAGGAAAAACTAAGTGCTCCATAAGTGCAAGAAAAATCTAGAGAAAATTTTAAAATTGGTCAATTTTTGGCTAAATGCTTCACAATGCTTAAAACAAATAGAATAGTTCAAAAAGATATCTCATTGATCTTCATAACTATACTCCAAGCAACCTAATAAACTCAACAATTCATCTCATGCAAAAATGCTTAAAAAATAGAAATAGGTCAAGGTGCATGGCCTCACTAAAAAATAGCAAGTTTTATAAAAAATTGCAAATATAGCAAAAATTTTAAATCGTTTTTTTAACTCTCGTTTTACCCCTGTTTTGATTTCTATTAGTGATAGATTTCTATCACTAATAGAATCTATCACTAATAAAAATCTATCGCTGATAGAATCACAGTGATAGAAATCCAGTGATAGATTTCTATCACTGATAGAAATTTATCGCTAATAGAAATCAATAGTGTATTTGATAAAACCAATATAGTGTATTTGATTACGTGATAATTTTGTTCATATCTTTTGTTTTTTATTTTTTTGTTTTGTTGTGGTTTCCCCTTCTCTAAATTTCAACTTCCGCTTTGTGTTTTTCTTTTCATCCGGTTCAATTTCCATGTTGTTTTGCTTGGACATCTATAAAAACAAAATCGGTGACATAGGTTTTAGAAACAGAAATGATAGTTTTCTATCAATGATAGAAAACTTTCTATAAATCTATCAATGATACATTTCTATCACTGATAGAAACCTATCACTTATAGATTTAGATTTCTATTAGTGATAGAAAATTTATATCACTGATAGAAATCTATTAGTGACAGAAAACCGATAGAAAATAATAACAACTTCCAAACAAAATGCAGAAATCTTTTATCGATTCTATCTATGATAGAAATCTGTCAGTGATAGGTTTCTATCACTAATAGAAATCTATCTTTCTATTACTGATAGGAATCTATCAGTGATAGATTCTATCACTATAGAAACCTATTGTGGTACTTTGATATTTTTCAAATAATATTTTTATGTTGTTTGATTAATTTTTTTTTTTCAGGTTGATCCTATTAGAATGTACAGTACAAAGTAATTGACGGATATGACTATTTCTATCACTGATAGAAACCTTTAGATCGGTATTGTTGGTGCAGAGAATGCAAGAGAATCTGAAGGATATGAACCGAAATCTCTAAAAATTAATTGATTATTATTAAAAGATAATTAGAATATAAGGTAAATTAGTGAGCTGAATCTATCGGTGATAGAAATCTTTCATTGATACGTTTCTATCACTGATAGAAACATTTCTTTTAGTGATAGAGTGATAGGAGATTTCTATCACTGATAGAAATCTATAAGTGATATGTTTCTATCAATGATAGAAACGTGATAGAAAGTTAGATTTCTATCACTGATAGAAAACTATTTAATGATATGTTTCTATCAGTGATATAATTCTACTATCAGTGATAGGAAGGGTAATTTAGTAATTTAGATCATATGAGTATAATATTTTGCCATTTTTGCAATTCTTTTTGCGGACAACCATTTTTGCTAATATTTTGGTCAATATTATTATATATGCAAAACTGACCCTTATTGTGTTTATTGCATAAACTGGCCCATTTGTTATTAAGGCTGAATATTTGTCTCAGCCTGTGTTATTAAGGGTTGTCTTCTTTTTTGGTAGTGCGGGTGTGAAAATTAGGGCAGATGAAGAAGAAGATTCGAGAGAGAAAATTGAGGGTTTTTTGCAAGAGTTTTTCTCTCCATGCCTCTATATATGGTTGATTTCATTTGATCAAAATATATAGATGCAAATGGTTTTCTCTTGCACATTATGACGTTCTCTCTTCTTTACCTTTACCTTTTCCTATTATTTCGGCTACGATGATATTTTGAGACAACCAATGTAATATATTATTCCTCCATACATACCAAGGCATTCACATTTCCTAGGAAGCGAACATTCTTTAGATATATAACACATAGACTAATTAGTTATTTTATAAAAGCATAGAGAGAGACAAAGAAAGTTTCAATCAAACCCATGGCCTGCTTCCATTTGCTCATCCATCTCCATTTTCATAAAAAATAACAACACTTCACACATTCAATCACTCCAAACACCTCCGTCCAAAAACTCCATTTCTAGTTCAAATCCCACAAATCAAAAGAAAAAACCCATCTTCGTGATCACCAAACCGGACATTACAGCTGGAGCTCAGAATAAACCATGAAATAAACTCCACAAACTCCTTCCCTTCCTATAAAATCACACACCTTAGCCTTCTAATTCAAATCACTCAAACCCATATCCAAAAACAAAACAAAAAATGGCTTTCCTCTCTACAAAATCAGCTACATTTTTATTCTTCTTCATTTTAGCCATATTTTCAATGGCCGAAGCCGGCGACCCAGATCTGATTGTCGATTTCCTCAACCCACTGGACGCCACCCTCAACAGCACTTTCTTCACCTTCACAGGCCTTCGCTCAGCCTTCGCCGCCTTCCCTCCAAATTTCAAGCCCACAAAAGCCACCTTCACCGAGTTCCCCGCCCTTCTCGGCCAGAGCGTCGCCTTGGCCGTCCTCCAGTTCCCCGCTGGCGCCCTCAACCCGCCGCACACCCACCCCCGCTCCGCCGAACTCCTCCTCGTCGTCGGCGGCACCCTGCAGGTCGGCTTC
Source organism: Luffa aegyptiaca (assembly GCA_017139565.1). NCBI lineage: Eukaryota > Viridiplantae > Streptophyta > Magnoliopsida > Cucurbitales > Cucurbitaceae > Luffa > Luffa aegyptiaca. Next base: position 20,352,174 of record CM029400.1, on the reverse strand, counting down.
GTCGACACTACCAACAAGCTCTTCAATCAGACCCTTCAGCTTGGGGACGTGTTTCTGTTCCCCAAAGGGTTGGTCCATTTCCAGTTCAATGCTGACCCTCGAAACTCTGCCACTGCCATCGCCGCCTTCGGCAGCGCCAACCCCGGCGCCGTTTCGCTGCCACTCTCGGTTTTTACCAGTGGGATCAGTGATAAAATTCTTGCTAAGGCCTTTAAGACTGATGTGACTGTTATTGAGAGTATTAAGGCCGGCCTTGCACCACCACCAAGTTAATTAATTTAGCTTTGCGCATATTTTGATGAATTGATGATATGTTTTGATGTTTTTTGTGGTTTCGGAATAAAAATATGTTCGATGTTTTTTTTTTCTTCTAATATAATGTTGTGTGGTTGTGTGTGAGAAACAGCTAGAAATAACTTTGGTGTATTAGGTGATGATCGAAGGTTGTGAGATAAGATCCATAATTGTTTAATAACAAACATTTTTCTTTGTTTCGTTTTTTGAGATCAAGAACATGAGTGGAGTGAAGATTTAAACATTTCATTGTTAGGTCATTAATTACAATAGGAGAGAATTAAAATAAATAAGAAAATATACCTAGCAGCCAAAGTTTTAAATGGAAATATGTGGGACTTATTATTATTAGATTTTAAAAAGGAATGAAACAATAATGCTCATAAAGAAGACTTTCACTAATGAACCAGTTATGAACAAAAGCATAAATTTCAGAACCTAATGTTGAAACTGTACCAAGTTATAAAATTAATCATATTAACATCACACTAATATGTAAGACTTCTATAAAATATATATGAGTAGTTTTCCTCAACACCGCCCCCCTCGAACTAATGTCACGGGTAGCCACACAGACATTTGGACTTGATTTCAGTTGATGAAAAGCAATAAGAGAAAGAGGTTTTCTAAATGCATCTACAATTTGAGCAATCCAGGAAGATGCTGGATGAATAGGTGTCATTATTGAAGCACCAAAGTCACGAACAAAAGTATATATATCGTGCTCAACAAGCTTGATTCTTTAATGAAGGTTGATGATCTCACATTGAAAAAATGAGAAGACCTCACAATCTTTATAAGATACGTGAGTTACGACTCTTTGTCAATTGGTTTTGAGATGGAACCCCATGTTTATCTAATATGATATTAGATTCTATAAAGTTCAAATGGGTATTCGGTCCAAGAAAAAAAATGGGATCCGACCGATTAAAGAATGGTGAATTCAAAGAGGCACATCTTGAAGGGGTATGTTGGCAACCAATTGGGACTGCACCCAAATATCTAAAAGTTTATAAAACGCGCTATTTGCCGGTGAATCAAGGTAGGTGAGGCTTAGCTAGTAATAGTCACATATTGAAGTGCTCCAACAATACTTTTGTAAAGTTTAATATCATCAAACTTTTCCCCTTTGAAAGTTTTAGGCAAAATTACCACTAACTACAGATGTACTAATAGCATTAGCTTCAAACACATGAGTTTTATGAACCACACATAAGAAGGGCACTTGCGCGATTAGCAAAAAGAAAAGAGGAAATTGCAGTGGGGAAGGTGTTAACACCCTACAACACCTGTTTTAAAAAATGATTGTCGCACAATTTTATCTCCAATTGACAATGAGTTTAGAAAAAAATATATTTAGGGAAAAATACATTTGAAAAAATATCTTATTTTACCCCTTATTCCTCCAATATTATAAAGTCATGATCCCATTAAATAAGTAAAAACTATCCATCAATTGAGCTATATTAACATCATTCTCAAAATTGAAGGGAAAATTCTTCACCTCAAGAATATGAGAGAATTTTACAATCTTTCAAAAATAAAGATAAAAAAATTAAAAAAAATTAAATTAATTTTTTTTAGATCAAAATCTTGGACTCTCAAAGATTATGATCCCTCACTTCAAATATTTCTAGATTCCATCGTAGGAATTTTTTAGGAAAAAACGGCCTTGAAAAATCAATTTTAAGAAATGAATAAACAATCTCTTTTGGAAATAACATTTTAGTGACAAAACTTTTATGAGCTCAAAGAGAGAAAAAATTAGGAGATTGGAAAATGATTTTTGAAATACATTTTAAAATAAATAAAAAGAAATATTAAAACAAATGAGAAATTGAAAATATTACAAAAATATTAATAAAATACAACATTAATATATATAAACACAAAAGGCAAAAAACTGCAATTTTATATTACAAGTCAAGGTGACATAATAATCAATGCAATAAATAAACAAAAAATAATATATACAATTATGTTATATGTTATGGGTGAATTTGGACCTAATTATAAGAACAGAAATTATGGTAGATGAGCTTCTTTAACCTATTAATTTCAGACTTGTCTAAATCTTCTAAATTTATCGATGGTAAGATTTCATGCATTAATTTCAATTTTATTTTTCCCCAATTGCCCTTATTTAATTATGAAATTCTAATAAATTAAATTTTTTTTCATTAAATGACTGACTAGGTCCAATTTGGAAACTTCCTTTTTCATTTTAATTGTAGCTATTTTTTAAAATTTATTTATTTTATTAAACTTTCCTTTTCAGCTTTATTCCTTTACTGTGGCAATGTCATTTAATTTCATTTAAGTGTTTGTCCACCGTCTGTCCTATTCTTTTCAATTTTCAAATTTAGCCAATTTCGCAAAACCTTGTTTTGCATCTGTCGAAGAACGTCCAACAGCCATCCAATTTCATTTGTTTCCAAACAATCAAATTTTCCTCCGCCGGTGCCTGACTCGAATTGCTGACACGGAACCAACACCACCGGGGCCAGAAAGTTCATGAAATGCAACCCACTCGACATCGTCCCTCTATACAGACCGCTGTTATTAACCGATGGAAAAGTCCATATGGGATCACCCCCCATCACTTGGTTATTCGTATTCGTAAGCATCCAAAAATTCACTATATACCTACTGATTTTTGAAAGGGGATGAACAGACGTTGATAGGAGGTCTTCTCTCACGATTTTTTATTATTGGTTTCAGAATTTTGTCTCTGCTCTTCTCTTGCATGCATTCTTTGAAATTTGACAGTACACAAAATTTTTAAATACCCGGTATGATTTCTAAATACCGGGTATGAATTTTTAAATACCCGGTATGAATTTTGAAATTTGCAATAATTTTTTTTTTTGCGTATAGATCTGGGTTTTTTTTTTTTTTTTTTTTTTTTTGCATATTCTACAATTCCTTGTTAAATATCCAATATGGATTTCTAAAATACCAGGTATGATTTTTAAATACCCAATATGGGAATAAAGATTCGGTGGTATGGAATTCTAAAATACCGGGTTTGTGATGGACGAAAATGGAAGAATCACAACAAACCACGAAAACGGACGAAAATGAAAGGGTGAAAAATGGTCTGTGATGTAAAAAATGGTATGTGATGGAAAAATACTTGTTCTTGGTGTTTGGTTTGTGATGGACGATTGTGGACTAAAATTGGGGGATTATTTTCAAATGCCATATAATCACGTCTTTTCCTTTTCTGTATTTTCTTTTTTTATTTTTTAATTTTGATTATCAAAGGGTCAAATTGGTAAATGAGCTACAATTAATAAAAATGGGCTGGACTGAAATGAAAATTATAAAGTTTTTGGACAAAAGTGAAATATATGGGCTAATTTCAGCCCATTCTTGTAAAAACCCCTTATAAGAAAGCCAGAATGATAAGAGGCCAGAGTAGAAACAAGCCCAAGGAGATCCATTGGACCCGAATCAATCTCTATTTCTATTCCCTCTCCTAAAAGGAATGGGGAAACCCTAGATCAACTATAAATAGAAGATGCTACCTCTAAAGTAGGGGGAATAAACTAGGTATTTATTTTTTCTCTTACTTTTCTCCTTGATTCTTAATTTACTTGCTTCACTCATGATCTCCCAACTGACTTAAGCATCGGAGCGAGTGTGGCAAGCACCACACCGGTGCACAGTTTTCTCTTGTTTTGCAGGCCACGTCTTTCCCCTTCAAATAAATTCACCATTGTTGTCACGTGAAGATCAGGTGAGTTTCCCTGCCTAGATTTTGGCATCAACATTATAATTTTTGGAAAAGCATATTGGAATCGATCTCAGAATTTTCTAAAGAATCAATGCCTCACCTTAAGAAAACTAGAAAATCGGACTACCAAATATTTCTAGATTCCGTCATCGGTTATATAATTTTTTATAAAAGAAGTATGAACTACAAAGATTAGCACCATTCACAATTAGCAAGCTTATATTCAAGGATTAACGACAGGAAAGCTAAGGGCCCATTTGATAACCATTTCAGTTTTTGGTTTTTGGTTTTTCTGTTTTTGGTTTTTGGTTTTTGGTTTCCTATTTTTTAAAAACAAAAACCACATATGTTTGATAACTGTTTTTTGTTTTCTGTTTTTAAAAAACAAAAAACCAACCTTGTTTGATAACTGTTTTTGGTTTTCAGTTTTTTAAAAATTAGAAAGATGAAAAGATATTTTAGAGAGAGAAAAATGTGTAAAGACGTTGAAACAAAAATTTAGAGACACAAATATAAATGTTTTCAAGAGATTTTTTTTTTGAAAAGACGAGAGAAAAGTTAAACATAGAAAATTTAGAGAGATGAAAGAAAATGTTTAGAGAAAGAATATTAGTTAGACTCGAGAAAAGATATTAGTTAGAGAAAAAATAGAAAACAAGTTAGAGTAAAAGCGATAAATTTTAGATTAAAAAAATTAAATAAAAAAAGAAAATTTAGAGAGATAGTAAAGTTAAGAGTAAAAGATATGCTAAAGAACTAACGATAAATTAGAAAAATAAAGAAAAGTTGTAGCGATAGAAAATTTTGGTAACTTTTTTTTTCCAAAAGAAAAATTAGAACATGTTTATTGAGGAGAGAAAAGGTATTGACAAGTTTTTAGAAATAGACAAGTTATAGAGAAAAAAAAAGTTTTGAGAGAGAAAATTTTAGAGAGAGAAAAATAAATTTTAGAGAGAGAAAGAAATTTGTTGGAGAGAGAGGTAAAAGAGGAGAAAAGTAAGCATCAGAAGAAAAATGAGTTTTTGAAAAACATAAATCTGTTTTTAAAAACTACTTTTTTTGGTTTTTGAAATTTACTTATAATTTCAAAAACGTTTTTTAAAAAACAGAAAACAGAAAACAGAAATGGTTATCAAACACCCCTGTTTTTTAAAAATGAAAAACAAAAACAGAAAACAGAAAACGAAATGGTTATCAAACGGGCCCTAAAATAAAAGGTTGATTTTAAAAAAAGGCCAAAAATCTTTTTTCTTGCAAAAATGGCAAAAGGACATAATTGGAAATTTACTAATTGCTATAAACTGACCAAAATGCCTTTGAATGGAAAAAAAAAGCAGTATGATCCTAATTTTAAGCAGAAAACGATCTTTTTAATCTCTCAATATTCTCAAATAATATTCTAGTGTATCTTCAAAATCCAAACCATTTAAAATCTTGGATATTATTGTTGAATTAAAAAAAATCTAAACACATATTGTTCTAAAATTAACTAAAGTACCTAAGATGACCTAGAGTCATGAACATAAAGCAAAAACACCAATTTGCCAAGAAAAAATCTATACACATAGAATTAAACTAAATCTCATTCTTCAACAAAAAAAAAAAAAAAAAAAAAAAAGGAAGAAAAACAAAACGTAAAATTACTTTGTAATTCAATGATTAAAATTGATGGTATTCTAAAAAAAGAATCATTCAAATGCAACTTTCCTCATATACGTGTCTAATCAAAATTAATAAGGAGTTTTGAAATCAGTTCAACCACCAAACCCTCTTCCTCATTCAATATTTTTCTTCCCTTCTTTTCGTCTTCTCAGTTTCAAATGCCACTCGTTCTTCGCTTTTTCCCTCACCGCTTGGATTCCGAACGACACTCATTTTTCGTTGGTATGTGTGTTTTTTGTTGTCATTTTGCATTGGTAGACACTTTTCCAACCACTACGAGGGAGGTAGATAGTTGTAGATGGTTCTTAAATAAGGGTTTTGTAACGATATGTTGATGGGAGATATCGTCGCATATTGTGTATTGTACTTAGGTTTTTTTTTTCTTCTAGGGGGCGGGGATAAATATTGTATGGATTTATTCGATTTTCTTTACTACTCTGTATCTTTATAAATTGATTTGCTATTTAAAATAACCATCAGAGCGAGATTTTTGGCCTGCGATGTTGTTGCCTCTCAAAGTGCGCAAAATTATATGTGAAGTCCACCTTAAAATGTTGTGCAAGTATACACAATCTCATAGCAAGTGATAAGTAAATTATCGTCTCCACAGGAATTTGGACTGATTACCCAATTGATTAAATAGATTCTGATGATTTCAAGTTGCTAAATCAATTTGTTTTATTTTATAATGCTGGAAAAAAGAAATAAGAAAGCAATAAAATAGCGATGTGAAACAAAAAAAAAAAAAAAAGGCACAGGTTAAGACTTATTGTTGTTTTATAAAGATGCTCTGAAAATTCTTTTGATCATTATTCTCATGCAGTCTTATCAACGAGATCTTCCTAGAACTTTAGATTTTTTGGAATGTGTTTTGGTCGGTTGCCAGTATGCTTAACAAATTTATGCAAATTTGTCATAGATGTCTATCAATCCAAGTGTAAATTGACAAAATCAAGTAATACCTAGTGAGTCTAGGGTCGAATCCACAGGGAAAGCTTATTTGCAAAGCTTTAATAATTTTTACTGATCTAAACTCGAAAACGTGCGATATTATACACAAAGATTAAATAAGAGAGTTGGTGAGTTTGAAAAATAAATTTTTCAGAAAGTAAAACTTGCGATAAGAGTAAAAAGAGAAGTATTAAGGAGAATAGTATCAAGGTTGTCGCGGTCGCAACCTCATGCGTTTATAAGAACCTTGTAACGCATATCATGACTAATTGATCCATTAATGCCTAAGTGAGAAAAGATCACAAGTTTCCCTTCCGGTACTCCTTCTGCGTTTGGCATAAAACTATCAATTGGTTATTTGGCTAGTTCATGCGTGAGGCTTAGTTCTCTAAAGACTTACAAGGGACTGCGTTAGTCTTAACGTAATCAAAGCTCATGCATGCACTATCTTTTAGCGGTAGTATTTTAATGCTACCAAGACTACATGACATGCACTAACTTGTTCTACTTAGAGATGTCTGCACGCATTACCTGTCAGGGATTTAGCATACTGCTACCACATTCGGCTGGCCAAGCGGGAGTTAGTAATGAAAATAGTATCACAACTAAGTAGAAGGCAAATAATGTTTCATTAAATCAAAGTATGCACTTACAAAATAGACTTATCACCGCATGGGTGCTTGCGCTAAGCCTTGAAGAAGAAAATTAGCTCATGTGAGCAAAACAATACATCATGCAATAATACATCGCAAACGCAAGTTTACTCTTAATCACAACTTTCTGTGATTTCTCTTTCTCCTTGATCTTCGTCTCTTCCTCTCGTCCCTCAATTCTATTGTGTATTCTGTTATGAGTCGTGATTTCCTTGAGCAGGTGGCTTCTATTTATAGGCGAAGGAAACTAACTTCTCCAAGTAACTTGCTTCAGTCATTGTCAGCCAACTTGTTCCTTTTCAATCCACTTGCGTCAGTTGTCAGCATGGTCTTTTCATCTATATTGTCTGTCTCATGATCGTCTTGGGATGTGTGCCTGTGCTGAGAGAAACTTGGACAACAAACAACTGAATTAGTTGCGTTAGCGCCCTGTATTTTTATAATTTCCCACCGCATACATGAATATAGCCTATCGCACAAAATCATCACATTTTCCTTCCTTCTTGTGTTGAGGTAATGCATCATTGTATCTTTTGGCCTTGTTTTAGCTTAAGTTTAAAGGATAAATAACTTGCTTTTTGCAAGTTATCAAACCCCCAAACTTAAACTATTGCTTGTCCTCAAGCAATGCCTATTATCAACTCTGCGAGTGGTTACCTCTTCATCGCCTATGATCCTAACATCCTCTTTTCTCTTTTTCTTGCGCGCATTACTAACCAGGATTAACTTCTACCAAATTTCCTTCATTGCTTAAGGAAAGTCCTTTGCGCTTAGATTCTACCTTGCGTTAACTCAACCAATCTTCTCCTGCATGTCCTGGTCGCATAAAAATTTACTCTTATTATGATGATTATATATATATATATATATATATATATATATATATATATATTTAGAAGGCAAATAGACATCAAAACGCATGCTTTCGTTTTGGCTTACCCACATTTGTGATGAAAGGTATCCAACTACGGGCATTACATTTTTTTACTGTCCTATACGCTCATGGGATGCGTTTGCGTCTTCGCGCAATGGTAAACTATGGGTGTCATAAATGCCCCTAGCTGCAAACACGTCACATTCTAGAGGAACGCATGCGTTATTTATTTATGCGCTGACTAGCGCACTCCCCCAAACTTAAATTGGACAATGTCCCCATTGTCCCCCAAACTTACACTGGAGCGCATAGACTTAAGGAGATCAAGGCTGAGTTGCGACAGGGCGAAAATGGGAAGGGATTTTCCTTAAGGTCTGAGGAAATAAAAACAGAGGTTAAACCAATTCAATTAATGCGGGTAAGAAAACTAAGAACGTTAGATGCATGGATTTAAAGCAAAGGAGCTATCACAAAGAATTTGTTAGATAAAGGCATTATATTAAGGCAGAAAGAAAAATTGCGATGAGATAAAACGTCAAACTATATTGATTGAATGCGGGACAAAATTACAAAAATCTGGGCACACTCATTTAAACAAAAGAAAAGAAAACAAGAAAAATAGGGAAGTATTTTCTACTCCTACGGTGGAGGTGGAGGAGGCGGTCTGAATTGCCCTGGCGTAGGAGGGGCTCTTGGAGGGCGCACTTGCGATGGACCTGCACCATCAGGTCTTGGCTGCGCAGGTGGTCGCATGAAGATATTCGGCGTGACAGGCAGACGATCGAAAGACTCAGTCCATCGCAGCAGGAAGAGAACCATGGAATTTACGTGTTGAGACAGCTCGTCTTGCTGCTTTCGCAGCAGTTCCTGCTGATGGTACATCCGCTCCTGTTGCTAGCGCAAGGGTTCCGTAACCTCTTGAATCATCTGCCGCAGCTCGAAAAAGATAAGAGCTGTTTCCACATCGAGTTGTGGAACAACCGCAGCAGTGCTTGCGCTGGCAGATGGCGTTGCTTGCGGTAGGGAGCTCTGCATTGGGCTGTTGTGACCACGAGGAAGGTCAGGTAAGGGGGCCTCACGGTTGTCTTCTTGGACTTCCTCGCTGGGCTGGATGGAAGGGGTCTGCTGGAAGACCGGTGACGACGGCGGTGGTGGTGGTGGTGGTGTCAAGGTCGCTTGATTTTGAGCGCAGACAGGGTTTTCCTGTGCTGGCGGATCTGGCTGTGGGGTCCTTGCGGCCAATGGAGGGTTTCTGCCTGCGGTTTGCTTGCGCCTCTTTTTCTTTTGTGTCTCAGGCGTAGGGGCATTTTCGGTTGTTTGGGATGCGAGGGCTGGTTATTGGTTTCCTCCTTGCTGTCGCATGCTGTGAGTGCGCGTTACGCGCGTCCACCATTGGTTGTCAAAATCCTTCCGCATGGGTCGGATTTCTTCGTCGGCTGGAGGCTGAAGGTCGGATGCGCGGCAGAGTCTTGTGACGAGGCCAGGGCAAAACATTGCGCCTTTGGGCTTTGCGGCAGTCTGGCGCAATGTGTCGACAAGGATTTTGCCCAAGTCGAGTGGGATCCCCTTCGTGATGCAGTATACAAGGACCACTCGTGGGATGCTCAATGTGGCATCATGCGTTGTAGGCATGGTGTGGTTCTTTACCCAGTGCATCCAGCATGTGACCTCGAAGTCCAATAGTTGCGACTTCAGGGTCCTTGCAGCCCCCTGGCCGTCCCATTTGGCTCCAGGTCTGGCCACCGCAAGTAGTACTGTGTTTAGGAAGTCGTCGTCCAGGTAATTGAGTAGCGCATTCCCCTCTGCGTCAGGGATGTCTTGCAGTTCGTACACGTTGTTGATGCACGTAGAGGAGAAGGCGACTGTGTGGCCTCGCACCAAAACTTCGTTGACTTCTTCTTGCCATTGCGCTCGGTAGAAGTCGTGGACTAACGCAGGGGCGTAGTTGGGGAAGTTCTCGCAGACTGTCTCCCATCTGCGTTGGGAAATCTGATCCGTCATCGTCTGCGGGAGCGTGCAGCTGAACCCCTTTCTTCTTGAAACTTCCCCTTGTCCTCGCCCACTTTTTCTTTGCCTTTTCCTTTGGATGCGGTGGGCGCCCCTTTTCTTTTCTTGCTTTGGCCTGCCGCAGGCCTCTCAGATGGTTCTTGGATGGTCACCCCTGTTTGTTGGATGTTGCAGCGATGGGTTAGGGGTAGTTCATCCTTAGAATCTGTGGACTCTGAGTCCAGCGCTGCCGCAATGATGGCTAAATTTGTTGTGGCGACTTCTGCGACAACTTGCTCTTGCGCCATCTTGCTGGCGTGCTCTCTTTCTCTGGCTGTTTCTTCCTCTGCGACGGCCTTGCGGGCAGTCTCTTCTGCCACAACTCTTTCTCTTTCTTCTCTTTGGCGAATTGCTTTGCCTTCTTCGCCCAATTCCCCCAGCAAGGATTCCCATGCGTTCACTTCCCGCTCAGAAAATTGCGGAAAGGTGGGGTTTGTGGAGGTTGATGGTGGAAGAGGGTTGGAAGTACTCGCGGGAGTGGAGGAAGATGAAGGGGTGGTGCTTGAGGCAAGGGTAGCTGAAGAGTCGGGGGGTGGAAGAAGTTGGACAGAAGGGAAAGGGGAGGGAAATGGAGTGAGGTTGCGTGGGGCGAGGGTGTTTTGGGCTGGATGGAGTTGCACCGGTTGGAGTCTGAAAGTGGAGGTGTCTAATGGTGCTATATCGAGTACTTCAGTGGCGGTTGTGCCGGAGGTAGACGGTGCAACGGTGGGCAGTGTTTCTATGTTGTCGATGGGCTATTCTCCGTCGATGACTTTCGGTTCTCCTTCCTCCATGCGATTATCGTTTTGTTGGTTGTCATCGTCTTCGTCAGAGGAAATGATGACATCCCTATGAGGCCCTTCCACCTCCGGCGATGATGGAGGTGCATTGTCTGCGTAGCCAGCGATGGAGAGGTTTTGTGAGTCGGACATAGTGGTTCTCGGAGAAAACAGAGAGAAGCTTCGCGAGAGAGAGAGAAAGTAAGGGTTTAGGGTTTTCGCACTAAGAAGATGAAGAAGATGAAGAAGTGAAAGAGAAAACGCATCCCTTTTTATAGCTATCGCAAGGTGCTGGTGATGATGCCCTTTCGCATCCCACGTAGGTAGGTAGGCATGATTATCATGGGGGGAATGTGGGCGGTTGCCTTGGGTACTGTGCAATAGTAGAGAGTAGTGCGACTCATTAAATGTGAAATGATTGTGGTTGCACCTCTAATGCGAGTAATGTATAGATGAATCAGGGCATGCGCAAGTGTCACACCCCCTCCTAGACCACCTGCTAGCTTAGCCCGGAAGATGGCGTGAAGCCAACGAACATCGTCCTCCTCTAACGATACCCGTTGACCCTCCTGAAACGTAGAACCTGATAAACATACTAATCTTAGATATAAAACATTCCACATGAAACACAACACAGCGGAATCCCTGAAAACCTTCTAATATACACGAGGTGCAGCCCTGACATAACTCGATTTGGAAAATAACCTGATGTAGATTTCACAACCAAAACATATATAAATGGGGTTTATACAACCACGACCTCTAGGACTAAATTGTCCAATCCTTACAAAACATTTACAATATAGACGGACTCAATATACAACTCCACCTACGTACTAGAGCTTGATCTGGAACTTTCAGCAGACGTTGGCAGTGTATCAGGCACCGGGAGCTCGATCTCTACCTTAGTGGAAAAACATTTTGAAAGAATGAGCTATGAAGCCCAGTGAGTGACTAACTTTAAAACTGTACATTCGGAAATCAGAACACGTGATAAAAATTTAAGTGTATAAAGATGCTCAACCAAGGCGTTAAACATAAACGTGCAACGATAAAAGCTTTCTTAAAAACATCGCAGGCTCGTCATTAAAAATCTAGCAAGACATATCAAGTACATCAAACATTTTAACTAACATGACCGATCTACGTTGTGTAGGGCACGCCCAGTACAACCAACGTTTACTAGTCCTACGATGTAGTGGGGCCCGCCCAGCACTCCCATCGTCTTTGTCATAGTGGGGCCCGCCCAGCACTCACGACAGCATCGTTGTCACGGAGTACACTCAACGTCAACAACGGAATATAACCTGTGTGCACACGGTACCATATAGCCTCGGGCTCAATATCTCAGTCATGTAGTCAATAGAAATCTCAGAAAATCCTATGAAAACATTAGAACATGCCTGCTTATCGTTATATCTCGTAAAACTCAAGCTTATTCAGCTTGCTCGTGGAAAAACCGAAAATCTTTAAATAATTCTTGCTAATACATACTTGACTTAAAAGGATGTCGTTTCAACTATTTTTCTGAAACTCAATAATCACGTGCTCATTTATAAATCTCATTAGAAAATCTAAGCTCATAACTTAAGCTTGAAACCATTCATAAAAACCATGTATCATTTATAGAAAAGCATGTAAAACATCCAAACATGTGCAACCGTTTGGAAACAATTTTCGAAATTCGTTTTGTCACTCACCGTCTTAGCTAGTTCCCTGGTTTATAGACCCGACCTATTTCCTCTCGGCCTGTCAACCAACCAAAACCAAGCATCAGAACCATAATTAGTTTTGTCTTTCCATGCCCATGAATTTCTAAACAATTGAATTAAGAATCACATTCACATTCTACTTTCCAGATTTTCCAGATTCTATACCCTAACTTCCAACACCCATAACTTCCTCAATACTTAACCAAAATTAATGTACTATACATCAAACTCTTCATTTTCGAACACTCTACAACTTACCTAAAGAAATGAAAACGGGATTCCCAACCAATTTGTCCAGAAATGCCCCGAACACAGACAATACAGATTCGAGGTTCTCTACTGCCCTTTATCTTTCTCCTAAAAATAAACCTACTTCAAGTCATTTTTGGCTCACGAAATCTTCATGGAAGTTGTAGGAAATTGAATAAGCTTTCCAACCATACCAAATAGAGCTTCTGATTCAACTTTTACACCCCAGAATGCTCAAAACACCAGAGAACACTAGAGATCCTCCTGGTTTGCACGAAAATCCTGTGCTCTGTTTTCCATTTCAAAAACCATAAACTTCTCATCAGATTTAGCTCAAGCTTCCTTCATGAAATTGGTTATAAAATGGATTAAATTTCAAGAAAATCAAACCTCACCTCTTAATTCCTTCTGTGTAGCTCAAACCGAATAAAAAACCAGGGGTTGACAGGTTGAACACAGATTCTGCAATGGCTGGGTTTGCATGAGCTTTTCCTATCTTCTTCAACCTCAAAACCACGAAAATCTTCTTCGTCTTCCTCCTTCACTCTTTCCCTCAAGTGCTATGAAATTTTGGATGGAAAATGATGGAGAAATGAACTGAAAATGGGCTGATAAGAATTCTAGTCGGTGGTGGGTTTTTAAGCACCGAAAGTGCTTTTCCCATTTTCTTTCTTTTCTTTCTTTTTTTTTTTTTTTTTTGATTTCCTTTTTCACTTTTGTTCCATTTTCCTTGATTTCTTTTCTTTCCTTTTCTTTTCTTCTTTATTTCATTTCTTTCCTTTAAATAAACTGCAAAGTTATAAAAAAAAAAAAAACTTGAACTAAAAGCTTGCCATTTTCATTCAACAATGAATAACAACAACTTTTATTTCAACTTCCACAATACAAGAGGAAATGATCCAAGGAAAGTCTCGGGTTTACAGCAAGGGTTTTCTTCCTAAGGCTACTAATGCAACAAAATTTTAACGCAACAAAATTCTAATGCAACAAAATTTTAACATACGGAAAGAAAGAAAATAATCACAACTTCTGACCTGCGGTGCTCTTGCCTTGCGTTAGGTCCTGACGTAGCTGAGAGCACTTTTTGTCCTGGACCTATTTTTGTCTTGTTGCTTCAAGGTGGATCTTCTAGAAGGATAATTTCAACTACCTCGTCCAAGGTCCCATCAATGTATGGCTTTATTCTTTGTCCGTTGACCTTAAAAGTTCTCTTTCCATCAGTAGAATGTAGGTCCACAGCCCCATATGGATATATCTTGTGGATAGTGTATGGGCCCGACCACCTTGATTTCAGCTTACCTGGAAAAAGACGTAAGCGAGAGTTGAATAATAATACCTTCATACCTTCTTTAAGATTCTTCTTGCATATTTTCCTATCATGCCATTGTTTTTGTTTTTCTCTGTTGATTTTGGCATTCTCATAAGCGCATCTTCTAAACTCCTATAATTCTGATAGCTAGCGCAATCGTTCCTGTCCTGCTGCATCTGGATCAAGGTTAAGGCGTTTTAATGCCTAATGCGCTTTGTATTCCAATTCTAAAGGCAAGTGGCAGGCTTTTCCAAACACTAACGCATAAGGAGACATTCCTATGGGTGTTTTGAAAGCTGTGCGATATGCCCATAATGCATCATCCAGATGTTGCACTCAGTCCTTCTCGAGAATTCTCTTTATTTCCCTGTTTGATACCTCTGCTTGACCATTGCTCTGCGGGTGATAAGCTGTTGCGATATGATGTTTGACATGGTATTTTTGCAACAGTTTAGTCATGACCTTGTTCACGAAATGGGTCCCTTCATCACTGATAAGTCTTTGTGGCACTCCAAATCTTGTAAAAATATTTTTCTTAAGGAATTTTGCCACGGTAGCCGCATCATTCTTAACGCAAGCGATTGCCTCCACCCACTTAGTGACATAGTCAACTGCGAGGAGGATGTACTGGTATCCTTGCGATGATGGAAAAGGTCCCATAAATTCGATTCTCCAAACATCAAACAGTTCAATTTCCACTATATAATTTTGCGGCATCTCGTTTCTTGCACTGATATTACCAGTGCGTTGGCACTTGTCGCATCTATCCGCATATTTCTTTGCGTCCTGGAACAAAGTAGGCCACCAGTAGCCACTCTGCAACACCTTCGCCGCAGTGCGTTGGCCACCAAAATGTCCTCCATATGGAGCTTCATGGCATGCTTCTAAAATCTTCGACGCATCTACACGTCCGACGCATCTTCTAATTATCTGGTCTGGTCCTCTGCGATAAAGATAGGGGTCATCCCATAAATAAAATTTAAGTTCATGGAAGAATTTCTTACGATGTTGCGCTGAGTATTCTTCAGGTAAGACCCCTGCGGCGAGATAGTTTGCGATGTCCGCAAACCATGGTTCTTCTTCTTCAATCATAAGCAGCTTCTCATCAGGGAATTCCTCTACGATGGGGATATCTGACGCATCCACCTTCTCAGGATTTTCCAATCGTGATAAATGATCTGTGACTAAGTTCTCACTCTCTTTCTTGTCCTTGATTTCTCAATCAAATTCCTGCAGCAAGAGAATCCACCTAATCAACCTTGGTTTTGCGTCCTTTTTCGTGATTAGGTATTTGATTGTCGTATGATCTGTATAGACAGTGACTTTAGAGCCAATTAAGTAAGCACGAAATTTATCAAAAGCATAAACAACCGCCAATAATTCCTTCTCGGTTGTTGTGTAATTAATTTGTGCTTCATTCAATGTCCTGCTGGCATAATAAATAGGGTGAAGTGACTTTTCCTTTTTCTGTGTCAGAACTGCTCCTACTGCCACGTCACTCGCGTCACACATTAGGACAAATGGTTCTTTCCAATCAGGAGTTGCGAGAATGGGTGCAGTGACTAACGCATGCTTCAAATTATTAAATGCCTTGACGCATTCTTCAGAAAATTCAAATCTTCTATTTGTTTCCAACAGTGTGCATAATGGCTTGGTGATATGCGAGAAGTTCTTTATGAATCTGCAGTGGAAACCTGCATGACCCAAGAAACTTCGAATTCCTTTCACAGAGGTGGGAGGTGGCAATTTTTCGATTACATCAATTTTTTCCTTGTCTACTTCAATACGTGCGCGTGATATGCGATGGCCTAGGACGATGCCTTCTTCTACCATAAAATGGCATTTCTCCCAATTTAACACCTGGTTAGTCTCTTCGCACCGCTCCAAAACACGTTCCAGCTGCGTTAGGCATTGTGCGAAAGACCTTCCATAAACTGAGAAGTCATCCATAAAAACTTCCACTGATTTTTCTAGCAATTCTGAAAAGAATGCCATCATACATCTCTAGAATGTCCCTGACGCATTGCATAGCCCGAAAGGCATCCTTCTAAACGCAAAAGTCCCATATGGGCAGGTGAAAGTTGTCTTTTCTTGGTCCTCTGGCGCAATGGATATTTGATTATATCCTGAGTATCCGTTAAGAAAACAGTAATATGCCTGTCCCGCAAGTCGATCTAGCATTTGATCAATGAATGGAAGAGGGAAATGATCCTTCTTCGTGATTGCGTTGAGTTTGCGGTAATCCATACATATGCGCCACCCAGTAGTGGTGCGTGATGGGATCAATTCGTTGTTTGCGTTGGCTACCACTGTCATTCCTCCTTTCTTTGGTACACATTACACCGAACTCACCCCATCTGTTGTCTGCGATGGGGTAAATCACACCTGCGTCGAGCCATTTTATGATCTCTTTACGCACAACCTCCATCATTGCTGGGTTTAATCTTCTTTGTGGCTCAATAAATTCATTAGATTCGTCCAGCAAGCGAATTTTATGCATGCAATACGAGGGGCTAATTCCCTTAATATCTGCGAGACTCCATCCAATGGCCTTCTTGTGCTTTGCGAGGACCTGCATTAGAAGGTGTTCTTGCGGTTGATCAAGCTTTGATGAAATGATAACCGGCAGGGATTCTTCTTCTCCCAAAAACTTATACTTCAGTTGCATTGGGAGTGGCTTGAGCTCTAGCGCAGGTGGTTGCGCTATAGAAGGTAAGGTGGGAATTCTTTCTTTAAGATCTAGCGCATGAATAATTTCTGTGGGTTGCGCTAGGATGCAATTATCTTCGACTTATTCTTCCTTTGTCTCCTCTCGTGTAGTGCTGAACGCATTTGATTGTAGTATTTCCAGTGGGGAACATACATCTATGCGTGCTACCATGTCGCATTCCTTGTTGTCATCTGGGTATTTTAATGAGGTGAGTACATTAAAAACCACTTTTTGATCATTCATGTGCATGGTCAGCTCTTCTTTTTGCACATCAATCAATGTTTGGCCTGTCGCAAGGAACGGTCTTCCCAAAATAATGGGAACTTCTCTGTCAGCTTCGTAATCAAGTATGATGAAATCTGTAGGAAAAATAAATTTGTCAACTTTCACCAGAACATCTTCAATTTTTCCTTCGGGATGCACCACTGATCTGTTTGCCAATTGAAGCGTGACAGTGGTTGGTCTTGCTTCTCCAATCCCTAGGCGCTTGTAAACTGATAATGGCATTAAATTTATGCTTGCGCCTTGGTCGCATAACGCTCTGCCAACATCGATTCCTCTTATTGAACAGGGAATCGTGACGCTTCCAGGGTCTTTTAACTTAGGCGAGAGCTTGTTGGCAAGTATTGCGCTAACATTCACTTGTCAACGCAACAGTCTCAAATTCTTTCCATCGACTTTTATTCGTCAAGATGTCCTTCAAGAACTTTGCGTAGCTAGGCATTTTTTCCAATGCCTCCACAAGTGGAATGTTGATGTGAAGCTCTCACAAGACACTTAAAATTTCTTGAACTGGGCTTTGTCATTCTTCTTTCTTAATCTTTGAGGAAAAGGGATTGCGGGCTTGTATGCGTCAGGCTCCTTCTCTGCGTGAGTCTCTTTCTTTTAGGGTTCTTCTTCAGCTGCTTTCTCTTCTTGCGCTTGGTTGCTGTCTGTTGCAGTTGGAGTGTTAGTCAACTTTTCCTGCGTTGGTGCATGGTCATTTGACTGCAACTGTCTTCCACTGCGGAGAGTTAGAGCATGGCAGTGCTCTTTCCCCTTTGGATCTTCTGTATTGCTGGGTAATGCTCCCGCAGGTCTATTTTTAAGCTTTTACGCAAGCTATCCTACCTGCATCTCCAGACTTCGCAAGGATGCGGCTTGGCTTTGAACCACCGCATCGTTCTTTGCCATATATTCCTTCTGACTCGCCATAAATTCTTTCATCATTGTTTCCAGCGCATTTGAAGATGATGCTCTTTGGTTTCCACCGCCTGCATTGATATTGCGCTGGAATTGGCCCTGTGAGGATTGTTCATTGTTAGAGTTAAATAATCTAGGCGCAGGGTTTACATTACCTTGCTGTGGCTGTTTGTTTACACCACCATTCCATGAGAAATTTGGGTGATTTCTCCATCCTGGGTTGTATGTGTTCGAAAATGGGTTGTTGCGCACAGCTCCTTGCGGTCCAACGTAGAAAACTGATTCTGGGTTCGAAGGACACTGGTCATGCGTGTGTCCCTCTCCGCAGATCCCACATCCAATTGTGTTGAGCTGCGCGATCAATGGTGCTGTGCTAGCCGTCAGCGCATCCATTTTGGTCGTCAACGCATCAATCTTTGCGTTGACTGAAGTCAATGGGTCAACCTCAAAACTTCTCGAGCTGGTTTTAATAGGTCTTCTTCTTCTGTCTTCCGCAGTGCCCCACTCATAATTGTTGCGCGCAATTTGATCGAGGATTGCGTGAGCTTCATCATATGTTTTTCTGAGGAGCGCACCATTAGCAGATGAGTCTACTAACACTTGCGAGTTCTTGTTAAGTCCCACATAGAAGGTTTCTAGCTGAATGCAGAGTGGTAGTCCATGATGCGGGCACCTTTGCAATAGGCTTTTAAAACGTTCCCACGCCTCACTCAGTGTTTCGTCTTCCATCTGCGCAAAGGTCATGCTTTCCTTCCTTAGTCTTGAGTTTGCGGTGGGTGGAAAGTATTTTTCTAAAAAATTTTCGGCCAAATCATTTCATGTTGCAATGGAATTTGCTGGTTGCTGATTTAGCCATACTTTCGTCGCATCTCTCAATGAATAGGGAAATAGGATGACTTGCAGCTGCTCATGCGTTACTCCTGGGATAATGAATTTATTACAAATGTCCAGGAATGACATTAGATGAGAGTGTGGATCTTCGGCTGGACTTCCTCCGAACTGTCCTGCAGCAGTCAACATTTGAAACATAACAGGTTTTAACTCAAACCTTTCTGTTTCCAAAGTAGGTTGCACTATCCTTGGGTTGACATTACACTTTGCAGGGGCTGCATAGTCTCTGATCCCTCTGGCCCTATCATCGGCCATTTGGATGGGATTTACTGGTCTATTTGGTTGGTTGGGTGCTGCCATTTCTCCTGATTGTCTTCGAGCTCTTCGATTTATTCTTCTTCTATGATAAGTTCTGTCAATTTCAGGATCAACTTCGAAATCGATCTGGCGAGCAGCACGCATGCAATCTCCGGTTGCCTGGAGAAAAATTACTCAACAGGAAACACGGTAAATAATATCAAACGGAGTGTCAAATCAGAAAAATTATTAAAAATTTGTTGCCTTTCCTCGGCAACGGTGCCAAAAACTTGGTCGGTTGTCAATATGCTTAACAAATTAATGCAAATTTGTCGTAGATGTCTATCAATCCAAGTGTAAATTGACAAAATCAAGTTATACCTAGTGAGTCTAGGGTCGAATCCACAGGAAAAGGTTATTTGCAAAGCTTTAATAATTTTTACTGATATAAACTCGAAAACGTGTGATATTATACAAAAGATTAAATAAGAGAGTTGGTGAGTTTGAAAAATAAATTTTTCAGAAAGTAAAACTTGCGATAAGAGTAAAAAGAAAAGTATTAAGGAGAATAGTATCAAGGTTGTCGCGGTCGCAACCTCATGCATTTATAAGAACCTTGTAGCGCATACCATGACTAATTGATCCATTAATGCCTAAGTGAGAAAAAAATCACAAGTTTCCCTTCCGGTACTCCTTCTGCGTTTGGCATAAAACTATCAATTGGTTATTTGGCTAGTTCATGCGTGAGGCTTAGTTCTCTAAAAACTTACAAGAGACTGCGTTAGTCTTAACGTAATCAAAGCTCATGCATGCACTATCTTTTAAGGGTAGTATTTTAATGCTACCAAGACTACATGACATGCGCTAATGTTGGGTTTCCAGAGTGAGTAAAAATGAGATATAAAAAGACTCTAGAACTCTGTGCAAGTATACACAGTCCGCAGCAAGTAATAAGTATTTATCGAATCCAAGGTCTGAACTAGCTTTCACTTTATCTATTTTGTTTAGTTTTTCAATGGTTTCAAAAGTGGTTAAAATGATTGGTTTTTATAGAATGCTGAAGCAAAAGAAATGACAGAACAGAAAGTAGACAAATAAAGTAGACAAAAACAGGCGTTGGTCAGGATTTAGTAATTGTTTTAAAAGATGCTCTAGCAATATTATTGATTAGGCAAACTCTCGCAGTCTTATTAGCAGATTCCTCCCGGAACTCCGGATTTTTTAGAATGTGTTTCAACTCCAATGAAGCACTATCGATCAAGCACTAGGCAACTGGCTATCCCTAGCTCAGTCACTGGTGTTCACCAATACACAATTATCTAGTGTGATTAAATGCCACACACTCCCTAAATCATCCCTGAAACTAGAAAGTGGTATTCATACCGGCTGGCCAAGCGGGCATAAAATAGAAATGAGCACAACAAATAATCAAGATGCATCAAATCAATATCTATTGCATAGAAATTAAGCACAACAACTACATGCTCCCTAACCAACGCCTAAGATTACTTAGTTCACAAAGTGCATAGAGACACACATTACAATATAAGTAAATGCATCCATAACTACAAAGTAATACAAGAAAATATTAATTCCCTTGATCAACTTGCAATTGATGGTCTTCTTGTTGGTCTCCAATCTCTCTCCTCTATTCGGCTCCCAAAATGGAAATGAGAAATGATCCTTCCAAAAGTGGAATGTTCCTCTCAAGGATGGAATTCCCTTCCCAAAAAGAAATGAATTTGACTTGGGCGGCTATCTCCTTTTATAGAGTTGAGGAAAGCTTGAATTAGGTTGACCTAGACACGTGGATGGCTCTCCTTGCTCCTTTATCCTGAGAATAGCTTAACAGAATTCAGTTCATTAAATTGGCTAACGATCTATGACGTGGCAATTTTGCTCTCAGCTTTGCTCCAGCTCAGATTTTGCTCCTTCAAGTCGCTCAACAATATATTCTGCACAAAATAACTTCCAAAGCATCCATTCTTCCAAATGGGTTAAAACATATAATATCTATCTAAAAGCAACCCTATTTAGCACAAAAGACACACAAATCCCTATAGAAATAAGGCCTAAATAACTCCACTTTGGAGAGTTATCAGCTAACTTGTTCTACTTAGAGATGTCTGCATGCATTACTTGTCAGGGATTTAGCATACTGCTACCGCATCCGGCTGGCCAAGTGGGAGTTAGTAATGAAAATAGTATCACAACTAAGTAGAAGGCAAATAATGTTTCATTAAATCAAAGTATGCGCTTACAAAATAGACTTATCACCGCATGGGTGCTTGCGCTAAGCCTTGAAGAAGAAAATTAGCTCATGCAAGCAAAACAATACATCATGCAATAATACATCGCAAACGCAAGTTTACTCTTAATCACAGCTTTCTGTGATTTCTCTTTCTCCTTGATCTTCGTCTCTTCCTCTCGTCCCTCAATTCTATTGTGTATTCTGTTATGAGTCGTGATTTCCTTGAGCAGGTGGCTTCTATTTATAGGCGAATGAAACTAACTTCTCCAAGTAACTTGCTTCAGTCATTGTCAGCCAACTTGCTCCTTTTCAGCCCACTTGCGTCAGTTGTCAGCATGGTCTTTTCATCCATCTTGTCTGTCTCATGATCATCTTGGGATGTGTGCCTGTGCCGAGAGAAACTTGGACAACAAACAATCGAATTAGTTGCGTTAGCGCCCTGTATTTTTATAATTTCCCACTGCATACATGAATATAGCCTATCGCACAAAATCATCACATTTTCCTTCCTTCTTGCGTTGAGGTAACGCATCATTGTATCTTTTGGCCTTGTTTTAGCTTACGTTTAAAGGATAAATAACTTGCTTTTTGCAAGTTATCATGTTTCAACTTCAATGAAGATGTACCGATCATGCAATAGGTAATTAGTTATGATCCCTAAACCCAATTACTAGTGTTTGCTAATTATCAACAAGCTAATGTGAATTGACACCACACACTCCCTAAATAATCCCTGAAACTAGAGAGATATACATACTGGTTGGCTAGACGAGTACATAATAATAGAAATGAGAAGAACATTAATTCAAGAAGACTAATCAATTGAATTTTCAGAAATTAAAAGTAAAACAACAACATACGTCTCAACCTATGCCTACAAGAGTTTAGTTCATCAATCGACACATAATTACTAAAGCAAAATATGTGACAATCTCAAGAAATGCATCCAATGCACAAAACTACACAAGAAAAACCAATCCTTGTAGTAGATGAGGTTGAATCCACTACTCCAAATCACCATGAACATAGAAGAACTCGTCTTCTTGATAGAATCCACAAAAGGTCTTCTAATTTCTCCAATTTTGTTGTCTCCGTCATTTCTCATGGCTTCTTATATTTATAAAGGAAGACTCATGTTTAATTAGGTCAACTCATGCACGTGGATTGTTTTCTCCGCTTGATTTTGAAGGGATTGAATCCCCCAGCGGAAGCGAGTGTGATCGCGTGTGTTTCAATTAATTTAGAATTCACAAACAGTACAGGGTCAATATGAATAATTTAGTGTTTTCTAAAGGTTAAGCCTTCTAAGGGAAGAAGTAACTAACGTTTGAAGACCGGTTCTTCAATCTACAGTAAGCCAAACTCCTTCCTCTCCACGAAAAAGTATAGCAACACAATACAACAAACAATTTACTAGACACCACCAAAAAGACTTCCATTGCTATCCTCTGAGTTTGAGAACGGGTTTGTGGGAACCCTCTTGAAATTGCATGGAATAATCACATAGGAGAATTTTCTCCGTTGATTTGTGTGTAGAGAGAATTTTTAGAGAGAGTGTTCTGATAACGCTCATTTATGTGCCTTATTTAGCCTTAAAAACCTAGTTATTGTTTAGAAAGCAAAAGCTTTGTGTTTAAAATCCTATCTTTTCGAGTCAAAATAGCAAAAGTCTTAGAATCATGGTGAAAATCTTAGAAGTATAGAATTTATGCTTAATATGTACAAAAAGAGATTACTTTTGCAAGAATTTATGAAAATTTAATGTTTTTGTGCAGAGGACTTTACAAGGGAAATGTGCTTGCAATTGGAGAGAAAGAGTTAGCGGAGCAAAAGAATCGAAGTTGAAAATTTGCACTTGTATCTGGTCCTAATGATGTGGAATATGTGTTTAATATGCGCCCGAAAAATGATAAGGAAAGTAGCCCCAACTGAAGACATAAGTGTCAAGGCAGTACACAGAGATTTTGTGCCCGAAATGTGACTGCAGCTCGGCTTTCCGACAGAATTCCGAGATTCACAGGATCTTCACAGAATCATCCGAAAATCCCAAATCTCGTATCAAATCTCCAAGGATCGGGGATTTTCACCTTCTAAGGCTCTCTCACACTGATCTCGACAGCCAACCCTACCTTCCAAGGTCTATAAAAGGTGATCAAGATGCAAGAAGCAAAGGGAGCTTGGAATTTCGTCCTTAGAATAGATTTTTCAGTTTTCTCTCTTCTCATCTTGTAATCACTTTGAGTTCTGAGTCTTTCAGTCTCTGTCGGTTCTTCCATTCGAAAGAAGAAGAAGAGAAAGGCTTGTCTCCCCTTGAAAGAGGACAAGAGCAAGCTAGATAGAGATGAGAAGATCTTTAATTCAGTCTAGTCTTTACTTTCTGTTTAAGTCTTTACTTTCATGCTGCTGTATGTTTCTTTTTAATTTCAGTTGTAAGTTTATCATTCTTGTATTCAATTCTTTTAATTATTATGAATTCAAGTTATTTTTCTATTTTGTGCTCTCTTTACTTTTTGTCTTGCTTTTTACTTAAATCAATGGGCTTAACTTCTTCTCGAGGTTTCAAATATGTGGATACCTTGAGTAAAAGAAAGCTCCACCTTTGCAAAAGCAACCTTGATTCCTCTTAGCATTGTTTGTTTTTGTTGAAGTTTAAGTTTCATTGTTAGCTTAAACTGATCACTTAAGTTAACATAGTTTGTGTTTAGCTGATGGCCGAAAGGTTGGAGTTAAATGCGTGTGGTTCACAAAACAATATAATAGTGGAAAAGATCCTAGAAATAGGACTGAAACCACTAGAGTTTTAAGAGTCCTAAGCATTATTCATCTAAGTTTCAGCTAGCCCTAGAAATAAATGTCTAGTTGGCTTAGTCTTTTAAAGGCACTTACAGCGGAGCTGAATAGAAGTAGGACTTACTCACAATCTAGTTGTCAGGGCATTTGCAGGTGCAACTGGAGGATTCTATCTGCACCATGTCTATGTGGGCAACATAGATAGTGTTCTTTAGCCGTTTGCAGTGTCTGAGTAAGTTGTGAGCCCAAAGGTGGTGCAATCCAAAGCTCTTGGTTGATACTATCTGGATTTTCTCACTTATCTCATATATTTTTTTTACCGTTTTCATTTGCTTGTGTCATTTTATTTTTGTCTTAAATCAAAATTCCATTCGAAATATCTCTTTGGTTACCATCCTCGATTGCAAATTTAGAGGAGGTTCGTGTTTTGCAGAATATTGTGTTTTTTCGACTAGTCACCATCTTCCTTGGGTTCGATATCCGGAATACTTTTCACTTTATTACTTGATAGTGTATACTTACACTCGAGCAGGGTGTTGCGCTTGCACGCCGCACACAAGTCAAATTTTTGGTGTCGTTGTCGGAGAGATTTTGGTAAAACGGTTGAATTATACAAATTTTAGTTTCTGTAAAGCAGGAATTGCGATTGGTTTGCGCCCGCAAATTCCTCTATCACAAGACATCAATCTTTTTGCAGGGATTTCTTTGTAGATTGGATTGGTGCATGCTCAAAAAACCTGGATTCAATTTTGATCCTGAGATAGAGAAGACTTTCCGACAGCGACATAAGGAGCAAAGAAGGAAGTTAAAGGAACTACGAGAAGTTCAACAACAGGAAACCCCAGAAGAAGTTTTTCTGCAGGAAATTGCTATGGAGCCACCTGTTGGAGACCCTTTCAGTGCGCAGCAAAGAGAAGCACAACCTAACATTATGCAGCAACAAGCTGCGACAACACATAATCCTATTCTTATTGCAGATGAAAGGGACAGAGCAATCAGGGATTATTGATAACTCTCCAAAATGGAAGTTATTTATACCCTATTATCTGATGATTTATATGTTAATTATGCCATTTAGATGTGTTATTAGATGGATTATTGTGTTTTAGCCTAATTATAAGAATTGATGCTTTGGATTTTCTTTTGCAGAAAAAGTAAATGGTTACCAGTTTAAGAGAGCAAAGTCTGTTGATCCAGCAAAGTATCAGCAAACTGGCTGCGTGATTCATTAAATGAGGTGGTGTTTTCAGCTTAGATCTCAGATTTAGAAGACTTGGGAAGTACTCCACGTGTCATATTTGACCTAATTAGGTTAAGCCTCACCTTATAAATAAGAGTAGCCGTATGAAGTCAAGATATTCCATCTTTTGGAGGCCAATTAGAGACCAACTCGATTGGAGACTCAAGAAGACCATTTTGGGAATTCTCTCAATGAGGATTTGTACTTTCTTGTAGAATTTACATTATGGATGTGCTTTATCAGATTTTAACGTGTGTTATGTCTATCCTTATGAACTAATTTACTTTAGGCACGGGTTAGGAACAATGTAATTGTACTCTCTTATTAATCTAGTAATTCTTGTTGATCTTGTGCATCTTGATTGTTTGTTGAGCTCATTCTTTATTATGTACCCGCCTAGCTAGTCGGTATGTATATCTTTTCTTAGTTTCAAGGATGATTTAAGAGTTGTGTGGCATTTAATCATGTTAGACTGTTTATAGTTGGTGGACGCCAGCAGTTGAGTTAGGGATAACCAAGCCTAGTGCATGATCAGTAGAACTTCATTGGAGTTGAAACACATTCCAAAAAGTCTAGAGTTCTGGGAGTATCCTGCTGATAAGACTGCATGAGATTGTCTGATCAAAAGAATTCCTGGATCATTTTTATAACAATTACAGAAGTCTTAACTAGTGCCTGTTTTCATTATGTCTACTCTATTTGTTTACATTTTTTGTTTTCTCATTTATTTTGTTACAGCATTTCCAAAAACCCAATCTGTAATGCCCCAGGATTTTAAAACTAATCCTAGCGACATTACTAACTCCTAAACCAAACTATCCGAATGCACCAAAAATTTCGGCAGCATAACGACATACATAAGACTAAACCAAAAATTCTTCCTTAACCTGTTAAACATAAAACACACTTCTATAAGCCAAACAACCTACATCTACACACCACAACACCACAGATACACAACAAAACTCCAACTTGCACAAAAACCAGCGAGTCAGACCTCGCATTCTCATTTAACCACAACCAAACCACAGAAACGCAACATACTAGATGAAGAATAACTTTATTAAATAAAAGGAATTGAAATTACAAATGAAGCTAACCATAGCTATGACTAACTTCTTAACTAAAACGTCTAAACAAGCCTCCGAATGCAATAAACATAAAATACTATCCTATCCAACTAGAAGCATAAATAACAATTATAACAAGACTAGATAACTAGATAACTAGATAACCAAAAGCCTAGACCTGTGGAGTCACCCCTCGTGTGCCTCCTCGTTTGCATCACCAGGCTCATAACACTCATCAGCACCTGCATAATCTGAAAATGTTGGGGGGAAAGAAGGGGAGGGGATTAGTACAACCACGATACTAGTAAGCAGCTCACACCCGGTGAGCCATCAAACAACAAGCAACACATCAATCATGCTAGGCACACGCATCTAAAATACTTTTCAGTATTAAACGAATAACATGCTTCTTAAAGCGAGAAACCAACAACGAGACTCATGCTGACTCAACAGTACAACTTCATGCAAGCACACAACTTGATATGCAACCCCACATGGTTTCCGCGCCATGCTCGCTTTCTTAGCACATGATTTAGGCGTCATGCTACGCACCAAAACACATGAATTACGCGCCATGCAACGCAACTTAACACGTGATTTACGCGTCACACGCTGCACTCACAACCCACACGTGATTTACGCGTCATGCTCCGCACCAATAACATGATTTCCACTTCATGTAGCGTAATCTTAACACGTGATTTCCACGTCACGCTCCGCACACACACCCAGCTCACCTCTTCATGACCACACAGACTTTGCAACCATGACACACATGCAACATAGCCCAAAAGCGATAACACAACATGCTTAAAACACCAACAGATCATCATGCTTTAAAATGAATAAGAACAATATGTTTATCACATACCACGAGTTATATTCCAACCAACAAAGCATACTAGAAAAATGAGTAAACAACAAACATGTTCATGCA
This sequence comes from Luffa aegyptiaca, assembly GCA_017139565.1. NCBI lineage: Eukaryota > Viridiplantae > Streptophyta > Magnoliopsida > Cucurbitales > Cucurbitaceae > Luffa > Luffa aegyptiaca. The sequence goes on along the minus strand of CM029400.1, from coordinate 20,324,619 downwards.
GTCAAACAAACTCAACGGATAGAAACTACTTACCTAAAGCGCTTCTAATGCAACCTTATAAAGACCAACGGAGCTCCCAAACAACAGGATAAAAGCTTCAAGTCAAAACCTTGCCTAATAACCTAATTTAAAACTAAATAATGCTTTAAGGAAAGGATTTCTTACCGAAACCACTTGATTCTCAACTGGAAGAGCCTAAAAGAGTCGAACTATAAGCAACAACCTTCTAAGAGTTAGGAATCGACTTACAACACCAAAAGACATAATAAAGAAAGGTAAATGGTGCTGGAATTTATCATTCAGCACTGAAGTCCTTGAATATGTGCTGCCCGGGAACTAAATTGGGTCGAAACTGACACTAACAGAACACCCATGGGTTATAAGTTTTTCCAAAGCCAACCCAAAAGAATTACAAGGTTTAAAGACTTGGAAGCTTACCGAAAACCCCCAAACGAGCTCTAATGTTTGCTGGTTGGTGTTCGAATTAACCCAAATACGAAGGTCCCAAGCCAACAGGTTATGGGTAACCTGATTTAAGGTCGTTTGGATTATGGGAATTCGCCGAGAGACCAGTTTAAGCCCAAAAAGCTGCTGCTAAGCGTTCAAGGAAGCTTAAACTTGCAAATTCAAAATCGATAAGGGATGGGTAACATGAAAACAACACCAACAGAAAGTGGGCAATCCAAATTTGAGTTCAAATAAGCATGAGTTATTTCCAACTCACCAAAAATGTCGAAGAGAAGAGGAAATCACGCTTAGAACTCACGAAAAGGTGTGATACAGCTGAAAGGCGAGAAGACAAAGCAAGAGAGAGAGAGGAACCCGACAGGAGAGAGGAAGAATTTGGTGCTCTTTGTGGGTCCTGACCGAAATAAGATAGGAAGAGAGGATTGAGACTTCAGCCTACCGAAACTAAACAAAAAAGAAACCAGAGAAACAGAGACTTACGCATACACTGCTCGCGAAGGAGACGAAACGACGCGGCTGACTAATCAGAGAGGAAACACCCACGGGTGTTCTATGCGTGTGGGTGATAGCATGCAAATATGCTATCTTTTTCCTTTATATTTTGGCTAGTTTTGTGCGTTAATTGTAAGCTTTAATGTCTTTTTATGTTGATTTTGTAGAAAACCGAGTTCGAGATGCAAAACCAAGAATTTTACCAATTTTGGGTATAAAAAGAAGACTTTGGAACATAAAAGAAGAAAAGAAAAGAGAACATTTGTAGTGGAGGGCCAAAAGCCCAAAAGAAATGAAGATGGAAGGCTTAAATACGTGTGTGTAGCTTCTAGAAGGCCTAGCGTCGCGACGCTACGAAGTGTAAGCGGCAAAAAAAGTATGACGTCACAGCGTCGCAACGCTGTCGACTTGTGCAGCAAGAAAAGTTCCGCCTCTTCTCCTATTTAAAGGCCTCCTCCCAATGGTTCGAATCATCCCAGTTTGGGGGGTTCTCCCCTAGCTCAAAAGAGAGAAAAAAGAGAGTAAAGTTGTGAAGAAAAGGTGGAATTAATCGAGATTCCAAGGATCGGGAATCAATATGATCGTGATGGGAGCTTGGGATCAACACAACGGTTATTTCTATCTTATGTCTTTGTAATTCCTTATTGTAGTTTGAGTTAGGCCCATGGATCAAGATCACTTGGTCAAAATTATTTCCATTTGTGAGTAGATCTTGAGACCTAGGGTCGTTAACTTAGCTTATTGGATATTGTAGCATAATTAATTAGAGATTGTAATGAAGTTCTTCATATTTCATCTATGCAATTCTTGCTTAATGCTTTTAATCCCCTGATCATGGATTGATTGATATGTTGGTCTAAATTGATACTCGACAGAGAGAAGTTAGATTAGATCCAAATTGCAGGGTTAACGATTGCTTGGAACACGAGAGTGAAAGAGAACTGTTAGAAATTGATAATGAAGTTGCTTAATGTCATACTATGATTAACTAAGGAAATGGACACATGAATTAGTTATGATAGTATGAGATGTGGAGGAACTTGAAAGAGAAATTTGTTTACAATTACTTCTAGATTTATGGAATTGAAGATTAGTAATTACAATCATTTAATTAATTGAGCTACAAATCCAAAAGGCTAGTTAACACCCTAGGTCAAGTCCCCTAAATAGGATACTTCTCTTTGCTTGCATAATTTCTTTAATTTCTTGTTAGTTCTTTATTTCTTAAGAATTGAGCTTCTAAATAAAATTAAACATGATGGTTCTTGGTATAATGGATATAATTCAAATTCCATGAGGATTCGATACTTGTAATACTTTCCGTTTTATTATTACTTGCGGCCCGTGCACTTTGCGGTCATAAAGTTTTTGGCACCGTTGCCGGGGATTTTGATTTTTTTCATTAATATTGAGAATTAAGTGTTTGATTTTAATTTATAAATTTATTTTGCATTTTATTTTTTTTTTTAAGAAGTTGTGGCAAAATTTGTGGAGCTATAAGGTGGATAATTTGTTTCTTGAAGATTTAATCATGGCAGACAAAGCGATTCGGGACTATTTCTTGCCTGAATTACCACTGAATTACTCTGGGATAGCATATGAGCCGATTGTTGCTGATAATTTTGAGCTCAAAGCTAGTCTCATTCAAATGGTAAGAGAAAGTGCTTTCAAAGGCTATCCATCAGAGGATCCACACAATCACCTGAGATCATTTTTGGATATCTGTGGAACGGTAAAAATAGGAGGAGTTAACCCTGACGCTATTCGTTTACAGTTGTTTCCATTTTCTTTACAAGATAGGGCTAGAGATTGGTTAGACTCGTTAACCTCAAATAGCATCCTTAGTTGGAATGACTTAGTTAAGGTCTTCCTTACAAAATTTTTCCCATTAGCTAAAATTACCAAGCTTAGGACTGAAATTGGAATGTTTAAACAATTAGAAGAAGAGCAACTCTATGAAGCTTGGGAAAGATATAAGGACATGTTGAGAAAATGCCCACAACATGGATACCTTGACTAGCTTCAGATACAATTTTTCTATAATGGGTTAAATAGGGATTTTAAGACAATTCTTGACACTGCGGCTGGAGGAAACTTTTTAGCCAAAACTGTCAAGGATGCACGAACCCTAGTAGAAGAGTTGGCCTTGACAAGGTTCCAATGGCAGTCTGAGCAACCAGAGTCCAAACCTAAGGGGAAACCATGTGAGAATGATGAGATGAGTGCTTTAAAATTGCAAGTCGAAGCTCTAACCAAGGCTCTAAACAAGCTCACAGGATCAGAAATTCCAAGTTTACCTAAAGTTGAAGTAAAAGTGGAGCCTAAACCTGAGGAAATAAGTCCAGAAAAGAGAAACCCTTTGGAAGAAATGCTAGGAAACTTCATAAATGAGACTAGGAATTTGACAGTAAATATGCAAGAAAAACAAGATATTGTCATTAGTAAGATGGAAGCACTCATGAATCAAATTCAGCAAGGAAAGTTATCTAATGTCGTCGCCATGGACCCATGATAACTCTCCAAAAGGGAGTTATTTAGACCTTATTTCTATATTGATTTGTGTGTCTTTTGTGCTAAATAGGGTTGCTTTTAGATAGATATTATATGTTTTAACCCATTTGGAAGAATGGATGCTTTGGAAGTTATTTTATGCAGAATATATTGCTGAGCGACTTGAGGGAGCAAAATCTGTGCTGGAGCAAAGCTGGGAGCAAAACTGCCACGTCACAGTTCGTCAGCCAATTTAATGAACTGAATTCTGTTAAGCTATTCTCGGGATAAAGGAGCAAGGAGAGCCATCCACGTGTCTAGGTCAACCTAATTCAAGCCTCCTATCACTCTATAAAAGGAGATAGCCGCCCAAGTCAAATGCATTCCACTTTTGGGGAAGAGATCATTTTCATTTCCATTTTTGGGAGCCGAGTAGAGGAGAGAGATTGGAGACCAACAAGAAGACCATCAATCACAAGCTGATCAAGGGGAATTAATATTTTCTTGCATTACTTTGTGATTATGGATATGCTTACATATATTGTAATGTGTGTCTCTATGCACTTTATGAACTAAGTAGCTTTAGGCGTTGGTTAGGAAACATGTAGTTTTCGTGCTTAATTTCTAGTAATAAATATTTATTTGATGCAGCTTGATTAATTGTTGTGTTCATTTCTATTTTATGCCCGCCTGGCCAGCCGGTATGAATACCTCTCTCTAGTTTCAGAGATGATTTAGGGAGTGTGTGGCGGTTAATCACACTAGATCATTGTGTATTGGTGAACGCCAATGACTGAGCTAGGGATAGCCAGTTGCCTAGTGCTTGATCGGTAGTGCTTCATTGGAGTTGAAACATATTGTAAAAAATCCAAAGTTCCGGGAGGAATCCGCTAATAAGACTACGAGAGTTTTGCATGATCAATAATATTGCTACAACATCTTTTAAAACAATTACTAAATCCTGACCAGCGCCTGTTTCTAATCTGTCTGCCTATTTGTTTACTTTTTGTTATGTCATTTCTTTTGCTTCAGCATTCTATAAAAACCAATCATTTTTCCCACTTTTGAAACCATTGAAAAGCTAAACAAAATAGATAAAGTGAAAGCTAATTCAGACCTTGGATTCGATAAATACTTATTACTTGCTGCGGACTGTGTATACTTGCACAGAGTTCTAGGGTCCATTTTTATCTTATTTTTACTCACTCTGGAAACCCAACAAATTTTTGGCGCCGTTGTCGGGGAACTTGAATAAGTTTTTATCTGATCTGTTTTGTGTATGTGTTTTAGTGGTTTGGTGCTAGAACTTTTTGATTGTTTCTTTTGTTTTTGCAGGTGTGAGTTTGGTGCATGAGCGATCCGCCTGGGGTAAGGTTCGAGCTTGATCCAGAAATCGAGAGGACATTCAGGAGAAGAAGGAGAGAGCAGCGTAGAAACCAAAATTCAATGGCTGATGTGCCGCGTCTCCCGCTAGGTCCAGAAGATCCAGCGAACCCCCAGCAGAATCGTGTGCTGCAGCAAAATCAACCGTTGGAGCAAAATGAACAGCAAAATAATCAGGCTGAGAATCCTATCTTGGTGGCAAAGGATAGGGGCAGAGCCATTCGAGCGTATGCTTTTCCAATGTTTGATGAGTTAAATCCAGGGATTGCACGTCCTCACATTGAGGCAGCAAATTTTGAAATGAAACCGGTAATGTTTCAGATGTTGCAAACCATGGGTCAATTCCATGGTTTGTCATCTGAAGACCCTCATTTACATCTTAAGTCTTTTCTAGGAGTTAGTGATTCTTTTGTAATTCAAGGAGTGCCTAGGGATGCCCTTAGATTAACTTTGTTCCCGTATTCTCTTAGAGATGGAGCAAAGGCATGATTAAATTCTTTTGCTCTAGGATCAATTAGGACATGGAATGAGTTAGCAGAAAATTTTTTGAGTAAATATTTCCCACCAAATATGAATGCTAAATTGAGGAGTGAAATAGTAGGGTTTAGGCAACTTGAAGATGAGACTTTTAGTGAGGCTTGGGAGAGGTTTAAGGAGCTTTTGCGATAGTGTCCCCACCATGGTTTACCTCATTGTATCCAAATGGAAACATTTTACAATGGGTTAAATGGAGCAACCCAAGGTATGGTTGATGCTTCAGCTGTAGGGGCCCTTTTGGCAAAAACTTTTAATGAAGCCCATGAAATTTTAGAAAGAATATCAACTAATAGTTGTTAGTGGTCAGATGTTAGAGGCACAAATAAAAAGGTTAAGAGTGTGTTAGAGGTTGATGGTGTGTCTACCATTAGGGCTGATATTGCAATGTTAGCTAACGCTCTTAAAATTGTGACAGTGGTTAGTCATTAGCAGCCGTCAGCTGTGGAGCCTGCTGCAGTGGTGAACCAAGTTGCAGAGGAAGCATGTGTCTATTCTGGTGAAGAGCACAACTACGAGTTTTGCCCCAGCAATCCAGCTTTTGTGTTTTTTGTAGGTAACCAGAGGAATAACCCTTACTCTAACTTTTATAATCCAGGTTGGCGCAACCACCCCAACTTCTCGTGGGGAGGACAAGGAAGCAATGTGCAAGCACAGCCAAAGGTGAACCAATCGGGATTTGCTAAAACGCAGGTATTGCCCCAGCAAAATAAGCAAGCTTTGCCCCAGCAAAATTCAGAAAGTTCTCTTGAGGCGATGATGAAAGAATATATGGCTCGTACAGATGCCGCTATTCAAAGTAATCAAGCTTCAATGAGAGCCTTGGAATTGCAAGTGGGTCAGCTAGCTAATGAGCTGAAGGTAAGGCCTCAAGGGAAGCTTCCTTCAGATACTGAACACCCTAGAAGGGAAGGTAAGGAGCAGGTAAAGGCAGTGACTCTTAGGAGTGGTAAGCCACTAAAGGAAAGAAAAGAGCCTAGTAAAACCCAGGATATAGAAAAGAATTGTGATAAAAATGTTGTTGAGAAAGAGTTGGAGTTTGGTCAGGGTGGTGGAGGCAGCAATAATGATGCTGGAGCATCTGGTTCTGTACTAGATGTGGAACCACCTTATGTGCCGCCCCCACCTTATGTACCACCTCTACCTTTTCCACAAAGGCAAAGGCCTAAGAATCAGGATGGTCAATTTAAGAAGTTTTTGGAGATTCTTAAGCAATTGCACATAAATATCCTGTTAGTAGAAGCCATAGAGCAAATGCCTAATTATGCTAAATTTCTTAAGGATATTTTAACTAAAAAGAAGAGGTTAGGTGAGTTTGAAACTATATCTCTTACTGAGGAATGTAGTGCTATTCCTAAGAATGGGCTACCAACCAAGGCTAAGGATCCAGGGTCATTTACTATACCTGTGTCAATAGGTGGAAAAGAGTTAGGTAGAGCATTCTGTGATTTAGGTGCAAGCATTAACCTTATGCCTCTTTCGGTCTATCGAAAGCAAGGTATTGGTGAAGCTAGACCTACCACAGTTACACTCCAACTAGCTGATAGGTCTATCACATATCCAGAGGGTAAAATTGAGGATGTCTTAGTAAAAGTGGATAAATTCATATTTCCTGTTGATTTTATTATTTTGGACTATGAGGCTGATAAAGATGTCCCAATTATTTTAGGTCGTCCATTTTTGGCTACTGGTAGGGCGTTGATAGATGTTCAAAAAGGGGAATGAACCATGAGGGTTTATAATGAGGAAGTAAAATTTAATGTTTTTAAGGCCATGAAGTATCCAGATGAGCTGGAAGATTGCTCTTTCATTAGGATTCTGGAGAACACAATTGTTGAGACAGCAATGCAGGATTCGGCTGACAAGCATTTGGAAGATCATGGAGAGGTTAGTGTAGAGGATTTAGAAGTTTGTTCTGTAGAAAGAAAAAATGAAAAAGAAGTGTTTAGATGTGAGGATGTTTTTTAGTCTTTAGATTTAGATCAAAGGAAGGCTCCTCCTATTAAGCCATCCCTGATTGAGGCACCCACTTTAGATTTGAAACCCTTGCCGGATCATCTAAAGTATGTGTATCTTGGGGAGGGTGAGACGTTGCCCATTATTGTTTCATCGGATTTAATGCTGGAGCATGAAGAGGACTTAAAAAAGTTGCTGCAGCAATATCGCAAGGCGATAGGTTGGACATTGGCTGACATTCAGGGAATTAGCCCATCTTTCTATATGCACAAAACCACTCTAGAGGAGGGATCCTTCAGGAGTATTGAGCAACAGAGAAGGCTTAACCCTGCAATGAAAGAGGTTGTTAAAAAGGAGGTGATTAAATGGTTGGATGCGGGCATTATTTATCCAATTGCAGATAGCAATTCGGTAAGCCCTGTCCAATGTGTTCCTAAGAAAGGAGGTGTCACTGTGGTGAGCAATAAAGATAATGAATTGATCCCAACCAGGACAGTAACTGGCTGGAGGCTTTGCATGGATTACAGGAGGCTTAATAAAGCCACCCGTAAGGACCACTTCCCTCTACCATTTATTGACCAAATATTGGATAGATTGGCTGGTCAGGCCTACTACTGTTTCTTAGATGGTTATTCTGGGTATAACCAGATTACCATTGCTCCCGAGGATTAGGAAAAAACCACTTTCACTTGCCCTTATGGGACGTTTGCTTTTAGGCGAATGCCTTTTGGGCTTTGCAATGCTCCAGCAACATTTCAGAGGTGTATGTTAGCAATTTTTTCTGATATGATTGTCCACTGTTGAGGTATTTATGGATGATTTTTCAGTTTTTGGAGGGTCTTTTCAGAGTTGTTTGGATAATTTAGGTAACGTGTTAAAAAGATGTGAGGATACCCATCTAGTTCTTAATTGGGAAAAATGTCACTTCATGGTGAAGGAGGACATTGTTTTGGGTCATAGGATTTCAAAGAACGGTCTAGAAGTTGATCGAGAAAAAATTGAGGTTATTGAGAGACTAGAATCACCGAATTCAGTGAAAGGGATTCGGAGCTTTTTAGGTCACGCTGGATTTTATAGAAGGTTCATAAAGGATTTCTCAAAAATTAGTAAACCTCTTTGTAACTTATTGTGCACTGATCATGTTTTTGACTTTAATGCAGATTGTAGGAAGGCTTTTGAGACTTTAAAGGCTGCTTTAATCTCAGCACCCATTCTTTGTGCACCTAATTGGAATTTACCATTTGAGGTCATGTGTGATGCGAGTGATTCTGCGGTAGGTGCTATGCTGGGGCAAAAGCAGGGCAAATTTATCCATCCTATATATTATGCAAGCAGGGTTTTGAATGAAGCACAAGTCAACTATACAACTACTGAAAAGGAGTTGTTAGCTGTTGTGTTTGCCTTTGAGAAATTCCGGCCATATTTGGTTGGATCCAAAGTCACAGTGTTCACGGATCATGCAGCAAAAAGGTATTTAATGTCTAAGAAAGATGCAAAACCTAGACTCATTCGTTGGGTTTTATTATTGTAGGAATTCGACTTGGAGATAAAGGACAAGAAGGGATCAGAGAATGTTATTGCAGATCATTTGTCTCGTCTTGATCCAACATCGTCTTTGCTGAAGCAATCTGCCATTTCAGATTCTTTTCCAGATGAACAGCTCTTTGCTGTTGAGGTAAAGGTAGTCAAGGATGTCCCTTGGTATGCTGATATTGCTAACTTTTTGGTCAAGGGAGTCACTCCTATTGATATGGATTGGAGGCAGACGAAGAAGTTTAAGCATGATGCGAAATATTTTTATTGGGATGAGCCATTTATGTATAAGCAATGCTCTGATGGTATTATTCGTAGGTGTGTTTCAGGTGATGAAGCAAAAGAGTTCCTGGAGCAATGTCACTCTTCACCGTATGGAGGCCATTTCAGCGGTCAGAGGACAGCTATGAGGATTTTGCATTGCGGATTCTTCTGGCCCTCCTTGTTTAAGGATGCCCATTGGTTCTACAAGCAATGTGATGCCTGCCAAAGGAGAGGAAACTTAGGGCCTAGAGATGAAATGCCTCTTACTTACATTTTGGAAGTTGAATTATTCGATGTATGGGGTATTGATTTTATGGGGCCATTTCCCCCTTCTAATGGTAATGCTTTTATCTTATTGGCAGTTGATTACGTGTCCAAGTGGGTGGAGGCCATTGCATGCCATCAGAATGATGCCAAGACAGTATCAAGGTTTCTTTAATCGCACATCTTTGCGCGGTTTGGGACACCTAGAGCTTTAGTGAGTGATGAGGGTACACATTTTGTTAATAATATCTTAACTAAGCTTTTAGCTAAGTATGGGATCAAGCATAGGATAGCTACCCCTTATCACCCACAAGCAAATGGTAAAGCTGAAATTAGCAATAGGGAAATAAAATCTATTCTAGAAAAAGTAGTCCATCCATCTAGGAAGGATTGGTCTTTTAGGTTGGATGAGGCTCTTTGGGCTTATAGGACAGCCTATACGATGCCTCTAGGTATGTCTCCCTATAGGTTAGTATATGGGAAAACTTGTCATTTACCATTACAGCTTGAGCATTAAACGTTTTGGGCTTTGAAAAAATTGAATTTTGATCTAAGTCTTGCAGGAGCAATAAGAATGCTGCAGCTTAATGAATTGGAGGAATTTCGCCAATTTTCTTATGAAAATTCGAAAATGTATAAAGAAAAGACTAAGCGGTGGCATGACAAGAAAATTAAGCCTAAAGAGTTTGTCAAGGGTCAGAAAGTTTTGCTTTATAATTCTAGATTGAAATTATTTCCTGGGAAACTAAAATCTAAATGGTCAGGGCCATTTATTGTGATTGAGGTTTTCCCCCATGGAGCAATTACTTTGCAGGATGAAAAAGATGGGAGAGTGTTCAAGGTGAATGGACAGCGTGTGAACCATTATTGGGGAGAGGAGTTCCAGTCGAAATATCCTTCCCTAAAGCTGGTTGATGAATGAGAGAGCGATATTTGTGCGGGAGCATTTCACAGAGCAACATTTTGAGCTCCCAGTGTTTGTTTTTTTTTTTATTTCTCACTGGTTTGGTTTGATTTTAATTCGAATTATTTTGAATTAGATTTGGTTTAAATCTTATCTGATTTATTTTAATTGTTATTTTTCGTAGGTTTTATTTTATGTATTTTTATTTCATTTTTCCCTAGTTTATTTAATCTAGTTATTTAATTTAATATGTTAGTTTAGATTTTAATTCAGTTTGTATTTTCGATTATTTGAATTTCTGTTTAGGTTTAGATTTAATAAAGATTTTTCCTGATTTATTCGGCTTCAAATAAAAATAAAAGATAAGAATTGATTTTAGCGGTTAATTTCAATTTAAAATTTCCTGATTTGATTCTCTATTTTGAGTTTGAATTCCGTATCCAAGATTCTTCAGGTAATCTTTTGTTCAGAAGGTTGTTCGGCAATTTTGTGGCCGAAGCAAACCTTTCATCCGAATGGGAAGGGATTTATTATGAATTAATTATTTTTACCGTTTGATTTTGAATTTTCTGTGGGCAGGTAAAATGCATGGATGCTGCCACGTGTCGCACAGAGGTAATCCAACGGTTTAGTCGTTTGACAGCACATAATTATTTACCATGGGCGATTGAAATTTAAGATTTTACCGTTGATGGATTTGATTTACAAATTGAATGAGGTTTGAATGGTAATTCCATTTAATGAGGGGCAAAATCTTTCGGTTACGATTTGTTTTGTTGAAGCTCTATTTATTCACAAGCCTTCGGTAAGTTCTTCTCACTTCATCTTCTTGTTCGTCCCTTGCCATTTATATTTTTCTTCTTTTTCTGTGTGAGGTAAAATCCCTTTGAGTCTCCTATGGCGAAAACGAGAGCAAGAAAAGAGAGAGACAATGAGGAAGAGGAGGTGCCTGTTACCCCCGAAGTACAGAAAGTGAAAACAAAGAAAAAGAAAACGCCGGAGGAAAAAGAAGCCAAAAGAAGGAGAAGGCAGCAGAGGGCTGAGGTTCAAGAAGCTGTTCAGAAGGCAGCGGAGGACGTTGCTGCTGCTGAAGAAGGCAATCCGAGGGAACCTGAAGTACAAAACCCAGAGCAGATTGAGCCGAGAGTTACGGATATAGAGGAAGTGCGAGAGGAAAATACAGAGGAAGTTCAAGAAAAGCAGACTGAGGATGTGCAAGAAGAACAGGCAGAAGTTGCGCCTGAAAAAGGTAATGAGCCAGTACAGGAGGCTCGAGTGGAGGTGATCATGTCGGAAGTGCCAAAACGTCGCCGTGTGAAGCGGAAAGCAGGTCGTGTCAGGGTAGTCCGAACTGATACTCCCTCGCCGCCAACCACTGACTCTGAGAGAGAAAATGCAGAGAGAGAGGAACAGGAGAAAAAAGAGGCCGAGGATAAAGCAAGAGAGGAAGCAGAGAAAAAGGCTGAAGAAGAAAAGTTGCTCAAGCGAAGGGCAGACAAGGGCAAGAGTGTTGTTGCGGCATCGGAGGAACCTGACGAGATAAAAGAGCCACAGTTGCCGTATGTCCGCTTCGTCAACAATCTTGCCAGAGCAAAATATGCTGAGCTGCTGAAGAGAGACTTCCTGTTTGTAAGAGGATTCAGTGGTGATCTTCCGCATTTTCTGAGGGCCGGCATTACGAACCAAGGTTGGGAATCATTATGTTCAAAGCCTGAATCTGTGAACACGCAGGTAGTGCGCGAATTTTATGCAAATATTGATGAGGAAGAAAGTTTCCAAGTTATCGTTCGAGGTGTAGAAGTTGACTAGAGTCCTAGTGCTATTAACGCCCTGTACAACCTTCAAGACTTCCCCCACGCAGGATACAATGAGATGGCTGTAGCACCATCTAATGAGCAGCTGAGCGATGCTGTGCGGGAAGTTGGTATTGAAGGGGCGTAGTGGAAGCTTTCAAAAACAGAGAAAATGACGTTTCAGTCAGCCTATCTGAAGAGGGAAGCAAATACATGGATGGGATTTATCAAACAAAGGTTGCTTCCAACGACTCATGACTCGACGGTTGCTAGGGAACAGGTTCTTCTGGCGTTCGCGATTTTGAGGTCTCTCAGCATTGATGTAGGGAAGATTATTGCTAGTGAAATATCTGGATGTTGGAAAAAGAAAGTGGGAAAGTTGTTTTTCCCGAATACAATCACAATGCTTTGCAAGCGAGCAGGGGTTCCGGAGAATGAAGGAGATGTCATATTATTTGACAAGGGAATTATTGATACGCCTAACTTGGCACGACTTCAGCGTACGCAAGAGGCACGCCAGGGTGGGCTTATCTATGGCATCAACACGATTTTAGAACAACTAGCACTGTCGGCCAGCAGGCAGGAGTTTGTCGAGAGGCAAGCTTTAACCTTCTAGAACTATGTTAAAAGTCGTGATACCAATCTGAAGAAGGCGCTACAGGAAAATTTTTCCAAACCATATCCAGCCCTTCCAGCGTTCCCTGAGGATTTGTTGAACCCCTGGATTCTGCCCCCATCGATGGAAGGAGAAGAAGAGGATGATGAAAATGAGTAGGGTCAAGAGGACTGACGAATGAAGTGGCCCTGAGCGAGCAGGATTTTTGTTCTGTTATTTTTGTTTGCTCGCGCATTTTCTAACCTCATTTTCTTTGAATGTTTTTTTCTATTTCTATGTTATCGTTTTTTTTAGGCCACCAAAAATATCTGCTTTTGTAATTTCCTTCTATGTTTTTAATGAAATTTCTGGAGTTGTTCATGATTTTATAAGCACTGAGCATTCCTAACTTAACTAATTTTCTTCTGAATTTTTGAAGCTTGGACTGATTAAGCTTAATTAGATCAAGGTATTCTAATCTCCAGAAATCTTTTGCTTGAGCATTTCTTCTAGCCTGGTCGATGCTGTGGCAAAGAAGATTCTGAGGTAGTGTTGATTTATTTGATCAACTTTAAGCTTAGTTCTAGTCCCACGCTTAGGTTGAAAATTCAGATAGGAAAATTTAAGTTTGGGGGTAAGCTTCGTAAAATTAATGATTCATTGGGGACAATGAATAATTCAAGTTCGGGGGACTTTTTGCTACTCCAATTGTTTTGCTCGAGCATTCCTCTCCTTCATTAATATTTTGCTAGGTTATTGAGTAACCGGGGACATGTGTGATACCCACAGTTTGTCTTCGCGTCAAAAGGTAACCTAGGAAATATGAAAGATGAAAAATTATTTTCTGAAAAAAGTCGATGTTGGAAATTTTGCTGAAAAAATTCATGGAGCAAAAGTTTTGAAGGATGAATGATAATCCAGCAGTTTTTCTGTCTCCCATAACTTAGGTGAGCTTCATCATAAAATGTTGCCATTCTGAGGGGCAAGAGATAGAATAACTAAGGATTTTTTAGCTTTACAAAGAGTATTTAGCCTAGTTGGTGATGAGTTTGAGGCAAGGGTATACTGCACCATAAAGTGGGTCATCCTATGCTTAAGAACTTATGACTGTAGGGCTGCTTTAAGTCTGAAAAACATAAATATAAACCCCTTAACAATGTGTTTTAATATGTCTGGTAATAGAGCTATGAAGGTGTTCATATAACACATGTGGAAGCAATTTTAGGATCGGAGGCACTTAACTACATCAATTTTAGAAAATGAAAACATGCTGTCCAAATACCGTAAGGAGAGAGCAGAATTTTTACCAACCTTTTGGAGACCGATTCAACAACTCCCTATGATTCCTTTGATCACGAACGGTGTGTGGACCACCTCTAGTGTCTTCCCTACTATTCTCTGGGCCAAGAACGACTTGTGGGAGTCTATAGAGATAGGGAATGGGAAGGGAATGCTTGAAGGTTCAAGCACTAGAGAGATATATGGAGATGAGTGAGTTTGAAACCAAAATCCAGCAGCATAACAATATGGAAAATGGCTCTTCTTCCTTTGAATCTGATTCATACTCCTTATATAGACATCTTCCATGCAAAGAGAAGCCTCGTGACACTAGACACATGGTGAAATTGCAACTCAAAGTGGATTCTAGGTGTTTAATTCACAACACATGCAACTAGTGCATGGTTGTGTTGTTTTCCACTATGCATCAACATGCAAGAGTGGGAATGCCACTAAATCCACTTAAAATTGAATCTAAATTCTCAATTTTCAGCTTGATATTCATTCCTATTTCAATTCAAAATTGAAATTGATTTCTAGGCAATTAATTTGTACAATTCCAAGTAATTTTTACATGATTAATCCAATTAATCTTTATCACCTAGTGCCATGAATTATATATGATTCCTAATACATATATATGGTATTCAAAACACTTTTAAATACTCCATCTCTCATTTTCTAATTTAATTCATAATTAAATTATTGTGTCAAACACAATTTACGATAATACCCGTTTTCCCGATTTTGAACGATTCAAAGCTTCCTATCTTTTTGTTCTAGGCTTTGTTCCGATATGAGCTAGTAGGGGGACCTAATGGACCTATAGATCATGGGCTCCAACGATTCGAGGCTAACCGACTAATCTCATTATCCAAGCTAGCCAACATTCGTTAACTACCGGGACACTCCACTATAGCCCGATAGTTGCACTTCCCTCACTATAGACATATTTTTTTGTCCACTTGATTTAACCATGATTAGTAAGTCGATCCTTCACAGGTTGTTCGTAGCTATAGCTAGGTCAAAAGCCCGTTTTACCCCTATAGTACTTCTAGTTCCTTAAGTCCCACTGATCCTCTAATGAACAATTGGTTTATGGTCCAACCAATAAACCGAGTCCCTCTCGGGCCAATGAGAGGGCGGGATCCCTTTGTTCAAGCCCCGAAGTCAGCACTTAAGGGAACAACCTCTCTACTATCCCTAATTCGGGTAGGAGTGAATTCCTTCTTGCACGACTATGTCCCCAGCTATCTACTCGTTCCTATCCCTGAAATGGGAGGCTTATTGAGTCGGCGATACTGAGCCACTCTCACCTATGCAGATCTAAGGATAAGTCCGAATAAACAGGAGTTCATAGTTAGCTCAGGATTAAGATCGAGTTACCTAGGTCATCACATGAAATAGTCAGTCTCGTCAGTAAACGGTGTTATAAAGCGAGAGCGACTTATTTCTTGGTCCTGGTCTTATGCAAACTCATTGCATAGGACGCCCCCACTCGCATGTCTCTACATGGACGATTTAGGATCACATCGTCTATACCATCTATAAAGTGGGCCGCGTCTCATAGTGTCTCCAGAATAAGGTACCCAACCCTATCCCTATACTATAGACCGTTTTGGCTGTTACTCAAGCTTGATCCACTTTTATGTCTCTACATAAAGCTCAAGTGTTCATCCTATAGCCATGGATCTTAGTTTATTGGATTTGGGTTATTATATGTGCAATTTACTTTATTCAGTAATAACTTTACTGAATTAATCTCGATAACGCCTTTATCGAATAAGTATATAATTCTTTTAACATTTACTATCTACGAGTTTTAGGACACCAATCCCAACAAGCTAAGCTGTGGCAAATTCTTAGAATTGAGTTAAAAGTGGTGATTATTTGTCCATGCCGGAAGAATTATTTTGCTGCAGCAGTCCTTGGTTTTGCAGAATGCTCAGGTAAAGGTTGAAGGTAGTGTTGGATTATCTGTTTTGATTAAGCTATGTTTTGTCTGATGTTTTGAATTCTTAAGAGAAGGTTGGTTAGTATTGCTTGGGACGCGCAATAGTTCAAGTTTGGGGGTATGATAACTCTCCAAAAGGGAGTTATTTAGACCTTATTTCTATATTGATTTGTGTGTCTTTTGTGCTAAATAGAGTTGCTTTTAGATAGATATTATATGTTTTAAAGCCATTTGGAAGAATGGATGCTTTGGAAGTTATTTTATGCAGAATATATTGCTGAGCGACTTGAGGGAGCAAAATCTGTGCTGGAGCAAAGCTGGGAGCAAAACTGCCACGTCACAGTTCGTTAGCCAATTTAATGAACTGAATTCTGTTAAGCTATTCTCGGGATAAAGGAGCAAGGAGAGCCATCCACGTGTCTAGGTCAACCTAATTCAAGCCTCCTATCACTCTATAAAAGGAGATAGCCGCCCAAGTCAAATGCATTCCACTTTTGGGGAAGAGATCATTTTCATTTCCATTTTTGGGAGCCGAGTAGAGGAGAGAGATTGGAGACCAACAAGAAGACCATCAATCACAAGCTGATCAAGGGGAATTAATATTTTCTTGCATTACTTTGTGATTATGGATATGCTTACTTATATTGTAATGTGTGTCTCTATGCACTTTATGAACTAAGTAGCTTCAGGCGTTGGTTAGGAAACATGTAGTTGCTATGCTTAATTTCTAGCAATAAATATTGATTTGATGCAACTTGATTAATTGTTGTGTTCATTTCTATTTTATGCCCGTCTGGCTAGCCGGTATGAATACCTCTCTCTAGTTTCAGGGATGATTTAGGGAGTGTGTGGCGGTTAATCACACTAGATCATTGTGTATTGGTGAACGCCAGTGACTGAGCTAGGGATAGCCAGTTGCCTAGTGCTTGATCGGTAGTGCTTCATTGGAGTTGAAACATATTGTAAAAAATCAGGAGTTCCGGGAGGAATCCGCTAATAAGACTACGAGAGTTTTGCATGATCAATAATATTGCTAGATCATCTTTTAAAACAATTACTAAATCCTGACCAGCACCTGTTTCTAATCTGTCTGCCTATTTGTTTACTTTTTGTTCTGTCATTTCTTTTGCTTCAGCATTCTATAAAAACCAATCATTTTTCCCACTTTTGAAACCATTGAAAAATTAAACAAAATAGATAAAGTGAAAGCTAATTCAGACCTTGGATTCGATAAATACTTATTACTTGCTGCGGATTGTGTATACTTGCACAGAGTTCTAGGGTCCATTTTTATCTTACTTTTACTCACTCTGGAAGCCCAACAACCCACAAGAACAATGCCCTGCTATATCTCTCAGAAGTGGGAAACAGTTGAAAGAAGTTGAAAGAAAAGAAGAAACAAAGCCCAGAACTAGAAGGATATTAGATGAGGATGATGATCAAAACAAACCAGAGGAAGAGATTGCAACACTAGTGCCAGATAAGTTTTCTGATTCTATTCCTTTAGTTCCTAATCAGATTCCTTACCCTTAAAGATTTCAAAAGAAAAAGTTGGATGCTGAATTTACTAAATTTCTTGATATTTTTAAACAGCTCCATATTAACATTCCTTTTGCTGATGCTTTAGAACAGATGCCACACTATGCCAAGTTTATGAAGGAAATATTATCAAAGAAAAGGAAGTTTGAAAACCATGAGACGGTGAATATGACTGCCGAGTGTAGTGCCATAATCCAGAAACATCTACCTCCGAAATTGAAAGATCCAGGGAGTTTCACTCTTCCTTGTACTGTTGGTAGTTTGTTTATTAAAAAAAGCTTCGTGTGACTTAGGGGCAAGTATTAACCTAATGTCTTTCAGTGTCTACAGGAAACTTGGTTTGGGGGAATTGAAGTCAACCACAATTGTTCTGCAATTGGCAGATCGTTCGATGACATACCCTAAAGGTGTGTTAGAGGATGTTCTGGTTAACGTTGACAAATTCATATTCTCTGCAGACTTTTTAGTGTTAGACATGGAAGAAGACCCCGAAGTCCCTATCATTCTTGGAAGACCATTTCTGGCAACCCCTCGCGCCTTAATTGAGGTACAAAAAGGAACCCTGACTCTGAGAGTAGAAGACGACGAGGTAGTTTTCAACCTTTTTAATCCATTAAAATACACAGAGGAGGTTAGTTCATGTTTTTCGATTGATTCAGTTGACACTATTATCGATGCATGTGTAGAGTCAGAGTCTCCTGTTGATCACTATGAAATAAGCATGCCTGATGTGTTTGGAGATGAATTAATAGATGTTAAACAAGAAAATGCTTTAAATTGTGATGAATCTTTAGGAAGGGAGGAAAAATTATCATTAGATATTTGTGCTCAAGTTGATAACCCTTCCCCTGAATTGAAACAATTGCCTGCTCCACTACGTTATGCTTTCTTAGGAGAATCTACTACTTTTCCTGTTATCATTTCTGCTGGTTTAAATAAAGTAGAAGAGGAAAAACTGTTGGATGTTTTGAAAAAGCATAAATCTGCCATAGGATGGTCTATTAGTGATATTAAGGGTATTAGTCCTTCTATTGTAATGCACAAAATTTTAATGGAAGATACCTTTAATCCCACAGTAGAACACCAAAGAAGATTAAATCCAGCAATGAAGGAAGTGGTTAAAGCCAAGGTGTTAAAATTGTTAAATGTGGGAATTATATATGCTATATCTGACAGCCCTTGGGTAAGTCCTGTTCAAGTAGTGCCTGAGAGAGGAGGGATGACTGTTATAAAAAATGAGAAAAATGAATCAATATCTACTAGGACAGTCACTGGTTGGCGAGTGTGTATAGATTATAGGAAATTAAATAAAGCCACCATAAAAGATCACTTCCCTCTCCCTTTTATTGATCAAATGCTTGATAGTTTAGCTGGGTATCCGTACTATTGTTCTCTGGATGGTTATTCGGGCTATAATCAAATTGCGATTGCGCCTGAAGACCAGGAGAAGACAACATTCACGTGTCCCTATGGTACTTATGCTTTCCGGCGTATGCCATTTGGACTGTGTAATGCTCCAGCTACCTTTCAGCGTTGTATGATGACTATATTTTCAGACTTTGTAGAAGAGATTATGGAGGTTTTTATGGATGATTTTTCTATTTTCGGTTCTTCGTTTGATAATTGTTTGCATAAACTCTCTCGTGTTTTACAAAGATGCCAGGAGACTAACCTTGTTTTGAACTGGGAAAAATGTCATTGTATAGTAAAATAAGGTATAGTCTTGGGTCACAAGGTGTCTGAAAAAGGTTTGGAGGTAGATAGAGCCAAAATTTCCGCTATAGAGCAACTGCCTCCACCCATCAATGTTAAAGGAGTTCGTAGTTTCTTAGGCCACTCAGGGTTTTATAGGCGTTTTATAAAAGATTTTTCAAAAATTGCTAAACCCTTGTGTAATCTTCTTGAAAAGGATGCCTCATTTGTGTTTTCCAAAGAATGTTTGTTAGCATTTAAATTACTTAAAGAAAAGTTGATTTCTACCCCTATCATTGTTGTACCTGATTGGAGTCAACCATTCGAGATCATGTGTGATGCTAGTGACTATGCTTTAGGAGCTGTTTTAGGGCAACGTCGAGATAAGTTCTTTAGGGCTATATATTATGCAAGTGGAACTCTAGATAGTGCTCAGCAGAATTACACCACTACAGAAAAAGAGATGCTTGCTGTTGTGTTTGCTTTCGATAAGTTTAGGCCCTATTTGCTTGGTACAAAGGTTATAGTGCAAACAAACCATGCTGCTATTCGATATTTGAGTAGTAAGATGGATTCCAAACCCATACTTATAAGATGGATTCTTTTACTGCAAGAGTTTGATTTTGAGATCAAGGATAGAAAAGGTTGTGAGAATGTGGTTGCAGACCACTTGTCAAGATTAGAGCATGAAAAAAATGTTGCAACCTTTCCTATTAAAGAAGTTTTTCCAGATGAAACTTATTTTCCTTGGTATGCTGATTTTTTGAATTTTCTTGTAGGAAAAGAAATGCCACCAGAAAAGACTCGTATCTCTTTAAAGTATGTTCTGATCAAATCATTCGAATGACCCGTATCTCTTTAAAGTATGTTCTGATCAAATCATTCGAAGGTGTATTCCAGCAGAAGAAGTAGGTAAGATTATTCATGATTGCCATGCCTCACCTAATGGTGGTCATTTTGGACCAACTCGTACAGCAGCAAAGGTACTTCAATCTGGTTTTTATTGGCCTACTTTATTTAAAGATTATTATACCTTTGTGAAAACATGTGATAGATGCCAAAGGACGGGTAATATTTCTAGACGTCATGAAATGTCCCTAACCCCTATTCTTGAAGTAGAACTTTTTGATGTGTGGGGCATAGATTTTATGGGCCCTTTTCCCTCTTCCAATGGATACTCGTACATTTTGGTTGTCGTTGATTATGTATATCAATGGGTAGAGGCAATAGCTACTAAAACTAATGATGCACGTGTTGTTTTGCGTTTTCTGCATAAAAACATTTTTACTAGATTTGGCACACCACGGGCTATAATTAGTGATGAAGGGTCCCATTTTTGTAATAAATTGTTTGAGGCATTACTTAGAAAATATGGTGTCAAGCATAAAACTTCTCTAGCTTATCATCCCCAAATTAACGGTCAAGCTGAGATTTCTAACAGGGAGATAAAGCAAATCCTGGAGAAAACAGTTCGCATCAATAGGAAGGACTGGGCATTCAAGTTGGATGATGCTTTGTGGGCATATCAGACAGCTTTCAAAACTCCGATCGGTACACCCCGTATCGATTGGTGTATGGTAAAGCCTATCACCTGCCTATGGAGCTCGAGCACAAAGCATACTGGGGTATCAAGAAGTTGAACCTAGACGTAGAAAAGGCTGTGGAACATCGACTACTGCAGCTCAACGAATTAGAAGAATTCAGGAGCCAGGCATATAAGAACGCCAAGCTCTACAAGGAAGGAACAGCCAGATGGCATGATCGTTTGATCCAGAGGCGTTCTTTTGTGCCTGGACAGCAAGTTCTTCTGTTCAATTCTCGACTGCGTTTGTTCCCTGGAAAATTGAAGTCAAGATGGTCTGGTCCATTCATGGCCAATGAGGTGTCTCCGTATGGTTCAATTGAGCTGATGGATAGCAGCAGGTTAACTTTTAAAGTCAATGCTCAGCGTGTGAAACACTATTGTGGATTCGAAGAGCGGAAGGTCGAAAAAATGATTCTGACAGATCTAGGGTGACCGAGCCCCGTCTAGCTCAGGACGTTAAGCAAGCGCTTCTTGGGAGGCAACCCAAGTGTTAAAAGTTTTTGTAGATTGGGGACAATGTATATTTTATGGTGATTCATACATTGGGGACAATGTATATTTTATGTTTGGGGGGGGGGGGGGGGAGAGAGATTTGCTATGCTTAGGTTTTGCTTTGGTAATGCTTATGGTGATTCATTGCACATTGATGATGATGACGTCTGATGATTTGCTTTTAGCCATAATTCTCTCTTATTGCTGCAAATTTGAAAGCATGTCTAAATTCAAGAAAATTTAAAATTGAAAGCATGTCTAAATTCAAGAAAATTTAAAATTGAAAGCATGTCTAAATTTAAGAAAATTTAAAATTTTTTCTTTTATTCCCTTGCGAGTTTGATGATTCACTTGTTTTATTATGATTTTGAAAGCCTAGATGAAAGTTATATGCTTTAGAAGTTCGTTATCACTCTGATAGGTGTAAAATTTGTCTAGATAGCTTTCTTGCGTAATAGTAAGTAATACTGAGCTTTGGGAAAAAGAAATGCTTTGATTTGCCCAAAAAAAAAAAAAACTAGCTGCTTCTAAAGAAAATCATTGTGTCAGCTTGCTATATGCTTAAAAGTCTAGGAGTAAAAAGAGCTACCTACTGTGTGATCAGTTAGGCCAACCAAGAATAAAATTCGGGTTATGGGTCCCTGCATCGTAGTGTGAAAGCTAGTGCCTTTAGTTTCTTCAGGAAAATGCAAGTTTGGGCACCTTAGTAAGGTCGTGCTTGCTGGATAAGTAAGATGGCTAAAAGGGCGAGCTTTAGTGCCAGTGTAGGGGGAAGATGAATGGAGGAGTGTATAAATGATTCCGGGCTAGTAAAAATTGTGATAAGGCAGATGATGATTCATTTTTGCAAGGGAGGATAGGATTAAATTTTAAACTTCTTGATGGATGTTCATGCTTACTTATTTGTTTCAATGGTTTGTATTCAAAGCTAGAAGCATTGAGGGTAGAGTTATTGATATGCAGTTTATGAGTCATATGCATTACTTTATTTTGCTCGGGACTAGCAAAACCTTAAGTTTGGGGGTATTTGATAGCATGCAAATATGCTATCTTTTTCCTTTATATTTTGGCTAGTTTTGTGCGGTAATTGTGAGCTTTAATGTCTTTTTGTGTTGATTTTGTAGAAAACCGAGTTCGAGTTGCAAAACCAAGAATTTTACCAATTTTGGGTATAAAAAGAAGACTTCGGACCATAAAAGAAGAAAAGAAAAGAGAACATTTGTAGTGGAGGCCCAAAAGCCCAAAAGAAATGAAGTTGGAAGACTTAAATCCGCGTGTGTAGCTTCTAGAAGGCCTACGGTCGCGACGCTAGGAAGTGTAAGCGACAAGAAAAGTCTGACGTCACAGCGTCGCGACGCTGTCGACTTGTGCAGCAAGAAATGTTCCGCCTCTTCTCTCCTCCCAATGGTTCAAATCATCCCATTTTGGGGAGTTCTCCCCTAGCTCAAAAGAGAGAAAAAAGAGAGTAGAGTTGTGAAGAAAATGTGGAATTAATCGAGATTCCAAGGCTCAAGAATCAATATGATCATGATGGGAGCTTGGGATCAACACAATGGTTATTTCTATCTTATGTCTTTCTAATTCCTTATAGTAGTTTGAGTTAGGCCCATGGATCAAGATCACTTGGCCAAAATTATTTCCATTTGTGAGTAGATCTTGAGACCAAGGGTCGTTAACTTAGCTTATTGGATATTGTAGCATAATTAATTAGAGATTGTAATGAAGTTCTTCATATTTCATCTATGCAATTCTTGCTTAATGCTTTTAATCCCTTGATCATGGATTGATTGATATGTTGGTCTAAATTGATACTCGACAGAGAGAAGTTAGATTAGATCCAAATTGCATGGCTAACGATTGCTTGGAACACGAGAGTGAAAGAGAATTGTTAGAAATTGATAATGAAGTTGCTTAATGTCATACTATGATTAACTAAGGAAATAGACACATGAATTAGTTATGTTAGTATGAGATGTGGAGGAACTTGAAAGAGAAATCCGTTTACAATTACTTCTAGATTTATGGAATTGAAGATTAGTAATTACAATCATTTAATTAATTGAGCTACAAATCCAAAAGGCTAGTTAACACCCTAGGTCAAGTCCCCTTAATAGGATATTTCTCTTTGTTTGCATGATTTCTTTAATTTCTTGTTAGTTCTTGATTTCTTAAGAATTGAGCTTCTAAATAAAATTAAGGGCAAAATACACTTTTGGTCCCTGAAGTTTGAGATTAATATCTATTTGGTCCCTGAAGTTTCAAAAGGGACACTTTAATCCCTGAGGTTTGAGAAATGGTTCTAAATGGTCCTTGGACCGTTAGTTGACTAACGGAATATGACGTGGCAGTTAAGTAGGTGATGATGAATTACTTAGTTGGCTAGTTTATTAATTTAATATTATTTTTTTGGGTGAGGTAATTTCTTTTTTTCTTTTCTTTTCTCCGTTCATCTCTTCTTCTTCCCATCTCTGGATAGTTTCAGCGCTGCCTCTATTAGCTTATAAGTCTATGGGACTAAGTTGCTTAGGGTTTGGAGCAACTTTCTGCAAATGAAAGAGAAATACAAACTAAACAAAACAGTGAATATCGATGAAGAAGCACGAGAAAAATAAGCCATAATCACGGAGGAAGTTTATGGTTTCAATCTTTGAAACAAAAATCGGGACAGAACGAAAACATTAGCAAGCATAATCAGTGACATGGAAAACACCAACATCCTTTATTTACTTAAAAAAGAAGTATGAACATTCTTATGCAACACCAATTGCCTCATCGAGACTGCAAAAGCACCATCCTCAGCCCAAGTAATTGAAGTATCAAGTGGCTCAATCTCAAATTTATAATAATTATTCTCTTATTTCATGGAGTAATGAAATAAAAATCCCCTAATTCTTAGCGACAAAATCCCAGACTTCGCAA
The DNA here is from genome assembly GCA_017139565.1 of Luffa aegyptiaca. Lineage (NCBI taxonomy): Eukaryota > Viridiplantae > Streptophyta > Magnoliopsida > Cucurbitales > Cucurbitaceae > Luffa > Luffa aegyptiaca. Next base: position 20,300,484 of record CM029400.1, on the reverse strand, counting down.
ATGCCCATGTACAACACTCTGTAATTGAGATTTATTTCATCACTCTCAACAGTGGTAAATGTAGTATATCAATCCCTAATTATTTTTCTCAATTAATTTATGTCATTTTTTTAATGTCCGATTCAGAGAAAGATTTAAATAACCTCTTATTTTTTAATCCAACTGCAGCAAAGTACGATATCGTCCTCGAAGGCACTATGCTCCAGATTTGGAATTGGAAGGAACTTCCTTTGTCTCAAATTAAAATCGACTGTAACGGTGAAAAGTTTTGTCGGACGAGATTATGGAGAAGAAGAGAGGCTTGAAGAGGAGAGGAAGAAGAAGAGATGAAGGGAAAAAAAAAAAAAGAAAAAAGAAATTACCTCACCAAAAAAAAATATTAAATTAATAAACTAGCCAACTAAGTAATTCACCATAACCTACTTAACTCCCACATCATATTCCGTTAGTCAACTAACGGTCCAAGGACCATTTAGAACTATTTCTCAAACATCATGGACTAAAGTGCTTCTTTTGAAACCTCAGGGACTAAATAGACACTAGTTTCAAACTTCAGGGACCAAAAATGTATTTTGCCCTAAAATTAAACATGATGGTTCTTGGTGATTAATGGATATAATTCAAATTCCGTGAGGATTCGATACTCGGAATACTTTCCGTTTTATTATTACTTGCGGCTCGTGCACTTTGCGGTCATCAGAGGGAGGCTGCGACGGCTCGGCCTGAGACCGAACGGACGACGACGTTTGATCTCCAGCGGCAGCACGGCGATGCGGAGGGAGGAACGGCAGCGACGGAGGGATTGAAAGCTTGGTTGTGACGATACGACGGCGATCGATCTCTGGCGGTTTGATGGGACCAAATTGCCCATGATTATTTGTCCTTAATCTCGCTACTTTTATGACAATTATCTCGTTTAAAGTTATGTTTTGTAGGAGTTTGGTATCAAGTGCTTCAAGGGAGCTCATATTCGATTTTGGCGTTAATTCGAGGAAATTAGCGCGATTTCAATCCATCTTGAAGTCCATGGGATGCAGAGATGGTGAAAAGACCTAAGTGGAGCACTCGAGACTCGGAGACGACGCCAAATGGATCAAGTTTTGAAGCAACCAAGCCATGGAGACCCGAGAGGTGGCGTCTCGACGCATCGGAAGCGGAGGGCCAGAAGCATCACCGTCGGCGTCTCGACGCAAGTTCGATTATTTAAATACAGCATCTTTGATTAGGGTAGCTGTGGGGGGAGACTTAGCAAATCCGATTGGGGCTTTTTGGAAGCCGTTTCTCTCGGTTTAGCTCCGATTTCTTCACTCTTCTTCTATATTTTATAGTTTCTAAGTAGATTAGGTTGGTTTCTCGAGCCTTGGAAAAAGCAAGTGGAAAAAGGGTAGGATTTGCGATGCAAATGTGGTCGCAAATCTACCTTGTGCTAAATAAGGAAAATTTTCAGGTAGCCATTTGCGCTGCACTTGCGGACGCAAATCCAGGAAAATCAGAGGGCACAGGGTGACGTCATTTAAAATTGCAAAATAAATTAAGGGAAGTTCGAAACGTATAAATAGCGAAGGATTTTACTTAGGTCAAATATCTTTTGAACTCCCTTGTCTCTCTCGCCCAAAGCACCCGCCAAGTTCCAAGCCTTCTCCGACCACCTGTTCCGACTACCATCGTCGCTGGAAACCAAGCCCATTCCGTACAGAACTCGTCGGGGATACATTTTCTTCCAGAACCACAAAGAAAATCGAAGAAAGATGCAGCCTCCATCCGCTTCTCAGCTGAAGAACCTCGTTCCCGCCCGCAAACCATCATTAGGTTATTCTTCTGAGAGGTTGAAGGTGGTTTCAAAACCATTTCCTCCTTCACGAAAAGCTAGCACTCAGCATTCTACCCGTTCGACCTCCCTAAGGTCAAAATCTCAAGGTAAACTTCCCCGACCATCAACTCGTGCAGGTTCACGTTCAACAATATGGGAAGAAGATTTGAGGCGGGCTGCGGAGAAAAGACGTAAGGCCATTGAAGATGCAACCATGGAGGAAGAGGAGGTAGAAGAAGAGGAAAAACCCATTGTCCTTAAACTAAAAACGATCTGAATCAAGGAAAATGAAGAGGAAGAGAAGAGAGCGGGAGTGAAGTATGTTAGAAGAAGAAAGAAAGATGAAGTTAAGCCATGCACTCAAGTTGCGGTCGTAAATGTGGAGCAACCTAAAAAATCTGACTGCAGGTCGACCTGAAATTGCGACTGCAAATATAGCCAATCTTGAGGAAGCAGTCCCAGTTGCTGAGGCACTAGTCAAAGATGATGCGCCCGCATTTGGGGCGCAAGTGCAGGTTCAGGCTTCAACAGATCTAGCTGCTGATCCATCTAAGCAAAGAGCCAAACGACCATCACAATGGGGTCTAGAGTTGGAGCAACCGCTCGAGCAAAAAGACTGGAATAAGGTTGTGGCGGATACTATATGGCTAGCAAAGGCCAAGGCCGCCCAAATAAGAGATGAGCTATGGGCTGAAGCTGAGCCACGCACTCAAGTTGCCATCGCAAATGTGGAGCAACCTGAAAATCTGACTGTAGGTCGACCTGAAATTGCGACTACAAATATAGCCAATCTTGAGGAAGCAGTCCCAGTTCCTGAGGCACTAGTCAAGGATGATGCGCCCGCATTTGGGGCGCAAGTGCAGGTTCAGGCTTCAACAGATCTAGCTGCTGATCCATCTAAGCCAAGAGCCAAACGACCATCACAATGGGGTCTAGAGTTGGAGCAACCGCTCGAGCAAAAAGACTGGAATAAGGTTGTGGCGAATACTATATGGCTAGCAAAGGTCAGGGCCGCCCAAATAAGAGATAAGTTATGGACTGAAGAGAAAAGAAAGAGGAAGGAGGCCAAGAAAAGCAGAGGGAAGAAGAAGAAAAAGCTACACTGGATTTTGCAGCTTCGTGTCTCAAGGACTCAGTGGATGCCACTGAGAAAGAAAAAGAAGAAGAGATTGCGCCTGCTTCTGAGGGCCAATGTAGAAGATATGCAGGGGAGTTTGCGGCCGCAAACACGACGCAAACAGAAGTTGTATCAGTTCCTGAGGTGCAATCACATGAACAAACCCCACCACCACCACAAGAGGAAGAAAATGTGTTCGAGGACCTACTCGAGCACCAGAACAAAGCAGTGCCCACGGACCTGTTTGTGTTGGGTTTTATGCCCTAAAACTCGTAGATAGTAAATGAAACAAATTAATCGATCTCAATAAAGTGTTATTTGAGTAATTCAGTAATTTGGTTATTGAATAATCGAGTTTGCATTAATAAACCCTAAATCCAATAAACTAAGATCCAAGGTTGTTTAAATGAAACTTGGACTAGTATGTGGGGACATACGGGGATCAGTGTCCAAGTAACAACCTAAATGGTCTATAGTATAGGGATAAGGCTGGGTACCTTATCCTGGTGACACTATGTGATACGGCCCACCTTGTATTCGATACAGATGCAATGATCCAAAGCATCCATGTAGGAGACATGCGGGTGGGGGTATCCTATGCAATGAGTTTGCATAAGACCGGACCGCGAAATAGTAACCACTAGATGTAACGCCGTTAACTAGTTTAGGTTTCTATTTCAATAGGATGACCTAGGTAACTCAATCTCAATCCTGAGTCTGTTATGAACCCCTTTCAGGAGGGACTGTCCTTAGATTTGTATGGGTGAGAGTGGCCAGTTCGCCGACTCAATAAGCCTACCATTTCAGGGGTAAGACCGAATGGGGGCTGGGAACATAACAGTACAAGATGGAATTCACTCCTTCCCCTATTGGGGTAAGTAGATGTGTGTTCCCTTAAGGGCTGATTCTAGGGCTTGAACAAAGGCGCGCCGTCCTCTCCTAGCCTGAGAGGAACTCCTGTTTAGTGGTTGGACCCTAAACAACTTGTTCATTAGAGGAATCAGTGGTACTTAAGGAACTAGAGGTAACCCAGGGGTAAAACGGTAATTTGACCCAGTTGGTGTTACGAACACACGTGAAGGATTGACTTACTGCTTGGTCGATATCCGTGGACACAGAAATATTCTATAGTGAGAAGAGTGCAGCTGTGGGTCTTTAGTGGAGTGACCCACAGTTAACGAATGTTGCTAATCTTGGTCAATGAGTTTGGCCAATTAGTCTCGTATCGTTGGAGCTTCTGATCTGTAGGTCCATTAGGTCCCACTGATAGCTCGTAAAGAGACTTGAGGCAATTAAGTATAAATTGTAAATTGAAAGTGTTCAATTTATTTGGGGAATCGTATAATGTATATTGATGCATTATAATATAAAGTTTATGAAACTTTATAATATAATTTTTGAATTAATTTAAAAAAAAATTAATTCTTGAGAGAAAGTATTTGAAAGAGTTCAAATAAATTTAATATGAATTGGATTCATATTAATTTTAATTTTAATAAAATCCCTAAGATTAAATATATGATATTTAATTGGGTAAATTAATGAATTATGGAATTAATTAATTATTTATTAAAATTAGAGACCTTTCCCTATTAGGAAAGAAAATATTTGAAAGAGTTCAAATAAATTTAATATGAATTAGATTCATATTAATTTTAATTTTAATAAAATCCCTAAGATTAAATATATGATATTTAATTGGGAAATTAATTAATTATGGAATTAATTAATTATTTATTAAAATTAGAGACTTTTTCCTATTAGGAAAAGGTCTCCCTTTTCCTATTAGGAAAAAGGTCTTGGCCTTTACTATATATAGGACCCCTGGGGTGGGGTGAAAGGTATCCCATTCATTCTCCTACTCTCAGAGAATTCTCCCAAAGGCTCCCACAAGTCTCCTGCCTCTAGAAGTCTCAGAGTCATACCAGTGTAGCCATAGTGGTGGTGTTCGCACTAGTTCGTGATTAATTCACAAGCAGTTGGTGAATTTAATCTGAGTCGTCAACGAGAGTAAGTAATTTGTTACTTTATAAATTAGATTTAGATCTAATATTTTTGTATGTTTAGCCTTAATATATATTTAGAATAGTTCTAATATTATTGCCAATGTATTGGTATTTTAGATTAAACAAAATTAATTACGAATCGGTCCCAATCACGCTTCCGCTTTACGGAATTACGGAATTCCAATCCTTCAATTGGTATTAGAGCCGATCGTAGATCTAATTTTGTTTCTCTAAAATTTGCATTGGCTATTGGTGGGATTGATTAATACATAATGTATGTATGATTTGCATTGAACTGTTTAGGTTAATTTTATGGCCATAGATTTTACTGTTTTTATGTGATTTGATCATGTAAGGGCCCGGTGTTTCGGGTATTTTATGTAAAATCGAGTCCTATGTAAGTCCGGGTCTAGAATAGGTTTTTATGAGATAAAAATCGGAGAAATTGCGACGCTGTCACGATTACAGCACGTGCTAGAAATTCGCAACAGGACGGTTCAAGGCTGTTGGGCGGTCCGATTCACGCGGTCTGGCTGGGATGGGACCAATTTGTTCCGGTTCAGCTGGAATTTAGCTCGGTTCGTGATTTTCGTAGCTGGTTCGAAGTGGTTCGGGTTGGTTCGGGCGGTCTAGACCAGTATTTGGAGCTGCAGAAGGACTTTAAGGATAGAAACCAATTCTAGATCAGGTTTGTTGGTTGAACCACAAACCAATTGTTCATTAGAGGATCAGTGAGACTTAAGGAACTAGAAGTAACTTCAGGGGTAAAACGGGCATTTGACCTGCTGTAGTTACGAACGACCTGTGAAGGATCGACTTACTAATCATGGTTGTATCAGGTGAACAGAAATATATCTACAATGAGAGGAGTGCAACTATCGGGCTAAAGTGAAGTGTCCCGGTAGCTAACGAATGTTGAATAACTAGGTTAATGAGTTTGGTCGATTATTCTTGAGTCGTTGGAGCCCATTGATTTGTAGGTCCATAAGGTCCCCCTGCTAGCTCATACGGAATGAACCTTAGAACAATGTGATGAGAGAATTTGAAGCGTTCAAAATTCAATTAGGGAATTAACGTTAACTATCTACGATATACCTAACGAATTATTATTAAAATATAAAGAGAGCTGAAATATTTAAATATGATTTAAATATTGTAACACGTATATGATACAAATTTAGGTTTGGATATGAATCTATTCGTGTTCAAAACCAGTTTTGAGAGAGTTCGAGATTGGTGTCGAGATTGGTGTAATTTGATATTAAATAATAAATAAAATTAAAATGTTTAATTATTTAGATTATTTTTAATATAACAATTAATTAAAGAAAATGAGTTTTGGAAATTCATTTAATTGAAATCACATTTAATTATTTAAATGTTGGGATTGGTGCCCTAAAACTCGTAGATAGTGAATGTTAAACGAATTATATACTTGATCGATAAAGTCGTTGTCGAGATTCATTCAGTAAAGTCGTTACTGATTAAGTAAATTGCACGTTAAATAACCCAAATCCAATAAACTAAGATCTCTGGCTATAGGATGAACACTTGAGCTTTATGTAGAGACATAAAAGTGGATCAGGCTCGAGTAATAGCCAAAATGGTCTATGGTATAGGGATAGGGTTGGGTACCTTATCCTGGGGACACTATGAGACGCGGCCCACTTTGTAGATAGTACAGACGATGTGATCCTAAATCGTCCATGTAAAGACATGTGAATGGGGGCATCCTATGCAATGAGTTTGCATAAGACCAGGACCGAGAAATAAGTCACTCTTGTTTTATAACGTCGTTTACTGACAAGACTGACTATTTCATGTGATGACCTAGGTAACTCGATCTTAATCCAGAGCTAACTATGACCTCCTGTTTATTCGGGTTTATCCTTAGATCTGCATGGTGAGAGTGGCTCAGCATCGCCGACTCAATAAGCCTCCCATTTCAGGGATAGGAACGGGTAGATACGCTCCTACTCGAATTAGGGATAGTAGAGAGGTTGTTCCCTTAAGTGCTGACTTTGGGGCTTGAACAAAGGGATCCCACCCTCTCATTGGCCCGAGAGGGACTCGGTTTGTTGGTTGGACCATAAACCAATTGTTCATTAGAGGATCAGTGGGACTTAAGGAATAAGAAGTACTATAGGGGTAAAACAGACATTTGACCCAGCTATAGTTACGAACAACCTGTGAAGGATCGACTTACTAATCATGGTTATATCAGGTGGACAGAAATATATCTACGGTGAGGGGAGTGCAGCTACTGGGCTATAGTGGAGTGTCCCGGTAGTTAACGAATGTTGGTTAGCTAGGTTAATGAGATTAGCCGGTTAACCTCGGATTGTTGGAGCCCATGATCTGTAGGTCCATTAGGTCCCTCTGCTAGCTCATACGGATTATACCTTAGAACATAGTGATAGGAAAGTTTGAATCGTTCAAATTCGGTTTAGGGAATTATCAACACAATAGTTTAATTATGGATTAAACTATTAATTGAGAGAGTAAAATATTTAAATATGATTTAAATACAATATATATGAATAGGGATTCATATTAGGTGCATAGTATTAATTTGATATATGATATTAAATTAATATTACATAATTGATTAAATTGTTTAATTAATTATTGTTTTAATTGAAAAATGATTATGAATTGTTTTTTAATTAAAAATTGAGATAGAGATTTCAATCTTGAATTTATGGAAATTCAAGATTATTGGATTGAATTAGGTGATATGAATTAATTTGATTAATGTCATATGATTAGTTGAAATTGTTCAATTAATTGATAATTTGAAAGGCAATTGAGAATTGCATTTTAAATTAAATCCAATAGTAGAAATTCACTCTTGCATGGATGGAGATAGTGGAATTACACAACTAAATCCACTCTTGCATGGATGAAGAAAGTGGAATAACACCTCCCACATGCAATCTTGCATGTTATCTCCATAGAACACCTAGAATCCACTAAGGCCATTCTCCTCTCCATGTGTCTTACATTGGTGAATCTAAGATGCATGAAAATCCTCTATAAGTAGGGGATTAGAAGATGGAGAAGTATGGGTTTTGGAGTAATGTTATGCTGCCAAAATTTCTACTCAAACTCACTCTCTCAATACTCTCTAGAGCTTGAACCTTCAGGCATATCCCTTCCAATCCCTATCACCATAGACTCCCACAAGTCGTTCTAAGGCCGAAGGATAGAGGGGAAGACACTAGAGGTGGTCCACACACCGTTCGTGATCAAAGGAAACAAAAGGAGTAGCTCAATTGGTCTCCAAAAGGTTGGTTACAATTCTACTCTCTGTTTTGGTTTAAAAACAGCATGTTTTTATTTTCTAAAATTGATGTAGTTAAGTGCCTCCGATCCTAAAATTGCTTCTGCATTTGTTATATGAACACCTATATTAAATTAATTATATAAATTGATTTAAATGTTAAAATCAATTTTTTTGGAGGTTAATTACCAAATTAAGACACCAATACAATGACTCACCTTCAACCTCTTCAAGCTGTCTTATTCTTTATGATTTTCAGCATTATATTGATGCATGATCTCCTCTATATAAGGAGGAAGGAGATAGAAGAAGGCATGGTTGAATACTTAGTGTTATGTTGGTGAAATGTTCTCTAAAAAACCTTGAACTTTCTTTTCCCTCACAGCTTGAATATTCAAGCTTCACTTCCAAATTCATCACTTGATTGAGTCCCAACTATTATGGATAATAGGCCATTGGGCCATAACAAGGAGGACACAATGACTATGGGCCATCCCACAACTCAAACGGAAAGATTAAATTCATTTCAGAAGGATCGAATAACAAACTCAATCATCGAATAGAATTGACTGTTATTATTCCTCAATGATTACCTGCCATCTGTCCATTCTTCTGTACATTTTGACTGTTATTATTCCTCAATGATTATCTCGCCTGATTTCTCTCTTTTCTGGTATCAGAGCTACACAATGACTAGCGTCAATTCAGACATGAATTCCGCCGCTGATGACATGCAAAAATGTCATCATTTTCCTATTAATTTTAGTTAGTTTTGTACATGAATTGTGAGCTTTAATGTATTTTTATGTTGATTTTGTAGAAAACCGAGTTCGAGAAGCAAAACCAAGAATTTTACCAATTTTGGGTATAAAAAGTAGACTTTGGGCCATAAAAGAAGAAAAGAAAAGAGAACATTTGAAGTGGAGGCCCAAAAAGCCCAAAAGAAAGAAGAAAGGAGACAAAAATCCGTGTTTAAGGCTTCTAGAAGGCCTAGCGTGGAGACGCTAGGACTAGAGCGTCGAGACGCTAGGTGATCAGCGAGGAAAATTCCAGAATTGCGATAGCGTCGCGACGCTGTGCGGACAGCGTCGCGACGCTGCGACAACTTCGGCGCTAAGAAAACTGACGTCACAGCGTCTCGACGCTGGCGACTTGTTCAGCAAGAAATGTCCAGCCCTTGCTCCTATAAATAGCCCCCTCTCCCAAGGTTCAAATCATCCCATTTTTGGGGAGCTCTCCCCTAGCTCAATAGAGAGAAAAAGTGAGAAGAATTGTGAGGAAAAAGGAGGAATTGAGCGAGATTCTAAGGCTCGGGATTCGAGATGCTCGTGACAGGAGCTTTGGATCAACTTATCGGTTATTTCTTCCTTACTTCTTTGTAATTCCTTATTCTAATTTGAGTTAGGCCTATGGATCAAGATCATTTTGGCAAAATTATTTCCAATTGTGAGAAGATCTTGAGACGTAGGGTCGTTATTCTAGTTAATTGGATATTGTAGCGCAATTACTTGGATTATGTAATGAAATTCTTCATATTTCATCTATGCATTTTATTCTTAATGCTTTTAATCTCTTGATCAAGGATTAATTGTTATGTTGGTCTAAATTGATACTCGACAGAGAGAATTTAGATTAGATCCAAATTGCATGCCTAATAATTGCTTGGAACACGAGAGTGAAAGAGAATTGTTAGAAATTGATTATGAAGTTGCTTAATGCCATACTATGATTAACTAAGGAGATGGACACATAAATTAGTTATGTTAGTATGAGATGTGGAGGAACTTGAAAGAGAAATCCGCTTATAATCACTTCTAGATTTATGAAATTGAAGATTATTAATTACATATATCCATGTAATTGAGCTACAAATCCAAGAAAGCTAGTTAACACCCTAGGTCAAGCCCCCTTTGATAGGAAAATTCCTTTTTGCTTGCATGTTTCTTTTTATTAGTTTCTTTAATTTTCGCTTTACCAATTCGAGTTGAAATTCTAAATAAAATTAAAACATGATGGTTCTTGGTACTTAATGGATATAATTCAAATTCCCTGAGGACTCGATACTCGGAATACTTTCCGTTTTATATTACTTGCGATACCGTGCGCTTGCGGTAGCGACCAACAAGTTTTTGGCACCGTTGCCAGGGAATTTGTAATTTTTTCCGTTAATATTGAGAATTAAGTGTTTGATTTTAATTTAGAAATTTTATTTTTGCATTTTAAATTTTTAATTTTAAGAAGTTGTGGCAAAACTTGAGGAGTTATAAGGTGGATAATCTGTTCTTTTGAGATTTAATCATGGCAGAAGACAAAGCAATCCGAGATTATTTCTTGCCTGAATTTCCATTAAATTATTCTGGAATAGCTTACGAGCCAGTCACTGTCGATAATTTTGAGCTCAAAGCTAGTCTCATTCAAATGGTGAGAGAGAATGCTTTCAAAGGCCATCCATCAGAAGATCCACACAATCACTTAAGATCATTTTTGAATATCTGTGGAACAGTAAAGATGGGAGGAGTTAGCCCGGACTCAATTCGTTTGCAGTTATTTCCATTTTCTTTACAAGATAAGGCTAGAGATTGGTTAGACTCGTTAACCTCAAATAGTATCCTTGGTTGGAATGATTTAGTCAAAGCCTTTCTTGCAAAAATTTTCCATTAGAAAAAATTACCAAGCTTAGAGCTGAAATTGGAAAATTTCAACAATTAGAGGAAGAGCAATTATATGAAGCTTGGGAGAGATATAAGGATTTGTTAAGGAAATGCCCACAACATGGATACCCTGATTGGCTTCAAATTCAACTTTTTTACAGTGGGTTAAATGGGAATTTAAAGACAATTCTTGACAGTACGGCTCGAGGAGACTTTTTAGCCAAAACTGTCAAGGAGGCACGAACCATAGTAGAAGAGTTGGCTTTGACAAGTTACCAATGGCAACCAGAATCCAAAATTAAGGGAAAACCATGTGGGAATGAAGAAGTGAGTGCTTTAAGGTTGCAAGTCGAAGCTTTAACCAAGGTTCTAACCAAGCTCACAGGATCAGAAATTCCAAATTCACCGAAAGCCGAAGTAAAGGAAGAACCTAAACCTGAAGAAAAGAAAAGCCTTTTGGAAGAAATGCTAAGAAACTTCATAAATGAGACTAGAAATTTGAATGAAAATGTTCAAGCCAAAGTAGACATTGTCATTAATAAGATGGAAGCAAAAATGGATCAAATGACAATATTCATGAAGGAGATCCAGCAAGGAAATTTATCCAATGTCGTCGCCATGGACCCAAAAGAACAATGCCCTGCCATATCTCTCAGAAGTGGAAAACAGTTAAGAGAAGTTGAAAGAAAAGAAACAAAGCCCATCACTAGAAGGATAGTGGATGAGGAAGATGAAAGCAAACCAGAGGAAGAGTCAGCACCATCAGTGCCAGATAAGTCTTCTGATTCTATTCCTTTAGTTCTTAACCAGATTCCTTATCCTCAGAGATTTCAAAAGAAAAAGTTGGATCCTGAATTTTCAAAGTTTCTTGATATTTTTAAACAGCTCCATATTAACATTCCTTTTGCTGATGCTTTGGAACAGATGCCACACTATGCCAAGTTTATGAAGGAAATATTGTCAAAGAAAAGGAAATTCGAGAACCATGAGACAGTAAATATGACAGCAGAGTGTAGTGCCATAATCCAGAAACTGTTGGGTTTTATGCCCTAAAACTCGTAGATAGTGAATGTAAACAAATTTTATACTTGTATTTAATAAAGTGTTATTTAGTTTTCTGCAATAAAATGTTATTGTTAAATATTGCACTATTTGACCCTAATCCAATAAACTAGACATCCTAGGCTGTAATATGAGTCTTGAACTATATGTAGCGACATATGGGGATCATTGTTCAAGAAACAGCCTAAAGGGTCTATAGTATAGGGATAAGACTGGGTGCCTTATCCTGGTGACACTATAGATACGACCCACTTTGTATTTGATACAAACGCTATGATCCAACGCGTTCGTGTAGGAGACATGCGAGTGGGGGTATCCTATGCAATGAGTTTGCATAAGACCGGACCGCGAAATAGTAACCACTGGTTATAACACCGTTAACTAGTTGGTTTTCTATTTCACTAGGACGACCTAGACAACTTAGTCTTAATCCTGAGTTGATTATGGACTCCTGCTCATGAGAGATTGTCCTTTGATTTGTATGGGTGAGAGTGGCCAATTCGCCGACTCAATAAGCCTACCATTTTGGGGACAAGACCGAATGGGGAGCTGGGAACATAATCGTACAAGATGGAATTCACTCCTTCCCGACTTTAGGGAAGCAGATGAGTGTTCCCTTAAGTGGTTACTCCGAGTCTTGAACAAAGGGCCCTACCCTCTCAATGGCACGAGAGGGTTTTCTGTTTGATGGTTGGACCACAAACAGGTTGTTCATTAGAGGAGAACTGGTACTTAAGGAAATAGAGGTAACCTAGGGGTAAAACGGTAATTTGACCCAGCTGGTGTTACGGACACTCGTGAAGGACTAACTAGTCGATATTGGTCTAGATCCGTGGACACAAAAAATATGTCTGCAGTGAGAAGAGTGCAACTGTGAGTCTATAGTGGAATGTACACACAGTTAACGAATATTGATTAATGTGGTTAATGAGTTTGACCAATTAATCTCACATCGTTGGAGCTTCTGATCTGCAGGTCCATTAGGTCCCACTGGTAGCTCATAAAGTAATTTGAGGCAACTAAGTAATAAATGTAAATTGAAAATGTTCAATTTACTAAGGGAAACAAATATAATATATATTGATATATTGTTATGAGAGAAATTAATATTTGAAGAAATTCAAATATAAATTTATGGAAGTTTGAAAGAGTTCAAATAATGAATTAATTAATTTAAGGCCTAAAATCTATTTGGGCAAATTAATTAATTCAAGGCCGGAAATTAAATATGTGATATTTAATTGGTGGTTAATTAATTAAAGAATTCATTAACCGGGAATTAATCAATTATGGAAATAATTAATCACTTAAGGAAGTGATTAATCATTTATGGAAATGATCTAATCACTTATAGAAGTAATTAGTCATTTGTGGAAAAGATTAATCAATTGTGGAATTGATTGATCATGATTGATTAATTAAGGAATAAGATTGAATCAATTTTGGAAAAGATTGATTTAATTGAATATTTTATTCATGGCCTCTCTTCTATAAATAGAACACTAGACCTAATTGGTCTGGGACACTTGATTTTTGCTCTTGCTCTTAGACTCTCAAAGACAAGACCTAGAATTCTCTCTAGCCTCCCTCTTAGAGAAATACTCCCACAAGTCTTTTGCCTCCTAGACCTAGAGTCATACCGGTGTAACCTTTGTGGTTATTGTGTCATTCAAGAAGAATTTTCCAGCGATCACAAGCAAAAGGAGGCTGCTGCGTTTTGTTCGTTGGAGCATCGTTGGCGACGAACGGTCAAGTCTACAACAGAGGTTTGTAACGGTTCTTCCCCTTTTCTTTAGAAAAGCATGAAAATAAATTTAGATTTATTTTAAGCATGTTTAAGCTGATTTTCCAGCAACTTTAAAGAGTGTTTAAAGTTTGTTTGAGTTTTCGTAACGGTATTTTAATGTTAATTAATATACGGCGTAAGGTCCAATCGATGCGCTTCCGCTGCGTGGGGACTTTTATTCCCTTCAGAAACATCTACCACCGAAATTAAAAGATCCAGGGAGTTTCACTCTTCCCTGCACTGTTGGTAGTTTGGTTATAAAAAAAGCTTTATGTGACTTAGGGGCAAGCATTAATCTAATGCCTTTCAGTGTTTACAGGAAACTTGGTTTGGGGGAATTAAAGCCAACCACAATTGTTTTGCAATTGGCAGATCGTTCGATGACATACCCTAAAGGTGTGTTAGAGGATGTTCTGGTCAACGTTGACAAATTCATATTCCCTGCAGACTTTGTAGTGTTAGACATGGAAGAAGACCCGGAAGTCCCGATCATTCTAGGAAGACCATTTTTGGCAACCGCTCGTGCGTTGATAGAAGTACAGACAGGAACCCTGACCCTCAGAGTAGAAGATGACGAGGTAGTGTTCAACCTTTTTAATGCACTAAAACACCCAGAAGAAGAGGTTAGTTCATGCTTTTCGATTGATTCGGTTGACACTATTATCAATGCATGCGTAGAGTCAGAGTCTCCTGTTGATCACTATGAAATAAGCATGCCTGACGTGTTTGGAGATGAATTAATAGATGTTAATCAGGAAAATGCTTTAATTGGTAGATCTTTAGGAAGGGAAGAAAAATTGTCATTAGACATATGTGCTCAAGTTGATACCCCTTCCCCTGAATTAAAACAATTACCTGCTCACCTGTGTTATGCTTTCTTAGGAGAATCTTCTACTTTTCCTGTTATCATTTCTGCTGATTTGAGTAAAGTAGAAGAGAAAAAATTGTTGGATGTTTTGAAAAAGCATAAATCTGCCTTAGGATGGTCTATTAGTGATATTAAGGGTATTAGTCCTTCAATTGTCATGCATAAAATCTTAATGGAAGATGCCTTTAATCCTACAGTAGAGCACCAAAGGAGATTAAATCCAGCAATGAAGGAAGTGGTAAAAGCCGAGGTGTTAAAATTATTAAATGCAGGAATTATTTATGCTATATCTGACAGCCCTTGGGTGAGTCCTGTTCAAGTAGTGCCTAAGAAAGGGGGGATGACTGTTGTAAAGAATGAAAAAGATGAATCCATTTCTACTAGGACAGCCACTGGTTGGCGTGTGTGTATTGATTATAGGAAGTTAAACAAAGCCACCAGAAAAGACCATTTCCCTCTCCCTTTTATTGATCAAATGCTTGATAGGCTAGCTGGGTATCCGTATTATTGTTTTCTGGATGGTTATTCGGGCTATAATCAAGTTGCGATTGCGCCTGAAGACCAAGAGAAAACAACATTCACATGTCCCTATGGTACTTATGCTTTCCGACGTATGCCATTTAGACTGTGTAATTCTCCAGCTACTTTTCAAGAGAAAGAGAAAGCTAAGATTTCTGCTATTGAGCAACTTCCCCCACCCATTAATGTTAAAGGAGTTCGTAGTTTCTTAGGCCATGCAGGGTTTTATAGGCGTTTTATAAAAGATTTTTCAAAAGTTGCTAAACCCCTGTGCCATTTGCTTGAAAAGGATGCTCCATTTGTGTTTTCAAAAGATTGTCTGCTAGCATTTAATCTGTTAAAAGAAAAGTTGATTTCCGCACCTATCATTGTTGTGCCTGATTGGAGTCAACCGTTTGAAATCATGTGTGATGCTAGTGACTATGCTTTAGGAGCTGTCTTAGGGCAACGTCGTGATAAGTTTTTTAGGGCTATATACTATGCAAGTAGAACTCTAGATAGTGCTCAGCAGAACTACACCACTACGGAAAAAGAGATGCTTGCAGTTGTGTTTGCTTTCGATAAGTTCAAGCCCTATCTACTTGGTACAAAAGTTATAGTGCACACTGACCACGCGGCTATTCGTTATTTGAGCAGTAAGAAAGATTCCAAACCCAGACTCATAAGATGGATTCTTTTACTGCAAGAGTTTGACTATGAGATCAAGGATCGAAAAGGTTGTGAAAATGTGGTTGCAGACCATTTGTCTAGGATAGAGCATGAAAAGAATATCGCAACCTTTCCTATTAAAGAAGTTTTTCCGGATGAAAGATTATATGTTGTTAAAACTTCTTTTCCTTGGTATGCAGATTTTGTGAACTTTCTTGCAGGAAAAGAAATACCTCCAGACTTGAATGCTCAGAAAAGAAAGAAGTTTTTCCATGATGTGAAATCCTACCTGTGGAATGACCCATTTCTCTTTAAGGTATGTTCTGACCAAATCATTCGAAGGTGCATTCCAGCAGAAGAAGTAGGTAAGATTATTCATGATTGCCATGCCTCTCCTTATGGGGGTCATTTTGGACCAACTCGTACTGCGGCAAAGGTACTTCAATCTGGTTTTTATTGGCCTACTTTATTTAAAGATTGTTATACCTTTGTGAAAGCATGTGATAGATGCCAAAGGACAGGTAATATTTCTAGACGCCATGAAATGCCCCTAACCCCTATTCTTGAAGTCGAACTTTTTGATGTGTGGGGCATGGATTTTATGGGCCCTTTTCCCTCCTCCAATGGATACTCGTACATCTTAGTTGCTGTTGATTACGTTTCTAAATGGGTAGAGACAGTAGCTACTAAGACTAATGATGCACGTGTTGTGTTACGTTTTCTGCATAAAAATATTTTCACTAGATTTGGCACACCACGGGCTATAATTAGTGATGAGGGGTCCCATTTTTGCAATAAATTGTTTGAATCATTACTTAGAAAATATGGTGTCAAGCATAAGACTTCTTTAGCCTATCATCCCCAGACTAACGGTCAAGCTGAGATTTCTAACAGGGAGATAAAGCAAATTTTGGAGAAGACAGTTCGCATCAATAGGAAGGACTGGGCATACAAGTTGGACAATGCTTTGTGGGCCTATCGGACGGCTTTCAAAACTCCGATCGGTACATCCCCGTATCGATTAGTGTATGGCAAGGCCTGTCATCTGCCTGTGGAGCTCGAGCACAAAGCATACTGGGCTATCAAGAAGTTGAACTTGGACGCAGAAAAGGCTGGGGAACAACGTCTACTGCAGCTCAATGAACTAGAAGAATTCAGGAACCAGGCGTACGAAAACGCTAAGCTCTACAAGGAAAGAACGGCAAGATGGCATGATCGTGTAGTTCAAAAACGTTCTTTTGAGCCAGGGCAGCAAGTTCTTCTATTCAATTCTCGATTGCGATTGTTCCCAGGAAAGTTGAAGTCAAGATGGTCCGGTCCATTCTTGGTCAAGGAAGTATCTCCGTTTGGACCAATTGAGCTGATGGATAGCAGCGGGTTAACTTTTAAAGTCAATGCTCAAAGAGTAAAGCACTATTGTGGATTCGAAGAGCGGAAGGTAGAAAAAGTGATATTAGTCGATCTAGGATGACCAAGCCCCGTCTAGCTCAGGACGTTAAACAAGCGCTTCTTGGGAGGCAACCCAAGTGATTAAAGTTTTTCGTAGATTTCATTTTAATTTTTGCGTTGATCCTAATGCTCCTTTGAGATCGATCCTTATGCAGGAAGCTCGTGAATTCGTGCCTAGCTTTCCTCGGACGACAATTCCAGACGATTCAGATTCTCTCGCTTTTTCAGGGCAGTATCGATCTCTCTTTATCGGATTAAATGCTCATACATTGGGGGCAATGTATCTTTTAAGTTTGGGGGGAGATTTGCTCTGCTTAGGTTTTGCTTTGGTAATGCTTATGAGGATTAGATGCATGTTGATGATGATGACGTCTGATGATTTGCTTTTAGCCATGATTCTCTCTTATTGCTGCAAATATGAAAACATGCCTAAATTCAAGAAATTTTAAAAAAATTTCTTTGATTCCCTTGCAAACTATGATGATTCACTTGTTTTATTATGATTTTAAAAGCCTAGATGAAAGTTATATGCTTTAGAAGTTCGTTGTCACTCCGATAGGTGTAAAGTTTGTCTAGATAGCTTTCTTGCGTAATAGTAAGGAATACTGAGCTTTGGGAAAAAGAAATGCTTTGATTTGCCCAAAAAAAAAAATGCTCCACTTTCTTTTTACTTGCATGTTTCTTTTTATTAGTTTCTTTAATTTTCGCTTTACCAATTCGAGTTGAAATTCTAAATAAAATTAAAACATGATGGTTCTTGGTACTTAATGGATATAATTCAAATTCCCTGAGGATTCGATACTCGGAATACTTTCCATTTTATATTACTTGCGATACCGTGCGCTTGCGGTAGCGACCAACAGCCGCTGCCACCGAAACGAATTTCAGCAGCCCACCGCTTAATCAGCTATTAAATCAGGTGATGACTATCAAATTAGACCGAGGGAATTTTCTTCTTTGGAAGAACCTTGCGCTATCGATTCTTAGGAGCTACAGATTGGAGGGCCATTTAACCGGAGAGAAACTGTGTCCAGCAAAATTTCTTCAGACTACTGGTGGAAGAACGAATCCTAGTGCATTTCACCCTGGAGCAGGAGCATCGAGCTCTGAGGCCGTAGCAAGTGAGGCGGCAGAATCTCTCCCTACCCAAGAGGTAAACCCGTTGTATGACTCCTGGATAGCGATAGACCAACTCCTCCTTGTTTGGTTATATAATTCCATGACGGCTGAAGTTGCTACCCAAGTCATGGGATGTGAGAATGCTCAAGAGTTGTGGTCAGCCATACAAGAACTGTTTGGTGTTCAATCAAGGGTGGAAGAGGATTATCTCCGCCAAGTCTTCCAGCAATCGAGAAAAGGTAGTTTAAAAATGACTGATTATTTGTGTCTTATGAAGAATCATGCAGATAACCTTGGTCAAGCTGGGAGTCCTGTAAATACTCGTTCACTGATTTCACAAGTCCTTCTTGGACTTGATGAGGAATTCAATCCGGTTGTAGCCATGATACAAGGGAGGACAAACATCAGTTGGTCCGAAATGCAAGGTGAATTGCTTGTATTTGAGAAGCGGTTGGAGCTGCAAACCAATTTGAAGAGTTCTTTGTCACTTGGCCAGGGAGCAGTAGTAAATATGGCGAATGTTAAAGATGTAGGACATCAGAAATCTCAGACCACCAACAACAATAGATCTAATACCTATAATGGCTACGACAGAGGATATCAAAGAGGTAGTGGAGGCAGAGGCAGAGGTGGACGATCTCGTGGTTATGGATCCTTCAACAACAATAAACCTATCTGCCAGGTATGTGGAAAAATAGGTCATACTGCTCTTTAATAAGGAGTTTACCAATCCTGTTCAAGTTTATAACAGGGGTGATGGTCCCAATCGACAAGCTGGCTCAGGGGGATCGATGCAACCAACAGCTTTCATGGCAAACCAACATTTCAACTCCTATGTTGCAACTCCTGAGACAGTCATTGACCCCAACTGGTATGCTGGCAGTGGGGCATCGAATCATGTAATAGTAGTAGGCTTAAGATTACTTCAATTGGTAATGCTTGTTTAAATGCTGATGATAATCATCTGAATCTTGAAAACATATTGTGTGTGCCTAATATCGCTAAGAACCTTGTTAGTGTCTCCAAGCTGGCTAAAGACAATGATATTTATGTTGAGTTTCATGATCGTTTTTGTCTTGTAAAGGACAAGGTTACGACCAAGGAGTTGCTGAGAGGGGTGCTTAGTGAAGGATTATATCGGTTTGATGGTGCTAAAGCTGCTGCAATTGATATTTCTAAATCTGGAAACTACAGTAGAGGACTATCTAGTATGAATAAGGGTGCATCATCTGTTTTTGTGTTGTCAAGTTCTGTTAATGTTGCTATTTCAAAAGTTATATGGCATAGGCGTCTTGGACATCCATCTGAAAAAGTACTTGATTCGATTGTTAAACAATGTAATCGCCCTATAAAATTAATGAGAAGTCCAAATTTTGTGAAGCCTGTCAATTCGGTAAAGCTCATGCACTGCCATTTCCTAATTTTGTGTCTCGTGCATCTTGTATATTTGATTTAGTGCATACGGATCTATGGGGACTGGCTCCCATACTTTCTGTTAAGGGCTTCAGATACTACATTCTCTTTTTAGATGACTTTAGCCAGTTTGTTTGGATTTATCCGTTAAAGCAAAAGTGTGAGGCCTTAGCAGCATTTCATCACTTTACTGCCTTAGTACAAACTCAATTTGGTAAAACAATTAAGGCTTTACAGTATGATAATGGAGGGGAATATGTGAAAATATACAAGATCTGTCATGAAAAAGGAATTCAAGTGAGGTTGTCTTGCCCATATACTTCACAACATAATGGAAGAGCCGAGAGAAAACACAGGCATATAGTAGAAATTGGATTAACATTACTTGTTCAAGCCTCAATGCCCCTAAAATTCTGGTGGGATGCCTTTTAGTTGCCACTATGCTAATAAATGGTCTTCCTTCGCAGGTAACACTAGGTCAATCGCCAATGGAACTGATGTATAACAAGAAAATTGACTTAGATGCTCTTCGAACTTTTGGATGCGCTTGCTATCCTTGTATTCTGCCATACCAGTCACACAAATTTCAGTTTCACACTGAAAAATGTGCTTATTTGGGTCCAAGTCCACTTCACATGGGGCATATCTGTCTCAGTTCCAATGGGAAGATATATATCTCAAGGCATGTTCGATTCAATGAGGAGGATTTTCCGTTTGCTGCTGGTTTTATGTTTGATGCAGCCAACGCTCCAATATCTACTGCTGCTCCACCGATCCATCAGTGGTTCCCACAACCACATAGTTCCCCTGTGTCACCAACTGCACCTTATGTTGAGCCTCCTCCAGATACAACACCTAACACTTCACTACCTATATCATCTACACAATCGCCTCAGCCTCTCGCCAGTCTTCTACCTTTGCCTAATACACCAGCTGCATCCACTACTCCAAATTTACAACCAGAACTTCCCTTTCAACCTACCTCTCCAGTCTTACAGTCTGCTTCAAATACACAACCTTCTGATGCACCTATATTACTTGCTGCTCCATCTACTGATTCACCTTTAGCTCCAAATGCTCATCCTATGATAACACGAGGTAAAGCAGGTGTGTTCAAGCCTAAGGTGTGGCTGTCTCAGCCCACAACTGATTGGTCGGTTACTGAACCAACACGGACTAAAGAGGCTCTTGCAACTCCTCAATGGCGTGAGGCCATGGATATGGAGTACTCTGCCTTGGTGAAGAATAGAACTTGGCATTTGGTACCTCACTCACCTGATCTTAATGTTATAGGTAACAAGTGGATATTTCGAATTAAGAAGAATCCGGATGGCTCCATACAACGTTACAAGGCGCGTTTAGTAGCAAAAGGCTTTCATCAAAGCCCTGGGATAGACTTTTTTTTAAACTTTCAGCCCGGTAGTGAAGGCATCAACTATTCGTGTTATTCTCAATGTGGCTGTATCGAAAGGATGGAAGCTAAGACACATTGATTTTAACAATGCCTTCTTAAACGGCAAGCTCGACAAAGCTGTTTATATGGCTCAACCACCGGGCTACATTGATGCTAAGTTTCCTAATCATGTATGCAAACTCGATAAGGCAATCTATGGCCTTAAGCTGGCTCCACGCGCTTGGAACAACACGTTAAAGGCAGCTTTTCTTTCATGGGGTTTCACAAACTCAAGGCCTGATTCCTCTCTCTTTATCTATCGAACTCCTACTGATATTATCCTGCTGTTGGTGAACGTGGATGGCATAGTTGTCACTGGGAGCAACAATATGTTAATTGATCGGTTAGTTAAGTCTGTTGACAGTTAGTTTGCCTTAAAAGACCTGGGGGTTCTTAGTTATTTTCTTGGCATTCAAATACATTATTTGTCCACTGGTATCCTTCTGAATCAGAGTAAATATGTTGAAGACATTTTATTTAAGATGCAACTATCTCATGTGAAAGCTGCTCCTTCGCCTAGTGTGGTTGGAAACAAATTGTCTATTCATTCTGGTACTCTACTGACTGATCCTCTTACTTATAGAAGTGTAATCGGGGCCCTTCAGTATTTAACTCACACTCGCCCGAACATTTCATATGTTGTCAATCAACTAAGTCAGTTTCTAAAGGCTCCGACAGACAGTCATTGGCAAGCAGCTAAACGTGTTTTACGTTATGTGAGTGGAACTTGAGATTTTGGCCTATACTTTCAACAACGTGGTGATCTTAATATCTCAGCTTACTCCGATGCAGATTGGGCATCAAACTTAGATGACAAAAAGTCAGTGGCGACCAATTGCACTTTTATTGGTAATAACTTAGTTTCGTGGGCATCTAAGAAACAAAATGCGGTGGCGAGATCAAGTACCGAGTCAAAGTATCGTGCACTGGCACTAGCATCTGCGGAAGTTGTCTGGTTACAACAACTTATGCGTGAAATTGGATTCCTATGCATCAGTACACCAGTTTTGTGGTGTGATAACATCAGTGCAGGAGCTTTGGCAGCAAACCCGATATTTCACGCACGAACTAAGCATATCGAAATTGATGTGCATTTTGTAAGAGATTTGGTGTTAAAAAGACAACTTACAGTTCGATATATCCCTTCCTCAGAACAACCAGCTGACTGCCTTACTAAATCTCTGACTCACTCTCAATTTGTAGCCTTGAGGTCCAAACTTGGGGTTGCTGAGCTACCCTCTCGTTTGAGGGGAAATATTATGGATAATAGGCCATTGGGCCATAACAAGGAGGACACAAAGACTATGGGCCAGCCCACAACTCAGACCAACAGATTAAATACATTCCAGAAGGATCGAATAACAAACTCAATCATCAAATAGAATTGGTTGTTATTATTCCTCAATGATTACCTGCCATTTGTCCATTCTTTTGTATATTTTGTTATTCATTTATTCATTATTATTTGGGCTCCTTTGTGTATAAATTGTAATCCCTCCTGATTCTTTGGAAATATAGAAACTGAGTATTATCTCGCCTGATTTCTCTCTTTTCTGGTAAATCGTAATTCCAACAACTCGTTCTAAGGTCGGAGAATAGCGGGGAAGGCTTCAGTGGTTGTCCACGTCTTGTTCGTGAGAAGAATTCATCCATGGAGTGAGCTGAATTCGAGTTTCAACAAGGTTGGTATTCTTTCTCTGTTTTCAATTCTTATTACATGCATGTTTTAGTTTGCTAAATTAAAGAAATTGAGTGGCTTTTGATCCAAATCGCTTCCGCACGAGTCTCGTATACACCTTCAGTATAATTATTTAATGTGTTTTTTTGCTATTTTGATTAAACCAAGAGAAGTGATTTATGAAAACATTTATAATCATGAGGAAAACGTATAGATATCGTTATTTTTTCCTAATTTGATGAGGGGCCAAATTAGAACTGAGTAATTTATGTAATTAACCGATGAGAATTTTCCCTTCTTTAATTTTATGGTTGGTTAGAGAAGGCTTTCTGTCGATGCGCAAACTGCACGTCGGCATCTCAACTGA
Organism: Luffa aegyptiaca; assembly: GCA_017139565.1. Lineage (NCBI taxonomy): Eukaryota > Viridiplantae > Streptophyta > Magnoliopsida > Cucurbitales > Cucurbitaceae > Luffa > Luffa aegyptiaca. The sequence goes on along the minus strand of CM029400.1, from coordinate 20,277,255 downwards.
CGTCGTTAAGACTGCATCAGTAGAGACCTCCTCTCTTGACACCATTTATATTGGGGTCGAGAGAGGTAAGACTTTTGCTGACGTCGTGTTTGTATACAGGTAACGCTTCCGCTTCCGCTTTTAAAGCCTAGTTCTCTTGAATTCGACATGGGAAATTGATCTTTGATTTTAAATCTATTCATTTAGGGTTCCTTAAGATTACCAACATAACATGGATCTTTTTCTCATGCAGCTTTTAGAGAATCAACTAATTTCTTAATTTTAGCTAAATAATTTTTCAGAATAAGGCCACTATTCTTTAGGTTCTGTCACTTTGGCTAAATATTCTTTGTAACATAAATTTCTTAATTAAGTGTCTTCCGGATTTCTCTAAAGAATATTTGCATTTAAGAATATTGCTCAAATTGTATCAAGTTACGACAGGAAATATATCATAGCATCACCAACATAAAACCTCCTGATTTCTTTTTAACAATTATTAAGGGTCCGTTTGGAATACATTTTAATTTAAATGTTTTTCAAGAATTCATTTTTTAAAAAACATTTTGTATAAAAATTGTTTAGAATTTAAACACTCATATGTTTGGTTGCATGTCCTCACAAATGTTTTTATACACAAGTTATTGTTTACTTAAGAAGTCTTTTTAAAAAGTTGGTTTCAAGTGTTTCTATCAAAATGGTTTATTTATCAAATCTCATTTTCTAATTAGTCATTTTTAGTGGTGGTCAAACACTAGAAATTTTTTCAAAATGATTTATTTTCAAAATTAAACACTTGAAAAGTTAAACCAAACACACCCTAAATCTACTTACAATGGACCATTGTGGAAAGTTTAGACCTAACAAAATAAGTAAATTTAAATGATTGTGAAAAAACAAAATGCAGATTTTTAACCGATACAACCATCAAATTAAAGGACAAAGTTTAGAGGTAACAAAATAAGTAAAGTATTCTTATGCCTATAAAATATCAAAAAAAAAAAATGTTATTTGACTATGTTAAATGATGTGATTACAAAAATAAATCTTTTGAAACACTTTAGGTGGATTAGAAATGAAAGGACATATATCCCTTGCTTAGTTTTCTATTTATTAGAAAGACAAATTCTTTCAAGTCGCCATCTTTGATGACTAATATTAGGGGTATAATATAATGAATCAATTCGATTAAGTGGTGGGTTTCTTTTTGCTAATTGAATCAGAATATTATTTTTTAAAAACTCTTAAAAAAAAAAAGACATCTATTTATAAAGATAATGATTCACCTAAAATATTCAAGTTTTAAGTTGCTGTACTTTCAATAGATAAATTTCTAGATTTCTTTCTCATTCTAAAATTCTAACCAACCTACTCTCTTCCATTACCTCTAACAAATTTGATAATTAAGAGTCATTGGAAAATTCACCCTTTTCTTTTCACCTACAACCAAAATTAATCCAACTAGCCATAAACTAACAAATATTATATGACATTGATCCCAATAATTGAACTAGAGATCAACTCATGAGTGCAAAGGTGAAGGAAATTACATTTTTGGATGGTTGTATCTATTTAAGTAACAAATAGGCATCAAAATTGAAAATTTAGAGACATAATTAATATTCTTTTTAAATTAAATAAACACAAGCACAAAACTTTAGGGGCAATGTTTGTAATTTCATCTTTTTATTTCTCAAAATCTTTGGAAATTGTTAAAAATATTATTTTAGTTACAAGGATGCATGAAGGCGGACAAATTTATAGTATTATAAGAGTACGGAGTACCAAATGTTGGAAACTTCGATGAGCCCACGATAATAATCACTCTAAAACTCACAATTTTGTAGAGAAGAAACTTGTTCCCTTACAAAACTCAAGAACACACAAGAGAAGAAAATTGTTCTCTTGAATAAGTCACTTTGAATTGCTTTACTTGACTTACTTTAAACATAAGAAAATACATCCTATTTATAGGACTCTAGATAAAAAACTCTCAATCTAAATTCACAAACTTACTTGTACTTTAACACCTTGCATAACTCTCCTACTTGAATGTATACTTAATTAAGTAGTAACTCACAAAAGTTTAAACATTGTAACTTATTTAACTTACCACATCATAAATCTAGCTTAATTTCTAACATCCTCCCTTAAGCTAGACTTCCATGACTCCAAGCTTCTCTTTCATTTTAAAAAACAAATCAACTTTTAATGCTTTTGTGAATATGTCTGCAACCTGCTCTTGTGTCTTGCAATACTTGATGCATACTTCTCCATCTTTGATCAATTCTCTGATGAAATGATACTTGATCTTTATATGTTTACTCCTTCCATGAAAAACTGGATTCTTCGCTAGAGCAATTGATGAACTATTGTCACAAAACATGATTGTCTCCTTTTCTTGAGGACACTTCAATTCTTGTAGTACCCTTCTCAACCAAAGCGCTTGACAACTGGCAGTAGACAAAGAAATATATTCAGCTTCAGTTGTTGACAAGGCTACAACATCCTGCTTCTTTGATGCCCATGAAACTGCACCGGAACCAATGTTGAACACATATCCAAAAGTGCTTTTGTAATCATCGATATTTCCTCCCCAATCACTATCACTATAACCGACCAGAACATTATCCATGTTCTTTTTGTAGTGAATTCCATGATCAATTGTTCCAAGAACATATCGGAGCACTCTCTTTCCAGCTTCCCAATGACTTCTCTTTGGTGATGCCATAAACCTGCTCAACAAACTGACTGAGAACATAAGATCGGGTCTAGTTGTAGTTAAATACATCAAACTTCCAACAAGACTTCTATAAATGGTGGCATTAAAATCTTCACTCTCATCATGTTTGCTCAATTTCAAATCTACTTCCATAGGAGTATTGGCAGGATAAGCATTCTCCATTTTGAACTTTACCATCAAATCTTTTGCATAATTCTTCTGAGAAATGTTAATCCCATGATCACCTTGCTTAACTTCAATACCAAGGAAGTAATGAAGTAAGCCCATATCGGTCATCTCAAATTATTTCTTCATGCTCTCTTTGAATCTTCAAGCATCATGGTTGAAGTTCCCGTAAAAATTAGATCATCAACATAAAGACAAATGATTAGAAAATTACCATTTCTATCTTCTTTGGTATAGAGAGCATGTTCATATGGACATCTTTTAAAACCATTCTTCAGGAAGAAACTATCAATACGACTGTACCAGGCTCTTGGTGCTTGCTTCAGCCCATACAATGCTTTCTTCAACCGACACACCTTATTTTCTTCTCCAATCTTGACATAACCAGGGGGTTGTTCAACATATATTTCTTCCTCCAAATACCCATTTAGAAAAGCTGACTTTACATCCATTTGATGTACTTTCCAGTCATTTTGTGCTGCAAGAGCTAGAAGCAAACGAACAGTCTCTAAGCGAGTCACTGGAGCAAATATTTCTTCATAATCCACACCGTACTTTTGCTTATACCCTTTGACAATGAGTCTTGCCTTGTACTTCTCAACTTCACCATTTTGTTTCAGCTTTGTTCTATACACCCATTTTACTCCAAGAGCTTTTCTGCTCTCTGGTAGTTGTACTAACTCCCATGTTTCATTTCTTCTTATTGCATTGATCTCTTGATCCATTGCAGCTATCCATTTTTTATCTTGAATCGCCTCTTCAAAATATACAGGATCCACGTCTGCAAATAAAGCAAAATCAACATGATCATCTTCTGTCATCCTTCTTGAAGCATCATAAATCTCTTGAATACTTCTTGTTTTCCTTGGCGGAGTTTCTTCAACACTTGTGGGACGTGGAGATGAAGATGAAGATGAAGCCATCGATTGAGTATCTTCAAGCTCCAAATCTTGATCACCTCTTTTGTTATCCATGTCCACAAGTAATGGATTTTGGTCTTCATTTGCTGAATCCCATCTCCAAAATTCTGCTTCATTGAATTTAACATCTCGACTAATAATGATTTTCTTGCTTATAGGATTGTATAATCTATAAGCCTTGGAATTTTCACTGTACCCAACAAAGATGCATTTCTCTGACTTATCATCTAGCTTACCTCTTTTCTCATCAGATATGTGAGAATAAGCAATGCAGCCAAATACTCTTAGGTGACTAACAGTTGGCTTTAATCCACTCCATGCTTCTTGAGGTGTAAGGCCCTGAACACTTTTGGTTGAAGCCCGATTCAAGAGATAAACAGCACACGTCACTGCATCTCCCCAAAATTCATTCGGAAGTTTCTTAGCTTTCAACATACTTCTTGCAAGCTCCATTATTATCCTGTTCTTTCTCTCTGCAACTCCATTTTGTTGAGGAGTTCTACGAACTGTCTTCTGGTGCTTGATTCCATTTTCCGTCAAGAAATTTTCAAAAGCAATATATTCTCCTCCACGATCAGAACGCAATGTTTTCAACTTCAAGTTGCTTTCATTTTCAACCATTGCTTTGAATGCTTTGAAACACTCAAAAGTAGAGCTCTTTTCCTTTAGCAGGTAAATCCATGTCTTCCGACTATAGTCATCAATAAATGTGAGAAAGTAACGATTACCTCCAAGTGTAGTAGTTCGCATGGGTCCACATAAATCTGTATGGACAAGCTCGAGAGGTTTTGATGCTCTCCAAGCATTTCCTGTTGGAAATGGATTTCGATGATGCTTCCCCAAAATACATGCTTCACAAAGTTGATCTTCCTTGTGAATGTTTGGCATTCCTCTCACCATATGTTGTTGACACATGTGCGAAAAAGTGTCAAAACTCAAGTGTCCATATCGATAATGCCAAAGCCATGAAGTATCTTTAACCAGCGTCTCAAAACATAAAAGCTTCTCATAAGACATTTTGATAGGAAACATCTTGTTTGTAGTCATATGTACCTTTGTTATGAGACCTCCATTCTTGGTTTTGATATCGCACGTGCTATCTTTGAAGATTTTATCATGCCCTTTCAATAAAAGTTGTCCAACACTTAAGAGATTGTGTTTAAGACCTGGAACAAAATATACATCAGTGATTCTTTTTGCTCCATTCTTTGTCTTAACAAGGATATCTCCTCTTCCTTTAACTTCGAGCTTCTTATTGTCACCAGTCTTCACCTCATTATGAAGAGATTCATCCAAAGTTACGAAAATATTCTTCCTTCCCGTCATGTGATTACTGCAACCTGTTGGGATAGGTGTCCTAAAACTCGTAGATAGTGAATGATAAACGAATTTTATACTTATTCGATAAAGGCGTTATCGAGATTAATTCAGTAAAGTTATTACTGAATAAAGTAAATTGCACATATAATTACCCAAATCCAATAAACTAAGATCCATGGCTATAGGATGAACTCTTGAGCTTTATGTAGAGACATAAAAGTGGATCAAGCTTGAGTAATAGCCAAAACGGTCTATAGTATAGGAATAGGGTTGGGTACCTTATTCTGGGGACACTATGAGACGCGGCCCACTTTATAGATGGTATAGACGATGTGATCCTAAATCGTCCATGTAGAGACATGCGAGTGGGGGCGTCCTATGCAATGAGTTTGCATAAGACCAGGACCAAGAAATAAGTCGCTCTCGCTTTATAACACCGTTTACTGACGAGACTGACTATTTCATGTGATGACCTAGGTAACTCGATCTTAATCCTGAGCTAACTATGAACTCCTGTTTATTCGGGCTTATCCTTAGATCTGCATAGGTGAGAGTGGCTCAGTATCGCCGACTCAATAAGCCTCCCATTTCAGGGATAGGAACGGGTAGATAGCTGGGGACATAGTCGTGCGAGAAGGAATTCACTCCTACCCAAAATAGGGATAGTAGAAAGGTTGTTCCCTTAAGTGCTGACTCCGGGGCTTGAACAAAGGGATCCCGCCCTCTCATTGGCCCGAGAGGGACTCGGTTTATTGGTTGGACCATAAACCAATTGTTCATTAGAGGATCAGTGGGACTTAAGGAACTAGAAGTACTATAGGGGTAAAACGGCTTATTGACCTAGCTATAGCTACGAACAACCTGTGAAGGATCGACTTACTAATCATGGTTAAATCAAGTGGACAGAAATATATCTATAGTGAGGGGAGTGCAACTATCGGGCTATAGTGGAGTGCCCCGGTAGTTAACGAATGTTGGCTAGCTTGGATAATGAGATTAGTCGGTTAGCCTCGAATCGTTGGAGCCCATGATCTATAGGTCCATTAGGTCCCCCTACTAGCTCATATCGGAATTAAGCCTAGAACAAAAGATAGGAAGCTTTGAATCGTTCAAAATCGGGAAAAAAAAGGGTATTATCGTAAATTGTGTTTGACACAATAATTTAATTATGAATTAAATTAGAAAATGAGAGATGGAGTATTTAAAAGTGTTTTGAATACTATATATATGTATTAGGAATCATATATATGGAATTGCACAAGATAACAAAGATTAATTAGATTAATCATATCAAAATTAATTTGAAAATTTTCAAATTAATTACCAAGCAATCAATTTCAATTTAGAATTGAAATTGGGGATAATTTGCAAGCTTGAAATTTGATTTCAATTTGAATTTAGTGGATTTAGTTGGAAATCCATTTAATGCATGATCATTCAAAGTGGAAAGACAACTCACTCAGGCATTGTTGCATGTCTTGTGAGATGTACACCTAGAATCCACTTGAACTTGCAAATACACCATGTGTCTTGTGTCTTGAAGCTTGGCTTTGCATGGAGAATGTCTTTAAAAGGAGCTTGAATCAAATTAAAAGGGATGAGAGCCATTTTCCTTAATGTTATGCTGCTGGAATTTGGACTCAAAGTTCTCTCATCTCTCATTCTTCTCCATTGTTTGATGCTTCAAGCATTCCCTTCCCATTCCCTATCTTATATAGACTCCCACAAGTCGTTCTTGGCCCGGAGTATAGTAGGGAAGACTCTAGAGGTTGTCCAAGGAGCATAGGAGAGGCAAACACCACAAGGAGTTCAACATAAGTGAGCTACAAAGGTTGGTGTTTTCTAAACTCTCTATTCTGTCTTTTCTAGAACATGCATGCTTTAGGAGTAAAATTGAATGTCTTAAGTGCTTTCGATCTTCAATTGCTTCCGCATGTGTAATATGTACACCTTCACAACCACTATCAAGATACCATATATCTTCAGTGCTTGTTTCTTGGACATTCAAGGTGAGGAAAAGAAGACCTTGGTCATTATCCTGTTGTTCATGCATTAGGGTTGTCTCTGCCTGATTAGTCTTTTTGGACCAACAATCTGCTTGAAAATGCCCATAGCGTCCACAATTGAAACATTTAATGTGAGAAAAATCTCCATGGCCTCTACCTGTGCTTCTTCCTCTGCTTGAACTTCTTCCTCTTCCTCTATTTGAAGAAGTTTGATTATCACTTCTTTTGGACTCAAAATTTTTGGAGTTGTTAGATCTGCCTTTCCTCGACCACCACGTCCACCTCTTCTTCCACTAGATCTCCCTCTAGAAGAAGTTTGCATATGAAAAGCTTCTTCTGAAGAAGTAGAATCAAACCGCTTCAATCTAAGCTCATGAGATTGGAGAGATCTCATCAAGCTATTAATGGAGAGAGTCGACAAATCTTTGGATTCTTCAATTGCTACGACAATGTGTTCGTATTTTCTAGTCATGCTTCTAAGAATCTTTTCGACCACTCTTTGATCTCCAATTGTTTCTCCATTTGATATCAATTGGTTAACAATTAAGAGAACACGATTAAAAAATTCTTCGATAGTTTCAACATCTTTCATTCGAATGGTATCAAATTCAGCTCGAAGTGCTTGCAATCTTACCATTTTTACCTTCTCTTCTCCTTCATATAGACTCTGTAATGCATCCCATGCTGCTTTAGCAGTTGAGGCTCCTGAAATTCTTTCGAAAATATTTTCATCTACAGCTTGGTAGATAAAAAATAATGTCTTCTTGTCTTTCTTTCTAGCATCTTTCAACTCATTGAGTTGTTGTTGTTGTGAAAGACCTTCCTCACGTTCTTGCTCCACATATCCATTTTCAACAATGTCCCAAAGATCTTGAGATCCATAAAGAACTTTCATTTGTTGACTCCATCGTCTATAATTCTTTCCTTCAAAACGAGGAAGTTGAGGTTGCAACTTATTGTTGGATGACATCTTCTACCTTTGCTCTGATACCACTTTGTTGGAAACGTCGATGAGCCCACAATAATAATCACTCTAAAACTCACAATTTTGTAGAGAAGAAACTTGTTCCCTTACAAAGCTCAAGAACACACAAGAGAAGAAAATTGTTCTCTTGAATAAGTCACTTTGAATTGCTTTACTTGACTTACTTTAAACATAAGAAAATACATCCTAGATAAAAAAAACTCCCAATCTAAATTCACAAACTTACTTGTACTTTAACACCTTGCATAACTCTCCTACTTGAATGTATACTTAATTAAGTAGTAACTCACAAAAGTTTAAACATTGTAACTTATTTAACTTACCACATCATAAATCTAGCTTAATTTCTAACACCAAATCCTTTTTGTTCACATTGTATTTTTATCTTGATTAATAATTTTTTAATGTTGGTGAACCTCACATCGCTCTAAGGTGATCCTCATCTGACAAACAATGAATGGAAGGAGTATCAAACTTACATAGACACTATATTCTTGCTTTGATAAATAATTTTTTTTTTCATACTTCTGTGGTACCAAAACTTTTATCCATGAAGAAACACTAATTTGGACTCTAGACGGCCACTATTGTTGGTCCAATGGTATTAGGCCAAATAAAAAAAAAAAATAAAAAAAAAATTGGAGGAATAGCTAGAGAAAAAAAATGGGCACAATAAAAAAACAATTAAAAATTAGAGATATTCAAATTATAGCTACAATGATTTTAGGAGAAGAGATTGAATAGTTTTGGCCTCCATTTATACCTCTAATATATATTTGTATTCACGGTTAACCCTCATCAAATACAAATAGTTTTTTTTTTTTTTAATATCCTTGATATGCAATTTTAAATTGTCACTTATTTTTCAAATTTCTCCATTTCCAAATGCTTAATCTAAATCTTAGATAACAATCTCATTTATTCATTGTTTCTTGAATAATAAAATTAATGAGGTTGACGAGACAAAAGGAGGATGTAACGCCCCAGGCCCATGATTCAGAATTCGGATTCGGCACCTGATGGCCCTAGCATTCCCCTACGACCTGGCCACGTTACCATACTCGTCTTAAACCGCTTCTAAGAATGAAGATTGTGCCCACAAACCAACACGGGGTCCTTTTAGCATGCTTTGTCCTCACTCACATGCTTCCTAGGAAAGTTCCCAGGAGGTCACCCAACATAGAACTTCTCCAAGTCAAGGACGCTTAACTTCAAAGTTCCTATGATTGAGCCACCGAAAAGGAAGGTGCACCTTGTTGGTATAGGTAGTATCTATCAATTCTTTTAAGCTTTCTTGACCATGTTTTCATCTCCTCAGGATCCCTCTCATTCGGATGTGATCTCGGTTCATTCATGTACCCCTCCTAACCTCACATGCCCACCAGCTTCCACCTTGGTTCGTCCTCGAACCACATCCTACTGGAAGAGGTTCAGCTCTGATACCATCTGTAACACCCCAGGCCTAAGATTCAGAATCCGGATTCGGCACCTGACGACCCCATCATTCCCCTGTGACCTGGCCACATTACCATACTCGTCTTAAACCGCTTCTAAGAATGAAGATTGTCCCCACAAACCAACACTGGGTCCTTTTAGCATGCTTTGTCTTCACTCACATGCTTCCTAGGAAAATTCCCAGGAGGTCACCCAACATAGAACTTCTCCAAGTCAAGCACGCTTAACTTTAAATTTCCTATGATTGAGCCACCGAAAAGGAAGGTGCACCTTGTTGGTATAGGTAGTATCTATCAGTTCTTTTAAGCTTATCTTGACCATGTTTTCATCTCCTCAGGATCCCCTCTCATTTGGATGTGATCTCAGTTCATTCATGTACTCCTCCTAACCTCGGGCGTCACAGAGGAAGCTGGGGAGATATGAAATAGAGTTGGGAAATCAAATGAATAGCAAGGTTTCAAACAAAATGGGTTGTATGGAAAGATCGCAAGTTTCAAATGTTGTGGGTTGCTTAGGAAGATGGAGGGTTTTCAACTGATTCAATAAATGATGGTAAGATTGTTTTTTATAAGAAACTAATTATATTAGAGAACAAAAGAGAGACAGCCTAAGGGCTCAGGGAAGAGGGTTCCCCTACCCATAAGAAGCTAAGAAATTGTTTTCATATGTGTTTGTGCACATTTTAATTTAAACAATTTTTTAATTCAACAACATATTGGGTCAAACCTCAGACCTCTTGGTCGAGGATACATGTCAATTACAACTCAGCTATACTCACTTTAAATACTCATAAGTCTAATTATGATTATATATATGCACAATAAAAGCTATCATGGGCATCATTTTTATCAATGTGTTCAGATGCAATTACCATTATTACCTCAAAAACTATTTTCACACTGCCAACAAGAGCATAGCTCAATTGACATAAAACCGGTACTCTCAACCAAGAAGACAGAGTTTCTCACACCATATGTTGTAAAAAAAAATAAAAAATAAACTATTTTCACACTTCTTGATACACATTTTAGTAGTTGAGTCTACAATACCATTATACTAGCAATTAAATTGAATTAATGTCACAAATTATCATTTATTCTTGTTAGTTAAGATTTTTTTTCACTCCACCTATTCATGGTTGTTTGTTAAGATTGCTTTTTCCACCTCCACATATTTTTCTTCTTTAATACTCTCTCAATTCTTGTTTGTTAAGATTGTTTTTTTTGTTGGAAAAAAATACATGTTGTTGAGGTTTGGGTTAGATTTCATTTTAGTCTCTAAGTTTGAAAACTCCACATTTTGGTCCTTGAACTTTGGATTTCGTTTTATTTTAGCCCTTCCATCCAATTTTCCGTGAACTCCGAACGAAAAGCTTTTTTTATTAAAAAAATATATTTTAAAATTATTTTTATTTAAAGAATACATTTTTTTATTATTCCGTTTTTTAATTTAAAGAACATTATTTTCATTTCTCTCTCCTCTCCTCTCTTCTTCTTATTCTTCTGGACACCCCACCGTTGTCGAAGTTGTTGTGCGTCGCCGCCGTTCTCTCTCTTTTTTTTTTTCTTTCTCTTTTCCTCTTCTTCCTTTTCCCCTCCTTTCCCTCTTTCCTTCCTTTCTTCTTCCCTTCCCCCTTCTCTTTTCTCCCTATTCTCAAATCTGAAAAATCGAAACCAAAATTGTCGTTTGGAGCTTGTTGGAATGCGTTCTTCGTCGCTACCGCATTCACCAGAACTGCAGTTTAGAGAATGTGTTCGCTGCCGTCGAAACCGTCGCCTGGAGCTTGTTGGAAGTTAGAACTGTGTGTTCTCGTGGCCATCATATCTAAAGCTCGTGGTTGCAGCTTGGGGTGTTGATTTTCCATCACAAAATCACGGCCTTCATGTGTGTTCTTGTCCAGCAGCTTTGGGTGTCAATTTTCCAGATTTGAAACACAAGGAGAAAGGAGAAAGGGAAAGGGAAGAAGAAATGAAGGGGGGAAAGGAGAAGGGGAAAGGGAAAAAGAAAGGAAGGAAAGGGAAGAAGAAGAAAAGAGGAAAAAAAAATATAGAGAGAACGACGGTGACCGACGACGGCTCCAAAGACAGTGGTGGCGGATGACGGTGACCGACCGCCGCTCGCTGGCGGCGACTTTTTTTCCTTCTTTGAAAACCGAGGATCATTTTGTTTTTTTTTTTAAAAAAGAAAAGTTGGAGAAGAATGAGAAAATAGAAGAAGAAAAAGAAAACGCCGTCGCCGACGCCCCGCCGATTGGTGTGCTGAAGAAGAAGAAGAATGAGAGAGAGAAGAAATAAAAATTTAAAAACAATAATAATTTTATTATTTTAATATATTTTTATTTTTAAAAATTAAAAAATAATTTTTTAATAAAAAAATAACACCACGTCAGCAAGTCGTTATTTTTTATCGAAAAAATTGATAGAGGGACTAAAATGAAACGAAATCCAAATCTTAGGGGCTAAATTGTCAAGTTCGAAAACTCAGGGACCAAAATGAAACCTAATCCAAACCTCAGGGACTAAAAGTGTAACAGCCAGTTATTTAAAATAAAAAAAAAAGATTAATTTATTTTTAATTATTTTAATGTTTTCCAAGAAAATCTTTTATTTGAATTTATTTCCTTTTTGAATTAGGAGGTAAATTTGAATTATCCTTTTCCTTTTTAGAAAAGGAAATATCCTTTTAGGGTTTTAATTAGGGTTCTATTTAATAGACCTTTTTTCTTTAGCCCTAATTATTTTTACGCTCTGAATCAAAAAAGAGAGAAGAAGAACGCATTCTGCACTTTCTTTTCCAGAGAAAAAGTAGTAAGTTTTTCTTCCCTTCTATGTTTTTCTCTTGTTTTATTTTCTTTTTGAAAAGTTTTAGTATGAAGTTTTATTTGCCCTATTTGGAATGAAATTGGTTTTCGAACCTTTTGCCCTAAAAAGTTTTAGGTTTTTGTTTTGGCCTAAGTTTTTTATCAAAGTTTTTCCTCTTAGGGCTTTTGGTTTAAATTCAAGATTCAATGAAAAGACTTTTTCCAGAATTTTCCAGCCTTGGATTTCTTTGACTTTGGGACTGTTTTTGTGTTTAATTTGGATTCTTTTTGTTCAAAAAGTTTGCCATATGATTGCTAAATTGAAGTATGAATTATGGTTTTGATTTGTTCATGAAAATGAGATGTTTTCACTGTTTTTACAGCAGTTTTATTGGGTTTTTCAGATCTGATTTTTGTATTAAAAAGTATCCAATATTGATTTGTTTTAGTGTTAAAAGCTTAGAAAAATCTTTATTTTATTTGCAGAAATTTTTTTCTAGGTTTTTTTTTTATCCCAATTTTAAGTAGTTTTGAAGGTTTTAAAGATTGGAGAATTGAAATCTTGTTTTGTATTTTAAATGGTTTTGAAAGGTATTTGTTTTATTGATTTTTGGTATGAAAAAATTGGATTTTAAAGTGAAATTTTCCAGAATTTCAATGCTGTTTTTGGCACCCATTAAGCCTATTTTCCCAACTTTTTATGAAAAGAATTTGTTTTAAGTGGGGAAATTTGGAGGTTAAGATTGATTGCCATTTGGATTGGTCGTTAGACCTTTAAGATGGATTCGTTGAGATTGATTGCCATTTGGATTGGTCGTTAGACCTTTAAGATGGATTCGTTGGTTTCTAATTATAGAAGTATTGGTCATGTTTAGGAAATTGTTGGATTCAAGGAATCGAAATTTGATTTGCTTTGGGCTTAAGATTTGTAGGTTCTGATCGAGGTAAGTAATTTCCACATCCCTTCCAAAATAGAAATTTTGGTTAAAATCGTTTGTTTTAAATTGAAAGTGCTTTGATCGAAATTGATTCTGTTTCAATTGTTTTGTTAAATGAAAGCATGTTTAACGTTTTGTATGTTTTGAAAAGTGTTATGAATTGAACTGATAGTGCTATCCGGATATGCCAAATTTTGTTTTGGGGATTGTATGCTTTGTAGTAGCCATATTGGAATTAACGGTTATATGTTTTGAATGAAACTTATTTGTGGGAAGGCACTTATGTGGTTTGACGTTCCTTTGGAATGTAGATTCATGTGTGTGTTTCACTCACGTGGCCTCACTCTTAAGTATTTGTATGAAATGTTATGAATGTAGCTTATTTGTGGGAAGACACTTATGTGGTTTGACGTTCCTTTGGAATGTAGATTCATGTGTGTGTTTCACTCACATGGCCTCACACTTAAGTATTTGTATGAATTGTTCTAAAACTTATTTGTAGGAAGGCACCTATGTGGTTTGACGTTCCTTTGGAATGTAGATTCATGTGTGTGTTCACTCACATGGCCTCACACTTAAGTATCTGATTTGATATGTTCTGGTCGGTTTTAACCGAAAATTATGTATGTATGTATGTCTGATTGGTGTTACCGATAGGTAACCACTTCTATTCTGGGTTACTCCATTGATGCATCTTTCCCAATATGTTCTAAAAGTATCGTTTGACTGAAAGTTTGTTTGACTGAAAGAATGATTTTGTTTCGAATATTGAAATGTTTTATTACCTGAAATCTTATGTTTTGTTTTGAACGAAAATGAATTGTGAACTTGATGTGGAAGTTGCTTATTGAGTATTTTTGTACTCATTTTTGTGTTTTTTAAATGTTTTCAGATGATGGAGAAAATGATAGTTCTGACAGCGATTAGGCTAGCGTTCTGGCATGACCGATGAGGACTTGTGACCTGTAGGATTTTAGTAGGCTTCTGTAGGTTTTGTTGTTTTCGGTATTGCTTAGTTGTTAGGTTTTTATTTGTTTCTAAATGTTGGACTTGGCTTTGGTTGTAAGGCTTGTTTTCTGAATAATAGGTTGTGTTTTCCGTTTTGTTAAATCGCTTCCGCAATATTTGAAAGTTTGACCGTATTGAAAAATACGGGTTGTTACAAAAAGTGTATTTTTCCCTAAAAAATAATAAAAAGATATAATTTTGTAATAAAAAACAAAAGCCACGTCATATTTCTATTAACATGAAAAGTTGGATGGAGGGACTAAAATGAAACGAAATCCAAGAGTCAAGCACCAAAATGTCGAGTTTTCAAGATTCAAACCTCTGACCTTATGGTCGAGGACACATGCCAATTACCGCTGAACTAAGCTCGCTTTGGCCCCTTTTTTAGCCATTCATTTTGGTGGATTACAAGTGTAAATCTTAATTGGAGTATTTTCGTCCGGCTGCAATTTGAAGATCCTACGGTAAAATTACGTTTAGTCATATTTACAAAATTTAATACATTTAACCTTTCGAGTAGTACTATTTAAAATTAGTTATTTTTCTTCTAGATTCTTAAGAAAAATCTTAAATGAGAATGGGTTCAAACTTTAATGCACGTCATCTACCTAAAATTTAAAAATCAGAGGTTGGACGTAGAATCTAAAAAAATGCTATGCCATTTAAGTAGTGCTAGCAAGAATCATACAAGCGGAACTTTCTTTATCTCAATGCTAGATTCAGCTCTCAAGTCACGCCATTCTTTCAAAAAAGGAAGCTATAGTTCATCCATGATCCAACTAGGATCTCAAGTAACTTTTTTCATCATTTTTTTTTTTTTTTGGGCAAACTGCACTTTTAGTCCCCGAGGTTTGAAATTGATGTCTATTTGGTCCCTGAAGTTTCAAAAGGTACACTTTAGTCCTCCAGGTTTGTAAAATCATTCTAAATGGTCCCTGACTTAACTTTAACTTAACGGAATGCTGACTAGACTGTTATTTGCTGATGTGGATATGATGACAAGGCTACTTCATTTGCTTACTAGGCAAATAAATTTAAAAATAAAAATAAAAACCTAAACTATTAAAAATTAAAAAAAAAAGGTTAAAATGTTAAAAGAAAAACTTTTCATCTCCTACGTGCCCTCTAAATCTTTTTCTGTTTTTTTTTTTTTTTTTTTGAAATAACGCGCCCTCTAAATCTGAATCGACGTCTTCATCCCAACGATTATGTGTCCAGTTAAGATTTAATTCTATCCCAGCCGTCGTCGTCTTCTAGCCGGAGTCGTCCATTTTTTCCGATCATCGTCGCCGTTGCAATCCGCCCCCGTCGCTGTCAGTCTGCGCTTTCTCTTCTACCCGTCGTTGAGCGCCTAGAAGTTGTTCCGGTAGCCATTGCAATCCGCCAGCCGTCGCCGTCCTCTAGCCACCGTCATTCGTGTTTTCCAGTCAACATCGCTGCAACCGTCTATCTGCAGAGTCATCTACAACCTGTTGATCAATTATCAGAATTTTATTCTTTTTTTTCTTAAGGTTAGAATTTTGTTTACAATTCTTCATGTTGCTCATGATTAAAGTATTAGAACTCTATGCTTTTGTGTTTAAGGTTTTTATAATTCTTCAGGTTGTTAATGATCAATTATCAACAAGATTCTTTTAATTGGGAAAAAGAATTGAAGCAGGTCGAAGTGAAGCTTCAGAGCTTATATTGAATCAAACTGGAGGAGGAGACTGATTATCATTGTTTTATGCTATTTTCTGAAGTTTTTTTTTTTTAAATTAATGGTTGTTGAACTGGGAGATAGGATCATGGAGATACTTCTTATGTAGTAATAGTGTAGTTCCAAATTGTTGTTACAATAGATTACATGTAATTGTTAATGGGTCATATGGAGATGCTTCTTATGCAATTATTTGAGCATAAAGTTTTACTGCAGAACCATAGTTAACAAATTTTGATAATTTGATCTGTGCTATTTTATATTCCTACCTTGAGTATTTATTCTTCTTGTTGTAATATTGAGGCCTCTTGGTTGAAAATAAATATAACTAAGCAACTACTAACTCTCAAGTTCCTACCTCAATTCCTATTCATTAAATGCTGTGAAAATGAGAAGTAAATCGAAAAAAAAAAAAAAGGAAGTAAAATATGGCAATCCCAATAGTCAAGATCAATTTCTGTAGTCAAGAATATGCCTCACGGATGTGAAGTAATCAAAGGGAAAAAAAGGGTTAAAATAAGATAGAAACTGAACATCTACTCACCCAAAGAACTCATGACTCCAGCCAGAGGAGGACGATAATGATCGGAAAACACGAACGACTCCGACTAGAAAACGGCGACGATGATCGGAAAAAATGGACGACTTCGGCTAGAAGACGATGACGGCTGGCGGACTGCAATGGCTTGGATAGAATTAAATCTTAACTGGACACATGATCGTTGGGATGAAGACGTCGATTCAGATTTAGAGGGCGCGTTATTTCAAAAAAAAAAAAAACAGAAAAAGATTTAGAGGGCACGTAGGAGATGAAAAGTTTTTCTTTTAACATTTTAACCTTTTTTTTTTAATTTTTAATAGTTTAGGTTTTTATTTTTATTTTTTAATTTATTTGCCTAGTAAGCAAATGAAGTAGCCTTGTCATCATATCCACATCAGCAAATAACGGTCTAGTCAGCATTCCGTTAAGTTAAAGTTAAGTCAGGGACCATTTAGAATGATTTTACAAACCTAGAGGACTAAAGTGTACCTTTTGAAACTTCAGGAACCAAATAGACATCAATTTCAAACTTCGGGGACTAAAAGTGCATTTTGCCTTTTTTTTTTTATGAAAGAAGTAACATGTTTGCTGGAATTGGATGAAGTTCATCTAATATATATTTTTAATTTTACATTATGTTATTTTAACCACTCATTATTATTCTTCCCAAAAAAAAAAAAAAAAAAAAAAACCACTCATTATTATTTATTAATGTTGAATAAACTATTGAAAAAAAGCTCACTGCTATTAAGTATAAAGACATGTATCATTGACTGTTTCCAAAAAAAAAAAAAAAAAAGACATGTATCATTGACTAAAAGATTATATTTTTGAATCTGACTTTACGTGTTTTTGAACTCAAGTAAAAAATTACAAATTCTGTTGACATATTTTTTAATTAATGCATTTTACTTGGTATGGTATAATGCGACTGGACGACGTGAATAAGCTTTGATTTTAGGGTAAAATACTCTTTTAGTCCCTACTGTTTCGAGTCTGTTTTTAATAGGTCCTTAGGTTTCAAAATTGAACAATCAAGTCCCTACTGTTTCAGAAATAGTTCTATTAAGTCCCTCAAACGATAATTTTTTTAATGGTACTCACGTGGCACGTTAAAAATATTAAAATATTAAATTTTAAATTAAAATAATAATAAATAATAAAATAAAAAATTAAAACAATATAATTAAAAATATAAAAAATCCCTTCTCTCTCCCCGATTCCCTTTTCCCCCTTTTCCTTCTTCTTCTCTCTCCCCCTCCTCTTCTCTCCCTCTCCTTCATCTTATCGTCGGCGCTCCACTACCGGCAATGGCGGCAGCAGCGAGCTTCATATTCTCTTGTTTCTAGCAGTAATGGTGTCGTCGAGCATACCTCTGCTACCGCCGCCGTTGCTGCCACTAGTGTCAATAGTGGAGTGCTGGCAATAAGATCAAGGAGAGGGAGAGGAGAGGAAGGGGAGAGCGAAGAAGGAGGAAAAGGGGGAAAAGGGAATCGGGGAGAGAGAAGGGATTTTTTTTAATTTTTTAATTTTTTTATTTAAAATTTAATATTTTAATATTTTTAATGTGCCATGTCAGCACTGTTAAAAAAATTAATGGTTGAGGGACTTAATAGTTCCGAAACAGTAGGGACTTGATTGTTCAATTTTGAAACCTAGGGACCTATTAGAAACAAACTCGAAACATTAGGGACCAAAAAGGTATTTTACCCTTGATTTAAATATTAAATCATTTCAAATAAACAACTAAAGAAAAGACTAAGGGAAAAATACACTTTTGGTCACTGAGGTTTGGGTTAGGTTTCATTTTAGTCCCTAAGTTTTCAAACTCAACATTTTAGTTATTAGCACTAATATTATCTCTCCTTTATTACCAGTTTGTTACTATTGTTACTGCACTGTATTGGTGTATTTTTTACCTTTCCTATCATTGTCTTCCACGTATTGTATTGGTTTGTTATTAATACTGTACCTCAACCCTTCCTTTTCTGTGCTGAGTATTATTCTACAGTGAAATACAGTATCCATTTCTTACCATTGTATATGGTATCAGAGCTCTAGGCAATTTTTTTTTCAACAGTGTCATTCTCTAGCTCGTCTTCATCTTCAGACTCTACCCAGCTGCCATTTATTTCTTCTACTTTCACATCTATCCAGCTGTCGGTTCTTTCCTCTACTTTCACTGATCCTATTACCACCCCTATTTCATCCTATACTGTTACTCCTAATGCTCACCAATCGTCTCTGGTAATCTCTTCTCCTCAAAGGCCTCATATCCCTGTTTCTTCCTCCCACACGAATCCTCAAATTCGTGGATTAAACCCAAATGTTCCCCCATTTCCCTCCCATTTTCCTCAAAATCAATATTCCCCTGGGTACCCCTTTACACAACCTAATCAATTTGGTTTTCCCTACCCCCCCTACCGCTCAAACCTCATTCCCCTTTTTCCCTGCTAATGCCGGAACTCCTGCGTTTTTCCCGTCTTAGCCCACAACATCTCCTTACCCTACCCTTACTCCTCCCCTTAATATAAAGCTTTTAGACTCCAACTACCTACTCTGGAAGAATCAGCTCTTAAATCATATCATTGCTTTTGATATGGAGAGTTTCATTGACGGCACTTCAGCTCCTATGAAGTTCTTGGACTCGGCGCAATCTCAGGTGAATCCTCAGTTCCTAGTCTGGCAGAAATTCAACCGCACGCTGATGAGTTGGATTTACTCCTCTCTTACTGAAGACAAAATCGGTGAGATTATCGGTTGTTCCTCTGCTTTTGAAATTTGGGAACATTTACGTGTTGTTTATGAATCATCATCTACTGCTAGAATAATGGCTCTTCGGTCTCAGTTACAAAAGATTCGTAAGGATAATTTGTCTGTTACTCAATATTTAGCTTAGATTAAGGATATTGCTGATAAATTCTCTACTATTGGTGAGCCCCTTTCTTATCGCGATCATCTTGCTTATATCCTCGAAGGTCTTGGTCCGGATTATAATCCGTTTGTGACTTCAATACAAAACCGCACAGATAAACCATCTTTAGCTGATGTTAGGAGCCTTTTGCTTGCTTATGATGCTAGGTTAGAGAAACAGTCTTCGGTGGATACTTTGAATCTCATTCAGGCCAACTTTGCAAATGCTTCTAACTCAAATTCCAATCGTCGATCCCCCAAATCCTCTGGCAATCCTAGACCAAACTTTTCTCCTCGCCCCCTGTTGCTTTTCCTTTTCCATCCAATTTCTCACCCTTTGGTCCAGGTGTGTTGGGTCGTCCTCAAACGCTTCCGCAATCTTTTCCCTCCAATCGACCTCAGAAATAGCCTTCGTCTTCCCCTCAATCTCGTCCACAATGTCAGATTTGTGGGAAATTGGGACATATTGCCTTAGTTTGCTATAATCGCCATAATCCAATGTACCAAGCACCTTTGAACCCTTCTCCTCAAGCTTATTTTAATCAGTTTCAGCAGCCTCCTCAGCCTACTTCTTCCAACAACTCAGCTCAGCCTTCTTTATCATCTCTTCCTTCGTCCAACACGAGTCCTGATGAGGCATGGTTCATGGATTCTGGGGCTACTCATCATATGACTCCAGACCTCACAAACATTCAGCAGCCATCTCCATACTATGGAAGTGAGCAAGTGGTTATCGGCAATGGTAAGTCTATTCCCGTTTGTCATATTGGTTCTACTACTTTGTCTTCTCCTTGTTCTTCCACACCTTTAAAGTTATCTTCTGTTTTACATGCTCCTAATCTTTCTCATAATCTCATTAGTATAGCCAAGCTTTGTTATGACAATCGTGCATTCGTCGAATTTCATTCAACTTATTTTCTTGTGAAGGACCTACTATCCAAGACGGTTCTACTTCGGGGTCAACTTGAGGGGGGATTATACAAACTCTCAGCATTCTCTCGTCTAGCTCCATGTTCAAGTCCTCCTGCTGTCCTACTTTCTACTTTTCAAGATACCTCATTGTGGCATCGTCGCCTTGGTCATCCAACTTTTCCAATTGTCCAAAAAGTTCTTAAATATTGTAATTTACCTTTTAAACAGTCAGGTGGTCATTTTTGTAACTCTTGCCAAATAGCAAAGAGCCATCGACTACCATTTTCTGTTTTTCCTCTCGTTCTCTTGAACCTTTCAAAATAGTGTATTCGGATATTTGGGGTCCTTCTCCCATTCAATCTATAAATGGAGCTCATTATCTTATCTTATTTGTTGATGATTGCACAAGGTTTACTTGGCTTTATTTACTTAAAAATAAGCATGATGTGTTGTCTGTATTCCTTAAATTTAAAGCTATGATTGAAAATCAGTTTCAAACTACCATCAAGTCCCTCCAAACTGATGGTGGTACAGAGTTCAAACCGCTTTCTCCTATTCTGTCCTCTAGTGGAATTATTCATCGTATTTCTTGTCCTTATACTCCTCAACAAAATGGGAGTGTTGAACGAAAAAATTGCCACGTGGTGGAAGTTGGTTTATCCCTTTTAGCTCATTCTTTTGTTCCTCATGAATACTGGTCATATGCCTTTCAAACGGCAGTGTATTTAATCAATAGGGTGCCAACTCCTTTACTAAATTTTGAGTCTCCATACTCTGCTTTATACAAACGAGCTCCTGATTATAAGCTTATTAAGTGCTTCGGTTGTGCATGTTTCCCGTTCTTAAGGCCCTACAATGATCATAAACTTCAATTCCGATCAAGAGAGTGTGTTTTTCTGGGTTACAGGACCTCTCACAAGGGTTACCTATGTCTTGATATATCAACGGGTCGTTTGTTTGTCTCTAGACATGTGATTTTTAATGAGGTTTCATTTCCTTTCCAGCTACCAGCGTCTAAACCTTCCTCTGTTAAGAACTCTCCCCCCGATCAGTTTTATCCCTTAGGATCCCTTCTGTCCTTGCATCCTTCTCCTATTCCATCATCTTTATCCTTGCCAACTTCATTGCCGATTTCCCTTGCTCCCTCTCATGTATCATCTGCTGCTGTTGAACCATCCCTTACACCGACCATTCCCTCTCCCTCTTCTTCTGCTTTTCCTAATCCATGCTCCCCTGCTGCTGATGAACCATCTCTTATATCGCCCTACTTCTTCCTCACTTTCTGCTTCTCCTAATCCATGTTCCCCCTCCACTTCTGATCCATCCTCACCATCCAGTCCTTCAGAATCCCAATTTTCCCCTTCCTCTGCTGAAGGTTCCGATATGCAGCCTGCTTCTTTGTCCATTCCCACGCCTTCTGTCTCCATTCAGCCTTCATCTGTTAACTCACATCCTATGATCACCCAGTCTAAGGATGGCATTTTCAAACCAAAAGCATGGTTGGCCTCTTCTTCTAACTCAGCGTTGACTGTTTCTGAACCAAAGAATTATAAGCTGGCATTAAAGGATCCTCACTGGAAGACTGCTATGGTGGCTGAACATGAGGCTCTTTTGCGAAATGGAACTTGGTCTTTGGTTCCTCAACCAGCTGATAGAAAGATCATTGGTTGTAAATGGGTATTTCGTGTTAAGCTTAAGCCTAATGGTGATATTGATAGATATAAGGCTAGGTTGGTTGCTCAAGGGTATTCTCAAGCTTTTGGAATTGATTATTTTGAGACTTTTAGTCCTGTAGTTAAGCCCGCAACCATTCGAATTGTCTTATCTTTGGCTGTTACTCATAAATGGTTGGTTAGACAATTAGATGTACACAATGCCTTTTTACATGGTGATTTGAATGAAGAGGTTTTTATGCAACAACCTGCTGGTTTTGAGAATTCAGCACATCCGAATCATGTTTTGAAGTTGCACAAATCTCTGTATGGCCTAAAACAGAGCCCACGGGCCTAGTTCTCTAAATTGAGTTCTTGTTTAGCGGCTTGGGGCTTTGTAGCTTCTCGTGCGGATGTTTCCATGTTTGTTCATATGGCTGGTGCTTCAATTGTTATATTCTTAATTTATGTTGATGATATTCTAGTTACAGGCAATAATGACTCCCTTATTCAGCATTATATTTCAAGTTTACATGCCACCTTCTCTCTTAAGGACATGGACAATCTTTCTTACTTTCTTGGCATCCAAGTGGTTCGAAGTGATAGTGGTTTTCATCTCTCCCAGCAGAAGTATATTTGTGACCTTGTCACACGGGCAAACTTGAGTTCCTGTAAGTCTGTCCCTTCCCCAATAGTTGCTGGTCCTCCACTGTCATTACATAATGGTAAGCTGTTGGAATCACCTTTGGAGTATCGTAGTCTTGTAGGTGCTTTACAATACTGTACTCTAACGGCCTGACATTAGTTACTCAGTCAACAAATTATGTCAGTTTTTACATGCACCTACTTCCACTCATCTTCAGGCTGTTAAACGTCTCATTCGATACCTCAAAGGTACGTCACATCTTGGTCTTGTTCTTACCCCTTCTCGGACTTCTACTATCACTTGTTACACAGATGCGGATTGGGCTAGTTGCCCTGATGATAGGCGAAGTACCAGTGGTTTTTGTGCCTTTTTTGGACCCAATCTTGTGTCTTGGAATTCTTCAAAACAGAAGGTTGTGTCCCACTCAAGTGTCGAATCCGAGTACAGGGGTTTATCTAATGCAGCTGCTGAGATCTCTTGGTTACAATCTCTGCTTACGGAACTTGGCATTATCACAGCTCCTCCATTGCTTCTTTGTGACAACATCAGTGCAACCTACATCGCTGCCAACCCGGTTATGCATCAACGCACTAAACACATCGAGTTAGATCATCATTTCATACGTGAGAAAGTCGCCCGCAAGCAGCTCATTGTCCGGTTTGTGCCATCTGAAGATCAGCTAGCCGATATTATGACCAAGGGACTTCCTTCTCCACGGTTTATCAACCTTCGGACCAAGCTCACCGTTGCTTCTTCATCGTGTTCGCTTGAGGGGGGATATTAGCACTAATATTATCTCTCCTTTATTACCAGTTTGTTACTATTGTTACTGCACTGTATTGGTGTATTTTTTACCTTTCCTATCATTGTCTTCCACGTATTCTATTGGTTTGTTATTAATATTGTACCTCAGTCCTTCCTTTTTTGTGCTGAGTATTATTCTACAGTGAAATACAGTATCCATTTCTTACCATTGTACATTAGTCCTTGAGGTTTGGATTTTGTTACATTCTTGGACCCTTAGTTAATTTTGCCGTTAAACACTAACAGATTGCTGACGTGGCAATATTTTTTATTTAAAAAATATATTTTTTTAATTTTTTGAAAATAAAATAATATATTAAATATTTTGTTATTATTTTGTTATTATTTTCCTTTTTTCTTCTTCCATCTTCTTCCTCAATCTTCTTCTCCACAACTCATAAACCCTAATGTCAACAAACTTGCAACCACCACCACTTCCAGTCGCCGCCACCGTCGTCGTAGTTTTTTTTTTAATCTTTTTCTTCCTCTTCCTTTCTTCTTCTCCTTTCCCATGTTTTCTTTTTCTTACTCTTCCTCTCTCTCTCTTCCTCTCTCTCCCCCGCGTGCGTATTCAACTTCAACCGCTGTCGGATGTCGCGTTCGTTCGTCGCCGCCGTCGTCCTTGTAGATCTGCACCGTCGTCGTCATCCTCGTGGATCTACACCACCGGAGTCTTCCTCGCGAATCTGCACCGCCGTCGTCATCCTCGTGGATCTGCACCCCGCCGTCGTCCTCGCGGATCTGTATCACCGCCGCCGGATGTCGCGTTCGTTCGTCATCGCTGTCGTCCTCGCGGATCTGCACCGTCGCTGTCGTTCATAGTGCAGTTTTGGGTTTCGTTTTCTGGCGCGAAAGGTGTGCATATCTGGACTAAAAGTGTGCAGATCTAGACTAAATGAGCCTCCCTCCTCCATTATCTTTTTTTTTTTTGAAAAAAAAAGTTGGAGAAAAAGAGAAAAGAGAAGAAGAAGAAAAAAAAGAATGAAAAAAAAAGTCGCCGACGACGAACGACCGCCGACGAGCGGTGGTCGGCGGCCGCTGTCCGCCAGCCATGTGAAGAAGGTGAAGAAGAAGAGATGAGAAAGTGAAGAAGAAGAAAGAGAGAAGAAATAAAAATGTTAAAAAAGTAATATTTTTATTATTTTTATATATTTTTATTTTAAACAAATTTAAAAATAATTTTTTTTTAATAAAAAAATAGCGCCACGTCAGCAAGCCGTTAGTTTTTAACGGAAAAATGGATGGAGTGACCAAAACGAAACTATAACAAAAACTCAGGGACTTAAATGTTGAGTTTGAAAACTTGGGGACCAAAATGAAACCTAATGCAAACCTGAGGAACTAAAAGTGTATTTTTTAAAAAAAAAATCTCAAATTTACTCCAATGTTGTGTTTGAAACCTCGTGATTTTGAGAGATTTCAAATCCTAATAGATTTGAAATAAATTTTGTTGTTTGTTATGTTGAGTGAGAGAATGATTTGAAATCTCGTATTTTACATAAAAAAAAATTTCCAACTAAAATGATTGGATTTTACAAGATTTCACGGAAGAGTTAAATTACTTATTTGTCCTTCACATATTTTAATTTTCTATTAATAACTCAAATTAAAAATCTATATTAATAAATTCTTTTACTTTCTTTCTTTTCCAGTTACTATTCAAACACAAAATTTTAAATACATTCATTTTAAATCTTTCTCATTCCAAAATGAGATAAAAAATTTAAAATTATTTCTTGAGTTTCAAATTGCAAGATTTAAAATCATTTCATCAACTTGATTCCAAACAGGGGATAATTGTACTAACAATTCTCCATTAAGTCATTTTCAAAAAGCTGTTAAATTTTGTTAACAAAAAGTTTTTTTTTTTTTTTTTTTTTTTTTTTTTTCCATCAAATTCATTGTTTTATTAAACTATTTAATCATATTTGCTTAGTTTGTATTCCGCTCCCAAATATTTGTGTTCAAATATATTAACAAAATAATAATTCAACAAAACATTAGCTTTTTGTTCACACTTTTTTTATCCACATAAGAAATTAACTAAAAATATGAGAAAACATCGACTTTAACTTTGAACTTGACAATGTGTATCGATTTTCACTCTAAACTTAAATTTCATCAAATTATATCTAAGACTTGAATAAGTGTTGCAATTTTTACCTTTAATAGACTTTCATTTGAAAATCTATGAATGAGATATTTTCATATGTATTTAATGAATATAAAACATATGTCTAGTGTGAAATTAATGATGGTTCAAAGGAAATTGACACTGAATGGATTTTCTTGAAATTTGTGGGTTTTGGAAGATTATTTCCACAGTCGTGCATTAATCAAACAACTTAATATTGTGTAAAGCTTAAATTTTTGTTGAAACCTTTTCAAAAAAAATTTTCCGTTGAAATTAGGTTGCTCGAAGAGATTTTTACTTTACCTTTTGCAAAAATTTGGGGTGAATTTAGTAAAAATTAAATGTTGGGTAAAAATTGCAACATATCTTAGGGGGTGTTTAGGGGAAGGTTTTTGGAAATAGGGGTTTTGGAAATAGGGTGATTTGGGAAATCTGCGGGTTTTGGAAGTCTGTGTTTGGGGTGCTGATTTCTGAAATCTGATTTTGGAAGTCTGTGTTTGGGGTGCTGATTTCTGAAGTCTGAGTTTCTGATTTTTTTTTTTTTTTTTTTAAAAAAAATTATCAATGGTATACAATTGTTCTAAAATTAATAATTTAAAATTATCTTTCCACTAACTCTAGATTTGGGATTTTAACTCACAATTTTGATAAAAAAATCCAAATTCTATAGAAGAAAAAATCATTTTCTACTGTTCAATTTTTTCCCACACTTGTTACATTTCATAGTTTTTTTTTTTCAATGTTATACAATTCTTCTAAAATTAATAAATTAAAATGTTCTTTCTATTAATTGTAAATTTGGGATTTTAAGTCACAATTTTGATAAAAAAATCCAAAGTTTCAAAAAAAAAAAAATCATTTTCCATTCTTCAATTTTTTTTCCACACTTGTTACATTTCCTGTATTTGTTCTGAACATAGATATTGTCAAAACTCACGGTCGAAAAATAAACCAAATTGATTGGAAAATTAATTTTGAAGGTTTGCCACTGCATGGTCAAGAACTTTGTTACATTACAAAAAAAATAAGTTTTACATATATTAATTTGCAAATTGATCATTGTTAAGTTTGTCAATTGACACATAATTATCTTAACTTAAAATTGATTAAATTCTTTTTTTTAATTAACTCTAAGTTCAATAGGTTTTGTTTTTTAATAAACTTTCAAATTAAGCCCAATGTTTAAAAATTAAATACACGCATTTGAATCTTATATTAACTCAACTATAGAAAACATTTTTTTTTAGTTTTCTTTATTTAACTTGAAAATTGATTATGTTGTAATTGACTCAACGTTTGGTCTATTGTGTTTTTTTTTTAAAAAATAAAATAAAACTAAACTTTTGGCACAATTGAATATAATATGTGACTTTACTTTTTATTTTTCTTATTACCTCACTGTTGGGAAATCGAGTTCGTTTTTATTTAATTGCCTCCTATTTGAAAACGCATTGAAAAATTGATTTTGAAGGTTGAATATCCTACCTTAATCATTTGAAATTAACTAAAATGGTTAGAAAATATTTTTAAACAACAAAACTTTATTATTCAACTAAGGAAGTAATAACAAAGAAAGCAAACAAATATTAAATCATGGAAATAATATCATATTAAAGAATAGTTAGTGTGTCAAATGTGAGAAGGAACGGTGCTGACGTGGCAGTTAAAAATAATAAAATAATATTTTTTAAACTAAAATAATAATAAACTTAATAATTAAATAAAATAATAAAAATAATAAGGGTTAGTGGGGGTTTGGGAAATAGGGTTTTTCAAAAAAAAAAAAAATAAAAAGGAAAAAGGAGTGATCTTGGAAAATGGAGAGAGAAAGGATGAGTGATCTTGGAAAATGGAGAGAGAAAGAGGGAGTGATTTGTGAAGTGGGAGTTTGGGAAATAGGGGTTTCTAAAAATGGGAGCCCAAACACCAACTTTAAAAAAATGGGTGTTTTCCAAAACCCCCACTCCCAAAAAAGGGCCCAAACACCCCCTTAGGGGCCGTTTGGTGCAGGGTTTTGGAGATGGGGATGAGGAAGGGTTTCTGATATCATTGTTTGTTTCAAGGTTTCTGTGGTAGGCCCTGGGAATAAAGCATTCCCAGGCATCATTTATGCCCATATGCAAGGGCTTTCTATGCCCTTGCAAAAACATGAGTTTTCTCTTTGCCCATATCTTCTTTTTTATTTTTATATGCAAATTTATTTTGAATATAGTTAATTAATTAACTAATTGATACTAAATTAAAATATAATATAATAAATTATTTAATTAGATTAAATAAATAATAATTTATCAAGAATTTCAAGTTTTCTTTAAGCAAATACTTAGTCAAGTTTATTAAAGGGATGCAATTACATATTTACTAAAATTATAATTAATTAGTTAGCATTATAAAAAATATATTTAATTATTAAATTATAATTATTTAAATGAATTTAGTAGAAAAATTCATTTTTCAATAATTATAATTAATTACTTATTGATTATTTATAATTACTTAATTATTTTTTTAGATTTATTCATAATAAATAAATAATCATATTATTATTAAAATATTTATCTAATTAATTTTTATGGATATAAATATATTAAATTATTGTAGTTAAGGATATTTATTAAAAAATTAATTAAATAATTTTAATTAGTTAAATTAACATAGTTTATCCAAATAAAATTATTTCATGATTATTAATTCATAAATTTTTATTAATACTTTGAATTAATTTTGATTATTTTATTGATTAATTTATTATAATTACATAAAGTTTATATGATTAATTCTAAAAAATAAATACAGACATAATTCGTTCTCATAAAATCCTGATGACGTTCCCATGCAAACCAAACACAGTTATCTTTAATTTCCAGCAATCTTATTCCCAGGCATAGTATTCACAGGATGACATCCTTAAAACCTTAAACCAAACGGCCCCTTAAAGTTTATGGTGAAAATTGATACAACTTCACAAGTTTAGAAGTAAATTTTCTTTTTCCTAAAAAATTTCAATATATTAAATGATAACTTGAGAACTTTAAAAAATAAAAAAAAATAAAAATAATACTTACCTTCAAGTTTGTGTAATAGATCATGAACTTTATTGGATTGGAGGTCGTTATTTTAGTTGCCCTCCATCTTTTTTTTTGTATGCCCTTATATTCTTTCATGTTTTTTCTCAGTAAGCTCGACCTTTTATATATAAAAAAAAACATGAACTTTCAATTTTGTGTCTATTGGTTCTTGAGCTTTAAAATATCAAATAAGTCTCTAAGCCCCCGTTTGATAACCATTTGATTTTTTGTTTTTGGTTTTTAAAAATTATGATTGTTTTTCCCCAATTTCCCTACCATGGTTTTCATCTTTGTTAAGGGCACAATTGAATTCCTAGCCAAATTTAAAAAACAAAAACAAGTTTTTGAAAACTCCTCTTTTTTTTTTTTAGTTTTAAAAAATTGCCTTGGTTTTTGAAAACATGGAAAGAATGAATTAGAAAAACAAAAAACTTGTAGGTGAAAGTAGTATTTATAAGTTTAATTTTAAAAAACCAAAAACCAAAAACCAAATGGTTATCAAATACGAAAGTGAAAGTCTAGGGTCCTACTAAATATACATTTTTTAAGAAAGCTATTAAATATACCAAATTGAATTTTATGTTTAATAATTTATTAATTTTGAAAAAGATTAAATATGGCAATGACCTATTAGACATAGAATAAAAATTGAGAGACTAATTAGATAGTGTTTAAAATCTAGGAAGTTATTAGACCAAAACATAAAAATGGTTCATTAAAGATGAAAGAGTATTTAATATAGATTAAGTAAAAGAAAAGTTATATGGTAATGTTATTGGGAAAGATTTGATTCGGATTCTTTTAGAGTTGTTATTCCTATTTGGAAAAAGTAAAAGAAGGCCTTTTGTTGTTGTAGTTGTATGTATGATGTAGCACATGTTATAAATAAATTCACAACACAAAAACCTTCTCTCTTATTTGCTCTTCTTCTGTTTACAAAAGTAGGTAAAATTGTGTAATAGATCCTTCAAATTTGTATGCATTATCTAATACTAATACAACCAAGTAAATAGATAAAGCATTGAGGGACTAGAAAGACCAAATAAAATAGATACAGCCGTTGAGGGAGTAAAGGTAATTTAAGCTTGATTTTATATAAAATTAAAACCTGCGTTCCTATCACAGATTGGACGACGGCGCCCGTATTCCTTCTCTTCTCAATTCTGATTTACATACGGCCCCGCCATTGCCATTGCCATTGCCATTCCCATGGACCTCAACCTTCCTTCCTCCCGTCTCCGCCACCGTAAATCCCCCTCCTCCGAACGCTTCCTCGCCTCCTTCGCTTCTCCGCCCGCTCGCCCTGCAAACCCTAGCTCCACCAACGGCCTCGACGACGACACCGAGCTCAACGAGGACGACGTCTTCTGGACTGGCGATTTCGCTGCCGATACCCCCCACCATACCCACTCCACTCCCTCTTCCTCCTCCTCCTCCACTCCTCGTCACCATATTCATCTCCTCCAGCACAACAAGGGTTTCCCCCAGCCGGAGACCTTCGGAATCCTCGCTGCGCTCCCCGAGAACGAGGCCTCCTCCAGCCTGAGGAGCTCTTCTCATTTCTACCACAAGGCCTCCGTTTCCTCCTCCTCCTCTTCCTCCCCTTCCTCCTCTCGGATGATTCCCACCATCCCTAAACCTCCCTTGGAGCGATTGCCCTTGCCCATTTCTACCTCGTTGAAGTACCAGTCCGCTCCGGTAAATGTGCCCATAATGTCCAAGGCGGTTCAGAGACACCACGAGATCGATGTGGATGATGTTGATGAAGGAGATGGGGAGATGTTGCCGCCGCATGAGATTGTCGCCAGAAGTTTGGCTCAGTCGCCGATGTTGTCTTGCTCGGTGCTCGAGGGCGCTGGAAGAACGTTAAAGGGCAGGGATCTTCGCCAGGTTCGCAACGCGGTTTGGAGACGAACAGGTTTTCTTGATTGAGGAATTCAATTGCTGTAATTACTTATGGACAACAGATTTGCTTGCTTCGTCTTTTCGCAATTCGCTAAGCTGCGACTGTCTGGTTCACTTTGACGACTATTTGTGTCGCTCTTCTTAGAATATTGAGGGTCCAGGAATATTTGAATCTGCTTGACACTCATCGTAAGAAGGAACTGGAATTGGAATTGTAATTATCTGAAGGGCGTCTAAGATTTTACTTTGAAGCTTATTTGTAAGTTCGACTGTTATCTGAAAACATTTTTCAATCTATTATTATTAAATTCTAGTAATGTTGCTATATTTGCATCTACTTTTTCAGTCAGAAGGTCGTTCTTTTCTATTCTCTTCCATTACAATAGTTCCATCGGAGTTTTGGGATTCTACACAAGTTATTGGGCACAAGCCTTGTAAAGAATGAACTTCAGAAAAAGCCAAATGGAGTTGTTTAATTTGGTTCATTGTTTCCTTTATCCACTAAATGAGGGGGGTTTACCATTCTGTTTGTAATTAGGAGTTCAATTACTCTGTTTCTCTTCTCAAAACAAAATTAGGAGTTCAATTACGCTTAACGAAGTCATATAAGGCGACATTAAACAATTTTTGACTGAATTTATTGACATCACACTACTTTTAGCTTTACCAAATTTCTTGGATATGTGGTTTAGAAATACGCTTCTTGTTTTATACATGATGTTGAAAGGTGCTTGTTTCTGGTTATTATTGAGCTTTCATGCTTTTTCCAATACTTTTGCTTGAGTGTGATAGTCATATGTTTTCTTTATCTGAATGTGACAAGTTGTGAATGGTAGAATGTGTTATTATGAAGGGTTCTTACAGTAGTAACCGTGACCTTGATCAAAATTTAGCCCAACATGTCTGTTCATTGGGGTTGGGGGCATAGAGAGGAAAATTCTTCGTTTATGTTCAATGATATTCCTTATCTCCTGCATTGGGAGGTTTTGTGTTTTTCTTTTCTTTCCTTTCCTTTTTTTGGTTGTGGGTAGGGTGGGGGATCATATATGTCTCATGGAAAAACTCTATTGGTCTCAACTTCTATGATGTGTGATGTCACATAAGAGGGGCTGTATTGGAAAAACTTTATTGCTCTCAACTTCTGTGATCAGTGATGTCACCATCTAGAGGGCCTGTATTGGATGCAGAAAGAGTACCTATAGATGTAGGCGGTGGGAGGAAAGAGGGGAATAATTGGAGAGGAGAGTGAAGAAACTTGAGCAAAGGGGGTGAAAGAAGTATGAGCACCGAGGTTTTAATTAATTGAACAACCAACATTTCAATTCATGAAAATCTAATGAAAGCCAAATAACATATAATTATAGGCAAAATTGTTGGAAACAAATGCAGGGAAACATGCTATGCTGATGCTAGGAAGTTATGTTTTCAAGAGTTTAAAAATCATTATTTTTTGCTAGAAAGAATACTGGATCAAATGTAGCTCCAAAATAAGTTCCTGGGTAATCATATTTGTATAACCACTCTTTGGTTCTTTTCCGTGAATGAATTTGATGTTACTTTTCATTGCATTATCCTGTTTTGGTATGTTGGAAGTTGAGGGGAACTAGACTAGGCTAGGTTTGGCTGCCTGTTAGGGAACTTATGAGACATGAATTCTTTTGATCATGTGTATAGACTAAAGTTTATCAAGTGAAGTGAGTCATGCATGGCCAGTAGTTCCATCTGGATAGAATAGGATTTTATTGATATACTTTCGTTTGTTATATCAGATTTTTTCAGTCTTTTTAGTTCATAAATATTTTGATTGATCCTTACTGGTGGTGACATTGCTTGACCTCCAGAAGTAATTTGTTTGCTTTCAGTGTCGGCAGAAAGCACTTGGTTGAACTGTTTTTGATGAGATGAGGTGATGCAGCAGATTTAGATAGACGGCATCAATGACATCAATGGCTGTAAAGAACTGAGAAATTCATCCTGAGAACATAGTAGAAGCCCCTCAAATTTGAGAGGAAACTATCTAAGAAACTCTTTCTATTGAATAATAACAAGAGCTAACTATTACAATTCCAAGAGGGGATATTATAGCCTTACAAGAAAATATAAAATAGGTAATTAAAGCTAAAATACTAGTTGATAAACTAAGAAAAGAAACCTAAATAACTCATAACTAATTAACTAAATAATAACATAATCAAATTTATTATTATCCCACATCACTCACCCCAGCTTTGAAAAAGAACTCATATGAGGGGTTCGATATCATTCATCAAAGGGGCTATGAGTGTGTTCTCTCCCTAATCAGTTCAATATTGTTTTGGGGGTGGATTTTCCACCTACGAGGGCCCTTGATGCCTTCTATCATAACCTGCTGCACAATAACTTGTGAATGGAGTACATCTCATTTTAAATCATTTGTTTGTTCTGTTATTATGTTCTTATAGATTTGACACAGACAATGCCATAGCTTGACTTTCTTCATAAAGGGAGGCCAAGTCACCTCTATGATTTCTGTACAATCATGTGCTCCGATGTCTGCTTCCTCTTGTCCTGTTCTTGAGTAATTTTCTTCCTTATTATTGTTCTGTCATATTTTGTTTGCTGGAAAATGTGATGAAAGAATACTTAATATGCTTGTTTCTTCAACCCTGGCTCCACAATTGTCAGATCATGGAAGATTGAGAAATTTGTCAAATTCTGTGCAGACAACTTTCATTCTCCATCAGGCAGTTGAGAATTTCAGGTATTTTCAGGGGTAAAGTGCAAATATACCGACACAGTAATGTAGCATGTAGTTGTTACCTAGGGAAATTGACATATTAATTTCATAGACCATTTGATCACTGCATAATCAAATCAGAGTACATGTTGTCTCTTTTGACATCCATGAATATTGCATTCAAGAACCTGCTAGTTAAAGACGAAAAAGGAAAAAGATTTACATGCACTGTTTTAGGATTAATAGGTTCAGTTATTAATTCCTAGGTGTATATGGTTCAAGTTTGAAAGACTGTTGCCCGCATCTCGCATATTTTACTTTACAGATTCTCAATCTTCTCCACAACCCTCAAAAGGAGGAGAATCATTTTATATGTTAGATGATGGTTGCAAATATTTCTCAAAATTCTACTGTAGATTCTCAATCTTCTTTAATAAAGCACCGGAAGAAAGAGAGTCGTTTTGTTTGTTGAGATTTCTTTCATCTGAGAAGTGACACTATTGAATTCAGTTTTCATTTACATTACGACCATGTGGATCTGGATGTGTTTGTTTCTGAACCTCTAATTTAACCAATCTTCTGAGTGGTCTTCTGGAAGACATTATGTTAGGCTGAAAATTTTGCAGCAGTAATCTCCCTCCTGTCGGTTGGGCATTGGCCAAATCTCAGCTGCCTGATTTTCACCATTAATGCTCTATGCTTGCCAGGTCTTAAAGAGAAACAAGGTCAGTAGGTCAGTTGAGGGTGTTCATTGGATCCTGTTTTTATGAGGCCGGATGTACTATTATTGGATCTTGTTCATTGGATCCTGTTGTTTGTCTGATAGTAAACTTACAACCTTAGCTAAGGTAAGGATTGTTAATTATGTATATGTGTGGTCTCTTTGAGGTCCACAACAGAAGAGAGACCCCATCGAATTCTCCGAATCAACTGTTGAATCTCTCAAAATTTATGAAAACATCAATGGAAATATCAATGTTCATATGTTGGTATTTTGTTTCTGGGTAATGTGCCATTTTTCAGATTTTGTTACTGTTTCTGTATCTTTGCAGGCTGGGGTCATACTTTTCCAAATTTGTCATGGGAGAAAATTGGCTTGGGCTGTGGTTTCAGACAGGTCTGCAGTGTATTTGTTTGGTTGAAAATGACTTGGTTTCTAACCTATAGTTTATAACAACTTAGGCTAACAGGAGTATAGCTCAATTGGCATAAAACTTTATTAATGACTGAAAGATCTGTGGTTCAAATCCTCCACTCCTCACATGTTGGAAAAAAAAAAACTTAGGCTTAGTTTGGGATTGTTGTAGGTTCTAAAATAATTGTTGTTAACTTTGTTTATAAGAAAATCAATTGTATTATGAAGTAAATTACTGTTTGGTAATTTTTGTTTTATAGATGAAAAAGCAGGTTGAGGTGTTTGGTAAATTAAAATTATAAAATGTTACAGCTTAACTATATTTTTTCAATAAATAAATTTAATGTTATATTTAATTTCAAAGTTTTATAAGACAATTTCAAAATTATTATATGATAATTATTTTAAACTTTATATGATTTAAAATATAATTTTATATTTTGCTAACAAATATAATTTGTTACTTGTATTGAGAAAAATATTATTTCAATTTAAATAAAAATAAAAACAAGTAATTTTAATTGAGTATAAGATAATAGAATAAAAATATTTAACTTAAACTAAAAAAAATGATTGACACGTCTCAACAATGTGTAGATAAACCTAAACTCAAAAGCTACAATTTTTTGATTTTGCAAATCAACGTAGTAGAAAAAGTACTTTTATAAAAATTAATTTATAATTTGTTTTACCAAACGCTAAAAACGTGTAAGATTCTTTTTTAATCACTTCAACCTCCTCCAAAATCAACACCAAACGCACCCTTAGTTTTTGTGGCATGTAACAATTTAGGTTATGTTTACTAAACTGCAATGTACTCATAACCAGATTTCCATTGGTGTTGTTTATTTACCTTTGGAATCACAATGATATATAGATGTTTACCAAAATGTCTTTTTATATTTCTAATCAATGCTTTAACTGAAAAATATATTACGAGAAATAAATGTCCTTTTTCATTTCTATTTACTTATTCAAAATTTTATTTTTATTTACCTATTCAAATTTTTATACTTGAAAAAAGGTTTAATAACTAAATTAGAATAAAAAAATGTATGATTTTAAACAATAAGATAGTACTTATCTTAAATTTCACTCATCTCATTCAAATTTCAAATTCGATTTGTAGATATTTTTTTCAAAACACATAATCTTTGTTAAAGCAAAAAAAAAAAAAAAAAAAAAAAAAAAAAAAATTTACAATGTTCAAAATAAAATCTATAATTATTTAATTTAACGAGATAATATTATTTAGAGCAAAATACACTTTTGGTCACTGAGGTTTGAGGTTGATGTCTATTTGGTCCCTGAAGTTTCAAAAGCCACACTTTAGTTCTTGAGGTTTGAAAAAATAGTTTTAAATAGTCACCGAGTTAATTTGATCGTTAGTTGACTAACGGAAAAATAACGTGGCATGTTGAGGTGGATAAATTTTATTATTTTCTATTAAACTTTTTACATTACATGACATTTTTTTTTTAAAATTTCCTTCACCATCTTACTTCCTCCATTTTTTCTCTCTCTAAAACATCCACTAACGCGTTCGTGTAGGGGACATGCGAGTGGGGGTATCCTATGCAATGAGTTTGCATAAGACCGGACCGCGAAATAGTAACCACTAGCTGTAAGACCGTTAACTAGTTAGGTTTCTATTTCACTAGGATGACCTAGGCAACTTAGTCTGAATCCCAAGTGGATTATGGACTCCTGTTCACGAGGGATTATCCTTTGATTTGTATGGGTGAGAGTGGCTAATACGCCAACTCAATAAGCCTACCATTTTGGGGACAAGACCGAGTGGGAAGCTGGGAACATAATCACACAAGATGGAATTCTCTCTTTCTCGACTTTGAGGAAGTAGATGAGTGTTCCCTTAAGTGGTGTCTCCGGGTCTTGAACAAAGGGCCCTACCCTTTCACTGGTCCAAGAGGGGTTTCTATTTGATGGTTGGATCACAAATAAGTTGTTCATTAGAGGAGCACTAGTACTTAAGGAGGTAGAGGTAACTCATGGGTAAAATGATAATTTGACTCAGCTGGAGTTACAAACACTCATGAAGGACTAACTTGCTGTTACTGGTCTATATCCGTGGACACAGAATTATGTTTGCAGTGAGAAGAGTGCAACTGTTGGTCTTTAGTGGAGTGAACCCACAGTTAACGAAAATTGATTAATTGGTTAATGAGTTTAGCCAATTAATCTCATATCGTTGGAAGCTTCTGATCTGCAGGTCCATTAGGTCCCATTGGTAGCTCGTAAAGAGACTTGAGACAATTAAGTATTAATTGTAAATTGAAAGTGTTCAATTTAATTGGGGGAATCATATAATGTATGTTGATACATTATAATATAAAATTTATGAAACTTTATAATATAATTTTGAATTAATTTCAAAATTAATTTTTTGAGAGAAAATATTAGAAAGAGTTCAAATAATTAATATGAATTGGATTCATATTAATAAAATAAATAATTTAATAAAATCTCTAAAATTAAATATATGATATTTAATTGGGTATTTAATAAATTATGGAATAAATTAATTATTTATTAAAATTAGATATGAATAAGATAATAGATTTGATTAGATCTTATTCATGGCATTTTTCTATAAATAGAACCCTTGGGGTGGGGTGAAAGGCATCACATTCATTCTCCTACTCTCAGAGAATTCCCCTGAAGGCTTCCTAGACTCCCACAAGTCTCTTGCCTCAAGAAGACTTAGAGATATACCGGTGTAGCCATAGTGGTGGTGTGTTGGGTTTTATGTCCTAAAACTCGTGGATAGTAAATGTAACAAAATTAATTATAAAACATTATTGAAATGTTTCAATTTCTGATTGTCAAATAGTTGTTTTAAGTATGCATTAATTAACCCAAATCCAATAAACTAGAATCCTTGGCTATGATATGAATACTTGAACTTTATGTATTGACATAAAAGTGGATCAAGTTCAAGTAATAGCCTAAACGGTCTATAGTATAGGGATAAGACTGAGTACCTTATCTTAAGAAAACTATGTGATTCGACCCACTTTGTTTTATTACAAACGATGTGATCTTGAATCATTCATGTAGACAATGCGAGTGGGGGCGTCCTATGCAAAAGAGTTTGTATAAGACCGGACCGCGAAATAAGTCACTTTCACTTTATAACTCCGTTTATTGTGAAACTGACATATTTCAAGCGATGACCTAGGTAACTAGATCTTAATCCTGAGCTAACTACAAACTCCTGTTTATTCGGGATCATCCTTTGATTTTCATGGGTGAGTGGCCTAACATCGTCGCCCAACAAGTTCCTACCATTTTGGGGATAAGAATGGGTAGATAGCTGGGGACATAGTCTTGCAAGATGAAACTCACTCCTACCCGACTTTAGGGATAGTAGGGAGGTTGTTCCCTTAAGTGCTGACTCTGGGACATGAACAAATGTGTGTCGCCCTCTCATTAGCCCGAGAGGTTTTAGGTTTAGTGGTTGGACCACAAACCAATTGTTCATTAGGGACTCAGTGGGGACTTAAGGAACAAGAAGTAACTTTAGGGGTAAAACAGACATTTGATCCAGCTGTAGTTACGAACAACCTGTGAAGGGTCGACTTACCGATCACGGTTATATTGGGTGGACAAAAATATATCTACAATGAGGGGAGTGCAGCTACGAGCTATAGTGGAGTGTCCCATTAGTTAACGAATGTTGGTTAACTAGGTTAAAAGAGTTTAACCGGTTAATTTCGAATCGTTGGAGCCCATGATCTATAGGTCCATTAGGTCCCTTGGTGCGGTAGAGGCTGAATGATGAATGTGAGATAAGATGATAAATAGTAATAAAAACCTTAGAAGTATTCCAAGGGTATCGATCCCACGAGGACTAAATTGGAAATTCAGATTTGAAGAAGAAACTGCTCAACTGATTGCTTAAAAATAGGTAACCAGAGAAATGATTGATGATTGATTTTTAGAAAAATAAACAACACAAGTAAATGAATAAAGAATAACAATAATATATGAAACGAGGTATTCAATATGGATTCATCCAAAAGGCAATAACTTTAATCATGAATTATTCAACTTAAGCCTATTCAATGCATTGGGTCAGATTTAACTTCTATTTGGCCTTGCTCCCAAGAACCGTTAGAAGGCTATGAGTGTACCGTTATGCACATTTCTGTGACTCGACTCCGACATAGATGATTCACGAATGCAATCTATAACCCTATAGTTGATATAGGGTGCCTTAGGCAGCTTGCCCTATACCACCGAACAATCTCTTTCGAGCTTTTTCTCCTATATCACCTTTATGAGAATCGATATCGTTTGTCCCTTTCGAGATCAAACTCACATAGCATGCAAAGTCTAAGTGATCAATTTAAACTCAGCATGATCAGAATGATATTCAATAAAGAATGACATGCATTGAACAACACTTAAGCAAAAAAAAAAACACTTTCAAGCTATTGAACCATAAGGGAATTCACCATATTGAACCCCTCAACGGAATTTAGCTACTCATGGTGAGTTAAAGTGCAAATGAATACCTTTTCATTGAAAATAAGATGTAAAGAATACAGATAAATGAAAAGTAACACAAGCTGGAAATAATGACAGTAGCTAAGTACTAGGGTTTTTTTTTTTATTTTATCCAATCCTTCTAGAGTTCGCTCGACACTCCACCCTCTCGCTTTTACAAAGTGGGAATGGGTGAAAATCCCTACAAACCCTAAGGTTTGATGTCTAACTAAGGTTAGAATTTAGTCATCTAAAAAGGACTTTGGGCATCCCTACTCATGGGCGTTAACTAGGGTTCTGTCACCACCCCCTTCTTCCAAATGAGTTATGCTTTCATTTGACTTCGAATCACGAGCTTATATAGTGTTGGAAGTAGTTGAAGAGCTGCGAAATAGGTGTTGGTAGGTAGCACAGTCGGTTTCGAGATCAGCAGATTAGGTGCGAAGAAGTCTCGTTCAAAACGACCCGCGAAAGACTCAGAACTGCCTCTGTTTTTCCAGAAATGCGGGCGCATTTGATTTTAGCCTTCCTAGAAATGCGGTCGCATTTCTGGGTAAATTCCAGCTTTTCTTCTGTTTTTCTGCACATCAACAAACTTAGTCGAATTCCCTTAAAATTGAGTGTTTTCAAGCACAAATGAGCATAATTTAACAAATGTGACTCTCAACACCCTAACTTATCAACTTTGACATATTTTGAGCTCGGGAACAGTAAATATGATCTAAACATGCAACTTTTGACAAAGAAATGAACTAAATATATGGGTAAAATAGGTATATTTTTGACCCTTATCATCCCTCTGCTAGCTCATACAGACTAAACCTTAGAACAATGTGAAGAAAGAATTTGAACCGTTCAAATTCATTTTATGGAGTTAACGTTAGTTATATTCAATATACATTTAACGTATTATAGTTTAATTACGAATTAAACTATAGAGAGAATATAATATATTTAAATGTTGTTTAAATATAGATAATGTGTATACGATACATATTCAGTTTAATGTTACATATGAATAGGGATTCATATTCGATTAACCGGTTTTTGAGAGAGGTTGGGAGTGTATTGAATTAAAGAATTATAATTAATTAAAAAGTTTAATTAATTAAGGTTAATTTTATTTAAATTATATTCTTTGAATAAATTTATTTAGAATTAATTAAAGTTCAATTATGGAAATTTGGTTTAAATTGAAATTCAAAATTGAAAAGTCAATTTTGAATTGGTGGCAAAGGAATGTGAATTTCTTTCATTCAAAATTCCATATGTTGCCCCCAAGCATGGTGACTAATCCCTAAAAATTTATTTTATGCATTCATACTTAAGCTGCAATTCAATGAAGGTTGAGAGGTATGGAGCTTGCTGTTTTTTTTATATGCACAAGGAAGGCCGAAGAAAATCCTTTCAACACCATTTGTTTCTTTCTCCAAAAATTAGTATGTGTAAAGCTCTCCAAATAACCATTTCTTTCTCCCTAAATTCATCACACTCAGGTTTCGACAAGCTCGTTCTAAGGTCGGAGAATAGTGGGGAAGATCTTGATGGTGGTCTACGAGCCATTCGTGTGGAGAAACAACCGAAGGAATCAAAGGAATCGAGCTTCAAAGGTTAGTTCTCGGATCCTTTATTTTCGGTTCAATTTTTCAGCATGCTTCTCTCTAGAAATTAATGGAAATCGGTGCCTAAGATCCGTAATCGCTTCCGCTCGAGTGTTTTTCACTCCTTCAATTGGTATCAGAGCGTGGTTTGGGCACTTGATTTCCATTAATTTCGAGTTTGGTGGGTGAGTTTCATTTGTTGAATGAGATGGTTGCTAAATGTGGATAAATTTGGTTTTGGCATCAAATTTAGCAATCAATTTGTTGATGAAAATTGTAATTGCCTACATGTTTATGGGCATTAATGTCTTGGCTAGAGTCTGTAAAAATTTGAGAGTCAATAGAGTCTGAAATAGGTTGTAATCGATCGAAGAAGACGAAGCGTTCAAGTTGTCGCAGAACAGGGGAGTGTTCGAGACGCATCAACGTTGAGACGCTGATAAATAAATTCAAACAGCTTGAATTTTGGCAGTGATTCGGTTCGGTCCAACCCACCAGAGGTTCGGCTCGGTCTGTACAAGCCCAGTTCAACCCATTTTTTAAGCCATGGAGTCCGGTTCAAGAAATTTTTGGATGGTTCAAGTTGGTTCGAAAGGTTCGGGGCTGATTCGGGAGCTGTCCAAGGTGAATTACATGTTTATTTAATTATTAATGTAATAATTTAGCTAAGTTTAGTTGTTTGGATGCCAAAACTGGTCCACTTTAGTGTGTTTAATTATTTATGCATTAGAAATGTATGTATAATTAAATTAGAAAAACATATGCATAATGTATGTCATATAGATTTAAAATCCCACCATAGGAAAACATGTTTCATGCATTAGTAATTAATTATAAGAGTTATAATATAAAGGAATGCATGTTAGGGTTTTATGTTAGATGTATGTTGCTTGTTTTATTTTTTCGTTAAGTGAAAGATTAGTATAAGCGTTATGTTAATAAACGAAAACGAACAAGCATGCAACATGAAACCACCTTAGCATAGATGAATGTTATAGGTTGTCTATATTATAAAGTATTATAAAAATGAGATAGACGTTAAAACCTATAACAAAGATAAATGCATGCTCACTTAGGGATAACGAAATTCAATCTCGAACAATTCGCAGAGAATAAGTCGATATCTTGTAAAGCTAAGGTTACAAGTGAACTCGCCCGGCGAGATGTTGTCTAAGACTGGAGGTATTTAAGCTGACGGTTTACAGAACACCTCCTACCTGGACATCGAGCCGGTACTTGAGTTAGGTTAACCCAGTTTTATGAGCATGCGTGGGCGATGTGAGGTTTTATCACCTAGACATCATAGCGTAATAGTTATGCCTTGGGAAATCACCTAGATGTAGGTTATTTCAAAATGTGTATGCTTTGTGAATGGTGATTTTTATAACTTGAATTTTGATTGTTATATGCTTTCATCACCATTAGAAGCATGTTATGGGATTAATTCATTAAACGTTATAATAGTTATAAGGTTAATGAATAGAATCCGTCAACCTATAACAAAGAGTTGCATGCCAACGTAGGATCTTAGGAGAATGAGTTAATCTTAAAATAGTTTAAAATTAAATAGACCTAAGATCACATTTCTAATAGGATTAGAATTTTTTCCTACTTAGTTTTTTAATTGATTTAAAATATACTAAGTAGGATATAAGGCTTTGGTTATAAGGGAACTCTCCCGGCAAATGGACCGGCACCTGAGTTGAATTAACCACGGTCTTATTAGCATAAAATGTCACTAGGAAATTAAAAGGGTTTAACTCGCCTAGACATTAGAGTAAAGACCTTATTTTAAAAGGTTATAAAGACATAAACTTAGATAGATTCGTTTAGCCAAAATTTACCTAAGTAAAAGACCCTAATCTTTAAAATACTTAGTGGGAGGAAAAAGGTATATGAAAATAAATCGTTTTCTTCTCACGTTCTCCCTAAAGTTCACACCATGAGGTTTATGCTTGGCCTCGTGTTGCTTACTACCGCAACTGCTCCATTCGGAAGGTGTTTGCATAAATCAATAACAAGGTGAATGGAGAAAGTATTTATAGTAAGTGGGTGAAGGAAGTGTGTCAACACATCCTGCGATCTCTTTCATTGGGTTGCACCGTTAG
This sequence comes from Luffa aegyptiaca, assembly GCA_017139565.1. Classification (NCBI taxonomy): domain Eukaryota; kingdom Viridiplantae; phylum Streptophyta; class Magnoliopsida; order Cucurbitales; family Cucurbitaceae; genus Luffa; species Luffa aegyptiaca. The sequence goes on along the minus strand of CM029400.1, from coordinate 20,234,593 downwards.
ATTCCCATGTTCCGCCTGCATTGTATGCCCTGGAGCTACTAAACCATTCGGAGGGTCATAACATGGGAGTCGGAACAACGCAAACTCCATAAATGGATAGGGTCTCTTAGGGCCATTCCCAACATTAGCTTTTCCATTCGGGAGCATTGTTGGGGCCGTTCTCTAGGATCTGAAAATGGAGGGTCACACTTACGGGAAATTATTAAGTTGTTAATGGTTTCTTGATCGAACAACGGTAACTAAACACTAACAGGATATGAGTGATTATGGTGTTAGCGTTTGGTTGAGAATGTCTCAATTTAGAGGAGTAGTTGATCACCCTTCGATGGGAGTTACTCTAAACCTCTGAAGTATCGTTGCAAAAGAATTATGATTCATAGGTTGCTTAATTGTTTTTGCTAAACTGATTGGGTTAGGTAATGAGTTAAATACTAGACAACCAATTTAAGTTCATTTGTTTATTTTTAGCAATATATATATGTAGTTTTATAAGTGCCTCATTGATATGCCAAATTCGTTAATGGTATAAAAACATACAACTAAGAAAACAAACTTAAAACACTGAGATCGTGGTGAGTAATTTTGAAACGATCTTAAAAGGAGGAGTGTCCTCAAAATGTTATGTCTAATTTATCCTCGAAATGTTCGTAATCAATATGACGTAGAAAACTGCCTAGCCAATAAGAACATGACCCATGACTCTAAATATAATTTATTTGTCTTGGAAACGTGTCTAATGGAGAATGACGATTCTACCTGGATATTCGATTCAGGGCCCACTGATCACGTGTGTTCTTTTCAAGGAATGAGTTCCTGGCAGAAGCTGTAAAATGACTCTTAAAGTTGAAACAGAAGAGTTCATCTCGGCTAAGGCAGTGGGAGACATAAAGTTATTCTTCTCTGAGGAACGTAACATATAATTTGATGTACATAGTTCCTAAGATTAAAAGAAGTTTACTTTTTATATCTTGTTTGCTAGAACAAGGCTATTATGTTACCTTTTAATGTATGAACTGTTCATTTCAAAAGGGATGCCAATATTTTTTCTGCAAAATGAAGGAATAAAATATATTTTTAAGACCGATAGAGTCTAGAGCGATTTTTAAATCATGAGATGTTTTAAAACGCTGAGACTCAACTTAAAGGGCAACGTGTTTCTCAAAAGTACCTGTCGTTGGCACTTGAGGTTAGGCCATATTAAAACTCAATAGGATTGAGAGATTGGTCAAGAATGAACTTCTAAACAAATTAGAAGGCGTCTCATTACCTCCCTGTAAGTCATACCTTAAGGGTAAGATGACTAAATAACTTTTTACTAGAAAAAGGTTATCGTGCCAAAGAGTCCTTCAAACTCATACATTCAGATCCTTGTTGGTCCGATGAATATAAAGACTCGATGACCGGTCTGGAGTTGTCGAGGCTCCGAGTTGTCAAATAAATTTATAATTCCGCGTACACTAAACTACTTTCAGTAGTAGTGGCCGGGGTCGATCACAGGGAGTGGCATCGGTAATTATCTCCTATTTATTTTGAGTTGGAAAGTAGTAAAAGAGGGGATTGCAATGCGAAGGGAGAATCAACATGCAGAAAATTAAAAGCGGGAGTTTAAATAACAAGGAACTAAAAAGACAGGAAATTAAATTGTAGGAAACATAAAATAGTAAGAAAATTAATTAAACAAGTGACGCCAATTAGTGAGATTCTTGAGGTTGAATGGTTTGCTTTGATCATTGTATACCTACCTATTAAAGGCTAAATTCAAATTGCTTAATTGTCCAATCGATCTAATCTGAACCCAAAAAAGACCCTAAGCCCACTTAAGCCAACTAACCCGATCATACATCGTCCATTGAATTAGAACCTAATTGATTAACTAATTAATTCGATTAAACCATCAAACCAAACAATTAACCAATTGCCTTAAGTCTAGTGGATTGATTAGGACATTAGAAATAATTAGGCCTAGATTACTTCTAACGCTATTTTGGATCCTAGATCTATCATGCAGAGCAACAAAGTCAGAGAACTACTCCTGGGACTCGTGCCCATGAATCAGTCTATGCACTACAAATAATAGCAAATAATAAACATACGAGTTGCTAGTTAGGATGTCAATCTAACCTACTGCGCATGTTTATTCTACAAACCGAATCCAAAATACAGTTGCAAAGTAAATTTAAAAGGGAAATTAGAACAGTATACTCACAAATAAACACATTCTATAACCCAAGAATCACCCAATTGGCGTCAACAGGTTTAGACGATGGTAAAGCCGATTAAAACCTGCGACCCTACGCAATAATAAACAAGAAATACAAAGGAAATCAACTAGAATTCATACAAGAATGAGGTCTGAATGTTAAAGACAGAGAACAATTGGAAAAGGATCAAAAAATTACAACCTACTGACCTAAACGGCAAAATAAAACGAGGGTATTTATAAAGATTATGATCGTGGCGTCGAGACTGAAGGGATAAAAGCCCTACGCAGCGGAAAATTTAACAGAACCTACACTGTGTTTATATTTTAACCAAAATAGCAATACAGTTTGCAACAAAATTACAACAGTAAAATCAAATAAAAAACTACTGTAAAAGGGCTATAGAAACATGCTAATTTCATATAAAAATACCTAGATCTAATCTAGAATGATCCTAGTGACCAAAGGATTGATAGGGACTTACTTTCGCTGAAGATATCGACCGAATTTCGCCTTTTCTTGCCTTTGATCTTGAAATTACAGCAGCCCCTTTAATCCTTATTGCTGGAATTTCACCACGAAAACACCACCACAAAGTAACACCAGTATTTTCACAGGAAAACTGGGTTGAGGTTGCTTGTGGGAGTAGGAAATAACTAAGGGATTAGGAGAATTTTTTTTTTCTGTAATCAATGGAAACGAGAGAGTGAGAGAGAGGGAGAATTCGAGAGAGGCACTAAAAGATCTTCACACAACTGACGCCTATCTTCCATCCCAAGGAGAAGATTAAGGAAGACCTAATCGTGCAGTAACGCACGATTAGGATAACCAATTGACCAAGTCAGTTATTCTTTTAATTTTGATTTTAATTTCAAAATAAAAATAAAAATAAAAATCAATTTAATTTAATTAATCATCATTAATTAAATTAACAATATTTAATAATTAAAAGATTAATCCTTAATCTCCACAGTTTTAATTTTGTCTTAATTAAATCAAATTTAATTAAAATAAATTAAAACCTACAATTAATCAAATCTTCAATTAATTAATTGTTCAATTGAATATCACATATTAAATTCTTTTCTCTCACAAAAACTATAGTATTAATGTGCATCCAATGCACATTAATTTTAACCTATAGTTTTTAATATTTATCTAATTCATATTTAAACTTAATATTCGAACCCCTTGGAATATTCAAATCTCCCTTAGAAATTTACCTCAATGTCCTAAGTGAGCTACCGGTGGGACCTAATGGACCTACGGATCAGAAGCTCCAATGATATGAGGTTAATTGGCTAAACTCATTAACCAAGTTAATCAATGTTTGTTAACTGTGGTTCACTCTACTATAGAACCACAGTTGCACTCTTCTCACTGCAAAAGAGTGCAACTCTAATGTATATATCTGCAGTGAGAAGAGTGCAGCTGTGGTTCTATATTGGAGTGAACCACAGTTAACGAACATTGATTAACTTGGTTAATGAGTTTAGCCAATTAATTTCATGCATTAATTCCAATTTTATTATTCCTCAATTGTCCTTATTTAATTATGAATAAATTAATTGTTTTTTCATTAAACATCCGGCTAGCACCCATTTGGAATCTGCATTTTTTCAGTTTAATTGTTGCACTTTTTTTAAATTGATTTATTTTATTAAAATTTTCTTTTCAATTTTATTCCTTTTCTGAAGCAATTTCCTTCAATTTCTTTTAAGAATTTGTCCATCCGTAATCTTCATATTATTCCCATTTTCCAAAGTTAGCCATTTGTTTTCTTTTTCTTTTCAATGTTTGTCCACAGTCTCTACTATTATTCTCATTTTGCTAAAGTTGGTTTTATTTTCTTTCAAATTTAGCAATCAATTTTTTGTCATTTCTTCCAATTCCTATTGCATCTGCCAAAGATCGTCCAACCGTCATTTCCTTTATTATCCATTTTCTTATCCATTTTTGGTAACTATAAATTTTTAATTTTACAAAAAAAAATCTAATAAAATAATAAAAAATGGTTGTCGATATGCTATTTAATGAATATAACTTTATTCTTGGACGCATGCTATTTGGGGGCAATTGGAATGAGAGGAACAATTATGTTTCCATTTCATTTGTCTTTTTATTCGGGTTCTTACTGGAAGATCCTAAAAGTTGTTGACTCTGCCTTTTCGTGTTCACAATTTCTTTTATCTTCACCATTTTGATTCTACGAACATGGAAAATAAATTCACGGTATATATATTTAATCGTCCATCCCAAACATTATATATATATATATATATGTTCAAACAGGGGTATTTAATCAGTCATCCCAAACATGTTATATATATCCAAAATCATCTTACCAACCGAAGTATATATTCTATGTCCCAAATTATTCTATGTCTCAAAATTTTTATACATTCAAACATGGGTATTTAAAACAAGGTGGTATTTATTCTCTGTCTCAAAAATTTTATACATTCAAACAAGGGGTATTTAAACAACTATCCCAAACATAATATTTATATATATAGGTGTATTTAATATAACATCAATTACATGTTAAAATTCAATCAGGGGCATTGTAGTCACACACGTTGTATTTATATAATATACCGCATCGTGTATATCTCAAACAGGGTATTTTTTATATATCCGAACATTATGTATATCTCAAACAGGGGTACAAATCCCAAAGAAGGTAGTATTTATTATATGTCTAACACATTACCAACCCCACAAAAAATTATACACATTATCAACCGAAGTATATATTTTCTATCAGGGGTTTTTAATCTATCACCAATTACATATTTCACAGAAGAACATAGTGCTAATTACATGTTAAAATACTTGTATAGATGAGAGGACATATTAAACCCCATGAAAAAAAACTTATACACATTAAACCCCATGAGAGGCTTAATGGTTTTAGAAGCGGCGGTAGAGGAGGATACATAATTGGCTTGCGCCGAATGTCCCACAGCTGAGATTTTCGCAGCTTGGTTTGCATGTGATGTGCAGTAACCTTCTTGTTCAGCCTCGACAAGCACTCAAATCACCAAATTCCCGCTGGGGCATGGAGTTTCTTTGCTTGCAGATGAATTCAACAATGGCGGAACCAAAATCCTACAGTCGAAGAAGGTCGACAAATTTTGGCAAATGTAACAAAAAAAACTAGGGAAGAAATCCTAAGAAGGCGACAATTTTTGGCAAATACCTCACCGTCAGATTCTGGAGAAAAGGAAAAAATGGAAAAATTGGGAAGATGTAGCAAATTTTGCGGTAAATGGGCACAATTTGAGGAAGGGATGAGCACGATTTGAGGAAGGGATTTCAAATTCATTTTATTTTCTTTTTCGTTTTATTTTATTCTTTATATGTTTAATTATTCTGCATCAGGGGAAATCACTTAAATGGGCTTAGGAGTGTTGAAAAACAATGGACATGTTTGTAAAAAATGGTTCTTAAAGACACTATTGATAAATAGGTGTCTAATAAAGGTTATATGTGTAGTTACCCCTATAGTTTAATTTAATTAACTAGAATATGATTGTTAATTGCTTCAAACTATAGTTTGCATGATTATAGGTCTAATCATTAAAATTTGAATAGTTTAAAATTAATGATTCGAAACCGTCAATCTATAATCAAGATATGCATGCACACATAGGACCATAGGTTGAAATTGATTAATTTTAATGAGTTAAAATTAATTAGACCTAAGGTCACATTCTAATAGGATTAGAATAATTTCTTAGTTTTAAAAATAGTTTTAATCAACTAGGTAGGACAAATATTACTATGATTATAAGGGAACTCTATCAGTGATGTTCTGTCTAAGGTTGGGGGTATTTAAGTTGACTGTTTACGGAACACCTCTTACCTCGGAACTGACCTGGAACACCGGAGTTGAATTAATCATAGTTTAATGTTAGATAATGGTCACTAGGTTAATTAAATATATTTAATTCACCTAGACATTAGACTAAAGATCTTATTATAATAGTTATAATAGGATTAGACTTAGATAGATTGACTTAGCCGGATTTATCCAAGTTTAATAAAGCCTAAAATATACGATAGGTCACTTTAGTAGGAGGAAAACTTCAAAACTTGATTTAAATCGAGTTTTGTTCCCACGTCCCTATATTCACAACGTGAGATTCATGCTCGACTTCGTGTCGTTTTAAGCGTGGCCTCCCTTCGGAAAGTGTTTGCATGGGTCAATAACATGGTGAATGGGGAAAACGTCCATAGTAACTGGGAGTGGGACACGTGTCGACGTATCCCTCGGTCTCCACTCTTAGGTCACACTGTGAGAGTCTTATGATCCGCCTGCGTGTTGCCCTGGAGCAACCACCCCTTCGAAGGGCCTGATCATAAGATTCGGAACACCGTGAACTCCTGAATAGGATAGGGTCACTTAGGCTAATTACCAACAGTTGTCTTTCCTAACGGTAGCCTGTTGGTGCGTGCCTCTGAGATCTGAAAGTGGGAGGGTTACACTTACGGGGATAAGTTAATTTGTTAACAAGTCTTTGACCGAACAACGGTGGTTAACGTCTATAGGAATATGAGTTATTCTGGAATTAGAGTTAACTGAGAATTGTCTCATTTTAGAGGAGTAGCTGATCACCCTTTGGTGGCTTGCTCCTCTAAACCTCTAAAACATCGTTGCTAAACACAATCAATAGTTTATTAGGGTTCTATGATTGATTGTTTGCAAAATTGATTGGATTTGTGCAATTGTTTGTATTGCTTGTGTGATGGGTTAAGGCAAAGATAATTAATACGGTAAATGTTTGTTTTTTCAGCAATGTCTTCCTCAATCACCGCTCTATTAAAAAATGAAAAATTAACCAGCAAGAACTTTCCTACGTGGAAATCCAACCTTAATACGATTCTGGTTGTTGAAGATCTCTGGTTCGTCTTAACAGAGGAGTGTCCTCTAGTTCCCCCTCACAATGCAACCCAAGCGATAAGGGATGCAAACGATCGCTGGACTAAGGCCAACGAAAAGGCCCATGTCTACATCTTGGCAAGCTTAACTGAAGTTTTAGCCAAGAGATATGAGAACGTGGAAACTGCAAGGGAAATTATGAATTCCCTTCAGGAGATGTTTGGATTACCATCCTACCAGCTCCACCACGAAGCTCTGAAAAACATTTTCAACGCCCGCATGGAAGAGGGTCAGTCTACGAGAGGAGTCGGGTTGCGTTTATAATGTAGTCGCTTCCACAGAGCTTCATTCAGTTTTGAACAAACGCTAACATGAATAAGATTCAATTCAACCTGACAATCCTTCTGAATGAGCTACAGGTTTATGAGTCCATGCATAAAAGCAAGGGCAATGGTATCGCTAGAGGAGAGGCCAATGTGGCCCATTCCAAACGAAAGTCCCTGAAGGGTTCATCCTCAGGAACCAAACATGTACCTCAAGCTTTTTCATCAAAGCAAATTCAGAAGAAGAAGGGTGACAAGGGGAAGGCTCTTGCTAAAGCTGTACAGGGCAAGGGAAAGGTTAAGGTCGTGGCCGATAAGGGCAAGTGCTTCCATTGCAATGTGAATGGGCACTGGAAGAGGAACTGCCCTAGATACCTTGTTGAGAAGAAGAGAGAAAAGGAAGGTAAATTTGATTTACTTGTCTTAGAAACTTGCCTTGTTGAACATGATGAGTATGCCTGGATATTAGATTCGAGAGCCACTAATCATGTTTGTTCTTCTTTTCAGGGAAATGATTTTTCAGCAGCTTCAAGATGGTGAGATGACACTCAAGGTTGGAACGGGAGATGTCATTTCAGCAAGTGCAGTGGGAGCTGCAAAGTTATTTTTTCGAAAGAGATTTCTTATTTTAGAAAATTTGTATATAGTTCCAAAGATCAAAAGGAACTTGATTTCTATTTCGTGCTTGTTAGAACAATCGTACACTATTAACTTTCTTGCAAATGTAGCGTTTATTTACAGAAATGGTGTACTTATTTGTTCAACAAAGTTAGAAAATAACTTATATCTTTTAAGACTAACCGACACTAAAGCTATTTTAAATCATGAGATGTTTAAAACTGCCGAAACACAAAATAAAAGGCAAAGAATTTCTCCAAAGAGTAACAATACATATCTTTGGCATTTACGTCTTGGTCATATTAACATCGATCGGATCGGTCGTTTGGTAACGAATGGACTTCTAATTGAGTTGGAAGATGATTCATTACCACCCTGTGAATTGTGTCTCGAGGGTAAAATGACTAAGAGACCTTTTACTGGAAAAGGTTATCGTGCCAAAGAACCTCTAGAGTTAATACATTCGGATCTTTGTGGTCCAATGAATGTAAAGGCTCGAGGAGGTTATGAATATTTCATCTCTTTCATAGATGATTATTCAAGATATGATTACTTATATCTAATGGGTCATAAGTCTGAAGCTCTTGAAAAGTTTAAAGAGTTTAAGACTGAAGTTGAAAACCTATTAGGTAAGACTATTAAAACACTTCGATCAGATCGAGGTGGAGAGCATATGGATCAAAGATTCCAAGATTATATGATAGAACATGGAATCTAATCCCAACTTTCAACCCTTGGTACACCTCAACAAAATGGTGTATCAGAAAGGAGAAATAGAACCTTGTTAGACATGGTTCGTTCAATGATGAGCTATGCTCAATTACCTAGCTCGTTTTGGGGCTTTGCAGTAGAGACTGCAACACATATTCTGAACAAAGTTCCCTCAAAGAATGTTTCTGAAACACCTTTTGAGCTATGGAGGGGGCATAAACCTAGTTTGCTCTACTTCCGTATCTGGAGTTTTCCAGCACACGTGCTAGTGACAAATCCTAAGAAATTGGAACCTCGTTCTAGATTATGCCAATTTGTTCGTTACCCTAAATAAACGAGAGGTGGTCTTTTCTACGACTCTCAAGAAAACAAAGTGTTTGTATCGACAAACTCCACTTTCTTGGAGGAAGACCACATTAGAGATCATAAACCACGTAGTAAATTAGTGTTAGGAGAAACTACTGAAGAATCAGCAAGAGTTGTTGATGAAGCTGGGCCTTCAACAAGAGTTGATGTAGGAGCCAGTTCTTCTGGTCAATCTCGTTCTCCTTACATAGTGGGAGAGCCTCGACGCAGTGGGAGGGTTGTTACACAACATAACCGTTACTTGGGTTTAACTGAAACTCAGGTCGTCATACCTGATGATGGTGTTGAGGATCCATTGTCTTATCGTCAGACAATGAATGACATAGATAAAGACCAATGGGTCAAAGCAATGTACCTTGAGATGGAGTCTATGTACTTCAATCAAGTTTGGGAACTTGTAGATCCACCTGAAGGGGTAAAACCCATAGGGTGTAAATGGATTTATAAGAGAAAAATAGATTCAGCTGGGAAAGTACAGACTTTCAAAGCTAGACTTGTAGCAAAGGGTTATACCAAAAAAGAAGGGGTGGACTCTGAGGAAACCTTTTTCCTGTTGCTATGTTAAAGTCCATAAGAATTCTTTTATCCATAGCCACATATTATGACTATGAAATATGGAAAATGGATGTCAAGACTGCCTTTTTGAATGGTAATCTTGAAGAGAATATCTTTATGTCTTAACCCGAAGGGTTCATAACCCAAGGTCAGGAGTAAAAAGTTTGTAAATTGAATCGATCCATTTATGGGTTGAACACATGCTTCCAGATCTTGGAATATCAGATTTGATACTGCGATCAAATCTTTTGGCTTTGACCAAAATGTTGATGAGCCTTGTGTTTACAAGAAGATCAACAAAAACAAAGTAGCTTTCTTGGTGCTATATGTTGATGACATCCTACTCATTGGGAATGATGTAGGATATTTGTCTAATGTAAAAGAATGGCTAGCGACCCAATTCCAAATGAAAGATTTAGGAGAGGCCCAATATGTTCTTGGGATCCAAATTATTCAGGATCGTAAGAACAAAATGCTAGCTTGTCTCAAGCAACGTATATCGACAAGATGTTGTCTCGATATTCAATGCAGAACTCCAAGAAGGGCTTATTGCCTTTTAGGCATGGGGTTCATTTGTCTAAGGAACAGTGTCCTAAGACTCCTCAAAAAATTGAGGATATGAGACGAATTCCCTACGCCTCAGCTGTGGGCAACTTAATGTATGTTATGCTCTGCATTAGGCCTGACATTTATTATGCAGTAAGGATTGTCAACAGATATCAGTCTAATCCAGGGTTAGACCACTGGACCGCCGTTAAGAACATCTTCAAGTATCTTCGAAGAACGAGGGACTACATGCTGATGTATGGAGCTAAGGATTTGATCCTTATAGGATACACCGACTCTGACTTCCAGTCTGACAAGGATTCTAGGAAATCCACGTCAGGGTTAGTGTTCGTTCACCCTTAACGGAGGAGCTGTAGTTTGGAGAAGCATCAAACAAGGATGCATAGCGGACTCAACCATGGAGGCTGAGTATGTAGCTGCTTGTGAAGCAACTAAGGAAGCAGTTTGGCTTAGGAAGTTCTTGACAGATTTGGAAGTAGTTCCAAATATGAACTTGCCCATTACATTATACTGTGACAACATTGGGGCTGTAGCAAATTCTAAAGAACCTCGCAGCCACAAACGAGGAAAGCACATCGAGAGGAAGTATCACCTGATACGGGAAATTATGCAACGAGGAGATGTGATCGTTACCAAGATCACTTCGGAGCACAACATTGCTGATCCATTTACGAAGGCTCTTTCGACTAAAGTGTTCGAGGGTCATCTAGAGAGTCTAGGTCTGTGAGACATGTATATAGTATAATCTAGGGCAAGTGGGAGATGTGTAATGGGTAAGGATGCCATAGTTTATTGTATTTTGTATATTTACCTTTTATGTAATGTACAATATACAATTACCATTTCCAGCTTTGGATTATTTTGTATATACTTCCCATTATCTTGAGTTTTAGCTCAAGTGGGAGTTTGTTGGGTTTTATGCCCTAAAACCCGTAGATAGTAACTTGAAGCGCGATTTGCTTACCGCAAGTGTATAGGCCAAGTTATAATATAATGATTTTAAAGATCGAATGTCATCCTCTGGATTGAGTTTCTAATCAATTTAATTACCGCAAATACTCTAATCCAATTTTATCTAGGGAATTAAACTTAGTGAGAATGAATGCAAAATTAACACAAAGCTAAAAAATATGGAAATCAATTGATGGCAAATTCTTAGGTAGTTGATTTCACCAATTGGGATTATGAATTAATCTATGGATGATTAACATGCTATGTTTCATAAATCTTGAAATATTTAACTCATATATATCTCTCCCGAGCATACATAATTCTCTCACATGCAATGAATCCAATATCCCTATCTAAATCTATTCACATGCAAGGCATTAAGGTTATCCTTTTTAACGATTTCTAGAATTATCTTTTATCTCCCGATCTCAAGACTATCCTAGTTATGCATAATGATATCTAAGCTAAACCCCCTCTCCCGAGCTAGATTTAGACACAAGCATCATTCAATTCATGGCCGGTAAATTGAAAGCAACAAGGAAACATCATGCATAAATGAAATCATAGCAAGAATCCATCAATCAATTCATAATTGCCCAAAGGGCTACATCAATCCCTAAGATAAAGAACCTAGCTACTCATACAACGCGTTACGATATAAGCTAAGTCTAAAACAACAATTGAAAACAACTAAAGTAAGAGGGAAAGAAGATTAAACGCTAAGTTTTCGAGACTGCACGTTCCCGTCACGATCTCCACGAGCAAAGCCTTGAATCCCACTCCTCTCCACTTGCTTCAGCTTCCACAGAAGGTTTTTTTTTCGAGATTTAGGCTAAAATTGCATCAAAAGAAGTCCCCTTGGCCAGCCCTAATTGCATTCTATTTATAGGAAAATAGTCGACAGCGTCGAGACGTTGTCGCTAGCCACACATTCTGTTTAGCACAATTCTGAGAGCGTCGAGACGCTATGGTCACAGCGTCGCGACGCTGTGACCTTTTGCCGCCTGAATCAAATAAGAAAAGTCCAGCGTCGAGACGCTCAGAAACTAGGGTCTCGACGCTGGCCCTCGACTTGCACACTTCAATAGGCTTCCAACTTCGATTCACTTCGTTTCTTTGGCATCTTTTTGCGTCTCGAACACCCGATCAATCCTATTTTCTATATTTAGCTCCAATAAATAATTCCTACAAATAGAACATAAAAATGCATGAATTTGGCCAATTTAATATCAAAGACCAACTAAATTAATTAGGGAAAAATAGCTTTCTACGCTCGCTATCATACATGTAACATTTGACCGAATATTAATAAAATGATGTATTATTCATTTATTTTGTTTGTATTGTGTAATCTTGTCTTAATAACCCTAATCCAATAAACTAAACATCCTAGGCTATTAGTATGAGACTTGAACTAGTATGTGGGGACATACGGGGATCACTGTTCAAGATATAGCCTAAAGGGTCTATAGTATAGAGGTAAGGCCGGGTACCTTATCCTGGTGACGCTATGGTTAAGGTACCCAGCCTTACCCGTATACTATAGACCCTTTAGGCTGTATCTTGAACAGTGATCCCCTTGTTGGGTTTTATGCCCTAAAACTCGTAGATAGTGAATGGTGTCAAATTGTTCACTTGTCTCAATATGTTGTTATTGAGGTTTGTACAATAAAGAGTTATTGTTACTAAAATTGCACAATTTGACCCAAATCCAATAAACTAAGATCCTAGGTTGTTTAGATGAAACTTGAACTAGTATGTGGGGACATACGGGGATCAGTGTTCAAGTAACAACCTAAATGGTCTATAGTATAGGGATAAGGCTGGGTACCTTATCCTGGTGACACTATGTGATACGACCCACTTTGTATTCGATACAGATGCAATGATTCAAAGCATCCATGTAGGAGACATGTGAGTGGGGGTATCCTGTGCAATGAGTTTGCATAAGACTGGACCGCGAAATAGTAACCACTTGATGTAACACCGTTAACTAGTTTAGGTTTCTATTTCAATAGGATGACCTAGGTAACTCAATCTCAATCCTGAGTATGTTATGAACCCCTTTTAGGAGGGATTGTCCTTAGATTTGTATGGGTGAGAGTGGCCAGTTCGCCGACTCAATAAGCCTACCATTTTAGGGGCAAGACCGAGTGGGGGCTGGGAACATAACATTACAAGATGGAATTCACTCCTTCCCCTATTGGGGTAAGTAGATGTGTGTTCCCTTAAGGGCTGATTCCGGGTCTTGAATAAGGGCACCCATCCTCTCCTGGCCCGAGAGGAACTGCCATTTGTTGATTGGATCATAAACAGATTGTTCATTAGAGGAATCAGTGGTACTTAAGGATCCAGAGGTAACCCAGGGGTAAAACGGTAATTTGACCCAGCTGGTGTTACAAACACTCGTGAAAGATTGACTTACTGTTATTGGTCAATATCCGTGGACACAGAAATATTCTACAGTGAGAAGAGTGCAGCTGTGGGTCTTTAGTGGAGTGACCCACAGTTAACGAATGTTGACTAATTTGGTTAATGAGTTTAGCCAATTAGTCTCGTATCGTTGGAGCTTCTGATCTGTAGGTCCATTAGGTCCACCTGTTAGCTCGTAAAGGGTTCTGAGGTTAAATAGTCTTGAATAGAATTTGAAGTGTGTTCAAATTCGTTAAGGGAATTAAATTGTATTTGTTACAATTAAGATAATGTATGAAGATACATTATATAATATATGTTTAATTGGTGAATTAAACGTTATAGTATAAAATTAATTTTGGATGTGATTCAAAATTAATTAATGAGAGAATTAAATATTTGAAAGAGTCCAAATATTAAATATGAATTAGATTCATATTGAAACTATAGGTTAAATTTAATGTGAATGAGATTCATATTAAAACTATAGTATATGAGAGAATTATTTGAATTATGATTCAAATAGTAAATTAATTAAATATATGATATTTAACTAATGAATTAATTAATTGGAGAGTTAATTAATTTAATTAAATGTGATTTAATTAAATTAATTCTATAGTTAATATTTAATGTACATTAGATGCACATTAAAACTATAGGTTAAAATGAGAGACATTCATTTGAATATGATTCAAATGTGAAATTAATTAAATATTTGATATTTAATTAATGTGGGAACAATTAATTGAGAATTAATTGAATGACCTATTTAATTCAGTTGAATATGATTTAATTGAATTAAAACTATATATTATAATTCATTTAATTAAAATTGGTTTAATTAAATTAATTATAATTAATTAAATAATTATTTGTTATTTAATTAACGGCCTGGATCACGTTGATTATGATCAACGGTGGAGATCGTGTAGGGAAGTTAACCTCCCTTATTCCCACGTACCAGTGAGGGGTTTGGTGGAGACATTCTTCATTCTTACGTTTTTCAGAGAGGTTGTTTTTTTTTCCTCTCACTAGCTCTCTCTCAAAAGAAACTCTAAAAAACTCTCTCAAGCTCTCAAGGATTTTACAACAACTCTTTTGCTGAAAATCGATTCCCTTTCAAGGCAAAGGTTGGATCCCACAATCCAAACCTCAAGAATCCAGAGCATAGTGGGTGCTCTTTGATGGTGGTGTTCGTTGGACGAATCGTTCGTGTTTTTTGGAGCATTGTGCAGAGAAGAAATTCGTTCTTCAACAAGTAGGTCTCCAAATCTCTAAATGGTTTAGTAATGCATGTTTAATCTGTTAGATTATAGAATTGTTCTGTAATTTTAAGGCCAATGTATCGGTGTTTTCGTTTTAACCCAATTAACATCGATTCAATTTGATATACGCTTCAGCTGCAAGGAATTTTAATCCTTCACCCCGTATGTCCCCACATACTAGTTCAAGTCTCATACTAACAGCCTAGGATGTTTAGTTTATTGGATTAGGGTTATTAAGATAAGATTACACAATACAAACAAAATAAATGAATAATACATCATTTTATTAATGTTCGGTCAAATGTTACATTTACTATCTACGAGTTTTAGGGCATAAAACCCAACAGAGACGCCATAACGTTTGGGCTTAGGGTTTGAAATTGGGACAGCGTCTCGACGCCAGGCCTCTATCCAGCGTGTCTTCACTTCTTTCTTTGGTCTTCCTTGTTGCTTGCTCGGTTTGGGACTCAAACCTTTGACTCCATGGAACCATTCTTCAGGCTCGTCACGATCCTCATGGTCTTCTCACCTCCTCGAGATCCACGGACTTCAAGTTAGCTCGAAAACTTTCTACATCGCCCGATTAGCTCCAATTTGTGTAATTCGTTCCTGATGCCTTCAATGCACAAATTATCTGCAAAATAGACAAATAAACCGTAAAACGGACTCTAACAGGCTTAGATTAACATCAAATAGATAGGACTAATTTGGTCCTATCACTCGAGTAAGGTATGAATATTTTATTAGTTTCACTGATAATTATTCAAGGTATGTCTATCTCTACCTAGTGCGTCATAAGTTCGAACTCTTGAAAAGTTCAGGGAGAATAAGGTCGAGGTTAAGAACCAAATTAGGTAGAACAATAGGGACACTTCGATCCGATCGAGGTGGAGAGTATATGGACTCGAGATTCCAGGTTTATTTGATAGAACATGGAATTACGTCCTAACTTTCAACACCTAGTACATCATAGTGGAATGATGTATCGGTAAGGAGAAACAAAACCTTGTTGGATATGGTTCGTTAGATATTAAACTATGCTTAGTTGCCTTATTCATTTTTCAAGGATATGTAGTGGTGACTGCAGTTTAAAATACAAATATGGTTCTCTCAAAAGAATGTTTCTGAAACACCATTTGAGCTTTGAAGAGGGCATAAAGTAAGTTTATGTCATTTCAAAACTTAGGGATGTCCTGCATACATGACAGACATGAAGGAACTGAAACCTTATTCGAAAGTATGCCTATTTGTAGGTTATTCCAAAGAAACGAAATGTGGATGCTTCTTTGTTTCAAAAGAAAATAAAGTATTTGTATTGACAAATGCATATCTTCTTAGAAGAAGACCACATTAGAGATCACAAACCACGCAGTAAAACAATGATAAGTAAGCTATCTAGTAAAGCTATAAATGAATCAACAAAGAGTTGTTGATCAGGTTAGTTCTTAAACAAGAGTTGTTAATTGAGCTGGCACATTGAGTCAGTCCCGTCCTTCACAATTATTGAGAGAGCCTCAACGTAGTGGGAGGGTTGTGATTCACCCTAATGCATACTATTTGAGTTTAATTGAAACTCTAGTCGTCATACCTAATGACGGCATAGAGGATCCATTGACTTTTGAAACAGGCAAAGAATGATGTGGATAGAGACAATTGAGTCAAAACTATGAACCTTGAAATGAAGTATGTGTACTTCAATTCAGTCTGGTATTGACCAAAAGAGTTCATAGTCCAGGATCTAGAGCAAAAGGTTTGCGAACTTAATTGATTCATTTATAGATTGAACTGAGGGTCTCGATCTTGGAACATAAGGTTTAATGCACGATTAAATCTTATAGTTTTGACTAGAACATTGATGAGCCTTGTGTCAACAGAAGGATTATCAATAGTTTAGTAGCTTTCTTAGTTTTATGAATGATATCCTACTCATAAGAAATGATGTAGGTTATCTAAACTGACATTTAAAAGTAGATAGCAATCCAATTCCAAATAAAAGAATTGGAAAAGGCTCCATATGTTCTTATAATCCAAAACGTTTGGAATCGCAAGAACAGAACGCTAGCTCTGTCTCAAGTATCTTATATGGACAAAGTGTTCGCTAGATATAAGATTAGAATTCCGAGAACGGTTAGTTACTGATGCGATGTGTGGACTGAAGATGGATGTTGGAAAATATTGAAAGTAGAAATTAAAGATGAATTCAGCCAACCAAGTGCAAGTATACACTATCGCATGTAGTAATAAAAAAACTCTGGAAATATTCCAAAGGTATCGATCCCACAGAGACTAAGTTTGAACACAAATTTGAAGAAGAAACTGCTCTTAAATTTCTTAAAGCGGTAACCAAAGAAAATAATTGATGTTTGGTTTTGGAAAATAAAATAAACAAACAAGTAAAAGAAATAACAACAATAATAAAAGTGAGGTGTTCAGTAAATCTTCAACCCTAAGGCAAATAACTCTAGTAATTGCTTATTCAACCTAAGTCTAAATATGCATTGGGTCAGGTTTAACTCCTATTTGGCCTTGCTCCCAAGAACCGTTAGAAGGCTAAGCGAGTACCGTTATGCACATTTCTATGACTCAACTCCGACATAGATTATTCATGCATGCAACCTATAACCCTATAGTTGTTATAAGCGACCATCCCCTATAACACCGAATACCCTCTCTCGAGCCTTTTCTCCTATATCACCTTTATGAGAACCAATATTGTTTGACCCTTTTAGTACCAAACTCACATAGCATGCAAAGTCTAAGTGATCAAGTTAAACTCAGCAAGATTAGAATGATAATCAATAAAGGATGACATGCATAAAATAGAACTTAGACAAATAAGCAACTTTCAAGCCATTTAAACCATAAGGGAATTCACTATACCGAACCCCTCAATGGAATTTAGCTACGCATGATGGAATATAGTGCAAACAAATAACTTTCCATTGAATAAATAAATGATAAATACAAGAAATAATAGAAACAAATAGGTGCTGGAAAAGGATTGTGTAGTAGCTAAAACTAGGGTTTTGTCACTTTATCCAATCCTTCTAGAGTTCTCACGACACTCTACTCTCCTTTTACAAGGTGGAATAGGGTGAAATCTCTACAGACACTCGGGTTTGATGTCTAACTAAGTTTAGAATTTCGTCTTCTAGCAAGGACCTCGGGCATCCCTACTCATGGGCGTCTACTAGGGTTGTGTCACCACCCTCTTCTTCCCAGTGAGTTATGCATGAATTTGCCTATGAATCATGGCCTTTTATAGCGTGGGGAGTGGTTGAATAGTCACGAAAATGGTGCTTACAGGTGGCCTAGTCAGTTTCGGAGTCAAAACAGTCGGTTAGGTGCACAAAACGCTCGTTCAAAACGACCCGCGACGGACTCGAAACTGTTTGCATCTGCCCAGAAATACGGTCGCATTTCACTTTAGCCTTGCCAGAAATGCGGTCACATTTTTGGGAATTTTGCCTGATTCCTCTATTTTCGGCAAAACACTAAAACGAAGTCAAATTCATACCAAAATGAGTCATTCTAAGCATAAATATGCATAATTTGACATACATGGCTCTTAACTTCCTAACTTATCAACTTTAACACTTTTTAAGCTCGGGAATAATGTATCTAAAACATACAAGTTTCACAATAAAATGAGCTAAATATAAGGGCAAAATCGGTATATCTTTGGCCCTAATCATACCCCCAAACTTAACTCATTGCTTGTCCTCAAGCAATAACAAATCAGAACGTTAAAGATCAAATTTCATTGCCAATCAGAATGTTAGAGCTCAATTGTAATTGCAAATTTGAATGTCATGAATAAACCATATGAAATCAATTAAACATGCTTCTCAAGATCGTTTTCTAAAAGGTTGCCTTTCAGGAGAGGATTCTACTCTAGTGCCAGTCACAACTTCTAAGTTTTCTAGGCATGAGGATTTCTACCTTTTTTTTTCAAAGCAAAACTCTCCCTAGTCCATCCTAACCATTATTTTTAAACTACCTAACTTTTACTCATAGAGCCTAGTGAAGTCCTTTAAGTTAAGAAAAACTAATCTTGAGGTGATGATCATACATGAGCTTTCTAGTCCTTTTCCATCTCCCACAAACTTATTTGACTGTTGGTGCTCTTTTTATTCAACTCTCTTTTTCTCCAAAGAGAATCCTTGTTGTCACCTCTACCTTTGTTCTAGCTTATCGACACTTTGTGGTGAAGATGTCTAGCTACGAGCAAAGATCATGAACTTGGACTAATACTCACTTCCCTAAGTCTACCTTTCATGCAGTGGCAAACCATGGGTGTCATGAATGCCCCTGGTTACTTAGTAAAATCTAGGAAGGAGAAATAACTCTTGGTTTTCTCTTTCTTTTTTTTTTTTGTCATATATGGATAATAAGACCTTGAGCACATATCTTTTCCAGCAGTACATACTTACAGAAAATCCATATTTACAAAGTAAAGCACCCCCCCCCCCCCCAAACTTAAGATAGGCAATGCCCTTATTGACTTTTGTTTTTGAGGCATGGGCTTAACATGAGGCTTTTTCTTTTTCAAAACATCAAGGCTAAACTCTCCTAGTGTGCTAGAAAGGTTAAACATGAGGAAGTTTAAACTCAATAAAATTTTGTAAAGAAAAAGACTAGTGGAAAGCCTATGACTAGAAAACAAATAGGTTGTGACGACGACACTTTTGAGATAGAAATAAGCTCTAGTTATCATCATCAAGGACTTAAAAGAAAACTCAAATGAAAACATATTTATTCAAAACATTTTTTTTCAAGCCAAAATTTTTTCACAAAGTTGATTTTTCTCAAAATTTCACAAATTCAGTAAAAGAACAGCAAAAAGTTTTTCAGAAAACTTAAAAACCCAAGTTATTCTAAACCTATCTAACAATAAACCAACATTAAACTAATCTAGAAACATAAACTAACAACTAACTATTCATCCAAAACAGTAAAAACAACAACTAACACGAGAACTAAACTAAAAAACAGTAAACTAATTTGTTGGAAAACAGAAAAATCAACTAACATAAACAAAAACAAAACAGTTAAAAGTGTAAGGGGATCAACAAACTCCCCTATTCCTCCTATGAGGAACCTTCTTTGACTTCTTCTTCTTCATCATCGGACTCTTCTTGATCCTGACGCAGCAGGCTTTGAGGAAAATCAGGAAAAACAGGAGCGATGCTCGAGGCGATAGAGAGATCAAACTCTCTAATTGCTTCATCCCTCTCCTTCGCGTAGACCCAATAAGTTTTCAATCTATCTTCAATGCGGTCTAACCGGCGGAAAGCAAATGGAAGGGCCTCAGATGATGGTGTAGGCCCTGAAACAGGAGTATGTGATGGAGGTGAAACAGGTGTCAACCCTGGAGAAGGAGTAGCTTGGGAGGCAGAAGCTTTATCTTTTTTTTGTGCATTGTTCTGTTGCAGCTTCCCAATCAGAGGCAAGTCAATGGTAGGCCTGTAAAAATGTCGTTCCTTGTCCCTCCCAGGAACAATCTTGACCCTCTGACATAATTGGGTTATGAGAGACCCAAAGAATAGCTTCCCTGCTCTCTTTCTGCCACATGATAGTACAAACGATGTGATCCTGAATCGTTCATGTACAGACATGAGAGTGAGAGCGTCCTATGCAAAAGAGTTTGTATAAGATCGAACCACGAAATAAGTCACTTTCACTTTACAACGTCGTTTACTGTGAAACTGACATATTTCAAGTGATGACCTAGGTAACTAGATCGTAATCCTGAGCTAACTATCAACTCCTATTTATTCGGGATTATCCTTTGATTTGCGTGAGTGAGAGTGGCCTAACATCGTCGCTCAATAAGTTCCTACCATATTGGGAATAAAACCGGGTAGATAGCTGGGGACATAGTCTTGCAAGATGGAATTCACTCCTATCCGACTTTAGGGATAGTAGAGAGGTTGTTCTCTTAAGTGCTGACTCCGGACGTGAACAATGGCGTGCCGCCCTCTCATGGACCTTAGAGTTTTTAGGTTTAGTGGTCGGACCACAAACCAATTGTTCATTAGGGACTCAGTGGGGACTTAAGGAAAAAAAGTAACTTCAGGGGTAAAACGAACATTTGACCCAGCTGTAGTTACGAACAACCTTTGAAGGGTCGACTTACTGATCACGGTTATATCGGGTGGACAGAAATATATCTACAGTGAGGGGAGTGTAGCTACAGGCTATAGTGAAGTCTCTCGTTAGTTAATGAATGTTGGTTAACTAGGTTAAAAGAGCTTAACCGGTTAATCTCGAATCGTTGGAGCCCATGATATGTAGGTCCATTAGGTTCCCTTGCTAGCTCATACGGACTAAACCTTAGAACAATGTGATGAAAGAATTTGAATCGTTCAAATTCTTTTTAGGGAGTTAACGTCAGTTATATTCAATATATATTTAACGTATTATAGTTTAATTACGAATTAAACTATAGAGAGAATATGGTATATTTAAATGTTGTTTAAATATAGATAATGTGTATACGATACATATTCAGTTTAATGTTACATATGAATAGGGATTCATATTCGATTAACCGGTTTTTGAGAGTGGTCGGGAATGTATTGAATTCAATATTTGATATTGAATTAAAGAATTATAATTAATTAAGGTTAATTTTTTTAAAATTATATTCTTTGAATTAATTTATTTAAAATTAATTAAAGTTCAATTATGGAAATTTGGTTTAAATTGAAATTCAAAATAGAAAACTCAATTTTGAATTGGTGGCAAAGGAATGTGAATTTTTTTTCATGCAAGCCACCAAGCATGGTGACTAATCCCTAAAAATGTGTTTTGTGAATTCATACTTAAGCTGCAATTCAATGAAGACTGAGAGGTATGGAGCTTGTTGTTTTTTTTTTTTAATATGCAGAAGGAAGGCTGAACAAAATTCTCTCAACACCATTTGTTTCTTTCTCCAAAAATCAGTATGTGTAAAGCTCTACAAATACCCATTTCTTTCTCCCTAAATTCATCACACTCGGGTTCCCACAAGCTCGTTCTATGGTTGGAGAACAGCGGGGAAGATCTTGATGGTGGTCTATGAGCCATTCATGTGGAGAAACAATCGAAGGAATCAAAGGAATCGAGCTTCAAAGGTTAGTTCTCGGATCCTCTATTTTCGGTTCAATTTTTCAACATACTTCTCTCTAGAAATTAATGGAAATCGGTGCCTGAGATCCGTAATCACTTCCGCTCGAGTGTTTTTCACTTCTTCATGGTGTTCGCAAGACTTGGTGGGTGAATTTTCAGCGAAGATCGAGCTTCGTTGCTGCGTTTTTCTTCTAAGAGAAGGATTAAGAGTTTAGGTGAAACAATCAAGTCGCCAACAACGGTATGTTGGTGAAAACTTTTTTCTCTAAACTTGCATGAATTAAATAGACTTTAATTCAGTAAATTTTAGGATGTTATAACTATATTTACAGAAGATTATGCATGATAATTATTGTAAATTTTGTCCGTCGTATTGGTATTTTAATCTAGATTAAAACACAGTCATAGGTCCTCTGATAAATCTTTCGTTGCGCTAGGGATTTCATTCCTACATTTATGACAACCGTTTATTGTTTAATTCTTTCAACATTAAACTCAACATTATATATTAATTTAGGTGATCAATCTAAACTAATGGTAAGCATTCATTTAATAAAAGCAAACAATGCTAGAACCTGCAAGGTTGTGATTACATAACGAGCAGTATCTTTCCTCTAGAGCATTCACATGTTTGAATCCCAAAGGAAAATTAGTTCATAATGGCATAAAGTAAAGATACAATGAAATGGAAGAAATGACTCGTTATATTAAAATGGAAATGTGTAGAAGTACAAAACATGACTGAGACTGCAATAATACAATGAAATGAACTTAATAATAGAAATGAAAACGCAATTACAAGATACAAAAACTGGAAATAACAACGTACAACAACCCAAAAAACTAGATGCCTTCCCAATCTAATCCAACTTACCTTTCTCAATGACGTTGGATCTTTACATCTACTCTCTCAAGGTTGGTGTTCGATTGGGATCAAGCTCTCAGCAGATACTCTCGTACTCTACTGAATCTAGTCTTCCAAACTGTTGTTACTTGGGGTGGTGATCGAAGCTTCTGAATCTCTTCGTGAATCTCTCGTCTCCTTCTTTCTTGAAGCGTAAAGGTTTCCTTTTATAGCCATGACAACCCTTTGTGCTGTCAGTGCTCATCTAGATCCCCTTTTTGGTGTGAACATGTAGGAATTGAAACAAGAGGGTGGTTCCCACCAGTTTACTTTTCTTTTCCAGCTTCTTCTTGCTAACGTTGGATCAATTAGTGCTGTCGCAAATTGTGGGATTTCCAGATTCTGCACAATCACATTAATTTTCAGCATAATTCCGTGAATCTCATCCAAAAATGCTTTAAACTTGTAACATGTAGAATATACACCTAAGTTCATGTTTTTAACTTATTTTATTCTAGATATACTTAGTTAATACACAAAAATACCTCTCGAATCCACAATAAACTATAAATTTAGGGAAGATAACCCTTAATAAACAAGTGTTATTAGCGGGGAAGACTCTTTTGGTGGTGTCCAATTGGAGTTCGTGACTACTGTACGTGAAAGAGAGAAAAAGACTTGTTGCTTGTTGTGTTCCTTTGAAGACGGTCATCAAAGGTTTGTAAATTTTATTTTTTGTAGTTTAGATGTTTCACCGGTTAGAATGATGCATGAGATGTATGTTCTTTAATTTTCCTATTATGTGTTGTGGTGCGTCGTCAGCTGAATGGATGGAATGTGAGATAAGATGAATAATAATAATAAAGAATAATTCAGCTAACCCTAGTGCAAGTATACACTGTCGCACGTAGTAATAAAAAAAACCTTAGAAGTATTCCAAGGGTATCGATCCCACGAGGACTAAATTGAAAATTCAGATTTGAATAAGAAACTGTTCAAATGATTGATTTTGAAAAGGTAACCAAAGAAATAAGTCTGATTGATTGGTTTTTAGAAAAGATAAATAAAACAAGCAAATAAAGAATAAAGAATAACAATAATAAACAACGAGGTATTCAACATGGATTCATCCCAAAGGCAATAACCTTAATCATGAAGTATTTAACTTAAGTCTATTCAATGCATTGGGTCAGATTTAACTTCTATTTGGCCTTGCTCCCAAGAACCGTTAGAAGGCTAAGCGAGTACCGTTATGCACATTTCTGTGACTCGACTCCGACATAGATAATTCACGAAGGCAACCTATAACCCTATAGTCGATATAGGGTGCCTTAGGCAGCTTGCCCTATACCGCCGAACAATCTCTTTCGAGCTTTTTCTCCTATATCACCTTTATGAGAACCGATATCGTCTGTCCCTTTCGAGATCAAACTCACATAGCATGCAAAGTCTAAGTGATCAATTTAAACTCATGAAGATCAGAATGATATTCAATAAAGAATGACATGCATTGAACAGAAACTTAAGCAAATAAAACACTGTCAAGCTATTGAACCATAAGGGAATTCACCATATTGAACCCCTCAACGGAAATTAGCTACTTGATGACCGCAATGTGCACGGGCCACAAGTAATATAAAACGGAAATATTCCGAGTATCGAATCCACAGGGAGGTGAAGCGATATTAAGCAAAGCAATAAATTCTTGATCACGAAAGGTACTTGGGCGAAATAATATTTAGTGACCAAATCATGAACCTAAAATGAATTAAAAATTAAAGCAATTAAAGATTTAAAATTGATCAATCAAAGGAATAGAAAAAAATATAGAGAAAGAGTTTTGAGTGAGACGCGGGGTCTTGAAAATCAATTTATAGCTAATTAATTATTACAATTATCCTATCTCATTGCCCAACTAATTATAATCCTAGAATCTCCGTTAATCACATAGGTTCTCCTGTCGGTTTCCCCTAATTATAACTAACTCATTTTAACAACCTAAGTGTCCTTAGCGCCATTAAAATTCGTTAATTAATACGCTCTGTTTCCATTAAGAATCGGATCAGTAAATAATTGGCCAGATTATAAACAACATTACGAGCATCCATACAAATAATTAGTGAAAAGGGCAAGATATAGGCAATTATAATAACATTTAACTATAAATGTTCATTTCAAGACCCCAAATTGGGGTTCAGCTATACATGGCTATAATATCCACAATGTATACAAAAGAAATCATAAATTGGAGCAAAATAAGAGAAAAGGAAATGACCGTCGAGAACCCCGTCGCTAGCACTTGGAGTCCCTTTGAGCACTCCCCGGGCCTCCTAGAGTGCTCCCAAAAAGCTCCCCACAAAATTTCCCACTCTTAACTCTCAAAAAGGCTAAAAAGCCTTGAGAGAATGCTCAAGGAGAGCAAAGGAAAGAAAGGAAAGGAAGGATGGTGAAAAAGATTGATGATAAAAATGGGCACCAAGGGGGTCCTTTTATAGGCCCAGAATAGGGACAGCGTCGCGACGTTGTGACGTCATCAGCTTGTCCCCCAAGAAATGGGACAACATCGAGACGCTGTGCGGTTTCCAGAAGATGCAGGCGCGGATTTGGGCTTGAACCTTGGGCCAACTTTATTTCTTTTGGATCTTCTCTTGGATTGTTGACTCTTGGGCTCCCCCTTTGACCCATGGTTCGATATTTGGCTTGGAATGCTCATTTTTGGGCCTTTTTCTACCAAAAATCTATAATATGCTCCTAAGGACAAAATAATAAATTATTTTAGATTTCTTCAATAAAAACACAATTAAAGCGCTCAAAAGCTTAATAATTTAGGACTAAAATAGTGACATTTCTGTCCGCTATCACTACTCATGGTGAGATAAAGTGAAAATGAACACATTTTCATTGAAATAAGAATGTAAAGGATACAGAATAATGAAATGTATCAAAAACTGGAAATAAAGGAGATAGCTAAATATTATGGGTTTTTCTATTTACTCAATCCTTCTAGAGTTCTCTAAGACACTCCACTCTCTCGCTTTTACAAGTGGGAATGGGTGAAAATCAATACAAACCCTAAGGTTTGATGTCTAACTAAGGTTAGAATTCAGTCATCTAAGAAGGACCTCGGGCATCCCTACTCATTGGCGTCAACTAGGGTTCTGTCACCACCCTCTTCTTCCAAATGAGTTCTGCTTGAATTTGACTTCGAATCTCGAGCTTATATAGTGTAGAAAATGGTTGAGGAGCTGCGAAATAGGTGCTGGAAGGTAGCCCAGTTAGTTTTGGGGTCATAACAGCCGGTTAGGTGCGAAGAAGACTCGTCAACAACGACCCGTAGATGACTCGAAACGGTCTCGGTTTTTCCAGAAATGCGGTCGCATTTCATTTTGCCTTTCCAGAAATACGGTCGCATTTCTGGGGAAATTCTACCTTTTCCTCTGTTTTCCTGCACAACAACAAACTTAGTCAAATTCTCTTAAAATCAAGTCTTTTTAAGCACAAATGAGCATAAGTTGACAAAAGTGAATCTTAACACCCTAACTTATCAACTTTAACATATTTTGAGCTCGGGAACACTAAAATTGATCTAAACATGCAATATTTGACAATGAAATGAGCTAAATATAAGGGTAAAATAGGTATATTTTTTACCTTTATCACACCCCCAAACTTAACTCATTGCTTGTCCTCAAGCAATAGCCAATCAAAATGTTAGAGATCAACTTTTTAATTGCCAATCAAAATGTACGAGCTCAATATTAATTGCAAATCAAAATGTTAAGGTTCATGTGTAGTAATCGATCATGGTACTAGCATCAACTTCACATTTCAAATCAAGTGACATGGAATCAAGTGAACATGTTTTTCAAGATCGTTTCCTTAAAAGTTTGCCTTTCAGGAGAGGGTTCTACTCTAGTGCCAGTCACAACGTTTAAGTTTCCTAGGCATGAAGATTTCTATTGTTCTTTTTCAAAGCAAAACTCTCCCTAATCCATCCTAACCGGTGTGCTTAAACCACCTAACTTCTACTCATAGAGCCTAGTGTAGTCCTTTAAATTAAGAAGAACAATCTTGAGGTAAAAATGAGCATACATGAGTTACTAGACCTTTTCTATCTCCCCCCAAACTTATTTGACTGCTGGCGCTCTTTTTATTCAACTTCTTTTTCTCCCAAGAGTATCCTTGCTGTCATCTTTGCCTTCGTTCTAGCTTATCGACACTTTGTGGTGAAGATATCTAGCTACGAGCAAAGTTCACAAGCTTGGAATGATACTCACTTTCCTAGGTAAACCTTTCATGCAGTGGCAAACCATGGGTGTCATGAATGCCCCTGGTTACTCAGTAAACCCTAGGAAGGAGGAGTAACTCTCGGTTTTTCATTTTTTCATTTTTTTTAACTATACTGAGAACATATTCTTTTTCCAATAGTACAAATTTACAAAAAGCATGGTATAACATATAAAGCATAAAACACCCCCCCCCCCAAACTTAATTTAGACAATGTCCTCATTGGCTTTTTTTTTTTTTTGAGGCATTGGCTTAACACGAGGCTTTTTGTTTTTCAAAACTTCAAGGCTAAACTCTCCTAGAGTGTTAGAAAGGTTAAACACGAGGAAGTTTAGACTTAAGAAAGTTTTGTAAAGAAAAAGACTAATGAAAAGCCTATGACTAGAAAACAGTTCGGTTATGACGGTGGCACTTTTGAGATAGAACAAAGCTCTAGATAGAACAAAACTCCTTTGAAAACATGCTTTTCTTCCAAAACATTTTTTAAAGCAATTTTTCTTTTAAAGTTGATTTTTTCTTCAAAAAGTTCATAGGTAAGCTAAAAAACAGCAAACAGATTTTTTTTAAGACAAGATTAAAACCCAAGTTTTGTCTAACCTAGACTATCAACAAACTATCTAAACTACCCTATGATCACAACTAAACATTAAAAACAATCAAAACATCAACTAAATAACTAAAAACAGAATTTAAACATGCTGAAACTAAAAAAAACAGCAAGCACAAAAAACAAAATTATATATAAAAACAGCAAGTAAAGGGGTCAGAAAACTCCCCTACTCCTCGTCTGAGGAACTCTCTTTCTCTTCATCATCTTCATCATCATTCTCTTCATCAGAATCCTCATCCTCTTGAGGCAGCAGCGAACGAGGGAAATCTGGAAAGACCAGAGCAATGCTTGGGGCGATAGAGAGATAAAACTCTCTAATGGATTCATCCCGCTCCTTTGCGTATGCCCAATATGTTCTCAGGTTGTCCCTGAGTTGATCTATCTGGCGGTAGGCAATGGCTAGGGCCTCAGAAGATGGTGAAGGCCCCGTGAAAGGAGTGCGCTGGGATGGAGAAGCCACATTCAGCCCTGATTGAGGAGTAGCCTGAGATGTGGAGGCTTTATCCTTCCTCTAGATGTTGTTCTGCTGGAGCTTTCCAATCAAGGACAGGTCAATGGTCGGCTTGAAGAAGTGACGCTCCTCGTCCTCGCCTGGAACGATCTTCACCCTCTGACAGAGCTGGGTGATGAGTGATCCAAAGAAAAGTTTACCTGTCCGTTTCTTCCACAGGCTAGAATTTCATCCCTTATTATGCTCCCGATGTTGATCTCCAACCCCTTAATAATGCAATAGAGTAACATAACTCTATCCACTGAAATCGTGCTATCGTGGGTGGTTGGCATCAAACGGTTCTTCAGAAAGTGAAGCCAAAATTGTCGATTCTGGCTTTAAGTCGCTTGGCACTAGAGTCTTCACCTTCGTTTGGGACTTTTTCCATTGAACTCCCTTGTTGGCCACAAGTTTCAATTCATCTTTCATCTGCTTGGCCGAGGGGTTCCTGATAACGTCGTTCCCTCTTGGATTTAAGGGTGCCTTGATCCTGTACACCCTGTTAATGTCTACTGAAGAGAAGCTGACCATATTGCCTCTCACAACCGCCATGCTAATACTCTCCTCCCTCAAGCCGGCGTAAAATTCACGAACTAGAGGCACGACAGCCTCCTGAGGGTGAGCATAGAACTCCTGCCACTTGTACTGGGAGATAACTCTACTTACGAACTCTGGCAGTGCTCCTGCTCTGTTAGAGAATCCCTTCTCGTTGAGAAAATCCCTTTTTTTCATGATCTCCATCCGTTCCTAAAAATTGACATCTTTAAATACCTCAGGGAATGGATTTTGAGGAGATGCAGCCTTAGGTGATTTGCCCTTTGGCTTGGCGGGTGAGATGGTAGGAGGAACTACAGGAGAGGCGTCCATGGACCTAGTCCTCGACCTCTTGGCAAATATCGGGCCATTCTTGTTCTTAGTCCTCCTTTCAGCTTTAATCTCTCTTCTTCTTTTTCTCCTCAATGCCGCAGAGATGGGAACTTGGTCATCATCCAGTTCCTTGATCTCTGAATCGGATTCTGTTTCAGAGTCAGTGGAGGTCTCGGCCTCTTTGCTTTCTTTTTCCTCTTCATCCCTCTTCTCTCCTGAAGAGGTGCTATCAACTCTGGTGGGTCATCCTTGAATAGAGGTTCGAAAACCTCATCAGTTGGCTGATCAATGGTGGCCTCGGCTAGGCCTTCTTCAGAATGCGACCCAGATGCGGTCGCATTCTGGGCTTCAATCTCTACTTCTCTTTCTTTTTCTTTTTCTAAATTTTCTTCACTTGGCCCCGGTTGGGCCTCTTCTTCTACCCTCCCTTGCAGCAATTCAACTTCTCTTTGAGCTTTGTGGAGTGGCTCAAAGGCTGCAAGGAAGTTTTCTGCTTCCTTCCTTCTTTTTTCATCTTCTTTTAATTCTTCTCTTCTCTTTTTCTCTTCCTCAAGGAGTTGCAAATCAATGGCTGCCCTCCTGAGGTTTTCCTCAAACTTTCTTTCTTTTTCAGCTTCTAAGGCTCTCTCGGCCTCTTGCTCTTCTTCTATCCTTCTTTTCTCTTCTTCAAGATCTCTTTCTCTCGCAAACTCATCTTCTCCCCCCATTTGTTGATTTTCCATCCCTCTCTCAGCTTCAATCTCCTTCAAAGCATCTTGTTCAACCCTGTACCCTTCAGCAATCACAAGAGCCTTTGCCACAGCTTGGCGGATTATTCCTTCGAACACGTCTGGAGGCATTCTTGCGGTTTTGGGGGGCTCAATAACAAGCGGCTTCTCGGGTACCACTTTCATGGGACTCCTCTTCCTTGCACTATAGGTAACAAAGGGTTTGGCTCTGCAAGATGAAGAAGGGTTAGTTGATGGTTCGGATGCTTACCCGATGAACTTCCTTCTTGCCGAGAGCTTTCAACTGCCTTGGCGGCTTCTTCTTCAACTTGTCGATTTCCTTCTTCTTCAAGGGCAGCATGACTCCGAGCTCCCATCTCCCGGATCATTGCAAACCATTCCCGTGAGCGTTTCTTGAACTGTTGAGCGACGAGTTTTTGGGTTTGATGGACGGCGGCGGCACGCGTGGACCTCCTAGGTGTAGATAAACTCTGATTC
The DNA here is from genome assembly GCA_017139565.1 of Luffa aegyptiaca. Taxonomy (NCBI): domain Eukaryota; kingdom Viridiplantae; phylum Streptophyta; class Magnoliopsida; order Cucurbitales; family Cucurbitaceae; genus Luffa; species Luffa aegyptiaca. Next base: position 20,204,320 of record CM029400.1, on the reverse strand, counting down.
TCCCTCGACGTGGCCGGCATTGTCGAAGAGGAGGGAGTTTGAGCGTTGGGCTCTTGGTTCACGATCGCCGGTGAGAATCCCGTAGGCGTCGTTCTTCTCGTGTCGTGAATGGGTATTTCGGGGTTCTCCTCTTGCCGTCGCACGTTTGCTTCAGCTTCGTGAGCGGTTGGATTACTCTAGGAACGAGTAATCTTGCGTGATGATGAAGGTTTTTGTGTGTTCTTCATCTTCTTGAATATGGGTTTTCGGTTTCAAGATGAGAGAATATGGAGAGTTGAGGGTTTGACTAGTTGAGTGGTTGGTGAAGAGGGAAAGAGCTTAAGTCAGCTATTTATACTTTTCTAATTAGGTCACGTGTAGGTCAAAAGAAATTCGTGAATGCCCTCTTATTTTTTAAAATGCGGTCGCATTCCCAAATACACTAGGGAGAAATGCCATCGCATTTCACCCAGTTCTTCTGCCTTCTCTTTTTTTCTGACTTTTCATTTTCCTTTGCTTTTTCTTCTTTCTTTTATTTGCTGAAACAATCACAAACATGTTAGAAAGTTCACATGCTTAAATATGATTAATTATTCAAAGGATAGTTCAAAATAACCTAGGCGTTTCAACTCCTAGGTAAATCCCCAGGAAAAGGTGTTCCCTACGGTCATCTTAAATACCTTTTCCTAGACAGGATTTTCCTAGACAGAGTTTACTTCTGCCTATTATATTTTGTTTTCGCTCTTACTAACTTAAGCATCAACAAACTACTAACAAAGTAATTTGCTAAACTAACAACGCTAAACTTAACCAAGCGAAAAAAAAAACAATAAATTAATGCATGCAACAAAATGCTAAAGATCTAACTAAGCAAATGAACAACATAGGAACATGTTAATGTTAATAAGGACAATAGTAAAAAGTAAAGGAGAGTGAAAATTTCCTAGTTCTTGGAAGATTTGTCCTCCACATCATAGGTCTTAGGCTCATCCAGGAGGGATGATGAAAATGGAGGGGCAACTGGGCTTCATCAGATGAGCTAGCCAGGAACATCCACTTGATAGCCTCGTCCCTCTCTCAAGCATGGGTCTAATGGTCTTTGTTCTACTTCTAGATGTGTTCGGTTTTGGCGAGGACCAGGTCATATATGCTCTCAATAGATGAAGAAAGAGCAGTAGATGTGGTGACACTTTCTTCTTCGACTTTTTCTCCCCCTCAGGTTCTCTTTGCCTTTTCTTCATCTTCCTATCTCATGTTCTTTTCTTTTTGTCTCCTAACTTCCTTCTATCTATTAACTTCTTGAAACATAAATAAACAAATCAAAAGGTTCACAAGCTCAAATATGTTTTTGGGGATTCTTTTTATTTTTTTTTTTAGAGAATTCAAGTCAAAAAGTTTTTGATCAATTCAACTTCCAGGTAAGTCCCCAGGTAGAGGTGTTCCCTAGGGTCAGCTTAAATACCTCAGCCTAGCCAGGACTTTCCTTAGACAAAGTTTCCTCTTGATCAAAATCCTTTATTCTTGACTTCAAACTTTTTCTCTTTTCTTTTTTTTTTCTTTTTTTTTCTTTTCATTTTCCTTTTTTTTTGTTTTTTGTTTTAAATACGAATTGATGCAAAGAGAAAGAATGACTTAGCTGATCTCCAATAGGGAGATTAAAGCTTTATTTCTACTTTTTGCGCCATCAACTTTCATTTTGACCCTAGGTCTTGATAAAGGACGAGATTTGAGTCTTAACTGAGGCGTTTTAATCATGGAGTGCTTTCTCTCTATTATCAGCTCACTCAATCTACTCTTGAATGCAGACTTTGCAGTCTCATCCTCTGTCGTATACTGCATATTTTCATCCTCCATGTCTTTCTCTTTGATTTCTTCCTCAAATAGCATTTTCTGCAAGCTACAACAAGCAAAGGAATAATTAGGATCGTCCTCAAATCCATCTTTTTCTTACATTTTTTGCAAGCTACAATATGTAAAAGAATCAATAGGATCAAAATCAAAACATCCATCCATTTCATCACGGTGTTTGAATGCTTGGAGCACATCGAAGTTCACTTGTTTGAAGTGACATCTGCATGGCTCACTGCAACTTCTTTCTCTTGTGTCTTCTCTTTATTCTCTTTTTGAGGTGATTCTTCTCTAATCACTTCTTTCTCTTTTGTCTCCTCAGTATTTTCAAGTGTTGGAATGCTTCTTGCTTCTACTGGGAGTTCAGGGTCTTCATGCTCCAATTCACTTTGAAATGACATCTCCTTGTATTGCTCTTGTGCTTCTTGTTCCACATTCTCTTTGTTCTCAAGCAAGCTTTCTCGTGGACTATTTTTCAGTTCCTCTATCAATTGCCCTACTTGAATCTCCAAGTTTTTCAAGGTTTTGTCATTTCTCACCATATATTCTCTTATGAGTTCTTCCAAGCTTGTTGACACTTGTGGTTCCATCTCTTGTTGCATTTCTTGTTGGGCATACTGATCTTGATATTGGTCTTCAAAAGTAAACATACATTCTTGCTCCAAATGAGGTGTTGGATTATTGTTGCTAACATCTTGTTGATGTTGCAACCATCCTCGGTAAGGATTGAAAATAGGACTCTGGTTGTCTGGTTGCCCTGTATAATAAGGATTAGATGAACAAGTTTCAAACAAAGAATGAATATTAGCACAATAAATACAAAAGAAATTAGAGTGGCAAGCCATTGATGTGATTTGTGCACTCAATGTTGTGATGATGTCTTCTTCCACATGTGGGTTATCTTAAGCTATCAAACCCTTCAATTATGCTTATCTTCTATCTCCTTTTTCTCTTTTTTTTTTTGGCCAACAGGAGGATCGACTCCGGGTAGATCTATTAGAAGTTCTCGAGTGTAAGAAGCTTCTTCAAGATGTTCTCGTGCGCTCAACTCCTATTGCTCTTTCTTTCTATCTCAAGGTCTATGTCAAGGAGTGGATACCCCTTGTTCATCCACTAACTCCAACCTGCAAAAGAAAAACAATTGCAAATCAAAGTCAAATTCCCTTTGAGATAGAAATGCGGTCGCAATCTGATCGCAATTTCAAAAACAAATCTGGTTTCACTTTTGGTCCCCGGCAACGGCGCCAAAAACTTGGTGCGTCGTCAGCTGAATGGTTGGAATGTAAGATAAGATGAATAATAATAACAAAGAATAAGTCAGCTAACCCTAGTGCAAGTATACACCGTCGCACGTAGTAATAAAAAAACCTTAGAAGTATTCCAAGGGTATCGATCCCACAAGGACTAAATTGGAAATTCATATTTGAATAAGAAACTGCTCAAATAATGGAATTGTGGTTGTTGACTGGGTCTGGGACCTGTGGAAAAAGGGGAAACTAATTGAGGCTCTGATTCGACGGTTGATGGGGAAGTTTGAAGGGGTGGAAATGGAAAGGATGCTGATGATGGGACTTTCTTGTGTGCACCCAGAAAAAAAAGGTGAGCGCCGATGAAGGAAGCAGCAAGGATTCTTAGAGGTGAAGCACCACTGCTTTTGAAAAGGTAACCAAAGAAATAAGTCTGATTGATTGGTTTTTAGAAAAGATAAATAAAACAAGCAAATAAAGAATAAAGAATAACAATAATAAACAACGAGGTATTCAACATGGATTCATTCCAAAGGCAATAACCTTAATCATGAAGTATTTAACTTAAGCCTATTCAATGCATTGGGTCAGATTTAACTTCTATTTGGCCTTGCTCCCAAGAACCATTAGAAGGCTAAGCGAGTACCGTTATGCACATTTCTGTGACTCGACTCCGACATAGATAATTCACGAATGCAACCTATAACCCTATAGTTGATATAGGGTGCCTTAGGCAGCTTGCCTTATACCGCCGAACAATCTCTTTCGAGCTATTTCTCCTATATCACCTTTATGAGAACCGATATCGTCTGTCCCTTTCGAGATCAAACTCACATAGCATGAAAAGTCTAAGTGATCAATTTAAACTCAACAATATCAGAATGATATTCAATAAAGAATGACATGCATTGAACAGAAACTTAAGTAAATAAAACACTTTCAAGCTATTGAACCATAAGGGAATTCACCATGTTGAACCCCTCAACGGAATTTAGCTACTCATGGTGAGATAAAGTGAAAATGAACACATTTTCATTGAAATAAGAATGTAAAGGATACAGAATAATGAAATGTATCAAAAGCTGGAAATAAAGGAGATAGCTAAATATTATGGGTTTTTCTATTTACTCAATCCTTCTAGAGTTCGCTAAGACACTGCACTCTTTCGCTTTTACAAGTGGGAATGGGTGAAAATCTCTACAAACCCTAAGGTTTGATGTCTAACTAAGGTTAGAATTCAGTCATCTAAGAAGGACCTCGGGCATCCCTACTCATAGGCGTCAACTAGGGTTCTGTCACCACCCTCTTCTTCCAAATGAGTTCTGCTTGAATTTGACTTCGAATCTCGAGCTTATATAGTGTAGAAAATGGTTAAGGAGGTGCGAAATAGGTGCTGGAAGGTAGCCCAGTTAGTTTCGGGGTCAAAACAGCCGGTTAGGTGCGAAGAAGACTCGTCAACAACGACCCGCGGATGACTCGAAACGGTCTCGGTTTTTCCAGAAATGCGGTCGCATTTCATTTTTCTTTCCCAGAAATGCGGTTGCATTTATGGGGAAATTCCAGCTTTTTCTCTGTTTCCCTGCACAACAACAAACTTAGTTAAATTCTCTTAAAATCAAGTCTTTTTAAAAGCACAAATGAGCATAATTTGACAAAAGTGAATATCAACACTGTAACTTATAAACTTTAACATATTTTGAGCTCGGGAACACTAAAATTGATCTAAACATGCAGTATTTGACAAGAAAATGAGCTAAATATAAGGGTAAAATAGGTATATTTTATACCCTTATCATGTTGTAATTTCTAATTCAAAATCGAAGTACATACGTTCACACGCTTTCTCTGTGGGATTCGATCCCTTCAGAACATAACCTACAACATCTCGATGTTGGCTTTACACTAGCTCGACGTTGCAAAAGACCATGCTCAATCCTGCACGATAGTGGGCACAACGTCAAGACGCTGCCCTGGTGTGGCAACACCGCAAGCGTACGGTTGCCCAAGTAATATAAAACGGTACAGTAATACCGAGTATCGATTTCCATACGGAGGATGGCGATTAGGCAAGATAATGAACCAAACATTCAAAATACTAGAACAAAATAATATCTAGGGACCTAAACATGATGATCAAAGCAATAAAAAAATTAATTTCATCAAAGAATTAAAGTGATCAATCAAAGTGAAAAAGGTGGTGAAAGAATCAAGTATGAGGCGGGGTCTTGAAAGTCGGATTATAGCTAATTAATTATTCTAATTGTCCTATCTCATGCCCGACTAATTATAAACCTAGAATCTCCGTTTAGCACATAGGTTCTCCTTTCGGTCTCCCCTAATTATAATTAACTAATATTAATAACCCAAATGTCCTTTGCGCTATTAACCAGGTTAATTAATTAGTCCTTATTCATTTTCGATCTCTAAGCCTAACCAACTACTCTCACTGTCACTACGAGCAGTTAAGCCTAGTTGAGTGAATTTTGATCTATCTTAATTTCTCTTCATCGAGTTTCCATTAAGAATCTAATCACTATACAATTGGCCAGATTCTATAGAGCATTATGACCATCCACACAAATAATCAGTACAAGGACAGAGATAGGCAATTAAGATAACAATCAACAACAATCTTTCATTTAAAGACCCACAATTGGGATTTAGCTATACATGAGAGTCAAAATTTCCCAAGAGTACATACCAATAAGCATAAAAGAGCAAAATAAAGAGTTAGGAGAATGAGCTGTAGAGAACCCCTTGCATGAGCTTCGATCCTCTCCGTTACAAGCTCCTAAGCCCTCCAAGAATGCTCGATACAAGATTTCTCACTTTCCTCACTGCAGGTAGCTCTTTTTACCCCTAAGCGTTTAAGCTCAATGCAAGCATGCTCTCTTTTTTTTTTTTTTTTTTTCTTTTTCTTTTCTTTTCTCTCAAAGTAAAGATGGCGAACATATGATTTTTTTTTCTTTTGCCTCTCCACAACTGGCTTATTTTTCCACTTTTTTTTTTTATTTGCAGGCATATTTTCTTTTTCTCTCCTAGGCAAGACTCTACACACTAGTTTGCAAAAAATTCAGACTTTCTCGCTTAACCTTACACCTATCGGGGTGACAACAGAAATATGAGCTAAGTAATTTGCTCCTAAGCATTCAAGTCATACTTTAAAGTAAAATAGACACTCAACAGGTGCAAGACATATCCAAGAAAAGTTTTAAAAAGGCTCCTTTTTTTGAACACTCTCGGTCACAACTCATTGAAAGCAATAAATTTTCGAAAAAATTTGAGTCAATCCTAGGAAAACATCATCACTTAAACTAGCATATACACAACAAGCATGCAAGACATTTCATTAAGCACAAACGCTGGTCTGACGCTCAGATGCTCAAGGCCCAACAGAAGTGTAAAGTATAATTCCCCACCCCCAACCTAAAATTTACATTGCCCTCAATGTAATAAATCATGAAGAATTAAGAATGCATAGGGAATGAGTAGAACTTCCCTGATTTTTTTTTTGCTCTCATGGATGGTGAATCGTGCTTTCTTATAAATATAGAAACTTCGCTTTGGCACCGCCATTCCTAAAAGAGAAACAAAAACAAGGAAACAAGCATAAAAGCAACTAATAAAAATAAACCTATTTAAGAATTGAAAAGACAGAAAACAGTAACGTTTGCAAATGTTTAAGGTTGTTTGCTCGACCACATTCTCCTCGTTTCTCATCCAAAATCAACCTCTTTGTTTTTTATTACATCCTTTTTATTTTTCTTCTTTTTGATTTGCTCCAGCATAGATAAATTAAACTTGCACACAGAGTGCAAGGCATGAGAAAATTTAAACCAATAATCCATCATCATCCCCAACATACTAATCAAGACACCTTTATAATGGGCAACAGACTGGTCAACAATTGGAATCACTAAGTCTAGCTCATGTAAATCAAAATTAATAAGCTTAGGGGAAACATAAAATGGCATAGAATCGACCAAAGCTAACTCAACACCTATTTCAATTTCTCCTATCATGCATGAGGTATCATAAGAATCAGACTCAGAATCTAAAGAGGGTTCAAGCTCAAACCTCATTAGACTTACCTTCTTGCTGTTGCTCAGAATCTATGCTAATCGAGGAATGGAAATAATTTACCTTTCGTGCTTTCCATATGATGAGTCCAACATACGTCGCCAAGCTCGAAATTATCTCTCTAGCCTCACTCGGTGCTTTTTCCAGCGCAACACCACCACTCGCTATATCTAACATCCTTCTGTCATCAGGTGCTAATCCTTCAATCAAGTGCAACAACAAGGACTCCTCAGACAATGGGCGATGAGGATGTGCACATAACCTTTTGAAGCGATCCCAATACTTGTGAAATTTTTCCTCAGGCGCTTGGGTGATGTATATGATTTCTCTGGTGACTTCAAGGTCTCCAATAGATGGGAAATGATTCAAATCAGGAGCTACTAGGTCTTGCATCATGCACTCGGCCATGGCACTGTAACTTACCACGTCGAGGTTATGTTGATTTCATCGTTAAGCTCTAGAAAAACAAAAATAAAAAGCACAAAAACAACACAAAATCCTATAAACACTAGAAAACGCCCTTCCCCGGCAACAGTGCCAACTTGACGGGACCGCCAGGAGGGTGTCGAATTCTCCCTAAGTTGTCAAATAAAATGTATAATCCACGACACTACTACTAATTTTGTAGCAATAGCGGTTAGGGTCGAACACAGGGAAGGGGGATCTAGCAGTTATAGAATTTTGTGCTTATGAAAACAAGGGGGATTTTTTATGGTGAAGAACAAGCAAGGAAAATAAAATAAAATGAAATAACTGAATGCTGAATTTTAAAAGGCACAAAACTAAACATGCAAAGGAGAAATTAGACGGGATCAATAACATAAGAAAGGGATCGTTGGATAGGGATTTATTATGCTTGATTCTAATTCATTGGCTTCCTAGTTTTCTTTAATAATCGCTCTAAACTGATTTCATTAGTCCCGTCGGCTTTTGGGTTACTCGGAGGACCCCCTACACTAACATGTGCTAATTAACTCGCTAATCGTGAATTCGGCAATTAACAAGATTAATTAATATAGACTCTATCGCTCGCCACCCCTTATGCATAATGTAGCAACCATCTGAGACCTCTGCAACGATTACTACTTATATCTAACTAGTTTATTAACAAGAAATTTTGCAACCACCTATTAAAACTAGCCGCTTTGGGATCGTGGGTCCGGAATCGTAAGAACTAAATTCAAATGAAATTTAAATCTAATCCCTACAACCTTTAACATGCATCCTAGGCCTATCAAGGGTCGTCTCGCGTAGAGAGTGGCTTGCCTCAACCTAGTGGCTATCTAAAAATAACTGATAGAATACACAAGCGGTAATCGCATAGGGCGTCAATCCTAATTGACTAGCCTCATGTATTGGTGTAAACGGGATTACATGCAAAACTCGATGAAAATACAACAAGAACAGAAAGTATAAACCAGAAAACTCAGCCAATATTACATAGAATCAAGACATAAATCCAATCCAACGATCTAAACGAGTTTAGCTACGCATAGATGAAGTAAAAGCAACAAATAACATAAAGGAATCCATAGAATATGACCAACAATGGTCTACAAGAGTGCTGGAATGTAAAAGAGGCAAACAAATCGTAAAGGGGACCAAAATTCTAACCTAATGACGGACTAAACCGAAACTACATATATATAGAAAACACGCCGGCGTCGAGACGCCAAGACCAGCGTCAAGACGCCAACCTCATGACTCGACTTCCTGCTTAATTTCTCGGCTTGGTCTCGCTTCTTCTCGGTTCGGGGCTTCAATCTTTGGCTTTTGGTATAATAATTCAGGCCCGCTTCAGCACAATTGGGTCTCTTCACCTTCTCGCCGTCCAAGACATCGAGATGGCTAAAAAAAAAACTCTGTAATTTGTCGGAATTAACACCAATTAGCGTGATCGGCTCCCGACACGGCCTAAGCTCAATTAACCTTTAAATAGGACAAGTAAAGCATAAAATGACTGTAACAAGCTTAGATTAGGGGCGATAAAATAGGATTATTTAGGTCATATCAAATACCCCCAACCTAAATCTTGCTAGTCCTCGAGCAAGGCACACACAAAACAAAGAGAAAGGCGTTGTGCATATAATTGAAAAGTGATTTAATCCTCAAGACTCAAACATTCCAAAAACTAAAGCAATCAAGAGACATTCGCAAGAGAGACAAATGAGGAGACAAATCAAAATTTTCCAAAGATTATCTTGCACAAGAGAGCTCCATCCCACGTAAAGAAGACTTTACTATCCCGGGATTGGCTTACTCAACTCTCATCCTATCTTCCCCCTACACTGGCACTAAGGTCTTGCTAAAAGGCCCAAATGGAACAAACTAGGTTGCTTCCTCTTGCTTAGGTGCCTGATCAAGGAATTCCTTTTTCTTCTCTCTATTTTTTTTCTTTTTTTTCTTTTTGCTTTTTTGTTTTTGCATTTCTTTTGGATAGGGCACTAGCTTTCACACTACAGTGCAAGAACCCGTAACCCGAGTTTTACTCTTGGTTGGCCTAACTGATCACACTACAGGTAGCTCTTTTTACCCCTAAGCGTTTAAGCTCAATGCAAGCATGCTGTCTCTTTTTTTTTTTTTTTTTCTTTTTCTTTTCTTTTCTCTCAAACTAAAGATGGCGACCATATGATTTTTTTTTTCTTTTTCCTCGCCAACACTAGCTTATTTTTCCACTCTTTTTTTATTTTTATTTGCAGGCATATTTTCTTTTTCACTCCTCGGCAAGACTCCACACACTATTTTGCAAAAAATCCAGACTTTCTCGCTTAACCTTACACCTATGGGGTGACAACAGAAATATGAGCTAAGTAATTCGCTCCTAAGCATTCAAGTCATACTTTAAAGTAAAATAGACACTCAACAGGTGCAAGACATATCCAAGAAAAGTTTTAAAAAGGCTCTTTTTTTTAACACTCTCGGTCACAACTCATTGAAAGCAATAAATTTTCGAAAAAATTTGAGTCAATCCTAGGAAAACATCATCACTTAAACTAGCATATACACAACAAGCATGCAAGACAATGCATAGGGAAAGAGTAGAATTTCCCTGATTTTTTTTTGTACTCATGGGTGGTGAATCGTGCTTTCTTATAAATGTAGAAACTTCGCTTTGGTGCCGCCATTCCTAAAAGAGAAACAAAAACAAGGAAACAAGCATAAAAGCAACTAATAAAAATAAACCTATTTAAAAATTGAAAAGACAGAAAACAATAATGTTTAAGGTCGTTTGCTCGACTACATTCTCCTCGATTCTCATCTGAAATCAACCTCTTTGATTTTCATTACATTCTTTTTAGTTTTCTTCTTTTTGATTTGCTGCTGCATAGATAAATTAAACTTGCACACAGAGTGCAAGGCATGAGAAAATTTAAACCAATAATCCATCATCATCCCCAACATACTAATCAAGACACCTTTATAATGAGCAACAGACTAGTCAACAATTGGAATCACTAAGTCTAGCTCATGCAAATCAAAATTAATAAGCTTAGGGGAAACATAAAATGACATAGAATTGACCAAAGCTAGCTCAACACCTATTTCAATTTCTCCTATCATGCATGTGTTGCACGATTTTACACCGCAAGCGTACGGGTCGTCACAAGTAATATAGTGATTTTGAGTATAGAGTATCATCTCCACAGGGATTGGATTTATTAAATTAATTACTACGAATAATCTTGCTTAGCTTTATTTAGAGAACAAAATCGAATGCCGAAAAGATAAACTAACAAGCTAATCTAGAAAGCAAAAGATAAATGGAGACACAATTTGGAGGGATAATTCTTTAGAGGGTTGATTTCATCAATTGGACCTGTAATGCTTAATCAATTAACTAATATGGATTAACTAATCATTTGATTCATAAGTCTAGAAGCCTAATGACAAGGACTCTCCTGTCGGTTTCCTCCTATCTCATACCTTTCAATAAAGAATCTTCTTTCGGTTTCCTCTTTATTTACTTAGCATGGCATTACGACCCTTCAATACAACCTCTAATGTTATTTATCTTATCCCGTGTCACTCGAATAAATAAACGTCAATCATGCATTCAGTTCTAGTCTAAGCTTCTCTCCGTCGAGTTTCCACTTAGTAACGATTCATTTAATCAGTGATCAGTTGATTAAAAGCATTAAGGAAAAAATGCACAAATGAACAATAATGACAATTAAACCAAATCAATTCATTAATTCAGCAAAGGTTCAACAACTAAATCAATCTCAAAGAATTTAGGAATTAACTACTCATAATCACTAAAATCCAATAATTCCTGATCACAACAATTCTAGAAACTAAAACATAAAGGAAAAGGGAAGAGAAATGCTCATAAAAGTGTCGATCTCCTTGATCCCGCGCTGACCTCCATCGATCCCGAGCTCCAAAGATCTTCAACAAAGCTCCAAAACTCTCCCAAAAATCCCCAATTTTAGTGTGGACTCTAGAATGGGGTGAAAACCCACAAATTGGCTCCCCAAACTTGGATGCAAAAGGCTGCATTTATAGGCTCCCAGCAGGCGCAGCATCGCGACGCTGTAACGTCATATTGTCTTGGGCTGCAAGTCGTCGCAGGGTAAGAAAGGATACATGGACAGCGTCGCGACGCTACCCACTTTCTGGATCTTTCTTGCGCTCTGACGTCACTTCTTTTCTTGCCGCTCAAGATGGTGCAACGTCGTGACGCTACATGGACAGCGTCGCGACGCTGTCGCGATTCCAGAACTCTTCGTGCGGCTGCCAAGCGTCGGCGTCTCGACGCTTGGGCCTAGCGTCTCGACGCTAGGCCTTGATCTTCAAAGAATGGCCCGATTTTGACTCAATTTTTGGGTCTCCAACTTTCTTTTGGCCCAAATGCTTCATGTCATGGATCTTGGGCTCTTTTCTTGACCCAACTTGATAGTTAAGGCTTGGAATTCATGAATTGGGGCTTCTAAATCATTATTTTTAAGCTTTTGGTCTTGGATCTACAATGGACTTCTCCAAATTGCTCAAAAAGTCTCCAAAATCATCCGAATTCTCTCAAAATTCCGGCTTTGCTTCTTTGACTCGGTTTTCTGAAATTTAAACATAAAATAGCATTAAAGTACACAATTCAAGCATAAAACTAGCTAAAATTAATAGGAAAATGATAGCATTTATGCATGCCATCAGCAAGATGTATCACAAGAATCAGACTCATAATCTAAAGAGGGTTCAAGCTCAGGCTCACTAACCTCATTAGACTTACCTTCTTGCTTTTGCTCAGAATCTTGGCTAATCGAGGAATGGGAAGAATTTACCTTTCGTGCTTTCCATATGATGAGTCCAACATACGTCGCCAAGCTCGAAATTATCTCTCTAGCCTCACTCGTTGTTTTGTCCAGTGCATCACCACCACTTGCTATATCTAACATCCTTCTGTCATCGGGTGCTAATCCTTCAATGAAGTGCAACAACAAGGACTCCTCAGACAATGGGCGATGAGGACGTGCACATAACCTTTCTAAGTTATCCCAATACTTGTGAAATTCTTCCTTAGGTGCTTGGGTGATGTATATGATTTCTCTGGTGACTTCAAGGTCTCCAAGAGTTGGGAGATGATTCAAATCAGGAGCTACTAGGTCTTGCATCATGCACTCGGCCATGGCATTGTAACTTACCACGTCAAGGTTATGTTGATTTCATCGTTAAGCTCTGGAAAAAGAAAAATAAAAAGCACAAAAAAAACACAAAATCCTATAAACACTAGAAAATGCCCTTCCCCGGCAACTACGCCAGATGACTCTGTAAATAATTGCTTTGAAAATAGAGATTTAGAGAAGAGGTTTGATGCTGTCACATATTTCTTGACTTGTTATTATGACGATCTTTTTAATGACAATCTTTTTAGTGATGACGGGCCAGGGGAAAGTTTTTTTTCTCCCCTGTTTGCAGTTTGTAATTCGGTACGAGATTTTCTTCAGAGCCCGGAAGATGACGAGAATTTTTATTTCGAGCCTCGTCTAGCTAAAGACGTTAAAGAAAAGCACTGCTTGGGAGGCAACCCAAGGATTAAAAGTTTAGTTAGTTTTTTGCGGTAAATAATTTCCCTGGCTTCGTGATCCAATTTTGTTTTGCAGGATCACCTTAGCAAGTCCCAAGGCTCCAAAAATCTCATTTTCTCGACCCAAAGGAGGAGGATGAATTGCTCCTAACTCAGGGAAGTCTCAGTATCCCTCTATTTGCTATCTTGTTTTTAAACATTGGGGACAATGTTTAGTTTAAGTTTGGGGGGAGGCTTTCACTGAGCTGTGTTGAGCATGATTAAATTCTTTTAGATGCATGAGTAGATAGCAATGATAGTCGAGGATTTGATTTTAGAAGTTTTGGGGGATATGGTTTATATGTTGTGGAATCTGGGAGCACAGCAGAAAATGTGAAATTTTAAAATTTTTTTATACTTAGTTTTAATGTCTAAAGCATGAAATAGACTTATCTTATGAAATCCTTGAAATCTAGATTTTTATTATGGTTTTTATAAGTTTTTTGTCACTCCGATAGGCTTAGTTTCTAATATTAGGAGTTCATGCTTGACTGTTTTAAGAACTAGGTGCAAAAAAAAAATGCTATGCCTGCTGAGAGAAAAGAAAAGCAACAAAAGAAAAAAAAAGAAATATCTGTTGAAAATAATTTTTTGCTTGCATAAAAGAAAAAAGACTAGGGGTAAAAAGAGCTACCTACGGTGTTATCAGTTAGGCCAACCAAAGAATAAAATTCGGGTTAAGGGTCCCTGCATCGTAGTGTGAAAGCTAGTACCATTAGATATAAAAATGCAAGTTTGGGGGAGGAAGCAAAAGAAAAAGAGAAAAATATTTGTGAGTTTGGCATCCCCCTGAAAAAGAATAATATCGGCGCCCTAGTCTCTTTGTTTGCATGATAGTAGAACTCCGACCTATTAGGGACTCTTAGCTAGTGTAGGAGGAAAACAAATGGAGAAAGCCATAAGACTAATCTAGGTTAGTAAAAGAATCATTCGATAAGTCTTGAGCATGTTATTCGTTAATCTTAAGTTCAACTTCTTTTAAGATTTCTTCATGAGTATGCGGTGCTTGCTTATTCCACTTGCATGTTTTCCATATTTGCTTGACAGTTCTAAAATCATTGAGACTTGAGTGATTCTATTTCATAATGTAGTTTATTAACGATTACTACTTATATCTAACTAGTTTATTAACAAGCAATTATGCAACCACCTATTAAAACTAGCCGCTTTGGGATCGTGGGTCCGGAATCGTAAGAACTAAATTCAAATGCAATTTAAATCTAATCCCTACAACCTTTAACATGCATCCTAGGCCTATCAAGGGTCGTATCGCGTAGAGAGTGGCTTGCCTCAACCTAGTGGCTATCAAAAAATAACTGATAGAATACCAAGCGGTAATGGCATAGGGCGTCAATCCTAATTGACTAGCCTCGTGTATTGGTTTAAACGAGATTACATGCAAAACTCGATGAAAATACAGCAAGAACAGAAAGTATAAACCAGAAAACTCAACCAATATTACTTAGAATCAAGACATAAATCCAATCCAACGATCTAAACGAGTTTAGCTACGCATAGATGAAGTAAAAGCAACAAATAACATAAAGGAATCCTGCCATGCCTATCATATTAGAGAGACCTTTCCTTGCTACAGGGAGAGTCATAATTGATATTGAGCGCAGGGAGTTGATCATTAGAGTCCAATAGGAGAAGGAGATCCTAAAAGCTTTTGAGGACCCTCAGAACACATCAGAGACCATGTTGGTAGGTTACAGGAAAGGTGCTAGGAAGAGCACCATTGATGGAACGCCTGACATTAGACCACCTTGATGCCTATTCGGTCAACATGTCGAGCTAATGACGTTAAACAAGCGCTTATGGGAGGCAACCCAAGTAAGTTTAGTTGAGTCTATCTTTTAGCTTTTGATTTATTGTTTGTTTTTGTTTTGTAGGTCTTGTGATCCATGTTTCTTCCTTGCTTGCAAGCTTCCATAAAGTGGTCATCGTTATTCCAGGGCAGTGTTGTTCACCCCTTCCATTCTTTATTTGTTCTCATGCTTGATTATGCCTTATTTTCTTTATACATTAAGGACAATGCATGTTTTAAGTTTGGGGGTGGAATATCATGTTTGTGGAGTCCTTGAGCATCTGAGTTCACCCTATAGTTTTGAGCTTTCTTTGATTTGAGCATGTGGTTGTTTTGTGGATGCTATTTTTGCATGACTATCATTTCCTAAGATAGGCCTTCTTGTCAATTTTCAAGCTTTCGATGAGTTGTAAGCATGAGTGCCCAAAAAGGGAGACTTTTTAAACTTTTTCTAGGAGATGTCTTGCATGAGTAGAGTATCTTTCTTGGTTGGATTTGGATTTGAATGCTTAGAGGCGAATTATTAGGTTCATATGCTTGTTGTCACCTCGATAGGTGTAGGGAAGAGCTAAAGAGTTAATTTTTTTGCAAATTAGCATGTTTAATCTTGCCTAGGAGGAAAGAAAAGAATATATGCTTATCATGCTCATAAAGAAAAATCATTCTTGTTGTTACAAATTGAAAGAAAAGAAAAAAAAAGAAAGTCATGACTTATACGCGCAATGCAATGTTTAATAATGTTTAGGCAAAAAGAGCTACCCCTATTGTGATCAGTTAGACCAACCAATGGGTAAAACTCGGGTTATGGGTCCCTACAATAGGTGTGTGAAAGCTAGTGCCACATATAAATGCTTGTTGTAATTTTCAATTTTAAGCACCTAAGTATGGATGAAAACAAACTAATTTGTTCCATTGACTTGTTAGTGAATCCTTAGTGCCAGTGTAGAGGGAAGATGAGTTGAGAGTTTAGTAATCCAATCCCGGGCTAGTAGAGTCTAATCTCATGAAGTTAGATCTCGCTTGTGCAAGTTAATTTTGGAAAAAATTTTATTTGTCTCCCTCATTGGTCCTTATGTGCATGTCTCTTGATTGCTTGATTATTGACTTTTGAGCCTTGAGGATTGAGTCATGTTTGTTGCATC
Source organism: Luffa aegyptiaca (assembly GCA_017139565.1). NCBI lineage: Eukaryota > Viridiplantae > Streptophyta > Magnoliopsida > Cucurbitales > Cucurbitaceae > Luffa > Luffa aegyptiaca. The sequence goes on along the minus strand of CM029400.1, from coordinate 20,188,156 downwards.
CATTCTTCAACTGTATGCTTGATTTTAGTTTGCTTGAGGACTAGCAAAAGCTTAAGTTTGGGGGTGTTTGATAGCGAGCATAGCTAGCTATTTTTCCTCATTTAATTTAGCTAGTCTCTTATAATTAATTGGCCAAATTTACGCATTTTTGTGTTATATTTGTAAGAAATAAGTTTTGGAGTTAATCGAGTGTTCAGGATGAGAAAAGAGGCTAAAGAAACAAAGGAAATCGAAGTTGGAAGCACTCAATAGAGGCCTTGCCGAGGACCAGCGTCGAGACCCTTGGTTTAGGGCTTCTCGACGCTGGCATTCCATTTTTGATCTGGCGGCCAAAGGTCACAGCGTCGCGACGCTGTGAAGAATTCCAAAACAGAATCTGCGGAAGGGCGACAGCGTCGCGACGCTGTGACAAATTTTTTTCTATAAATACTTTGCGATTAGGTCTGATTTGGGGACTTCTTTGGATGACCTTTTGGCCAAAAACTCGACTAGAGAGCTGCTGTGGAGGCTAAAGCAAGTGGAGAAACGTGGGATTCAAGGCTTTATTGGTGGAGATCGTGACGGGGACGTGCGGTCTCGGCCTACTTAGCGTTTACTTCTCTTTTCCCTTTTCTTTAGTAGTTTTTTTGGCTGATTTGTATTTAGTTTATATCGTAGCACGAATTATGAGTAGCTAAGTTTATTTCTTAGGGATTGATGTAGCCGTTGGGGCAATTATGGATTGATTGTATGGATTTTTGCTATTGATTTCATTTATGTATAATGTATTCTTAATGCTTTCAATTTACCGGCCATGAATTGAATATTGTTTGTGTTTAAATCTAACTCAGGAGAGAGGATTTAGCTTAGAAATCTTTATGCATAACTAGGATTTAGCTAGAGATCGGGAGATAATAGTTAATTCTAGAAATCGGTAAAAAGGACTAACCTTAATGCCTTGCATGTTTAATGAATCTAGATAGGGGTATCGGGTGTATTGCATGTGAGAGGATTATGTATGCTCGGGAGAGATATTTATGATTGTAGTTTCCTTGATTTATGAGTCATAGCATGTTAATAATCCATGAATTAATCCATAATCTCAATTGGTGAAATCAATTCCCTAAGACCGTTGTCATCATTTGATTGTCGCATTTTCTTTAGCTTTGTGTTATTTTTTTCTATTCATTCTCATCTTGTTTGTTTCCTAAATAAAATTGGACGAAAGTATTTTCGGTAATTAAATTGGCTAGAAACCCAATCCAGAGGACGACATTCGAAATTATTTTCACTATATTATAACTTGACCCGTACACTTGCGGTAAGCAATTCGTGCATAAAGTTTTTGGCTCCGTTGCCGGGGATTGGCATATTTAGTCAATTTAATATCGTAGAAAAATTGTCCGGTCTTAGTTTAGGGTGTATTTTATTTTTTTGTTATTTTTGTTTTTAGGTAGATTGCATTTTTCCTTTATTGTTTTTCTTTTCCATATTTAGATTTTTTCATATTTGTTTGAATTTTCCATAGATAGAATTTTCCTTTTTTTTATCCATTTTAGATTAGCTTTTCCTTATTTGGTAGTTTTCTAATTTGTTTTTGCCATATTTGATTTTGTTTTCCTTATTTGTTTATCTTTTCCTTATATAGATTATATTTTCCTATTTTAGATTTAGTTTTTTCCTTTTCTAGTTTATTTCCTAATTTGTTTTCTTTCCTTTTCTTTTATTATTTTTTTTAGGTTAGTTTTGTTGGTGTATGCGAAAGGTTAGGGAGTTGGCTTACTTTGACCTAGAGATCGAAAGAACTTTTAATAGACTTCGAAGGGAAAACCAAGAAAATCATATCCAAATGGCCAATGCTAACCCCGAGGAGCCTAAGCCTATTAGGGACTACACAAATAATCAGTATAAGGACAGAGATAGGCAATTAAGATAACAATCAACTATAATCTTTCATTTCAAGACCCACGATTTGGATTTAGCTATACATGAGAGTCAAAATTTCCCAAGAGTACATATTAATAAGCATAAAAGAGCAAAATAAAGAGTTAGGAGAATGAACCGTAGAGAACCCCTTGCTTGCGCTTTGATCCTCTCCATTACAAGCTCCCGAGCCCTCCAAGATTGCTCGATACAAGATTTCTCACTTTCCTCACAACACGACTCTCAAAGGAGGCTCCAAGAGCCTTAGAAGAGACTAAAGAATGGATTGGAATGGTGATTGATGATCAAATGGGGAGGTGAGGCGCAACTTTTATATGCTTGAAAATGAGGCAGCGTCGCGACGCTGACGTCACAGCGTCGCGACGCTGTTACGTCAGCAGCTCTGATACCAAAATGATAAGGCAACCCTAATTCTCAGTTCAAAGATCCAAGCTTTTGTGGAGCAAGAACCCTTGAAACAAAGAGATTAACACCTCCTTACACAAATTAGAACCAACCAAGAGAAAAGGCTAGAAATTGATTACCTCTTATGATCAATGATCTAGAAGCAAGATTGGAAATCTTGTTCTAGATTGAGTCATTCCACAATCAAACTTGATCAAGACCGGATTGAATGGCTCAACATGCAATCTATCACAAGAATTGCAAGAATCCTAGAAAAGGGATTTCTAAGAAAAGTCTCAAATATGAGAGATCATTTTTCATTCATCTTCAACTTGTCTTCAAATGACAAATTACATCCCTATTTATGCTAAATGAAAAGACACCATGAAAGGACACAACCCTTCATCTATGTGGTCTAAATTCAACCCTTAACTTTTCAAATCCATGCATGAACCTTCATAAATACAAGTTCATGAATTCACAAGATACATAATACATTAAATATGTGAATGAATATGAATTTCTAGATTCATTGTGTCTTTTGGTTGAATAGGTGCCTTTGTGAATCTTGAAAGGATGCAACTTTTCACCATAATAATTGGATTGAGCTGGTTGATCACTTATTTCATATTCCAATCAGCAACCTCTAAAGTTTGTAATCATCTTGGGTTCTTGTAGCTTGATTAAGACACCTCGATTCATATCAAAGTGTCTACATAGACAAGGTGTAGACAAATAGCTAGCAGTTTGCCCCCACAATTGCCCTGACATCTTAGTTGTGAGTTAAGTCCAACTCCTATTCAGCTCCGTTGTAGGTGTTTTTAGAAGACTAAACTAACTAGAACACCTATTTCTAGGGCTAATTAAATCTTAGATTAATCACGCACACGACCTTAAAACCCTAGTGGTTTTAGTCCTATTTCTAGGTTGCAAGAAACAAAGTCCTATTTGTAAGATATGTTCAACTATTGTTTTTGCGAACCCACACACTTAACTCCAACCTTTCGGCCACCGACTGAACACAAACTATGTTAACTCAAGTGATCAATTTAAGCTAACAATGAAACTTAAACTTTCAGCAAAAACAAACACTGCTAAGAAGGAACAATATTGCTTTTGCATAGGTGGGGTTTTCTTCTACTCAAGGTATCCACATACTTGAACCCCCAAGAAGAAGCTTAGCTCATTGGTGAAAATAAAGTGCAAGACATAAAATTAATGGTACACGAAATAGAAAATAAACTTGCATTCATATTGATAAACGAAAAGTACATGACCTGAACTTACAATTGAAATGAAGCAAAAATATAATTTAAATAAAGCTTACAACCAAATATAAAAGACTCTAACCAACTAGGACTAAAACTAAGGTTCTTTCTCCTTTCTATATAACTTGCTCTTGCCTTTTTCAAGGGGAGACAAGTCTTTCTCCTCTTCTTCTTTCGAATGGAGGAGCCAACAGAGCCTAGAAGAACCAAAACTCAGATTGGCTACAAGAGGAAGAGAAATAAAAATAATATAGAGACAATCCTAAGGCTAAATCCGAGCTCTCTTTGCATCTTGCTCTTGCACGCCTTTTATAGACCTTGGAAGGTAGGGTTAACTGTCGAGATCAGTGTGAGAAGTTCATTCAAAGTGTAATCCCACAATACTTGGAGATTTGGTACGAGATAATTGATCCTTGGAAGATTATGGGCAATTCCCCTCAATCTCAAAATTCTATCGAAAAGCCCAATTGCGGTCATAAATGCAACACATTTCCTTGAGTGCTCTGCTTTGATGCATTTTGCCTTAAGCTTGAGACTTCTTTCCTTATCAGTTTGCAGGAGCATCTTGAATGCATTTTCCACATCTTATGCTATCAAATATTCAACTAGATTCTTTCGTTTCCAGATGTGGACACACATCTTCAACTCCATTGCTCCGCTAAACTTTCCTTTTTCACATGTGGGCACATATCAAACGCAAATTGGGACTTCTACCTAAAATAATTAAACTTGGTCAATTCTTACAAAACATACTCTCTTTTTCCAACAATTAAGCATAAATTCTATATTTTACGATTTCTATCATGGTCTGTAGACTTTTGAGTAATATGACTTCAAATGGTCAGAAATTAAGCACTAAGTCTTTGCTTTCCTAGCAATAATCTATGTTTTTAAGGTTAAATAACGCACCTAAATGAGCGTTATCACAGCCCCCAAACTTCTTAAACCACTGCTTGTCCTAAAGCAATTTAGTCCTGAAGCAAATTAAACAATAACAGCAAAATCAAGAAAGAAAGTATGTGTTTCATAGGTAAGTTAAGTCGCAAGGTTGCCTTTCAGAAAAAATCTCAACTCCTAACACTTTGAGACAACAATAAGGTTCTCTAACATTAGTGAAGGGAATCAAACTCCCCGCAGCGGAAGCGTATATCAGGTCTATCTTATTTTAATTAAGTTTCACAGAAAAGTCTATATATTGCCAACAGATAAATTTAAGAACAATTCTACAAATTATCTACGCTTAGCATGCTAGATCATCTAAACTATTTAGAGTTTGGGAGCCAACCTGTTGAAGACCAATCTAGCAGCAAGTCCTCCTTTCGAACAATTTCACGTACAAATGAATCCCAAGACACCACCACTATGAAGCCCTTACTATCCTCTGAATCTTGAGGTTTTGGCTTTTGGGAACCAAATCTCTTGGAAAACAAAAAGGGAAGCGAATTACAACGTGAATCTTTCTATAATCCTCGAGAGAATTTTTCTCTGAGAGAACTTGAGAGAGTCAAGGTAGGGAGAGAGAGAGAGTTGATGCACAGATCATCTATCTGTTTCAAAACTAATCCCATATGTTTTTCCTTTTCTGCAGGGACGTGTGAGAGACCGAGTCAGGCGTTGATAGCGAGCAGAAATGTCACTACTTTAGTCCCAATTTATTAGGCTTTTTAGAGCTTTATTTGTGTTTTTATTGAAAATATTTGATATATTTTGTTATTTGGTCTTTAGGAGCAAACTATGGAAATTAGTGGAAAAAGTGCACAAAAAGAAGACATTTAAGCCCAATTTCCATACTTGGGTCAAAGGGGAAGCCATGAAGGTCAACCATGAAGATGAGGCCCAAAAGAAATGGAGGGAGGCCCAAATTCAAGCCCAAAACCGTAGTTGAAAGTTCTGGAATTCGCCTAGCGTCGAGACGCTGTAGGGACAGCGTCGCGACACTGATCCCATTTCTTGGCCGGCAAGTCGATGACGTCACAGCGTTGCGACGCTGTGCCGATAGCGTCGCGACGCTACCCCATTTCTGAGCCTATATAAGGCGCCCCTTGAATCCATTTTTTACGATCAATCACTATTCATTCTATTCCTTCCTTTCTTTCTTGGCTCCTTTGGAGCCTCTCTCAAGGCTTTCTAGCCTTTTTGAGAGCTTTCTTTAGTGGGAAAACTTTGGGGGGAATTTTGGGAGCATTCTAGGAGGCTCAAGGAGAGCTCAGAGGGACTCCAAGCGTCAGCGAAGGGGTCTTCGACGGTCAATTCCTTTCCTTTTATTGTGCTCTTAATTATGCTTTCCATTGTAATTTTTGTGAATATTTTAGCTATGTATAGCTAAACCCCAATTTGGGGTCTTGAAATGAAATTATAGTCTAAATGTTGTTATAATTGCCTATCTCTTGCCCTTTTGTCCTAATTATTTGTATGGATGTGCTTAATGCTTTATGCAATCTGGCCAATTGTGTACTGATCTGATTCTTAATGGAGACTCGACGGAGAGAAGTTAGGATAGATCATAATCCATGCAACTAGTTTAATTGTCCGTCGTGACAACGGGATTAGTTGATTAAACTTAGATTCCTAAAATGAATCAGAGCGTAATAATTAATGATTTTTAATGGCGCTAAGGACACTTAGGTTGTTAAAATGAATTAATTTCAATTAGGGGAGACCGACAGGAGAACCTATGTGATTAACGAAGATTCTAGGAGTATAATTAGTTGGGCGATGAGATAGGACAATTGTAGCAATTGTTTAGCTAATAATTGATTTTCAAGACCCCACTTCCCATTAAAAACTCTTTCTCCATATCTTATTTTCTTTGATTGATCAAATTAATTTCTTTAATTGCTTTAATTTTTAAATTCTTTTTAATTGCATGTCTTAATCCCTAGATATTATTTCTCCCAATTATTTTTAGTGTTCAAAAGAATCTCTTTGCTTGCTTAAATTTCGCTTCGCCTCCCTGTGGATTCGATACTCGGAATTCTTCCGTTTTACTATTACTTGTGACGACCCGTGCGCTTGCGGATATCGTAATAACACAGCGAACAGGCGTTTGTGAGGAGAGTGGGGAGTTACACGTGTAACTCCCCATTCACTTAAAAAAAACTAATTTACGTTTAATTTAATTTAAATAAAGTTAAATTAAATTAAATTGAATTAAATTAAATTAATTAGATCATATTTAATTAATTAAATCATTTAATCATATTTAAATGATCATACGTCACATAACCTATGGTATTAATTCAATCAATTCAGTTAAATCACATTTAATTAAATCACATTTAATTAAATTAATCAATTAATTAACTCACAATTAATTAATTACCTCATATTTAATTTGAACTTATATTTAAATCATATTTAAATGCGCCTCTCTCTTTTAACCTATAATTTTAATGTGCATCAAAGAGAGGATGGGCGCCCTTGTTCAAGACCCAAAATCAACCCTTAAGGGAACACTCATCTACTTGCCCTAACAACGGTAAGGAGTGAATTTCATATTGTGTTGTTATGTTTCCAAGCCCCTACTCGGTCTTGCCTCTGAAATGGTAGGCTTATTGAGTCGGCGTAACTGGTCACTCTCACCCATAAAAATCTAAGGACAATCCCTCATGAAAAGGAGTTCATAACAAACTCAGAATTTAGATTGAGTTATCTAAGTCATCCTATTGAAATAATAACCTATCTAGTTAACGGTGTTACATCTAGTGGTTACTATTTCACGGTCCGATCTTATGCAAATTCATTGCATAGGATACCCCCATTCGCATGTCATCTACACGAACACGTTGGATCATTGCGTTTGTATCAAATACAAAGTGGGTCGTATCCATAGTGTCACCAAGATAAGGTACCCAACCTTATCCTTATACTATAGACCCTTTAGGTTGTTACTTGAACATTGATCTCCGTATGTCCCCACATACTGTTCAAGTTACATGAAACAACCCTGGATGTTTAGTTTATTGGATTTAGAGTTAATTAATGCAAAACTAAGATAACAAATTCAATAACACTTTACTAAATAATTCCAATAACTCTTTATTGATATTAATTAATTTGTTATATTTACTATCCACGAGTTTTAGGGCATAAAACCCAACAATTAGACCCTCACACACCCCTCTCAAGATAAAACATTCTCATGCAACTCCACCTCTACCACTTGTTCTTCCACCTAGTCCTTATTCAGAGTAGCCTTTTTCTTTCATAAGTTACCCTAACTCTTGAATTGGGAAAAGAAAATTTGATTTCCCTCCCCCAAACTTATTATAAGTTGCTGCTAGGCTTTATTCTTTTTCTTTTTTTTTTTCTAGGAGAGCCTCATAGTCATCTACACCTTCGTTCCAACATACTAACACTTTGTGGTGAAAATAGCTAACTATGAGCATGGCTCACTATTGAAACCGTGGCACATACTCAATTTCCAAACTCACCTTTCATGCAGTAGAAAACATGGGTGTCATGAATGAAGGGATAAAAGCCCTAGCGGAAGCGTTAAGATCGATCTCGCAATTTAAATTCTAATACAAAAAACCAGTACGTTGGCAAATTATAAAACTACACAGTGAACTAATTTCTACTCAGATTTAATTTAGGAGTTAAGCATGATTTCACAATTGCTGTAAAATAAATCTCAGAGACAATAAACTCACTTTCGTTGTTGGCTCTGGAAGGGATTACAGCAACTTTGTTGGTAGAACTCTTGGGACCAAAAGTGAAATTTCTGTGATTGCAAAACACCACCAGTAAGTCTTCACCGGTATTCTCTGAGTAGTAAAGGTCTCGGTTGGGGGACCAAATCTTCTTGATTTCTTCAGGGATTGATTCCTTCTCAAGAATGGTGTGAAGAATTCTTAGAGAGAATTTAGCCTGGAGTGTTTACTGTGAGGAACACCAAAATACAGAACCCCCAAGCATGAAGTTGGTTTAATTATCGTGGGTAACGTTCCATGATTAAACAACTCTCTGTAGTTACATGATTTAATTAAAAATAAATTAAATTCAAATTAATTTAATTAATTAATTAATTAAATCAAATTTAATTAAAAATAAATTTAATTAATTAATTAATTAAATCAAATTTAATTAATTATTTCATTTAAATCATATTTAAATTAATATCTCTCACATAACCTATAGTTTCAATTCAATTAATTGAATTAAACCAAATTTAAATAAATTTAATTAATTCATTAATTCATTAATTCTCCAATTAATTAATTACCAAATTAAATATCACATATTTAATTTAACCTACATTTGAATCATATTCAGTTGTATTTCTCTCATAACCTATAGTTTTAATGTGCATCTAATGCGCATTAATTTTAACCTATAATTTTAATATGAATCCAATTCATATTAAATTAATATTTGAACTCCTTTAAATATTTAATTCTCTCATAAATTAATTTTGAATCAAATCCAAGATTAAATTTATATTATAAAGATTAATATAAAATATAAGCTTTATATTATAATGTATCACCATACATTATACAAATTCTCTAAGTGAATTTGAACATTTCAAATTCCATTCAAGACATAATTACCTCAATACCCTTTATGAGCTACCAGTGAGATCTAATGGACCTACAGATCAAAAGCTCCAACGATATGAGATTAATTCGTTAACTGTGGGTACACTCCACTAAAGACCCATAGCTGAACTATTCTCACTACAAATATATTTTTGTGTCCACGGATATAGACCAATAACAGCAAGTTAGTCCTTCACGAGTGTTCGTAACACCAGCTAGGTCAAATTATCGTTTTACCCCTGGGTTACCTCTATGTCCTTAAGTATCAGTGCTCCTCTAATGAACAACCTGTTTAAGGTCCAACCATTGAATAGAAACCCCTCCCGGGCCATTAAGAGGGTAGGACCCTTTGTTCAAGTCCTGGAGACACCACTTAAGGGAACACTTATCTACTTACCCTAAAGTCAGGAATGAGTGAATTCCATCTTGTGTTATTATGTTCCCAGCTCCCCACTCGGTCTTGTATCCAAAATGGTAGGCTTATTGATTCGGCAAACTAGCCACTCACTCATACAAATCAAAGGACAATCCCTCGTGAACAAGAGTCCATAATACACTCATGATTAAGACTAAGTTGCCTAGGTCATCCTATTGAAATAGAAACCTAACTTGTCAACGGAGTTACATCTAGTGGTTACTATTTCGCGGTCCAGTCTTATGCAAACTTATTTCATAGGATACCCTCACTCGCATGTCACCTACACGAACACGCTGGATCATCGCGTTTGTATCAAATACAAAGTGGGTCGTATCCATAGTGTCACCAGGATAAGGTACCCAGCCTTATCCCTATACTATAGACCCTTTAGGCTGTCTCTTGAACATTAACCCCCGTATGTCTCCACATACTGTTCAAGACTCATAATACAGCCTAGGATGTTAGTTTATTTGATTTAGGGTTATTAAGACAAAACATAATTCAATAACTCTTATTGAATAATAATCAACAACACTTTATTGATAACAACCAATTATTTACATTTACTATCTACGAGTTTTAGGGCATAAAACCCAACAATGATCGCCCCTTGTTACTCGGGTTTTGATAGCTCACATAATGAGTTATTTTTTATGGTATTTATTTGTTAGTCTTCGAGAATTATTTGGCAAAAATCATACATTTTTGTGTTCTTTTTGTAGGAATCAAGTTTTTGGATGAATTAGAGAAATTAGAAGTTTATTTAGTGTTTGGGATGCTAAAAGATGAAAAAGAATTGAAGAAGCATTTATAAAAGAGTTGCAGCAACCTTTGAACCTGAGAGAAGAGCGTCGAGACGCTCCCTTGAGGCTTCTCGACGTTGTCCCTAGCGTCGAGACGCTACCCTATGTTTTCTATAAATACATTGCACGGCAAAGGGGACTTATTTCGGAGACCTTTTAGCCCTATTTCTGACTAGAGACCTTTGGTGGAAGCTTGAGCAAGGACAAGGAGCGGGATTCAAGGCTAGAACTCGAGGATATCGTGATAGGGACGTGCGGTTTCGGCAACACTCGAGTTTTTCCCTTTTCTTTCCTTATCTTTAGTTAGTTTTTATGACTTTATTTTCTAGCTTATATTGTAGCAAGGATATCATGAGTAGCTAGATCTTTAATCTTAGGGATTGATGTAGCCCTTTGGGCATTGTTGAATTAATTCTTGGATGTTGTTTTTCTTTGAATTAATTTATGCAATTTATGTTCTTAATGCCTTTAATTCACTGGTCATGAATTGATTGTTGTTTTCTCTAATTCTTGCTCAAGAGAGGGGATTTAGTTTGGATCTTAAATTGCATAACTAGAATGGTCCTAAGAGATCGGGAGATTTAGGATAGTTTTAGAAATCATTAAAAGGATTAGACTTCAGGTCTTGCATGATAATGAATCTAGATAGGGATATTGGATTTATTGCATGTATGAGAATTAGTTATGCTCGGAAGAGATAACCATGATAATAGTTTGTCCAAGATTTATGAATCTTTGCATGTTAAATCATTCGAGTAATTAATTCACAACCCCAATAGGTGAAATCAATTCCCTAAGAGTTTTCTCCAAATTGAATTTCCATCTATTTTAGCTTTTGTTGTTTCATTCATCATTCTCGCTAAGATTCTTTCTCTAAATAAAATTGAACAAAACTAATCACAGTAATTAGTTGACTAGAAAACCAATCCAGAGGACGACACTCATTTATAACGAAAAAACACTATATTAAAACTTGACTCATACACTTGTGGTAAGCAAAATGCGCAACAGTTTGCTCAAGAAGGAGCATCTCCTTGGTTCATTTTTTTTCTTTTAGTACTAGCAAAAGGCAACATGGATACATGATACAAAGAGTATAAGTAGCAAATCTGCCCCCCACCCTCTCCCCCCAAACATAAGCGGGTCAATGTCTCCATTCACTACGACATGAAAAACATAATAGGAGAGACTAAAAGGATTGACAAGTTAAGATCAAGTCTAAACTTCCTTAAGGTTGTGATAGTCAAAACATAAGGTGAGTTTGGACTTGAATGTGTTATGGAGAGAAAAGTTTATTCAGGTTTCCTGTTTTGAAAAACTCATAATTGCTAAAGTATTTAAAGAGTCGAAAGAGCTTTAGGTATCATTATTAAGGACGCTAAAAAACAAACAAACCAACAAAAGCATATTCAACTTTCATAAATCTTTAAATACTTTTTTCAAAGGCAAATTTTTTAGAATTTTTCTTGAAAAAACAAAACAAAAGAACACAAAGACATAAAGCAACAAAAAATCTAACTAAGATAGATAATGCAAAGTAAATAACAAAATGAGATAAACAAACAAAGACTCACTAACCTAACAAAAAAAAAAACAAAAGACAAAAGAAACAAACAAACAATTAGACCCTACAATCCTATCAAACTATCAAGAATGAAAGAATAAATGAAATGAAAGAATAGATAGGTGAAAGAAAAACTCTGATAGGACTAATTTGTTATATGTTTATAAACTCCCAATTCGCTTATCTTTGTTGTATTCCTTGCGAAAAATGCTTTAAAATGAGTATAATATGTGTATAGATCCTCAGCAAAGCTTTGGAAGCAATTCGGGGCTTAAACGAGCGAAACTGGAGCGTAAAATGACCATTCTTCCCTTGGAGCTTTGCCAGCGTCGAAACCCTACCAGACCAGCGTCAGAACGCCGTAAAAATAAGGAAAGCTTGGAGCCCAAGACTGAGGCTCAGCGTCGAGATGCTGAAAGCCTAGCGTCTCGTCGCTAGGTTGATTCAACGACTATTTTCCATATCTGAAGGGGCAGCGTCGCGATGCTGTGGAGTAGCGTCTCGATGCTGTGGAGTAGCGTTTTGACGCTGTCGATTTTCCAGCATAGAATTTTTCCTTATTTGGCTCCACGAATTCTCCAAATTTGAGGCTCCCTTCAGCACCAAGTTTCCACAAATTGAAGGTCAAGAAGTCCTATAAATAGAGAGTCTTGGTTTAGGTTTAGAATCATCCCTCAATTCATCCATCACTACAATCTTGTAGTCCATTCTTCTCACTTTTCTCCATCATTCTTCATATTCTAGTTTCGTTTTCTTGCTTTCCATGATGTATTCAAAGAAGATTCAAGCTTGTTCTTGTTCCATGAGCATCTATACTCTTCCTTCATGTAATCGGGACGTCAAATGTAAGTTCAATTTCTTTTAATGAAATCTCTTGTTTTAATTCTTAAAAGCATGTTTATGTGAATTTAGTTCTTTGCATACAAGTTTAGATTGTGTTAGGAGAGATTGACAACCTCGACTGCGACCTATCTAAATTTAATTCCTAAATTCAAGTAGCAAATACGCTAACGTATTGATATTCCTCATGCGTCCCTGGAACTAAAGGATTTAATCCATTGTAATTGTGGTTTGTTGCCCGTTGCATGTGAATTAATTCGGCTAGATCCCAATGCAGTTTAGATTAGTTAATCGACCAATTAATTAATTTAAACTTGAATCAAACTTAGCGTTTGATGATAGCGAGCATAAGCTAGCTATTTTCCCCTAATTTATTTAGCTAGTCTTTTATATTTATTGGCCAAATTTCATGCATTTTCATGTTATATTTGTAGGAAATTAATATTGGAGCCAATTGGATGTTCGGGGGCGAAAAGAGGTCAAAGAATGAGAAAAGAATCAAAGAAGAAAAAGTCAAAAGAGGGTCAGCCGCAGACCAGCGTCGAGACGCTGCTCCTTGAGTGCCTCGACGCTGCCCTTCCTTATCTGAATTAGGCGGCAACAGCTCACAGCGTCTCGACGCTGCGACCTTAGCGTCTCGACGCTCTCGAAATTCCCTTAAACAGAATGTGCGGCAGGCGATAGCGTCGCGACGCTATCCCTATAGCGTCTCGACGCTACGATAGAATTTCATCATATTTATAATTTTCGATTAGGGCTTTTTGGGGGGCTTCTTTTGGACATCTTGGAGCCGTAAAACAGAGCAAAAACAGAACCTTTGGAGCTCATTAAGGGAGAGAATAGTGGAAATCAACCCATTGTTCGTGGGGATCGTGACGTGGACGTTCGGTCTCGGCCTACATAGAGTTTAATTCTTCTTTCCCTTACTTTAGTTAGTGTTTATGGCTGTTTTAGACCGTAGCTTTATTGTAACGCGTTGTATGAATAGCTAGGTCTTTACTCTTAGGGATTGATGTAGCCGTTGGGGCAATTATGGATTGATGTTATGGATTTATGTTATTGATTCATTTATGCATAATGTATGTTTAATGCTTTCGATTTACCGGCCATAAATTGAATGTTGTTTGTGCTTAAATCTAACTCGGGAGAGAGGATTTAGCTTAGAAATCATTATGCATAACTAGGATTTAGCTAGAGATCGGGAGATAATAGTTAATTCTAGAAATCGCTAAAAAGGGTATCCTTAATGCCTTGCATATTTATTGAATTTAGATAGGGATATCGGGTTCAATTGCATGTGGGAGAATCATGTATGCTCAGGAGAGATATGTGTGATTTTAGTTTCCCAAGATTTATGAATCATAGCATGTTGATAATCCATTAATTAATTCATAGTCCCAATTGGTGAAATCACATCCCTAAGACCATTGTTCCCATTAGTTGTCACATCTTTTTGCATTGTTTTGTGTCTGATTTAATTTCATTCTCACTTAATTCGGATCCCTAAATAAAATTGGACAAGAGTATTTCCGGTAATTAAAATTGATTAGAAACCAATCCAGAGGACGACATTCGAATTTTCACATTCACTATATTATAACTTGACCCGTACACTTGCGGTTAGCAATTTGCGCATCAAGTTTTTGGCGCCGTTGCAAGGGATTGGCATATTTAGTCGATTTTAATATCGTAGAAAAATTGTTCGGTCTTAGTTTAGGGTGTATTTTATTCTTTTTGGTATTTTTGGTTATTTTTGTTGTTAGGTAGATTGCATTTTTCCTTTATTTTCTTTTCCATATTTAGATCTTTCCATATTTGTTTGGATTTTCCATAGATAGATTTTTCTTTTTAGTTTGTTTTCCTTTTTTAGATTATTTTTCCTTATTTGCTAGTTTCCTTATTTGTTTTTGCCATATTTAATTGTGCATTCCTTATTTGTTTATCTTTTCCTTTTGTAGATTATTTTCCTTTCCTATTTTAGATTGAGCTCTTCATTGTCTTAGATTCTTTCCTTATTTGTTTTCTTTCCTTTTCTTTTATTTTTCCTTTTTAGGTTAGGTCAGATTGTGCATGCGAAGGGTTAGGGAGTTGGCCTTAGTTCCCTTAGATCCAGAGATAGAAAGAACATACAATAGACTTCGAAGGGAAAATCAAGAAAATATCCAAATGGCCAATCCTAATCCTAAGGAGCCTAAGCCTATCAGGGACTATTTTCAGCCGGTCTTTCAGGAGCAACAATCAGGGATTGTCTATGCCCCGATCAATGCTAACAATTTCGAGCTGAAAACGGGTCTCATTCAGATGGCTCGAGATTGCGCCTACAGAGGATCGCCCACAGAGGATCCGAATTCTCATCTGAAATCCTTTTTAGACATCTATGGGACGGTAAAGTTAAATAGTGTTTCTGAAGATGTCATTCGCTTACGTTTATTTCCTTTTTCTTTGCAGGATAAAGCAAGGGACTGGTTACAATCTATCCCACCTGGGAGCATTACCACTTGGGATGCTTTGGTCCAGGCATTCTTAAAGAAGTTCTTCCCTCCTGCTAAGACGGTCAAGCTGAGGACCGAAATTGGGACGTTCCAGCAGCAGTTTGATGAGCAGCTGTTCGAGGCCTGGGAGCGATTTAAAGAGCTGCTGAGGAAGTGCCCTCAGCATGGATATCCCGACTGGCTTCAGGTTCAATTATTTTATAATGGCTTGACTCCTAGTACAAAAACTATTGTTGATGCAGCTGCAGGTGGGACTCTGTTGTCCAAAACTGTTGAGAATGCTAGGACTTTGCTAGAGGAAATGGCCACCAATAGCTATCAGTGGCCATCTGAGCGGTCGGGACCCAAAAAGATTGCTGCTGGAGTGTTCGAGATCGATAACGTAAGTGCACTGCAGGCCCAGATGTCTTCCCTGGCTAATGCGTTTTTAAAATTTTCAGGTACAGGGAGTGCGCAATCGATCGAGTCTGCAGCTGCCCTCGCATCCCAGACTCAGGAGGAAAATCTCGAGCAGGTTCAGTATGTATCTAATTTTAATTCTAGGGGGTACAATAATAGTTCTACACCTACACATTATCACCCTAGTAACAGAAATCATGAGAATTTTTCGTATGCAAATAATAAGAATGTTCTGAATCCTCCTGGCTTCACTCCTAAGCAAGAAAGTAAAAAGTCTTTAGAGGACCTTGTTGGAGCTTTTATTGCAGAATCAAGTAACAGGTTAAATAAGCTCGAGGAGGTCGTGATTGCCTTAAACACCACTGTCAATGGTCATTCTGCAGCCATTAAGAACATAGAGACTCAGCTGGGACAACTGGTAAGTGTTGTCAACACTATGAATAAAGGGAAAGCCCCAGCTGAACAGGAGAAATCTTCATTGGAGTACTGCAAAGCCATTGTAGTGCATCACGAGGAGGAAACTACTGAACCAGAGGAACTCACTAGAGAAACTGAGGAGGGCACCACCTCAAACGAAGCTGAAAAGCTTGATCCTGAGCCTTCTATCCCTTCTCCTACTGTTTTAGTTCCTAAATCAAAGA
Source organism: Luffa aegyptiaca (assembly GCA_017139565.1). NCBI lineage: Eukaryota > Viridiplantae > Streptophyta > Magnoliopsida > Cucurbitales > Cucurbitaceae > Luffa > Luffa aegyptiaca. Next base: position 20,171,884 of record CM029400.1, on the reverse strand, counting down.
AAAAGAAAATTTCTAAGGCTAAGTTTGACAAGTTTCTAGATGCTTTTATGGGATTGCATGTTAATATTCCTTTTTCAGATGCCCTAGAGCAGATGCCTCACTACAGAAAATTCATGAAGGAATGGCTCAACAAGAAGAAAAAGGAAAAGCAGTTGGAGACTGTATACCTTGCATCGACGTGCAGTGCTCGTGTCCAACAGAGAGTACCAGAAAAATTGTCTGACCTAGGGAGTTTTATTATTCCTTGTAATTTTGGTACTTATTCATGTAGAGCACTATGTGATCTAGGGGCTAGCATAAACATAATTCCTCTATCATTGTGCAAAAAGCTAAATATAGGAGAGCTAAAATCTACTACTGTTAGGCTCCAGTTGGCTGACCAGTCTGTGGTTAGTCCTTATGGAGTTGTGGAGAATGTTCTGATCAAAGTAGGTAGATTTTTCCTTCCTGTTGATTTCTTTGTGTTAGATATTAAAGAGAATCCTGCCATGCCTATCATATTAGGGAGACCTTTCCTTGCTACAGGGAGAGTTATAATTGATATTGAGCGCAGGGAGCTGATCATCAGAGTTCAACAGGAAAAGGAGATCCTAAAAGCTTTTGAGGACCCTAAGAACACATCAGAAACCATGTTGGTGGGCTATAGGAGAGGTGCTAGGAAGAGCACCAGTGATGGGACATCTGACATTAGACCACCTTGATGCCTATTCGGTCAACACGTCGAGCTAATGACGTTAAACAAGCGCTTATGGGAGGCAACCCAAGTAAGTTTAGTTGTGTTTTTCTTTTTGCTTTTGATTTATTGTTTGTTTTTGTTTGTAGGTCTTGGTTCCTGTTTCTCCCTTGCTTGCAAGCTTCTATAAAGGCTGACATCGTCATTCCAGGGCAGTACTGTTCACTCCTCCTATTCTTTTATTGTTCTCATGCTTGATTATGCTTTACTTTCTTTATACATTGAGGACAATGCATGTTTTAAGTTTGGGGGTGGAATAGCATGTTTGTGGAGCCCTTGAGCATCTGAGTTCGGGCTTTAGTTTTGAGCTTTCTTTGAATTGAGCATATGGTTGTTTTCTGGATGCTATTTTTGCATGACTATGACTTCCTAGGATAGGCTTTCTTGTCAATTTTCAAGCTTTCGATGAGTTGTAAGCATGAGTGCCCAAAAAGGGAGACTTCTTAAACTTTTTCTAGGAGATGTCTTGCATGAGTAGAGTATTTGTCTTGACTAGATTTGGATTTGAATGCTTAGGAGCGAATTACTAGGTTCATATGCTTGTTGTCACCTCGATAGGTGTAGGGAAGAGCTAAAGAGTCAAATTTTTTCCAAATTAGCATGTTTGATCTTGCTTAGGAGGAAAGAAAAGAATATATGCTTATCATGTTCATAAAGATAAATAATTCTTGTTGTTACAATTTGAAGGAAAAAATTTATTATGCCATGGCCTGTGCACAATATGCAATGAGTAATAAAGTTTTAGGCAAAAAGAGCTACCCCTGTTGTGATCAGTTAGGCCAACCAGAGAAAACTCAGGTTAAGGGTCCCTGCAATAGGTGTGTGAAAGCTAGTGCCACATATAAATGCTTGATTTAATTTTCAATTATAAGCACCTAAGTATGGAGGAAAACAAACTAATTTGTTCCATTGACTCATTAGTAAATCCTTAGTGCCAGTGTAGAGGGAAGATGAGCTGAGAATTTAGTAATCTAATCCCGGGCTAGTAGAGTCTGATCTCATTAAGTTAGATCTCGCTTGTGCAAGTTAATTTTGGAAAACTTTTAATTTGTCTCCCTCATTGGTCCTCATGTGCATGTCTCTTGATTGCTTGTTTATTGACTTTTGAGCCTTGAGGATTGAGTCATGTTTGTTGCATCCATTCTTTTACCGTATGTTTGATTTTTAGTTTGCTCGAGGACTAGCAAAAGCTTAAGTTTGGGGGTGTTTGATAGCGAGCATAAGCTAGCTATTTTTCCCTAATTTATTTAGCTAGTCTTTTATATTTATTGGCCAAATTTCATGCATTTTCATGTTATATTTGTAGGAAATTAATATTGGCGCCAATTGGATGTTCGGGGGCGAAAAGAGGTCAAAGAATGAGAAAAGAATCAAAGAAGAAAAAGTCAAAATAGGGTCAGCCGCAGACCAGCGTCGAGACGCTGCTCCTTGAGCGCCTCGACGCTGCCCTTCCTTATCAGAATTAGGCGGCAACAGCTCACAGCGTCGAGAAGCTGCGACCTTAGCGTCTCGACGCTCTCGAAATTCCCTTAAACAGAATGTGCGGCAGGCGATAGCGTCGCGACGCTATCCCTATAGCGTCTCGACGCTACGACAGAATTTCATCCTATTTATAATTTTCGATTAGGGCTTTTTGGGGGACTTCTTTTGGACATCTTGGAGCCGTAAAACAGAGCAAAAACAGAACCTTTGGAGCTGATTAAGGGAGAGAATAGTGGAAATCAACCCATTGTTCGTGAGGATCGTGACGTGGACGTTCGGTCTCGACCTACATAGAGTTTAATTCTTCTTTCCCTTACTTTAGTTAGTGTTTATGGTTGTTTTAGACCGTAGCTTTATTGTAACGCGTTGTATGAATAGCTAGGTCTTTACTCTTAGGGATTGATGTAGCCGTTGGGGCAATTATGGATTGATGTTATGGATTTATGTTATTGATTCATTTATGCATAATGTATGTTTAATGCTTTCGATTTACCGGCCATGAATTGAATGTTGTTTGTGCTTAAATCTAACTCGGGAGAGAGGATTTAGCTTAGAAATCATTATGCATAACTAGGATTTAGCTAGAGATCGGGAGATAATAGTTAATTCTAGAAATCGCTAAAAAGGGTATCCTTAATGCCTTGCATGTTTATAGAATTTAGATAGGGATATCAGGTTCAATTGCATGTGGGAGAATCATGTATGCTCGGGAGAGATATGTGTGATTTTAGTTTCCCAAGATTTATGAATCATAGCATGTTGATAATCCATTAATTAATTCATAGTCCCAATTGGTGAAATCACATCCCTAAGACCATTGTTCCCATTAGTTGTCACATCTTTTTGCATTGTTTTGTGTCTGATTTAATTTCATTCTCACTTAATTCGGATCCCTAAATAAAATTGGACAAGAGTATTTCCGGTAATTAAAATTGATTAGAAACCAATCCAGAGGACGACATTCGAATTTTCACATTCACTATATTATAACTTGACCCGTACACTTGCGGTTAGCAATTTGCGCATCATTTGCATGTTTGTGATAGTTGGATCACGACTCTCGGGTTGTTCTAGGAGTATGTCGAACTTAGATATGTTTTTGACTATTTAGTGAGATTAATGATTTAATTTAATTGAACTTACTATGACAATCCTGGTTACATGAGTCCTAAGGTAATGATTTCATTCTTTCTATTTCCTGCTCCAACTTTCCTTTTCTATTATTTTCCATAATTAGCTTTCTTACCATCACTAGTGCATTTTCCATAATTATTTCCTTTCCAAATATTAAAACCCCCAATTAGTCCGGTCATCACAATAAATCTAAGATAAAAAAAAATTATAATCGTGCTCCATGTGTTCGACCTCGGCCACTACTGCTACAAGTTAGCTTTAGAGGTTGTGGATTATAAATTTTTTGACACGACCCTCGACAAGTCGTCCGTCAAACTCCCCTAGGCATTGGAAGGGTCGCCTGAATCACCTCTGGGTCGGTCTAAACTGATGTCAGGGAATGGAGGGAGATAGTCAACAATGTTCTCCACCAATTCATCACAAATCTTACGTAGCACATGATCCCAAAGTTGGGCATATGCCATGTAAAAAATGCATATTGTCTTCAGGTTGTGGCTGAGAAACTGGGATTTGCGCTAGAGTTGCGGTCGCATCTGCCGTTGTGGAAGTCTCTGAAGGTACTGAAGCTTGAAGAGTTTGTTGCGTCTTTTTTTCAGGAGAGGTCACCTTCTGTCTACAGTTTGCAATGAGCTTTCTGATCAAGCTCGTGTTTATAGAAGTCATGGCGACCTCCCTCTCCTCATGAGCTCGGGCTCAACTCTTGCAAGTCTGCAAAAATTCATGATCAAACTTGGGAAGAACAGCCTCCCAACATTCTTGTGCCCACTAGCATGCGTGTGCTATGACACTGCTCGAGTGCAAGTATACACTATCAAGTAATAAAGTGGAAAGTATTCCAGATATCGTACCCAAGGGAGATGGTGACTAGCTAAGTTAACACACGATTCTGCAAGAATAGAAACCTCCACTAAATTTGCAGCCACGATTGGTAACCAAGAAAAACAGTTTGATTTGGGGTTTTGGTTTTTAAGACAAAAATAAATTAAGCAAGGAAATAGAGATAGATAAAACTATGAGATAAACAGGGGAATTCAAATAGTTTCAACCTTGAGCTTTAGGCTACACACACCTATGCGCCCATAAATCACTCAAGCATTGCAGACGGTTGAGAACCACTATCTATGTTTCCCACATAGACATGGTGCAGATAGCCTCTCCCAGTTGTGCCCATAATTACCCTGACAACTAGATTGTGAGTTAAGTCCCACTTCTATTCAGCTCCGCTGTAGGTGCCTTTAGAAGACTAAACCAACTAGACATCTATTTCTAGGGCTAGCTAAAACTTAGATAAATAAAGCTCACGACTCTTAAAACCCTAGTGGTTCCAGTCCTATTTCTATGATGCAAGAAATCAAAGTCCTATTTCAGGATCTTTTCCACTATTGTTTTGCGAACCCGCGTCTTTAACTCCAACCTTTCGGCCATCAGTTAAATACAAACTATGTTAACCTAAGTGATCATTTTGAGCTAACAATAAACTTTAATTTCAACAAAATTAAACAATGCTAGAGGGAGAAAAGTTGCTTTTGTAGGAATGAAAGCCCTAGTGCAGTAGAAGCGTATCAGAGGGATCTCACACCGTATATTAATCAATATTAAGATACCGATACGAAAGGCAAAACACAACATTTATCGTTCATAAAGTTAGGTATAAAACATGTTGGAAAAACAGAAAATAAAAGCCTATTTTATTCACATGCTTTTCAAAAGAGAATAGAAAGAATTGTTACAAACCTTCGTTGTAAACTTGAATGATTCTCACCAACACCGTTCTTGAAAACGCAGCAGCCACAAAGTCTCTTCGCTAGAACTTTTCTTCTCCAAAAAACACACTACCACTAAGGTTACACCGGTATAACTCTAGGTCTAGGAGGCAATGAACTGGTGGGAGTCTTTCTCTAACAGGGAGGTTTGAGAGAACACAAGAATGAAGATTCAATCTTGTCTTGTGTAATATATGTATTGGTCACCTAAACCTTTAGGTTTAGTGTTCTATTTATAGGAGAAAGGCCATGAATATAATATTCACAAATAATCAATTATTTCCTTAATTGATTAATCATTTCCATAATTGTTTAATTTCATAAATGATTAATCATTTCCATAAATGATTAATTACCTCCATAAGTGATTAATCATTTCCATAATTGATTAATTACCAAATTAATTAATTAGTCACCAATTAAATATCATATATTTAATTTCGAGTCTTCAATTAATTAATCAATTAAATACCCAATTAAATATCATATATTTAATTTCTGACCTACAATTAATTAATGTTATAATATGAATCAAATTCATATTAAAATTTGAACTCCTTCAAATTCTCTTATATCCTATAAATTTAATATGAATCAAATTCATATTAATATTTGAACTTCTTCAAATATAATTTATCATAATGCATCACCATATATTATATTGTTTCCCTTTGTAAATTGAACATCTTCAATTCACATTTATGACTTAGTTGCCTCAAATTACTTTACGAGCTACCAGTGGGACCTAATGGACCTGTAGATCAGAAGCTCTAACGATATGAGATTAATTGGTTAAACTCATTAACCAAATTAATCATTATTCGTTAACTGTGGATACATTCCACTATAGATCCACAGTTGCACTTTTCTCACTGCAGACATATTTCTGTGTCCACATATATAGACCAATAACAACAAGTTAGTCCTTCACGAGTGTCCGTAACACCAGTTGGGTCAAATTATCGTTTTACCCCTAGGTTACTTCTATGTCCTTAAGTACCAGTTCTCCTCTAATGAACAACCTGTTTGTGGTCCAACCACCAAACAGAAGACCCTCTCGTTCCAATGAGAGGGTAGAGCCCTTTGTTCAAGACTCGGAGACACCACTTGAGGGAACACTCATCTGCTTGCCTAAAGTCGGAAAGGAGTGAATTCCATCTTGTGTGATTATGTTCCCAGCTCCCCACTCTGTCTTGTCCCCAAAATGATAGGCTTATTGAGTCGGCGTATTGGCCACTCTCACCCATACAAATCAAAGGACAATTCCTCATGAACAGAAGTTCATAACCCACTCAGGATTGAGACTAAGTTGTCTAGGTCGTCCTAGTGAAATAGAAATCTAACTAGTTAACAGTGTTATAACTAGCGGTTACTATTTCGTGGTCTAGTATTATGCAAACTCATTGCATAGGATACCCCCACTCGCATGTCTCCTACACGAACACGTTGGATCATGGCATTTGTATTAAATACAAAGTGGGTCGTATCCATAGTGTCACTAGGATAAGGCACCCAGTCTTATTCCTATACTATAGACCCTTTAGGTTGTATCTTGAATAGTGATCCCCGTATGTCTCCACATACAGTTCAAAACTCATACTACAGCCTAGGACGTCTAGTTTATTGGATCAGGGTTATTTAGGCAAAGACAAACATAATATAACTAATAACACTCAATTGAATAATACATCAATATTATTTCATTAATATTCGGTCAATCGTTACATTTACTATTTACGAGTTTTAGGGCATAAAACCCAACAACTTTTGCATAGGCGGGACTTTCTTCTACTCAAGGAATCCACATAATTGAATCCTCAAATAGAAGCTTAGCTCATACTTGAAAGAAAAATGCAAAACATAAAAGAAAGTACACTTGACATGGAGAAAAGATAATTGAAATTAATATTAAAGAATGAATTGAGTACAAAAGCTTAACTTACAACTGAAAGTAAATGAAAAACAATAACAACGTGTTGGAAATTAAAGAATGCAAAACAGAAAGTAAAGACAAGACTCTACTAAGGATCTCTCTCTCTTTATCTAGCTAGCTCTTGCCCTTTTTCAAGGAGAGATAAGCTTTTCTCGTCTTCTTCTTTCGAATGGAAGAGCCGACAGAGACTGAAAGACCCGAAACTCGGAGTGGTTACAAGGTGAGAAGAGAGAAAACTCAAAAATAAATCCTAAGGACGAAAACTACAAGCTCCCTTTGCTTCTTGCATCTTGGTCCCCTTTTATAAATCTTAGAAGGTAAGATTGGTTGTCGAGATCAATGGGAGAAGGGCTTGGAAGGTAAGGATCTACAATCTTTGAAGATTTGATACCAGATTGGGGATTTTCGGACGAATCTGTGAAGATCCCACGAATCTCGGTATTCTATCGGAAAGCCCAGTTGCAGCCGCATCTCGGGTGCAATTTTTCCTCTGCACAGCTTTGACAAGTCTATCTTCAGCATGGGGCTACTTTCCTTATATGGCTTGCGGGCGCATCTTGATTGCATTCCTCACATTCTCAAGTCCAGATGCAGGCGCAATTCTTCAGCCAAAAACATTAACTTGGATAAATTCTTTACAAAAATAATCTCTTTATGTACAATTTAAGCTTAAATTCTATAATTCTAAGATTTTCTTCATGATTCTACAACTCTTGCTAAAATGACTTAAAACAATAAGATTTTAAACACAAAGTCTTTGTTTTCCAAACAATAACCTAGGTTTTAAGACTAAATAACGCACATAAATGAGCATTATCACCCACAGGCAAGGATCTCGGTCCAAATGATCAGACCAAGGTTGAGATCCAGACCCATGTACATGTTGTACAACAACATGACACGCTCCTGAGAAATGGTGGTGTCATGTGTAGTCGGCATGATCCAGTTCTTGATCAGTCGTGGTGGGCTCGTTTATACGAAAGATAATTTTTTTTTTTTGGTTTAAACTCGAGTTCTTTTGATGTAATAGAAAAGGTGGGGTTTGAGAGAATTGATGTGCTAACAAGAAAAATAAAATAAATTTCCGGTAATGAAAAATGGCATAAAAAGTAAAGACGAGAATGAAAAGCAGGAATTAAAACAATCAATAAAACAAGATCGCTGGATTGGGAATTTTCACTGAATTGTTCACATATTAGGTTTCATAGTTTTCTCTACACATTAATTTTATGAACTATTATCAAGCCCAGCGTGCTTCTTGGCTATTCGGAATAATCCATCCTACTAAGGTTGTGCCTAATCGATTAACTCATTCGATAATCCACGAAGCTAATTAACTTATTAATTAGAAGTTGCACTCGCTACTGATAGCATGCAAATATGTTATCAATTTCCTATAAATTTTAGCTAGTTTTATGCTTAGTTTGTTAGCTTTGATACCATTTTTTGCTTAATTTGTAGAAACTGGGCCAAAGAAGCAAAATTGGAGTTCTTGAGAGATTTTGGATAATTTTGGATAAATTTGGAGGCTTTTGAACCATTTTGAAGAGAACAATTGAAGATGAAGCCCAAAAGCCCAAGATAAGAGAGTTTGGAGGCTCAAAATGGTGTCTAAACACCATACAAGAAGAGGCAATCCAAGAGGCTGGCGTCGAGACACTGGCCTTAGAGCATCTCGACGCTACACTACATGGACGGCAAGTTCCAAAATCGATAGCGTCTCAATGTTGTCCCTAGAGCGTTTCGACATTGTATGAGTGCAATGTAAAGAATGTGTGCTTGGGCAACAACTAATGTGCTTGGGCATCAAGTAAAAACATCTATAAAGGCCTCATTTTCCAACCATGAAGGGGAGTCGATTTGAGGGTTTTTACCCTAATCTCGAATCCACACTAAAATTGAGGGTTTTGGGAGAAGATTGGGAGCCTTTTTAAGATCTTTGGAGCTCGGGATTGATGGAGATCTCATTGGGTACGAGGAGATCGACATTAGTTTGAGCATTTTATTTCCTATTTCCTTTACTTTTTAGTTTCTAGATTAGGTGTAATTAGGAATTGCTGGATGTTTAGTGATTATGAGTAGTTAATTCCTAAATTCTATGGGTTTGATGTAATTATTTGGATCTTTGCTTGATTAATTAGATGATTTGGTTCAATTGACATTTACATTCCTTTGTGCATTTTGTGCTTAATGCTTTTAATCGCCTGATCAATGATTAACTGAATTGTTTTCTAAGTGGAAATGCGACCATACGAGAAGCTTAGACTAGAATTGAATGCATGACTGATCTTTATTTACCTGACTGACGCTGGATTAAATAAATAGACGTTAGAGGTTGTTATTGAAGGTTCGTAATGTCATGTTTAGTAAATAAGAAGGAAACAAAAAGGAGATTCCTTATTAAAAGGCATAAGAATAGGAGGAGATCGACAAGAGAATCCTTGATATCAGGCTTCTAGACTTATGAATTGGATGTCTAATTAACCTTAATTAGCTAGTTGATTAAGCAATTAAAGGTCCAATTAATGAAATCAATACCCTAGAATTATCCCTCAAGAATGTGTCTCCATTTATCTTTTGCTTTCTAAATTAGTTTTTTTTTTATTCTTTCTAGAATTAGATTTTGTTCTCTAAATAAAGCTAAGCAATAATATGCACAGTAATTAACTGAATAAAACCAATCTCTGTGGAGACGATACTCACATACTCACAATCACTATATTACTTGACTCGTGCACTTGCGGTATGCATCAAGTTTTAGGTGGCCTGTTAGGGAAACTAAGCCCGAAGAACCAACACCATCTTCCAATTTTTCCTTTTCTAGTTATTCCCCTTTAGAAGAAAATTCTCCCTTAGAGAGCTTACTTCAAAATTTTATTGAGAAGTCTGGAGCCATGAGTTTAGAACTAGAAAAATCTCTGGAGAGATTCCAAACCCAAAGGGAGGTTAGTGAAGTGCGATCCACTTCCATAGGATGTCTAGTGAGTCATGTGGCCACTGATTCATTAGCACCCATTCTAGAGCCTAATTCTGTCAATTTTAATGAGAATGAGCATTTAAGGGTGAGTTGCATAGATAGTAGGGAAGAATTTGTGAGGAAGAAAAAGAAGATGAGCTTATAGTGTTAGAGGATTCTCATGGGGCAGAGTTTAAGGTTGAAAAGTCTTTGTATATTTTATCTTCTCCATCCTCTATTGATCATGATTGTTCTTTTTCTTATTCTCATGAGTCAGTATCAAAGTCTGAGTCTCCTTATTTTGATCTTCTCCTTTTATGATTTTATTATCCAAAAATATTTCTGTCTCAGGGGCCCATGAAAAGCTAGTAAGCTTGCTAGCAATAGTTGGTTTTATCGATTCAAGGAAGAAGGGTCTGAAGAAATACGATAATTTTTATGTGCCTTGAAAGCTGACACAAGCCCATCTAGCTAAGAGACGTTAAATAAGCGATTCTTGGGAGGCAACCCAAGTTTCTTTTCCTTTAATTTTCTTTTCTTTGTTTTTCAGTTTTTCTTTTAGTTAGTTCATGTTGATCTTTTGTTCTTGTTGATTGAATTTTTTAGGAGCTCGAGAACCACAATTTCTTCCACAATACACCCAGTGTTCGTTGAGGCTGACATCCTTGGTTTCTCTCACACTCCAAGGCAGTATCATTTTCCCTTTATCTTTTTAATTGTCCTTATGCATGCTTAAATTTGATTGAATAATTAATACATTGAAGACAATGTACGATTTAAGTTTGGGGGGGGGGGGGGGATACTTTCTCTATGTTGGTTTTGCGATGATGATTGATTGCATATTGGTGATGATGACAACTTATGATTTGCTTTTAGCTATGATTCATTCTTATTGTTGCAAATTTGAAAGCATGTCTAAATTCAAGAAAATTTAAAATTTTTCTTTGAATTCCTTGCAATCGTGAAAATTCAGTTGTCTTATTATGATTTCGAAGGCTTAGATGACATTTATATGCTTTTGAAGTTTGTTGTCACTCCGATAGGTTTAAAGTTTGTCTAGATGGCTCTCTGGTAGAAATAGTAAGTAGTGTTGATCTTTGAAAAATTTTAATGTTTTAATATGCCCAATATATATTAAAAAAAAGAGAGAGAAAAATAAAGATAGAAAAGAAATGAAAAGAAAATCTTTGTTTTAGTTTGCAATATGTTTAAAGTCTAAGGCAAAAAGAGCTACCTCTATTGTGATCAGTGATAAGGGTCAAAAATATACCTATTTTACCCTTATATTTAGCTCATTTTCTTGTCAAAGTTGCATGTTTAGATCAAATTTACTATTTCCGATCTCTAAAAGTGTTAAAGTTGATTAATTAGGGAGTTGAGAGTCATGTATGTAAATATTATGCTTATTTGTGCTTAAAAGAACCCATTTTGATATGAATTTGACTTAGTTTGGTGTTATACAGAAAAACAGAGGATATCTGGAAAAACCCATAAATGCAACTGCATTTCTGGGCAGGCAGAGGCAGTTCTGAGTCCGTCGCGGGTCGTTTTGAACGAGTGTTTTGCACACCTAACCGGCTGTTTTGACTCCGAATCTGACTGGGCTACCTACCAGCACCACTTTCGTGGCTCTTCAACTACTCCCCACAATATATAAGGCCTTGATTCGAAGAGAAATTTAAGCAGAACTCACTGTGAAGAAGAGGGTGGTGTTGTTGATGATTTTGTATACCGCAAGTGTACGGGTCGTCACAAGTAATATAGTGATTTTGAGTATAGAGTATCGTCTCCACAGGGATTGGATTTATTCAATTAATTACCACAAATAATCTTGCTTAGCTTTATTTGGAGAACAAAATCTAATGCCGAAAAGAATAACAAAAAGCTAATCTAGAAAGCTAAAGATAAATGGAGACACAATTTGGAGGGATAATTCTTAGAGGGGTTGATTTCATCAATTGGACCTTTAATGCTTAATCAATTAACTAATATGGATTAACTAATCATTTGATTCATAAGTCTAGAAGCCTAATTTCAAGGACTCTCCTGTTGGTCTCCTCCTATCTCATACCTTTCAATAAAGAATCTCCTTTCGGTCTCTTCTTTATTTACTTAGTATGGCATTACGACCCTTCAATACAACCTCTAACATTATTTATTTTATCCCGTTGATAACTTGCAAAAAGCAAGTTATTTGTTCTTTAAACTTAAGCTAAAACAAGGCTGAAAGATCCTAAGATGTGTTATCTCAGCGCAAAAAGAAAGAGAAAAGTGATTGTTATAGGCGGCGAGCTATATTCATGTATGCGGCGAGAAATTATAAAATATAGGGCGCAAACGCAAGCTAATTCAGTTGTTTGTTTTAAGTTTTTCTCAGCGCAAGCACACATCCCAAGATGATCAAGAGACAGAAAAGATGGATAAAAAGACAGCGCTGACACAACTGACGCAAATAGGTGAAAAAGGGGCTGAAAAGACTCAAGTTGGCTAATAATGATCAAACACAAGTTGTTAAATTACTTGGAGAATTCATCTTCCTCGCCTATAAATAGATGCCAAGAACATTGATAAAGGGGGGAGACAGAGGGGATCACAAAGAAATCTCAAGAAGCTGCTATTAGAAGCAAACTTACGTGCATAATGTTTCATATCATGATGTCTTATTTTGCTCGCATGAACTAATTTTTCTTCTTCAAGGCTTAGCGCAAGCACCTCATGCGGTGATAAGTATATTTTGTATGCGCATATTTTGATTTAAATGAAACATTGATTGCTTTCTACTTAGTTGCGATAATCTTTTCATTACTAACTCCCGCTTGGCCAGCCGGATGCGGTAGCAGTGTGCTAAATCCCTAACAGGTAATGCATGCGGACATCTCTAAGTAGAACGAGTTAGCGCATGACATGTAGTCTTGGTAGCGTGAAAATACTACCGCTAAACGATAGTGCATGCATGAGCTTTGATTGCGTTGTGACCAACACAGTCCCTTGTAAGTTTTAAGAGAACTAAGCCCCATGCATGAACTAGCCAAACAATCAATTGATAGTTTAATGCCAAACGCATAAGGAGTACCGGAAGGGAAACTTTGTGATTTTTCTCACTTAGGCATTAATGGATCAATTAATCAAAGTATGCGCTACAAGATTCTTATAAACGCATGAGGCTGCAACCGCAAAAGTCTTGATACCATTCTCATTGTGATTTTTCCTTTAACTCTCATTGAATGTTTTGTTTTATGCAAAATATTACTTTTCAGTCATACCAACTCTCTTGTTTTTTTTTTTAAATAATATTATACGTTTTGAGTTTCAATCAGTAAATATTGTTAAAAACTTTGTGCATATCCCTTCCCTGTGGATTCGACCCTGGACTTACCAGGTATTACTTGATTTTGTCAGTTTATACTTGGATTGATTAAAATCTACGATAATTCTTTATTTAAAATACCAAACACTCTGACAACCAATCACCCATGTCACTCGGGTAAATAACATTAGTCATGCATTCAGTTCTAGTCTAAGCTTCTCTCCGTCGAGTCTCCACTTAGTAACGATTCATTTAATCAGTGATCAGTTGATTAAAAGCATTACGGACAAAATGCACAAATGAACAATAATGACAATTAAACCAAATAAATTCATTAATCAAGCAAAGGTTCAACATCTAAATCAATCTCATAGAATTTAGGAATTTACTACTCATAATCACTAAAATCCAATAATTCCTAATCACAACAATTCTAGAAACTAAAACATAAAGGAAAAGGGAAGAGAAATGCTCATAAAAGTGTCGATCTCCTCGATCCCGCGCCGACCTCCATCGATCCCGAGCTCCAAAGATCTTCAACAAAGCTCCAAAACTCTCCCAAAAATCCCCAATTTTAGTGTGGACTCTAGAATGGGGTGAAAACCCACAAATTGGCACACAAAACTTGGATGCAAATTGCCCCTATTATAGGCTCCCAGCAGGCGTAGCGTCGCGACGCTACGTCACAGCGTCGCGACGCTCTGACGTCATCTTTTCTTGGGCTCCTAGTCGTCGCAGCGTCGCGACACTACCCCATTTCTGGATCTTTCCGAGCGGCTGCCAAGCGTCGAGACGCTTCAACCTAGCGTCGCGACGCTAGGCCCTGGATCTTCTAGAATGGCCCGATTTTGACTCAATTTTTGGGCCTCCAACTTTCTTTTGGCCCAAATACTTCTTGTAATGGATTTTGGACTCTTTTCTTGACCCAACTTGATAATTAAGGCTTTGGAATTCATGAATTGGGGCTTCTAACTCATTCTTCTTGGGCTTTTGGACTTGGATCTACAATGAACTTCTCCAAATTGCTCAAAAAGTCTCCAAAATCATCCAAATTCTTTTAAAATTCCAATTTTGCTTCCTTGGCTCGGTTTTCTGAAATTTAAACAGAAAATAGCATTAAAGCACACAATTCATGCACAAAACTAGCTAAAATTAATAGGAAAATGATGACATTTTTGCATGTCATCAGGTGGTGACAAAACCCTAGTAGACGCCCATGAGTAGGGATGCCCGAGGTTCTTCTTAGATGACTGAATTCTAACTTTTAGTTAGACATCAAACCTGAGTGTTTGTAGAGATTTTGACCCTATTCCCACTTGTAAAGGAGAGTAGAGTGTCGAGCGAACTCTAGAAGGATTGGATAAAAGAGAAAGACCCTAGTTTTAGCTACTGCACCTTATTTCCAGCAATTTTTCTTTTCATTATTTTTGTATTTACCTCATTATGTCAATGAAAATTTATTCTTTGCATCTTATTCCATCATGCGTAGCTAAATCCCATTGAGGGGTTCAATATAGTGAATTCCCTTATGGTTAAAATAGCTTGAAAGTGTTTATTTGCTTAAGTTCTGTTCATTGCATGTCACTCTTTATTGAATATCATTCTGAATCTTGCTGAGTTTAAATTGATCACTTAGACTTTGCATGCTATGTGAGTTTGATCTCGAAAGGGACAAACAATATCAATTTTCATAAAGGTGATATAGGAGAAATGGCTTGAAAGAGTGTATTCGGTGTAATAGGGCGAGGATGCCTAAGGCACCCTATAACAACTATAGGGTTATAGATTGCATGCATGAACTATCTATGTCGAAGTCGAGTCACAAAAATGTGCATAACGGTACTCACTTAGCCTTCTAACGGTTCTTGGGAGCAAGGTCAAATAGAAGTTAAATCTGACTCATTGCATGAATAGACTTAAGTTTAATAAGCAAATATTAGAGTTATTTTACCTTAGGGTTGAAACTATATTGAGCATCTCGCTTATTTATCAATTGATTTTCTTTACTTGTTTATTTTGTTTATTTTTCAAAAACCATCATCAATTATTTCTTTGGTTACATTATCTAAGCAATCTTTGAGCAGTTTCTTCTTCAAATCTGTGTTTCCAATTTAGTCCCTGTGGGATCGATACCTTTGGAATACTTCCAGAGATTTTATTACTACATGCGATAGTGTATACTTGCACTAGGTTGGCTGAATTATTCTTAATCTTTATTTACCATCTTTTCCTAACATCTACATCCATATTCAGTACCGACACTGCATCAGTCAGTTAGACCATCCAAGTGTTAAACTCAGGATATGGGTCCCTGCATCAATTGTATGAAAGCTAGTGCCTAAATAAAAATGCAAGTTTGGGGGACGCCCCAGGAGTTATGGTCGCCTTAGTGAAGTAGTGCTTGCTTGATAAGTAAGAAGGCTATAAAGCGAGCTTTAGGGCCAGTGTAAGGGGAAGATGAGCGGAGGAGTGTATAAATTATTCCAGGCTAGTAGAAATTATGATAAGGCAAATGATGATTCGTCTTTGCAAGGGAGTATAGGTTTTAAATTTTAAAATCTCTTGATGGTTGATTATGCTTGATAAATTGTTCCAATGGTTTGAATTCATGGTTGAAGGCATTGATATGCAATTTCTAATTCATATACATTACCTTATCATTGCTCAGGACTAGCAAAAGTTTAAGTTTGGGGTATTTGATAGCATGCAAATATGGTATATATTTGCTATTAATTTTAGCTAGTTTTATGCTTAATTTGTATAAACCAAGCCAAAGAAGCAAAACCCGAGTTCTTGAGAGATTTTGGATGATTTTGAATAAATTTGGAGGCTTTTGGACCATTTTGAAGAGAACAATTGAAGATGAAACCCAAAAGCCCAAGAGAAAAGAGTTTGGAGGCTCAAAATGGAGCATCTTGACACTACACTGTGTCGAGACGCTAGCCATGGAGCGTCTTGACACTGCACTGCATGGGCGCCAAGTTCCAGAATCAACAGCATCGAGACGCTGTCCTTAGAGAGGTGAGACGTTGTCCTTGGAGCGACTCGACGCTCTAAGAGTAGAAAACAAGTAAAGAATGTGCTTGGGCATTTAGTAAAGACATCTATAAATGCCTCATTTTCCAACCATGAAGGGGGAGCCAATTTGAGGGTTTTTACCCTAATGTTGAGTCCACACTAAAATTGGGAGTTTTGGAAGAAGATTGGGAGCCTTGTTGAAGGTTTTTGGAGCTCAGGATTGATGGAGATCACCACGGGAACAAGGAGATAGACATTAATTTGAGCATTTTCTTCCCTATTTCCTTAGCTTGTAGTTTCTAGATTATGTGTAATTAGGAATTATTGGATGTTTAGTGATTATAAATAGCTAATTCCTAAATTATATGGGTTTGATGCAATTATTTGGATCTTTGCTTGATTAATTAGATAATTTGGTTCAATTGACATTTACATTCATTTGTGCATTTTGTGCTTAATACTTTTAATCACCTGATCAATATATACTTACCAGTACCGTGATTTGTACTAACCTTCTCCCCCCAACTACCAGATTATGCAAGTGAGGTTGACGTTTCTATGAGTCAAGTGATGCGGACGAGAAGGTTCACGAGGAAGAACCGTAGTTACCTTTATTCTTTATATTCTTTTGCTTTCGTTGAGTTAGGATAGTGGTTTCATTTCTAATGGCTTTTTAAAATTGTTTATAGACTTATAGTTAGAGACTAGGTATTTAAATTACTTTGTCATTATTGGGTTCCTTATTGAATGAGTTGATAAAGTTTTGTTTAAATAATTGAATTGTCCTAGTTGTTTAAGTAGACTATTTGGCTTTTGAATGGAAGTTGATGCGATACCGGACTCTCATTTATGTGCAAAAGTTTGGTCTTGTTGTGTTTGACCTCAGGTGTTGCGAGGAATGATAGTGGGTTATTTTGATTATAGAAGTGTCAATATGTTTAACAGGTGTTAAACAATTTTGGGTTAACTATACGTATGTCGTTATACTATCGAAATGTTTAGAGCTTCCGATTAGCATTAAGGTAAATAAGTTAGTAATGTCTTTAGATAGCAATAAAATCTGAAGGCATTACATCTCAACAGTCATGAAAGTAACAATTTGGTTCATGAACTTTAACTTGTAACAATTAGTCCATGTACTTTCAAATTTGTGACAGTATAATATCTGCTATGAAAAATCTCATCAAAATTAAGTGTCAATTTTTAATTTGGTCTCGGTCTTTTGGGATTTTGTTCGGTGCAGGGTCGTGTATTGTCACAGTTCTTCGGTTCTCTTCCTCAGACCGTGGTGTAATTAGATTATGAAGATATTATTTCTCTGTATTATTTCTCTTAAATCAGAAATTTGTCTGATGAAGTTGAAGTTTTAGCATCGAATTTGGGTGTGGTCTGTTTCTCCAAATGCCCTCGCTCATATAATACAGCAGAGCAATGCCTTGCACAAGTGGTGTACTCTCCTATTTGTTGTGTAGAACAAAATCCCTCTTCCTCTCGTAGGAAGAGGTTTCAGTCTTTTGGGATTTTGGTCTACCTTCTTGGTTATCATATGTGTTAAATGAGGTTGGTTGTAGTACCTAATTCCTTTGGGTTGTTTTTAATGAAGTTTCTATCTTTTTAAAAAAAAATTAATTCAGTGTAGTTTATAAATACATTTCATCCCAATTCAATTTATGGATCTACGAAGGTAAAAAATTATGTTAAGTATTAACAATATTGTTTAAGGTGAGGGATTAAATTATTACAAATTTTTAAGTACAAAGGCTAAATTATTATGTACTGAAGTTTGACGACTTAAACTGTTACAAATTTGAAATATAAAAACTAAATTGTTACAAACTAATATCCATGGACTAACTTGTTAATTGTACGAAAGTTCATAGACTAAAAGTGTTTTTTTAACTTTATTATATCATGTTCTACTATTTTTTATTTTGGTTTCTATTTAGTTATTTATTTTATGTTTAAAAGTGACACAAGTTTAGAAAATAGTTTTAAATGGTCTACTAAGTCAACTTGTCTTGAGGACAATGATAAAAAGATAAGCAAATATGCATGCTAATTAGATAGAGGTAAGGGAGAGAGGAAAGAGAAAGTAGAGAGAATAGAAAGTTATTCGTGACCATTTCCCAAGCCAAACTATACGTCAACAGACCACACATCACAGAAGTACTATCACATCATAAGCTACCGTGTCCAATCAACTTTGTGACATCGTTATTTAATGTGCCACTAATGATTTAATTCTATGAACTCCTAAAAAAAAAATGAGATGTTTTAGCTATTGAACTAAGGTTATATTGACATTACTTGAAAAACCGTCATATTGACACTACTTAAAAGACCGCTTAAAATTATTTTTTAAATATCAAAGATTAAATGTCATTTTTCCAAACCATACTGGAACTAAGTATTAAGGATAAAGGACAATACTAATCCATATACTTAGGACATAAATCCTCGTGACTTTTTGGCATGGATGAGAAGCTTTCTCAAATCAGGAACATTGTTAATGAGATTTGTTTGCTGGGCACCAGGCGGGAGCGATTTCCTTCTCCAGCTGCCCTAGGTCGACCAATGGCTTTGCCCGTAGTCTCGCTCGTGAAGCCGTTTTTCATCGCTTTTGTTTCTGTTGTAGATCCTTTCTTCCACTTTGGAAAGGGATCAGATTTGTTGGGATTCAAATATCCCTCATTGGATCCCCTCTGTTTAGTGAAGACGGTTGATGTACCTAACTTTTGCTGCTTTTAATGAATTCTCATTTTCAACCACGAAAAAAAAATACCATTTTATTTTGAATAATATAAATCTACCATAAGATTTGAACAAGTTTTTAGGTTCCATGTTGGGTTAATTTGGTACATGAACTTTCAAAAGTGTCAAATTAGTTCTCCAACTTTTAATTTTGTATTCAATAGTTTCCTGAACTTTAAAAAGTATCTAGTACATCTTTATACTTCCACTTTTATGTCCAATAGAACCTTCAACTTTCAATTTTTTGTCTAATAAATCTTTGACCTACTCGACATTTTTTTTAAATTCACAAGCTTACGAGATAAATAATTGGAAGTTTAGGGTCTCAATAGACATAAAATTCAATAGACTGGTTAATTTTTAAAAATCTTGAATATGTCAATGACCTATTAGATATTTGTAAAATTTAGGAACCATTTAGACACAAACTTGAAATTTCAGGGACCTATTAGACATTTTTTAATGTTCAAGGACCAAATTGGTACAACCCTAAAAGTTAACTAAACTTGTAGTTTTAATCAAGTTTATAAGTAAATTAAACAAGTCCTCATAAAACTGCTTTTTTTAAGGTTTTTTTGTACCGATGACCCTTTAAAATGGGTGAAAATGATAAATGTTCTACCTTTTCAATTTAATGATATATGCCCTTTTTGCTTGCGTCAGCATCCTAGTAATATTATCATTTTATTCTCTATTATAATCTTGCTCTCTCTCTCTCTAGCTTATCGTTCTCTCTCCAATTTCTCACTTCAATTTCTCACTCTCTCTCCAACCTCTCACTCTAGCTTGTTGCTCTCTCTTGCTGCTCTCGCTCTAGCTTCTCGCACTGTCTCCAATTTCTCTCTTCGATCTCTCACTCTCTCTCCAACCTCTCCCTCTAGCTTTTCGCTCTCTCTCGCTACTCTCACTCTTGCTCCAGCCTCTCGCTCTCTCTCCAATTTCTCTCTCCAACCTCTTGCTCTCTCTCGCTACTCCAGCTCTCGCTTCAAGCCTTTCACTCTCGTTGTGTGCTCTCTAGAGAGAGAAAATAAAGAGAGAATAAATAAATTGAGCAAGAAACGAGATGAGAGAAAAATGTGTGTTTTCAAAAATAGTAATTTTGCTAGGACGATGATGACATAAGCAAAATGGCATATAACCTTAAATTGGGAAGGTATGACATTTTTCATTTTGGCCTCTTCAAATGGATCATCTACACATATATTCCTTTTTTTTATTTTAAAATTTTCAACTAGATTCTAAAATCATTTAACAAAATAGAAGACATTATTAATAACAAATGTATATATTTAAAAATAGAAAACTAGAAGCACATTTTTTTTTTATCAAGTCGGTGACGTACTCAACCCATTAATATACCTACCATATTATTATTATTATTATTACTTTCTTTTAGTACAACAAATGTGGGGTAATATGGGATATGGAGATTTAAACCTCCAACCTTAAGAAAAATGATTACATGTGAATAATGTGATCAATTACTTTTTTTTTTTTTTCTTTTTAGAATAATGATCAATTACTATTAAGTTATGTTCACTTTGATCTTACAATATAATTATTAATTGCAACTTTCGTTGGAGGTGAATTTTCTAGTATCATATTAGGAAGTTTGTTAGCGGTGCGGTAATTATTAATTGCAACTTTTATATGAAGGTGAATTTTCTCATATCATATTAAGAAATTTCTTAGCTATGTAGTAACCAACATGCATTTATACCACCTACTTTATGAGGCCACAGGACACTTTGCATTAAATTTTGTTTGCTCACCTTTATGGCTTCATTATTCATATATAGGACTGTATATGCTGGTTCTTCAGCTCACATGTCCTAATTTTGAGCACTAAAAGTTTGAAAGTCTCTGTTGCCTATCTATGGCTTCTCATAAGCTCTTCATTGTTCCTTTTCTCTTGCTCATGGTTCTTGCAACAACTCAACTTGCACAATGCAACATTTTGAAGGCCAAGATCTCTTGCCTTGACTGCCAATCCAACTATGACTTCTCAGGTCTTTGCAAAAGCTTTGATTTCTCCATGTATTTACAGCTAATTATGTTGTCGTTCTCATGTTTCTTAATTATTCTAAAATTGCTCATTTACAATTGCTTGAAATTAAATATGTTTTAATATTCACGTGTTTCATTAAATTAATATCTTGATGGGACTTCGGTGTTGAATAATAGGCATATATGTTCCTTCTAGACCTAACTCTTTAGTGTGGTTGAAGCAAACGATGTATAGTTAAGCAAAACAAAGAAATTTTTAGATTAAAAAAAAGTGAATCAAGATTATATTTGTTTCGATACAAATGATTTCTTTTCCTCACAAAAAAAAAAAAAAAAAATTAACCAATTTCTTTATAAATATTTTTTGATACATGATAAAAAAGATTAAAAAATAAAAATTTACAAAAGAAATAAACCAGAAACAAGAACATTATCAATTACTCTAGTTGAAATATATTTATTTTTCATCTAGGAAACATGATCGCGATAAAGTGCAACGGGATGAAAAACATAACCGTAGCGATTACCGAAGCGAATGGATCATTTGAAACTAGGCTTCCTTTTGAGGCCTCGAACGACTCCGAAGCAGCAGCTTCGAACTGCGTAGCGAAGCTTGTTGGGGGACCTCACCAGCTCTATGCTGCAAGGAAAGACATGGCATCCACTGTGATCAAGGCAACCAACTCCAACTTCTTCACCATTGCCACAGCTCTCAAGTTCTCAACATGCAAAGAGAACAGAAAATGCAAAGCTATCAAAGAGTTTATGGCAGATTCAAAGACCATTGATTTGCCTCTGCCACCTGAGTGGGGACTGCCACCTTCAAGCTACTATCTTCCTGTGCTTCCCATCATAGGCATTCCTTGAGTATTAGCTTGCAATGGGAGGGGATTTGGTGGGTTCTTGTTTGGGAATTTAAGGGTTTGTATTTGTCATGAAATATATGTTAGTGTTGTTTTATTGTAAGTTGGGGAGTACTAGGTTAAAATGGCTAGCTCTGTTTTTTTTTTTTTTTTTTAAGTATAACAGACGTGGGGTTGAGATTTGGAGTATAAGTGCCATATAAGTACTAAATTATACTCATGATGGCTTAATATATATGGCTAAGTGTTGTCTACTAATTAATTCTCTATTATATAGTTTAAATGTGTTTGTAACCATGGCTACAATAAAATGGAACTTTTGAAGGCTTTGTTTTGTGACCTACGCTGTTTTATTTTGTTTCTTTTGATTTCTAATAAATAGGAATATGACCATGTTGGATAATAATTTTTTGTTTAGAACTTAAATATGATATTATCATAATAGCTTTTTTCAAATAAAAGATAAAGCTATATACATGAGTATCAAGATATGAATATATATTGGTTAAAGAGATTCATACAAGCATGTAACTTATTATTAATTATGAATCCTAAAAATATAGGGTCCGTTTAGAATACATTTTAATTTAAATGTTTTTCAAGAATGCAATTTTTAAAAAAACATTTTGTATAAAAATTGTTTAGAATTTAAACACTCATTTGTTTGATTGCATTTCCTCATAGGTTGTTTTTATACACAAGGTTGTATACTAAATACTGTTTTTAAAAAAGTTGGTTTTTAGTGTTTTTCTCGAAATTAAATGATTTATTTATTAATCTCATTTTCTAATAAGTCATTTTTAGTGGTTGCCAAACACTAGAATTTTTTTTCAAAATTAAACACTTCAAAAGTTAAACCAGTCACACCCATAGCTTAGGGGGTCAAATTTTAATAAAGTTTTAGAAGCCAACAAAATCGTTTCATTATCAATGGTCAATTCTTCTATAGACTTTATTGTCAAATATATATATATATATATATACACACACACACATATGTAGGTGTTAATATCACACATGCGGAAGCAATTTAAGATGGGACAGTTGCATAGATGGCAATTGGACCAAATTAATAGCAAATATAGCACAGTTGCAAACTAATTACAAATATAGCAAAATTAATTGTACAAGACCAAAAAGTTGTTGTCAGATTCTATCCGTGTCTATCACCGATATACTCTGATTATTCAAAGTATATCAGTGTCTATCGTTGAGAGACTTCGATTAATCAAAATCTATCAGTGACTATCACTGATAGACTTTGATTATTAATCAAAGTATATCAATGATAGTCACTAATAGATTTTGATTAACCAGAGTTTATCAGTGATAAACACTGATAGACTCTGAATAATCGGAGTCTATTAGTAGACTGATAGATTCTGATTAATCTGAGTTTATCGCTGATAAACTCTGATAATCGTGATCCTTGAAGTCATGTTGTTCATAAGAACAAAAAACATAGTAATAAGGTACCTACCTCTTGAAGCTCCCAATTTGTATAATCTGATGCTTTATAATTCACACCAACGGCTTTTGGACAACCACTTGGATCTTCTCTATTATCTTCAGGCCTTGGAACAGATTGTGGGATCCTCAATTGATAGGAATTAGGAATGGAAAGCTTATGGGGTATAAGCAAGTTTGAGAGTTTGAGTTATGGACGTTTTGGGAGAATTTTGGCAGCATTTTAGGTTGAATAATTCCACTAATTTTCACTAGCTAATCCTCTATATATAGAGGAAAATCATGCATAAAAAATACACAAAAAATTGACAACAAATAGGGAGTGATTTGAGTCATGGATTAGGTGTTGTAAGAAGGCTAATTTCATGTGTTAATTAGTCACTAAGCACTTCTTCAAAATTACCAATTATTTGAATTTCTTTTAAATAAAAAAAAAATTGTAATTTTTAATGAAAAATCTTGATAATCCCACTCACTTTTATTTTCATTTTAATTTAAATAACACTTATTTAATTTAATATCTTATATTAAATTAATACCATTTGTGCAATCTTGGTTTTTCTCCCAACGAAATTTTTCGAAAATGAATCCCTATTCACGTGTTTAATATTTAAATCATATTTAAATATATTCAACTCTCATTTTAAGTTTAATTCGTAATTAAACTAATATGTCGTTAAATATCGCATATAACCGACTTTTGTATCCTTTTCCGATTTTGAACGTTTCAAATATTAACCTATCATATTGTTTCAAGTTTTATTCCTATTGAGCTAGTAGAGGGACCTAATGGACCTACAGATCATGGCTCCAACGAAATGATGATAACCGGTTAATCTCATTAACCTAGTCATTCATCGTTCGTTAGCTTCCGGGACACTCCACTATAGCCCGTAGCTGCACTCCCCTCACTATAGATATATTTCTTGTCCACTTTAGATAACCATGACTAGTAAGCCGACCCTTCACCAGTTGTTCGCAACTAGAGCTGGGTCAATGTCCGTTTTACCCCTATAGTTACATCTTGTTCCTTAAGTTCCACTGATCCTCTAATGAACAATTAGTTTGTGATACAATCACTGAACCAAGTCCCCTCAAGGTTATGAGAGAGGTAGGGTCCCTTGTTCAAGATTCGGAGTCATTACTTAAGGGAACAACCTTTTTACTAACCCTAAAACGGGTAGCAGTGAATTCCGTCTTGCAAAGCTATGTCCCCAGCTATCTAATTAGTCTTATCCCCAAAATGGTAGGTTTATTGAGTCGGCGATGTTTGGTCACTCTCACCCATGCAAATCAAAGGACAATCCTAAATAAACAGGAGTTCATAGGTAGCTCAGGATTAAGATCGAGTTACCTAGGTTATTAGTATGAGATGTTTAGTTTCAACAGTAAACGGTGTTGTAAAGTGAAAGTGACTTATCTTCTAGTCTGATCTCTATGCAAACTCTTTGCATAGGACGCCCTCACTCACATGTCTTATACATGAACCATTAGGATCACATCGTCTGTCTTTAGAGAACAAAGCGAGTCGCGCCAATAGTGTCCCCAGGATTAAGGTACCCAACCTTATCCATATACTATAGATCGTTTAGGCTATTTACTTGAACTTGATCCATATTTATGTCACACATAAACTTCAAGTATACATAATATAGCCATGGGTTCTTAGTTTATTGGATTTGTTGTTATATTTAGGCAAAACAAATATATAGAAATAATGCTTCATTGAAGCAAGTCAAATATTACATTTACTATCTACGAGTTTTAGGGCATAAAACCCAACAACATACTAGAGACTTTTTAAAAATCATTTTAAATTTTAGGGACCAGTTAAAAATCAAATTCAAACTTGGGTAGTACTACCCAAGTGTTAGTTTTTTGTAACCTCACAAACCAAATATCTATATCTATACTATATTAAAAAGTGAGGATGTTGGAAAAATATTTTTCGACACCTTTGTCCTTCCTTTGATTTACTAAATTACAAGATATGCCATTAACGATTAATTATAAATAGTATATTAATTAATAAATAAATAATTATCAATACTAAATTTATAGTATCTTAAAGTTGGAATGCTAAAGGTTTTTCCTACCACTTTTAAATGAGTTTTAGAATTCAAAATGTTTTATAACCCTCACATTCTACTACTATAAAAATGGGTTTTCTTCACCATTTTTTCATCACACACCTACAACTTTGTTCTTTCTTTATTTTTGTTCTCTCATTGTCTTACTCTCAAAAGCTCTCCAAAGTTTCAGAACATCTCAAGATGTTGGCGTTACATCCAAGATGCAAATGATGTATGTGTTGTTATCAATATCTCATACCCTTGGAGTTGCAACATTACAACTCAAGTTTGATGAACTTGAATAATAGTGTATTTGTCTATCCATTGTGATCAAGTTAGCAAATCTATTTGAAGAAATGAATGTATAGCTAAGATCTTGATTTTTTTTATTGTTTATTTTGTTATTTCTCTCTTATAATCCAGGTACTTTTTTTTTGTATTTGAAAAATGTTTGTTGAAAAAATAAGAACTTAATAGATTCAATTTCAAAGTATGATTTTTTTGTTGAGAAAATAGTCATGTACCTAATGTCACACAAATTTTCTAATTAATTATAAACAATACATTAATTAATTATCAATAATAAATTAAGAATTATTTACCCATAATAATTTATATGGAATATGAAGGATTGGAATACAAAAAGTGTCCATTCTCAAAGAAATTAAATAATTTTTCTTTGATTATAATTATAATATGAAATAAAATTAGTAAATTAATTTTATCTTTATTAAGGTTGAAAAAAAAAACGGTACATAACAAAAAGTTAGCATTGAAATATTTAGAATTTTTAATAAAAAAAACAAGGTAATTAAAAAATAGTCTAAATTAGGTAAACCAACTTTTTCAAAATTAAAAAAAATATATAAAAATACCTATATATTTTTTAATTCATATATTAAAAACAATAAAATGTAACCTAAAGTTGACTAAGATTGTTGTATATGAGATATCACCTATAGAAATTAAATGCACGTATGGAATGTGAAAAGGTAGAATGTAAAAAGTTTCCTCTATAATTAAATATAATTAGATAAAAAAATATTAATTTTAGGATCTAATTTATCTAAAAAAAGTTTCATTATAATTACTTACCACATATAAAATTTGAGGTATAAAATTTAATTAACGTGAAAGATATTATTTAATTATATAATATAAAATTTCTGGAAGATCAAAAGTTTTATAATTATTTCATTTCTTTCAACTCTAAAGTTGTCTCTCTTCCAACAAGAGCATAGCTCAACTGTCATAAAGTTGTACCGATAACCACAAGGTCAGCTCAACTGGCATAAAGTTGTACCGATAACCACAAGGTCTGTGGTTCAAATCCCCTCACCCCCATATTGTCAAAAAAAAAGTTGTCTCTCTTACTCATTTTTCACAACATATTGAAAGTTCAAATTTAAGAAAATTAAGAATAGAATTAAGAAACATTAAAAAATATATATTGGTAATCATTAATAATAATTGTAAAAAAATAATAATAATTAAGAATATGATTAATATTTTGATGGAGTGAATATTAAAATATTGACGAATAAGAAATATATAAGTTAATTTTGATATCATTTTATCATTGTAAAAGAAAAATCATAACTATTTGTATAAAAACCACCATTAACTTGATTTTGTTGTTAATAATAATTTATTTTAATCTTTATCATCTTAACAATTATACTAACATTCAATAATGAAATAAAGTTATCTATTTGTAACATAGAAGGAACTTATGGGCCGGAATTCTCTCGAGAATTCTCAGGCGTTTAATTCCGGTGAGCTTAATCATCGGCAAATCGGTCAGATTTCAGGAACGTTTGTTTCTGTCTTGTAATCCAATCTCCGTTTTAATTTCAATCACATTGCTTTCTTTGTTTCATCTCTGTTGCGAGTTTTTCTCCATTGATCTAGATCTTATGCTTGAGAGTTGGGAACGATTTAGCCTTACGACTGAAGAGGAGAATACTGACGTTGACGTTGACAGACAGGCAGCCATTGTCACGGGTCAATCCTTGGGTTTTAGTCTGATTGGCAAGTTGTTCCTTTTTTCTCTACGATCGGAAGAGGATCAAAATCGTATTTTGCATCAGGGACCATGGCTTTTTGACAAGTTCTTGCTCATGCTATCCAAACCCATTCCGATGGTGAAACCCACGGCGATGGAATTCAAGTTTGCATTTCTGCGATCTCCCTATGGACCTATATAATCGATCAATGGCAGAAAGACTGGGTAATGCTATTGGTCAATTCCAGAAGTACGATCAGGGAGGTCGAGGCTACGGCTGGAAGGAGAGTCTCCGAGTTCGTGTTATTCTTGTAGGGAATAAAAGTCCCCACGCAGCGGAAGCGCATCGAAAGGACCTTACGCCGTATATTAATTAGCATTAAAATACCGTTACGAAAAGGCAAAATAAACTTTAAACATGCTTTAAAGTTGCTGGAAAATAGCTATAAACATGCTGAAAAATAAATCTAAATTTATTTTCATGCTTTTCTAGAGAAACGGGAAAGAACCGTTACAAACCTTCGTTGTAGACTTGACCGTTCTTCGCCAACGATGCTCCAACGACTGAAAACGCAGCAACTCCCTCTTGATTTCTTTGCTGGAAATTTCTTCTTCAAAGACACAATAACCACAGAGGTTACACCGGTATGTCTCTAAGTCTAGGAGGCAAAAGACTTGTGGGAGTCTTTCTCTAAGAGGGAGGCTAGAGAGAATTCTATGGTCTTGTCTTGTGAGTCTAAGAGCAAGAGAAGAGTACTAAACCAATTAGGTCTAGTGTTCTATTTATAGAAGAGAGGCCATGAATAAAATATTCAATTAAATCAATCTTTTCCAAAATTGATTCAATCTTTATTCCTTTTTAATCAATCCAAGATCAATCAATTCCATAATTGATCAATCTTTTCCACAAATGACTAATTACTTCCATAAGTGATTAGATCATTTCCATAAATGATTAATCACTTCCTTAAGTGATTAATTATTTCCATAATTGATTAATTCCCGGCTAATGAATTCTTTAATTAATTAACCACCAATTAAATATCACATATTTAATTTTCGGCCTTGAATTAATTAATTTTGCCCAAATAGATTTTAGGCCTTAAAATTAATTAATTCATATTTGAACTCTTTCAAACTTCCATAAATTTGTTGTGACTCAAATTTATATTAATATTTGAATTTCTTCAAATATTAATTTCTCTCATAATAATATATCAATATATATTATATTGTTTCCCTTAGTAAATTGAACACTTTCAATTTACATTTATTACTTAGTTGCCTCAAATTACTTTATGAGCTACCAGTGGGACCTAATGGACCTGCAGATCAGAAGCTCCAACGATGTGAGATTAATTGGTCAAACTCATTAACCAAATTAATCAATATTCGTTAACTGTGTGTACATTCCACTATAGACTCACAGTTGCACTCTTCTCACTGCAGACATATTTTCTGTGTCCACGGATATAGACCAATATCGACTAGTTAGTCCTTCACGAGTGTCCGTAACACCAGCTGGGTCAAATTACCGTTTTACCCCTAGGTTACTTCTATTTCCTTAAGTATCAGTTCTCCTCTAATGAACAACCTGTTTGTGGTCCAACCATCAAACAGAAAACCCTCTCGTGCCATTGAGAGGGTAGGACCCTTTGTTCAAGACTCAGAGTGACCACTTAAGGAAACACTCATCTGCTTTCCTAAAGTCGGGAAAGAGTGAATTCCATCTTGTACGATTATGTTCCCAACTCCCCACTCGGTCTTGTCCCCAAAATGGTAGGCTTATTGAGTCGGCGTATTGGCCACTCTCACCCATACAAATCAAAGGACAATCCCTCATAAGCAGGAGTCCATAATCAACTCAGAATTAAGACCAAGTTGTCTAGGTCGTCCTAGTGAAATAGAAAACCAACTAGTTAACGGTGTTATAACAAGTGGTTACTATTTCGTGGTCCGGTCTTATGCAAACTCATTGCATAGGATACCCCCACTCGCATGTCTCCTACACGAACGCGTTGGATCATAGCATTTGTATCAAATACAAAGTGGGTCGTATCCATAGTGTCACCAGGATAAGGCACCCAGTCTTATCCCTATACTATAGACCCTTTAGGCTGTTTCTTGAACAATGATCCCCATATGTCGCTACATATAGTTCAAGACTCATATTACAGCCTAGGGTGTCTAGTTTATTGGATTACGGTTATTTTAGGCAAAGACAAATATAAAATAACTAATAACATTTAATGGAAAAATATATCAATATTATTTCATTAATATCCGGTCAACGGTTACATTCACTATCTACGAGTTTTAGGGCATAAAACCCAACAATTCTTGATATCACGCGACCTCTTCGTAGAGGTATCAAGGTAAGTTTAGATGAGTCGTTGGGCAGTATCTGGACTCCTATCAAATATGAGAAGATGCTGGATATTTGTAACTACTGTGGTCGTATTGGTCACGAGACGAAGGAGTGTAATTTTTTCTTAGCAAGTGATGGTTCCTCGTCTCGACAACCAGAATATGGTTCATGGATGTCTTTTACAGGACGTTCCTCAAACTTGTTCAGATCTCCGTCGAACAGCCCCATAGGAAGCAATCGATCGATGATGGATGTGTCCCCTAACCAGATTGGATCTTCGCCTCGTAATCTCGTGATAATGAATGGATAGAATCTCAAGTTGGAGGCCTCTCAGCGTTCGTCCCCGAAAACAGGCTCCAGTAGCAAACCCATGGATATCTCGTCGTCGGTGGAGGAGACGGTCGCTGCTCCGATCATGGAAGGGGCTCAACCAATTAATGCTCTTCATGTGGGCTTTAATGGCATTGATTACTCAAAGGTCAAGAAAAAATTAGAGTATGGAAAAGAAACCAAAATTCAAGTGGCTGAAGGTAACGAAATTTTCGTCTTCAAAGCGGAAGGAAGGGATCAGAAACCGTCGATTTTTTCGCATTCTCTATCTTCAAGCAAAGATTTGGTTGAAGGAATACCGGTTCAGCCAACTGGGGTTTATTCTCTGTCCAACCCATCGGTTGGTTTGTCATGCAGCGTGGACCGAACAGGTTTTCATACAGACGCACAGAAAAATGAAGATTGGGCTTCATTGCTATCAAAATCGAACACTGAGATGGGAGAGAAGACAGTGACGGCTTCATACTTGTCGAAGATAGGGCCAAAGCCTGTGAGTTGGAAACGCAGAGCCCCTAAAATGTCGTCTGATCTCAATGGAAGTGGCAATGCAGATAGTCAGAAGAAGCGAATGGGTGAGGGGCTAGCTGGAGTCTCTTTGAAGTGTGCGCGTGCTGAGGAAGATGACACTACAATCTCAACTGAACCATCGGTGGAGGCTGCTGAGCAGCCCCGCCGAGAGCCATGAAAACTATCTGTTGGAATGTCCGTGGTCTGGGGAATCCTAGGACATTCCGAGTTGTTAGTGAGGGGATACGTCACTACAATCCTCATTTGCTTTTCTTATCAGAAACGAAATGTTGTGCTAATGCTCGCAATATTAATAAAATAAAGTTGGTTTCGAATTATTCTGGTTGTTTTTCTGTGGACTGTGTGGGTCGTAGTGGAGGTTTGTGTTTATTTTGGAAAGAGGAGATAGATGTTACAATTCGATCCTATTCAAGGTTTCACATAGATGCAATGATTAAATGGGAATCCAAAGTTTGCCGTTTTTCGGGAGTGTATGGCAACCCAAATGTAGGTCTTAGATCCCACACTTGGGAACTAATTAGGCGTCTATACAATGATGACAATTCTGCAAGGGTTGTTGGAGGGGATTTCAATGCAACACTTCTCCATGAGGAAAAGGAAGGTGGAAATCCTATAAGGGAATCTCAAATTCAGATGTTTCGTAATGTCATAGACGATTGTGGGTTACAAGACATGGAATTTGAAGGAGACATGTTTACATGGTCGAACCGTCAAGAGCAAGATTTGCAAATTAATGAAAGGCTTGACAGATTCCTTGCAAATGAAGCTTTTTCACAGATTTTCCCGAATGCATCCGTTGAACACCTTAACTGGGCTCAATCGGATCATCGCCCGATTATTCTTCATGGAACTGACAAAGTTAATCTTTCGGTCATGAAGAGAAAATCAAGCAAGTTTCGTTTCGAAGAAGTGTGGACCCAAAACCCCGAGTGTAAACAAATTATTTCACATGCTATCAGTGGAGTCAATCAAAGGAATCATCCTACTGCGCTGGAGAACTACTTGCATTGTTGTAGATCACACTTACAACAATGGGGAAAATGCACAATCTCTTCCATTCGACAGAAGATTGCAAAACAACGTCGTATCCTGCAAGATTTGTACAGCCAACCTACACCGTGGAACTTTTCGGAAATTAAGAAGGTGGAGGATCAATTGGACAGAGCTTTAGAAGATGAAGAAATATACTGGAAACAACGATCCCGTGAAAATTGGCTAAAATGGGGAGACAAGAATACTCGATGGTTCCATAAGAAGGCATCACAAAGGAAGAAACGAAACGAAATTTGAGAAATTCAAGATTCAAATGGAGGCTGGATTCAAGAACCAAGCAAATTGGAAGATGCTTTTACTTTTTATTTTTCTCATATGTTTTCTTCCACTAAGCCCCATTTGGATCTTATATTGACAATGCATTACAGGACTTACAGGCAAAAGTTACCCCTGAAATGAATGAGAAGTTGCTTGCTCCATTTACTAAAAGCGAGATTGAAAGAGCTTTACAGCATATGCACCCTTCCAAAGCGCCTGGACCAGATGGCTTTCCTGCTCTTTTCTATTAGAAATTTTGGACCGAGGTTGGTAATATGACTATTTATGATTGTTTGAATATGTTAAATTTGAAGAGATCAACAGGAGATTGGAATGATACTTATATTGCTTTAATTCCCAAAGTTAAGAAACCCAAGAGGATTTCTGAGTTTAGGCCCATTAGCTTGTGTAATGTATCTTACAAAATTATTGCCAAGGTTCTAGTGAACCGCAGGAAATGGGTGCTTAACGATGTGATCTCTGAAAATCAATCTGCTTTCGTACCTGGTCGTTCAATTTTTGACAATGTCATAATGGGTCATGAATGTCTGCATCATATTAAGAATAAAAGAGTGGGAAGACAGGGTTGGGTAGCACTTAAGTTAGATATGAGCAAGGCATATGATTGAGTGGAATGGTGTTTTTTGGAGAGATTGTTGTTGAAGCTTGGATTTCATTCTGCATGGGTTCACCTAATCATGGAATGTGTCCGTACTGCTACATTCTCAATCCTATTAAATGGGACTCCAACAGGTAAAATCATTCCTCAAAGAGGTTTACGTCAGGGTGAGCCTCTATCACCATATTTGTTTTTGCTTGTCTCTGAAGTTTTTTCTTCTCTCATCTCTGGAGCTGTGACTAGACAAAATATGTCTGGGTTTAAACCTGGGAAATTTTGTCCAGAAATTTCTCATTTGTTTTTTTGCAGATGATAGCCTTATTTTCTACAAGGCATCGATTGAACAGATTTGGAGTTTAAAAAGTATTTTGACTCGATATGAGAAGGCGTCGGGGCAATTAGTAAATATTGATAAATCAGCCCTTTATTTCTCTCCAAATGTAGCTCATGATTTCAGGAGGGTTATATCTGATCTACTTGGTATGCTCATGGTTGATAACCTTGGTAAGTATTTGGGGGTTCCGTCAGCTTTTAGTAGAAGGCGGATAGATGATTTCAAAGATATTAAACAGCGGGTGTGGCAAACTCTTCAGGGATGGAAGGGTCAGTTTTTTTCTGCAGAGGGAAAAGAAGTGCTGATTAAAAGCGTCACTCAGGCTATTCCATCCTACATAATGAGTTGTTTTCGTTTTCCGAAAACAGTCTATGATGATCTACACTCTATGATGGCACGTTTCTGGTGGGGTACTAGTGAAACAAAACGGAAAATCCATTGGAAAAAGTGGAAACAGGTTTGTTTGCCAAAGGAAATGGGGGGTTTAAATTTTCGTGATTTAGAACAATTCAATAGAGCGCTGTTGGCAAAACAAGTATGGCGTCTGTTCAAGAATCCAAACTTATTGGTTTCCAAGGTAATTAAAGGTAAATATGCTCATCAGGAGTCCATTTTAAGCGCCCCTACAAAAACAAATTCCTCTTTCTTTTGGAAGGGTTTTGTAGGGCTCGTGAACTATTACAAAGAGGTATTTGTAAGCGGATAGGGGATGGTCAATCTACTTATTTTTTTAACGACCCATGGATACCTAAGGAAATCAATTTTAAGCCTATACCGATTCCTGGAGTAGTGATTCAGGAAAACTTGCTTGTTTCTGAATTCATCACCCCAACCATGGGTTGGAATCTTGATAGGCTGAAGGAAGTAGTTTGTCAAGAGGATGTGAATCTCATATTGACCATCCCAATTAGTGTAGTACGAGATGATGATACATGGATCTGGCACTATTGATCAAATGGAATGTACTCCGTGCGCAGTGGCTATAAACTAACATCAAATTTGTATGGTGCCCATGATTCAGCTAGCAACAATGAACAACGAATGTGGTGGACAACTCTTTGGAAAATAAGAGTTCCTCAGAAAGTGAAAATGTTCATATGGCGGGCCTATCATGCATGCATACCAACAAATTTTAGCCTATGGAAAAGGAAAGTTGATTTGTCTCCTATGTGTACCATATGCAAAACCAAATTTGAGACTGTGGATCATGCCCTTTGTGGCTGCAAACGATCCAAACAAATATGTGACACCATGTTTCAACGTGTGGATTTAAAAATTCCAGTACAGGATAACTTTGCTGATAGAATCATTTGGTTAGCAAAGCATCTGAATGGTGAGGAATTTGAGCGTGCATGTCTTACGTTTTGGTCATTATGGAATGACAGAAATAGCTTCAACCATAATATGGATGTTATGGAGTGGACTAAACTGTGTGAATGGATTCATTCATATTGGGAAAAGACAAGGGATGTTACAAATTCATGCTCTGAGACAACAATACCAATGGTGAACTGGAGGATGGAGGTGCAACGGGTTCAAGGGCTGAGACTATACACGGACGCGACAGTGGGCTCCCATGTAGCAGGCTCTGGTTATGGAGCATTCATTATTGATGCAGCGGGTAATAAACGAGGAACAATGGAATTTTTTGATCAAGCATCACACACTCCTTTAGCAGCTGAAATACAAGCTATTATTCACAGTATGAGGCTTTTACAAAGATTGAATATAACCACTGCATGTGTTTGTTCGGATTCAGTCAATGCTATTAAAATGATCCAAGACGTCATTCCTATCACATCGGATGTGCATCATTGGATTTTACAAATCCAAAATATGGGTGGAAACTTTGAGAATTTATCTTTTATCTATGTATCCCGAAATTGTAACAGGAAAGCAAATTATTTTGCTAGACATGCTTTAGCAAAGCAGAGATCCATGTTGTGGCTGGATAATTTTCCAGATGAACTACACTCATTGAGTAATAGTACTCATTGCAAGTGTACTATTCCATGTATTGATTTGAAGTAATGAAATGGTATGATTTCTTCTAAAAAAAAAAAAAAAAGAAGGAACTTATGACAACTTTTTAAAAATTTAAAATTAAAACACATGCTGATTTTGTTAGATATTTTTTTTACTCTATATAACTAATTTTTTTTTATATAAAATGAAGCGTGTTAAAAAAACATTTTTGGATTAATTTGTTCCTACCTTTATTTATAAGTTTACAACCATGCCATCAACATAAACCCTAAACCTTAAATATTAATTAATGAAAATATGTGAATTTTTATGATTGTAATTTTTCTTTAACAATTGAATTTAGTACAAATATTTTTTTTTACAATATTAACTTTGCTTTTTTAGTGCAATACTTAAACTATAAACTATCCTTAAAGTAAAATTTTAAAATTAAAAAGAAAAATTGACTCCCTTAAGTTGGAGGAGTACTAGAGTCCACAAATTTGTGGATTGAAATACTATTATTTAACTTTAATTTTCTTTCACTATCTTCACTAAAAAATAGTTCCCATAAATTGTTTTCCTTGGAAAAAAAATAAAAAAAGAAAGAAAAGAAAGAACGGTAACCACAAAAACATTAAGACATTCTAATAAATTTTTCACTCCCATTCTCACCACCTCCCTAAAATCTCCCCCCGATTAAATATAAATTGTTAATTATTTAAATAATGATAAGTAAATCATTATCAACCATGAATTTAAAAAGTTAGAATATGAAAATGTGGTATTATTTAATTCTCAAATAATAAATAAAAAGGTGGTATTATTTGTTTCTCAAAAATTAAATGATTTTCACTAGAAATAATAAATAATAGTAAGTTTGAAATTCCAAAAAAATTGTAACATTTTCATTAAAAAAAAAAAAAAAAAAAAAAAAAAAAAAAAAAAACCACAAATTTTGTTTTTATTTTAGTTATTTTTAATTTCCTTACGAAAGCCTCTTTAATATTGAAAAAAATTATAGACTACCTTATACATTCTTCTTAGGATGACATACCTTATACATTCAAGTTTATAAAGAGTTGCATAGATCAAATCTACATCGCAATTTGTAAGTTTGGATGTTTATAATTTTAATTTGACGATGAAGTTGAAAAATCGATTTTTTTAGTAGAAACTAACATGCAATTTTAAGGATACATATAGAGAGCTTTGATTTTTCTTAACTATTGTTTTTTAATGTTATTTTATACATACTACAGTTTTTTTAATTATTTTTTATATTTTTATTATTGTACTTTTTTATTTAAAATGTTTGAATATACTATTTGTTTCTTTAATGTGAAGGTGGGAGTTCAAACCTCTAACCTTTAATTCAACGAAATAAAACTTATTATACATATAAATGAAAAAAAAAATATAAAATATACATGTTATTGTTAAATAAAAATGTGATAGGTATTAACAAGTTTATGAAACGAAAATTACATAAATTAATTTAAAGCATTTATAAAATTATAAATTATATCATATTATATTAGAAATTAATCTATTATTCCTATTTTCCATAGGATTATTTGGTTGTTATAAGAAAAAATAAGAATAATTTGATATACAAACGTGCATCGCACGTGCTAAAAAACTAGTACCTTACAAAATGCCTTAACACAGTTGGCTTTAATGAAATTTTTACAAAATTGTTTCTAATTTTAAATAAAACTCATTATACAAATACATAAAAAAAATTATAAAACATACATGTTATTGTTAAATAAAAATGTGATAGGTATTAACAAGTTTATGAAACGAAAACTACATAAATTATTTTAAATTATTTTAAATCATTTATAAAATTATAAATTATATCATATTATATTAGTAATTAATCTATCATTCGTATTTTTCATAGAATTATTTGGTTATTTGATGAAAAAAATAGTAAACTTAAGTTCAAATATCAAGAACCAAAAGTGTTAGTTTATAAAATGTAGGAACCAAATAGAAACTAATTCAAATTCTAGAGACCAAATTTAGTTTGAACACATTGATATTAATTCGGTTAAATTTTCATTTTTTGCCATATTTGCAATTTTTTTTATCTTGTGGTAAATTTGCTATTATATATAATTAATTTGTCACCGAATGCAATTACTCTTTTTTTTTTATATATATTTATTTGATATACTTTGAAATGGAGGTAATAGAGATGTAACGAGTATATCTATAATAATAATAATATATTAAAAAGCTACAATCTTTGAAAAACTTTTTTGGACAATTATATCCCTCCTTTAATTAATATATTTACAAAATCTACCCTTGACAATTAATTACAAATAGTAAATTAATTAATTAGGTTTATTTATAAATATAAATGGTTAATTATCAACTATAATAAATACATATAAATTAAAATAAATTAATACAAAAAATGTTGTCTTTTTATCTCCCACGAACTTATGGATTGATTATAGGATTTCAAAGAGTTTTGAAAATTTATTACTTTTATAACTTTTTCATACTCTTTAATACTCTTTAATTGAATTTATTAATATATTGCTAATTAAATAAATTTAATATAATACCTTAAATTCAACATTTTCTAACGAAATTAAAAAAAAAAACATTTTCTAATTAATTAATATCTTTACAAAATCTACCTTGACAATTAATTACAAATAGTAAAATAATAATTAAGTATTATTTATAAATATTGTTGATGCCAAAATCCGGCCAAGCGCTCACCTGACCTTCACGTGACACCAATAGTGAATTTGTTTGAATTCGGGGAAGATGTGGCCTGCAAAACAAGGGAAACCTCCACACCGGTGTGGTGCTTGCCACACCTCCTCCGATGCTTAAGTCAGTAATCGGAGGGAATATGAGCAAAACTAGAGAGCAAAAGGAAGAGAAGAGTGAGTTTTCGGCCCCCTTCTTCAGTGACGAAAAGGGGTTTAAATACATGCTCATGCTCCTAGGGTTTTAGGCATTCGGAGGCGATTTGGGCTGAACCGAGTGGAACCGAGGCAGCTGGGGGCACCGGTGGACCGAACGGAGGCGGAAGAACTCGGCCCGCGCAAGCGGGCCGAGTGGTCGGCCTCGGCAAGGCCGAGGCCGAGCAGGGGGTCGGGCCAAAAGCCCGATCCCTTCGGCTTTGCCCCGACCCTCTGTCCTGTTCTTCCTTTGGATCCCGTTTCCTGGCTGCCTCTTTGGACTGGTATCGCGCTGTCTTCGTCAGCTTCCTGCATATCGGAGTGGTCCAAAATTACCTATAACAAATATAAATGATTAATTATCCACTATAATAAATACATATAAATAAAAAAAAATTATTACAAAAAATGTTGTCCTTTTAACTCCCACGAACCTATGGATTAATTATAGGATTCAAAACTTTTGTAACTTTTACATTTTTTTTAGAAAGAACTTTTACATACTCTTTAATTACTCTTTAATTGAATTTATTATTCATTATTAATACACTGCTAATTAAATAAATTTAATATAATACCTTAAATTCAACATTTTCTAATGAAATTAAAAAAAAAGTATATAATGAAATACTCTTAATATTGATACATCTAGGTTATGTCAACTATTATATAATAAAATATTACTTTAAATTTGTTAGTTTTATATTATCAATGATGTGTGTAATTTTTTTTTAGACAAGTACAATATTTTTTATTTTAATATTGAAATTGATAAAATAATTTTTAAAATGACTTTAAAATATAAAAGGTTAGTTTGTTTTATTTTCTAAGAAATTAATTTTAAAACCCACACCATACCATTTGATTACAATTAATTAAGGATTAAATTTTAAAACTTGGAATTTCTAAAGTTTTGTAACATTCTTCTACTCCTACAACTATATAAGAGTCCTTCTCAAAAAATAAAAAAAAAAACAAAAAATATATAAGAGTTCTTCCCTACCCATTTTCTACAACAAATTTTGAGTCTCCACTCTCTCCGTTTGTTTTTATTCTTCCCTCAATTTCCTCTCTCAAAATTTCTATATTTAGATTAGATTTAGATTTAGATTAGATACTTGAAGATAACTCACTCTCAACATTCGAAGAGAATGTAGAAATGTTAGTACATTGCTAACAACACCATGCAAGGAATAGTTGTGCACAATTGTACGATTATTTTAAAGCATAACCTTTCATGTTGGAGAAGATGGTGGTTAAGGAAGATGAACTATCCTAATTTTGTTTTTGTTGTCTTTTATTTGTGTACCGTAGAAAATAAAAGTATGGTGGAGTGTAATAACACAATTTTTTTTCTCTCTATGAATGCAAATCTCCACTTTCTTAGTTTGTTTTTATTCTTCCCTCAATTTCTTCTCTCAAAATTTCTATATTTAGATTTAGATACTTGAAGATATAAACTCACTGAAGAGGAAGATTCGAAGACAACGTAGAAATGTTAGCCCATTGCTAACAACACCATGCAAAGAATAGTTGTGCCCAATTGTACGATTTTTTTGAAGCATAACTTTTCATGTTGAAGAAGATGGTTAAGGAAGGTGAACTATCTTAATTTTTTTTTTTTTTTTGTTCTCTTTTATTTGTTTACCGTAGAAAATAAAAGTATGGTGGAGCGTAATAACCCACGACACAATTTTTTTTCTCTATGAAAAGCAAAGTATCAACTATATGTTTATAGTTTATTTCATTAATTACATTTTATAAGAATATGCTTTTATTTTTGTGAAAAATGTAATATTTAAACACAAATAACTACAACACAGTATTTAAATTAGTCAAATAATGTTTTACTAAATAATATATGAGAATACCTATATTTTTTTATAAAACAAATCAAAAAGTTGAAAATTACAAATAACTTGATAATTTATTAAATCTTACAATAAACAACTTCAATGGATAGAAAATTAGATAGGATGAATGAAGATTTAAATGCACTTATAATTATTGATACATAAATGGAATGTAAAGAGGTAGAATGGGAAGAGTTTTGCACTCATTTATACAAATTTGAAGAGACATAAAGGAATTTAAAATGAAGTTTTAGAATTTTAAAAGTTTTTTTTACTCATCCATTGAAAACATTTTTGGACTATTTTACCCCTTCGTCATATCTTAAATTTACAAATCAATTATAAAGTTTATATGGTTCATTTAACTCATAAAATAGTATTTAAAAGGCTCAAATATGAAAAGTTAGTTACTAAATTTAATAACAATTATTTTAATTTAAAAGATGTTAAGAGGTTAAAATCTACCATTTCAATAAAAAAAATTTTTTTTGAAACATCTACCATTTCAATAAATTATACTTTTAATTTTAATCATAAAATATCATTTTAAAGTTTAAATTTAAATTATGAAAATTTCTTCAAATTTATAATATATATATATTAAAAGTTACAATTTTGAAAAGACATTTTTGGACCATCATGACCCTTTTATCAATTTTTAAATTTACTGTTTTGTTTATTTATTTTTAACTATTTATGATTTTATATTTAATTGAAATTAATAATGAAATTCAAGAGGACCAAGGTTGGAATTTTAAAAGTTTCTAATTTACGCATTTGGTGTATATAAATGTAGCTCTTCTGCACCTCTTCTCATAACAATTTAACCCTTTTAAGAGAATGAGTTGCCCATGTACTAGCCTGGAGAATAGTGGAAAAGAAATCATTTGAAATATAATTGGAAGATTGATACCATACCAATTGATGATCAAGATCAAGCTTAGCTTAAGCTTCAAATTGCAAGTGACATTAAATTTGAGTATAGAAATATTTTCTTTAAAATGAAATGACATATCTTTTAGTATAGAAATTTTTTTTTTCAAAATAAACAAAAAAAACTAATTTAAAAAATTATAGCATTTTTTTTTTGAAAAAATTATAGCAATTGATTGACAATATATTTATTTTTCAAATAATTATTTTGAATAATATTTCAACTAAAATATTCAATATTTTAAATATTTTAAAATTTATAAATACACGTGCATGGCACGTGGTAACACACTAGTATATTTTAAAGGCACGTTAGAGGTGAGAACATTTTGTGGAAGAGTACTATTCCTTCCATTTAAGCGTATGTTTGCTTTACAAGTGTTTAACAAACAATAAGCTAAAAGTGTCAAATTTCTTTCAAACACAAGAGAAACTATACAAGAAATTAATATCTCTCTCATATCTCAACATCAAGATTAATTGTAGAGACCAAACTTAATACTCTCAAATCAATAGTTGACGCTTATCTCAACTTAATTGATGGTGTGGGAGACAACTTTTGTCTTCACCTTGCCCTTGACCTTGCCCTTTCCCCCTAATAAAAGTTGCCTCTACCTGGTTAATTATTTGTGGTAGACCTTCGTCCAAATTGACATTCTTCTCCACATATACACACATGTTCTCTTCCACAAACTTTGAATTAGAAGTGGTTTCCAAGGTTTTTTAGGGTTTTAAAACAAGGGTAGCATTGAAAAATGGTGTATCTAAGTTCTAAATAATTTTTTTAAAAAATAATAAATCTAAAAGTAGATTGGATAAACTTAAATCAAGTCAAGAAAATTTACATTATGTCAACCAGATGAGTTTGTGATTGAGAATTGATAAGAATGAAAAGAAAAAAAAAATGGTTTGAAAGCGATTGAAAAGGCAAGACTTCCTCTCACAGTTAATTAACTTTAGAAAAAAACAGTTAAAAAATGAAGAAGAAATGAAGAAGAGGGAAAATAGGTCATATGTACTCAACCTACTCGATGACCCACATAATTCTATATATGTTATTTCAAACATGTTGGGAGTGCGCCCAACGTCCCACATCGGCTAGATAAGGGGATGATCATGGGTATATAAGGGAGGACAAGTATCTCCATTGGTATGTGGCCTTTTGGGGTGAACCAAAAGCAAAGCCATGAGGGCTTATGCCCAAAGTGGACAATATCATACCATTGTGGAGATATGTGGATGTCCGGTAGTTCCTTAACAAGTGGTATCAGAGCTTGGTTAAGTAAGTTTGTCTCTAGACATCGCCGCTCTATCTGTGTTTAATCATCTCTGTTTTTTCGAGGAATATCTGAGATGACGATTGCTGGATTTGTGGGGTTTTTCGCCGTTGAGCACTTTTTCTTTTCTCTGGGCATCATCAGTTCTGTGGTATGTTGATGTTGTATTTCCTTAAAGGAATTTTTTGCATCCGATTTGAGGTCAGTCTTGCTTCTGGAATCATCATTTCTGTATTTGTTCTTAAATAAGAAATGACTACTAGATTTGAATTAGAGAGGTTTTCTGGTAAATCGGATTTTAGTTTATGGAGAAAGAAAATGCGTGCATTACTTGTTCATCAGAAAGTAGCTAAGGCATTAGATGATCCTGCAACTTTATACCCGAATCCATTTCTGTAGAGCAAAGAGCTGAAATAGATGAGATTGCCTTTAGTTTGATAATTCTCTACTTAAGGAGATAATGTTCTAAGACAGGTTGATGGTGAGAAAACAGCTGCTGCTTTGTGGACAAAATTAGAAAAACTCTACATTAGTAAATCACTACCGAATAAGATTTATCTTAAGGAAAGATTCTTTGGATATCGAATGGATAGTTCAAAGACTCTTGATGAAAACTTAGATGAATTCAACAAGATTTGTTTAGAGCTAGCTAGCACCGGTGAAAAAATGTCTGACGAAAATCAGGCTGTAATTTTGTTGAACTCATTGCCTGAGAGCTATAAAGAGATTAAAGCGGCTATTAAATATGGTAGAGACTCATTGACTTTAGATCTGGTTTTAGATGCTCTTAGATCTAAAGATTTGGAAATTAAAACAGAGAAGAAGGATGCTGAAGTTCTTCTTGCAAGAGGTCGATCAGAAACTAAAGGTTCAAACCAAAATAGACCAAATAATAAATCAAGATCCAAGTCTAGGGGAAAGGGAAAAAGATGTTTTTATTGTCACAAAGAAGGGCACATTAGACGAAATTGTTATCAACTTAAGGCTAAAAACAAGCAACAAAACACTGAAAAGAAAGAAGAAACTAGCACAGCAAACGTTCATGAAGGATATGATTCGGCTGAGGTGTTAGCAGTTTCTGATAATAGATGTGAAGAAGAGTGGATTTTGGATTCCGGATGCTCTTTCCACATGACCCCTCATAAAAATTATTTTCAGGATTTTGAGGAACACGATGGTGGTACAGTTTTGATGGGAAATGATAAAAAATGTAACATTAGGGGTGTTGGTTCAGTTAAACTACGATTATTTGATGGTACTGAAAAACTTCTCACGTCTGTAAGGTATATACCTGAGTTAAAAAGAAATTTAATTTCTCTTGGTACACTTGATAAAGCTGGGTATAATTACAAGTCTGGGGGTGGAGTAATGAAAATATATAAAGGCTCGTTGCTTAAGTTGAAGGGAACTTTAAATAATGGTTTGTATATTCTCCAAGGTAGCACTGACTTGAATTATTCTAATGCTGCTATAGATTTTGACTCTCAGTTTTTTGTTCTATGGCATAAAAGACTTGCACACATAAGTGAAAAAGGTCTATTAGAATTGAATAAACAAGGCTTGCTAGGTAAAGATAAAATTGGAGAGCTTCCTTTTTGTGACCATTGTATCCTTGGCAAAGCAACAAAAG
Organism: Luffa aegyptiaca; assembly: GCA_017139565.1. Lineage (NCBI taxonomy): Eukaryota > Viridiplantae > Streptophyta > Magnoliopsida > Cucurbitales > Cucurbitaceae > Luffa > Luffa aegyptiaca. The sequence continues at coordinate 20,128,312 of CM029400.1, read as the reverse complement.
TGAGGTTTAATAAGACTACACATAGTACCTCAGGTGTTCTTGATTATATTCACCCTGACTTGTGGGGACCCGCTAGAGTGGCAACCCATGGTGGGGCTAAATATTTCCTAACCATGATTGATGATTGTTCAAGGAAAGTTTGGGTTCATATGTTGAAACACAAAAGTGATGTTTTTACTGCTTTTAAACAATGGAAAGTGCTTGTTGAGAACCAAACTGGTAAGAAAATCAAAGTTATTAGAACAGACAATGGTCTAGAGTTCTTGAACAATCAGTTTAACAAAATGTGTGATAAGGCTAGAATTAAAAGACATTTGACAGTGAGTTATACACCCCAACAGAATGGATTAGCTGAAAGATTTAATAGAACAATTCTTGAACGTGTTAGGTGTATGTTGTCAAATGCTTGTTTACCAAAGACTTTTTGGGGAGAGGCTGTGAATACAGCAATTTATATCATAAACCGTAGTCCCTCTACAGCCTTAAAGATGAAAACACCTCAAGAAATATGGACTAGAAAACCACCGAATCTAAGCTATCTTAGAGTTTTTGGGTGTGCAGCTTTCGCACACATAAAACAAGATAAGTTAGCTCATAGGGCGATAAAATGTATCTTTTTGGGATACCCAAAAGGAGTGAAAGGTTACAAGTTATGGTCTCTAGAATCAGGAAATCAAAGGTGCATTATAAGTAGAGATGTAACCTTTAATGAGCAGGAAATGCCTTGGCAAACCAATGTTACACAAAAAATCAAAGGAGATGAAAATGTTGATGTAAGTTCCTTTGAAATTTTGTCTGAAAATGAACAACCTTCTACTCTCCAACCCTCAGTGTCTTTAAGAAATGGGATTGAGACATCTGATAGCAGTAATGAGAATGTGTTTTCGAAAAATCAAGCTGAGTCTTCAAATGATTCGATGAATAATGAACCATTAATTGATGAAACGCTTGCTGAAATACCTAGTGCTGCTACTTCAATTCCAACAGATTATCAATTGACTAGAGACAGGGAAAGGAGAACTATTCGTCCTCCTACTAGGTATTTAGATCAAGCAGATGTTGCTATGTATTCTTTAAATTGTGAGGAGAGTATGGATGATGTGGAACCCATCTCTTATGAAGAAGCTATTGAAAACAAAGACAAAAAGTTATGGCTTGATGCTATGAATACAGAAATGTCATCTTTGTTGAAGAATCAAACCTGGATACTTGTTGATAAACCAAATGACCAGAAATTAGTTGATTGTCGTTGGATTTTTAAAATCAAACCTGGAAGAGAAAAGGAGCAGCCAAGGTATAAAGCGAGATTGGTTGCTAAAGGTTATACACAACGAGAAGGGATTGACTATAATGAAATTTTTTCTCCAGTTGTTAGACATACATCAATCCGTGTGTTGTTAGCCTTGGTAAATCAGTTCAATCTAGAACTTGAGCAGCTAGATGTCACCACAGTTTTCTTACATGGTGATTTAGAAGAGGATATCTTCATGAAGCAACCACCCGGCTTTATAGTTAAAGGAAAAGAGAACAAGGTATGTTATTTGAAACGTTCTCTTTATGGGCTCAAACAATCTCCTCGACAGTGGTATAAGAGGTTTGACACTTTTATTACAAAATGCAGTTTTCTTAGAAGCAATCATGATAATTGTGTTTATGTTAAACAAGTATCACGAGATGTGTTTGTGTATTTGCTTCTATATGTAGATGATATGTTGATAGCTTCACAAGAGATATCACAGATTGAAGAACTGAAGATGTTGTTGAATAAAGAGTTCGAGATGAAAGATCTCGGTGCAGCCAACAAAATTCTAGGAATTGAGATTAAAAGAGACAGAAAACAGCATACCATGCACTTGACTCAACGTGATTACTTTGGTAAAATTGTTTCTCGTTTTAATTTGAATGATTGTAAGAGTGTTAAAATACCTTTAGCACAACATTTCAAATTGTCAAAGGAGCATTCGCCTAAAACTAGTGAAGAGGAACAAGGTATGAGTCGAATTCTCTACTCAAGTGTTGTTGGTAGTTTAATGTATGGTATGTTATGTACCCGGCCTGATATTGCTCATGCATTGAGTGTTGTGAGTCGTTTTATGAGTAATCCTGGTAAGCCTCATTGGGAAGCTGTAAAATGGATCTTGAGATTTTTAAAGGGTAGCCAAGATCATGGTTTGAATTACTCTAAAAGCACTGATTCTTCTGTTCTGTTAAAAGGCTATGTTGATTCTGATTTTGCATCTGATCTTGATAGAAGAAGGTCTCTTTCTGGTTATGCTTTTACATTATTTGGAAATGTTGTGAGCTGGAAATCCTCTCTTCAACCTGTTGTAGCATTGTCAACTACAGAATCTGAATATATTGCTTTGAACGACTCTGTTAAAGAAGGTTTGTGGCTGTCAGGCTTGCTTAAAGACATGCTTGGTTATGACATTACACCTGTTATATTTTGTGATAGCCAAAGTACTATTGCATTGTCTAAAAATCAGACTTTTCATGATCGTACTAAACATATTGATGTTAAATATCATTATGTTAGAGATGTGATTTCTGCAAATAAGGTGAATGTTCTTAAAATCATGTCCGCTGAGAATCCTGCTGATATGCTTACGAAGTCACTGTCCAGTCCTCGTTTGAATTATCTTTGTAGCCTATTAAAGATAGGCGTTGGCTAATAGTACGTAATGATTTTTGAAGTCCTTGCAGGTCCTTTTGGAGCTTTGTTATGAAGTTTCTATCTTTTGTGTCATGAGGGTGATGTGTTGAATTGACACCTCAGGATAGCTTGCTTTTGGCAACTAAAATGTTCACTGCTTTGGAATATTTAAGTTGGGCTGATTTGTGCTCATTTAAGGCCCATTTGTGTGCTCACTTGTGCAGAATTTTGAAGCCCAGATGCCCTCCATATATTTTGGTGTTTAGTTGTATAACAGAGAAAATCTCTCACGGCATTTGTATATAAAAGGGCAGTATTGTGGGTTTTTTTCCTCAGAGCGTGAGGAAAAGCGTGAGTGAGGCTGAAATTAGGGATTTATTCTCTTGTGGGCTTTCCTGAGTTTTGAGGGTGTGCCTTGTATCAGTGTTCAATGTTGCTTGTATGGTTACTGCTGATTACTAAAGCTTGAAGGGACTGCTTGGAGAGTGGATGTACACCAAATTGGTGGAACCACTATAAACCATGTGTATTCTTCTCCCTTTTCTCTCTTGATTTCTGTTTTAATTGACTTTAAATTTTTAACAAGTGGTACCAGAGCCATGCTCCGGGTGTAGCCGTGTCGGGTGGAATCCTCGGGTGCCGAACAAAGAAGTTGTGAGCCTTGAAGTAGTCATGGGGAGATCCGTGGTTGAGCTCTAGGCAGGCGGGTATACTCCGGAGAAGAGGAGTCGTCCTGGATAAGAGCAAACTCTCGGTAAAGCGGTGAAGCCTAGAGAGTTGGACGGATAGATGACTATTTGAGGGGAGGCTCGGTGGTACTTTGTTCGAGGGGAGGATTGTTGGGAGTGCGCCCAAAGTCCCACATCGGCTAGATAAGGGGATGATCATGGGTATATAAGGGAGGACAAGTATCTCCATTGGTATGAGGCCTTTTGGGGTGAACCAAAAGCAAAGCCATGAGGGCTTATGCCCAAAGTGGACAATATCATACCATTGTGGAGATATGTGGATGTCCGGTAGTCCCTTACAAAACATTATCTAACCGTTCACATACTGTAGATAGATTATGATAGATTATGAGATAGATCAATTTCAAAGACTAATATGATGCTTGAAATTCCTACACAAATAATCATTCCGCTTAAGCAATACTTGAGTCAATACATATGTTCATTTTTTAAAATATTACTATTATCATTCCGCTTAAGCAATACTTGAGTCAATACATATGTTCATTTTTTAAAATATTACTATTACCTCTATAAAGTTTGAGGATGAATTAATTAAAGTTGCAAAGAATATACATCCAAAATCAAGATTCAAGATTCAAGAAAATATAGGTCGTTTTTACTCGATCTATTCAACTCAATGGCCATTTGTACTCAACCTACTCAATGGCCACACATTTTATTACATGCTTCAAACATCCTCTAACTTTCAAATGGTAGATTATGAGAGAGCACCTAGAAAAAGAAAAGATAAATGTAACGCTCAAAATTCTATACAAATTATATTAAGTTAAGAATTAAAGTCGTTATGCATATCTATATCTCGTTTTATATAAAGTTTTAAAATCAATTTGTAAAAACTAATAAAAAAAACTCAAGAAAATGTAATGTAGTGTGTATATGTATATGTATGTATATATATACCTACATTAAAATGAAGTACAAAGACTAAATTTGTAAATTAACCTTCTATAAATCAACCTTTTGACATTAAAAAAATGATTCCATAATTTTTTATTAAAATATTGGGAAAATACACTTTTAGTCCCTGAGGTTTGATTTAGTTCCTGAGGTTTGGTTTTAGTTTCGTTTTGGTCCCTCCATCCATTTTTCCGTTAAAAGTTAACGGATTTTTGACGTGGAAATTTTTTTTTATTAAAAAACTATTTTTTAAGTTTTTTAAAATATAAATATAATAAAATAATAAAATAATAAATATATTATTATTTTATAATTTTTTTTATTTCTTTTCTCCTTCTCTCTCCTTCTTCTTCTTCTTCATCCAACTTTTACCCTAACTTCTTCTTCCTCATTTCCAACTTGTCTTCGGCGACTACTCAACACCGGCGACCGGCCGCCGCCGGCGAACCTTTTTTTTCCTTTTTTTCTTTCTTTCTTCTCTTTCTTCTTTCTCATTTCTTCTTCTTTAACTCTATTTTCTTTTTTTTTTGGGAAAAATACACTTTTAGTCCCTGAGGTTTGGATTAGGTTTCATTTTGGTCCCTGAGTTTTCAAACTCAACAATTTAGTCCCTGAGGTTTGATTTTAGTTTCATTTTGGTCCCTCCATCTATTTTTCCGTTAAATACTAACGGTTTGCTGACGTGGCACCTATTTTTTTATTTAAAAAATAATTTTTTGAATTTTTTAAATAAAAATAATAAAATATAATTTTTAATATATTTTTATTTATTTATTCTTTCTTCTTCTTCAACAACCCACAACCAGCCTCCTTCTTATTCAACCATCCCCACCACCAACGTTGCCAGCGACCGGTGGCCGCCGACAGCAAGTTTTTTTTTTTTTTTCGTTTCGTTTTCTTCTCCTCCTTTCTCGCGCAAAGAAACCTCTGAATATCGTGCTTGACGTCGTAGATCTGGTCATCTCGTGGCATGGGTTTTCTTCACGAACTGCAAATCTGGTCATCTCGTGGGTCTTCTTTCTCGCCCAAATAAACTCATTTTCTTCACGAGCGGCTACGGTGGAGCTGCCATGAGAAACCCCCTTTCGAGGGACTGCAAGTCGTCTTAATCCCATGGAAGAGATCGTCGAAGAGGTCCAGTGGGCAGCCTTGAACGTCATATTTCTCCGACGGCGACTAGTTCACCTTGAACGCAGATCTGGTCGCAGGCGTGGGTTTATGGCGTGGGTTTGAGAGAAATCGAGGGAGAAGAGAAGAAAGATTTGTTCCAAGCGTGGGTTTCCTTCCAGATTCGTTTGGCGTGGGTTTCCTTCCAGATTCGTTCCAGGCGTTTCAGGCGTGAGTCTCCTTCCAGATTTGTTCGGCGTGGGTTTCCTTCTAGATTCGTTCCAGGCGTTTGAGGCATGAGTTTTTGGCTGAGAGAAACCCAGGCAGAGAGAGGAGCGGCGGAAAGGGACGGTGGCGACTGAGCGTGAGGAGTTCCAGATTCATTGCAGGCGTTTCGGGCAGAGAGAGAAAGATGGTGATGGAAACGGTGGCAACTGAGCTTGAGGAGTGGTGGCGGTGACGACGAGAGGAGCGGCGGAAGGGGAAGAAAAAAAGAAAAAAAAGACAAAAAAAAAAAAAAAAAGTTTGTCGCCGGCGACGGCGGTCGGCTGCCCGCGAGCGGCGATCGCAGGCGGCTAGTTTGGTGGTTGAAGAAGAAGGGTTCTTATGGTTGAAGAAGAAGGAGGGAAAGAGAAAGAAATAAAAATACTTAATAATAATAATTTTTTTATTAATTTAATATTGTTTTTATTTTAAAAATTCAAAAAATTATTTTTTTAAATAAAAAATAGGTGCCACGTCAGCAAACCGTTAGTATTTAATGGAAAAATAGATGGAGGGACCAAAATGAAACTAAAACCAAACCTCAGGGACTAAATTGTTGAGTTTGAAAACTCAGGGACCAAAATGAAACCTAACCCAAACCTCAGGGACTAAAAGTGTATTTTTCCCTTTTTTTTTATAACAGAAAAACACCTTCATCTCCACCACTTGAAACCCATCTAAAACAACCAGATCTAAAACACTAAAACATCGACCCACTACCGGCTCACGAACTCGCTGAAGCAAACGCACTCACCGTCGAATCTGGACACAGGGCCACGAACGCACGAACTCCACCGTGGCTATGCAACCACAAGACGAACTCACGAACTTCGCGAACTCGCTCAATCGTGAATCGTCGTCGACCCACGAGCAGAAACGACGCCATCTCCCTCTCTTTCTCTCGTTTTCAGATCTGAAACGAAACCCATGGGTTTCATTTCAAATCGAGATTCCGAGAGGAAAAGAGGGAGATGGTGAAAGGACGCGGTAGCTAGTGAAGGAAGGAGAAGGAGATGGCAACGGCGACAAAGGTAGTTGGCACACGGGGGAGAGAAAGAGGAAAGGAGAGAGAGATCTAAAATTAGAGAGAAAAGAAACCCAGAAAAATGAAAATGAAAGAAAAGAAATAAAGAAGAGAGGAAGAAGAAAGAAGAAAAGAGAAAGAAAAAAAAATTCCGGTGACCAGCGGTCAACGGCCGGCAACGGACCATCGGCGGCTATGGCGGATGCTTGGTAGCAAAGATTTAGTTAGGGTTAGTGGTTAGAGGAAGAAGATGGAAAGAGAAAGGAGAAGGAGGAAGGAAAAGAGAAAAAAGAAAGAAAAAAAAAAAGGAAAAAGAAAAAATCATAAAAAAAAGTATTTAAAATATTTTTTATTTTAAAATTTAAAAAATATATTTTTTAATAAAAAAAAATTGTTTTTACTTCAGCATTCCGTTAATTATTAACGGAAAATTGGATGGAGGGACCAAAATGAAACTAAAATCAAACCTCAGGGACTAAATTGTTGAGTTTGAAAACTCAGGGACCAAAATGAAACCTAACTCAAACCTCAGGGACTAAAAGTGTATTTTTCCCTAAAATATTTAACATAGTTTACGAGGGAATTTGTATACCTCTCTCCCACAGCACAATGTTCACCAAATAACGAATATCTATTTGACAAATTTGTTTCTTAAAACTGTTTTCAAATTTTGTTATTGAAATAGTGGAAATTTTGAAAAACATGTTTTTATTGTTTTCAATGAATTTGAAATTTAATTTTAAATGCAAAATTACATTAAAAAAAATAAAACACGTTGATAAATATATTATTTCATGCTATAAACTCATATTTTTTAAAAAATAATTCATGTATAACATGATACATTATAAATTATATAATATTGTAAAATACTAATTATACACAATTTGTAACATAAAAGATTTCATAAATTAAATACTTAGATATGGTTGAAATACAACCTAATATGAAGTTGGTAACTACAATTATTTTTAAAATTTATAAATATAGTATCAAACACATTTGAAACACCAAGGCCCCGTTTGATAACCATTTGGTTTTTTGTTTTTGGTTTTTGAAAATTATGCTTAAAAACACTACTCCTACACATAAGTTTCTTGATTTTGTTACCTACCTTCTTCTTATGTTTTCAAAAACCAAGCCAAATTTTGGAAACTAAAAAAAGTAGTTTCCAAAAACTTGTTTTTGTTTTTAGAATTTGGCTAGGAAGTTAAATGTGTCATTGACAAACATGCAAATCATGATAAGAAAATTGGGGAAAAACAAGCATAATTTTCAAAAACCAAAAACCAAAAACCAAATGGTTATCAAACGGGGCCCAAAGTAAACATAGTTTAGTGGTAATCATGTATTATTGATCAAGAGTCAAATTTATATTTTCAAATCACCAACCAAACCAAATATATGGTTGATAGCTTTCATATTAGAAATTAAACAAATAACCAAAAAGAAGAAAAATAAAAGTTATTGAAATTCCATTACCAAAAATATCCCTACCAACTCCTCGACATTTCTGATTTCTGAAGTAATATTCTAAAAAAAACAATTCTTCACTTCACAGACTAAACCACTATATTTAGGTCCCGTTTGATAATCATTTCGTTTTTGGTTTTTAGTTTTTGAAAATTGTGTTTGTTTTCTCTCAATCTTCCTACAATGATTTTCATATTTGTTGAGATATTTGAGTTTCTAACCAAATTTAAAAAAAAAAAAAACAAGTTTTTGAAAATTACTTTGTTTTCAAAATTTGACTTGGTTTTTTAAAATATAAAAAAACAAAGAAGCTTGTAGATAAAAATAGTGTTTATAAGTTTAATTTTCAAAAACCAAAAACCAGAAACGAAATGGTTATCAAACGGTGTCAGATTCTATTTCTAGGGCCAATCAATCTGATCCCATTCCCAAATTGGTTCTTCAAAATCTTCATCTTCACCCATCCCCCAATTACTGCCACTTCCGCCGCAGAGACCTATCCCCGCCGCCGAACACGATGTCTCCGGCGACATCGCTTTGCCCTTCAGTTTCCGATCGGCGCTGTTCGGGGCGCCGGCGATTACTTCCATCGGGCGCCGATCGAAGGCTCGAAAGCATCCCGAAATCACATAAACTCGGCACAAACTGAATTCGTGCCTCAACTGCACACACAGATCAAAAACAGTCAACAATCGGAAACAGAGAAAATGTTCGACTGAAATTTTAGGTTTCTTTTTTTTGTTTTTGGGCGGACCTTGGCTGAATTGTCAATGGCTCTGTATTCGTTCATCTTCCATTTGGTTTTGGTTCCGGTGGGGGCTCTGCCGTTGTAGAAGACCATCGTCTTTTTGAGTCCGATGACCTTGCTGGCGGAGGAGTAGACGTAGACGGGAGAGCCGGTGGCCTTCCAGTAGCCGGTGGCGGTGGTTCTGCTCGGACGGCCTCCTCGAGCTTCTCTCTCTTGCCGAGCCACGAAGAAGAACCATTGTTCGCTGTCCCCTTTGCAGAGCTCGCCGGCGAACTCTGTTTCACCCAAAACGTCCTTTTAATTTGGTCAAATTACGGAGTTTTGTACTTTGGTTTCAATTTTGGCCTTTTTTAAATGTTTCAATTTTACTCTCAAATTTTTAATTTATTATTAAAAAATTATCTCGAGTTAAAAATTTTAAAATATTAATTAGAGACAAAGCTGATTTTTTTTTTCTTTTGTAAATGTGTAAATTAGATATAAAATTCAATTGTAAAAAATTATACACAAAATACTCTCAATGTTGTGTTGGAAATTTCAATTTTACCTGTGGTTTTTAACTTCCACATCTTTAACAAATATGGTTAACAAAGATGTCTCGGATAATAAATCCATTTAACTGAAACTTTTCATTCCCAACGTAAAATTTGAAATTTTTATACATCAAGAGAAAAAAAATAATAAAAGTAATAACATTTCCATTGTGTATAATTGAACTTAATTTGAAATAATTAGTTAAAGAGGCAATATGAAAGTTAAGAAAGAGAGAGATAAATACGTACTTGGGAGATCCCATGGCTCGAAGTCGTAAATGTTAAGGAGGGGGATAACGCGGTGCTTTTCGGGAAGCTTGGCATGGAGCTGGTGTCGAAGATAGAAGGAAACGAGTTCCTCCTCGGTCGGGTAGAAGCGAAATCCCGGTGGATACACAGCGTTAGATTCTTCATCCTCCATTGACATTGGCATTGCCATTTTAGTTTGATACATGTGAGTGCTTAACTTTTGTTATATTTGTGTGTGTATATATATTGAGAGTTGAGAGAGAGAGAGAGAGAAGGAGATTGGTTAGTTAATGGAAATGTAAACATCAAGCTGAACGCGCTTCTCTTGGAAAAAGAGTCAGAAAGAGAGAGAGAGATATCTTAATGGGATTTTGACGCTTGTGATTTATGCATCATATAAGACCTCTTTTTGAATTGGTCATAGACGTTTTCCTTCTACCTCTCTCCTACATTATCCTGCACCTTTTTTATTTTTTTTCTTCCAAAAAAATACTGCCTAAGTTTTTAACCTTTATTTCATCTTTTATCCTTATTTTCGTTTAATGACTGTTTTGATTCTTTTTTCAAGGATAATCTATATTGATTTTCGTGGTTATTTGTACTTTAAAAAATGAAAATTGGGACAGGTGAGGTTGGAATAACTTCTTATATATCCTTATTCCCACAATAATTTTTTATAATATTTGAAAATCAAGGTAGGTTTCGAGATTCTTTATTTGAGAAGCAGATTTTATGTGAAGACAAATTTTCGGTTATTTATTATTTTTTTAAAAATAAATGCTAAATTATACAAAATTAAGAAAACCGTATATTTTTAGTTTATATTTGGAGAAAAACATTTTAATAGATTGTTTATCATTTTTAACCATCAAAATAAATATTTATAGTTTTCATTGATGCATGAGTACAAAATTTAATAAATATATAATATAGAAGTAATTGAAAATTTTAAGAATGAGATCGGATGGGATATGAGTAGAGTTAGGGTAAGGAAATCAAGGAAATATCTCTCCTCAATCTCATCCCCAATTGAAATGAGAAAATCCATCTCGTTCGGGACTCCATCTCCATAGGAACAAAAACTTGTCGTCTCTATTACCCACCTCAACTTCTACATGATCTCAATACATGTTCATGTCAATATGTCATCAACATTTTTTAAATTTAGACCATCTATGTATGTTTATTAGTGGTTGTTAATACAAAATTAATGACAATGATTAAAATGATTATTTTCTTAAAATTAAAAACTATAATAAGTATTGTTTACAAAATATAAAGATCGAAATCGGGTGAATCTAAAACTTCTCAAACTAAACTTAAAAACGGATTAAGTTAATTTTTTTTAAGGAAGGATTAAGTTGAATTACAGATTAATTGTGAAGGTTGGTAAATGTTTAGTAAGGTTTTTTTTTTTTTTTAGAAGAAATGTTTAATAAGTTTGTGTAAGTTTTAGATTGGGTGTAATTATTTTAAGACAAGTAGAATAAGGACAAACACGAAGACCGCTATGCTGGCTTAATGACCACAAACCGATTTTTAGAGCTGAAAAGGAAGAAAGAATAGACCACAACAAGAGTACAAAAATATTTAGGAAAAATATATATATTTTACACTCCACTTGCTGTTAATTAGATATTAATTGCACTGAAAAAAATTTGAAAAAACAGAGACATTTGAAAGAATCGGACTTTTTTTTTTTTTTTTTTTTTTTTTTTTTTTTTTTTTTTTTTTTAACATAAATCGGACTTCTCTTTTATTTTTATAGAACCAGAGGCGTACTCATATTTACTGTCTTTTTAAATCTTTTCGCAATCCGGCTTATTATTATTATTTTTTTATATATATATAATAATTATGTTTTATTATTTATATTTATAATTATAATTATGACTATTTTATTTTATTTTATTTTTATTTATTATTTTTTCGTTATCCTTGTTTTAGGATTCAGGCAATCTTTTTTTTTTTTTTTAATCTTTTTCGTTTTCATTTTTCTTATTTCATTTCTAAATTTTTAGTTTCTATTTTTTTTATTTATAGTTTTACTTATAAAAAAATCATATGAATAATTAAAAAAAAAAATTACCAATCTTCAATACTTTTCCTTTTTGAAAAATATATTAAGTGTTTTTTTTCAAGAGTTTATCTATCTAAAATATTTGTTTAAAAATTTTATAATTTTATAAGTTGTAATAATGAATTCTTCCCCCTGTTTATAATTACTTAGTAATTTATTTCAATGAAAAAACAACTTGTACAAATTTTAGGCGCAAAATAAAATAAAGTCAAATAAGTCAAATTAAAATAATCAACAAACATCAGAAGAAAAATTATGATTACAATTATGATTTAATTTATTTTAATTTTCAGTGTTTTACAAAGGCAAATTATGTTTTTTTTTTAAAAAAAAAAATTAATTGCACAATAAATTTACATCCCATTTTTTTTTTTACGATAGAATGAAATTATTGTAATTGAATTTTGATTTTTCTGTTTTTTAAAAACAAAAACTATATGAGTTTGATAACTATTTTTTTTTTTTCTGTTTTTGAAAAAATCGAAAACCAAACTTTTCTGATAACTGTTTTTTGTGTTTTGTTGATGTCAAAATCTGGGCAGCAGACTCACCTAACCTTCACGTGACAAAACACAATGAATTTGTTTAATAGGGGAAGACGTGACCTGCAAAACCAGTAAACCACTACACACCGATGTGGTGTATGCCACCTTCACTCTGATGCTTAAGTTAGATAAACAGCCAGAAGTATCTATGATCTAGTTTTTCGAACCCCTTTTCAAGTGTAAAGAATGGTATTTATACCTACATCGTCTCCTAGGGCTCTTCTTAGTTTCGGAAGCTGTTTGGGATTGAATCCGGTCGAAACAAGGCACCAGGAGTTGGTCGGGGGAAGAGCAAGCTCGACCCACGTAAGTGGGCTAAGGGTTGGCCGAGGCCGAGCATGGGACTGGGCCAAGAACTGATCCCTTCGGCCTTGGCCCAATTGCTCCAGCCTAACCCTCCTTCGGTGCCCACTTCTTGGTTATATCTTTGAGTTGGTATTGTGTTGTCCTCGTTGACTCCTTACATTTCGAAGCGGCTCAAAATCACCTATAACATTAAGCCCCCACTCTTGAATTGGGATTTAGGTATAATTTATTACCATTGGCTAAGCTTCTCAAGCTCGACTCGAGAGTACAATAATTGCTCTACGCTGATTCACGCGTTAATTTCCTCCTTGCTTGAATGCTCTGAAGCTAAACTTGGACATTTGTTAGGAGAATTTCTTCTAGGAAAAATGAAAGTTGACATCTAAGGGGTTTCTTTCTGGTCACCGGAAGTGCTTTTGGCGTTTCAGTCGTGACTGATATGTCCGTCTGCAAAAAATCATAAAGCAATAAAGGAACACAGAATACTCTCTAGACAAAGGTTAGAAGAATGATGAGTTGGAGGGAAAACAGTGAAAGAGAGGTTTGAAAATGGTCGGGCAAGCCTTAGTTTCACCTTGGCCTCTGGCCGAGGTTGAGGCTGTGGATCAGATTTTAGCTCAACTCCACCTCTTTCTCTTTCAGTCTCAACCCCTGATGAGTCTCTTTGTTTTGAAGCCCCCTGTGTAGGTGCTTCTTTTCTATTAGCCTTTTTATTTGACTAACATAGTAAAACCATAGGGTCGCCCTCAGGCACCTTTCATGCTATTGAAAATTTTCATGTTATTGAAAATTTTGAGTTCCTGCACCAAAATATCAGTTTCTGCAAAAGAAAAGTGATGGAAGAGGCTAGGGTCGGCCTTGACCTCTTAAGCCCTTGCACGTTCAAAATCAAGTCTCTGCATTCATATATCAATTTCTTCGAGGGAAGAAATAAGAGCATAGTCTAAACACATGTAATATTTTAACGATAACATGTGAAGCTAGCTTGCTTTTTGTTTAATTAGGGAAGTATATTCCCTGTGTAGCCCCTACTGATAGCTCTTAGAAATAAGAGCTATTGGCTCTCTCTTAGGCCTAAATGACTCTATTTTTGGTGTATTTGAGCCTTGGTTTGTGCATGAAAAATGAGTATTCTTTGATGCATATCTTTACATATCAGTAGGCCAAGCTTAGATTGAATTTGGTGCAGATTTTATTTATTTCAAGTTGATTTTCTGGTATATGAACACTCAGGTTGTGCTACAGCAGCTGGTTTTACAGCAGAAGGCCAAAAGTTTGGGATTTAAGTGACTGCACGTGTTGTACCCGTGGGAATTCTCATTAAATGAGCTGGCATCTTTTGGAGTTGATTTGTCCCATCTCAGCCAATTGGGGAAGATCCATGTGGAGGCATATGTCCAATCAACCCTGAATTCAATGCTAGGAGCTGATATAAATAGATTTTTGGCCCAAAATGAGAGAACAATCAGCTGGAGAAGTTGACCTAGGAGTTGCTGCTAACGGTGAAGGGAAAAAGACAAGGAGGTTGCTGTTTTAGAGGATTTCCAACTTGGGAAAGCTTGAATCTCCTTTGGAAGCTTCTTCTCTTCCTTCCTCTTCTTTTATTCTTCTTTCTCTTAGTGTTTAGTTGGTATTTAAGGTTGTAGTCATGACTGATATGGTAGTTTGTTGTTGTATTTTCATTGTTTTCACCTTGAACATGAGCTAAATCCTCTTAGGTGAGAATTAGGGTGCTTAAGCTTGAACTTGTTGTTTGTTTTTGTGGAACTTTATTTATTGCAACTTAAAGTAAAGTGTTCTTCATGACTTAAGCTGGAATTTCGTTTGGCCAACCATTTTCTTGCATTGTTATTAAGTGTTTGGGAAAACAATTGATAACCGATTACTTTGCTTTACCTTAGCCTTTCAAGGTCATGAAAATGAGTGGGTATTTAGGGATAAATAACCTCCTAAGGCACTAATCAGTTGAACTAAAAAGAAGGGGTTAAATGGGAGTTTAATCGCCTAAACTATAGGAGAATTGGAAAATTCCCGTAGAAAATTATGGGTGAGTTGTGAATATAAAGTTCTGCTACAGCAATCAGCTGGTGAGAGTTGACAGCCCCGGCCTAATCCGAACCTTGCCTTCTCTATGTTGATTCACTGTTTTTACTGAATTTTTCTTAAGTTCTTGTCATTTTAAGTTTGTTTTCCATTTTAATCTTTTTCACTTAGTTAATGAAAAATATTTGGTCCTCGGTTACGTTGAATTTCATTAAAAATCAAGCTTAGAAGTAGTAAAATTCCTTAAATCAATCCTTGTGGAGAACGATCTTAATTTACTTATCACTTGCTGTCATGATGTGTATACTTGAATGTTTTTGAGCTATTTATTGCATATTTAGCATCACTTGCACAAGGCAACACCTACTCAAGTAAAATTTTACACACAGTAGAAGATATGCTTGAGTGAAAGATGGATATACCATACAGCGGAACCTTAGTGCACTGATAAGAGAATACAAGTGGCTCCACCTTGGCGAGGACTTGGGGTAGTTGAGAATATGGATGACTTAACTCCTCCAAGAACATTTTCTTTAACTCGGCTAGATGGAGATTATGGGTGGCTCCATCTAGGTGAGGACTTGGGATAGTTGAGAATATGGGCGGCTCAACTCCTCCAAGAACATTTTCTTTAAACCAGCTAGATGGAGAATATGAGTGGCTCTATCTAGGTGAGGACTTGAGATAGTTGAGTGGACGGTTCAACTCCTCCAAGAACATTTTCTTTACACCAGCTAGATGGAGAATATGGGTGGCTCCATCTAGGTCAGGACTTGGGATATTTGAGAATATGGGCGGCTCAACTCCTCCAAGAACATTTTCTTTAACTCAACTAGATGGAGAATATGGGTGGCACCATCTAGGTGAGGACTTGGGATAGTTGAGAATATAGGTGGCTCAACTTCTCCAAGAATATTTTCTTTAAATCAGCTAGATGGAGAATATAGGTGGCTCCATCTAGCTCACTCAAAGCGTTATACCTCGTGAAATTTTTTTTATGCCAGCACGGTATAAAAGAACTTTAGTAAGTTTGCAAAACCCTACATGTTCTACAGCAAAATGTGACATGAAAAATTGTAAAAATAAACAAAAGATTCAAAATCAGCAACAAATAACATTATTCAGATGCTCAGTCTTGACTGTATCTTGGTCGGCCTCAAACCTCTGCTGGTTGGCCTCGGACTCCTCTGGTCAGCCTCAACCTTCCTACAGTGGAACAGCAGTCTTCCATCTCTACTGAGGTTACTAGTAGTAAATTTTCAGGTGTTCGACATTCCATGGGTGAGGAAGTGGTTTTCCATTTTCATCGACCAAAGCATATGTGTCGGGTCGGACTACTCTACTGATTTGATAATGCCCTTTCCACGCTGACCCTAGTGCACCCACATTGGGATCTTTGGTGTTCTGCATAACTTTTCTTAACACTAAATCCCCCTCTCTAAAACTGCGCATTTTCACCGTTGCATTGTAATATCTTGCAATCCTATTTTTGTACTCTACAACTCGAAGTCGTGCTGTCTCTCGATGTTCGTCTAGTAAGTTTAAGTTCAATCCCATCGCCATCATTCTTATGAACACTGAACTGCTCTACTCTAGGGGAGGGTATGCCAATTTCTACTGGAACCACCACTTCTGCTCTGATGAGAGAGAAAAAGGTGTCTCCCCCATTGAAGTTCGAGTCGTCGTTTGATATGCCCACAACACACGTGGGAGCTCTTCGACCCATAACTCTTTCAACCCTTCAAGCTTCGTCTTCAGATTCTGCTTAATGATTTTATTTACTACTTCTACCTGTCCATTAGCTTGAGGATGAGCCAGGGATGAGCAACGATGCATAATACCCAAATCTGAACAGAATTTTCTAAATGTTGTGTTGTTAAACTATCTTCCATTATCTGTAATGATGGTGTTGGGAATCCCGAAGCGACACACTATGCTCCTCCAAATGAAATCAGTAACTTTTTTCTCGGTGATAGTCGTTAGCGGCTGATAGCATGTAGAAATGCTATCTATTTCCTATTAATTTTAGCTAGCTTTGTGCTTAAATTGCGTGCTTTGAGGTGTTTTTATGTTTAAATTTCAGAAACCGAGCCAAAGAAGCAAAACTGGAGTTCTTGAGAGATTTTGGATGAATTTGGAGGCTTTTGGAGCATTTTGAGAAGACCATTGAAGATCCAAGCCCAAAAGTCCAAGAAGAGAGAGTTTGAGGCCCAAATTGAAGATCAAAGGGCCATTTTTCAAGAGGAATCCGAGGGCTAGCGTCGAGACGCTAGCCTTGGGTGTCTTGACGCCAGCCAAACATGGGGAGCAATCTGGAAGCATGCCAGTGTCGAGACGTTGAGGCGACTTGGGCACCAAGTTTATTACATCATGGCGTCGAGACGTTGTGACGTCAACGTTGAGGCTGGACAGCCATAAAAGGGGTCATTTGCAACCGGATTTGGAGAGCCAATTTGAGGGTTTTCACCCTATTCTCGATTCAGCACTAAATTTGGAGGTTTTGGGAGAAGATTTGGAGCCTTGTTGAAGATCTTGGGAGCTCGGGATCGATGGAGGTCGCCATGAGATTGAGGAGATCGACATAATTATGAGCAATTCTCTTCCCTTTTCCTTTGTTTTTAGTTTCTAGATTAGGTGTGTTTAGGAATTATTGGATGTTTAGTGATTATGAGTAGTTAATTCCAAAATTCTATGAGTTTGATTTAGTTTGTTGAACCTTTGCTGAATTAACAAATTAATTTGGTTTGATTGTCATTATCATTCATTTGTGCATTTTGTCCTTAATGCTTTTAATCACCTGATCACTGATTAAATGAATCATTTTCTAAGTGGAAACTCGACGGAGAGAAACTTAGACCAGAACTGAATGCATGACTAATGTTTATTTACCCGAGTGACAGCAGGAGAAATTAAATAGACGTTAGAGGTTGTTAATGAAGGGTCGTAATGCCATGCTTAGTAAATAATGAGGAAACCGAAAGGAGATTCTTTATTAAAAGGCATGAGAATAGAAGGAGACCAACAGGAGAGTCCTTGAAATTAGGCTTCTAGACTTATGAATTGAATGACTAATTAATCCGAATTGGTTGATTGATTAAGCAATTAAAGGTCCAATAAATGAAATCAACACCTTAGAATTATCCCTCCAAATTGTGTCTCCAGTTATCTTTTGCTTTCTAGATTAGCTTTTTCATTTATCTTTCTAGCATTAGATTTTGTTCTCTAAATAAAGAAAAGCAAGATTATTCGCGGTAATTAATTGAATAAATCCAATCCCTGTGGAGACGATACTCTTATACTCACAATCACTATATTACTTGACCCGTGCGCTTGCAGTACGCATCAGCGGCTCTGCTTCTGCCCAATTTGTGAAATAATCTACTACCACCACTGCATATACTTGGTTTGACCTTTTCCCTGAGGTAAAGGCCTAATCAGATCTATCCCCCACTACGCGAAAGGCCAGGGGCTGATGATACTCGTTAAAGGCTCTGGCGGCCATCTGGGGACCGGTGTAAGTCTTTGGCATTGGTCACAAGCCTTTGTGAAACTTTTAGCATCCTGTAGCATCATCGGCCAGTAATAACCTTGCCTAACAATTTTATGACATAAAGATCTTGCTCCTGAGTGATTCCCACACACTTCTTTGAGTATCTCCTTCATTACATACTCTGCTTCACTAGGTGGGAGACACTTCAGTAGCGGCATCGAGTAGCTTCTTTTGTATAATTTGGCTTCCCTCAATACATAATGCGAGGCTCGCCTTTGCAGCTTCTTAGCTTCCATTCTTTCAACTGGCAGCTCACCCTTCTCTAAATAATCGATAAGCGGATCCATCCAAGGGGCTTCTCTCTCCACTAGGGAAGGTTCAACCTCAATTGCTGGGGCCTCACCCTCGACCTCAGCCATGGGAGCTCGATCATTTGTCTCCAAAATCTCCTTACTACACTCTATAGGCTTAAATAAAACCTCGACTGGGACTGTCTTACTCAATTCCGTTTCATAGGCCGCCGCTAAGCGAGCTAGCGAGTCAGCATTAGCATTCTGTGATCTCGGTATTTGCCTGACTTCCCACTTTCAAAACTTGGCCAGTAAGTCTTGGCTTTTAGATAAATACTCAATCATTCTCTGCTCTTTAGCCTGGTATTCTGCCATAACCTGCTTCACAATTAGTTGTGAGTCACTTTGAACTACAAGGAGTGTTTCATACTCTGCTTCATTATTCGAGGCTTTAAAGTTGAATCTCAAGGCATATTCAAACCTCCCTTCCATTAGGAGATTCTAGCAAAATCCCTACTCCACACCCATTAGCATTAGAGGACCCATCAACAAAGAGAGTTCAGGTCTGACTTGATTCTTCCAAGTCCAAGAAGTTGATTGTTGCCTCTAACCTGCTCGACTCGGCCTCAGACTCGATCTTCAGAGGGTCGACCTTGACCTCAACAGTCGTCAACTCTACCACAAAATCTGCAACTGCTTACCCTTTCATCAACGTCCGCGGTCTATAGTGAATATCATACTCGCTTAACTCGACCACCCACTTCATAAGACGCCTTGAGGCTTCTGGTTTCTACGATACCTACCTAAGAGGAAAGTTAGTCAAAATCGTAACCTTGTGGGCTTGAAAATACGGACGCAACCTACTGGCTGATGTGATTAACGTGAGGGCGAGCTTCTCCACCTGAGGGTACCTTATCTCTACTCCAACCATAGACTTGTTGGTATGGTACATAGATCGCTAGAGATTACCTTCTTCTTTTATTAGTGCTGAGCTTACGGCTGTATCCGAGGCTGCCACATAAAGCACAGTTCATCGTCAGGAAATGGTTTATCCAAGAGCGAGGCAGAACTCAAATATGCCTTCAATTCCTGAAAAGATTTCTCACACTCCTCTGTCCATTCAAACCGCTACCCCTGCCTTAACATTTTAAAGAAAGGTAAACACATGTCAGTTGCTCTACTAACAAACATGTTCAATGCCGCAATTCTCCCATTCAAACTCTAGAGAGATGCTTAAGATTGGACGGGGAAGACATCTCCAAGATCGCCCTTATTTTGTCTGGGTTTGCCTCTATTCCTCACTGATTTACCATAAATCCCAAAAACTTTCCTGATGTTACCCTAAAAGCACACTTACTCATATTCAACTTCATTTGGTACTTTCGGAGTATTTGTAAAGCTTCACTACGGACAGACTCGTGACGCTGAGACTTTATACTTTTAACTAACATATCATCCACATATACCTCCATATTCTTTCCCAGCAAGGGAGCAAACATGTGGTTTACCATTCTCTGATACGTGGCCCCTACGTTTTTCAGACCAAACGACATGATTTTATAACAATACAACCCCCGACTTGTGATGAAGGAGGTTTTCTCCTGATCTGGCTCGTACATTTTTATTTGTTTGTATCTCGAATAGGCATCCATGAAACTCAACATCTCATGTCTGACTGTTGCGTCAACTATCTGATCGATTATTGGTAAAGGGTAACTGTCTTTAGGGCACACCTTGTTCAGGTCAGTGAAATCGATACACATTCGCCACTTTCTGTTTGCCTTCTTCACCATTACTACGTTGGACAACCACTGGGGGTAATGGACTTCTCTGATGAATCTGGCTTAAGCAAGTCATCTACCTGGCTGACTATGACCTCGTTCCTTTTCGGATTGAATGCCCGACGTTTCTACTTATAGAGGAAATCATCCAAAAGCTTGGATGGAGAGATTGACACCAATTTGAGATGCAATTTAGGTGTCATTAGGAGGTTTCACAGTGAGGTTTGTCACCAAAACCCACCACCTCCTAAAATTATTTTATTTCCAATTTTCTAAAATTAAAATAAAACCAATTTTCAGATTTTATTTTAATTAGTATTAATTCTAATAATTAATATTAAAATAAAATAAATTTTAAATAATTAATTAAACTATTTAATTAATTATATTAATTTAATATTAAATATTAAATTAATCATTTATCTCGTCTTTTTTCAACAACCAATTTTTCGAACATGAATCCACATTCACGTGCATGGTATTTAAATCATATTTAAATAATACCAACTCTCAATTTATAGTTTAATTCGTAATTAAATTATTATGTCCATACTATCGCATGTAGCCGACATTAATTCTCGAAACCGAATTTGAACGATGCAAACTCTCTCATCACACTGTTCTAAGGTTTATTTCGATATGAGCTAGCAAGGGGATCTAATGGACCTACATATCATGGGCTCCAACGATCCGAGGTTAACCGGCTAAACTCATTAACCTAGTTAACTAACATTTGTTAACTATCGGGACACTCCACTACAGCCCAGTAGCTGCACTCCCCTCACTATAGATATATTTATGTCCACTCGATATAACCATGATTAGTAAGTCTATCCTTCATAGGTTGTTCGCAATTATAGTTGGGTCAAATATCCGTTTTACCCCTATAGTACCTCTTGCTCCTTAAGTCTAACTAATCCTCTAATGAACAATTGGTTTGTGATCCAACCAACAAACTGAGTCCCTCTCAAACCAATGAGAGGGTGTGGCCCCTTGTTCAAGTCTCAGAGTCAGTACTTAAGGGAACAACCTCTCTAGTATCCCTAAAACGGATAGGAGTGAATTCCGTCTTGCAGGACTATGTCCCCAACTATCTACCCAGTCTTATCCCCAAAATGGTAGGCTTATTGAGTCGGAGAAGTCAGGCCACTCTCACCCATGCAGATCAAAGGATAATCCTGAATAAACAAGAGTTCATAGTTAGCTCAGGATTAAGATCGAGTTACTTAAGTTATCGCATGAAATAGTTAGTCTCAACAGTAAACAGTGTTATAAAGTGAGAGTGACTTGTTTCTCTGTCCGGTCTTATGCAAACTCATTTCATATGACGCCCCCACTCGCATGTCTCTACATGAACGATTCAGGACCACATCGTTTGTACTAAATACAAAGTGGGTCGCGTCCATAATGTCCCAGGATAATGTATCCAGCCTTATCCATATACTATAGACCGTTTTGGCTATATACTTGAACTTGATCCACTCTTATGTCTGTACATATAGTCCGAGTATTCATACTATAGACAAGGATCTTAGTTTACTGGATTTAGGTTTAAATAACACGTAATTCACTGAATAACCTCAAATAACAACTTTGTTGCAAATAGAAATATGTTTAATGTTTGCAAACTACAAGTTGTAGGACATAAAACCCAACAAATGCATGAGGGGTAGTGTAACACCCGTAATTTAAGAAAATTTCAAATTTATTTAGTATGGGAGTTAAATTGGAGTTGGAGGGAGATTCGAAGATTTGAAAAAATTAGTGAAAATTTAAAATTAGGGCTGGAATGGCATTTTTGTAAATGTTGAGATTGTTAAGCCAAGCAAACCCTAAGCCATCCTTTTATTTAAAGCCGCACGCAGCCCAAGAGGAGCCATTTAAGCCACCATCTTCTTCTTTCTCCTCTCCCATTCACGAAATTTCAGCCCTTCTTCCCTATTTTCTTCTTTGCCCATCCGAACAGCTCCTTCTTCTTCTTTCCCTTAGTGCATCGTCGGCGAGCTTGAGCAGCAACCTTCATCAGAGTCGACCAGCAGCTCCTTCACGCGTTCTTTTCTGGCAAGCAAGGCAGCGCGATGTCTGCAGCGGGTTTGCGTTCAGCTGGTCGCGGCGGCGGTTTTTCATAGGGTTGCGGTGGGCGGTGACGAGCACTCCAGCGACGTCATGTTCGAACCTCCGGCGTCATCCATGGTGGTCCAGCAGCTGGGCGTTTTTTGGCGAGTTCAGACTGATTTTCCGGTGAGATTGGGAAGCGGGCAGCAGCGTTAGGCGCGATTTTCTCCAAATTTCAACTCGTTTCGTTGGGTTTTAGCTAATTCCAGCAATGGGTAAGAGTTTTATGGTGGTTTTGAGGTTGTTTATCGAGTAAAATTAAATACCCATTGATTTTGCCTTGTGATTTCAAGGCCGTTAGCGTGTTGGTGATTCAATTGGAGGATTGGAGCGAATTTGAGACCCCGAACAGCAAGCGACATTTTGTTTTGTGTGGTTAAGGACCTTGGAGTTGAAGAATTAATTTAGTTCTGTTCAGAATATTTTAAGCCGAAGTAAGTGGCTTTCCTATTGAACTTTTTAATTGGGTACGCGTGTTTGATTTTCCAAAATTTATGTGTTTTGTGAGTTGTTGGATTATGTTTCCTTTTATGAAAATTTTTGAAAGCATGAACTTTATTATTATTGCTTTGTATTTGTTGATATCTGAAATAATTGAGTTGGTGGTCTCTCAAAATTCCATTAAAGGAATGAGTTTAAATTATTTATGAGTTTTATAAGTGTACATGAAATTGATGTACATTCAGATAGGACTTAGAGATATGAAATTGATGTACCTAAGTCGAGGTTGGTGAAATTGACGACCTCGAGGTTTCGTGAAATTGACGGCCTCCGTAGGAGACACATGAAATTGATGTGTATAGGATATGCATGAAATTGATATATATCCTCTCTCATCAGTAAGTTAAAATAAAGTTTAGAGCCACCAAAAAGATATTTTTGTTGTTGATTTTTAAAATGTTTTTAAAGCGTGACCCAACCTCAATAGTAGGGTCACTTACTGAGTATTTTAAAATACTCATTCTTTTCAAAAATATTTTTTTTTCAGGTATTTGAATTGTAAATTTGTTTTGAGAAAATTTTCTAGAGGCCATGTACATTTATATTTTAGAAATTATTTAAGCATATTTTAAAACCTTTAAAATTAGGTATCCCGAATAAAAGTTTTTGTTTTAAAGTTTTTGCTTAAATTAGTGTTTCTGTTTCAAATTATTTTTATTTAAAAAGGCCTCCAAAGCATGCATTATCGTAACGGCCCCAAAAAGATTTATTTAAGAAGTCGGGTCGTTACAGGTAGTGGGCGTAACTCCATACTAATTGATTAATTGATCATGTGGACTAACAGTTTGATTATTTGATGAGACTCGGGTTAGGAGGATGTAGAATCCAATTAACCAAGAAGCATTGTCGGACTCATAATAATTTAGTAAAATAGACTTTAGAGTAATCGATGAAACCAAATTAGAAATTAATCCAAAGAAATCTCTAATCCGACGATCTTGTAAGTTATTTGTTAAATTCTTGATTTTTATCTTCGTCTTTACATTTCATGCAATTTAATTTATCAACATCTTTATTTTCTTTGTTTGTCACAAATTTTCCTCAAAACCTCCCTTTTTTGTTACCTTCATAAAGACTCGAATTTAAAAGAAACATCACTTCCCTGTGGACAATCCGACCATTACTACTGCAGAGTAGGTTAGTAATCGAAGTTTATAAAGTTTATTTGAATTCGACCCTCGACAAGTCGATCCTTCATTCACTTTTGTGTCATTTATTGTATGAAAATTATTGTGATTATTTAATCAATTTTAAAAAAAAACAACTTCAAATTAATAGTATGGACCAATTTTAAGCTTTATTCAAGGTACATGGACTAAAATTGGACAATTCAAACTATATAGACTAAAGTGCAACAAAACCTAAAGTACTAGGACCAAAATGATATTTCAACCTAATTTTTATCACATGATTTTGGGTGTTTTGTTGTTTGGATTTTGTATGAACTAATTTATCGGTAAGACCTTTCAAAAAGAAATTATCAGTAAGTTTCGACAATTTTCTAATATAGTTTTGATGAAGTATTTAATTTAGCAGTGGAGATTTGGACCTCCAATTTTAAAGGAAAAAGTGGATGTGTTTAAATAATGTTCATCATGACAAGACTGGATAATGTCAATCCAAACATAACCCATTAGATATAAGACACCTATTATAGGTTAATTTGGACCCACAAATTATCTCGAAACTAAAAGAGTGACCCATATACGAAGAATAGAGGTAGAAATAGGTTTGGACTAGAATTGTCATTTTTTTTTATATATATGTGAAGGTGTGTGATCCAACCACGTGTGTTATTGTCATTTTTTTATATAGTTAAAAGTATTAGAGAGAAATTAAAACGTTTCTGTTTCTCACTATATATAATATATGAAAGTGTGGTCTAACCACATGTGTCATTGTCATTTTTGTATGGTTAAATGTATTAGAGGAATTAAAATGTATTTTTTTTTCACTATATATGAGAGTGTGATCCAACCACACATTTCAAGTATGTTTTGACCGAGTAAATTATAAATGAGGGTATTAGGCCATAATATTGACTTTTTCAACTCTAGATTGAAAGAATTAGTTCAATTATTATAATGGTTAAATTACAAGTTTAGTTTGTGAAATTTATAAAGTGTCTAATAAATTCATGAACTTTCAATTTTGTGTCTGATAGGTCCTTGAACATTAAAAATGTCTAATAAGTTCTTAAGCTTTCAATTTTTTTTGTATAATAGATCATTGACATATTTGAAAATTTTAATAATTAAATCTAAAATTAAATTTTATGTATACTAGGATATTCCTATTGCCCCGTTTGTTTTTTGGTTTTTAAGCTTCTAAACACTACTTCCAACTCTTAATATGTTTAGTTTAAGTTTTCAAGTGTTGAATTTTGAAAAAAAAAATCTTTTTGAAAAAAAGTTTAGGCCCCGTTTGATAACCATTTGGTTTTTAGTTTTTGGTTTTTGAAAATTAAGCTTAAAAACACTAATTCAACAATTAAATTTCTTAGTTTTGTTATACACCTTCTTCCATGTTTTCAAAAACCAAGCTAAGTTTTGAAAACTAAAAAAAGTAGTTTTCAAAAACTTGTTTTTGTTTTTGGAATTTGACTAGAAATTCAAATGTGTCATTAACAAGGATGAAAACCATGGTAAGAAAATTGAAGGAAAACAAGCTTAATTTTCAAAAACAGAAAACCAAAAACCAAATGGTTATCAAACGGGGCCTTAGTGTTTGGCAACCATTAAAAATAACTTATTAAAAAATGAGATTGAGAAATAAATCATTTTGAGAGAAATACTTGAAAGTAATTTTTTTTAAAAAGACTTTTTAAGTATATAATAATTTGGGTATAGAAACACTTATGAGGAAATGTAACCAAACATGTGAGTATTTAAATTCTAAACAATTTTTGTACAAAAATGTTTAAAGAAAAATGCATTCTTGAAAAACAATTAAACTAAAAGGTATACCAAACCGGCCCTAAGGTTTTTTTTTTGTTTTGTTTTTTTTTTTTTTTATCTACCTTCTTCCCATGTTTTAAAAACCAAGCAAATTTTTGAAAACTAAAAAAAAAAAAAAATAGTTTTCAAAAACTTGTTTTTGTTTTTAGAATTTTATTAGAAATTCAATTGTGTCTTTAACAAAAATGAAAATCATAGTGAGAAAATTTAAAGAAAACAAGCATAATTTTCAAAAACTAAAACACAAAAAACCAAATGGTTATTAAACAGGGCCTAAAGAAAACAACCCTAATTTTCAAAAACCAAAAACCAAAAACCAAATAGTTATCAAACGGGGTCTAAACTTTCAATTTTGTATTTAGTAAATCTATGAATCTTTAAATTGTCAAATAACTCATGGATCTATAGACACAAATTGAAAATCCAAAGACGACCTATTGGGCACAAAATTGGAAGTTAAAGAATTTTTTAGACATTTTTTTAAAAGTTTAAGGACCTATTAAACATAAAATTGAAAGTTTAGGTCCTGATTGATAACCATTTTTAGTTTTTTATTTTTGAAAATTAAGTTTGTTTTTTTCAATTTTCTTAAAATGGTTTTCATCCTTCTTAAGACACATTTGCATTCCTAGTCAAATTCTAAAATAAAAAACAAGTTTTTGAAAACATGGTAAGAATATAGATAACAACAAAAAGAAACTTATAGATGGAAATAGTGATTGTAGGTTTAATTTTCAAAAACCAAAAATAAAAAACCAAATGGTTATCAAATTAGGCCTTAGAAATTCATTAGACACTTTTTAAACTTCAAAAACCAAATATATATACGAACAAAAGTTCAGACTACGTTTATAATTTAATCTCTTATAATTTATAATTTAGTCTTTGTGCTTGTATTTAATCTTTAGTTCATAAAAGTATTAGGTGATCAACCGCCTCACGCAAATCAGTTAAACTTTGAACGATTCATTTGTTGTTTTTTGTGTTTTTTTTTTTCATCTTTCTCTTTCCTCCTTCTTCTTTATGAGCATATGTCGTTGACCGTTGCGGTTGTTAACCTCCATGAATTGTGACATCTAGCGGCAAAGTGAGCTTTGCCTATACGTCACTATGGTACACGAGCGTGAATTCACGCGCAGTAATTTCTTCTTGTTTTTTTTTTTGAAAATTCAGTAATTTCTTTTTTTTTTCTTTTTTTCTTTTTTTTTTTTAACTTCGAAGTAATTATTTAATATAGGCCCCGTTTGGGGTTGCATTTGCCAGCGTAATTATTAATTAATCAATCGAGAATTACTTTTCAATTTACTCTACCGTGCAAAAGCTCTTAGATACCAACTTTTAGATTTAGTTTTTCTAAAAATCTATCACATTTTCT
This sequence comes from Luffa aegyptiaca, assembly GCA_017139565.1. Lineage (NCBI taxonomy): Eukaryota > Viridiplantae > Streptophyta > Magnoliopsida > Cucurbitales > Cucurbitaceae > Luffa > Luffa aegyptiaca. Next base: position 20,101,129 of record CM029400.1, on the reverse strand, counting down.
AACTGTTTTTAAATTTCAAATTTATCCTTCTTATATATATTTTTACATATGCTCTCTTTCATATGAATAAAAAATTTGATTAATTCAATTTTTATAATAATTATTTTTCTTACATTTTTATCTGTTGAAGGAGAAATTTTGTCCAATCACAAATTGCCACGTCATTATATAAAATTAATGATGAAATTAAAATTAATTAAATTTGGGACCAATTATAAATTGACATGTGTCCCAAATTTAATTTGAAGACAAAGTTGGCCAATTATAAATTTAAAGAGTCAAATTTATATTTGATCAATTAATTAGAAAATAAATTATTTTGATCAAATTAATTAATTTGACCAATTAATTAACAAAATAATTAATTGGATAAAATTTGAGTCTTTTAAATATTTGGGGTCATATGGTTTTGGGTCAAATATGAACCAAACCCAAAACCAAATAGTTGAACCAAAGACCAATAAAGTCCAAGCCTAAGTTGTTAGGCCCAAAAGTCATCAGGGCCCATCCTGCGAGAGCTGTATAAATAGAGGTGCTCTCCTCCATTTCAGGGGTTCAGATTTTTGGAGCTCTCAACCAGACTTAGAGAATTCAGAGAAATTCCCCAAAACGGAAGACTGAAGACTCTTTGAAATCTATAAGTTTCCAAGCACTGAACACTTCTTGAAGACTGAAGACTATTTCAAACTTAGAGATTTCAAGCTCAAAGAATCCATCGAAGCTTCAGACTCGAGATCAAGCGCTCCAGCCCTCGAGTGAAACACATTCACACACAAGAGAGAGAATCAGAGGGTTATGTACTAGAGATTGTATACTCACACGCATACAACATTAATACAAATCAAAGTTTATTCCACGTGTCTCATTCATTTGAATTTACGTGTGAACAAATTGGCACGCCCGGTGGGACCATCTCTACCTCTCATCTCTCTCTCTTATCTCAAGACACAAGTGTAAACATGTCGTTCAAGACTTCTTCAATGGTCGCTGTCATGAACAAGGCTTACACGAGTTCTACTGCTCATTGTTGCTTCAATGAACTGACATTGCAAGAAGATAAAACTTCTATCGTTGCAGGCCAAGAAACAACCTTGCAGGGGGCATATACTAATGACAAGTTTCTTGTTAAGTATAACCCTTTGTTTGAACCTGATTCTGACGTAGTGACTGTCATGATGACTGAGACAAGAACTATGGAAGAAAGAATGGCTGAGATGCAGGAACACATCAACACCTTGATGAAGGCGATTGAAGAAAAAGATTCTCAAATCGCGCAACTAAAGAGCCAGATTGAGAATCAACATATCGCCGAATCAAGTCAAACCCAAGTCATAAAAAATCATGACAAAGGAAAGACTACGGTGCAAGATGATCAGCCACAGTGTTCTGCTTCGGTCGCTTCACTATCCATCCAACGGCTCCAAGATATGATCACAAACTGTATCAGAGCTCAGTACGGTGGACCTACTCAAGATTCCCTCTTGTATTCCAAACCTTATACTAAGAGGATTGATAACTTGAGAATACCAATCGGGTATCAGCCACCAAAATTTCAGCAGTTTGATGGAAAGGGCAATCCTAAACAACATATTGCCCACTTCGTTGAGACATGCGAGAACGCTGGTACTCGAAGGGACCTACTAGTCAAGCAGTTTGTTCGAACACTTAAAGGAAATGCTTTTGACTGGTACACTGATCTAGAACCTGAGTCAATAGAGAGTTGAGAGAAACTCGAAAGAGAGTTTTTGAATCGCTTCTACAGCACTAGACGAACCGTTAGCATGTTCGAGCTCACCAACACTAAATAACGAAAGGGTGAGCTTGTTGTTAACTATATAAATCGTTGGAGAGCCATGAGTCTGGATTGCAAAGATCGCCTCACTGAATTCTCTTCCGTTGAGATGTGCATTCAAGGCATGCATTGGGAACTCCTCTACATCCTTAAAGGTATAAAGCCTCGCACCTTTGAAGAACTAGCAACTCGCGCCCACGGTATGGAGCTAAGTATTGCTAGTCGAGAAAACCAAGACCTTCTACTCCCTAACATGAGGAAAGAAGGAAGGAACGACGAAGAGACTGTAGAAGAATCTATGGTTGTAAACACAACCCTTCCCAAGTCGTCTTCAAAAGAAAAGCGACAAACAAATGGAACGCATCACTTAACTTTAAAGGAAAGACAGAAGAAAATCTATCCTTTCCCTAATGCTGACATCCCTGATATGTTGGAACAACTACTGGAAGCGCAACTGATAGAGCTTCCTAAGTGTAAACGACCAGAAGAGATGGAGAAAGTCGATGATCCCAAGTACTGCAAGTATCATCGAGTTATTGGTCATCCAGTGGAAAGATGTTTCGTCCTAAAGGACTTAATTCTAAAGCTAGCCAAGGAAGGAAAAATTGAGCTCGACCTTGATGAAGTAGCTCAATCGAATCATGCTATAGTCAAAGGAAAGGACAAACATAAAAAAAAAAGAAGAGTCTCAAGAAGCTTCAATCTAAGAGGTAGAGAAGTAAAGAGTTTTCTCAACCTCGACAACCGGTGACTGCAAAGGAACTCTTCTCCAAAACTTTCCACAAAAAGGAAGAAGGAAACTTTGTGACTTCCTACTGCATCGACGTAGAAGAAGTTGACAATTCTGAGAAGGGTGAACAAAGGACCTCCGTCTTCGATCGCATCAAGCCTCCAACTACTCGTCCTTCGGTATTCCAGAGAATGAGTATGGCCCCGACAGAAGAAGAACATCAATGTTCGGTGTCCACCTCCACTCGACCTTCAGCTTTCCAAAGGCTAAGTGTCTCCACATCGAAGAAAAGCCAATTTTCAACATCTGTCTTTGATCGCCTCAAGGTAACAAACGATCAACCTAAAAGAAAGATGGACAACTTGGAGTTGAAACTTTTCGATGAAGTAAACAACGACGAGAAACTTCATAGTAGTATCCCGTCACGTATGAAGAGGAAGTTTTCTGTTCTCATAAATACGGAAGGTTCCTTGAAGGTGAAGCCAAATCTCATTATCTTGACCAATCCTACAAGTCAAGGATCTGATCAAGACCATGATGAAGATAAGAGCTTTTAAAATGTAAAAGCTCCTTATCGCAAGAGCCTAAACTGCATGATGCTCCTAGCACACACGAGCTTAAAAGGTGAGTGCAAAAAAAATCTTGAACTACGTTATGACTTGATCCCTATTCCATAAGGGTACGTAGGCAGCTTAAAGAAAACTTTAAGTTCAGTCTCTATAAACAAAAAAAAAAAAAAAGGGTGCAACAAATATTGAAGCATGACAATACAAATTGAAGAACTTCTTTAGTATTGGGGGCAACACAACAAATTGAAGTTGTACACCGTTATAAATGTGAAGCTACGAGTTTGATGAATGAAAGAAGACGTCATTCCTCCAAGTTCAATGTCTCGCTAGCCTCAAGTTCGGTGTTTCACTCACCCTAAGTTCGTCGCTCCTACTTCTTCAAGTTCGAAGGTTCTCACGCGCTTCGTTGGAGTTCCTTCTCTCCAAGTTCGAAGGTTCTCACGCGCTTCGTTGGAGTTCCTTCTCCCCAAGTTCGAAGGTTCTCACGCGCTTCGCTCCAGTTCCTTCTCTCCAAGTTCGAAGTTTCTCACGCGTTTCGTTGCAGTTCCTTCTCCCCAAGTTCGAAGGTTCTCACGCACTTCGCTCCAGTTCCTTCTCTCCAAGTTCGAAGGTTCTTACGCGTTTCGCTGGAGTTCCTTCTCCCTAAGTTCGAAGGTTCTCACGCGTTCCGCTGCAGTTCCTTCTCTCAAAGTTCGAGTGTCCTTACACTGTACGCTATTGCGTTGTTCCTTCTCCAAGTTCGAAGGTTATTCGTTGTACGCTGCTGCTTTGTTCCTTCTCCAAGTTCGAAGGTTCTCAGTTGTACAACTGCTACGTTGTTCCTCTTCCAAGTGCGAAGGATTTTATGTTGTACGCTACTGCGTTGTTCCCTCTTCTCTCAAGTTTGAAGGTTCGCATGGCGTTGCTTCGCTGGTCATTCTCCAAGTTCGAAGGTTTTGACGCTGCACTGCTTCCTTCACCAAGTTTGAAGGTTCTCACGCTGCTCTGTTTTGCTCCAGTTCCTTCTCTCCAAGTTCGAAGGTTCTCACGCGTTTTGCTGCAGTTCCTTCTCCCCAAGTTCGAAGGTTCTCACACGCTTCGCTCCAATTCCTTCTCTCCAAGTTCGAAGGTTCTCACGCGTTTCGCTGCAGTTCCTTCTCTCCAAGTTCGAAGGTTCTCACGTGCTTCGCTGGAGCTCCTTCTCCCCAAGTTCGAAGGTTCTCACGCGCTTCGCTGTAGTTCCTTCTCTCCAAGTTCGAAGGTTCTCATGCGCTTCGCAGCAGTTCCTTCTCCCCAAGTTCGAAGGTTCTCACGCGTTTCGCTCCAGTTCCTTCTCTCCAAGTTCGAAGGTTCTCACGCGTTTCGCTGCAGTTTCTTCTCTCCAAGTTCGAAGGTTCTCACGCTGCGCTATTGCGCTGCTTCATTCTCCAAGTTGAAAGTTCGCACGGTGTGCTGCTGCGCGTTGCTCCCTTCTCTCACCAAAGTTCGAGGGTTTTGACGTTGCGCTGCTTCCTTCACCAAGTTCGAAGGTTCTCACGTTGCGTTGCTTCCTTCTCCAAATTCGAAGGTTCTCATACTGCGCTGCTACGTTGCTTCCTCCTCCAAGTTCGAAAGTTCACCCGCTGTATGCTGCTTCGCTGCTAGTTCTTCTCCAAGTTCGAAGGTTCGCACGTTGTACGCTGCTTCGCTGTTGTTCCCTCTTCAAGTTTGAAGGTTCACGTGGCGTTATTTCGCTGTTCATTCTCTAAGTTCGATGGTTCTAACGCTACGCTGATTCCTTCACCACATTCGAAGGTTCTCATGCTACGCTGCTTTGCTGTTCCTTCTCCAAGTTTGAAGGTTCTGCTTTGCTGAAAGATGTGGCAGCAGTAATGGAGCCCAAGTGGGAATGACATCATGTGTCCTTGGGCCGGAGAACGTCGTAGCGGCAAAAGTCCAAAGAACATGTCCTTGAACTCATGCTGAAAGGCGTGGCGGCGGCAAAAGTCCAAGGAACATGTCCCAAAGTCAGGAACATGTCCCTGTACTCATGCTGAAAAGGCGTGGCGGCGGCAAAAGTCCAAGGAACATGTCCCAAAGTAAGGAACATGTCCCTGTACTCATGCTGAAAGGCGTGGCGGCGGCAAAAGTCCAAGGAACATGTCCCAAAGTAAGGAACATGTCCCTGTACTCATGCTGAAAGGCAGTGGCAGTGGCAAAAGTCCAAGGAACATGTCTCGTACTCAAGCTGAAAAGGCGTGGCGGGCAAAAGTCCAAGGAACATGTCCCATGTCCCTGTACTCATGCTGAAAGGCGTGGCGGCGGCAAAAGTCCAAGGAACATGTTCCAAAGTCAGGAACATGTCCCTGTACTCATGCTGAAAGGCGTGGCGGTGGCAAAAGTCCAAGGAACATGTCCCAAAGTAAGGAGCATGTCCCTGTACTCATGCTGAAAGGCGTGGCGACAGCAAAAGTCCAAGGAACATGTCCCAAAGTAAGGAACATGTCCCTGTACTCATGCTGAAAGGCGGTGGCAGTGGCAAAAGTCCAAGGAACATGTCCCTGTACTCATGTTGAAAGACGTTGTACCTGCAAATTGAAGACAACAAGGATATGTATGCCTTAAAAAAAAAATTACTTACCTACGTACTTACCTTTTGGATGATGGATGAAAGCACTGTGCTTGAAATATAGGCAAGGTGTTGTGAGTTCAAAAGAAAAAAGAAGGAAGAATCTTAAAAAAAAAAATAAATAAAAAATAAAAAATAAAAAAACGAAAAAAAAATCGAAAATTCAAAAAAAAGGGAAAAAAACGAAAATTAAAGAAATGAAAGAAAAAAAAAACGAAATTTTAAAAAAAAAAAAAGGAGAAGAAAGTTTCCTACTTGAGTCCTTTCTTGAATGCTCTCTGCAATTGATGTGTGCTCTCCCCTACTGAGGTTCAGTCTTATTTATAGGAGGGAGTTTTAAGTTCAAATCAAAGGTTTAGATAAAGATTTGATTCAAATGAAATCCTATCTTCGGTTCAAAATTTTATGAGATAATCTTTATCTTTATCTAAACCAACTTGATTAAATTGAAATTCCTAAAAGATAAGGGTTTCAATTCAAATCAATTTGGAAATTCAAATCCTATCTAAATAATTTTATTTATCTATTTTATTTGAGCATACTCCAAATTTTTCTTCCAAATCAAAATTTGAGATTCAAATTTCATTCCAAATGCAAGTTAAAATTGGATAGAATTTTACCTCAAATTAAATTTTGGGCATAATCCAAATTTTATCCCAAATGGACCAGAGTCAAAAACCTCAAATTCTATTCCAAATGCAAGTTAAAATTGGATAGAATTTTACCTCAAATCAAAATTTTGGCATAAACCAAATTTTGCCCAAACTTAAGTTCAAATCAAAGTTTGCTGCCAAATAAGGAAAATCAAAATTTTGACCAAAATTCATATTTTGATTAAATTGACACACCAAATGGAGTCAATATCAAGAACAAATACCTTGTATTTTTATTCCAAAATATCTTTTTCGAGATTCACTCCCACATAACTTGTGCCTAAATCTCGAAAAGGGGGCATTTGTTGAAGGAGAAATTTTGTCCAATCACAAATTGCCACGTCATTATATAAAATTAATGATGAAATTAAAATTAATTAAATTTGGGACCAATTATAAATTGATATGTGTCCCAAATTTAATTTGAAGACAAAGTTGGCCAATTATAAATTTAAAGAGTCAAATTTATATTTGATCAATTAATTAGAAAATAAATTATTTTGATCAAATTAATTAATTTGACCAATTAATTAACAAAATAATTAATTGGATCAAATTTGAGTCTTTTAAATATTTGGGGTCATATGGTTTTGGGTCAAATATGAACCAAACCCAAAACCAAATAGTTGAACCAAAGACCAATAAAGTCCAAGTCCAAGTTGTCAGGCCCAAAAGTCATCAGGGCCCATCCTGCGAGAGTTGTATAAATAGAGGTGTTCTCCTCCATTTCAGGGGTTCAGATTTTTTGAGCTCTCAACCAGACTTAGAGAATTCAGAGAAATTCCCCAAAACGGAAGACTGAAGACTCTTTGAAATCTATAAGTTTCCAAGCACTGAACACTTCTTGAAGACTGAAGACTCTTTCAAACTTAGAGATTTCAAGCTCCAAGAATCCATCGAAGCTTCAGACTCGAGATCAAGCGCTCCAGCCCTCGAGTGAAACACATTCACACACAAGAGAGAGAATCAGAGGATTATGTACTAGAGATTGTATACTCACACGCATACAACATTAATACAAATCAAAGTTTATTCCACGTGTCTCATTCATTTGAATTTACGTGTGAACATTATCAAATATTTTCGATTAATTAAACATAATTAGATGCAATTTAAATCATACAAACTTTTAAATAATTATCTTATAATAAATTATAAATTAAGTATTAATAAAAAAAATATATTTGAAATAATAAGCCTACTATGATCCTTATAATTAAATCCCAATAATTTAGTATTAATTTACCAAACGCTGGAACTAGTTTTTTTTTCTAATTTAAAATTGAAATTTACCAAACACTATTTTACTCTATTTCAAAGCCGATTTTTCTAAAAACAAAGTTACCAGCAATTATTTTAAAAGCTATTGCAATCCCAAACTAAGCCATAGTATCATTAAGTTTAATTTCATTTTTTTTTTATTTAAAAAAGAAACTCTTTTTTAAAACACACTTTCTTAGGCGGGAGTGACATTTCTTTACTAACAAATAAATTTAATTTTTTTTAATAAAAATAAATATTTTTAATATATTTTATTTTTTTACTGTCCTCCTCTTTCCTTTTTCTCTCCCCTCTATTCTTCTCTTTCCTTTTTCCGACTCCCACCACAGGCTTTTTTCGCCACCGGTCGCTGCTGCCACCACTATCGAGAGTTTAAGACTCGTCGTTGCTGCTATCTTCTTCATCTTTCGTCTCCATTATTCTTCTTCCCTCTTTTCTTTTTCTTTTTTTTTTTTTATTTTTGTTGTTGACGAGCTTTAGATCTGAAACAAATAGATGCCTCGTGGAGATGGGCGACAGTTTGAGGGGAGAGAGGAAAGAGAATGATGGAGGAGCGGAGAGAAAGAACAGAGAGAAGGAAAATAATTTAAAAAATATTGAAATATTTATTTTTAGGGTAAAATACCTTTTTGGTCCCTTATGTTTGGGGTCAGTTTCTAATAGGTCACTAGGTTTCAAAATTGGACAATCAAGTCCCTACTGTTTCGAAAATGGTTTTATTAAGTCCCTCCATCGCTAATTTTTTTTAACGGTTCTGACGTGGTAATTAACGGATCCTAATGTGGTATGTTTAAAAATTAAAATAATATATTTTAAATTAAAATAAATAATAAATAATTAACTTTCTCTCTCCTCTCTCCCCCAACCCCAAATTCCTTTCTCTCTATCTTCTTCTTCTCTTTACTGCTGCTGCCTCCCCCCCCCCCCCCCCCGCCGTCGTCGCCTATTTGCTTGAGCCTCCTCCCTTCTTCCAAACGAACCCACCCCTTCCACCTACATCTAACCCTTGCCGCCGCCGCCACCACAACTGCTATACCCTCCACCACCACCGAATCCCCTCCCCTTCCTTTTCCCTCTCTTCCCCCTTCCCCACCCCTGAATCCACATCGCTCCTTCCTCAACAAACCCTCCCTTATTCCTCTCATCTTCTTTTTCCTCAATAAACCCTCCCCAACCCTCTCATCTTCTTCTTCCTCAACAAAAACGCAACAAACCAAATTTGAGAAAAGAAAACCCCACACGGGAGAAACCTCCATTTTCATATTTGAGGAAAAAAACACAGCAATCACATAGTTTCTCTTCCTTCGTCGGCATCGGAGCTGGAGAGAAACGCCGGAGATAGAGGTTTGTTCGCCGGCGACAAAAAAGAAAAATGATGAAGAAAGAAGGAAGGGTTGGAAAGGGGAGAGGGGCACAGGTGGAAGGGGGGAAGGAGAGAGGGAGGGTTTTTCATTTTCTTTTTTATTATTATTTTTCTTATTACAATATTATTTAAATTTATAAAATTATTATTTTATTATTAAAAGTTGTCACGTCGGCACCGTTAAAAAAATTAACGGTGGAGGAACTTAATAGAACCATTTCCGAAACAGTAGGGACTTGATTGTCCGATTTTGAAACTTAAAGACCTATTAGAAACTGATCCCAAACATGAGTGACTAAAAACGTATTTTACCCTTATTTTTATTAAAAATTAAAAAATATTTTTTTAATAAAGAAATGTCACGCCGGCCTAGAAAATTAATAAAAAAAAATATCTAGTTAGCTTTTGTTAGATAATTAATGAACAATTGATAGAGGGATCAAAATGCTACCTCCAACGTTATTATTTAAATGTTAATCTAATACTATGCCCCAATCATAATTAATTGATCAACCACATATTAGGTAAATATTTTACTATCCATGCTAACAACATTGATTTAATATAATCAAAATAAAAGGTTAAAAAATTAAATTATTTTTTTTTTCAAAGTTGATGGAGTAAATAGATACAATCGGTAAAGTTATAATTTGGGTTAAATTACAAAATTGGTCTCTATTATTTTAGAATTTTTAATTTAGTCTCTATTATCTAGGTTTAGTTTCAACTTAATCCTTGTAGTTTTAAAAGTTTCAGTTTATGCCCTATGATTTGAGCTTAATTTCTGTAACGCCCCGCGTTTCGAAATCGAGCCGTTTTGGAATCTATTGGGCGTTCTTATTCTAATTTGGAAAATTAGAATTTAAGTTTAGCCTTGGGTCGTTAAACTAAATTTCTAAAATTTAGGGGAAAGAGATTTTTAATTAAATCTTTAAATTTCCTAAAGATTGGAGGTTTAATAATTGAAATTTATTTTAAGTTCAAAAGGCCCAAAATTCTCTTAATTTGTTTTAATCCCAAATTCTTTAGGAGCTAAGTTTGAGTTTGAAATAAGATCCAATCCCTATTTAAATTGGGTTTTCTTTCTTTGGGTTTTATTAAAAGAAAAAGAAGGAAGCCCTAAAATAATCTCTTTTTTCCTCTTCTTCTTCGTGAGCCGCCAGACCCCCCTCCTTGTCGTTTGCTTCTCCAGCCGCCAAGCCTTTCTTCGTGCATTTCCAACCGCTAGTTCCCTTCCCGTTTTTCTTCCTCTCCCGCGCAGCCAAGCTTCCCCAAAGGCCTCCCTCCCTCTCGCATGTTCGTCCGCCGGCAGTGAGACCCATCGTCGATCTCTCTCTCTCGTTCTTCCTCACGCTGAAGCCGCAGCTCTCTCTCTCTCGTTCTTCCTCACGCTGAAGCCGCAGCTCTCTCTCTCTCTCGTTCTTCCTCACGCTGAAGCCGCAGCTCTCTCTCTCTCTCGTTCTTCCTCACGCTGAAGCCGCAGCTCTCTCTCTCTCTCTCTCTCCTGTGTTCAGTCGCCGGCAGCAGCAGACCCGTGACCCTTGTATTCGCGAGCGTTGGCCAGCACCCACAGCTTCGGTTTTTCACCTTCAAACCCGCGTGTAAGGTCCCTTTCTCTCTCGTTTTCTTCATCTAGTTCAGCAAAAAGAAAACGAGTTTAATTCCTTCCTTGCGTTTTTCGGTCAGGCTCGTGGGTAGCGGCAAAATCTTCGTTGTTCTGGTATTTAGGCTCGTTCGAGCTGATTTAGGATCGTTTCGGCTTGCTTAGGCCCTTTCGGTAAGTTCTCGATATTACCCATGAATTATTAAGCTCGAAATTAGTTTACCCACTCTCGTTCGGTGTTTAAACTGAGCTTCGTGGTTGAATTCTTGTTTTTCCAGCGCTGCACGGAGCCGTCTTGGGTTCGAAATCATCTTTGTTTTGTGACCCATCGTCTGTTGAGCCTTAAACTCGAACACCCATTGTCTAAGGACTTTAAACAAGTGGTTTCAAATCACTTAGTTCGTTGGACAGCAAGTGTTTGGGGCCTTTTGGACGCTGATCGGTAAATTCCAGCACCTTTCGTTTCCTTTATTAAGTCTATTAGGTGCTTTAAATTATTTCCTAACCCTTAGGAGTTGTTGGTTGTAGTTCGGGCTCCTTAGGCTCTTCTGGTTCGTCCTGTTGGTTTGTAGGTTCGCTTAGGAGCGCTTATAGGTAAGTAGTTCTTATCTGATGTAGTCTGTTTGAATGTGTGATGCATGCTGATTGATTTCCCGCTTTATAACTGGTCTCTTGTTCCTTGTTTCTCTGGGTAAATATGTATATATATATGAAATCTTTGAAAAGCATGAACTGTTGTTGCGTGTTGATTTTGTTGTAAAGCATGTTGGTGTTGTTTTGTATTTTTGAGATAAGCATGAGTTGAGAGCATGTGATTATATGTATATGCTTGGTGGGCATAGTACGTGAGTCTAGAAGCGTTGTAGGGCATATGCATTCTAGATAGAGGTGAGATACAGGTCAGAGACCTAAAATGTGAAAAAAAGGGCAAGATGGGTGAATGTCAGTGCACCTCGGGTACAAATGGTCGAGGGGTGACATGTCACCATGGGTTTAAAGAGGACTAGCATTGTGATTGAGATATCAGGGCCTCGAGTATAAATGGTCGAGGACTGATATTGTTTCGAGGAAAGTAGAGTGATTATCAGGGCCTCGGGTATAAATGGTCGGGGATTGATATATCACTATTGGATGTCGATGCCTCGGGTATAAATGGTCGAGGGTTGATATGTCAACGTTAGATAAAGAGGAGCATCGAGGCCTTGTGATGTGAACCAAGCTACATCTATTGTCATGCCTCAAGGTCCAATTACAAGGTCGAGAGCCAAGAAGATACAACAAGCATTAATCACCTATATTCAAGCTATGGTGAGCTCGACAAAGGACGTTCAAGGAGATGTTGGACTATTTCCCTACACTATTTCCAAAATTGAGATTCAAGATGGAGACACGTTAAATGCATTTTCACTTGCATTTAATGAACTATAGTTGGCTTTATGGAACTTAAGCTTAAACTACTCCAAGTAAAGCTTCAATTAATATGGGAGGTTACAAACAACTCAAAGCTGACCATTGGAGTTCAATTCTCGGATTTATGGCCCTCCATTATATAATTTTCAGTTTTTAAGTCTTTTTCATAACTTATAGGTTACATTTGAGTAGTGGCTGATTATGGGCTTTAATATTGTGGAGGTTACACTCTTAAATATGTCATTTAAGCTGAATTTAGGTTATATTTTGAAGGCTATAAAAAGCCATCTTGGATGTAACACAAAGCAGAATATTTTGAGTGAAATATATTGGGTTTTCTCTTAGCTTTGTGTTGAGCTGAGTTTTTTTCAAATTGTGCAATTTCTTGTGTTTAGATCTTGCATGCTAGAGTCATTCAAGTGGTGTTGATCAAACCTCTTGTGGAGTGATTCGAATCACGAGTTTAGAAACAAGTTTTCTTTACTCTTGATATTGATCATCAAGGTAATCCGTTTCAAAACTTTTCCTTGGGTTGGTTCCATATTGTTCTTTGGGGTTTTCAGATTTGAGATCTAAAGGTCTTGTTTTTTAGCAAGGTTGTTAGATCCATTTCTTGGGAGTTTCATAACATTTGGTATCAGAGCTACTTTGATTTCATAACATTTGGTATCAGAGCTACTTTGATTTCATAACATTTGGTATCAGAGCATTAGGCTCTTTGATCGGACATATGTTTCCTTGCGTTTATCTTTTTGTTCTATTTGTTTTTTTTCTTCAGTTTTCGTAAATCTGGGCATGCTATTCTGCTGTCTTAAAAAAGAAAAAAAAATATATCATTTCCGTTCTTCATTTCATGTTCTTGTCTTCTACAAAGTTTTAGATTGAAGTCTTATCTACAACTTTTCCTTCATTGAGAACTTCTAAATCGGTTTGCTTCAGGGTGATTTAGGCATATTTTGAAAATCTGTCAAAGGAAATCTGTACAGCCCGAGAGCAAATTCTTGCTGACTTCTTTGTATTCATTGTTTGAAAGCATGTTCATCTGAATGTTCTAATGTTAATACTCTCTTCTTAGATTCAGATTTGACCGTTTAAAGTTCCAACATATCAGTTACATCCAGAATTCAAACAAAAGAAAACCGTTGGGCATTAAATGTGGCAGTTACAATTGGGCTTAGTCAATTCTCTTTTGTTGCTGTTATATTTAACTCCTATCTGTTACTAAGGCTGAATTAAACACCATTATTCATCATTTGCCCGGAGTTAACATCATCTTTATCAATTTTTTTGAATTCAACTTAGTAACTACTTTGCATACCATTTCAATTCTGTCCAACTTTGTTTCTCTTTGTTCTAAGTTTGTTTCTTTCTTCCCTAATCATATTCCAATATTTTTTTTTCTTAAACTTGTTTCTTTGTTGTTATTCGGATTGCTCCTTTAATACCTTTGATTGTGTTCTAAGTGTGTGGACTAATCACTTGAATTGCACTGCTTAGCTCTTTAACTTTGCTAGACTTAATACCAATCTGTTTTGGAGTGTGATTTCTGTGTGCCAATTTGTGAGGGTGTGATTGTAAGGGAGTGGTACATTGTTTTGAGTGTTGAGTGTTAAACACGAGTGGTCTTCATTAACGAGTGAAACGTGTGAGGGAGCGCTTGTGAGGTCCATTATTATTTTTTTTTTGTCACTTAACTTTGTTTTGTAGTATGGCAAATCATGAGAATGATCCTAACATTACTGAAGCACGGATGAGAGAGGCACAACAAGGAACCATGGAAAGAATGATTCGTGGTATAGAAGAGTTGTCCGAACGCATGGGAAGGTTGGAGGCTCAGTACCAACCTCGTGAGAGAGTTCCACCACCACGTATTGACAATGATCGAGAGGATGACTATGAGGATGATGGTTCCGATCAACCAGATGATGACCAAGTTACCTTGGTAGCGGTTCCAAGAGGAAGACAAAGACGTGCTGGTCGTGGCATGGAAAGAGGGCGAGGTCGTGGACGAGGACATCATATTTTCCAACAACGAGTTCCTCAATATGAGGGAGTTGATCGAAATGTGGGTAACATCAAATTGAAGCTTCCAAAGTTCTATGGCAAAACCGATCCGGAGGAATACCTTGAATGGGAGAAGTCAGTGGAGTCCGTATTCAATTGCCATAATTTCAGTGATGAAAAGAAGGTAATATTATGTGTTGCTCAATTTAAACAATATGCTCAAACATGGTGGGATAAGTTGATGTCAAGTAGGAGAAGAAATCTTGAGGCACCGATCGATGATTGGTACGAGTTCAAGGAGGCCATGAGGAAGCGTTTTGTTCCAAAACATTTTCAACGGGACATGGCGCAAAAGCTTCAAGCATTGAAACAAGGAAGTAAGTCCGTGGAGGATTATTACAAGGAGATGGATACGTTGATGGATCGACTTGATATAGATGAAGACATGGAGAATCTCATGGCACGGTTTCTTAATGGGCTAAACACGGAGATTGCGGACAAGGTTGATCTACAACCTTATTTTGACATGGAAGAGATGCTGCATATTGCAATCAAAATTGAGAGGCAACTCCAACGAAAGTCACGACGGTATTCTTCTAAACACTTTTCCAACTCTAGCTCATCATGGAAAAGGGATAGTAAGAGTATTGATTATAAGCCTAGAAATCGAGAGGGGTATGAGAAACCTAAAGAGAAGTTTGAAAAGGGGGAGAGTTCCAAGAAGGGGAAAGAGAAGGTAGATGAATCTAATGTGCGAAATAGGGATTTGAAGTGCTGGAAATGTCAAGGGGTAGGTCATTATAGTAGAGATTGCCCAAATAGGAGAACGATGATCCTTCGAGAGGGAGAGTTTGTGACGGAGGATGAAGAGGAAGATGAGGTCATAGAGGAAGGAAAAGTAGAGTGTGAAAGTGATGAGTTTAGTGAAGAGGATCCTACTTATATGTCCTTAGTCACTAGGAGAGCTTTAAACACCCAAATTAAGGAGGATAGTCTAGACCAACGGGAGAACTTATTTCACACTAGGTGTCTTGTTCAATCTGTACCTTGTAGTGTGGTTATCGATAGTGGTAGTTGTACCAATGTTGTGAGTTCCATTCTGGTCAAGAGACTTAATTTAGAAACCAAACCCCATCCTAAACCATATAGGCTTCAATGGTTGAATGATTGTGGGGAGGTAAGGGTAAGTAGGCAAGCTCTTGTTTCTTTTACCATTGGGAAGTATGCTGATGATGTTTTGTGTGATGTTGTATCCATGCATGCTGGGGATTTATTGTTGGGGAGACCTTGGCAATTTGATCGTCGGGTAGTCTATGATGGGTATGCTAATCGTTACTCTTTTACTCATAATGGGAGAAAAACTACTCTTGTACCTTTGTCTCCAACAGACGTGTATATTGATCAATGTAAACTTGAAAAGAAAAGGCAAGAGGTCGATGCAAAAGCAAAAGGTTCAAAAGAAATGAAAGAAAAAGAATTGAGAGAAAAAAAAGAGTTGAGTGAAAAGCAAGTGACTAGCAATCGGCCTAGAGAGAAAAATGAGAGAAAAGCCAAAATAGTGAGCTTGTATGTTAGATCAAGTGAGGCTAGGAATGTTTTGCTCTCTAACCGGACCATTCTTGTACTTTTGTACAAAGGGTCTTGTTTTCTTACTAACGAGCTTAACCCTTCTTTGCCTAGTGTTTTTGTTACACTTTTGCAGGAGTTTGAAGATTTATTTCCCGAGGAGATGCCAAGTGGTTTGCCACCACTTAGAGGAATTGAGCACAAGATTGACTTCATTCCGGGAGCGACCATTCCAAATCGTCCAGCATATAGGACTAATCCAAAGGAGGCTGAAGAAATACAAAGGCAAGTAAGTGAACTCCTTGATAAAGGGTATGTGCGTGAGAGTTTGAGTCCATGTTCTGTTCCGGTTATTCTTGTGCCTAAGAAAGATGGATCATGGCGGATGTGTGTTGATTGTAGGGCTATAAACAAGATAACTATTAAGTATAGGCATCCAATTCCTAGATTAGATGATATGCTTGATGAGTTGCATGGATGTAGTCTATTTACTAAAATTGATTTGAAATCAGGTTATCATCAAATTCGCATGCATATTGGTGATGAATGGAAAACCGCTTTCAAAACTAAGTATGGCCTTTATGAGTGGTTAGTTATGCCTTTTGGATTGACTAATGCACCTAGTACATTCATGAGGTTAATGAATCATGTCTTGCGTGAATACTTAGGGAAGTTTGTGGTTGTGTATTTTGATGACATACTTGTTTATTCTAAATCCTTAGATGAGCATGTTGAGCATGTGCGTTCTGTTTTGATTACTTTGCGAAAAGAATGCTTGTATGCAAATTTTAAAAAATGTAGCTTTTGTATGGAAAAAGTTAATTTTCTTGGATTTGTCGTTTCATCTAATGGTGTTGAGGTTGACGAGGAGAAGGTAAAGGCAATACGAGATTGGCCTACACCTAAAAGTGTAAGTGAGGTAAGAAGTTTTCATGGTCTTGCAGGATTTTATCGTAGGTTCATAAAGGATTTTAGTACTATTGCTTCACCTTTGAATGAACTTGTTAAAAAAAAATGTTTCTTTTGAATGGGGAAAAGACCAAGAACTTGCTTTTAATACTTTGAAAGAAAAATTGAGTTCTGCTCCATTACTGGCATTACCTAATTTTGACTTAACTTTTGAAATTGAATGTGATGCTAGTGGTGTTGGAATAGGGGCTGTTTTAATGCAAAATCAAAGACCTTTAATGTTCTTTAGTGAAAAATTGAATGGTGCTTCTTTGAAGTATCCGACTTATGACAAAGAACTTTATGCTTTGGTTCGTGCATTACAAACTTGGCAACATTATCTTTGGCCTAAAGAGTTTGTTATTCATACTGATCATGAGAGTTTAAAACACTTGAGAGGTCAAGATAAGCTCAATCGTCGCCATGCTAAATGGGTGGAGTTCATCGAGTCATTTCCTTATGTCATTAAGTATAAACAAGGTAAAGAGAATGTTGTTGCTGATGCTTTGTCTCGAAGGTATGCTCTTTTTAACCGATTGAATGCTAAGTTTTTGGGTTTTGAGCATATAAAGTCTTTGTATTATCATGATGTGTTCTTTGCTCCTTTTGTTGAATCTTGTGAAAAAGGACTTGTTGTGGATGATTACATGTTGTTTGATGGATTTTTGTTTAGAAAA
The DNA here is from genome assembly GCA_017139565.1 of Luffa aegyptiaca. Taxonomy (NCBI): domain Eukaryota; kingdom Viridiplantae; phylum Streptophyta; class Magnoliopsida; order Cucurbitales; family Cucurbitaceae; genus Luffa; species Luffa aegyptiaca. The sequence continues at coordinate 20,083,946 of CM029400.1, read as the reverse complement.
GGGAAACTTTGCATACCATTTTGTTCCATTCGTGAGTTACTTGTAAGGGAAGCTCATGGAGGTGGCTTAATGGCTCATTTTGGAGTTTCTAAAACTTATGATATGCTTGCTGAACACTTTTACTGGCCTAAAATGAGACATGATGTTAATAAAGTGTGTGCACGATGCATAACATGTAAACAAGCTAAGTCTAGGCTTCAACCACATGGTTTGTATTCACCTTTGCCCATTCCTAATGGTCCTTGGATTGATATATCAATGGATTTTGTTTTAGGCTTACCTAGAACTAGGAAAGGTAGGGATAGCATCTTTGTTGTGGTTGATAGATTTAGTAAAATGGCTCATTTTATTCCTTGTCACAAAACTGATGATGCAAAGCATATTGCTGATTTATTTTTTAGGGAGGTTGTGAGATTGCATGGTATTCCTAAAAGCATAGTAAGTGATCGTGATGTTAAATTTTTAAGTCACTTTTGGCGTGTTTTGTGGGGTAAATTGGGAACTAAGCTAGTGTATTCAACTACATGTCATCCACAAACGGATGGACAAACTGAGGTTGTTAATCGGACCATGACTACTATGCTTAGAGCTATTATCGACAAGAATCTTAAGACTTGGGAGGATTGTTTGCCATTCATAGAATTTGCATATAATAGGGCTGTACATAGCACTACTCAATGCACTCCTTTTGAAATTGTTTATGGCTTTAATCCTCTAACTCCTATTGATTTATTACCTATGCCCCCTAATGAGTTTGTGAGTTTTGATGCCAATGCAAAGGTTGACTTTGTTCATAAGCTGCACCAAAAAGTGAAAGAGAACATTGAGAAGCATAATTCCAAGGTTGCTTCAAGAATTAATAAGGGACGCAAGCTTTTAGTCTTCAAACCTGGAGATTGGGTTTGGGTGCATTTTCGAAAAGAAAGGTTTCCTACACAAAGAAGATCGAAACTTTTGCCCAGAGGAGATGGTCCTTTCCAAGTTCTTGAGCGCATCAATGACAATGCTTATAAAATTGATTTACCAGGTGAGTATGGTGTTAGTGCAACCTTTAATGTTGCTGACTTGAGTCCTTTTGATGTAGGTGATGGCTATGATTCGAGGACGAATCCTTCTGAAGAGGGAGAAGATGATGTGAACCAAGCTACATCTATTGTCATGCCTCAAGGTCCAATTACAAGGTCGAGAGCCAAGAAGATACAACAAGCATTAATCACCTATATTCAAGCTATGGTGAGCTCGACAAAGGACGTTCAAGGAGATGTTGGACTATTTCCCTACACTATTTCCAAAATTGAGATTCAAGATGGAGACACGTTAAATGCATTTTCACTTGCATTTAATGAACTATAGTTGGCTTTATGGAACTTAAGCTTAAACTACTCCAAGTAAAGCTTCAATTAATATGGGAGGTTACAAACAACTCAAAGCTGACCATTGGAGTTCAATTCTCGGATTTATGGCCCTCCATTATATAATTTTCAGTTTTTAAGTCTTTTTCATAACTTATAGGTTACATTTGAGTAGTGGCTGATTATGGGCTTTAATATTGTGGAGGTTACACTCTTAAATATGTCATTTAAGCTGAATTTAGGTTATATTTTGAAGGCTATAAAAAGCCATCTTGGATGTAACACAAAGCAGAATATTTTGAGTGAAATATATTGGGTTTTCTCTTAGCTTTGTGTTGAGCTGAGTTTTTTTCAAATTGTGCAATTTCTTGTGTTTAGATCTTGCATGCTAGAGTCATTCAAGTGGTGTTGATCAAACCTCTTGTGGAGTGATTCGAATCACGAGTTTAGAAACAAGTTTTCTTTACTCTTGATATTGATCATCAAGGTAATCCGTTTCAAAACTTTTCCTTGGGTTGGTTCCATATTGTTCTTTGGGGTTTTCAGATTTGAGATCTAAAGGTCTTGTTTTTTAGCAAGGTTGTTAGATCCATTTCTTGGGAGTTTCATAACACCTTGGGTATAAATGGTCAAGGGTCGGTGTGATGAGTTTTCAGGCAAGTATTGAGGCCTTGGGTATAAAAGGTCAAGGGTCAATACGTTGCTTAGTCATCGAGGCCTTGGGTGTAAACGGTCAAGGGTCGATGCACAGTTCGAGGCCTTGGGTATAAATGGTCAAGGATCGAATGCCGAGTTCTGTAGAGAAGTGTCGAGGCCCTAGGTATAAATGGTCAGGGGTCGGTGCAACTCGAAGGGTCAGTCTTGGAGAGTTTTGCGGAGCGTGACGCGGAAATCACGTGTGAAGAGCCATGTGAGGGCTAAATATGAGCGTTGAGTGAGCTCGTGGAGCTTGAGTGGTTAGCGAGTTGCATAGAGAGATGCGTGAGTTATGTCTTAGGAGAGTCATTCGTTTTACTAGTTTTGAGCATGTCATTGTGTTTACCGCTTTTAAGAAACATGTTGTTTGTGCATGAAAAGCATGTTGTTCGTTTGTTTGCTGTTTGATGGCTTCTCAGGTAGGGGCTGCTTACCAGTACCTTAGTGTACTGACCCCCTCCCCTCTCTCTCCCCCCAACTACCAGATTTTGCAGGTTATGAGGACTGCATGGACCATGGTGATGCGGAGGAGGCTTATGAGGAGGGACCTTAGCTAGTAGCATTGTTCTTGTCCTTTATTTTCTTTGGTTATGGTTAGGGTAGTTGTTGCTTGTTATTGTTGGATAGTTGTTGTCCCGTTTGGTTAGTTCTGAAATTGTTATTGTTGAACTCTAGGACTAGTTGTCCTTGTTTAAAAGAACTCCATCTATTCTTTTAGTTGTTAATCATTAAGTTTGTTTTGAATGAATTAACGTTATAAGATTTTGTTAAAGATGTGTTTTGGTTTAGTTAGTAGTTGCTTATTTTGGGCCTGGCTGGCTGTTAGTTCTGTGGAGTTCTGCTGTGTTGTAGTATGGTGGAGTCGTTGAATAATGTTAATTATAAGTGTTTTATGCCTAGCAGGTTAAAGAAAAATTTTGGGTTAGTCCTATGTATGTCGTTATGCTGCCGAAATTTTCGGTACACACGGTTAGTTTTGGGATAAGAGTTAGTAATGTCGCTAGGATAGCTATTAAAATCCTGGGGCGTTACAATTTCAATATGGCATGGTTAAATTTCATTAGTTATACCTATATTACGTTTTCCCTATGTAAAAAAGTTAAACTTAACGATTTTTTCCTATTTTGGAAATCTTTATAAATTGCCAGATATACATTGTATTTTTGAAAAATGGCCAAACAGATTTTTTCAATGAAAAATGACTAAACTGTTTTTTTAACCTATTTTCGTGAGGATCGTCTTTTCAATTATACTGTTGAGTCAAGTTTCACGTTCACACCCTATTTTTAGGAAGCCACTATCTGATTTAATTTTTAAAAAACAAAACAGTTTATCCCATAAATCAAGAAATTACGGTATCCATCTTCTCCTCTCCTATCTCTCAAAATTCAAATTCAGATTTTATCTATACTAAAAGTGAAAGATTACATAGAAATTAGGTTTTCATTTTTAATTTTCGATTAGATTCTTAGATTTTAATTATTTAATCAGCATCTTCATCGTTTTTCCTAACTTTTGTCATCCATCGATTTTTTGCTCTGTCGTTTTTATCACCATTGAAAGGGTTATTTATCTAACATCATAGGTATGTTAAATACTGTATTTTGTATTTATCTATCATTATTTTCCTCCTCTATCCTTTTTTTTCAACACAAAGTATTTTTCATTTTTTTTAAAGTCTTCAATATGGTTTCCAAATGAAAGCTTTTGGAGGAAGAATAGAATGGAGAAAGGTGCCCAAAAGAAAATCGGAGGATTCTCAAGAATTTCGTTTGTAAGGGTTGGAAGAAGATGAAAATGGGAAAGACCGCACAAACTGAAGTAAATGGGAAGAATCTCAAGGGTTTCAAAAAAATTTTAAGAAACAAGGTGAATACTAAATCCCAATTTTCGAAATTAAGTTGAAGGTAAATAGTGAGTAATGATTTCTTCTCGTTTTTTAGATGATTTGATGTTTACCATAGTAAAATTATTTGCATGTTGTCTAATAGGTTAGTTTACTATATACACTGTATTTGCATAATTTGTTTACTGAATACATTGTATTTGCATAATTTTTCTTTTTATAAACTTGAATGTTTTTTTTATTATTCCAGTAACATTTGTGAGTTATTTCTTCCCGTTTTTCAAGATGATTGAAATTATTTGCAACTTTAATGAATACACTTTGAAGTGAGGTTATTAAATACCCAACGAAATAATATATGGTAAGGGTTTGGAAAAGAAAATAGGGTTTTGTGTGTAAATGAATTTAGTAATTTAAATACACACAAAGTTAACTGATTCAATCATTTTCGTGCACTCCCTATTTTTAAGGTTAACTCCCTTGATTCGTGTTAATTGGTTGATTTTTGTTATCTTATTGTTATGTTTGTTAAATTTGAATTTGATTGATTTTCAATGGGTCATTAAATTAAGGGTAAACACTAGATTCTCTCCTAAATTTACGTTGTATTTGTATTTATAGTTCACTGGATGTATTTGAATTTATCGGTTCATTGGATTTAGATTTCGTTTAGGGGCATTTTCGTCCGATTCATTGTAAAAAAAAACCTACTAAAAATAGCAAATGACCATTTTTCAAATGGAAAAATCATATAGTCATTTTTCAAAATGCCCAATTAAAAATAGACATTTATCTAGTTCCCTTTTTTTAATCAATCCTAGACCCAAACAGAATCAACTAAGACAACTCAAGTTTGACAGGCCTACCAGTTTAAACACTTTCTTAAAAATATATATTTTTGTTCTTAAAATCTCTTTTCAATTACTTGTGTGTTTGACTACATCTTAAAAGTGATTTTAATTACAACTTTAGGCCCTTTTGGAATAACTTTTAGCTTAAATGTGTTTTTCAAGAATACATTTTTTTTCTATAAACATTTTGTATAAAAATTGTTTAGAATTTAAACACTCATATATTTGGTTACATTTTCTATAAGTGTTTTTGTACACAAGTTTTTGGGTGTGTTTGGTTTAACTTTTCAAGTGTTTAATTTTGAAAAAAAATCATTTTGAAAAAATTTGTAGTATTTGGCAACCACAAAAAATGACTTATTAGAAAATGAGATTGAGAAATAAACCATTTTGAAAGAAACACTTGAAATCAACTTTTTTAAAAAGAGTTTGTAAATATACAATAACTTGTGTATATAAACATTTATGAGGAAATGTAACCAAACATATGAGTGTTTAAATTCTAAACAATTTTTAGACAAAATGTTTTTTTAAAGAATGCATTCTTGAAAAACATTTAAATTAAAATGTATTCCAAACGGACCCTTTATTACTTAAAAACTCTTTTTAAAAAATTTGCTTTCAAATGTTTCTCTCAGAATGGTTTATTTCTCAATCTCAGTTTTTTAATAAATTATTTTTAGTAGTTGCCAAACACTATAATTTTTTTCAAAATTAAACTGTTGAAAAGTTAAACCAAACATACCCTTTGTTTAGTTATACAAAGTGATTCAATGACAACTTATCATAAAGGAACCATCTTTATATTTTATTCATTATTAATAAAAATAATAATTAAATACTATACACAGTATAAACTAATAGTTATTCACTATATATTATAAAATTATAAAATATAGTTATAAAAAAAATTAGGAAGTGTATAAAAAGAGACTAGTTTTTGTGCAATTCAATTTACATGGAGCAATCTTGAAATTTAAATATATAATCTATCCCTATAATATATAAATTTTAGGGCAATTTGAAGTTTCATCGTTCTTTGGATTTTTTCAGGTAGGTTATGAAATTTTGTAATTTTGGTTCTTCACAATCACTTACAAATTAAGCTAATGAAAACACACTTCTAATAGAATAGAAAATATTGCTAGCTCATTGTCACATTAAATAAAAAAACAATGTCAATATAGTAGCAATGTGGATGATTTGTAAAGTTTAACTAAAACCATAAGGATCAAATTGAAACTTTTAAAACTAGAAAGTTTAGACGTTGAAACTAATCAATGATCATGAGAAACAAATATGTAATTAAACACTGAACCAGAAGGTTTAGAGTGTGTTTGGTTTAACTTTTCAAGTGTTTAATTTTGAAAAAAAATCATTTAAAAAAAATTTATAATGTTTGGCAACCACTAAAAATGACTTATTATAAAATGAGATTGATAAATAAACCATTTTGAGAGAAACAATTGAAGCCAACTTTTTTAAAAAGAGTCTTTAGTATACAATAACTTGTGTATAAAAACATCTATCCTTGTTCTTGTAAAAGATGTTAAGAGTGATATTAAGACATTTTCTCACACATGTGCTATTGTCAATTGGACGGGTGGGTTTGGATAACCGTGCTTGCACGTAATAGGATAATCTTTTGGATGTGGGATCCTCAACATGCCCCCTCAAAATGGTGCCTCTTTGGGTTATTGGGCATAAGCCTTTATGACTTTGTTTTTGGTTCACCCCAAAAGGTCTCATACCAGTGGAGATAGTTGTCTTCCCTTATAAACTCATGGCCATCCCCTTATCTAGCCAATGTGGGACTTTGGTCGCACTCTCAACAATATTATTAGTATGAAGTTAATTTTTATCCAACCTTGAAAAATATTAGTAATAATTTTCATTCGAGAAATGACTAAATTATTGTAAAAAAGATGAATAGAGATTAAATTTTGATTTTGGAAAAATTAATCTTAAACCACCAACAATGATGACTAATTTTAAGATTTATTGAAAGTACATCAATTAAAAAAAATAAAACAGAAATTAAATTTAAATATTTAAAAATACAGGAAGTAAATAGGTCTGACAATAGGACAAGAATAGTATTTAAAATTGCTGGGGAAAAGGGGACGTGCTTTGTAAAGAGGGAGAAAGCTGGCAGAGAAGGAGAAAACAATGGACGCGCAGTGCCGTACAGTGTCGTCCAGAGTGACTTTAGCTGGCCGTCAATTGAATTGACAGTTTACCCAACTTAAAGCTGGACACCGCTGCCGCAAACTAGACCCTTTCTTTTTTCCCTTTTTTTTTTTTTTTTTTTTAATTTTATATTATATATACACTTTTTTTTTTTTTTTTCTTTCTTTCATAATCTTATATGTTATCTTTTTTTTTTTCTCGTTTGTTTATTTATTATTACTAGTATCTTCTAATATTGTGTCCCAACTGTTGACAACTCAGGAAATTTGTACACTCTACACTATCATTTTCAAGAAAATTTCAAAGTTGGATCGTGTAATTTTCTTTCAAAGTTTTAGAGTAGGACTTACGATTGATGTATACGACTTTAAGTCTTACGTTTTTTCTTTACATTTTATATGGTTTTATTAGTTAATGACTTAAACTAATAAATACTTTGAAATTTAAATTTATGTATTTTGAACTGAAAATTCATACTCTAACATTCTCCTTGAGATTAGTGAAAAAAAAAACATTCTCCTTGAGGTATTAACATTTTATGTGAACGTGCTATCATATCTAAGTCTAGAAATTTTGAGTTAGATAGGACTAAATAGAGGTGTGCATTTGGTGGGTTACTAATTCCATGTCGTGTTGAGTGGTTATCCTACATGATGGACATGTGATGTCATCTAATGCATCAAGTCAACCACTGTTATATTAAATTGATGAGTGAGATATGATCATGTAATCACTACTCCTTAATATAATTTTGGTTATGTCTAAGTCGTGTGATCATTGATTGATGATTAAGTTTTCAAGTCGACATATGTCAACAACGTCAATATTGAAGTATCAGTGAAAATATGTTGCGTGCAAAAAATAAGTGTAACCAAAACAATTTCTTTATATTATGAGTGTTAACTATGATAATTGTTTTGGGAAAAATTCATTTTTAACCCTGAACCTTACGGGTTGTATCAATTTTAACCCTATACTTTCAATTTCATCAAATTGAACCCTAAACTAAACAAGTTGTATCAATTTTAACCTTGAACTTTCAATTTCATCAAATTGAACCTCAAACTTATCAGATTGTATCGATTTTAACCTCAAACTTGCATAAGTCTTATAATGTACACCTTTGGTTAATTTTCCGTTTGAACCACTGTACGTAATTGATTACTTATTCATTTTTTTCTTAATTCACATTGCACCTGGATTGGTTTCTTATAAATAAAATATTGGAGAAACTTTATTTTAGATGACTTTTTCTTGTTGTTGATAACTTGAATTGTGAAGGCTTTTTCGCTACTATTTAAGACTATGAAAGCAATGAAACTTTGAAGGTTTTTTTTATCTTCAAATATCTACTAGTTCTTTATTGTTGCAAAGAACTTTGTGGGATTTTTTTTCTTCTTTTACGGTTTTTTATATTGTCAATTAGAAGAATGTACAAATGAAGGAAACGAAAATAAAGAAATTTCGAGTTTTTTATTTCTCATATTTGCTGGATTTTTCTTGCTGCCAATAACTTTGTGATTCTTTTTTGGATAATAATGAGAAGAATAGTTTGAGATATTTGATTTCTTCTGGTTGTTTCAAAAAAATTGTTACAAAATACTAACTCAGGTGCAACGTGAATTAAAAAATGACAAGGAAATTGTCAAATACATGTTTTGATAGCAATTCAAATGAAAAGTTGACCAAAGGTATACATTGCAACATTTATGCAAGTTTGAGGTTCAAATTGATAAAATTTGTTAAGTTTAGGGTTCAATTTGATGAAATTGAAAGTTTAGGGTTAAAATTGATACAACTTGTTAAGTTCAGGGGTCAAAATTGATTTTTTTTCCCTAATTGATTTGATATAGAATATTGGATCAAGTTGGGTAAAGCATGCCAAAGTAATGAGTCTGAGTGTTGAAGTAATTCTTTTACTAATTGGCAGTTAGAATTTTAGATGGTAATACTAGAACTGGTAATCATACTAGGATCCCTGTCCCACAGAAAAAGTTGACTTTCTATTGAAGTTTTTATTCTCAAAAAATGTTGGGTGGATGTGATCTATTAGATTTCCCTATTAATTAGCTCACAAAGATTACATTATAAACATTACACGTTGAAAATTTTAATTTGAAAAGTTCTAATTAAATAAAAGTCTAGAACCAATATATAAGAACCATGGTTTGAATAATATAATAGATTCCATATATAATGAAGAAAGAAAATCTATAGGGAAAAATATCTTTTTGGTCCTTGAGCTTTAAGGAATAGGTGCGTTTGGTCCCTGAGTTTTCAAAATAGACATTTTTAGTCTCTGAGTTTTGATAAATAGTTTTAAAAGGTCCCTAAGTTTTCAAAATGGACATTTTTAGTCCTTGAGTTTTGAGAAATAGGTTTAAAAGTCTCTCATATTATTTTTTTCAACTTTTTTAAATTAATACTTTTATTATTTTTAATATTGAATGATTTTTTAAATTAAAAAAATTAAAAGTATTAATTTAAAAAATTGAAAAAAATAATATGAGGGACTTTTTAAACTTATTTCTCAAAACTCAAGGACTGAAAAGGTCTATTTTGAAAACTAAGGGACCTTTTAAACATATTTCTAAAACTCAAACACTAAAAAGATCCATTTTGAAAGCTTAGGGACCAAACACACATATTTCTCAAAACTTAGGGACCAAAAAGGTATTTTCCCCAAATCTATACTATATTAAAAATCAAGGATTATTTTTAAAAAATATTTTTACATCATAATACCCCTTAAATTTCAGTTAATTACATAAGTCAAAATCCAATTGGTTTTCAAATCCCATATCTGAATCAAAATTCGTAATTTAATAAAAATCAATTAAATATGTGTTTTGATTCAAAATCAAATCAAATTAGAATTTTGGATCTAAATTCCATGTAAACTATGCATATTCTTCATTTGGTTTTTAGGTCTAATACTAGCCATCTCCTCCAATTGTTAATCTATGTTTCTCCGTTTGTTAATCTATGTTTGAAGAACCTCTTTTATTTATTTATTAATTTTTTTATATCTTCTTAATTTAATTTCGTTGGCTTCAAAATTATCATTTGTGCGTGGGTGATATTGCATATAAAAAGTTGGACTAGGATTCGTCACCTTACGACCCTGACATTCCCTATTTTGTCCTCACTCACATGCTTAGAAAAATTTTCAAGAGGTCACCCAATATAAAACTTTCCCAAAGCCAAGCACACTTAACTTTAAGGGAAAAATACACTTTTGGTCCTTGAGGTTTGGGTTAAGTTACACTTTGGTCCCTGAGTTTTCAAACTCAACAAAAATACCCCTGAGGTTTGAGATAAGGAGCAATTTAGTCCCTGCCGTCCAATTTGCCGTTAAATACTAACGGAATGCTGACATAGCACTATTATTTTAATTAAAAAATTAATTTTTAATATTTGTAAATAAAAATATTATTATTTTATTAATTTTTAATTCTTTTTCCTCTCTTTCTTCTCCTTCTTCTTTCTCTTCTCCCCTTTCTTCTTCAACTTCTTCTTCTCCAACTAATAGTGCCACGTCAACATTCCGTTAGTATTTAACGGCAATTTGTACGGCAGAGACTAAATTGCTCCTTATCTCAAACCTCAGGGGTATTTTTGTTGAGTTTGAAAACTCAGGAACCAAAGTGTAACTTAACCCAAACCTCAGGGACCAAAAGTGTATTTTTCCCTAACTTTAAAGATCCTATGATTGAGCCACCGAAAAAGAAGGTGTACCATGTTGGTATCGATAGTAATTATCAATTATTTTAAGCTTATCTTGACCATACTTTTATATCCTTAGATCCCTCTCATTCGAACGTAGTCTTGAAAAGGAAAGTGCACCTTGTTGTTATAGGTAATTTTGCACTAGCCCGATAATTGAGAAACAAACTAAAGCAACCCAGATCTCTTAGGGTAGAGACAACAAGAGATCGAGCCCGAAGGGAAAAAGTCTGTGGGAATTGGGCCATTGGCCTAATGCCCAGCCTCAACTCAATTCCGAGTCTGACCCTAGGCCCTAGTGTTGGGTCTCCCTCACCCTTTGTTTACCTTGTTTAGGGAGACTCTTGTTGACCCAGTTCGATCAACTCTGACCTAAACCATCCTCGAACAGGTAAACCCTAAGACAGACCAAGACATATAAACCTTTCTTCAACCTTAGAGAAGGAAATGTAAAAATCCTACTTTCTGAACTCCCATCTTTTACCTCTTGCTCTTTACTTGTTATATCTCATCTATCTCCTTGCTGGCTTAGGCATACCACACCGGTGTGCAGTTTTCCTTGTTTTGCAGGCCACGTCTTCCCCCTTCAAACAAATTCACGGTTGTTGAACAATATATATATATATATATATACCCAAATCATATAAAATTTTAAATCTTTAAAAATTTTAAAAAAATACATGTTATAGATGATTCTGCACCATCCCAAAAATCGAGGAAAAAAATTGAACCAACACAATGCTAACCCGAGGAGTCAGTGAGAAATCGAGCCCCAGAGGAGAGAAAGGCAGGCCTCGCCCTCGACCTTGACCAAGGTCGAGGCTGACCTTGGCCCTAAGGATCGGGCCCCGTTGCCCTACCCTTTCTCGGTCCCTAGAGTTCTCTGCTAGCCTGGTTCGATTCGTTTCCAGCCTTAGACCGTCCTCAAAAGGGTAAAACCATAAAATGAACCCAGGTATAAATACTTTCTTCAACATTAGAGAAAAGGGATCCCAACTCTGAACTCTAATATTCTTCCTCTTGCTTTCTACTTGCCATACTCCATAACCTTCTAGTTGACTTAAGTATCGGAGTTGGTGTGGCAAGCAACATATCGGTGTGCAGCATTCTCTCATTTTGCAGGTCATGTCTTTCCCTTTCAAACAAATTCACTGTCGTTGTCATGTGATGGTCAGATGAGCTTCTTGTCCAGATTTTGGCATCGACAGTTGGCTCCGTCTATGGGGACAACAGTCTATGATGTGAACTGGTCCAAGCCTATGGTGTGAACTGGGGGTTGAACATTGCTAACTCTCCAAAAGGGAGTTATTTAGGCCTTAGTTTTATAGTGTTTTGTGTGTCTTTTGTGCTAAATAAGGTTGCTTTTAGATGAATATTATATGTTTTAACCCATTTGGAAGAATGGATGCCTTGGAAGTTATTTTGTGCAGAATATATTGCGGAGCGACTTGAGGGAGCGAAATCTGTGATCCAGCAAAGCAAGGAACAAAACTGCCACGTAACAACTCGTAATCCGTTTTAATGAACTGAAGTTAGTTGAGCTATTTTCGGATCTAAGAAGCTTGGAGAACCTTCCACGTGTACAAATTGACCTAATTAGGGTTTGATCTCACTCTATAAAAGGAAGAGCCGTCTCAAGTCAAAGATATTCCATTTTTTGGGAATTCCATTTCCATATTTGGGAGTCGAATAGAGGAGGAAAGATTGGAGACTTCAAGAAGACCATTAACTACGGATCTAATCAAGGGAATTAATCTTTTCTTGTAATTTCTTGTAGTTATGGATGCACATACTCAGATTGTAGCGTGTGTTATCATGAACTTGATGAACTAAATTTATTTAGGTGTTGGTGAGGAATTATGTAATTGTCGTGCTTTATACTCTATGCAATATATGTTGATTTGAGTATCTTGATTATTTGTTGTGTCCATTTCTATTTTATGCCCGCTTGGCCAGCCGGTATGAATATCACTTCTTAGTTTCAGGGATGATTTGAGAAGTGTGTGACATTTAATCACACTAGATCATTATGTATTGGTGAACGCCAGTAACTGAGTTAGGGATACCCAGTTGCCTAGTGCTTGATCGGTAGCACGTCATTGGAGTTGAAACACATTCCAAAAAATCCAGAGTTTTGGGAGGATCCTGCTAATAAGACTGCAAGAGAATTGCCTAATCAATAATATTGCTAGAGCATCTTTTGAAACAAATTACTAAAATCCTGACCAACGCCTGTTTCCAAATTGTCTGCTTTATTTGTTTACTTTATGTTCTGTCATTTCTTTTGCTTCAGCATTTTATCAAAATCAATCAATTCAACAAACCTTGAAACCATTAAAGAGTTACACAAGATAGATAAAGTGAGAGTTGTTCAGCCTCGTAGATACGATAAATTACTTATCATTTGCTGCGGATTGTGTATGCTTGCACAATATTCTAGAGCTTATTTTTGCTATATTTTTACCCCACTCTGGAAACCCAACAAACATCAACTCTCTGATCGAAGATGTGAACTGGGGAATGGATGAAGATTTCGAGCCTACACATTGAAAACTACTGAAGTCATCCCAGGCCGAGGCCAACCCTTGGTCGAGGTTGTCAAGGTCGAGGTCGACCCTTGTCGAGGTTGACGAGGTTGAGGTCAACCCTAGGTGTCTCTGAGATAAAAAAAGGAACCCACAATCAATACAACTTCGATTGCCAATATAGTTGAACACAAGATGAGATCAAAACCGAAACAAAGGAGCCAAATACAAAAGACGATAAATAGCAGTTGATAACGCTCATTTATGTGGGTTATTTAGTCTTAAAAAACCTTGGTTATTGTTGGGAAAGCAAAGACTTTGTGTTTAGAATATTTTCTTTTCTAGTCATTTTAGAAAAAGTCTTAGAATCATGTGGAAAATCTTAGAAGTATAGAATTTATGCTTAAAATGTACAAAAAGAGATTACTTTTGCAAGAATTTATCCAAGTTAAATGTTTTTGTGCAGAAAGCTTTGCAAGGAAATTGCGCCTGCAATTGGAGATTAAAAGTAGCGGAGCAAAAGAGTTAAAGTTGAAGATTTGTGCCCACGTCTGGTCCTGAAGATGTGAAAGATGCGTTTAAAATGCGTCTGCAAACCAATAAGGAAAGAAGCCCCAACTGAAGACAAAAGTGTCATGGCAGTGCACAAAAGAATTGCACCCGACTTTGCGCCCGCAAATGGGCTTTCCAACAGAATTTAAAGATTCGCGGGATCTTCACAGAATCATCCGAAAATCCCAAATCTCCAAAGATCATGGACTTTTACCTTCTAAACTCTTTCACACTGATCTCAGCAGCCAAATCTACCTTCCAAGGTCTATAAAAGGCGACCAAGATGCAAGAAGCAAAGTGAGCTCGAAAATTCGTCCTTAGATAGATTTTAAGTTTTTCTCTCTTCTCATCTTGTAACCACTCTGAGTTTCGGGTCTTTCAACCTCTGTTGGCTCTTCCATTCGTAAGAAGAAGAAAAGAAAGGCTTGTCTCCCCTTGAAACAGGACAAGAGCAAGCTAGATAGAGAGGGGAAGATCCTTAGTCGAATCTAATCTTTACTTTTCTGTTAAATCTTTATTTTCAGTAGTTGTATCTTTTCTGTTTTCCTTTAATTTTTGGTTGTAAGTTTATCATTCTTGTACTCATTCCATTGATTTAATATGAGTTCTGTTTATTCTTCTATTTTCAGCAATCTTTACGTTATGTCTTGCACTTTACTTTCATCTATGAGCTAAGCTTCTACTTGGGGATTCAAATATGTGGATACCTTGAGTAGAAGAAAGCCCCACCAATGCAAAGGCAACCTTGCTTCTTCTTAGCATTGTTTGTTTTTGCTGAAGTTTAAGTTTCATTGTTAGCTTAAATTGATCACTTAAGTTAGCATAGTTTGTGTTTAGCTGATGGCCGAAAGGTTGGAGTTAAATGCGTGAGTTCGCAAAACAATAGTGGAAAAGATCCTAGAAATAGGACTTTGTCTTCTTGCATCCTAGAAATAGGACTGGAACTGATGACCGCAAAGTGCACGGGTCGCAAGTAATAATAAAACGGTAAAGTATACCGAGTATCGAATCCACAGGGAGGATGGCTTCTAGGCAGGATAATAAACTGAACACTAAAATTACTAAGGCAAAATGTTATTCAGGAACCAAAACATAATGATGGAAATTAATCAAAGATTAAAGCAATAAAAGAATCAATATATCAATCAAAATAAAATGGTGGAGAAAGAATCGAATGTGAGGCAGGGTCTTGAAAATCAGATTATAGCTGGTGGAGAAAGAATCGAATGTGAGGCAGGGTCTTGAAAATCAGATTATAGCTAATCAATTATTCTAATTGTCCTATCTCATGCCCGACTAATAATAAACCTAGAATCTCCATTTAGCACATAGGTTCTCCTTTCGGTTTCCCCTAAGTGTAATTAACTCATATTAATAACCTAAGTGTCCTTAGCACTATTAAATTCGTTAATTAATTAGTCCTGATCCATTTTCGGTCTCTAAGCCTAACCAACTACTCTCGCTGTCACTACGAGCAGTTAAGCCTAGTTGAGTGGATTATGATCTATCCTAACTTCTCTCCGTCAAGTTTCCATTAGGAATCTAATCATTATACAATTGGCCAGATTATATAAAGCATTAAGACCATCCACACAAATAATCAGTATTTGGACAAGAGATAGACAATTAAGAATAATAATCAACTATAACCTTTCATTTTAAGACCCACAAATGGGATTTACCTATTGATAACTCTCCAAAAGGGAGTTATTTAGGCCTTATTTCTATAGTGTTTTGTGTGTCATGTGTGTTAAATAGGGTTTTTCTTTTAGATGAAAACTATATGTTTTAACCCATTTGGAAGAATGGATGCTTTGGAAGTTATTTTGTGCAGAATATAATGCTGACCGACTTGAAGGAGCAAAATCTGTGATCCAGCAAAGCAGGGAGCAAAACTGCTACGTAAGCCGTACGTAATCCATTTAAATGAGGTGGCGTTAGCTGAATTAATCTTGGATCTAGGAAGCTTGGAGAGCCCTCCACGTGTAAAATTTGACCTAATTAGGGCTTGACTCCACTCTATAAAAGGAAATAGTCGTCTCAAGTCGAAAACATTCCAATTTCCATCTTTGGAAGCTGAATAGAGGAGGAAAGATTGGAGACCTCAAGAAGACCATCAACTACGGATCTAATCAAGGGAATTAATCTTTTCTTGTAATTTCTTGTAGTTCTGGATGCACACACTCAGATTGTAGTGTATGTTGTGATGAACCTTATGAACTAAATTTACATAGGTGTTGGTTAGGAATTATGTAATTGTCGTGCTTCATACTCTATGCAATATATGTTGATTTGAGCATCTTGATTATTTGTTGTGTCCATTTCCATTTTGTGCCTGCCTGGCTAGCCGGTATGAATATCACTTCTTAGTTTGAGGGATGATTTGAGAAGTGTGTGGCATTTAATCACACTAGACCATTATGTGTTGGTGGACGCCAGTGACTGAGTTAGGGATAACCAGTTGCCTAGTGCTTGATCGGTAGCACGTCATTGGAGTTGAAACACATTTCAAAAAATCCAGAATTCCGGGAGGATCCTACTGATAAGACTCCAAGAGAATTGCCTAATCAATAAGATTGCTAGAGCATCTTTTAAAACAATTACTAAAATCCTGACCAACGCCTATTTCCAATCTGTCTGCTTTATCCGTTTACTTTCTGTTCTGTCATTTCTTTTGCTTCAGCATTTTATCAAAATCAATCATTTTAATAAACCTTGAAACCATTAAAAAGTTGCACAAGATAGATAAAGTGAGAGCTATTCAAACCCCGTGGATACGATAAATTACTTATCACTTGCTGCGGATTGTGTATACTTGCACAGTATTATAGAGTTTATTTTACTATATTTTTACCCCACTCTAGAAGGCAACAACTATACATGATAAAAAATTCCCAAATGTACATACTATTAAGCATAAAAATGAGCAAAGTAAGAGTTAGGAGAATGACCGTCGAGAACCCCTCGTTTGCGCTATGGATCCTCTTCGAAACAAGCTCCCGAGCCTTCCAAAAATGCTCGTTACAATGATTTCCCACTAATTCTCACACTCGACCCTCAAAGAGGCTTTAAGAGCCTTAAGAAAGACTAAAGGAAAGGAAATGGGTAATGATTGATGATGAAATGAGGAGCCAAAACACGCCTTTTATAGGCCTGGAAATGGGGCAGCGTCGCGACGCTAGGGTCACAGCGTGTAATTCGTGCTATTTTATTACCTCTAATCTAAGCTTGTTAGAATAATTTTATGCTTTAATTGTCTTAATTTCAGGTACTTTGAGCATAGTTAGCTGATAACTCTCCAAAAGGGAGTTATTTAGACCTTATTTCTATATTGATTTGCGTGTCTTTTGTGCTTAATAGGGTTGCTCTTAGATAGATATTATATGTTTTAACCCATTTATGAACTAAGTAGCTCAGGCGTTGGTTAGGGAGCATGTAATTCCCGTGCTTAATTTCTAGTAATAAATATATTTGATGCATCTTGATTAATTGTTGTGTTCATTTCTATTTTATGCCCGCCTGGCTAGCCGGTATGAATACCTCTCTCTAGTTTCAGGGTTGATTTAGGGAGTGTGTGGCGGTTAATCACACTAGATCATTGTGTATTGGTGAACGCCAGTGACTGAGCTAGGGATAGCCAGTTGCCTAGTGCTTGTTCGGTAGAGCTTCATTGGAGTTGAAACACATTCTAAAAAATCCGGAGTTCCGGGAGGAATCCGCTAATAATACTGCGAGAGTTTAGCATGATCAATAATATTGCTAGAGCATCTTTTAAAACAATTACTAATCCTGACCAGCGCTTGTTTCTAATCTGTCTGCCTATTTGTTTATTTTCTGTTCTGTCGTTTCTTTTGCTTCAGCATTCTATAAAAACCAATCATTTTAACCACCTTTGAAACCATTAAAAAGATAAACAAAATAGATAAAGTGGAAGCTAATTCAGACCTTGGATTCGATAAGTACTTATTACTTGCTGCGGACTGTGTATACTTACACAGAGTTCTAGAGTCTTTTTATATCTTATTTTTACTCACTCTGGAAACCCAACAGTAGCATTAGGAGCCCACCGCACGATTTTGTGTTAATTCAGACCAATTAGGGAGTTTTTGAGCCATCTCGAAGTTCTTAGACAACAAGGAGGTGAAGAGACCCGAGCGGATCGAAGCGGGCCTGAAGAATTGTACCAAGAGTCAAAGGTTGAAGCCCCATACAGTGAAAGATCGAGACAAAACCGAGAAAAAAGGCAGCAAGGCTGGGAAAGGAGTAAGCGTCGAGACGCTGACCCTGACGTCTCAACGCCGACGCAATTACGAAACGTATGAAAAATCCGTAGCGTCGAGACGCTGATTCCTAGTGTCTTGACGCTACGACGTTTTTATAAATACTAGGGCTCGGTTTAGTCCGCCGTTAGGTTAGAATTTTCATATTTTATGATTCCTCTCGCCTCTTTTTAGTTTTTGAGCTGTATAGACCTTTTACGGTCAATTTTAATGTATTCTTTTGGGATTTTTTGTCGTTTTCCTTTCTTTATGAGTAGCTAAATCTACTAGAATCATTGGACTGGGATTATGCTTTGAATGTATTGAATTTTTGGTTGAGTTTTTTGGTTTATATTCAAGTTCTTTGTTGTTTACATGTGCTTTTCATGTAATCTTGTTTAAACCAATGCATATTATTAAGATCTTAGAATTGACGACTCTAGGAGATTAGTTTTGTGTATTCTATCAGTTATTTGAGATAGCCACTAGGTCGAGGCAAGTCTATCACTAATCTAGCATGTTTAGTGTAGACTCTTGATAAGCCTAAGATGCATGATAAAAGTTGTGTTGATTGAATCTGAATTTTTATTCTATTTGATTAATGCGATTCCAGACCCTTGTGTTTAAAGCAACTAATGTATGTAAGCAATTGCGAGATCTCGGGTTGTTTATTTTAGATTAGTTAGATATAGTTTGGTGATCATCGAGCTATGCATGCAGGGTAGCGGGCGAATATCTAAATTTAATTAATTATATTAGCTGCAGGATTCTGGGTTAATTAATTAATTAAGCACAAGTTAGTTAAGGGATCCTTCGAGTAACCAAGAAACACTACTGGACTTATTTAAACTGCATGGAATGATTTTTTAGAGAAAACTATTAAGCCAAGTAACAAGTTGTTCAAGCATAATACCCCCAATCCAACGATCCTTAGCCTTTATTGAGTTTTATCTTAATATTTCTCCATTGCATGTTTTTCTTATTTAGCTCAATTTTTATATTCAATATTTTATTTTATTTCATCGCGCTGCTTTTTCAAAACCCCCCTGTTGTGTTTAACAAAAAACCAACACTCCGCTAGAATCCCCTTCCCTGTGTTCGACCCCGGCCACTGTTACTATACTAGTAGTTTGATTGTCGTGGAATTATAAATCTCATTTGACTCAGGCCTTTGACAAGTCCCGTCAACTCCCTATCAAACAAAAACAATAAAAAAGACAAAAAAATAAAAAACAAACAACGACAGCAAAAAACAAAAAAAATTCTCAACAAAGTTGAGTCACCCATATTCTCAACTAAGTTGAGCACAACAAAATTCTCGGGTGAGTTGAGCCCTCAATATTCTCAATTGGACAGAGCATTACCAGTTGGGCCTCCAATATTCTCAACTGGACCAACAAAATTCTCAGATGAGTTGAGCCTCCAATATTTTCAACTGGATTGAGCCTAACACAATCCTCAGATCAGTTGAGCCACTCTTATTCTCAACCAGACTGAACCTTACCAATTGAGCTCCCTAATATTCTCAATTGAGCCAATACAATTTTCGGATAAGTTGAGCCCCCAATATTCTCAACTGGACCGAGCAAAGTTCTCAGATGAGTTGAGCTATCCATATTCTCAACTGGACTGAGTTCAATACATTTTTTGGATGAGTTGAGCCCCCAATATTCTCAACTGGACTAATCAAACTCTCAACTGAGTTGAGCCACCCATGTTCTCAACTGGACTAAGCCCAATGAAATTCTCAAATGAGTTGAACCACCCATATTCTCAATTCGACTAAACCCAATGAAATTCTCAGATGAGTTGAGCCACCCATATTCTCAACTGAATTGAAGCCAACAAAATTCTTAGATGAGTTGAGTCACCCATATTCTCAATTGGATTGAGCTCATTAAAATTTTCAGATAACTTGAGCCACTCATAGATTGATTTTTATCAGTTGAGCCACTCGTATTCTCAATAGGAATGAGTCGAACAAAAGCTCAAGCACGGGAGCACTGAGGCCAAACCTAATAATGTAAGGCAGATAATCAGAAGATCAGGAAAGGAGGGTCGAGGTTGACCTTCCCATGGCCGAGGCCAACCTCAACTTAATGAAGATGAGCTTATATGTATAGATCTCTAATGTACGAGATGATACTTTACACTTGTCTTTACTCAAGAATATTTTTTATTTTCAACAAAATTTTACTTGAGTAGGGGGCTATATAGGAGATATGCACTCCCTATTAAACAAAAAGCAAGCTTGATCAGTGTGATTTGAACAATATATACATGTTTTGCAATTATAAAAACTGCTACAAGTTGGGGTCGAGGCCGACCCTAGCCTCTTCCCTCACTTTTCTTCTACAGGAACCAATGTATGAATGCAGGGAGTCATAATTTGAGTTCATAAGGACTTGAGGTCGAGACCAACTCTAGCCTCTTCCCTTATGTATTATTTTTTTATAGGAATTAATATGTGAATGCAGAAACTTAAAATTTGAACAAAAAATGAGTTGTGACTGAGGGCGACCCCATGGTCTTTCCACACTTCTTGCATAGAAAAACTAGGAAGAGATAAGCATTTACAAAGGGGGATTCAAAACAGAGAATTACACTCGAGGCCAAGATCATTCTTTATAAATGGCTAGAGCCAAAACAAGTAAGTAACTACTCCCTCTCACTGATATTGATGAAAGTATGATGTACACACTAGTCGTAGGAAGAAAGAAGTAGAAATGCCTCATCCTTAGTTTGTCCAATGCCAACCTCACTTAGCCAAGGCCGACTTCAAGCACTATGACATGAGATTAAAACTAATATTTAAAATATAGTTTTGCACTCCAGAGCTTGTAAGGTATTAATGTTGAGGTGACAGTCAATACAACCACACTAGAACACCATTGAATGATCAAAACAGGATGGATTCAACAACGGTCAAATATGTGAAAAGTATGGACCAAGATCCAAGGAAAGGGCAGAAGGGGATCAAGAGCTTTTAGTTGAAGCTCAATCTCAGCCTCAGCCTCGGTAGGCTGAGGTCGAGGCCGAGCTCGGCCATTTCCAACTTCTTTATTTTCCCACATTTTCTTAGACTCTCACCTCTCTAACCCCCTATCCAGGGAGCATTTTTCTTTTCTTTGTAGGGTTTCTATCTTTTTTACAGATTAACCAATTAGGTACAAATAAAAAGTCAGACGTTACTTAATGATAAAAAAAGAGATCCCCTAGAAATCAATTTCCATCTTTCTAGAGAAGATTCATACAACAAATATCTAGGGCTAACCTTGGAGCATTTAAACTCAAAAGACTTAAGTAACTGCCTGTAACGCCCCAGGCCCAAGATTCGGCACCTAAGGCCCCACTATTCCCCTGCGACCTGGCCACGTTACCATACTCGTCTCAAACTGCTTTCAAGAGTGAAGACTATCCCCACAAACCAACACGGGGTCCTTTTAGCATGCTTTTTGTCCTCACTCACATGCTTCCTAGGAAAATTCCTAGGAGGTCACCCAACATAGAACTTCTCCAAGCCAAGCACACTTAACTTCAAAGTTTCTATGATTGAGCCACCAAAAAGGAAGGTGCACCTTGTTGGTATAGGTAGTATCTATCAATTCTTTTAAGCTTATCTTGACCATGTTTTCATCTCCTAAGAATCCCTCTCATTCGGATGTGGTCTCGGTTCATTCATGTACCCCTCCTAACCTCGGGCGTCACATGCCCACCAGATTTCGCCTTGGTTCGTCCCCGAACTACATCCTACTGGGAGAGGTTCCCCTCTGATACCATCTGTAACGCCCCAGGCCCAGGATTCGGCACCTAAGGCCCCGCTATTTCCCTGCGACCTGGCCACGTTACCATACTCGTCTCAAACTGCTTTCAAGAGTGAAGACTATCCCCACAAACCAACACAGGGTCCTTTTTAGCATGCTTTTGTCCTCACTCACATGCTTCCTAGAAAAATTCCTAGGAGGTCACCAAACATAGAACTTCTCCAAGCCAAGCACACTTAACTTCAAAGTTTCTATGATTGAGCCACCAAAAAGGAAGGTGCACCTTGTTGGTATAGGTAGTATCTATCAATTCTTTTAAGCTTATCTTGACCATGTTTTCATCTCCTAAGAATCCCTCTCATTCGGATGTGGTCTCGGTTCATTCATGTACCTCTCCTAACCTCGGGCGTCACACTGCCCCAACGGGAGGTATTTCAAGTCAATGTGAGACGTTCACAACAATAAAAGGATCCAACAATGAGGCAAGTTAGCCTAATGGAGCCAAGAAGAAATTAGTACAGCACAAGACGAAAATTATACTCTTAAATCAGGCTTAAGGTGCACACTTATAGCAATAAGCCACACCATGAATCCCGATTCAAGAGTGGGGGCTTAATATTAAAAGCGATTCTGCACCATCCCAAAAATCGAGAAAACATAATGAACCAACACAATGCTAACTCGAGGAGTCAATGAGAAATTGAGCCCCAGAGGAGAGAAAGGCAAGCCTCGACCTCGAATGAGGCCGACCTTAGGCCCAAGGATCGGGTCTCGTTGCCTACCCTTGCTTGGTCCCTAGAGTTCTTTGAAAGTCTGGTTCGATTCATTTCCAGCCTTAGACCGTCCTCAAAAGGGTAAAACCCTAAAACGAACCCAGGTATAAATACTCTCTTCAACCTTGGATCAGAAAGGGGATCTCAACTCTGAACTCTGGTATTCTTCCTCTTGCTTTCTACGTACCATACTCCATAACCTCCTAGCTGACTTAAGCATCGGAGTCGGTGTGACAACAAGTACCACACCGATGTGTAGTTTTCTCTCTTTTTGCAGGTCACATCTTCCCACTTCAAACAAATTGATTGTCGCTGTCATGTGAAGGTCAGATGAGCTTCCTGTTCAGATTTTGGCATCAACAATATACATGGTAAAAAACTAGTCAATTATAATTGCAGGATTGGAATACCCAATATAAAATAGTATGATATTCCAAAATATGTTATTGACCCAACAACTTAGAGTAGAAAAATATAGTTAATTAAAATGATTTAAAACCAAGTTCAAGATATAAGAATGTTTTATCTAAGGGGCCATTTGATAACCATTTCGTTTTCTGTTTTCTATTTTTGTTTTTCATTTTTAAAAAATAGGGTTGTTTGATAACCATTTCTATTTTTGGTTTTCCGTTTTTTAAAAACGTTTTTGAAATTATAAGCAAATTTTAAAAACAAAAAAAAAAGTAGTTTTTAAAAACAGATTTCTGTTTTTCAAAAACTCATTTTTCTTCTAATGCTTATTTTTTTTACTCTTTTACTTCTTTCTTTCTGACAAATTCTTTTTTATATTTTTTTCTCTATCTAAAACATTTTTCTTTCTACAAAATTTCTTTTTCTCTCTCTAAAATTTTCTCTCTCCAAACTTTTTCTTTCTCTATGACTCATCCATATCTAAAAATTTATCCATATATAACTTTTCTATTCCTAATAAACATATTCTACATTTTCTTTTGGAAAAAATATCTCCCAAAATTTTCTCTCGTTACACATTTTCTTTATTTTTTTTCTAATTTATCGTAATTTTTTCTAGCATATCTTTTACTTTTAACCTTGCTATCTCTCTAAAATTTTTCTTTTTATTTAATTTTTCTATCTAAAATTTATCTCTTCTACCCTAACTTTTTTTCTTTTTTTCTATTACTAATATCTTTTATGGAGTCTAACTAATATCCTCTCTCTGAACATTTTCTTTCACGTCTCTAACTTTTTTATGTTTAACTTTTCTTTCGAAAATATTTATATTTGTGTCTCTAAATTTTTGTTTCAATGTCTCTACGCATCTTTGTCTCTCTAAAACATCTTTTCATCTCTCTAATTTTTTAAAAACTGAAAACCAAAAACAGTTATCAAACAAGTTTGGTTTTCTGTTTGTTAAAAACAAAAAACAAAAAAAAAGTTATCAAACATATATGGTTTTTGTTTTTAAAAAACAGAAAACCAAAAATAGAAAAACCAAAAACAAAAAACTGAAATGGTTATCAAACGGGGCCTAAATTAATTTAATTTTAGTTTGATTGAACTTTTTTTTTCTTTCTATCCATAAGATGGCCAGTCAATACAGTTGAAGAAAACTAACTTTTAATTTTTTTTTAATTAGAATTTTGTGAAAGGGGGAAATTCTGAGTCTACTAGGAATTTATTCGGGGTAATTTCTCGAATAATGTACTTTAAAAAAGAAATGACAAATCTAATGTAGTTTTTAAAATAAAAATATTAATAATGTACTTAAAATAACAAATTACAAAGTTGGGGTGAAGTTTGAAAGTATTGACAAAATTAGGGTAGTCAGAAATCGTGTACATGGTACACGATTATTGTGGGATAAAATTGTGTACGTGGTACACGATTCCAATAAGCATCGCGTACCAGGTACACGATTTACGTGGAAACAATCGTGTACCTGGTACACGATTCCAATGCTAAATCGTGTACTTGGTACACGAGTTTTTTTTTTTTTTTCTTCTTCTTCTTCTTCTAAGTACACGAGTTTTGTATACCACATTTAAATATTTTCATATTTTAATAAAATTTATTTCGAAGTAAATATTTCTTATTTTTTTTTTAATAATTAACGTAGATAGATATTTTTCTAAAATTTCATAGACAATAAGTTTCTGGAATAATTTCGTCTTTTACAAAAGCTAGTACAAAAAATAAGTAAAATCCTAAGTGCCACAGCGGCGTGGTCTTCTCTGACGAGCTCCACGACGAGGTTGAGGCGCTTCCATGTGTGATTGATGATGAATCACATCATCAATATCTTGTTGAGTTATGTCACCATGACCAGAACTTGAAGCAATGTCTGTCTGATCTGCTAGTGACTGAACTTGATGAGCTAAAGTGTCATCATCAACTATAGGAGGTTCTTCATTTTCATTCTGCTGTGGAATGTCTGCAGCCTGTTGTCGACGACGTCTACGACGAGCACGTGTCCGATCAGTGTCAGCAACGGTAAGCCTCCTAGTTTGTTGGATGATATCAGTTATGTTCGTGACGTATTACTCACACATAGAAACTAACTGTGGTATATTTTGTTCCACAGAAAAATGTTGCACATCTCGAACAAAGTTATTCTGTAAGAAGAAAATAATTAAAATAAAAAAAATATTTGTAACTGAAATTCAATAATTACAAAATCAAAGTATATATTATTTACCGTGCAAGCATAATAAGCACCCTCACGCGTGATATACCTCCTTGTGATTGAATCATACCAGTGTAAGTAGTCATCAGACACAACTGACATGTCTACTATGTCGCCCAGGACACAATGATCACGACGTGCACGCCACAGTGATATATAGGATGCATGATGATGTCGTCAATCGTGATTGTGCTTACCTCGCAAGTCTAACTGATGTAACTCTATGACTGTATCGCAATATGGCGGCACCATTTGTCGCATTCCAAATTGTCTTAGCACTCGATTTGGGTAATGCCACTCTACAATATGAAAACATATGAGAGGGCTTACAGTAAACCAAATCTCTCGTCCATTACGACAATAGTCTGGTAGTAAGGCCATAATCTCAGGTGTGTATGGTGTCCATGTGATCTGAAATTTATAAAACAATAAATTTATTAAATGAAAATAAAGTTAATGTATACTTTTTTTAAATAAGAAAAAAATTGATTACTGTTTTACCTGGTTGGGCATAAGACGATCAAATGTAATACGATACATGATCAACAAATTTGTAGTTTGCTCAGATGCAGCCAAAATTCCATTCCATCTACACATTATACAATACAATTAAAGCATACTATTATACAAATTTATGATAAATTTAAATTATACATAAATTTAACATACCGAGCACTAAGTGGGCGTCCAGCATAATTTCCAGGGGTCGACAAGTCGTGTAGTGGTGCGACAATAGAAAACCGATCGAACGCCCAAACTTGTAGTAGTATTAGTGGACTGGCAATCTCTAATGCACTGGCACCACTAGCTCGACATAATTCTCTATACAACCATGCAAGACATGCACTACCCCAAGAATATTGTCCAGCTGTCTCGAAGTTTTCTAAAAGTGGAAGAAACATGAGATGAACAAGTGTGTTGGACTTGTCAGCAAATAGAAACCCTCCAATCAATTGCATAATAAAGGCTCTCGCATGCCTCTGTATTGTGATCTCGTCGGCATTGGGGGGTAACTCTGCAAACTGTGCTGCCAACCATGGAATGCTTAATCTAGATCCATGCAATTCAGGTGGTTGAACTCCCAAAAAATCTTCACATACCTGACCCCAATTATATTGCAATGAGCCAGTTACAGGTTCTCCATCTATAGGTAATCCGAATTGCACTGCAACATCTTGAAGTGTAACAGTACACTTTCCACAAGGCATATGAAATGTATGGGTTTCTGGCCTCCATCGCTCAACTAACGCAGTAATAAGATGCCAATTTAGTTGCATGAACCCAATCTGTGCAACCCCCCAAAATCCGGCTTGTTGTACGTAAGGCACGATGCGTTGATCTATATTGATATTTCTGTTAACCACTGTCTCTCTTCTTCGACATTGTAAGATAGTAGTGGATTGATCATCCCATATCGAATGTGAACAGTGCGTACGTTGTAAATATAATTGTCTTTGGTTAATTGGCCCAGGTTCCATATTTATACTGAACATTTAAAAACACATAAGTCCATTAGCAACTAATAGAACAAGATTCATTACAAAGAAAACATAATCCATTACAAAGTCCATTACAAAAAAAAATCCATTACAAACAAAGTCCACTACAAATCAAGATTCATTACAAAGAAAACATAATCCATTACAATCAAAATCCATTACAAACAAAGTCCACTACAAATCAATATTCATTACAAAGAAAACATAATCCATTACAAAGTCCATTACAAAATCCATTACAAAGTCAATATTACAAAGTCCATTACAAAATCCATTACACGAGCTCCATACCTGTTGATGAAGTTTAACGAAATCAAATTCAATTTAATCAACTAATAATAATGTTTAGAAATGAAATTTGAATCAAAATAAACCTTCTTCATCCATGGGTTGAAGATGAAGCGCCTAAAGTGCGAGTTGGACAAGTGCGCTTGTTATGGCCTTCTCGCTTACACAAACCACAACGCACTTTTGTACCAGCTTCTCGCCAATCCATCTCATTATGAATTCGTTTAGATTTTGGTCTTCCATGTTCCCTCAACAAATGCTTGTTTGGACGAAGTGTGTCGAATTGTACCTCTGGCCAATAATCTCTATGTTGAATAGGATGTAATTAACTTTCATAGCATCGCTGGTATTCTGATAGCTTGTATTTTTCATCAACAAAAGGTAAGTGTGCCAAATGAATGTGGTTACAAGCTGCAATTACATGGGAGCAGGGGATCTTGTAGATCTGCCACTTGTTACAGGTGCATGAGTTATCTTTTAAGCAAACAACTTGTGTTTGCTGACCCTTATATGGAGAAATCATACTTATTCCTGTTTCAATTTCAAAACTTGAAGTACTTCTATCAGCAGACTTTACAGTATGTGCAGTAGCTCTCTTTTCCCACCTCCTGAGTCTATTTACAACATATCGTGTATACGTTTCACCACGATCAAATGCTTTACTGATTTCTTCTCGACGTTGTTCAAAATAATGGATTGTCCGATACCAAGTGCACTTAACCAGTGCCGTGATGGGCAACATTCTAGCTCCCTTGAACACACCATTAATACATTCAGCTAGGTTTGTAGTCATCCATCCATAGCGATACCCATTGTCATGTGATTGTGTCCACTGTTCTAGATTCATGTGAGTGAAAAATTCAAGACAATCAGGATTTAATCGCTTTAACTCTTTCATACATCGATTGAACTTACGCCTTTGGTGCTGACGTCCTGCTCTATATACCAAGTCTTTGAGCTGCTTCGATTTATACTTTTTATTAAAGTTACTTGCCACATGACGAAGACAATATCGATGGTATGCTCTAGGTTCACTCCAACCATTTTCTTCATCATTCACAGCAGCTAATATGCCTCCATGTCTATCAGAAATTAAACATATACCATCCCTCTGTGTAACATGGGCACGTAAGGCACGTAAAAACCATGACCAGCTAGAAGTGCTCTCCTCTTCCACAACTGTAAAGGCAAGGGGAAATATATGTCCATTTGAGTCAACAGATGAAGCTATCAATAATTTCCCTTTATACTTGCCATAGAGGTGTGTACCATCAATCTGAATCATTGGTCTACAGTATTTAAAACCTTCTATTGCGGGACCAAAGGACCAAAAGACTCGACCAAGAATTACATTGTGCGGTACCTCAGTTGGAATAAAGTCCCATTCAACCCGAGATGTTGGATTGTAGTGTACAACAGCCATCAACCAATAAGGAAGTTCTTCATACGATTTTTCCCAATCACCAAATACTTTAATCAAAGCTTTTCGTTTAGCTTGCCATACACGTCTATAATTAACACTATAACCATAGTCTTTTTTTATAGTTTCTTGCAATAATGATATAGAAACTCCAGGATCACTTCGAACAAGATTTTGAATTTCATTACACATAAAATCTGAGTCTAGTTGTGAATGGTCTTGGGTGAGTTCTGGATATAAATACGAATGTTCTCCTTCAAGCTTCGTAATTTCGAACATTCCATGAGTTTTTCGCCGATAGGCACGAAGTCTCCAATTGCACCCTTCATCCCATTGTTTGCACTTCACATACCAAATATCTTGATTTGATTCAACCACAGTAATCTGATAATGGTTTACAACACAATATTTTTTTACAGTAAGTTGTAGATCCTTTTTATTCTCAAATAATAATCCTTTGGTGATTACATCTGGGTTCATTTCTACGCACCTTGCCCCTTCTTCCAATGTGGACCCTACTTCACATATTGAATTAGTAATCTCCCAATCTATATGTGTGAAAATATCTGAAGGTGGCTCCTCATTTGGCTTTCTAGGGGGAGGATTAATATTAACATTCTCTCCAAATAATTCATCAACTTCTGTCTCTATATCACTATCCCCACCATTTCCAGGTTCAAGAATCACTAACTTCTCACGAGCCAATGACATATTTTACCAATTTGACTATAACTGAAAAAATTAGAAAAATATTAATTACATTTTATTTTTTTCAACAGCATGAAAAATATGTCACACCAATCCGAAAAAAGTCAAAAAATTAAATAAACAAGTCCAAAGAGGCCCAACAAAGTATATCTAAGTCCAAAACTCAAACAACTCAAATCAGTCCAAAAACGACCCAAATCAATCTAAAAACAGCCCAAAAGCAATATATATCTAAGTCCAAAACTCAAACAGCCCAAATCAGTCCAAAAACGATCCAAAACAGTCCAAAAACGACCCAGATCAGTCCAAAAAACGACCCAAATCAATCCAAAAACGACCCAAATCAATCCAAAAACAACCCAAGTCGGTTCAAAATATACCTAAAGCAATATATATCTAAGTCCAAAACTCAAACAACCCAAATCAGTAAAAAAACGATCCAAATCAGTCCAAAAACGACCCAAAACAATCCAAAAACAATCCAAATCGGTTCCAAATAATCCATAAACATACAAAGCACTAAAACAGTCCACAAACTAAAAATCTATCACTAAAATAATCCATCAACTAAAAATCTATCACTAAAATAATGTTTTTATATGAAAAAAAGAAAAAAAAAAATATATATACATACCTAACGACGGCGAACTGAACGGCGGCGAACCCAGGCGGCGGCGAGGTCACCGGTCGGCGGAACGGCGGCGACGGCACTTGGAACGGCGGCGGACGAAGCTAAAAACAGAGGAAGGGAGAAAAAGCTGAGGGGGGTATCTGGTTTGCGGCGCGTTCACGAGTGGGGTAGGGTTTCATGGACCACAAAATAGTGTACCTGGTACACGATTTACTTAACAAAATCGTGTACCAGGTACACGAGTTCGCTGGCGCGACGTCAGCGCCAAATCAGCGCCAAATCATCGCCAACCTGGTGATGTATGCCTCGTCAGCGTGCCAACAAGAAATTCGCGTACCAAGTACGCGAGTTACCCTCGGAATCGTGACCACGGCCCACGACTTATTGAAATCGCGGCCGACGTACACGATTTAACTACCCTATTTTTGGAATTACTTTTAGAACGCCTCTAAATTTGTTTTTTTTTTATTAAAGTACATTATTAATAAAAATAATCCAATTTATTCCCCGGGACTTTTGGGTAACTCATTTTGGAATGAATTTAATTTTTTTTAATAATTATTTTTAGTGCACACATACTAAGGTTCTTTTTAAGGTTTTTCCAAATTTTTTAAAAACACTTTTCTTTCAGTCCTATCATGCATGTTAAACCTTCTCCCTCAATCTAATCTAATTAACATGTCATATTACCATTTAAATAATAATTATAATACTAATTAAAAATGTCAATATAAAATTTAAAAAACATAATTAAACTTTTCAACATTTAAGAACTAAATAAACCCCACAATTACAATTCCTGAACTATATTTTATAATTTTATGAAAACAATTTTACACATTCATTACTATTTACCCATTTCCACCCTTTAAAAAAATCACGACCTCGTCTCAATTGGGGAAAGGAAGGATTTATATATCTTAGAAGAAGGAAGGATAAGAAAGCAAAAGAAAAGGTCTAAACAAAATATTTTAAAAAAAATGTCAAAATGGGTGAGTCCTTTTAAAAAAGTATATATACGTAGAAAAGGTTGGTGAGAGACAGAAAGTTGAAAGCCAAATTATATTAGATTAGATTATACGTGTGAATAGTTGTTTTCCACCCTCGAAAAGAAAATTAAAAAAAAAAAAAAAAGAAGAAAAGAAAATGGAGCTCTTTCTAGAAAGTTTAACTGGAAAAAAAAGAAAGAAAAAAACTTCAACGGATTGGACTTGGTCGAAGGATGTCAACGACTAAACTTAGTATTAAAAAATTAAAATGTCATGTTGGGAATTATAATATATTTAGTTTCCAATCATTGACAATGTATCACATTTTTTCAACGCGTATGACTTGACACCACAATATGCATCCAACAGCTGCGCCTCCACGTAACTATTTTGTTTCTCCCCACTAATTACCATGATTTTCCTCGAAACATGCTAATTTCCAGTGGATCTTGCCAAAGAAAAACTAAAAAAGTAATTTCCATCCGGAGCCGTTTAGTGCACTGGAATTGAATAGGTTTGGAATGGAATGGAATATGATTCCCATGGGAATATTTTGTTGGCATCTAGATTTTCCTTAAAATCATGATGCCTGTGTTTGGTGAGCTGGATTTGAGTTGGAATTAATGGAGAGAGAAATGGTGGGTCCCATCAAAATTATGAAGAAAAATGAGGAGAGAAATAGCAACCTACCAAAATGTGAGAAAATAGAAAAAGAAATGGTGGGTCCCATCAAAATTATGAAGAAAAATGGAAAGAAAAATAGTGGGATCCACCAAAATGTGGGAAATGGGTTGGAATCCACATCCCCACACTTCCATTCCAACCCCACCCAAATCCCGACCATCCAAACAAGGGTATCTCTTTCCAATCCAAGTCAATTCCTTGGGCCAAACAGCCCCTCTATTAGAGAATTGGGATATTTGTTAGTTTGTTAATATTGGTATTTGGTAAGGCTTAGTTTGAAATTGTAGTAGTTTTTAAAATAATGTACTTTTAAGAAAAATTAGTTATGATATGTGAAGTAAATAAGGGTTTGGATAAATTTCAAACTTAAAAAAGACAATATAATAAAATGAGATAAAGTAGCTAAAGTGAGCATATAATAGACATGCATCCAATTGTTATTTAACTCAAAATAAAAAGAAAAAAACTTGACTGCATATCGGTATGTAGGGATATCTCTGCATACCACCATAAAAATCTTGACAAGTAAGAGAGAAAAAAAAGTTTTTCATTTCCTATCTTTCCCTTTCTTAGTTGTCAAGATTTTAATGGGGTCTCCCTACATACCCGTATGCAACTAAGTATTATTCAAATAAAAAAAAAGATAAAGTAGAAAATTTGAAAAGTTGGTCCATTCATTTTAACTCAAAAAGTATCATTGGCATTATTTACCATATCATTCACAAAAATAATTTTTACACTACATTTCCCACATTAGTTTACATGAGTATTGTCATAAACAATGTTTGTAAGCTTGTCAATTTTCATCCATTATTTTAAAGGGAAAACTCTACCAATGTTTTTTTTTTTTTTTGGACAGTTGGATAGAGATGGAACATTTAATCTTAGAATAACACATTGAATTATTCTCCTCGGATTGACAATTAAAGTAGTTTGGGTTGGTGACTTTATACACAAGTTCTGTCAATTGTCAAATGTATCTCGGTGGATAAAACACAGTTTTGATGAAAATGCACTGTGCATTATCTGTGGCTCATAATTGCATTTTGGATTTTTTCTCAAATTAAAATAATTACATAAATTATTATAAATCTAGTTTTAAATTTTAATATTAACGGTTGTTCTTTTCTTCCTTAGTTTATATAAAACCAACAACTAATATAAATATGAATTCTAAAGTATTTGTGTTTTAATATAAATAAACTTGATTAAAAAAAAACAAAGATCAAGAAATGCATTTTTCTTGTAAACAAATTCTTGTGTGGTGGTCAAATGCATATTTTATGAAGACAAATAATGGCTAGTAAAAAAACTACAATAATTTTTTTAAATCTTATTTTTATAATTAAATTTTTTTTTACATTTTTTATAATTAATTTTAAAATAAAATTCTCTCCACTACTCATAGGATAACCAATATCGCAACTTTAATTAAATAATAATTAACACGGACGACTTTTCACATAAATATTGATTAACCTTCCTTCATAATCATAATTCATTGCCATGATTTGAAATATAATAATGGTGGATTTGGATGAAAATAACTCAATGAAATCTTCAAACCTACCACCTTTAAGAGATGTAGTGACTAATGTATTAAATCGCTAAGTTAGGTTAAAACCTAAAAACTAACCATATGATAAATGTAGAGGAGAAAATGTGGAACAATAATGTTTTGTGAAAGACGGTTACCTTTGACTAAAGTATTGTAAACAACAAGCCAAAATTAAGTCTCCTAGAGAAAAAAAAGATGTTCAGCCATACTTATAAATAGAAGAGCTGAGTATTCAAATCAATCAAGAGAGAAATTAGAGAGAGAGATAAAACTTGTTTTGTAATCCTTGTGTCTGGAATAAGAAAACTTGCTCCCTTCAACAGTGGATGTAGGCCTCGTTGCCGAACCACTATAATTCGTGTGTTCTTCTTCTTGTTCCCTTGAGTTCTTTTCGATTTCTCTTCTTCTCTGCAAAATCGTCTTCTTCCTCTTCGATAGCTCTCTGTGAGCTTTGCTGAACATTTGTGAATTTCTTTGGTTGAGTGAAGTCTGATTGAGTGGTCCTTGCATGCGTAAAATCTGAGAGTAAGTGGAGTAATTTCGTGTGTCTATGAGAGTTTCGCACGTGTCCAGCACTAACAGTGGTATCAGAGCCCCAAGATCAAGCAAGAAATTAAGTTCTTGAATCAAGAATGGTAGTGGCTAGGTATGATATTGAAAAGTTTGATGGAAAAGGGGACTTTGACTTATGGAAGGCCAAAATCAGAGCAGTTATGGACAGCAAAAGGCAATCCATGCCCTTACCGAACCATCCAAACTACCTACCACAGTATCTGAAGAAGATAAGGAGACAATGAATCAAATAGCCTATGAAGCATTGATCCTAAACCTAAGCAACAATGTCTCGTGGCAAGTCATTGATGAAGACACCCCTCTGAAGATTTGGACGAAACTAAACAGCTTGTATGAAACTACAGATGTCCATAACAAGATGTTTCTAGAGAAAAGTTCTTTACTTTCAAATGGATTCAGCCAAATCATTATCCGAGAATCTTGATGAGTTTAAGAAAAGGACTTTAGAGTTCAAGAATCTTGGGGAGAAAATAGGGGATGAAAACGAAGCCTTTGTGCTTCTAAACTCACTTCTGGAGGCTTATAAAGAAGTAAAAACAACCTTGAAATATGGTAGGGAAACTATATCAACTGATGCTATAATTTCAGCTATAAGAACTAAGGAGCTGGAATTACAAACCCAGAAAAGGGAGACATCCGAGGGTCTTTATGCCAAAGGGAAATCCAAACATAAAGAGAATAAAAATCAATTTGAAGATAAAGGGAAAGCCCTTCAAGTGTAACTACTGCCACAAAGAAGGAAATATTAAAAGAGATTGTTATTCTTTGAAAAGAAAGAATCAATACCACAAAAATAAGAAAAAACAAACAATCAGAAGCCTCAGTTGGAGAAAATTCAATCACATATTCAGATGCCCTTGCAACCACAGTAGAATGCAGTAATCAAAAAACTTGTATGGAGAAATTTGATTGGGTTATTGACTCTGGTTGTTCCTTTCACATGACCCCATATAAAGGATGGTTTAGCACTTACAAAGAGTGGGATGTTGGAATGGTATACATGGGGAACAATCATACGTGCAAGGTAGTTGGAATTGGATCAGTCTCTTTAAAGCTACAAGATGGTTCCATTAAACTACTAAGAAATGTAAGACATGTTCCCAAGTTAAAGAGAAATTTAATCTCTTTGGGAATGCTAGACTCCATCGGATGCAAGTATGAAGGGAGTGGAGGAACCATTGAAGTGAAGAAAGATTCAAGAACAGTCCTCACGGCATCAAAATAAATGGACTTTATGTGGTTAAGGATGTTGAAATGGTGCAAATAGCACTATTAGCCACTGATCATGATCAAACAAAAAGTGATATATGACATAAAAGACTCTCACATATCAATTCTAAAGGGCTACAAGTGCTATCAAAACATGGGACACTTCCTCAAGGAGTTGGAGAAAATATGAGCTTTTGTGAGCACTGTGTAGTTGGAAAGGCAAAAAGACACAGCTTCTCTAGATCCCAACTTTCAGCCAAAGGAATTTTGGACTAAATACACTCAGACTTATGGGGACCATGTCCAAAAAATTCCTTAAGTGGTTCAAGGTACTGTCTATCCTTTATTGATGACTACTCTAGGAAAAGCTGGATTTTCTTCTTAAAAACTAAAGATCAAGCTTTTGAGAAATTCAAAGAATGGAAGATAATGATTGAGAAACAAACAAACAGATCAATCAAGTGTCTACGAACTGATAATGGATTAGAATTTTGAAATGAACCTTTTGACTCCTTTTGTAAGTCCCATGGAATTATAAGGCATAGGACCGTAAGGCACACTCTTCAACAAAATGGTGTAGTCGAGAGGCTAAACAGGACCATCATGGAGAGAGTAAGGTGCCAATTATCCAATGCCATGTTACCCGAGAAGTATTGGGCTGAGGAAGCTTCCTACACAGTCTACACTTTGAATAGATGTCCCCATACATCTATTGATTTCCTAACACCTAAAGAAAGATGGACAGGCAAGCCTCCTAAGCTACAACATCTAAAGATATTTGGATGTGTAGGCTATGTGCATCAAAGTCATGGGAAGCTAAAACCAAGAGCAGAAAAATGCATGTTTCTGGGCTTTACAGAAGGGGTGAAAGGATATAGACTATGGCATCCTACTGAGAAGCACTGCATTAATAGTAAAGATGTCATTTTCAGGGAGCAAGAGATGTTCATGCTCCAACAAAACACAGGAGACAACACCCTATCTAAGGAAGATACAACAATTGAGGTGGAGCATAATTTGCTTCCTCAAATTTCAAAAACTGACTTTGAAAGCCCAGAAAGCCCACATGAAGAAATTGAGACTCAAGAAGAAGAAGAAACAGCTGAACCAGCCACTGAACAGCAAGATCTCCAGAATTATTCACTTGCTAAAGATAGACAAAGGAGGACTATAGTCCCTCCATCAAGGTTCAGTGAAGTTGATTGCATATCCTTGGCCCTAAGTGTTGCAAACTCCTTGAATATTGAAGAGCCTATCAGTTTTGAACCTGCTGGAAATGGTCCTAATAGCAAAGAATGGATTGAAGCCATGAACGAGGAGATGAAATCCCTAGAAGAAAATGAAACATGGCCTCTCAAGCCTCTACCTAAAGGGTACAAGCCCATTGCTTCAAAATGGATCTATAAAGTAAAAGAAGGCATTGCTGGAGTCTTGAAACCTAGATTTAAAGCTAGGTTGGTGGTTGTTGCTTTCCAAAGTGGTTGAAAATAAGATGCAATTTAACTTTAGAATACTATGGAAGTGCACATAGTCTGCAGCAAGTGATAAGTAATTTATCGTATCCACGAGGTTTTGAATAGCTTCCACTTTATCTATTTTATGTAACCTTTTTAGTGATTTCAAGATTGTTAAAATGATTGGGTTTTGAAATAATGCTAAAGCAAAAGAAATAACAGAGCAGAAACGTAAACGGATAAAGAAGATAGATTGGAAACAAGCGTTGGTTAAGACCTAAAGTAAATTAGTTCATGGAATGGAAAATAACACACGCTACAATCTGTTCACGTGCATCCATAACTACAAACTTTTACAAGAAAAGATAAATTCCCTTGAAGAAATCCGTAGTTGATGGTCTTCTTGAGTCTCCTATTGTTCCTCCTCTATTCGGCTTCCAAAGATGGAAAGTGAGTCTCCAACTCGGAATGATTTGACTTGAGACGGCTCTTTCCTTTTATAGAGTGGAGTCAACCCTAATTAGGTCAAAGATTACACGTGGAGGGCTCTCCAAGCTTCCTAGATCCGAGATTGCTTCTAAAAACACCACCTCATTAATGAATCACGTGCAGCTCACGTGGCCAGTTTTGCTCTGTGCTTTGCTGGATCATGGAATTTGCTCCCTCAAGTCGCTCAGCTTTATCAACTATAGAGGCAGAATTCATAGCCCTGTCCGAGGCAATTAAAGAAGGCATTTGGCTCAAAGGCTTGTTACAAGACTATGGAATTAAACAAACTACTGTAAAAATCTATTGTGACAATCAAAGAACGATCTACTTATCCAAAAATCAACAATTTCACAATAGAACGAAGCATATCGATATCAAATTTCACTTTGTTCGAGACAAAATTGATGAAGGAGAAATGGAAGTTCTAAAGATACATACCGAGGATAATGCCGCTGACATTCTGACCAAGCCCCTATCGCAATTAAAATTTCGTCGATGCCTCGAATTGGTAGGGTTTCTCCTACCTAAAAATGGATGAAAAGGAAGATGAAAGAAAGAAAGGGAGCAACATGCAGCAAAAGCTTGTTGATTACAAAGGTGGAGATTGTGAAAGACGGTTACCTTTGACTAAAGTGTTGTAACCAACAAACCAAAATTAAGTCTCCTAGCAAAGAAAAAGATGCTCAACCATACTTATAAATAGAAGAGCTGAGTATTCAAATCAATCAAGAGAGAAATTAGAGAGAGAGATAAAACTTGCCTTGTAATCCTTGTGTCTGGAATAAGAAAACTTGCTCCCTTCAACAGTGGATGTAGGCCTCGTTGCCAAACCACTATAATTCGTGTGTTCTTCTTCTTGTTCCCTTGAGTTCTTTTCGATTTCTCTTCTTCTCTGCAAAATCGTCTTCTTCCTCTTCGATAGGTCTCTGTGAGCTTTGCTGAACATTTGTGAATTTCTTTGGTTGAGTGAAATCTGATCGAGTGGCCCTTGCATGCGTAAATGCTGAGAGTTAGTGGAGTAATTTCGTGTGTGTATGAGAGTTTCGCACGTGTCCAGCACTAACATGTTTATTAGCAAAATCTATAATATTGTTATGAGTTGGAAGCAATGAGTTAATTTGGGAGTATTATCTCCTAACTAAAGCATCTTTATGTGTTTTGTTTGTGCTTGACCTTGATGAACCAAATTTTGCACGCTTGGATTTAAGCCGATCACATGATTTGTCTTGGATTTTTGTGTTTGGCGGGAATAATATACCAAGCCCAATGTCGTCGACAACAGGCTGCAGACATTCCACAACAGAACGAAGATGAAGAACCTCCTATAGCTGATGATGAAACTTCAACTCTTCATGCGCAGTCACTGGCAGATCAAACAGACATTGCTTCAAGTTCTGGTCATGGTGACATAACCCAACAAGATATTGATGATGTGATTCATCATCAATCACACATGGAAGTGCCTCAACCTCATCGTGGAGCTCGTCATAGAAGACCACCACGCTGTGGCACTTGAGTTTTTGTTAATTCCATGAAATCATATGTGATTTTTTGTACTTAAAAACCTTTTGTTTTGTGTAATTAAAAAATTGTTATTTGTGAAATTTTATATAAGGTGCTATGGATTATTATCGGAAAGAAATAAGAAAAGGGGATGATTGAAAGGCTTGAGTATAAATCGTGTACATGGTACACGATTTCACCCAATCAAAATCGTGTACCATGTACACAATTCTTATATGAATCATGTACCAGGTGCGCAATTCTTTAGTATAATCACGTGCCATGTACACTATTTTCACACTTCACCGCCACGTCAACTCGTGTACATGATACACGATTTTTATCTACCCTATTTTTTTCAATACTTTGAACTTTCACCTCTACTTTGTAATTTGTTATTTTAAGTACATTATCTAAATTATTATTTTTAAAACTACCTTAATTTTTTCATTTCTTTTTTAAATTACATTATATTCAAGAAATTAGTCTGCGTTACATGAGGTGAGTTTAACCTGAACTTAGAAAAGTGATACTTGTTTTTAGCCAACTAAAAGCACTTCCCAAAATATTAGAAGAGTGATCTGTATTAGTTACGCCAACTTCTTTGTGATCTACATATTCCCTTGATCGTTCCACCCACGTTATGGTGTGATAATGTGTCGACAATCTCTCTTGCAAATAATCCTGGTTTTCATGCTCGTATGAAGCACATCGAGATTGACTACCATTTTGTTCATGAGAAAGTTGATCACAAGGATATTTCAGTACGTTTTATATCCTCCAAGGATCAACTTGCTGATTTGCTTACAAAACCACTCTCTTCTCAGCTATTTCTATCACACAGGAGCAAACTTTTGACTTCTCATCAGTCTTCAGTTTGAGGGGGCATATTACAGCATATCATTCCCCTGATTCTTGCCTTTATTTTAGCTCATTAATTGTAAATCTTTTACATATATTTTGGCTTGTATCTTGCATTGATTTCGGTCTATCTATTGTGTATAAAAGGACCTATCCTTGTATGATTCAAAACATCCAAGAAATATACAGATTCATACTCAATTTTACACTTTCAAGTGTTTAGAGCAAGTACTTAACTAGTGTTTTTCCTATAATACTTATAGACAAATTATTCTCAGTATCATATCAAACTCACCCTAAATGGTGAAAGGTAAACCAGGAGAGACAACTAACAATTACTAAAGAACTTTCTACAAAATGTAGCAAACACAGATCCATGTGTGAATGAAATAATGAACAAACCAAACAAGAAGTAAATAAATTCAACAAAAACAGAGTTTATACCCAAGAACAAAAATAGTGGTGAACCATACAGAAGATGGCAATCAAATAAATAGAGGGACCAAGGATTAAAAAAACTCAGCAACTCTGAAGATTAAATCTTCTAACATGATCGTGCAAGACTGTTTTTAATCTTCACAATTACTCAAATCAATACAAAAGACAATTAAACACTTCTATTATCCAAACATAACTCTAACAACTCAAACCTCTTTATGATATAATAACCAAAACAATCCATCTCATTCTTTAGAACAAAAGGATACATTTGTACAACCCATAGAACAGATCCTGTTCAAGTAAGGTCGTACAATATGTCTCATTCTCAATTAATTCAAACTATCAAGAACATGCATCAATCATAAGAATCGTGCATTTCAGGATGCTAACACACCCATCCATAGCTAGGGGTGTGCAGAAACTAACTCAAATCGACAAACCGGACCGAACTGACTACTTCGGTCTGGTTTTTCTTGTAGTTTTTAGTTTCTCGGTTCATCCTTTTGAAAAATCGAGTTTTTTGGTTCAATCCTCGGTTCGATTGTTAAAAAAAACTTATAAAATCGAACCGAACCGAGTTGTTAAATATCTCTCAAAAAAACCTAGCCCAAACTAAATAAGCCCACAAAATATAAAGTCCATCTAGCCCAAAATAGTCAGCCCAATACTTGATTTTTTAAGGGGTAACTACACAAATGGACCAATAGTAGCCCATTTATTCCAAAAGTGTCCATTTTGCTATGATTGTACAATCCTGTCAGTCCATTGAGGAGATTAAAACGAATTTGCCCTTACAGTTGACATGTGTTTTAAAAAATTACAAAAAAGGAAAGAAAAGATCTTTGAATTTTCTTCCCATAATCGTACAAATCAATGCAAAACTGGTCATCTTCCCCGTTTTTTCTCTTTTCCCATTTTCACTCTTCCGCCAGACCCGTTTTTGGTTCATCTTCTGTGTTTCTTTTTGCTTCTGTCTTTTTTTTTGTTTCGGGTTTCTGCGTTTTTTTTTTTGGCTTCTTAATCTGCGTTAAATACCTAGTATTTATTCTACGTAGGTGGTATTTATTCTACGTAGGTGATCTTCTCTATTTGTTTGATCTCACTGGTATTTTTATTTAGCTCACTGGCATAATTATTTCATAGGGGTATTTTTATTTAGCTCACTGTCATAGTTATTTCATATGAGGTATTTTTATTTAGCTCACTGTCATAGTTATTTCATATGGGGTATTTTTATTTAGCTCACTAGCATAGTTATTTCATATGGGGTATTTTTATTTAGTTCATTGGCATAGTTATTTCATATGGGGTATTTTTATGGTTAATTTCATACCCCGCCTTATAGAATATTGGGGTCCTATGCATGAAAAAACTTTCTGGACAACTAGAATTACCTACTGTGCCTAGCTAGGTCAGTATAATCTCAACAAAAATTTGAAACGTCAATCCTTGAGGCAACATTATCTTTGAAACTTTGAATTCAACGTAATTGTCACTATCGTCTCATTTATCACCATGGAGCATACGGACGGGAATTAAGTTGGAAACTAACAAATGGTTGGAACAACTTATATATTACAAAATGAAAAGAAGATATTACTAAAAATACTGGGTTTATGTAATTGGAAAAATAGTTTACATGAAAAAATATGAATCCATAAAGAAATAAAAAAAATTTGAAAAAAATTGCTTACAAATACGAAAAATTAAGGCTTAACCACAACAGTAAAAAGGAATAAAAAAAAAAAAGAAAAATCGAACCAAACCTTGAGTATATATTAGTAAACGTAACAAACGGAATACAAATTCTAAATTACATGAAGATAAAGGACTCGGATTCTGCTTCAAATCCGAATGCAAATTCTAAATTCAAAAATTACATGAAGGTGGAGTAGGAGGCAAGCCATCTCTAGGAAAGCAGCGGGGGCGGAAGAGGTGGAGGAGGACAAAGAGGCATGGGAAGGCATTACCGTGGTGGGGATCAATGGAGGCCAACCTTACAGAGCATTACAGAAGTTGGAATTAATTGAAAATTTTTAAAAAAAATTAAAAAAAGAAAAAAGAAAAAAAAGCAATATGAACACAAACAGACACTGGCATGAATATGATCTTCATCTTCAATTGCAAATTGGTCTTTCGCTTTCATCGTCTTCAATGAATAATTACCCAAAGAAGTTAACGTCAAAAAAAAAAACAAACAAAAAAACAAACGGAAATTGAGCGCTGCAACAAAATGAAGATGAAGAAGGAGACAACAAAGGAGAATATTATCTCATGGAATATGGTAAAGAAGATAATGTAACCGAAAAGGGCATGATTTGGGCAAAAAAAATTTCATTATTAATAAAATCACAAAATAATAACTACTTACCCAATTGATATCTGCAACTTAAATAAGGGCATTTGGAGAAGAATAAAATCTGAATTAATGCATAAAATCTTACAATTGATATAATTAAAAGATTAGACATATTTGAAATTAATGGGTTAAAGGAGTCCATACACCATAACTTCATATTTTTTTTATCTTTTATCTGAAACCCTAATTTCACCCACTCCCCACTTTTGTCGTTTCCCTCCTCTCCACTTCCATTCTTCTTTCTCTCCCCAATCTCTTTTCTCTCCACCTCCACTCCTCTCTCCATCTCCACTCTTCTTCCTCGTTCATTCTTGCATGGTAATCTGCTGTCATCTGTTTACCTTCTTGTTGCGATTGCATCAATTCCTCCTGTCATGGCCGCCGTCAATTTTCCTCTCCATGGTCGTTCGTCGTCGCTCTTCTACCGTGTCGCTTTTCCTTCAAACGCTCTTGTTTCTCCTCACTCTTACGTAGCCTCCTCTACCTCTTTTTTGAAGCCTCCCCTCACGTTTCTATAAGATAAAAATATGGGGAATCTGATTCTTTTCATTTTTTTTTTAAGAATTTCTTCTTCTAAGAAAAATGATATAACCAAAAGAAGAAAAAGAAAAAAATAAAAAAAATGAAAAAGAAAGAAAATCAGTTTAAAACTGAACCGAACCGTCTAAGAACTAAAACTGGCTGGTTCAATTTTAAACCAAAATCGAAAAAATATTTGATTTACTCGATTCACAACTCCTCAGAATCAAAGGGTTCGGTTCGGTTCGGTCAAAACAGTACTGAACCGAACCGTGAGCA
This sequence comes from Luffa aegyptiaca, assembly GCA_017139565.1. Classification (NCBI taxonomy): domain Eukaryota; kingdom Viridiplantae; phylum Streptophyta; class Magnoliopsida; order Cucurbitales; family Cucurbitaceae; genus Luffa; species Luffa aegyptiaca. Next base: position 20,041,304 of record CM029400.1, on the reverse strand, counting down.
CCCTTATCCATAGCCTATATTCAATATCAAGAACCCATAAATACGCAAGTATAATCAGTGGCGGATCCAGAACTTTACGTCGGGGGGAGGGGGGGGCACAAGTTCATATTGAATTAAATTACAAGCTTAGTCCGCATGTTTTTAGATTTGTGTCTATATTTAGATTTTCAATTTTGTGTCTAGTAAATCCATAAAGTTTTTATTTAGTATTAAGTCCTTAATTCATTCGATATATTTTCAAAAACTAAATATTCTATTAGACATAAATAAAACTTAATTTTTTGTCAGATAAGTCTTTAACTAATTCAACATTTTCTTAAAAAAATTAATGTATTTAATAGTTACAAAATTGAAAGTGTAAGGTTCAATTAGATACGAAATTAAATTTTGTCTAATAAGAATAGTTACTTTTTAAAAAAAAAATTAATATGTTTAAGACCCTTTAGATACAAAATTGAAAGTTTATGAATCTATTGGACATTTTTACAGTTAAAAAGACTTATTAAACAAAAAAATTTAAAGTTCAATGACCTATCAAACATATTTTAATATTTAGGAACTAGACTTGTAATTTAAGCTTCATATAAATATAATTTTAAATGCAAGTTATAATAACCCTAGAACTATTCATCTAAATATGCAAGTAAAGAATGAAACTTGAAATATTTAAGATTTTTCAAAATAGGTTAAAGTTTATTTTATACCATTAGTTTTTTTAAAATAATTTAATAATGATTTTGTTTTTTGTTTTTATATATGTATACAAAGGTGGATAAAATGAAAAAGATAAACTAAATTATAGTCGAAATTAATTAATATATATATATATATATTCTAATTTAAAAATTGAAAATTGAAAAAACAAAAAAAAGAAAAAAGAAAAACCAAAACAAACAAAATGTTAAACGCTTAAAAAACCGAAAAAGCAAAAAAGAATTTAAAATTTGAAAATTGAAAAAGAAAAAGGAAAAAAAAACCAAAGCAGAAAAACGTTAAAAAAACGGAAAAGAAAAAAGAAAAAAAAAATTAACAAGATGCGCGCGTTTGCGTGACCTCGAACCTTAGACTTGACCAACGCCCAGAGTACATCGTGCCCCCCTTTGCCAACAAACCAAACACTTTGGCATTTGAACTAAACTAAGTAATACATATATATGATTTTTAATATTTGAGGGGGGCACGTGCCCCCCTCCCCCTCGGCCCCAACGTGGATCCGCCCTTGAGTATAATCCAATACATACATCGCAGCTTATATCATACATAATCTCATCAACAATTTCATATAGTTTCTTAACATACTTGGCATGTTTTTACAATAGGTCATGATACATCCCATCCCGACACATGTATTTAAGCAAACAAAAATGTTATCTACATAAGCACGTTCTTCAACAATTTTACGCATAAACAAATCAAGCGTTATAATTCAAGAGTCATAATTTCGATAACAAGCAAACATACTAAATCAACCTAATAGACCCTAAAGGACCAGATTAACAAGATTTTATCGCCTAAATTGAGTGTATTTTTGTTGATTCGTGCTCGAAGAGGTTTGATGCTTCTAAGGGCAATTGGAAGTATTGGGCCCTTTTACTTTTTGGATTGTAAAAAGGGCCCCTTTTTTCAAAACATGTATTTGGGGACCCTTTGCTGACTTTAATCATGTCAGCAAAAGTGTGAATTGTCCATTATAACCTCCCCTTAAGTTTTCAAATATGAAACTTAATTACCTCACCTACCAAATTAAATTTCCCACCAATCAACGTGAATTCTCCTTAATTATCAGTAAGATTAAGGAATTTGGAAAGGAATCCCACAAAAACATTCTCATTCTTATTCTTTTTTGTCCTTTGGTCCCCACACGATTTTGTCACGTTCATCACGCTTGAGATTGCTCAAACACATTAAAACACTTTCAACATTCAAGTTTCTAAAGGAGGTACATAAATACTACACATTCAAGTTTTGACCGTTCACTTATTTACGTTGAATAGTACGTTCGTGTTTTTTTTAGCCCGACACTGAAATATTTCCCAGCCGAAAAGTATATTTCCCGGTCGGGAATCATAATCTTTGCGTCCCAACCGAGAAGCTTCACCGAGAAATTATGTTTTTAATCGGGAAACTTTGCAGTTGTTTAATAATGCCTTTTTTTTTGTTCATTCGTGCAGATAATGCCTCGTGTGTGGGTTTGTTATGGTGGTTTGTGGAATGAGAGTGAAAAAGGACTATGAAGGTGGAGAGTTGAGGGGGTTCGACATAGACATTGGTATTACATATAGTGACTTCTTAAGTCGATTATATAGAATAACTAGTATAAATTCAGAGGAATTTGACCTTCAAGTAATATGCCTACTCCAATTGAAGTCCAGGGCACCTACATTTGTTATTAGGGACGATGAAGACCTTAACACCTTCTTGACATGGAAGTCAATCTCTGAAGTTCCCATCTACATATCCACAATCCCAAAGTTTCCAAGTAACCAAGCCTCGTGGCCATCTCCCATCCCATGCGCCGTGCCAAATAATCCATATAGGGTGGAGCAAAATTTCTCAGTTCCACCGATATCTGCATCAGTCTCACACAATATAATGCTAGAAATACCATAAAAAAAATATTCCTATGTATAACTTGGGGGATGATGAAGTCCATGGTAGTGAACTTTATGGTGGCTAGGATAGGGGGGACTACGGAGATGATGAGGAGTACGGATATGATGAGGACATAGAGGTAGAGGTTGATGTAACAGTGGGAGATGATGAAGAAGAGATTCACCTACAAAACATTGAGGTTCCTTCTGAGCCCGAACAGGTGGCGACATGCTCTAACGTTCCGAATGCTTCATCCAAGGCAATCATCATGACAAGTCAGTCTTCCTCTTCTGAGATGATGTTGTCTGTGATTTAAATAAGAAGGAACTTCGAGTTTAGGGTTAACAAATCAAAGAAAAACATATGAGTAGCTAAGTGTGTAAATGAGGGATGCAAATAGATGGTTCGAGCTATGACTGTTACGAAGGGGTGTGAAATATTTAAGATCACGAAGTATTGTAATATCCATACCTGTGTACATGAAATGTTGACCCATGACCATAGGCATGCCAAGAGTTGGGTTATTGGAAATTTGATCAAGTCGAAGTTCCAAGATGTTGGTCGTACTTATAGGCCAAAGGATATTGTGAACGATATTAGACAAGATTTTGGTGTGAATTTAAGCTACGACAAGGTTTGGCGGGTGAGAGAAGAAGTTTTTATTCTTGCTAGAGAATCTCCAGAAGAATCTTACAAACTGTTACCGAGATATGGTGAAGCATTGAAAATCGAAAATTCTGGTACAGTGTTCGACGTAGAACTTGAAGACGATGTACATTTTAAGTATGTGTTTATGGCACTAGGTGCTTCTATTGGAGGGTTCAAGAGCTCTATTCGTCCAGTACTAGTGGTTGATGGAACACATTTACGGAGAAAATTCTATGGGAAGCTCCTTCTTGCGACCGGTGTAGATGGAAACAACCAAATATATCCTGTAGGGTGGGCCTTTGCCAGTGGAGAAACTGATCAGTCATGGACGTACTTCTTCCGACAGATGGAATGTGCAGTTGGACAAGTTCCTGGTCTGGTCATTGTGTCTAACAGACATGCCAGCATCGGTAACGAAGTCAAAATTGTATTCCCTAATGCATTTCATTGCGTGTGTATCCGACACCTAGGGGAGAACTTAAAGACGCATTTTAAGACCGGGAACTTCATTAAAGTATTTAAGGAAGCTGCGAAGGCATTTCGGGAGGTCGAATTCAATGAGTATTGGCAGCAACTCCCAGAAAATGTTAGGACATATCTACAAGGTGTCGGGATTGAGAGGTGGGCTTGAGCATACCAGTGTGGTCGTCGGTATAACCAAATGACCACCAATCTTGCGGAATGTACTAACTCAGTGTTAAAAGATGCACGAGAGCTCCCAATCACCACATTCATGCATCATATCAGAGGGTGGCTCCAAGCAAAATACTACAAACGCAGGAATAAGCACTCCAGTAACCCGAGCCCGTGGTCAAACTTTGCAACAACCATTTTGGAACAAGCATAGGAGAAGTCAAGGAGGCATGTGGTCAGACCTATTGCTCGATATGAGTTTGAGGTTGACGATGGAAATTTGGGTGGACGTGTCAACCTTCACGCTAGTGTTGAGTTTTATGCCCTAAAACTCGTAGATGGTGAATGTATACAAATTGTATACTTATTTCAATAAAGTGTTATTGAGTTTCTACAATAAAGTGTTATTGTTAAATATTGCACAATTTGACCCAAATCCAATAAACTAAGATCCAAGGTTGTTTGTATGTAACTTGAACTAGTATGTGGGGACATAAGGGGATCGATGTTCAAGTAACAACCTAAAAGGTCTATAGTACAAGGATAAGGTTGGGTACCTTATCCTGGTAACACTATGTGATACGGCCCGCTTTGTATTTGATACAGACATATTGATCCAAAGCATGACATGCGAGCGGGGGTATCCTATGCAATGAGTTTGCATAAGACCGGACCATGAAATAGTAAACGACTAGATATAACACCGTTAACTAGTTAAGTTACTGTTTCAATAGGATGACTTAGGTAACTCAGTATTAATCTTGAGTGTGTCATGAACTTCTTCTCATGAGGAATTGTCCTTTGATTAGCATGGGTGAGAGTGGCCAATACGCCAACTCAATATGCCTTCCTTTTTGGGGACAAGACTGAGTGGGAGGCTGGGGACATGACAACACAAGAAGGAATTCACTCCTTCCCACCTCTAGGAGAAATAGATGAGTGTTCCCTTAAGTGGTGACTCTAGGACTTGAACAAAGGGATCTCGCCTTCTCACTGGCCTGAGAGAGACTTTCTGTTTATTGGTTGGACCATAAACAGGTTGTTCATTAGAGGAGCACTGGTACTTAATGAGACAGATGTAACACAGGGGTAAAACGGTAATTTGACCCAGCTGTGATTACAGCACTCGTGAAGAATTGACTTACCGATATAGGTCTATATCCGTGGACACAGAAATGTACTACAATGAGAAGAGTTCAGTAGTGGGTCTTTAGTGGAATGACCCACAGTTAATGAATATTAGTTAATCTAATTAATGAGTTTAATCAGTTAACCTCATATCATTGGAGCTTCTGATTTGTAGGTCCATTAGGTCCCTCTGCTAGCTCGTAAAAAGTAATTAGGAACAATTGTATCTTGAGAGAATTTGAATAGTTCAAATTCATATTGGGAATTAAGTTAATTGTATAAGATACAAATTAATATAATGTATAGTGATACATTAAAATGTAAAGTCTAATTTGAAATTAAACTTTATTATTATGAGAGAAATAAATATTTGAAGAAGTTCAAATATTAATATGAATTTGATTCATATTAAATTTATAGGATATAGGAGAATTTGAAGGAGTTCGAATTTTAATATGAATTTGATTCATATTATAGAATTAATAAATTGAAGGCCTGAAATTAAATATGTGATATTTAATTGGGTGATAAATTAATTAACAAATAGAAGATTTGAAATTAAATATATGATATTTAATTGGTGATTAATTAATTAAAGAATTAATTAATTAAAAATTAATCAATTATGGAAATAATTAATCACTTATGGAAGTAATTAATCACTTATGGAAATGATTTAATCACTTGATCAATCATTTATGGAAAACATTAATCAATTATGAAATTGATTGGTTATGGAATTGATTAATTATGGAAAATATTAAATCAGTTATGGAAATAATTGATTTTAAATGAATATTTTATTCATGGTCTTTCTCCTATAAATAGAACACTAAACCTAGGGTTTAGGTACTACAACAAATAGCCACTATAAGGCCAAAGGTCTCATTCTAGCCTCCCTCTCATATTCTCTCAACTCAAGAACTCTAGAGAAAAAATTTCTGGGACTGTTTGGAGCACTGAGTTGGTTATAATAGCTGAGGGTTATAATAGTTTGGTGATTATAATAATCTGGGTGTCATAAAAGTCTGTGTTTGGGATGCAGATTATTATCATCTGGGATAAAATAGTTTGTGTTTGGGGTACAGTGTTGGGATGCAGATTATTTTAGTTTGGGTTAAAATAGTCTGTGTTTGGAGTGTTGATCTGTTTAACATGGGGTTCTGAATCAAATGTTAAAGCTGACTGTTTTTTTTTCCAACCTTTTTGTTTATTTTCCTCGTACAACTTTCTACGTCAAATATCAATAAAAAAAAATGTTTGGGTTTAGTTGAACAAAAAAAAAAAAGTTTTGGGTATAGAGGTTAAATTATGTGTTTAACTTAAAAGAAAACAAAAATAACCTAGTAAGAGTTGATTTTCTTTGTTTTAGAGTCATGGTTTTTACACAAAATAATTCATTTTATGATTTCATATAGAAAAACCATATTTGTTTCATTTCTGTATTTCCAACATAAAAATGGTAAATGCTTATTGAAAACTCATTTTACCTTCATTATCAAAAGAATCAAATAAAATAGAAATCACGTAAAATAAAAACTTGAGTAGTATTTTTTTTAATTATTATTTGAATACAATAAGTATAATTTGGAATGAAAAATATGGTACGATGAAGGTAAACATTCATATACTTCATTATCAAAAGTAATTATGTAATAAAACTCTATATTTATATATGTACAAAGACAACCTAATATCTAACTCCCGAGAAATTTTTCGACTTTTTCGGCGACCAACAAATTTTTCGACGCTGAAAATTTTTTCCCTCTTTTTTCCTTTTGTTTCTTCTACCTCTTTTGTTTTTTTCCCCTTTATTTTTCGTTTTTTATATTTTTCGAAATGAAAATGAGAAGAAAGATAAAAAAAAAAAAAAAAAAAAAATCGGTCACCGGAAAATTCGTCGATGGTCGTTGGAAAAGTCGTCGTCGGAAAAGTCAAGGAGTCACATGGAAGAAAAGAGGAGAGAGTTACTGTAGAGAATTGATAGAATAATCGGGTGGGTTGAATGGTGGTTACTGTAGCAACACAGGGGTAAAAATAACCAACTCCACCCCTTATTTTTGTTGATGCCCCAAACAATGGGTGGGTTATAATAGTCCCCACTATTATAACCAACACAGGGGGTCAAACGACCCCGAGTTTTTTCCATTCAAGATTAGGTAGTCCCACAACTACGTTCCTAATCTCAAGAAAGACATTCTTGATATATTAGAGACGACAACGACGGTATGTTCGCTTCTCCCTGTTAGATTTAGATCTAATATTTTTGTATGTTTAGCCTTAATAATTGATTTAGAATAGTTTTCTAAATTTTTGCCAATGTATTGGTATTTTGGTGAAAACAAAATTAACTACGAAACGGTCCAATTGCGCTTTCGCTACGGAATTGGAGAATTCCAATCCTTCAGCTAGAACATGCACCTGTCGTGAATTTGAATATTACGAACTTCCATGCTCCCATGTGATTGTTGCATGCACTTATCGCAACATCGACTATTGATAGCACAATTTATTGTGCCATATTTTAGATGATTTTATCGTTAGTCTTGAGTATTATTTGGCCATTTTTATCTCTATTTGGTTTTGTTTTGTAGGAATCAAGTATTTCAATGGAAATCGACATTTTTGAGCTTTACCGATGATTTAGGAGCTAAAGAATAAGTTCGGGCCAAGAAAATAGAAAAGGAAGATCAATTAAAGGCCTAGCGTTGAGACGCTAGCCATTGGAGCGTCTCAACGCTGGGCGCAAGTCAGCACGAGCGCAAATTCGAGGCAGCGTCGAGACGCTACCTCCACAGCGTCTCGACGCTGCGAACTTTCCAGATTTAATTAGGGCGTACGCGCGACAGCGTCGCGACGCTATGTCCTCAGCGTCTCGACGCTGTCACACAGAATCAGCAGTATATATATTTTGCGATGCCATCTGATTAGGGGAGCTGTTTTGGAGAGAGAAAAACGACTTCTAGAGAGAGAAAACGGACAGAACAAGGCAGAGAGCGAGGGAGCTTGATTTTGGGAGCTTGGATCGAGAGGTTCGTGACGGGAAAGCACGGGAATCACGGCCAACGAGTTTAATCTTTCTCCCTTATTTCTTGTATTGATTTGTAGCATGTTTGGGACAAATTTCGCTTGTATTTTAGAGATCATGAGTAGCTAGATTTCGTTTCTTAGGGACTTGATGTAGCCATTAGTTTGTATGGATTAATTTTCGGCTTTTTAGGACGTTTCGTAACGCGGTTTATTTATGCAATTGTTTGATTAATGCTTATAATCTCTTGATCACAGATTGTATGTTGTTGTTTCTGAACTAATCGCTCGGGAGAGGGTAGTTTAGATTAGACTCTCAATTGCATGACTTAGGTAATTCGTTAATCGAGAGATTTGGAATTGCTTGAGAAATCGTCATGAGGATTGTTCTTATTGCTAGGCTTATTGTTGAAATTAGATAGGGATATCAATTTCTTAATTCGCTTAAAGGATTAATTGCACTCGAGAGAGGCTTTTAATTATTCATAATCCTTGGTTTATAAACTTGTTACGAATTTGTTCTTAATTATTCGTTAAATTAATTCATGCATCTAATAGGTGAAATCAATTCCCTAAGGCCTTTCTCCATTGAGTTTCCACATTTTATTGCTTTGATTAGTTTTTAATTGATTTGCATATTTCTCAATTATTTTCTCTAAATAAAATTGGGCGAATATACCTTTAGTAATTAGGGGAACTAGAAAACCAATCCAGAGGACGACATTCGATTTTCAATCACTATATTATAACTTGGGCCCGTACACTTGCGGTTAGCAATTTGCGCATCAAGTTTTTGGCGCCGTTGCCGGGGATTGGCAATTATTTAGTTCGCTTAATATTTTGGGGAATTTTCTTGGTCTTACTTTAGAGTGTATTTTATTGTATTTTCTTATTTTTCTTTCTGTTCTTTATTTTTGTTGTTTTTGTTTTATTTTTTTGTTTTTGTTTTTGTTTTGTTTTTTTTAGGTTGTGATTTTGTATGCGAAAAGACAAGGACGCTCTGCTAGTGCCCTTTGATTTTGAAATAGAAAAGACTTGCAAAAAGAACAGGAAGGAGAAAAGGGAAAGACTTGCATCCATGGCCAATCCAAATCCACAAGATGAGCAGAAGCCAATACGGGACTATTTCCAGCCTACTTTTCCTGATCAACAATCTGGAATAGTCTACGCGCCAATCAATGCGAATAATTTCGAGCTCAAAACTGGCCTCATCCAGATGGCGAGAGATAGTGCATTCAGAGGATTTCCCTCTGAAGACCCTAACTCTCATTTAAAATCTTTCCTTGATATTTGTGGAACTGTGAAGTTGAATGGTGTTTCTGAAGATGCCATACGCTTACGATTGTTTCCTTTTTCTTTGCAGGACAAAGCGAAGGACTGGCTCCAATCACTTCCACCGGGGAGTATCACTACGTGGGACGCGTTGGTTCAGGCTTTTCTTGCCAAATATTTCCCACCTGCAAAGACAGTCAAGCTTAGGACTGAGATTGGGACATTCCAGCAGCTAGGCGATGAACAATTATTTGAGGCTTGGGAGCGCTATAAGGAGTTACTGAGGAAGTGCCCTCAGCATGGATACCCTGATTGGCTGCAGATCCAATTGTTTTACAATGGTTTAAATCCAAATACTAAAACCATAGTCGATGCAGCTGCAGGTGGGACTCTATTGTCCAAGACCGTAGAGAACGCACGTACATTACTAGAGGATATGGCCACAAACAGTTACCAGTGGCCGACTGAGCGGTCTGCACCTAAGAAGATCGCAGCTGGGATCTATGAGATTGACAATGTAAGTTCTCTTCAAGCCCAGATGACCTCCCTTGCTAATGCCTTCTTGAAATTCTCAGGTACAGGGAGTGCCCAATCTATTGAGTCAGCTGCTCTTGCATCCCAGTCTCAAGAGGAGACCACTACAGAACAGGTTCATTATGTTGATAGAAATTCTAACTATAGGGGACACCATAATTCTGCACCCACACACTACCACCCTAATGTTAGAAATCATGAAAATTTCTCATATGCTAACACTAAGAATATCTTGAACCCTCCTGGATACTCATCTCAAAAGGCTGAAAATAAACCTTCTCTTGAGGATACAATTCGAGCTTTTATTGCAGAGTCCAGCAATAGAACTAGCAAATTGGAGGAAGCTGTGATAGCAATAAATACCACGGTGACAGGCCACAGTGCAGCAATTAATAACATTGAAACTCAGTTGGGTCAATTGGTGAATGCTGTAAACACTATGCAGAAAGGTAAAGCCACAGCTGAGCCAGAGAAAACCCAAATGGAGTATTGCAAGGCCATCACAGTGCATCAAATGGAGGAAGTTCAAGTAACTGAGGCACAGGAGATTCATGAGCCTGAAGTCACTAAGGAAGAAGTTGAAGAGGGTTCATCTTCAAACGAAGCTGAAACGCCTACTTCTGACCCTCTTATACCTTCTTCTGCTATTCTGGTTCCAAAGCCTAAGAAAAAGAAGAAAAAGAATTATTCAACTCAATTTAAGAAGTTTCTTGATATCTTTATGAGTTTAAATATTAATTTACCGTTTGCAGAGGCTTTGGAGCAAATGCCCAGATATGTACAATTCATGAAGGAATGGCTTTCGAGGAAAAAGAAGGAAAAGAAAGTGGAAACTATATTCCTCACCTCTACATGCAGTGCCCGACTTCAGAAGAATGTACCTGACAAACTTGCTAATCCAGGGAGTTTTTCTTTTCCCTGCAACTTTGGTATTCATTCTTTTCGTGCTTTATGTGATTTAGGCGCTAGTATTAACATAATTCCTTTATCCTTATGTAAAAAGTTGAACATAGGAGAGATTAAACCTACTGCAGTGAAACTCCAGTTAGCTGACCAATCTGTAGTTAGTCCATACGGAGTAGTAGAGAATGTTTTGATCCAAGTAGGGAAATTTTTTCTGCCCGTTGACTTCTTTGTGATGGATGTAAAGGAAAATCCGTTAGTGCCTGTTATTTTAGGGAGACCATTCCTCGCAACTGGGCGAGTTATTATTGACATCGAGCGTAGGGAGCTGACTGTGCGTGTTTTACATGAAAAAGAAATTTTCAAAGCAGTTGGAGTCTCTACAGATTGTTCTGAAGTTATGATGGTTGGTTACAAGAAAGGTGCAAGCAAGAGCACCTTTGGTGGAGCCCATGACAATAGACCTCCTTGAAGCATACACGGTCAACACGTCGAGCTAACGACGTTAAACAAGCGCTTTTGGGAGGCAACCCAAGTGTTTTTCTTCTTTTTATTTTTATTTTGATTTCTTTAGATTTGATTCTTTTATTTTTATTTTTATTTTCTTCTCACTTTTTCCTTCTTTTTGATGTAGGTGAAGCCTTATTTTTATTGAAGAAAAGAAAAGAGAAAAAAAAAAAAGAAAAAAAAATAATAACTGCTGGGATTTATTTATGAAAAAAAAAAAAAACAAAAATTTGAAACGCGCGTTTTTGGGCTAAAAAGGCGACAGCGTCGCGACGCTGTGGCCCTTAGCGTCGCTGTCGCGATTCTGGAACTAAAAATTCCAGAATCGCATATCAGAGGGTTTTTGTTTTTTTTCTTCAAACCCTAGCCACCTAAGCCGTTCTTCCTTCATTTTTACTCGATTCTTAGTGTTCTTCATCAAATTTCTTGCTTAAACTTTCAGATTTGGTCATCTTCTTCACCGATTTCCCGATTTTGCAAAAACAGCTCGTGGGTTTGTTGGTTGTTGTCGCGTTTTCAGTGTTGTTCGGCCGTGGGTCTCGTGTTCTTGGAGTTTCCGGCGGGATTGCAGCATTTTCAGTCTATTTAGCCGCGAGTTTGGGTGTATTTCCGACGTTTCTAGCCCGATTTGGCCGAGAGGTTCGAAAGTTTCATATTTTTTCGGCCTATTTTCATCGTCTTCAACCTCTTTTGGCCGTGGGTGTGTTCGTTTCTCACTGTGGGTTGCAAAGTTTCGGGATTTTCTACATTGTTGGGGCGATTTCTTCAGCATTTTGGCCGTGGGTAGTGCATTGTTGGTATTGTTCTTTGAATTTCAGCCCCATTCTTGCTTTAGATTCATGATTCAGTTGAGTTAGAAGTTCGAATACTTGATTTTGGGGCTATTGGAGTCTATGTTTTGAGATTATTAGGTGTTTGACTGAATTTAGAGAACTCGTAGCTGCTGATTTTTGTTTATTTGAACCCGTATTCGCTGCTGCGTTGTGGTTTTTGGTGTCTTGGAGCGTAGAATTATTTGGGTTTTCTGTTGTACATCATTTTGTTGGTTGTAGTACGCTCTTGTGCATTATTTAGAGCTTGTGGGGCTGTTTTGCTGCTGTGATTGTTTGGTGTTGCTGCTGATTTTTATATTATATCTGTGGCGGACGGGCTTGAATTGTAGTTGGTGGCTGATTTGTGGCTTGGGTCTGTTTAGAGCTTACTTTCTCACCTAGATTTTTCGTATCCTTCCCTTTTAACACCATGAACAAAAGATCTAGGAGACACGCTGCCGCTTCCTCTTCCTCCTCCGCTCCGTTTGACCCTGCTAGGTTTATAAGTAGAGAAGCAGAAGAAAGATTTGAAAAATATGTTGAGAATAGAAACTTTATTCCTGAGCGAGGCTTCAGCCCTGACCCTGAGGTGCAACCAAACTTAGTTCAGAACATCATTGCACGGGATTGGGGCCATTTTGTTCGTCACCCTGAGCCTGGGGTAGCATCAGTTGTGAGGGAGTTTTATGCAAACATGGAAGAGCCTTCTTCTTCATCATTTGTTCGAGGACACCGTGTCCCTTATGACTCCCACACCATCAATAGATTCTATAGGCTACCCGACGTTGAGAGGGACGAATACACTACATACCTTCTAGGCCATTTAGATGTCAATGAGGTCATCCAGACGGTATGTAGGCCAGGGGCCGAGTGGGCTATGACTGGAGCGGAGGTGGTGAGATTCAAGACTACCGACTTGTTCGTAGATTATAGGGCTTGGAACACTTTTCTCTGTGCCAAGCTAATGCCTGTGGCGCATCTCAGCGACGTGACAAAGAGTCGTGCCATCCTATTGTTCGCCATCGCCACAGGCCGCTCAGTGAATGTCGGCCAGGTCATACATCAGTCCATGCGCCACATCTTCCGGCGTAGCACGACAGTGGGGCTCGGGCATCCATCCTTGATCATATCTCTTTGCCGAGCCGCTGGTGTAGTTTGGGATGCCCAGGAGGAGTTGGTCCACCCCGGAGCGATTATAGACAAGAACTTCATCAGTCGATATCGAGGGCCTGGACCACCGGTTGCACAGCCAGCTCTCCCCATTCCTGCACCGCCAGAGCATCCCGAGCAGCCTGCAGATCCTGAGCAGCAGGAGCAGGAGATTCCACATCCCTCCATCGAGGAGCAGCTGCAGCAGCTGCATATGGAGTTGCAGAGCCACCGCCTGGAGTTCCAGGCTCTCCAGCAGGGGATCCAGAGCCAGCAGCGCGAGCACCAGAGAGAGAGGCGTAGAGATCGTCGTCATTTCCTCTACTCCACGAGCATGCATGCCCACACCTATCAGTGTCAGGTAGCTATGAGTACGGGTCAGCCTTTACCGCCACCTTTACCACCGTACGAGTCGCCTGAGGACGAGGACGAGTGATGCTCTGCCGCCTTCCCCCTGCACACGGTTGTTTCTTTCCTCCTCATTCTTTTTTTTTCATTGTATTTGTTCTCATATTGGTCTGTATATCTTATTATTTTACATTGAGGACAATGTAATTTTTAAGTTTGGGGGTGGAAAGTATTTGCTTTTACTTTTGGGCTGTAATTATTATTTGTTATATCTCCTTTGACCATTTTGTTGGATTATCAGGTGTATTTTTTTTGTGATTATATTCAGGTTATCATTTTGAATCATTATTTCTTTCCATTGAGATCTGGGTTGATTGTTTTATCTATCTGAGATGTGTTTTCTTTGAGTGTGTTGTTTTGATTATGACAGCCGATGAGGATACCTAATTTCAGAAAACAGGTAAGTTATTCTGTGCATCAATAATTAAAAACAGGATTCAAGACAGGTTGATTTTATTTCATGAATCTCTTGCACCATTTGAGCACGTAGTCTCCTGTCTTAGTTTGGCGAGCTTAGAATAGAGTTATGTGATCTAGATCTTGTTGTCACCTCGAAAGGTTTAGGGACTGATTTGATGGTTAATCTGCATGATAGTTAGTAATGTTACACTTAGGAGAAAATGATGCCATATTTTGCATGTTAAAAAAAAAATGAATGAAAGAAAAGAGAAAAATGATGAGTTGAATAAGGAAAAAATTTAATTAAGGTCAAAAAGAGCTACCCCTGTTGTGATCAGTTAGGCCAACCAGATAAAACTCAGGTTAAGGGTCCCTACAATAGGTGTGTGAAAGCTAGTGACCACCACTGTTGATTATGAAAAAAACTCAAAGTTTGGGGGTTGTATACCCCATTTAGGCACCCTAGTGGCATATTACCATCTTGAGTGTGGAGAGGCTTGATGATTGGGACTTAGGACCAGAGTAGGGGGAAAACGAGCGAAGGGCTGCATAAAACTGTTCCGGGCTTAAAGGACTGAGATAGGGAGGACTAGTCACACACACACGTGAGAGAGGAATGAAATAAATGAGACTTATTTTGATGAATGTGATTAATCATTAATGTTTCAGTGTGATTTATTTGTGATTTGAGATTCCTGAGGCAAGAGTCAGTAGCAACACTTCCTCAAGTATTTTTGTAGACAGATTATTTTGATTCTTACTTGGCTTGATTCTTACTTTGCTCGGGACTAGCAAATGCTTAAGTTTGGGGGTATTTGATAGCACAATTTATTGTGCCATATTTTAGATGATTTTATCGTTAGTCTTGAGTATTATTTGGCCATTTTTATCTCTATTTGGTTTTGTTTTGTAGGAATCAAGTATTTCAATGGAAATCGACATTTTTGAGCTTTACCGATGATTTAGGAGCTAAAGAATAAGTTCGGGCCAAGAAAATAGAAAAGGAAGATCAATTAAAGGCCTAGCGTTGAGACGCTAGCCATTGGAGCGTCTCAACGCTGGGCGCAAGTCAGCACGCGCGCAAATTCGAGGCAGCGTCGAGACGCTACCTCCACAGCGTCTCGACGGTGCGAACTTTCCAGATTTAATTAGGGCGTACGCGCGACAGCGTCGCGACGCTATGTCCTCAGCGTCTCGACGCTGTCACACAGAATCAGCGGTATATATATTTTGCGATGCCATCTGATTAGGGGAGCTGTTTTGGAGAGAGAAAAACGACTTCTAGAGAGAGAAAACGGACAGAACAAGGCAGAGAGCGAGGGAGCTTGATTTTGGGAGCTTGGATCGAGAGGTTCGTGACGGGAACGCACGGGAATCATGGCCAACGAGTTTAATCTTTCTCCCTTATTTCTTGTATTGATTTGTAGCATGTTTGGGACAAATTTCGCTTGTATTTTAGAGATCATGAGTAGCTAGATTTCGTTTCTTAGGGACTTGATGTAGCCATTAGTTTGTATGGATTAATTTACGGCTTTTTAGGACGTTTTGTAACGCGGTTTATTTATGCAATTGTTTAATTAATGCTTATAATCTCTTGATCACAGATTGTATGTTGTTGTTTCTGAACTAATCGCTCGGGAGAGGGTAGTTTAGATTAGACTCTCAATTGCATGACTTAGGTAATTCGTTAATCGGGAGATTTGGAATTGCTTGAGAAATCGTCATGAGGATTGTTCTTATTGCTAGGCTTATTGTTGAAATTAGATAGGGATATCAATTTCTTAATTCGCTTAAAGGATTAATTGCACTCGGGAGAGGCTTTTAATTATTCATAATCCTTGGTTTATAAACTTGTTACGAATTTGTTCTTAATTATTCGTTAAATTAATTCATGCATCTAATAGGTGAAATCAATTCCCTAAGGCCTTTCTCCATTGAGTTTCCACATTTTATTGCTTTGATTAGTTTTTAATTGATTTGCATATTTCTCAATTATTTTCTCTAAATAAAATTGGGCGAATATACCTTTAGTAATTAGGGGAACTAGAAAACCAATCCAGAGGACGACATTCGATTTTCAATCACTATATTATAACTTGGGCCCGTACACTTGCGGTTAGCAATTTGCGCATCAACTATCATACCCTTTGTTCCAGAATCTACCATGTGGACTCCTTGTTTAATGCATATGCACAGCCCATACAACCCCTTGGACATGTGTCGGAGTGGAAGACGTCACCTCAATTCGTCGACGTGGAAGTCTTGCCCCCCTCGAAGAGTGCCTAGGGTTGGTCGTCGTCAGACGTTGAGAATACCGTCTACTGGAGAAGTTCAGCATGTCCACAAATGCAACCGGTGCGGGAATAGGGATCATAAAAGAAAAACTTCTAGACAACCACTGAACAATTCATGATGTTTTTTCATTATATTTTTGTATCCCGAATGTTTAAATATGATTTTTATTATATTTCTATATTTTGTTGTATATACTTTATTCTTTCATTATTTTACATAGTGTGCGTAGTCTGGAAAAAAGAAGGAAAAAAAGAGGAAAAAAAAGGATAGCATCAGCTTGCTGGTTTTTTTTCCCAGTCGAAATCATGACCGAGACCAAGATTGGGAAAAAAACCAGCAAACCTATTTCATTTATTCTGCAGCAAACTCAAGTGCTCTGTTATTTTTCCCGGTTGAAATTGTGACGTAGACCAAGACCGGGAAAAAAACAGCAAGCTCATTCTTCAACGTTGTGCACTCATCTATATCTCTGACTTTTTTCCCAGTCGAAATCGTCTTGTCAAAAACAAGGGTACTCCAGTCCTCATTGCAAAAGGCAACTCAATCATCCATTAAGTCCAAAGTGTTTGCATCTACTTGTTGTTTACGTTCCCTCCCCATCAAAGCCATTTCAAAGAAATAAAAAGTTGTGATCTTAACTACATCTTCATCGTTCTCAGACTCTAGCTTGGGAAACGATTTATCTAACTCCTCCACCTTCATACCTACGTTGTCCCTAAAATATAATCTTAAGAGTCTATTGGGAAGACCTACTCTATCTCTCCTCATAGGTCTAAATGAATGACGATGACAGTTACGAGGTCAAACTCTCTCTTACCAAAAGAAACCTTCTGACCCAATAATTTAAAACTCATTACATCCGAACTACTATCCTCTACTTCCCTAAGGAGGATGTAATGTACAAACTGGCCATTAAATATTACATTCACATCTATTAACGGCCCAAAGCATGCTTGCCTAAATAGTTCTACTTGGTTTCTACTTAGGGTTAACTTAATATTGCTAATTGTTTTGTTTAGATGTGAGCAACAAGTTAAGGCAGCAGGGAAATGGTCAGCGAGGGGGATTTTCTCAGTGATTTCCATCATTAACCTAAAACATTCAACTTAGAACAATGAAAATCAAAATTTTAAAACATAATAATAATAATTTTAAAAAAATCAAGCCTACTGCCCTATTTTCCGATCCCTCTTCCTAATCGAAATCGAGAGGGGATTCATCCTCAGCGTTTTCTCGGTTAACCGAGAATAGGCTTTCGAGTTCTGCCAAAATTCTCGGTTAAGCGAGAATATGCAAAGGATGAATCCAGGTCGAGATTCATCGCGATTCCAAGAAAAAGAGTCTTCTTAAACACCCCAAACTCTTCTTCTTCCCTCTACCCTACTCAGAAACCATCGACACATTAAAATGAACATTCACAACCCTAAAACAGACAACGAATCGCACCAAACCCTAGATTTCTAAGAAACCCACAAATGCAAGTAAATCCAACTCAGTCGCACGATGCAACCCTAATAAACTCGAAAATGACAGTAGTTACTTACCTCGTGTTCTTGTAAGTTTGATTTCAACGAAAGATTTGCAAAATAAGTGGAAAAACGAGTAAAATCCAACTCAGTGGCGATGGTTCTATCGAGCGTGAGGAAGAAGGATCGGGCGAGGCAACAGTAAAGTTGTAAAGAGAGGGACAGGGAAGTTTTAAAGCCAAGCGTATTTTCGTCCTTTCGCAATCACAGGGGTCCCCAAATACATGTTTTAAAAAAAGGGCCCCTTTTTACAATCCAAAAAGTAAAGGGGTCCAATACTTCCAATTACCTTCGGGCAATTGGGCTTTTTGGGCCCCTTTGATTTTTGGATTGTAAAAAGGGGCCTTATTTTGAAATCTTTTATTTTGCGACCCCTTGGGCTGCGAAAATACAATTTTGCCCTTCTCTTTCAAACCCACCAGCCCTTCTTCATTCCCACGAAAACTCTCACTTCAACGGTCCCTTCTTCTCCCTCTCAAGCTTGATTCGCGGGTAATTGGGACTTTTGGACCCCTTTGATTTTTTATTTGTAAAAAGGGGCCCTTTTTTAAATCTTTTATTTTGGAACCCTTTGCTGACTTTAATGATGTCAGCAATGGTGTAAAAAGTCCATTATAATCTCTCTTCAATTTTCAAAATAGGAAAATTAATTTCCTCACCAACCACATTAAATTTCCTACCAAATTTCCATAGTTCTCCTTAATGAATAAGAAATTTGGAATGACAAAAACATTCTCATTCTCATTTGTTATTCTTTTTTGTCCTTTGATCCCCACACGATTTTGTCACGTTCATCACGTTTTGGATTACTCAATCACACTCAAAACACTTCCGACATTCGAGTTTCTGAAAGAGGTACGTGAATACTACACATTCAAGTTTTGACCGTTCAATTCTTTACGTTTAATAGTACGTTCGTGGTTTAGGAAAAATGTACTACGCTGTCGTCGAATTTCTCAATCGAAACTGATGTTTCATGGCCGGAAATCATACTGTTAGCATCCCGACTAGGAAATTCCACCGAGAACTGGGAAATATGATCGTTTCATTAACTTTTTTTTTGTTCGTGCAGATAATGCCTCGTGTGTGGGTTTGTTATGGTGGTTTGTGGAATGAGAGAGAAAAGGAATATGAGGGTGGAGAGTTGAGGGGCTTCGACATAGACATTGGTATTGCATATAGTGACTTCTTAAGTCGATTATATAGATTAACCAGTATAAGTTCAGAGGAATTTGACCTTAGAGTAAGATGTCTACTCCAATTGAAGTCCAGGGCACCCGTGTTTGTTACTAGGAACGATGAAGACCTTAACACCTTGACATGGAAGTTAGTCTCTGAAGTACCCATATACATATCCACAATCCCAAAGTGTCCTAGTAACCAAGCCTCGCGACCATTTCCCATCCCATGTGCTATGCCAAATAATCCATATAAGGTGGAGCAGAAATTATCATCGGCATCAGTCCCAAACAATATACCATCGACATCTACATCCTTCCAATGCGATGAATCCAAAAATATTCCTGTGTATAACTTGGGGGATGATGAAGACCATGGTAGTGAACTTTATGGTGGCCAAGATTGGGGGGACTACGGAGATGATAAGGAGCACGAAGATGATGAGGACACAGACACAGAGGTTGATGTAGTTGTGGGAGATGATGATGAAGAGATTCACGTACAGTACACTGGGGTTCCTTCTGCGCCTGAACAGGTGGCGACATGATCTTCCGTTCCAAATGCTTCATCCAAGGCAATCATCATGGCAGGTCAGTCTTCATCTTCTGAAGATGTAGAAGTTGGAGAAGTATTTATGTGTAAAAGAGACTTGTACATGAGAATGTCTGTGATTGCAATGAGAAGGAACTTCGAGTTTAGGGTTAAAAAGTCAAAGAAGAACATATGGGTAGCTAAGTGTGTAATTGAAGGGTGCAAATGGAGAGTTCGAGCTATGACTATTACTAAGGGGTGTGAAATATTTAAGATCACGAAGTACTGTAATATTCATACCTGTGTACATGAAGTGTTGACCCATGATCATAGGCAGGCCAAGAGTTGGGTTCTTGGAAATTTGATCAAGTCGAGGTTCCAAGACGTCGGTCGTACTTATAGGCCAAAGGATATTGTGAACGATATTAGACAAGATTTTGGTGTGAATTTAAGCTACCACAAGGCTTGGCGGGCTAGAGAAGAAGCTTTTATTCTTTGCTAGAGGATCATCAGAAGAATCTTACAGACTGTTACCGAGATTTGGTGAAGCATTGAAAATCGAAAATCCCGGTACATTGTTCGACTTAGAACTTGAAGACAATGAACACTTTAGGCATGTGTTTATGGCACTAGGTGCTTCTATTGGAGGGTTCAAGAGTTCTATTCGTCCAGTACTAGTGGTTGATGGAACACACTCATGGGGAAAATTTTGTGGGAAGCTCCTCCTTGCGACCGGTGTAGATGGAAACAACCAAATATATCCTGTAGGGTGGGCCTTTGTCGGGGGAGAAATTGATCAGTCATGGACGTACTCTTTTCGACAGATGGAACGTGCAGTTGGACAAGTTCCTAGTCTAGTCATTGTGTCTGACAAACATGCCAGCATCGGTAAGGCAGTCAAAACTGTATTCCCTAATGCATTTCACTGCGTGTGTATCCGACACCTAGGGGAGAACCTGAAGACGCATTTTAAGATCGGGAACTTCATTAAAGTATTTGAGGGAGCTGCGAAGGCATTTCGCGTGGTCGAATTCAATGAGTACTGGCAGCAACTCCCAGAAAATGTTAGGACATACCTACAAGGGGTCGGCGATGACAGGTGGGCTCGAGCATACCAGTGTGGTCGTCGGTATAACCAAATGACCACCAATCTTACGGAGTGCACTAACTCAGTGTTGAAAGATGCACGAGAGCTACCAATCACTACATTTATGAATCATATCAAAGGGTGGCTCCAAGCAAAATACTACAAGCACAGGAATAAGCACTCCGGTAACCCGAGTCCGTGGTCAAAGTTTGCAACGGGAATTTTGGGAAAAGTAGAGGAGAACGCAAGGAGGCACGTGGTCACACCTATTGCTTGATATGAGTTTGAGGTCGAGGATGGACGTTTGGGTGGACGTGTCAACCTTCACGCTAGAACATGCACCTGTCGTGAATTTGAGTTTTACGAGCTTCCATGCTCCCATGCGATCGTTGCATGCACTTATCGACATATCGACTATCATACTCTTTGTTCCAGAGTCTACCATGTGGACTCTTTGATAGATGCATACGCACAGCCCATACAACCCCTTGGGCATGAGTCGGAGTGGAAGAGGTCACCTCAATTCGTCGATGTGGAAGTCTTGCCTGCTCGAAGAGCGCCTAGGGTTGGTCGTCGTCAGACGTTGAGAATACCGTCTACAGGAGAAGTGCAGGATGTCCACAAATGCAGTCGGTGCGGGAATAGGGGTCATAACAGAAAAACATGCAGACAACCACTGAACAATTCTTGATGTGTTTTTTCATTAAATGTTTGTATCCTGGATGTTTCAAACATGAAGTTTATTATATTTCTCTATTTTGATGTATGTATTTTCTCCTTTCATCATTTATTTTATGTAGCGTACGTGGTCTGAAAAAATAGAAGAAAAATTAAAGGCTAGAATGATCTTGCTACCATTTTTCCCGATCGAAGTCTTAACCGAGAACGAGACCGGGAAAAATGGTAGTGAACTGCACATTGTCGCTGACTCTCTCTGTTATTTTTCTCGGTCGATATCGAGACCGAGAACGAGATCGAGAAAAAAGACAGAGAACCAACTTACTTGCACATTGTCCAGCCCTCTCTCTGTTATTTTTACCTGTCAAAATCAGGACCGAGAACGAGACGGGGAAAAAAGACAAAGAGAGAGATAGTAACTTGCATGGCATGAAATTTACGTTTATTAACGTATATTTCACCAGAAAAGTAACTTGCATGGCAGTGAAAACATAACTTCATAATTATATAAGTGAAATTATAACTACACGGGTATTGAAATATAAACGAAATCATGTTTTACTAAAAGAATGGCCTATTGGCCCAAAGTTATACAGCAAATTGACGCCGACAAAACTCCATTTTCTCCTGACTAAGACTACCTAAATCTGATCTAGTTACATCATATTCCAAAAACTTTACAGTGAAGACCCCACAATCTCCACTATCTCGTTGTTGTGGCACTTGGGTCTTCCTTCTGAATCGCCATGGATGTGTTGGAAGAGATAGATCCTCCTTCATAACGTCGCACCTCAGTAGCAGCCTAGGAAAAATGGTGCATATCGTATTTGGTGTAGCCGAATATATGTAGAAGTCTTTTTTCTTTTATTTTATTAAGTCATGTGTTGTCCACATGCTTTGTAACTACTTTCAGTTTTGATCCTTGCCTATTTAAAGGCAAGTGATCATCAACAAAGAGGTATTATTGTTAT
Source organism: Luffa aegyptiaca (assembly GCA_017139565.1). Classification (NCBI taxonomy): domain Eukaryota; kingdom Viridiplantae; phylum Streptophyta; class Magnoliopsida; order Cucurbitales; family Cucurbitaceae; genus Luffa; species Luffa aegyptiaca. Next base: position 20,019,025 of record CM029400.1, on the reverse strand, counting down.
TGTGTTAAAGTTAGTCCACGGCTACACCATAAGTTGGTATCAGAGCGTGTGATTTTGGGCGAGCTTCCTCAATGGCATCCAAGAAGGTCTCAACTAGTGTGGGTGGAGACTTAACATCGACGGGCAAAGAGGCGAAGACTATTACCGTCCTCTCACCACAAGAAACGACTGCACGCTTGCTGTCAGTCGAAGATGATGTGCGTGAGATTAAGAAAATCCTAGAAATGATGTGCGAAAAGTTAGGCTGCAAGATTGGACAGCAAGTTACCGAATCCCAAGAACACACAAACATGGAGAAAAGGCCGCAAGAATTCCAGAAGGAAGGAGGGAGAACCAAACATTGGCAAGATATGCAAGTTTTTTAGACCCCTATTCTCGCACCGACAGCATTTGTGGACATGCTGCACTTCTCCCGTAGACGGTATTCTCAACGTCTGACGACGACCAACCCTAGACACTCTTCGAGGAGGCAGGACTTCCACATCGACGAATTAAGGTGACCTCTTCCACTCCAACTCATGCCCAAGGAGTTGTATGGGTTGTGTATATGCATCTATCAAAGAGTCCACATGGTAGACTCTGGAACAAAGAGTATGATAGTCGATATGTCGATAAGTGCATGCAACGATCGCATGGGAGCATGGAAGCTCGTAATACTCAAATACACGACAGGTGAATGTTCTAGCGTGAATGTTGACACGTCCACCCAAACGTCCATCCTCGACCTCAAACTCATATCGAGCAATGGGTTTGACCACATGCCTCATTGCCTTCTCTTCTGCTTTTTCCAATATTTTCGTTGCAAACTTTGACCACTGACTCGAGTTACTGGAGTGTTTATTCCTGCGCTTGTAATATTTTGCTTGGAGCCACCCTCTGATATGATTCATAAATGTAGTGATTGGTAGCTCTCGTGCATCTTTCAACACTGAGTTAGTGCACTCTGCAAGATTGGTGGTCATTTGGTTATACCGACGACCACACTGGTATGCTCGAGCCCACCTCTCAACTCTGACCCCTTGTAGGTATGTCCTAACGTTTTATGGGAGTTGCTGCCAGTACTCATTGAATTCGACCACGCGAAATGCCTTTGCAGCTCCCTCAAATACTTTAATGAAGTTTCCGATCTTAAAATACGTCTTCAGGTTCTCCCTTAGGTGCCGAATACACACGCAGTGAAATGCATTAGGGAATACAGTTTTGGCTGTCTTACCGATGCTGGCATGTCTGTTAGACACAATGACCAGACCAGGAACTTGTCCAACTGCACGTTCCATCTGTCGAAAAAAGTACGTCCATGACTGATCAATTTCTCCCCCGACAAAGGCCCACCCTACAAGATATATTTGGTTGTTTCCATCTACACCGATCGCAAGGAGGAGCTTCCCACAGAATTTTCCCCATGGGTGTGTTCCATCAACCACTAGTACTGGACGAATAGAGCTCTTAAACCCTCCAATAGAAGCACCTAGTGCCATAAACACATGCTTAAAGTGTTCATCGTCTTCAAGTTATAGGTCGAACACTGTACCGGGATTTTTGATTTTCAATGCTTCACCAAATCTCGGTAACAGTTTGTAAGATTCTTCTGATGATCCTCTAGCAAAGAATAAAAGTTTCTTCTCTAGCCCGCTAAGCCTTGTCGTAGCTTAAATTCACACTAAAATGTTGTCTAATATCGTTCACAATATCCTTTGGCCTATAAGTACGACCGACGTCTTGGAACCTCGACTTGATCAAATTTCCAATAACCCAACTCTTGGCCTGCCTATGATCATGGGTCAACATTTCATGTACACAGGTATGAATATTACAATACTTCGTGATCTTAAATATTTCACACCCCTTAGTAACAGTCATAGCTCGAACCCTCCATATGTGTTTCTCCATTTGCATCCTTCAATTACACACTTAACCCTAAACTCGAAGTTCCTTCTCATTGCAATCACAGACATTCTCATGTGCAAGTCTCTTTTACACATGAATACTTCTCCAACTTCTACATCTTCAAAAGAGGAAGATTGACTTGTCATGATGATTGCCTTGTATGAAGCATTCGGAACGGAAGAGCATGTCGCCACCTGTTCAGGCGCAGAAGGAACCTCAGTGTACTGTACGTGAATCTCTTCCTCATCATCTCCCACAGCTACATCAACCTCTGTGTCTGTATCCTCATCATTTTCGTACTCCTCATCATCTCTGTAGTCTCCCCAATCTTGGCCACCATAAAGTTCACTACCATGGTCTTCATCATCCCCCAAGTTATACACGGGAATATTTTTGGATTCATCGCATGGAAAGGATGTAGATGTCGATGGTATATTGTTTGGGACTAATGTTGATGATAAATTTTGCTCCACCTTATACGGATTATTTGGCATGGCACATGGGATGGGAAATGGTCGCGAGACTTGGTTATTCAGACACTTTGGGATTGTGGATATGTATATGGGTACTTCAGAGACTGACTTTCACGTCAAGAAGGTGTTAAGATCTTCATCGTTCCTAATAACAAACGTGGGTGCCCTGGACTTCAATTGGAGTAGACATCTTACTCTAAGGTCAAATTCCTCTGAACTTATACTGGTTAATCTATATAATCGACTTAAGAAATCACTATATGCAATACCAATGTCTATGTCGAAACCCCTCAACTCTCCACCTTCATATTCATTTTTCCTCTCATTCCACAAACCACCATAACAAACCCACACACGAGGCATTATCGGCACGAACCAAAAAAAAAAAAAAAAAGTTAATGAAACGGCCAAATTTCCCGGTTCTCGGTGGAATTTCCCGGTCGGGATGCTAACAGTATGATTCCCGACCGGGAAACATCAGTTTCGACCGAGAAATTCGACAGCGACAGCGTAATACGTTTTTCCTAATCCATGAACGTACTATTAAACGTAAAGAATTGAACGGTCAAAACTTGAATATGTAGTACTCACGTACCTCCTTCAGAAACTCGAATGTCGAATGTCGGAAGTGTTTTGAGTGTGATTGAGCAATCCAAAACGTGATGAACATGACAAAATCGTGTAGGGACCAAAGAATTTTGTGTGGGGACCAAAGGACAAAAAAGAATAAGAATGAGAATGAGAATGTTTTTGTCATTCCAAATTCCTTATTCATTAAGGACTATGGAAATTTGGTGAGAAATTTAATGTGGTTGATGAGGAAATTAATTTTTCTATTTTGAAAATTGAAGAGAGGTTATAATGGACTTTTTACACATTTGCTGACATCGTTAAAGTCAGCAAAGGGTCCCAAAATAAAAGATTTTAAAAAATGGCCCTTTTTTACAAATCAAAATCAAAGGGGTCCAAAAGTCCCAATTGCCCATTTTTGTAAGGCCTAACGTTGTAAAATCAAAATATGTATTAAGTTGACAAAACCTAAATAAGATAATAGTTGACAAAACATACCTTACGTTTCTGATCCCGTTTGCCAAACCTTTCCCTAGTAGAAGAAAAACATACATGTAAAACAATCAAATTCGTTTCAAGGGGTATAACATAAACTTCATTTCTAATCCTTGAACCGAACTTAAACCTAAATATAAATGTACGTTCCAATTTTCATCTTACTTTTTTTTTTTCACTGTAGAATTAATGTACAAAATAGCGGAAAAAGAAGTCCCGACCAAAGGAGTTACAAAAAGAAACTAAAATAGAGAGTATAGAATAGTTATAGAAGGATTTGGATGAACTACGACAAGAAGAGATATAAGGAAAGTGATCTCCCAGATTTTCTCCCATTGTCTTCTGAAAGCATCTAGCATTATTTTAAAATTTAATCAAAGGACCAAAATCTTCATCTAAAGTTGTCGGCCTTCTTTTGTCTTTCCTTTTGTACATTATATACATCAGGGAAATAGTTGCTTATCTTCAGAAAAAAAATATATAAAAATGACTTTTGTCCTTTACATCCTTCAACTTCAAGGAAAAAAAAAGGTGTCATGCTTTAGCCGGCTCATGCTTTGATTGTGCATCTCACCGCTTGGCAAGTGAGAAGCATATTGCAAATAATGAATTTTACACTTTTAAAACACTAATTACAACTAGATAGCTTCAAATAACTTGAATTAAATGTAACACTCGAAAGAGATGCCTACGGAAGGCAAAATATAGAATCAGGAACAAAATTGCGATCTTGCACCAGAACATGACAAGAATGCTGTTAGCAGAGGAAGAATTGAAGATTCACAGACATGAGAGAATTACGGTACTCGTGTAAGCGAGTACATTTACTGACCTTGGGTGTGCCAGGTGGCTCGTTGTATGGACTGTCACGGAAAGATGAGCCTTCTGCCTCCTTATTTTGCAACTGTTCGAAAGATGCAGGAAATGACAACAAAAATTAGGTTTAACTACGTTAAAGACATATGGCATTTGACTTAAGCCAGTTCCACCAACAAAGTATTCCCTTAATGAGAACTCTCTCTGAATGAGAAGAAAAAAAAATCATTAAACCCATGGTTTATGAGCGGTATATTAATGCAAATTTGATGCACATAAATTTGCTACCACTAGAACATGCATATGGACAAAGATAACTATACGGCTATACCTGCTTCTGAAGATTCAGAAGAGTCAATATTTCTTTTCTTAATTCAAGATGCTCTGCACAGACTAAGACTGCTTTTGTTGGAACCCTCGGCTTTAGATTAACCTATTTATAAATAATAATAATAATCAAAATCAAATCCTTTGTGGGTGAATTATACAACTATGTAACACTAGAACATGAGGATCACTAGGGGAAATGACTAGGGAAGAAATTCTAACAGGTTGACAAAAAACACAATATGGTTGATTCAGGTCATGAAATAGGTATAGGTGTTTGAAATGTGCTAGAGAAAGCAAGATAGAACAGCAATTGAGTCTAGAGCATGAGTCGACTTCCAACTGAACATTGCCATCCCAACGTCGACTTCCAAACAGCATCAAATCAATGCTTACTCATTTGATTATTAACCAGTAAGTCCTTCTTCCAATAATGACACAAAATTGTATAGGGGAAAAGGCAGCTGACTGACAAAATAATGAATAATAGATATGCTCCAATTTCATAAGTTGGTAGAAAAGGCTTGATGCAACCAAGGTAATAGATATTGGCACTTTGAAATTCAAGTCTTATGTAGGTCTTGTAGAAGCTCAAGGAGCCTCCACAGTTAAGATTAATTAAGAGGGAGATTAATTGCAAAAGATTTTTTTTTTTTAATAAGAAACTGAACTTTCATTGAAAAACACGAAAGAATATACATAGGGCATACAAAAAAACAGCCTGCCTACAAAAAAAAATGGGCTTCCAATTCAAAAGAATAATACCTGAGACTTAATTAAAAAAGAGAGACGGATATACCCATAAGGTCATTCAAATACTTCTCATACTCCTCATCCGTGTATTTGACAATTTCAACAGACTGTACCACATTCAAACCAGAAAATACATATGATTAATGATAATAAATTTCGATAATGGTGTTTAATTATTCAATAAATGGTTACAATTTTTGAAACAATAAAATTATCAGTGAGTACTAGGAAACATTCTAATTGCAAAAAAAAATCAAAGGAATCAACAAATACAGTTTAAAAAATTAATGATTAAGAATGAGAAGCTTTTGGCCCGTTTGGTAACGTTCTCGTTTCTTGTTTCCGTTTCTTCATTTTTAATAAAGAAAAATAAAATTTCATGACCCTAACACCTATACATTCAATAATAATAAACCTATATTCTTATTTATGTTTGGAAAAAATTGGAAACAAGAACAAAAAAGAGAAACTAGTTTTAGTTGTTCCCAAAAGTTCTATACAAATTTTGGGAGTGTTTCTAAAAAATGAGAAACAAGAAACATACATAGTTATTAAATGCTTAGATTTCTTAATAAAATTAGAAACAAGAAACAAGAAACGAGAACGTTACCAAACGGGCCCTTTAAGGCCAGGGATCCTTTAAGCAAGTTCACCATTCTAATAACATTCAGACTCTATGATCATCTGTTGCCATATGTCAAGGTTTATTTTGGGAGAAATCATGCTTCGAAGTTGGGAATGGACTGCCAATAAGGTGTTGGACAAACAAGTGGATTAACAGCACTTTTAGTCATTTTATTTCCTGGAGTTTATGCACAGCATGCAAGATGATAGAAACCAAAGAAATACATTGATAACAAGTACAAAAAGATAACTACCAAGTAATTTAAGGTACTTTTGGACCCTCCTCTTGAGATCACTCGATTCTAAACTAACTAAACTAATGCATACCTCCATCCTTTCTCACTCACCCTATTTATAACAAATCACCATAACAACTTCACTAGCTAATTACTAATATAAGGATATCCTAATAATATTCCTAACTCTACCTTAATAGCATTTATATTACAGGAGTAAGAACCAAAGTATCCAGGTTATTTGAGAAAAAGAATCGCTACACAATTACAAGGGGATAATGAGTGAAAAAGAGAGGAATTGGAGGATCTTTTCTCATGACTTGGAGTTGGAATATGATATTCATCAACATTTCCAAAATTTGAAGGTTTCCGCACAATAAGGGGTCAACAATACTTTCAGTCTACCAAAAATGCCAACGAAATATCAAAAGTGTCAATAAAAAAAATCACCCATATAAACATAAATACTAATAATAAGGATTTGTAGTATATGTAAAAAGTGTGGAATACTTATTTACAAATTCCCCCTTTTTTTGAATTTTTGATTTCCAGGTTTTTTTCCAAGAATGTCCATCAAATCAATATTTTACCATAAAATTGAAACTTCAGAATTTTATCAACATCAACATTTAATTTCTTGCTCACAACAATAGAGGAGTGCTTCAACCACATATATCTTGTAAACTGACCAATATATGAACAAGAAAATAATTGGTATGTTGGAATCACGCACAAAGCAAAGGATGTTAATGGATATATCAAACTTTCCGTTTCCATCTAAGCATGAAAAGACATTTTAAATTTCAAATTTTAACTTAAAAGAACACGAAACAACAAATCAATAAATAAAAAGGACTTGACCTTACCTTGTTATACATATACTTTGCAAAGGAGTAGTCACCTGTTGGTGGAATGCCATTTACAACTCAAACCTACAAATGAAAGAATTGGGAGGGAAGGAGAGAAAGGTGACTTTGAAGAATAACAAAAATCAATTGCAATATACATGATTCATAAAGGTGCCAAAGCCTACCCAATGGTAAAACGGCAAATTACCTTTTCCAGCAGAATTTGTGAAAGGAAGCCATTGCCACATAATCTGAAGGAAAATCACAAGACAATATTATAAGAACAGTCTTAATTCATTTTTTTTTTAAGAAACAAAACTTTCATTTGAGAAACATGAAAGAATATATCAAGACCGCTTGACACCTCTAAAGATTCTGCTATTTCTCTCGAGTCAAACACCCAATCCAACATAAAGCAACTAGCTTGCCAAAGAACCCTGACCCTTTCCCCAAAAGGAGCACTCCCTAGCATTGAGCGACAGTCAGACAAACATAATCTAAAAAACTCCAAGACCCGATCCCACATAAATTCACTAAATACACGATCAATATATATTTTAAAATCAATAGCATGTTAGATACCCAATTATTAGCCAAACTCACTCAAGTAACAAATAAAAAAGCAACAGAGTGGCTGAAAATCCATATCAATTCAATGACAAATTAAGCTTTCAAATACAATGGTATTAGATAAAGGTTCCATTTCAAAACCAATTGGCAATGAGTGGGGTAGCCCATCTATCTTATGTATTGGAAGGTTTCCACCAATCGTTTCAATGTGGGATCCTCAACAAATGGGCTCCCTAATTTTCTCTCATCGACATCAGTACAGAGGACTATAGAAAACAGAGTCCTCAACTTCGATATTCTATTCACCATTTTCCTCACTTCTACTACATACTATCAGATGATATCACGTATTGCACAAAAAGAAAAAAAACCTTCTCATCTGATGGAGGTCGCTTCTTCAGCTGAGATGTATCGATTGCCGACATAATAGGCGCCAGACCACCAGTAAGCGCAGAAACCTACAATTCAGAAACCCCACCATGTCTAGTGTAAGCAATAAAACCAAGCAACAACGATCATACAAACACACGCACAGAGAAGACATTACCTCGCGGGAAATTCCATCTCGCTTTCTCTGGGCATCCTTCTAAGCCCTAGGTTTCTTCTCTTGGGCTATAGGCAGCGTATGTTTGGGCTTCCCCCGAATTCTAAGGCTTCTTTCTATTTCGCAATGCCGGATAACTCGAGTTCAAAGAGTCGAATTTTTTACAGAGTAATGTTGCTCCGATCCTAATTTCATCAGATGGAGACCATACAAAAAGGATTTCGATACGATCGATTCAAAGAAGATCGTTCTTGTTTCATTTTTTGAGTGCCAAAGCACAGCGGAGCAGAGGAACAAGACATTGTCATAGGATAAAACTTCCCTGCAATTCCTGCTTACCACCATTGTTGTTTTAACATATGGTACTTTTTTATTTTTTATTTCCTTTTATTAAATGTCAAAATCTCAACAAAATCTCATCTAACAGAATTTACTTTTTTATTAGATTTTTTTTTGTTAAACACGCTTTTCCATTTTAACGCTTCAAATTCCTCTTCCCTCTTTTTTTCCAATCTTTTCAATACACACCTCACCATCTCTCTCCTTTCTCTTTCTATTTTTATTTTAATTTATTATAGTATCTTTTCAATACAATATGAGAGTTAACACAATCTTTTTTCTAATTTTTTATTTATTATATCTCTTCAATATTACACATTTATATTTCAAAACAAATATATGTCACATTTCTTAATGTTTTTTTTTACCATCCTCAAACAAAACTCAATATTTTTTGTGCAATTTAAAGACACGAATAACTGAAAAATGAATCCATTTTTTTAAAAAAAAATATCATGTCTTTTCATATACTTTTTTTTATCTCATTATTTAAATGATATAATACCACTTATTTTTAATAGTTCACTATCATTTCATTTAAAAGATAATGTAAAAAATAATGTAAAAAATATATAAAATACATTAAAAAAAACAAAAGAGTTTAATTTAGGTTACCTTTAGCTTGTGCAAAATCATACTGAAAATTTCTGTGGAATGATAGAGGAAAGAAAAATGAGAAACGTGAGAAGATGATGAGGTGTATGGTGAAAGGATACAATAAATTCAAAAGAAAAAGAGAGAGAAGGGAATGCCTTAAAAATGAAGGGAGAGAAAAGCGTGTTGTAAAAAAATGGAATAAAAAGTAAATTCTGTTAGATGAGATTTTGACGAGATTTTGTTGAGATTTTGTTGAGATTTTGAAATTTAATAAAAGAAAATAAAAAATAAAAAAGTGCCACATGTTAAAAGAATAATGGTGGTAAGCAGGAAATTCATGCAGGGAAGTTTTATCCTTTTCGTAATTCACGTAAGTGACGAACAGCAGAGTCATGGAAGTGATTTTTTTTCTTTTTTCTTTTTTCTTTTTTCTTTTTTTTTTACTTAGTACCAATTTGGTTTGGTCCTAAATTTTAATTTATAACGATTTAGGTAATCTACTTTCAATTTTCTAACAATTTAGTCTCTGAACTTTACAATTTAGTTTTTATACTCTCAACTTTATAACAATTTTATCCTTGTTGCAAAAAAATCATCAAAATTAAATGTCAATTTTTATTAATTAATGATTAAACTTTGTCGCTTATAAACATATTAGATCCCAAATTTGTTTATTAGTCTATCTAGGTAAGAAATTCCATTAAATATTTTCATTAATTTTTCACGATAGAGACTAAATCATTACAAATTTAAAAGTACGGTGACTAAATTGTTACTTATTAAAGTTCAGGAACTAAATTGTTACAAATTGAAAGTATAAGGACTAAATCGTTACAAATCAAAGTTAAGGGACTAAATTGTTACTTTCATGAAAGTTAACCAAACGTGAATTTTACCCTTTATTTTATTTTATTTTATTTAGTTCATGTAAGTGAAAATTTACTTTCAAGTATCAACTATCTGACCATATAAGTGAAATTTTACTGGTTGATTTCTTCTTTATTTATTAAATCTTACATTGTACTACTCTTATTCATGATTTTTCTTTAAAAAAAACTAAATTTATGGTTATATTATATAATTATATGATAAGTTGAATGTATGTTTTGGTTCGAGTATCTTTTTTCAATTTAGTCTCTATCGTTTATCTCCATTTTGGTAATTTTTAATCTAAAAAATTTTAAAAAAATGAAAAAAAAAAAAAAAGTTCCTATGTACTCCATGAAAAAAGTTTTGATGTAATTGTTGATGTATCATCATTTTCTCAATTTAGTCCATCATAGATGATGAATATGTTGGTGATAAACTTATATGTATAATATTGACTAAATCTAAAAGAAAATTATAGGAGAAAAAAGGCAATTAAGAAAAGAAAACTCAAATTTTATATTAATTTCTTAGAAACTTGAAGAAGAATGGAAAATGTTAATTTCTTTGATAATATTTTTTCTCTTCTACATTTCTACTAAGTGTCTGGTAAGTTTATCATCAACAAATGTTATAACATTCACCTATGGTTATCATGAAAGACTATTGAAAAATATTAAAGTATAAGAGATAAAATTGAAATCTTTTTAATAATAGGAACTAAATTGAAAAAACATCAACACAAGGTAGATTAAAACATGTATCTGTCCTATATGGTTACTAAATTTAAGTAGCAATAGTGTAATATTTTCTATATAAAGAAGAACAATAGTGTAACTATTTGTTAAGGTCTCGTTTGATAACCATTTGATTTTTTGTTTTTTGGCTTTTGGTTTTAAGTTTATAAACACAACTTCAAACTCTAAGTTTCTTTGGCTTTTCACCTACCTTCTTCCCATGTTTTCAAAAACCAAGCCAATTTTTTAAAACAAAAAAAAAGTAGTTTTCAAAAACTTGTTTTTGATTTTAGAATTTGGTTAGGAATTCAAGTGTGTCTTTAACAAAAATGAAAACCATGGATAAGGAAATTTGAAGAAAACAAGCCTAATTTTCAAAAGCCAAAAACCAAAAACCAAAAACCAAATAGTTATCAAACTATTTAACCTTTCTCAAAAAAAAAAAAAAAAAAAAAAAAAAAAAAAAAAAAAAAAAAAAAAACTATTTAACCATTTGACTCTTTACCTATTTTTTCTACTTCGTTTGAGTTTAAGTTTCCGTTGATACTCATTTTTTTAAGAGTTATTTTAACTTTTATACGTCAATTTTTTTTTTAGTACTTTTATACGTCAATTTTATGGTATGTTTGGTTTAACTTTTCAAGTGTTTAATTTTGAATAAAAATCATTTTGAAAAAAAATTAGTAAAAAAATGAGATCGAGAAATAAATTGTTTTAAGAGAAATTTAATTTTCTAAAAAGAGCTTTTAGTATATAATAACTTGTGTATAAAAAGAGTTTTTACTAAATTTAACCAAACATATGAGTGTCTAAATTCTAAACAATTTTTATACAAAATGTTTAAATTAAAATGCATTCTCAAAAAAACATTTAAACTAAACAGTATTCCAAACGGACCCTTAATCTCAATTCAGTCTCTATGATTTTAAAGATTTTAATTTGACCTTTATCATTTGGTCAAATTTCACCCATCATTATTGTCAAATACTTAAGTGTGAGGCCATGTGAGTGAAACACACACAAATCTACATTCAAAGGAACATCAAATCACATAAGTGTCTTCTCACAAATAAGTTTCATTAGAACATTTCATACAAATACTTAAGAGTGAGACCACGTGAGTGAAATACACACATGAATATTTTTTTTTCTCGGGCGGTTACAAATAACATATCAATCTTTTATCTTAAGAAAATCATCTCAATGTTTAAAGAATAATTTATGAACCATTCATGAAATTAAATCAAATCACAAGAATTAAATTGAAATTTTCATAATTATAGAAGATCAAACAAAAATTGAACTAAAAAAAACTGAAATAAGTTTTAAACAAGACCTAATTAATTTTTTTTTTAAAAAAAATTAAGCTCACAGTTTTTCTTCTTTGTTGGTGTGAGTTTGGATCAAACCATCAACGAAATAGCAATATGTGTATATGTGTCTTATTTTGTGCGAAATAAATTCAAATTACCATGACTTAAACATAAATTTAATTTTATATATAATATTTTAAAGAAAAATAATATATACATTAAGAAAATCGGATAAGGATATGAAAAAACTGGAGATAAGAAAAATAATATATACATTAAGAAAATCGGAAAAAGATATGAAAAAATTGGAGATGCGGGGGATCGAACCCCGTGCCTCTCGCATGCAAAGCGAGCTACATCCCCATTTGAAAGTTAATCACGAATTTATTGATAATTGTAAATACATATTCATGCTGAAAATATTTCAAGACCCGGAACATTTTAAAAGAGAGCCAAACAAAACTATAGTGCAAGCTTTTTTTTTTTTTATTAAATAACAAATGTGCAAGAGGGTGTTAAAGAAATCGACAAGCCAAAATAATCCGAGCAATCCAATCTATATGGTTTGACTTGAGTTGGGTTGGAAACTAATTTGGTTTAGATTGAGTCTTTTTTTTTTTTTTTTTTTTCCTAATTTGGTTGGATTTGGTTCTTGAATCTACAAAATTAAACCGCCCCAACTCAATCCAATCCAAATCATAATAATATATTAATGTGGCAACTAGATAAATGACTATTTTTAATTGGTCATTTTGAAAAATGGTCATCCAAACTTTTTATTTTAAAAATGACCAAATGCTATTTTTAGTAAGTTTGTTTAGCAACGAAATTGACCAAAATGCCCCTAACTGTTTTTTTTTTTTTTTTTTTTAGAATAGCCCCTAATTGAAATCTAAATCTAGAGATTATTTAAATTAAAATACACTCTAAAATAGGGAGAGAATCTAGGATTTAGAGATTTATTTAACACCAAATTAAATCAACCAATTTCAAAATAAAAAAGATAAGTATGATATTAATTTATCATATCGTTTTCAAATAAATAAATAAATAAATAAATAATTTATCATATCAGACTCACCTCAATCGTGCACAAGTTAATACACTATATATGTTATTGAAAGAAATACAGTTGCACTTGAGCATATGTGAGAATGAGATCAACAAATACACTATATATTTTAATACAGAACTAATATTTTATTATTTAAACAATTCTCCTGGGTCTTTTCATATCAATCTTTGATTGGAAAACATATTTTTCTTCCAAAGGCATGTTTATGTTGGCACCCTTTGCATAAATACTTAAGGAAACACGAAAGACAAAATCAATCCGAACCCAACGATAGTGTTGTTTCCTTAAGACAATTTTGTTCCCTCTATGGTGCTCAAGGTATCACGAACAATTGTCTCCCAGGATAGGACAGATTACCCACCTATGAATGTAGCACTCCAATCACAAGACTCTCGAACACTGGTATTTAAGTAATCGTACAGAGAAAAGTAGGAGAAGAGTTTTTGAAAGAAGAGTTTGTGTCTTGTTCTTGTATTCAAAACTCAAAATGAATCACATATTTATAGACTATTTGTGGCCATTCAAATAGTCACATCTTTTCATGTAAGGGTTGTGTCTTTTGATAAATGGACACATCCATTCACATAAGGTTGTATCCTTTTCCAATGGACACATCCATTCACATAAGGTTGTATCCTTGTCCAAAAGACACACCCTTTCACATAGGGTTGTGTCATTTACAAAAGACACACCCTTTTCACATATGGTTGTGTCCTTTACAAAGGACATACCCTTTCACGTAAAGTTGTGATTCTTTATTTTATTAAAATAGTTTTATTCATAAATCCAACAATCCCCCACATGAATGAAATTTATTTTAAAAACGTGTACGATTACTCATGAAGGATAACTACGTCAGGATAAGTAGTCTCAGACTTTGAACTTCCTTAGTAAAAACTATGGAGTTTACATGGCTGATCAGTAGTTAAAGAACTTTGAACTGTCAACTGTAGGAGTAAATCAAATCCATAATAATTACATAGATATTCTTCGAAATACGCTTGGTTCTCATGTTTGTATTCATTTTGGCCCTGAATACCGCCTGGTTTCATGAGTGTTTTTAGAGAATTCAGCCTTAAAAATTCTCATAGAAGCGGCCCCTTCACACCCACATAGGTGACTTCTTTAAAGAGTATCCTGGTAATACCCCACTCTTATAAAAGAGCTAAAGAGTCATTAAAAATATATCTTAACCTCATCCATTTCCAGGTTAGCACTATTATAATAGGAATGGTTAGGAATTCATGATTCCTTCTGTAACGGCAAGCTTTTGTTAAAAAAAAAAAAAAAAAAAAGTGGGCATTAAAGGCCCGGTCAAAAAGGGGAGAAAGAGAAATGGGGGGGAAACTTTCCCCCCAAATTTGGTCAAACGACCATTTAAAAAAAAAAAAAAAAAATCTGAGCTTTCTCTCTCTCCCTCTCATGATTCTTTCTCTCTCTCACAGCCCCCTTCATCTGGTCTCTCTCCCTCGCAGCCCTCTCTGTCTCCCTCCGCCGTCGCTCCTCCGCCGCCGCAGTACCGCCGTCGCCGCCGCAGTACCGCCGTCGCCGCCGCTCGCCGACGGTAAGTTCCTTGTCTCTCCCTCCCGTTTTCGTTTTCTCTTTCTTTCTCTCTCTCTCTCTCTCTCTCCCTCTCCCTCTCTCTCTCACTCGTAACTCTCTCTCCCTCCTTCAGCCTTCAGCCGTGAAACCGCCGCCGTCTGTCCACGTCGTCGCGTCGCACGCCGCCGCCCGCCTCTCGCCGTCGAGCTCCGCCGCCGCCGAGACGTCGCCAACTGCAGCGAGCCGCCGTCGATTTGAGCAGCCACTACCGTTCTCAGGCTCGTTCGCTTTTTCAGATCTGTTCGTCGCCGCCACTTGAAGCTTCAGCTTTGCTTCTAAAGAATTATTTGGGGTAAGGGAGTTGTAAGTCAAAGCTTATTGGTCTGTTATGTCTTAATGAAATGCCCATTAATGTCGGATCTTAATCTAAGGATGTCCGTAGTAGGTGGTGGTCGAATCGTCAAAGGCGGAGCGAAACTTGGAAGTTGGACAGCAAGCGGTGTTTTTGTTTTGGGTGAGTTTTTGGGTGTTAATTTACCCTCAAATTTAAATGGGTTCATAGTTGAATGCTTGGATTAGAGTCCCTATTTAATTAAAGGTTCTTTCCTTGTTGTAGTTTGCTAAAGAGCCTTGGAGTTAAGAAATTTGTTGAAGGTTGATCCAATATCTTCTTCACTAAGGTAAGTAGCCGTTGGAATAAATTCTCCGCTTTAAACTCATTAAAGTCGAGTATGGTTTACAATAGCATGAGCTGGATTTAATCCTTAAGTTGCCCCTTGGAATTTAAGTAGCTATTTGGATTCAAATTCCATGTTTTAAGTGTATTGTGTGATAGCTGAGCATGGTAAGTAACTTGCTGCATTGGAATGAAATGTTTATGTTTTTACTGCATATATACTTGTGTTGTGTGATAGAAGTGACTGTATGACTGATGTATATTTTGTGGCTGGCTTTTAGCAAATTGTGGTGCCTTGCAGCTTGTGTGGTTGGATAATCTGAATCGTAGAAGTGCTTTTTCCCCTTTCAGGTGAATAGGAAAATTTTGGGTTCCCCATATGCATGCCGTTATGCTGCCGAATTTTCGGTAGCATACGAGTGATTTCAGGATTAGGAGTGTCGGTTGTCGCCTCCATTTCTTATTCTTGTGATATGACTGAGTTGGGAAGGTGCATATCAGTTAGCCTGTCAGTAATCTAGGAAAAGAAATCGATTGTGTTAAATAGGTTGCGGTTAAAGATTAGTAAGTGTTAAGGGGTCCTAAAGGGAAAAGGATTAAGAAAGGGAAAGGAATAGGCTAGCGCCTTACAAGAGGGCCGTGTCAATTAAACACCTAGGACTGAGATGTAATAGACTGAAATGAGGGGCTTAATGGACGGGTCTTGGCTTCGCAGTCTAGGTGCCATTTACTAACTGTGGAAGTTAATTCCTGACTTAAACCCATGAACGCCCCACCAGTGAAATGGTAGTTTAGAGCGCTACGCGCCCATTAGTGCCTTGAGGGATGAGACTTAGCTCCACTGACTGGGTGCCATCTACCATCAGTAGGAGTAGAGACCTCCCAAAACTCCCACTTGTGCACTATTAGTGAGTTGGCAAACTTATATATATATATAGGTGTACTAATTGAGCACGAGACCCGAACTGCAGATAAATGAAATGAAATGAAATGAATGAGAATGAGATGACCTAACCCTTAGGCCCTTAACTCGAATAAAATGTTAAAACCTTGATTGCTACTTACTGAGTATTTTCTTAAATACTCATTCTTTTCCCTTCCATACAACTGCAGGTAGAGGTAAAGGTGTACAGGACGCGTGACGGAGAGCTGCTGAGCCATGGACCTCCTTTAGGATAGTCTTCCGCATTTTTATGTTTTGAAATTCTCCTTTTGAACTTGTATTGCGAATGATTTAAGATTTATTCCGCTTAAGTTTTTGTGTGAATGACTAAAGTGTTCTTTGTGTTGTTTTAACTGGGACCCCAGACTGAAAAGTTTCGCAAAATTTCTAAGTATGTTTTCCTTAAATGATATTTCCTCGCTGTTCTTAGAAGTAGAATGAAATGCATGTAGTAACGGCCTTAGGATCTAGGCATGAAAAGTAGGGTCGTTACAGTTGGTATCAGAGCTCTAGGTTATAGGTTCTGTAGGCTGGTTTACATCGTAAACCTTAGGTATATCCATGGCTTATCAGCAAGCACCCGGTCACGCCAGGTACACCTTTGTTTATTTTGTAGCCTGCAAATGTTATATGTATTCGAAAAGTCTCATGTTGTGGAAAAGTATGAATGATGTTTGATATCGATGAATGGTTTAAAGGAATCGAGCCTGTTTAGTAAGATGATCAAATTTTTGTGAAATAGATCATGCCTCCCCGAGCACATGGACGTGGAAGAGGTCGAGGAAGAGGTCGTGGTAGGGGTCGTACAGCCCCTGAGCAAGTCGTGCCACCTGTGGAGCAAGAAGGAGATCTACCAGAAAACCCACAAGTGGAACAGCCGGGGCCTGCGGTAGGACCTGTTACAGTGGATATCCAGGCAATAGTTCAAACCGCAGTTCAGGCTGCAGTTGCGGGCGTGCTTGCAGGGCGACAGGCCCAAGCGCCTCAGAACAACGAAGCCGCCCTATCACGGGATGCTAGGTGCTTAAGAGATTTTAGGAAGTGGGATCCCTATCCGTTCGATGGAGCCTCAAGGGACCCCACGGTAGCAGAGTTGTGGCTGTCCTCCATCGAGACCGTTTTTCGCCACATGAACTGCTCGGAGGACCAGAAAGTGTACTGCGCCGTGTTCCTATTACGAGATAACGCCCTGATTTGGTGGCAATCGATTGAAAGGACTATAGACGTCAGCAACGGACCTGTCACATGGGCTCAGTTCAGGGGGGAGTTCTTTCGGAAATATTACCCTGCCGCCTCCCGATTCAAGAAGCAATCAGAGTTCGTGGCTCTTACGTAGGGAAACCGAACCGTAGAGGAGTACAAGACAGAGTTTGCCAGACTGTCTCGGTTTGCCCCTGCCCTGGTAGCTGTAGAGGCTGATAAGGTGGAACGTTTCATTACAGGTTTAAAGGAGGAGATTCAGGGCAGTGTGGCAGCCCATGAACCCCAAGACTATGCCACGGCGGTTAGGGTGGCACAGTTGATTGATCGACAACCGTCAGCTGTCTCTTCAGAACCTTCTTCAGGTCATAAGCGAAGGTACGATCAGATGAGCTCGAACACACAGAGGGGTCACCGTTACCCCAGACGAGGTCCGCCCCAGGACCGTCGACAGAGAGCGCAGAATCAGTCAGGGCCTAATCAGGATAGGCCATTATGTCAGACCTGTAGGAAGTACCACTGGGGTCGTTGTTTGGTAGGGACCTGTGTTTGTTTCAAGTGTGGTCGGGAAGGGCATATTGCTCCGAATTGTAATCAGAAGAAAGCTAATTATGCCGACCAGCCGTCCAGTTCAAATCAGGCATCTGGGGCGAGACCAGCACAACATCAGGGCAAGATATTTGCCACCACCCGACGAGAGGCCGAGGACCTTAATGCAGTAGTGACAGGTACCATCCCTATCCTCGGCCATTATGCTTTTGTGTTGTTTGATTCGGGTTCAATGCATTCTTTTATTTCTGCATCGTTTGTAAGTCAAGCCAACCTAGAACTAGAGCCGTTAGGCTATGTTTTGTCAGTCTTAACCCCTGCGGGGATAACGTTACTAGCTAGTAAAGCGGTGAAAGCCTGCCAAATGCTAGTGTCTGATCGATCAATGGATGTGACATTGATCGCCCTTGATATGAGTGATTTTGACGTTATTTTGGGAATGGAATGGTTGGCTTCTAATTATGCCAGCATAGACTGTTATCGTAAGGAGGTGATCTTCAACCCTCCGTCAGAGGCAAGCTTCAAGTTTAAAGGGTCGATGATCAAAGGTGCTCCTACAGTGGTCTCTGCAATGAAGGCGAGAAAATTGATTAGCCAAGGAGCCTGGGGCTTGTTGGCTAGCGTGGTTGACACAAGGAAAATCGAGACATCAATGACCTCGATACCGGTAGTGAGGGAATTCACAGATGTATTTCCTGAGGATCTGACAGGACTACCGCCAGCACGTGAGGTTGACTTCTGCATTGAGCTTGAGCCAGGGACTAATCCGATTTCTAAAGCTCCATACAGGATGGCTCCAGCGGAATTGAAAGAGCTTAAGGTCCAGATTCAGGAGCTGGTGGACAAAGGTTATATACGCCCCAGCGTTTCGCCGTGGGGTGCTCCAGTTTTATTCGTGAAAAAGAAGGATGGGACAATGCGTTTGTGCATTGATTATCGGGAGCTGAACAAAGTGACAGTAAAGAACAGATACCCCCTGCCCAGGATTGATGACCTCTTTGATCAGCTTCAAGGTGCAGTAGTGTTTTCTAAAATAGATCTACG